>JASWHV010000020.1:49291424-50546553 GCA_030760725.1 Neostapfia colusana
CTAAGGATGTCCATGCCAAGTTTCACCCAAATTCAAAACCTTTTTGAAGTCATTTTGGGTATAGATAGAAAGAGGACAGTTTGAAACCACATTCAGATTCAAACTGTTTTTATCCCATGAATTTAAAAATGTGAGGCATATTCTTACTCAGCACGTTTTTGTGAGCTCACACACCAATTTTCACTCCATTTGGAGTTGATCTTGACATGAGCTAAGTGGGACGAATTCAAACTTTATTTGAATTTAAAACTGAACTTGTGCTGAAATTCACTCAAACCGAACCCAATTTGAATTCTATTCAATTCAAATGGCTCAGGGGTGAATAATTTGAATCACCAGGGGTATTATGGGGCTCACTGTTTACAACAGTGATTAGGAATAAATTTCAGAGGTTAAAAACCCCGGGTGGGACCCACATGTCATAGAGGGAAGAAGGAGAAACTTGCACCCAAAGTCAGAGTCTCGGTGGGAAATTCCACCGAGCAGCTATCGGCTGTGCCACCGAGCAGCTACCGGCGCCACCAGCTGCTTCCCTCTCCGCTCGCTGGCGCCCAGGGCGGCTGGCTCGCGCCCCCACGCGACCGGCACCGCCTCAGCCGAACAGGAATCGGTCGGCTTTATCTTCTCGCGGGCAAACCCGAGCAGCGGCATTGTTTCTCGCAGCAGCTCTCTGCTCAATCGGGAAAACCAGCAAAACCATCTCCTCCTTCGTCCCTGAGCTGCTCGACAGCCACCTGAGCTCGCACTCCACCTCCTCAACGCCAGAAACCCCGAGCTCCGACCTCCTTTGCCCAAAGACGATCGCCACCACGGCGACCTAGCCTTAGCCGAGAGTCAGGCGCCCGTGGGCAGCGTTCCACAGGCGTTTTCACGGTCCAGCGAGAGAGGCAACAGTAGCGCGCGACCACCGTGCTGCTCTCCTCCAAGTTTGGAAGCCAACCGTGAAGAATCCGCAGAGAATTTCCAGTTTTTGCTCCGGCGACCGTAAACCGAGCTTCTGGTACGGTTTCTTTAAATTCTCGCTCTATGATCTTTCGGAGGTCATCAAATCTTGCACATAAACGCTGGACTAGCTGGCGATCAGGTTCTTTTCTGCATCCGTAGCGTGAAACTGTCTAGGAGTGACGAATTTCGAGCTCGATCGAGGGCGGTCATGGCGGGCACGATCGGTCACACGGTGACGACCGACTTGCCGCCATCCCTGAACCCTTTTGACACCTTGTCGAGCTTCCTAGAGGTACACTGGTGTTGTAGGGCCGTTTGTTCGAGGTGTTGGTGGTGTTAGAAACCACGGTCGACGGTGTCGAACCTCAACCGAGGCCGCGGCACGTCGCCGAGCTATTTCCGGTCACCCCAGCCCGACCTGTCACCACCGATGTGTTCCTCGACGTCGACAACCCCCTGGCGGCGAGTTTCAGACCATAGGAGGTCCGGCAGCGGCGAGCCTGCGAGCCCCGAGTCTGCTCCGGCGAGGTCGGCGGCGCGGGCGCGAGAGAACGGCGGGTGGAAGACGAAGCCGGCTGGCCCACGTATCAGTGGCTGAAGAATTTAAACCGGGATCGGGTGCGGCCGGGGATCGGCTGTGCTAGCGCGCAAATACCCTGTGAGCTCCGGTGTGCCGGACACCTCCGCGCTCGACACGTGTGGTATCCCCGGTGTGCCGGACACCTCCGCGCTCGACACGTGTCCCCGCGGGCCCCGAGAGTTTAAACTTTTCCCCCGATTTTCAGAATTCTTCCAAACTTCAAATCCTCATAACGTTGGCTAAAAAGCTCTAAATCGGGTGAACCAAATTTTGTTGGATTCAGCTCTCTGAGCACTTTCCAGCAATACCAAATTCAGCTCATGAAAGTGAATAGTTTTCTAGAATTAAATCCCTAAAGTTTAAACTGTTGGGAATTTTATCTGGAGAACTACTTTATGAAAAATTCTGAAATTTGGCTGACAGGTTCATTGGAAAATCCCTGAATCCCAGTAAAAATTTTCAGACTCATCCAAGTTCATTAGTTACCCTAATTGGGTGATTAAGGGAACTGCCCAGGGACAATATAAAAATGTACAGAAACATTTTTCAGATTTTCTCCAATCTTAATTAGGACATAACTTTCTGTAGAATTCTTCGAATGACATGAAACCAACTCCATTAGAACCATCCTAAATTCTAGTTTCCAGAAAGTAATGGTGGGAGCCATGAAAAACCCTGGAATTACTTAGAGGCTCAATTATTGACCAAAGAGGCTTTTATTTGTACAAGGTTCAATTGAACTTTGTTTCAAATAAAACTTGATCACAACTCTGGTTAGGACCCTACCTGTCGAAGTGTTCTGTCAACACTTCCCCCGGGCCTGCACTGAGCAGCCCGCGGAGGTTCTTTTTTCGGTGGGGCTAGTTCCTAGCGGAGAGCTTGCGCAGATGGACGAGTTAGTAAGAGCTTGACACGGCGAGTTTTACGTGTTTCAGGCCGCCGGAGCGTAAAACCCTACGTCCACGGCGAGCTATGGAGCTCGCTGTATTGCTTGCTGCTCAAGGCCGGAGTCCTGAGCTTGGGGGTGAGTTACAGCTTGAGAGTGTATGGCTAGCGTATGAGTTGCAAAGTGCGAACCCTTGCTATCGTCGCCTACCCGAGCCTTTTATAGTCCAAGACTCGGGCGGCTTACAAGGGGAGCCGGGACCCGACAGGTGGTCCCAGGAAGATTGTCTACTATCTACCGTATCTGCAGTTATGCCGGTAGTTGTCTCTGGTCGAAGGCTTCTGAGTCTTCATCTTGCCGCCCTGCCCATGCCGCATGCCAGTCATAGTGGTTGATGACGGCGCAGGCGGCATGGGATGTCTTGTCGCGGTATTTATTGGTTGGCAGGTTCTGACACCGCGCGCCAGTCTGTGATGCGACTGGTCGCAACGGCACCTAACAGAGGCGTGCTCCGCGTCTCCGCGTCTTGGGAAGACGCGGGCCGTGAATACCTTGTACGGGCAAGGTATGGGGTGTCTTTACGCCCGCTGCCTATCTCTCGGGGGCAGGCAGCACCGTTCTTCTGGCCACATGGCGGGCCCGAAGCCCTTCTCTGAGGAGAGAAGGGTCCGGCCTGCGGGGCACGTGGAGCCTCCGGACCTCTCCCCGCGGAGGGGGAGGCTCGGCTTCTGTCGGCCACGCGGCGGGCCTGGAGCTCTCCTCTGAGGAGAGGGAGGTCCGGCCCCGCTAGACGCGTGGCGCCTTCGGACCTCTCTCCCGCGGAGGGGGAGGTCCGGCTTCTGTATGCCATGTGGCGGCCCCGGAGCTCTCCTCTGAGGAGAGGGAGGTCCGGCCCCGCCGGACGCGTGGCGCCTTCGGAGCTCTCCCTGCGGAGAAGGGCGAGTTCCTTAGGCATTTTCCCCTGTGCGCGGGGGTACCCCATATCTCAGGTACCGACAGTGGCCCCCGGGCCCATCTCGGGGGAGATAGCGAGCCCGAGGTGGGACCTCCGTCTCTTCCGATCCGCGCACTTTCTCTAAGTCCCGTATTGACCGCTGCCGGAGCACGAACAGTCGCGGGATCGTGGGAGCGTGCGCCCACTTGACGGTTACCTTTACTGCGGCGGTTCCCAAGGCTGCCACTTCTGCATGATGCGGCGCTTTCTTTGGGAACCGCCGAAGAGTCTTGCCGGCTTGTCTTCTTAGGAGACTGACTCCTTGGCCCACCACTCCGGTCGGGCGGCTTGGGCCCACCTGTCATTGGCGCTCGGTCTAGGAGCCGAAGTGGTTGCCGACGCGGTGTATTCAAAGAGTTCCGAATCGCTTGGGATTGCACCCGGGAAGGTCTTTAGAGGGGATCTTACTCGCATTGCGGTTTCCCTTCGCACCTCCCAGCGTTTCTTCTCGGACTCTTGTGCTTTTGTCCTCCCTAGCCATGGCCTCCAACCCGCCACCAGAGACGAAGCGCGCTCGATCTCCTCCAGTGACGGCGTCGGCGCCAAGTCAGGAATCTGGGGTGTCTGGCACTCCCTCCGGTGGCGACTCGAAGAGGCCCCGTGCTGATGCGTTGAGGGAAGCTTCTGGAGCGTCCTCTGTTTCACTAGTTCAGGCGACTGCGGAGCGGCCGTCAGTGACGGTAGTGGGCTCTGGGAGTCCTACCCCGGCTCGAAAGTCGGGGTTCAGAGCTCGCTAGAGTGTCCGTGCTTCCCAACCATCCCCGACTTGCGGGGAGTCTGTGCCGTTGCGCTCGGAGCCAGGGGCAACTGCCGCGGCCCCCTGGCCAGCGTGAACTTCTCCTGTTCCGGTGTGCCCGGATTTCGCGGCGGCGTCGTCTCTTCCTGCCGAGACGGCCACCGCGGCCCCCAAGCCAGCGCAGGTCGACCCTGCACCAGGCGACCCGGCCTTTACTCCAGCACCGCCTTCCCCAGCTCGCCCCTCTCCACAAGTCAAGGAGCCAGAAGCTGAAGAGAGCCCGGCAGGTCCGGCCGCCAGAGCCTCGGAGCCAGCTTCTCCTGATCGGCGTCTCGTCTCGGTTGCTGGTGCGTCGACTCCTCTTGAGGATGAGGTAATGGAGGAGGTCAGGGGGACTGCCCGGCCTCTGTTGCTCCATTGCCCCTGGCGGATGCCTTCGCGCTTGCTGAGACGAGCATTCGGCAGGTCTTGGCTGCACTAGGTCGTGAGCGGGAGGAGTATACGGTTGAACGGGATCGCCTCCTCACCTGGGGGAACCTTTTGCGGGAGAGGACCGCAAAGGTTAAGAGCGAGCTCGACTCCAGGCGGGAGTTGCTCGACTTCAGGGAAGTGCTCCTCGACCGGATGAAGCGGGCTGTCGACCGCATGGACACCCAATCGCGGCGGATCAACAGGGAGGCTCTGGAGGCACACGCCCGGGCCGAAGAGAGCCTCTCTGCTGCTGTGGAGATACGGAAGCAGTTGGAGCGCCGTGAACTCGCCATTGAGGAACGGGAGCGTTCCATGGCAGCTGAGGCGGAGAGGGTCGCCGCGCAGCTGGCGGCGGGCGAGGATGACCTTCGAGCTCGGATCGAGGAGCTGGAGATCCTGAAGGCAGACCTCGACTTGAGGGAGGAACAGGTCTCCCGTGATCGCCGGGCGGTCTTGGATCGGGAGTTGACCACCGACTTCAAGGCTGCTGAGTTGGAGCGGCTCGCCAAGACTCTCCATCTTCGGGAGAGCTCCCTGGCGGCCAAGGAGAAGGAATTCTCCGAGAGGAACCTAGAGGCTCCGTAGGCGGCCCGCCGCGAGGTGGAGGAGCTTTCGGCCTTGCGGTCCTCCGAGGCTCTTGCGGTCTCGAGCTTCGTGGATCGAGCGGGGTCCGCTCTGATCCCTCTTGGCTTCAGCCCGGTGAGGGCCGCGGCCCCTGCGTCGAAGGTGGCGGAGGTGATCCCCGCGCTGGAGTCGATCGGCGCCAAGCTGGACAGGCTAGACTCGGTGGTCGCCAGTGAGCTTGAGGCCGAGGGGCGCGGCCTAGCCTTAGAGGTCGCCTCACATGTGCTGGCATGCTTTAAGAGCCGCGACCCCTCTTTCTCGCTAGAACCAGCGAGAGTGGGCCCAGCCGCAGAGCGGGAACAAGCTGCCAGGGCAGAAGTCGAGGATGTGGCCGCCCTTGTAGCCGCAAGATTCCGGCGGGAGTCGGGAGGTCCTTAGGACTTGTTTCTCCCTTTTTAACGAGTCTGTAGTCCAGCTCATGGAGCCTCGCTTAGTTCGACTCTTTTAGATATCTGTATCTGTGATGCTTTTTCTCTCCTTCTTGGCTTTGCCTGACTGAGTCCTTAGCTCCGCAAGGTACTCAGAGGCCATCTCCAATCTCGGAGCTCCGCATAGACACCTTCCCCGGGTCCTAACCGTGTTAGGGGCCCCCGGGGGTCTCCGGATCTCGCCCCATGGGGAGCTCCAAATCTGCCTGCCACGTGGCGGGTCCGGAGCCCCTCCTCAAGGGGCGGGAGCTCCGGCCATGCTGGACACGTAGGGCTTTCGGAGCCCTCCCACCGGGGGGGAAGGTCCGGTTTCCGCCTGCCACGTGGCGAGCCCGGAGCCCTCCTCAGGGGAGGCGAGAGCTCCGGGCCCGCTGGACATGTGGGGCCCTTGGGTCCTGCCCCTGCTGATGGGGCAGGGCCCGGTTCTTCCAGTCCTAGGCCGGAGTAGTTGGTAGCTCCATTCCCCCCGCTTCATGCAGTCCCTGCTGCCATAACCTAGAGGTCCTGCACACAGGTAGAGGAAACGTAATTCTCCTCGGGGGGTCCTCCCCTCCCGTCTCCTAGTCTTTTTTGTCTTACGATCCTGATCCGTTATACGGGGCTTGGGCAATTCTGTGCTCGGGGCGCCGGAGCTCCGGCTCCCTCCGAGGTCCGGGTACGGTCGTCCGATCCCTAGTACCGGGCCATGCGCTGGGGAAGCAGGGTGCACGTGCTTTGGGTTCATGACCAGGCAAAGCGGTTGTACTCCCCTGTACCTCCGGTGGGCAGGATGTGCATGCTTTGGGCTCATGGCCTGCTAAGCTGGATACGCACCCTGGACCCCCCCCCCCCCCCCATGCACAACGCAGGCCTTTCCTGGAGGTGACCAACTGACACCACAACACCTGACTGGGGGAGGCCCGAGAGACTCACTCGGCCATCGGCAGGTGCCTCAAGCGCGGCCGCCTTCGGTAGGATAGCGAATGCCGACTATGGATGAGCGCGGGAGCTAGATGTACGATGAACATACATAGGTAGTGCGATCATAAAAATTAATGCATAATTTAAATGAGCGCATGAGAGGGAGCTAAGTAGAACAGGTTTCTGTATTCATGCCCATAGGTGGAATTCTGGCTGTACATGGAGGCAATATTCCGCCTCGTCTGCAAGGGAAGCAAGACTCTACGCGCTTAGGGTCGGAACCAGGCTAAACTGGACGTAGTCCTGTACCGTCCCTTTAGACTTAGCTGCCCCAAGCTCTGTTTCTAAATTCTATGGGATCCATTACAGAAGGGAATAACCCTGTTCTACTGATGCTCGGGAAGTAGGACTTACAGTGTTGCTTCATGGCAAGGATTTTTGGGAACGGATCCCACTCACGGTTGAAAGGCATGTGTACCTGGGGCGGCAGCTTTTATGATTCGGAAGGGACCTTCCCTGCTGGGAGAGAGCTTATGGGTCCTTCTTGGAATAGAGCGTGCCGCTACACCAGGTTGCCCTCCTGCAGGCCCCCGACGCGTTCGGTTCTTTGGCGGTAGTGCTTAGAGCATCAGCCGAGACCGCGCATTGTGGGGTGTTACCTGCAGCCGAGTCTTGTCGACGAGGTTGTTATCTTCACGCTGGATCAGGTCCTGCGCGGCTTCTCCTGGGAGCCCCCGGGGAGTTCTCCCCTTCTGGCTAAGGCCTTCAAGGGGTTGGTGGGCCCGGGCTCGTCTTGGATGACCTAAGGCATCTTCCCCTTCTGGCAAGGCCTTTAAGGGGTTGACAGACCTTGGGCGGCTCCCGAGAGGTATGTTCGAGGCATGGAGGCGCGCCGCAGTTGGCTAATGCCCTGGCCCGTCACCGTCAGAACTGGAATCCTCACCGTTATGCACTGTCTTTATGACACGCTGAGGCTCCTGGAACCCCACCGGATGGGTAGCGGTGACTGGGGCATCGACCTTCTGTTTGCCATCCCTCTGAGGGTAGGACGGTGCTTCAGCCCTCTGCTGTCTTCCTTTGCGGAAGCGCTCTGCGAGCCTCTGGATATCCCAGCACTCGGCAGCAGTATGGTTGCCGGTGCCATGCACGGGGCATAGCCCGCCCTGGTCACTGTCTGGGGCCGGTGATTGCCGCTGCCTTTTGTTAGGGCGTGGCCCCCGAGCTCCACTAGTCGTCGCAGCTGCGGCGACGGGGGCCGTGAACGGTGACTTCATCTTGCCACTCCCCCGGTTCTTGGCCTTCTTGCCACCCCCATAGGCCGCAGCGCCGGACCCGGGCTGTCCTCCTGACTCGGAGGTCAGCAGAGCGTGCCAGTTCCGCCCTTCAGCTGCTCTGGCGCATTTGTCCGCCAGGCTGAAGAGCTCAGAGACATCGCGGACCTCTCTGGTCGCGAGCTTCTCAAGCATTTTCTCGTCCCGGACACCCTGACGGAACGCCACCACCACAGAGGCACCTTGAATATGCGGGATGGTGTTGCGTACCTAGGAGAACCGCTGGATGAAAGAGCGCAGCGACTCCCCAGGCTGTTGCTTGACGGCGTGGAGGTCAAGCTCCGTGCCGGGACGGGTGTAGGAGCTGCCGAAGTTGGCGACGAACTGCCGACAGAGCTCTCCCCAGGAAGTTATGGACCCCTGAGGTAGATTCATGAGCCAAGACCGAGCTGGGCCGGTCAAGGCGACGGGGAAGTAGTTGGCCATGACAGCCTCATCCCCTCCTGCGGCAAGTACGGCGGTGGAGTAGATCTGGAGGAACTCCGTCGGGTTGACGCTACCGTCGTACTTCTCAGGCAGGTGCGGGCGAAACTTGCGTGGCCACCTCGCGAAGCGAAGGTGGGGTGCAAGGGCTGCACATCCTGCTCCTGCTGCCATAGGTATTGGCAGTGCGAACGCTTGGTTCGCACTTGGCACCGTGTATCCCGGCATGGGCAAGGCTGCACCATAGACCGGGGGCGCTGCTTGCGGTGCACATGGTTGTGGCATATGCTGCGCGGCGTATGCCTGAGGCAGGGCTCGCGTGGCGAAGATCTGCCCTCCAGGCTGTGTTGAGGCCGACGTCATGCTGTCGCCAGCCTCATGGTTGCGGCGCCTTTCTCGGCGTCGCTCGAGGTACACTCGGGCATCCTGGCCCAAGTGGCACCGTTCCAGCTCCCTTCTCAGGTCCATCGACGGGAGCCTGGAGGAGCTGGAACCCGCCATTTGCCCGTCAACCGTTGGCGTGCGCGTTAGCGACACAGCCGGTTGACCGGGGCGTCGCCCTCGCCGAAACCGAGGGTTCGCGGCGGCGACGACGAGGCGGTCCACTTCGCGGACCCACTGTTGGGTCGCTGAATGGGGCGCATCCCCAGCAGGTGGGTTGCGCAGCAGTGCTCTTGCTGCAGCTAGCGCACCCCCATGGTGTGCGCTCAACGCTGCAGAAGATCTCACACTGGTCTGAGCCTGCATCGCCGGAGTCGGCGTTGCCGGAGTCGGCTGCTGGCTACCAGCTTGTGCCGACACACTCCGTCCTGAGTGTGTCGACATGTACTCCCCACTGGTCACGGTTCGCCGTGAACGCGGAGGGGGAGAGTTTGCCGCTGAAGGAAGCTTGGTCATCTTCGTCGGCGGAAACTCGTCGCGCTAGGAGAAAAGCCCCCTACCTGGCGCGCCAAATGTCGAAGTGTTCTGTCGACACTTCTCCCGGGCCTGCACTGAGCAGCCCACGGAGGTTCTTTTTTCGGTGGGGCTAGTTCCTAGCGGAGAGCTTGCGTAGATGGACGAGTTAGTAAGAGCTTGACACGGCGAGTTTTACGTGGTTCAGGCCGCCGGAGCGTAAAACCCTACGTCCACGGCAAGCTATGGAGCTCGCTGTATTGCTTGCTGCTCAGGGCCGGAGTCCTGAGCTTGGGGGTGAGTTACAGCTTGAGAGTGTATGGCTAGCGTATGAGTTGCAAAGTGCGAACCCTTGCTATCGTCGCCTACCCGAGCCTTTTATAGTCCAAGACTCGGGCGGCTTACAAGGGGAGCCGGGACCCGACAAGTGGTCCCGGGAAGATTGTCTACTATCTACCGTATCTGCAGTTATGCCGGTAGTTGTCTCTGGTCGAAGGCTTCTGATTCTTCATCTTGCCGCCCTGCCCATGCCGCATGCCAGTCGTAGTGGTTGATGACGGCGCAGGCGGCATGGGATGTCTTGTCGCGGTATTTATTGGCTGGCAGGTTCTGACACCGCGCGCCAGTCTGTGATGCGACTGGTCGCAACGGCATCTGACAGAGGCGTGCTCCGCGTCTCCGCGTCTTGGGAAGACGCGGGCCTTGAATACCTTGTACGGGCAAGGTATGGGGCGTCTTTACGCCCGCTGCCTATCTCTCGGGGGCAGGCAGCACCGTTCTTCTGGCCACGTGGCGGGCCCAGAGCCCTTCTCTGAGGAGAGAAGGGTCCGGCCTGCGAGGCACGTGGAGCCTCCGGACCTCTCCCCGCGGAGGGGGAGGCTCGGCTTCTATCGGCCACGCGGCGGGCCCGGGGCTCTCCTCTGAGGAGAGGGAGGTCCGGCCCTGCTGGACGCGTGGCGCCTTCGGACCTCTCTCCCGCGGAGGGGGAGGTCCGGCTTCTGTATGCCACATGGCGGGCCCGGATCTCTCCTCTGAGGAGAGGGAGGTCCGGCCCCGCCGGATGTGTGGCGCCTTCGGAGCTCTCCCTGCGGAGAAGGGCGAGTTCCTTAGGCATTTTCCCCTGTGCGCGGGGGTACCCCATATCTCAGGTACCGACACTACCAATCCACCATAAAAATTTCAGAACCAAAGGGGAGGGCTAGTTAGAGTTATTAGCAATTATGTATTTAAGTTCATACATTTGCATTTAAATTTACGTGTAGTATTGTATTCAACATGTAGCCGTTGAAGAAGAGACCCCGGAAGTGCTGGATTTCCTTCTTCCGGATGAAGAACTAACTACTGACCAGCAGCAACAAGGCAAGCCCCGGTTTGCATTAACCCTTTTATAAGTCTTACTTTGTTTACATGTGTCATATGAAGTATGATTGTGCATTAGGTATAGGATGAATGAAACCCCACTTGCATAAACAAAGGTTCCTAAAAGAGTGAGGGTAGTGTCTAAGACCTCGAGTAGACAGGCTATGCTTAATGTTCCATAGGACTTCGGTACAATTCGAGTAGTTGGAATCTACTCGCGAGTTTAGGCTTGGGAACACACGGGTTCGGTTGAGTGATGTGAGATCACACTAGTAATGAAAAGGAGACTGGGCAGGGGCTAGGGCGCAGCAAGAGGGAGTCTTGTGTGTGCAGCCCTGTCCGTGTCGATTGAGGACCGAGCCGTGTGCGGCCCACGCTGATCAAGTTTGAACGTACCGAAGGCATATCGGATATATGGGCCCGGATAAACCGATGTAGCCTAAACCTCCGGGCGTCGAGGCATAACGCACCGATTTATAGGTGTAGGCTGAGGGCAGCAAGGTGGAAATCTGCCAACGGGCATAGAGAGATGCTCCGTGTGGGGAACCTCCTGCTCGTTTCGGTGCGACCGGTTCGACGTTTGGGCTGTTGGGTGAAAGGTTGTCCCGTACGACATCGAGTGAGCGTGCTGTGCAGCTCCACGGGTGGGCGTACGTGACGTGCTCTTTGGGTTTCCCTGCAGGTGTATATCGAGTCGATTCGCCGTCCCTCGCGGTGAAGAGTACCACTTGGTCACTGAGTCGTGACGTAGATAAATGGATGAAACATGTTGATTCAATATTGCTGATTGAAATAATTGTATTGTTACATGTGTGCCACCAAATATTGCTCACTAAATTTCAGTTTTATGAACCGTTAACTTATTGCTAAAAGATGAACTAAGGATGAACGTGTAGGCGTGTCCGTTTGCTGCAACATTGCTATCCTATGTCTTGGTATACCTCATGTAGAGTTTCATGCTTAGGTGAGTCGGTTAAGCCTTGCTGAGCCTTCGTGCTCATGGTTGCTGCTTAAGTGTTTTACAGGTGAGGAGCCACCCACGGACTCGGAGTACGAGTCCACCGGCGAAGGTTACCCTCCGTCGGGGACCACGGCTGAGTGGGAGCCGTACACGCCGCGCTGAGCTGAGGAGTGCAGCTAGTGTGGGTTGCCCTAGGGCTGGGCAACCACTTTTGCTAGATAGGCGGGCGTGAGTTGTATAAAAGAAACTTCCGCTGTGTAATAAAAGACCCTAGTTTGTAACTGAGAAGTGTACTATTTTGTACATTCAGTTTATTTTCCCATGTAATATAATGTGTTCTTATGACGTGTGCTGTCGGGTGTCGCATCACGCGGCACCACCCTCTGCGATCCTGGATGAGCGGATTCCGGTCCGCCACATATACGCTGCCGGATATTCAGCATAAGTCAAATCCGGTTGTAGCTCGCCAATTTCTTCGGTTGAAACAGTAGCTATATACTTCAGACATTTCCGAAATTGTGAAACATGGAAAATATCATAAACACCAGCGAGAGACGCCGTTAGTTCTAGTCGATATGCCACTGGTCCACACTTCTTGGTGATAGCATAGAGTCCAATAAATCGGGGAGCGAGCTTCCCCTTCATGCCGAATCAGTGCACGCCTTTCATCGGAGATAAACGGAGGTACACGTGTTCCCCGACGTCGAAGTGCAGCGGCCTATGTCTCTTATCAGCGTAACATTTCTGTCGGGATTGGGCGGCCTTCAAGTTGGCTTGAATAATCTGAACGCACTCTTCAGCGTCGTTCACCAAATCAATCCCGAACGTGACCCTTTCACCGGACTTGCACCAGTTCAATGGGGTTCGGCACTTGCGACCGTAGAGAGCCTCATATGGTGCCATCTTGATACTTTCTTGATACCCATTGTTGTACGAGAATTCCGCCAACGGTAGATGATCATCCCAATTTCTACCGTGGTGGATGGCACACACTCTCAACATGTCTTCTAATACTTGATTCACCCTCTCAGTTTGCCCATCTGTCTGAGGGTGATAAGCGGAGCTTCTAATCAGTTTGGTACCCAATGCAGCGTGCAACTGCTCCCAGAAATGAGCCACGAACAGTGCCCCTCGATCTGAGATTATAGTCTTGGGTACTCCGTGCAAGCACAAGATTCTTGTAATGTACAACTCTGCATACTTGCTGGCATGGTAGTTGGTATGCACCGGAATGAAGTGAGCTGAATTGGTTAACCAGTCAATGATTACCCAAATGGAATCATGCTTGTTAGAAGTCATGGGTAATCCCACAATGAAATCCATGCTCACATCTTCCCACTTCCATGCTGGAACTTTCAAGGGTTGCAACAGCCCTGTTTTCCTCAAGTGATATGCCTTCACTCGTCTACACGTATCACATTCGGATACGTACTTGGCTATTTCCCACTTCATCCGTGTCCACCAAAATTTACTCTTCAAGTTTTGGTACATTTTGTTTCTGCCCGGATGAATGGAGAACTTAGACAAGTGACCTTCATCAAGGATCTTCTTTTTCAGCTCCATGCTCCGGGGTACGACTATGCGGTCATTGAACCATAGCGTCCCTCATCATCCTTCCAGAAACATTTGATATCCCCGTTGTCTATCTGTTCCCGGAGATGTGTCATGCCTTTGTCACTCTTCTGAGCTGCAATGATATCCTCCCTAGTAGTAGGGATGAGGGCAAGGTTGTAGAGTGATCCATAAGGAAGAAGTATAAACTCGGTTCTTCCTCTTCCATTGGCGTAATGATGAGGTTATGGACATGTGCCTTCCGACTCAACGCGTCGGAAACCACATTCGCCTTGCCGGGGTGGTAATGAATCTCAATCTCATAGTCTTTTATTAATTCTAACCAGCTCCTTTTCCTCATATTCAGCTCCTTCTGGTTGAAGATATACTTTAAGCTCTTGTGGTCGGTGTAGAGATGCACCAAATTCCCCAGGAGATAGTGCCTCCACATTTTCAGCGCCAAAACCACAGCAGCGAGCTCAAGATCATGAGTCGAATAGTGTTGCTCATGGTTTCAAAGTTGGCGTGAGCCTACGTGACCACACGTCCTTCTTGCATCAACACGCAGCCGAGCCCGATACCGGACGTATCACAATACACGTCGAAGGGCTTGGTCGTATCGAGTTGAGCCAAGAACGGGGCTGTTGTGAGATGCTTCACCAATGCTTGGAATGCTCCTTCACATGCTTAGTTCCAAACATATTTCGTCCCCTTCTTTAATAATTATGTCATCGGCTTAGCAAGCTTGGAGAAGCTTAGATGAATCTCTGGTAATATCCCGCTAAACCTAGGAAGCTTCTGACTTCATGGACAGAAGTGGGGGCTTTCCATTTCACCACTTGTTCAATTTTGCTTGGGTCAACCGCAATGCCTTCCGCTGAGATGATATGCCCCAAAACTGGCACTTGGTTGATCCAAAATTCGCATTTGCTGAACTTGGTATAGAGATTATGGTTCTGCAATCATTGAAGGACGATCCGCAACTGTTCGGCGTGTTCTGCTTCTGACTTGGAGTAAACCAAGATATCATCAATGAACAACACAACGAACTTGTCCAGCTCTGGCATGAACACCGAGTTCATGAGGTACATGAAATGGGCCGGAGCGTTGGTGAGACAAAAAGACATGACAAGATATTCATATAAGCCATATCTTGTCGGAAAGGCCGTCTTCGGGATATCCTCCGCCCGGATTTTTATTTGATGATACCCTGAGCGAAGGTCCATCTTGGAGAATACACTTTCACCCACAAGTTGATCAAATAGAATGTCCATGCGGGGCAGTGGATATTTGTTCTTGATGGTGACGGCGTTGAGCGGCCGGTAATCCACACACAGCCTCAAGGTTTCATCCTTATTCTTGACGAACAGCGCCGAGCATCCTCAAGTAAGGACTATATTAGCATAGTTACTTAAAGTGGCAAAGACTAACTTATGTGTTATAATTCTAAATTTCAATTATGTAACGACGCACCTACGCTCTGGTAAGTATGGTAAGGAACACCACCGAAAGCGGTTCAATTTCGGTTAGCTCCCCCTGACGAGGAACGTGGTTCAGGGATTTGTCTCACAGCTTGGTGTGAGATGTCAATATGAAACTCTTGGACTCTTCATGTCCCTGAGTTCATATGCAACAATGATCCCTAGCGTGCATTAGGCAAGTAAGTGGAGACCCCATCGCGTGGTCAGTAACGCGAGAGTGTGTTCGTCTGGAAATAGCCCAGGAGGACATACGCAGCGCTTGCCATCGGCGTGCCCTGCAGGGCAGTAGGTGGTATCTGTTGGGTTGATAACATTCCCAACCGTGACGACCCGTTCATGACCTACTCGAGTTCCCCGTCGTGTGGTGTTGAAACACGATCACGAACCTTGAGACGTGACCTAACTCAAGGACGGCCGTATGGAAATGATACGGGCGTTTGTATTTACTTTTAAATATGGAACTGCCTGGATTGAACAACCTTTGAGTGCACCATTATTGTGTGGTCTTCTGCAGGTACTAACCACGTATGTATCCGTGTAGAAAACGTGTGCGAGAGATCGTTTAGTGCCACACTTGAGACGTATATGCCGGTATGATCCGGTTAGGATTTTCTTTTGCGAGGAACGTAGTACCGAGTTAATGTAGGCATATGCATGAAAATAATGATAACAAGGAATTAAAATCTATAGGTTCAACATTTAGGACCCTGGTTGGGTATAAGAATGGGATAGTGATGATTGTAGTTCCAAAAAGACTGAAAAACAGAGTGCTCTGTTTTGGGACAGCAAGGTTGCTGATCTTCAACAGGGCATAACTCACAGGTCTTTTAGCCGAGAGAGGTGTGCTATATAGTTCTGAAAAGGTATTGAAGTACTCTACAACTTTGTTGTAGACTTCCAGAGCTGAAACTCACCTTAAGATGGCTTAAATCCTAGAGGAATGTAAACTGTACAGAATCAGGACAGAGTAAAACATTCTCTGGACTGTTCTGTTTTCAAACATAACTCCCAGTAGAAAAATCTAAAATTGTCATATAATACATCCTTAGAAAGAGTAGAAGATGTGTGACATCTTTGCAATTCAAAGTTCCTGAAATTTCAGCACAGAGTTCAGTGGAAACTCGAATTGGAAGCAGCAACTTCCAAGGGAGGTGCTGTTAAAATTCTTCCAGAAATTCTGCTGACTTTGAATTGGCATAACTTTTTAACCAAAGCTGATCTGGGGGCAAATGAGTACTCTTTGGAAAGATACCGAAGTTGACTTTAACTTTGGTGTTTAGCTTGAGTCGTGAAAATGCCCAGAACCAGATCAAAAACTTGGAATAGGTAGAAACTGGTCATTCTGACAGAAGAATGACAGTTGAACTTATTGGAAAGGGTGTTGTACCCTAAGGGTGGTATACGTGATGACAACGCGATAATAATGTCTCGTAGAGACCAAACCTAGTTATGGTGAGCTTCTAAAGTGGAGGTTCATCAAGTTGGATTAAACTAGCTTGTGTTTGGTCTGGTAATGGTGTAGCTTGTGCAAAGTTATTACATTATCTACTTACGAGATATATCGCATGTTGTTGTTGTCATAATGTTTTACGCCCATTTTTATTGGACTGCATGCAAAATGTTGCGGGACTGATGATTATTGTCGTGTGGTTGCAGATGGTTCGTACTAGGACCACGCACGAGGTTGGTGGCTCTAGCCAACAGGGGGGCGATGACTCCCAGCCACCGGCCTACGACAGCACCCCGCAGCAGCAGCCACCACCGCCGCCTCCGCTTACTCTAGCGGATGTGATAGAGGCATTGGTGGGAGGTCGTGAGGAGCAGACCGACCTGCTCCGCACGATCGTGCAGAATACGTCCCAGGCGGGGGGACGTCAAGAGCGAGGGCCTCGTGAGCCCCGTGAAGTGTCGTACTCGGATTTCATGAGTACGCACCCTCCAGTGTTCACCGAAGCCGAAGAACCACTGGAGGCGGACAACTGGCTGCAGACTATCGAGTCCAAGTTCGGGCTGCTCCAATGTACGGAGCGACAGAAGACCCTGTTCGCAGCACAGCAGCTCCACGGTGCCGCTGGTGTGTGGTGGGCGAACTATGTTGCCTCACGTCCGGCTGGCCATGCCGTGGAATGGCAAGAGTTCCGGGAGGCGTTCCGCGCCTACCACATTCCTCCCGGAATAATGAAAAGGAAGTTCCAAGAATTCTTGGAGCTGAAGCAGGGCGGGAGGAGTGCCCACGACTACTCCCGTGCCTTCAATCATCTGGCGCAATATGCCTCAGACTATATCTCCACGGAGGAGAAGAAGAGGGAGCATTTCTATCGGGGGTTACACCCCGAAATGAAGACGCACCTCGTTCAGTGGAATCGCGGCACTTTCAACGACCTAGTCAATGCCGCGATTATGCAAGAGGATGCTCAGCAGGAGTTGGCAGCTGAGCAGAGGAAGCGCAGCGCTCCACCTAGCAGCGGTGGTGGCGCACCCCAGAAGTACCGTATGGTGTATCGGACACCATCCGGGCAGCAGTGGCGACCACCGGCGCGGCCTCAACAGTTCGGGGGACGTTCGTTCCAAGCACCCCCGTTCCGTCCGCCGATGCCACCACCAAGACAGCAGCAGCAACAACAGACGGTACCCCGGGCGTTTCCACCGCCACAACGCGCCCTGGGATTCCGTCCACCGATCAGCGGGGGACCGCCCCGTTTCACCTGCTTCACGTGTGGCCAAGCGGGCCACTTCGCGAAGGACTGTCCCCAGGGGCAGCAGAGCAGTGGGCAAGCCCAGTTCCAGGGCGGTGCTCGAGGCCGACCTCCGGTGAAGAAGGTTGGGCAACGGACTGGGGGTGTCCGCAACCTCGACAATGAGGACACCCCGGAGGGAGACAACATGCTGGCGGGTACGTTCACTCTCAACAATCAAGCCATCATCATACTTTTTGATTCTGGTGCAACCCACAACTTTATAAGTGCATCGTACGTGGTTAAGCATCAGCTGGAAGCCTTTCCAACCGAGTGTTCATATATGATCTGCTCACCGGGAGGAAAGATTTCAGCAACGATGATGGTTCCAAAAGCACCACTGTGCTTAGGTGGGAAGATATATCCCACCACTATGATTATCCTTGAGGGGCAGAAGATTGATGCAATCTTGGGAATGTCATGGCTAAGCTACCATGGCGCTATCCTGGAAACACTATCACGGACGGTTCACCTCAACTCCCCATTACACCGTCCGCAGTCCCTCCTATTAGATAATCCAGTCAGAGAGGTTTCAGCGATCAATAGTTCTGAGGCTCTCAAATTAGAAGACATCCCCGTAGTCCGGGAGTATCCCGACGTGTTCCCGGATGACCTTCCGGGCATGCCACCTGAGCGGGATGTCGAGTTCAAGATCGAGCTCGCACCCGGAACTACGCCCATATCACGGAGACCATACAAGATGGCTCCAAATGAGCTGGCGGAACTGAAAGAACAGCTCAATGATCTGTTGAGCAAGGGTTTCATTAGGCCGAGTTCCTCGCCTTGGGGATGCTCGGCGTTGTTCGTGAATAAGAAGGATGAAACCCTGAGGCTGTGTGTGGATTACCGGCCGCTCAACGCCGTCACCATCAAGAATAAGTACCCACTGCCCCGCATCGACATATTGTTTGATCAACTTGTGGGTGCAAGTGTGTTCTCCAAGATGGACCTTCGCTCTGGATATCACCAGATAAAGATCCGGGCGGAGGATATCCCGAAGACGGCCTTCTCAACGAGATATGGATTATATGAATATCTCGTCATGTCCTTTGGTCTCACAAACGCTCCAGCTCATTTCATGTATCTCATGAATTCGGTGTTCATGCCGGAGCTGGACAAGTTCGTGGTAGTGTTCATCGACGATATCTTGGTGTACTCCAAGACAGAAGTTGAACATGCCGAACACTTGCGGGTCATTCTTCAACGATTACGAGACCACAAGCTCTGCGCCAAGTTCAGCAAATGCGAGTTTTGGATCAGCCAAGTGCCATTCTTGGGACATATCATCTCAGCTGAAGGCATTGCGGTTGACCCAAGCAAAATAGAGCAAGTGCTGAAATGGAAAGATCCCACTTCAGTTCATGAAGTCAGAAGCTTCCTCGGGTTAGCGGGATACTATCGGAGATTTATTCCAAGTTTCTCCAAGCTCGCTAAACCGATGACAGAATTGCTGAAGAAGGGGACGAAGTATGTTTGGAACACGGCGTGTGAAGGAGCCTTCCAAGCATTGGTGAAGCATCTCACAACAGCCCCGGTCTTAGCTCAGCCGGATACAACAAAGCCCTTCGACGTGTACTGTGACGCATCCGGTATTGGGCTCGGCTGCGTGTTGATGCAGGAAGGACGTGTGGTCGCGTATGGCTCACGCCAACTTCGGAACCATGAGCAGCATTACCCTACTCATGATCTGGAGCTTGCTGCCGTGGTGTTGGCGCTAAAAATGTGGAGGCACTATCTCCTGGGGAATCTGGTGCATCTCTACACCGACCACAAGAGCTTGAAATATATTTTCACCCAGAAGGAGTTGAACATGAGGCAAAGGAGGTGGTTAGAGCTGATCAAAGATTATGAGATTGAGATCCATTACCACCCCGGCAAGGCGAATGTGGTTGCCGACGCGCTGAGTCGGAAATCACATGTCCATCACCTCATCATTACAGCGGTGGAGGAGGAAGAGCCAAGTTTATACTTGGTTCCTTATGGATCGCTGTACAACCTTGCCCTCATCCCTACTATTAGGGAGGACATCATTGCAGCTCAGAAGACGGATAAAGGCATGGCACATCTCCGGAGACGGATAGACAATGGAGAGATCAAATGTTTCCGGAAAGATGATGAGGGGACGCTGTGGTTTAATGACCGCATAGTCGTACCCCGAGATATGGAGTTGAGGAAAAAGATCCTCGATGAAGCTCACCTGTCTAAATACTCCATTCGTCCGGGCAGCAACAAGATGTACCAAGATTTGAAAAAGAAATTTTGGTGGACACGGATGAAGCGGGAGGTAGCTAAGTACGTATCCGAGTGCGATACGTGCCGACGAGTGAAAGCTGATCACATGAAGAAATCAGGGCTGCTGCAACCCCTGAAAATTCCAGCATGGAAATGGGAAGATGTGAGCATGGATTTCATTGTGGGATTACCCTTAACAGCCAACAAGCATGATTCCATATGGGTGATCGTTGACCGACTGACCAAGTCAGCTCACTTCATTCCCGTGCATACACATTTCCATGCCAACCACTATGCGGAGTTATACATTGCCAGGATTCTATGCTTGCATGGTGTACCCAAGACCATAGTCTCAGACCGAGGTGCATTGTTTGTATCTCGCTTTTGGGAGCAGTTGCACGCTGCTTTGGGTACTAAACTGATTAGGAGCTCCGCCTACCACCCTCAGACAGATGGCCAGACAGAGAGGGTGAATCAAGTTCTGGAGGACATGTTGAGAGCATGTGCCATCCACCATGGTAGGAACTGGGATAATCACCTACCATTGGCGGAATTCTCGTACAACAACGGCTATCAGGCGAGTATCAAGATGGCACCCTACGAAGCTCTCTACGGTCGCAAGTGCCGCACCCCATTAAATTGGTGCGAGTCCGGTGAAAGAGTCACATTCGGGGTTGATGTGGTGAACGACGCCGAAGAGCGCGTTCGGACAATTCAAGCCAATTTAAAAGCCGCTCAATCCCGACAGAAGAGCTACGCTGATAAGAGGCGTAGGCCGTTGCACTTTGACGTTGGGGAACACGTGTACCTACGCGTGTCTCCGATGAAGGGCGTGCACCGGTTCGGTGTGAAGGGAAAGCTCGCTCCCCGTTTCATTGGACCCTATGCTATCACCGAGAAGTGTGGACCAGCAGCGTATAGATTGGAGCTACCGGCATCTCTGGCTGGTGTCCATGATGTTTTCCATGTTTCGCAACTGCGAAAATGTTTGAAGCATACAGCTGCTGTTCCTACCGAAGACATCAGCGAGCTGAAACCGGATTTAACATATGATGAGTATCCGGTGGAAATCCTTGATGAGAAAGCCCGAACCACGCGTAGCAGAACGTTGTGGTTCTACAAGATCCTCTGGAGTAACCACACCGTGGAAGAAGCGACGTGGGAGAGCGAGGAATTCCTTCGCTCAAATTACCCGGAGTTCATGGCTTCTCGACACGGGTAAGTCCCTACTACATCGCTATCTCTTCTTTTGTAATCTCGGGACGAGATTCTTTTAAGGGGGGAGGAATGTAAGGGCCTCAGTTTTGGCACACATTTGAAGTGTTCATCACCACACCACACACCTCATTTGAGGAAAGTTGATGAACACAAATGAAGAGCATGTAACCACCATCAACATGCTCAATAGAGAACAAACTCACATATTGCAAAAGTGGTATTTCCCACATGTGATGTAGGTGGGCTGGACTTAGGAAAACTCCTACACTTTGCTAAGGATGTCCATGCCAAGTTTCACCCAAATTCAAAACCTTTTTGAAGTCATTTTGGGTATAGATAGAAAGAGGACAGTTTGAAACCACATTCAAATTCAAACTGTTTTTATCCCATGAATTTAAAAAATGTGAGGCATATTCTTACTCAGCACGTTTTTGTGAGCTCACACACCAATTTTCACTCCATTTGGAGTTGATCTTGACATGAGCTAAGTGGGACGAATTCAAACTTTATTTGAATTTAAAACTGAACTTGTGCTGAAATTCACTCAAACCGAACCCAATTTGAATTCTATTCAATTCAAATGGCTCAGGGGTGAATAATTTGAATCACCAGGGGTATTATGGGGCTCACTGTTTACAACAGTGATTAGGAATAAATTTCAGAGGTTAAAACCCCGGGTGGGACCCACATGTCATAGAGGGAAGAAAGAGAAACTTGCACCCAAAGTCAGAGTCTCGGTGGGAAATTCCACCGAGCAGCTGTCGGCTGTGCCACCGAGCAGCTACCGGCGCCACCAGCTGCTTCCCTCTCCGTGCGCTGGCGCCCAGGGCGGCTGGCTCGCGCCGCCACGCGACCGGCACCGCCTCAGCCGAACAGGAATCGGTCGGCTTTATCTTCTCGCGGGCAAACCCGAGCAGCGGCATTGTTTCTCGCAGCAGCTCTCTGCTCAATAGAGAAAACCAGCAAAACCATCTCCTCCTTCGTCCCTGAGCTGCTCGACAGCCACCTGAGCTCGCACTCCACTTCCTCAACGCCAGAAACCCCGAGCTCCGACCTCCTTTGCCCAAAGACGATCGCCACCGCGGCGACCTAGCCTTAGCCGAGAGTCAGGCGCCCATGGGCAGCGCTCCACAGGCGTTTTCACGGTCCAGCGAGAGAGGCAACAGTAGCGCGCGACCACCGTGCTGCTCTCCTCCAAGTTTGGAAGCCAACCGTGAAGAATCCGCAGAGAATTTCCAGTTTTTGCTCCGGCGACCGTAAACCGAGCTTCCGGTATGGTTTCTTTAAATTCTCGCTCTATGATCTTTCGGAGGTCATCAAATCTTGCACATAAACGCTGGACTAGCCGGCGATCAGGTTCTTTTCTGCATCCGTAGCGTGAAACTGTCTAGGAGTGACGAATTTCGAGCTCGATCGAGGGCGGTCATGGCGGGCACGATCGGTCACACGGTGACGACCGACTTGCCGCCATCCCTGAACCCTTTTGACACCTTGTCGAGCTTCCTAGAGGTACACTGGTGCTGTAGGGCCGTTTGTTCGAGGTGTTGGCGGTGTTAGAAACCACGGTCGACGGTGTCGAACCTCAACCAAGGCCGCGGCACGTCGCCGAGCTATTTCCGGTCACCCCAGCCCGACCTGTCACCACCGACGTGTTCCTCGACGTCGACAACCCCCTGGCGGCGAGTTTCAGACCATGGGAGGTCCAGCAGCGGCGAGCCGGCGAGCCCCGAGTCTGCTCCGGCGAGGTCGGCGGCGCGGGCGCGAGAGAACGGCGGGTGGAAGACGAAGCCGGCTGGCCCACGTATCAGTGGCTGAAGAATTTAAACCGGGATCGGGTGCGGCCGGGGATCGGCTGTGCTAGCGCGCAAATACCCTGTGAGCTCCGGTGTGCCGGACACCTCCGCGCTCGACACGTGTGGTATCCCCGGTGTGCCGGACACCTCCGCGCTCGACACGTGTCCCCGCGGGCCCCGAGAGTTTAAACTTTTCCCCCGATTTTCAGAATTCTTCCAAACTTCAAATCCTCATAACGTTGGCTAAAAAGCTCTAAATCGGGTGAACCAAATTTTGTTGGATTCAGCTCTCTGAGCACTTTCCAGCAATACCAAATTCAGCTCATGAAAGTGAATAGTTTTCTAGAATTAAATCCCTAAAGTTTAAACTGTTGGGAATTTTATCTGGAGAACTACTTTATGAAAAATTCTGAAATTTGGCTGACAGGTTCATTGGAAAATCTCTGAATCCCAGTAAAAATTTTCAGACTCATCCAAGTTCATTAGTTACCCTAATTGGGTGATTAAGGGAACTGCCCAGGGACAATATAAAAATGTACAGAAACATTTTTCAGATTTTCTCCAATCTTAATTAGGACATAACTTTCTGTAGAATTCTTCAAATGACATGAAACCAACTCCATTAGAACCATCCTAAATTCTAGTTTCCAGAAAGTAATGGTGGGAGCCATGAAAAACCCTGGAATTACTTAGAGGCTCAATTATTGACCAAAGAGGCTTTTATTTGTACAAGGTTCAATTGAACTTTGTTTCAAATAAAACTTGATCACAACTCTGGTTAGGACCCTACCAATCCACCATAAAAATTTCAGAACCAAAGGGGAGGGCTAGTTAGAGTTATTAGCAATTATGTATTTAAGTTCACACATTTGCATTTAAATTTACGTGTAGTATTGTATTCAACGTGTAGCCGTTGAAGAAGAGACCCCGGAAGTGCTGGATTTCCTTCTTCCGGATGAAGAACTAACTACTGACCAGCAGCAACAAGGCAAGCCCCGGTTTGCATTAACCCTTTTATAAGTCTTACTTTGTTTACATGTGTCATATGAAGTACGATTGTGCATTAGGTATAGGATGAATGAAACCCCACTTGCATAAACAAAGGTTCCTAAAAGAGTGAGGGTAGTGTCTAAGACCTCGAGTAGACAGGCTATGCTTAATGTTCCATAGGACTTCGGTACAATTCGAGTAGTTGGAATCTACTCGCGAGTTTAGGCTTGGGAACACACGGGTTCGGTTGAGTGATGTGAGATCACACTAGTAATGAAAAGGAGACTGGGCAGGGGCTAGGGCGCAGCAAGAGGGAGTCTTGTGTGTGCAGCCCTGTCCGTGTCGATTGAGGACCGAGCCGTGTGCGGCCCATGCTGATCAATTTGAACGTACCGAAGGCATATCGGATATATGGGCCCCGATAAACCGATGTAGCCTAAACCTCCGGGCGTCGAGGCATAACACACCGATTTATAGGTGTAGGCTGAGGGCAGCAAGGTGGAAATCTGCCAACGGGCATAGAGAGATGCTCCGTGTGGGGAACCTCCTGCTCGTTTCGGTGCGACCGGTTCGACGTTTGGGATGTTGGGTGAAAGGTTGTCCCGTACGACATCGAGTGAGCGTGCTGTGCAGCTCCACGGGTGGGCGTACGTGACGTGCTCTTTGGGTTTCCCTGCAGGTGTATATCGAGTCGATTCGCCGTCCCTCACGGTGAAGAGTACCACTTGGTCACTGAGTCGTGACGTAGATAAATGGATGAAACATGTTGATTCAATATTGCTGATTGAAATAATTGTATTGTTACATGTGTGCCACCAAATATTGCTCACTAAATTTCAGTTTTATGAACCGTTAACTTATTGCTAAAAGATGAACTAAGGATGAACGTGTAGGCGTGTCCGTTTGCTGCAACATTGCTATCCTATGTCTTGGTATACCTCATGTAGAGTTTCATGCTTAGGTGAGTCGGTTAAGCCTTGCTGAGCCTTCGTGCTCATGGTTGCTGCTTAAGTGTTTTACAGGTGAGGAGCCACCCACGGACTCGGAGTACGAGTCCACCGGCGAAGGTTACCCTCCGTCGGGGACCACGGCTGAGTGGGAGCCGTACACGCCGCGCTGAGCTGAGGAGTGCAGCTAGTGTGGGTTGCCCTAGGGCTGGGCAACCACTTTTGCTAGATAGGCGGGCGTGAGTTGTATAAAAGAAACTTCCGCTGTGTAATAAAAGACCCTAGTTTGTAACTGAGAACTGTACTATTTTGTACATTCAGTTTATTTTCCCATGTAATATAATGTGTTCTTATGACGTGTGCTGTCGGGTGTCGCATCGCGCGGCACCACCCTCTGCGATCCTGGATGAGCGGATTCCGGTCCGCCACATATACGCTGCCGGATTTTCAGCATAAGTCAAATCCGGTTGTAGCTCGCCAATTTCTTCGGTTGAAACAGTAGCTATATACTTCAGACATTTCCGAAATTGTGAAACATGGAAAATATCATAAACACCAGCGAGAGACGCCGTTAGTTCTAGTCGATACGCCACTGGTCCACACTTCTTGGTGATAGCATAGAGTCCAATAAATCGGGGAGCGAGCTTCCCCTTCATGCCGAATCGGTGCACGCCTTTCATCGGAGATAAACGGAGGTACACGTGTTCCCCGACGTCGAAGTGCAGCGGCCTATATCTCTTATCAGCGTAACATTTCTGTCGGGATTGGGCGGCCTTCAAGTTGGCTTGAATAATCTGAACGCACTCTTCAGCGTCATTCACCAAATCAATCCCGAACGTGACCCTTTCACCGGACTTGCACCAGTTCAATGGGGTTCGGCACTTGCGACCGTAGAGAGCCTCATATGGTGCCATCTTGATACTTTCTTGATACCCATTGTTGTACGAGAATTCCCCCAACGGTAGATGATCATCCCAATTTCTACCGTGGTGGATGGCACACACTCTCAACATGTCTTCTAATACTTGATTCACCCTCTCAGTTTGCCCATCTGTCTGAGGGTGATAAGCGGAGCTTCTAATCAGTTTGATACCCAATGCAGCGTGCAACTGCTCCCAGAAATGAGCCACGAACAGTGCCCCTCGATCTGAGATTATAGTCTTGGGTACTCCGTGCAAGCACAAGATTCTTGTAATGTACAACTCTGCATACTTGCTGGCATGGTAGTTGGTATGCACCGGAATGAAGTGAGATGAATTGGTTAACCAGTCAATGATTACCCAAATGGAATCATGCTTGTTAGAAGTCATGGGTAATCCCACAATGAAATCCATGCTCACATCTTCCCACTTCCATGCTGGAACTTTCAAGGGTTGCAACAGCCCTGTTTTCCTCAAGTGATATGCCTTCACTCGTCTACACGTATCACATTCGGATACGTACTTGGCTATTTCCCGCTTCATCCGTGTCCACCAAAATTTACTCTTCAAGTTTTGGTACATTTTGTTTCTGCCCGGATGAATGGAGAACTTAGACAAGTGACCTTCATCAAGGATCTTCTTTTTCAGCTCCATGCTCCGGGGTACGACTATGCGGTCATTGAACCATAGCGTCCCTCATCATCCTTCCAGAAACATTTGATATCCCCGTTGTCTATCTGTTCCCGGAGATGTGTCATGCCTTTGTCACTCTTCTGAGCTGCAATGATATCCTCCCTAATAGTAGGGATGAGGGCAAGGTTGTAGAGTGATCCATAAGGAAGAAGTATAAACTCGGTCCTCTTCCATTGGCGTAATGATGAGGTTATGGACATGTGCCTTCCGACTCAACGCGTCGGAAACCACATTCGCCTTGTCGGGGTGGTAATGAATCTCAATCTCATAGTCTTTTATTAATTCTAACCAGCTCCTTTTCCTCATATTCAGCTCCTTCTGGTTGAAGATATACTTTAAGCTCTTGTGGTCGGTGTAGAGATGCACCAAATTCCCCAGGAGATAGTGCCTCCACATTTTCAGCGCCAAAACCACAGCAGCGAGCTCAAGATCATGAGTCGAATAGTGTTGCTCATGGTTTCAAAGTTGGCGTGAGCCTACGTGACCACACGTCCTTCTTGCATCAACACGCAGCCGAGCCCGATACCAGACGTATCACAATACACGTCGAAGGGCTTGGTCGTATCGAGTTGAGCCAAGACCGGGGCTGTTGTGAGATGCTTCACCAATGCTTGGAATGCTCCTTCACATGCTTAGTTCCAAACATATTTCGTCCCCTTCTTTAATAATTATGTCATCGGCTTAGCAAGCTTGGAGAAGCTTAGATGAATCTCTGGTAATATCCCGCTAAACCTAGGAAGCTTCTGACTTCATGGACAGAAGTGGGTGCTTTCCATTTCACCACTTGTTCAATTTTGCTTGGGTCAACCGCAATGCCTTCCGCTGAGATGATATGCCCCAAAACTGGCACTTGGTTGATCCAAAACTCGGATTTGCTGAACTTGGTATAGAGCTTATGGTTCTGCAATCATTGAAGGACGATCCGCAACTGTTCGGCGTGTTCTGCTTCTGACTTGGAGTAAACCAAGATATCATCAATGAACAACACAACGAACTTGTCCAGCTCTGGCATGAACACCGAGTTCATGAGGTACATGAAATGGGCCGGAGCGTTGGTGAGACAAAAAGACATGACAAGATATTCATATAAGCCATATCTTGTCGGAAAGGCCGTCTTCGGGATATCCTCCGCCCGGATTTTTATTTGATGATACCCTGAGCGAAGGTCCATCTTGGAGAATACACTTGCACCCACAAGTTGATCAAATAGAATGTCCATGCGGGGCAGTGGATATTTGTTCTTGATGGTGACGGTGTTGAGCGGCCGGTAATCCACACAGAGCCTCAAGGTTTCATCCTTATTCTTGACGAACAGCGCCGAGCATACTCAAGGCGAGGAACTCGGTCTAATGAAACCCTTGCTCAACAAATCATTAAGATGTTCTCTCAACTCAGCCAGCTCGTTCGGAGCCATTTTGTACGGTCTCCGCGATATTGGTGTAGTCCCAGGTGCAAGTTCAATCTTGAACTCCACATCCCGTTCATGTGGCATGTCCGGGAGATCATCCGGGAACACGTCGGGATACTCTCGGACTATGGGGATGTCCTCTAGTTTGGGAGCTTCAGTGTTATAGGCTGCTAAAACTTCCGGGGCTGGATTGTCTAATATGAGGGACAGCGGACGGTGGAGTGGGGAGTTGAGGTGAACCGTCCGTGCTAGAGTTTCTAGGACAGTGCCATGGTAACTTAGCCATGACATTCCTAAGATTGCATCAATCTTCTGTCCCTCAAGAATAGTCTTAGTAGTGGGATATATCTTCCCACCTAAGCACAGTGGTGCTTTTGGAATCATCATATCTGCTGAAATCTTCCCTCCCGGTGAGCAGGTCATATATGAGCACTCGGTTGGAAAAACTTGCATTTGATGCTTCACCACATATAAAGCACTTATGAAGTTGTGGGTTGCACCAGAATCAAATAAAATGATGATTGCTTGATCGTTGAGAGTGAATGTACCCGCCAGCACGTTTTCTCCCTTCGGGGTGTCCTCATTGTCGAGGTTGCAAACGCCCCCAGTTTGCTGACCTCCCTTCTTCACCGGTGGTCGGCCTCGAGCGCCGCCCTGATATTGGGCTTGCCCGCTGCTTTGCTGCCCCTGAGGACAGTTCTTCGAGAAATGGCCCGCCTGGCCACATGTGTAGCATGTGTAGCGAGGCGGTCCTCCACTGACTGGCGGACGGAATCCCGGGACGCGTTGTGGCGGTGGAAACGCCCGGGGTACCATCTGCTGCTATTGCTTCTGTTGCGGTCGCAATGGTGGCATTGGCGGTCGGAATGAGGGTGGCTGAAAAGAACGACCCCCAAACTGTTGAAGTCGCGCCGGTGGATGCCACTGCTGACCGGATGGTGTGAGATACATCATGCGGTATTTTTTCGGAGCTCCAACCCTGCTGCTTGGTGAAGCGCTTCGCTTTCGCTGCTCACCCGCCAGTTCCCGCTGAACATCCTCTTGCATAATCGCAGCGTT
Organism: Neostapfia colusana; assembly: GCA_030760725.1. Taxonomy (NCBI): domain Eukaryota; kingdom Viridiplantae; phylum Streptophyta; class Magnoliopsida; order Poales; family Poaceae; genus Neostapfia; species Neostapfia colusana. Next base: position 49,319,984 of record JASWHV010000020.1, read on the forward strand.
GACAAGGTCGTTGAAAGTGTCGTGATTGCATTGTACGAGATGCGTCTTCATCCCGGGATTTAACCCCCGATAGAACTGCTCTCGCTTCCTCTCCTCGGTGGATACATAATCCGACGCGTACTGCACCAGATGGTTGAACGCATGGGAGTAGTCATGGGCACTTCTCCCGCCTTGCTCCAGTTCCCAGAACTCTTGGAACTTCCTTTTCATCATTCCGGGAGAAATATGATAGGCGCGGAACGCCTCCCGGAATTCTGCCCATTCCACGGCATGACCAGCGGGTAGTGAGGCGACATAGTTCGCTCACCACGCACCGGCAGCACCGTGAAGCTGCTGCACCGCGAAGAGAGTCTTCTGCCGCTCCGTGCATTGGAGCAGCACGAACTTGGACTCGATCGTCCGCAGCCAGTTGTCTGCCTCCAGTGGTTCTGCCGCTTCGGTGAACACTGAGGATGTGTACTCATGAAATCCGAGTACGTTGTAGTGTGGGGCTCACGAGGCCCCCTCTCTTGACGCCCCCCTGCCTGGGACGTATTTTGCACGATCGTCCGGAGCAGGTCGGTCTGCTCCTCACGAGAGCCCACCAACGCCAAGATCACATCCACTAGTGTAAGCGGAGGCGGCGGTGGTGGTTGTTGCTGTGGGGTGTTGTGGTAAGCAGGTGGCTGGGAGTCATCATACCATTGCTGACTAGATCCCCCGACCTCATGTGTCGCCCGAGTACGAACCATCTGCAACCATGACAATAAAATCAGTCCCACAGCATACTCCATTCAGTCCAATAATATAGGCGTAAAACATTATGACGGTAAACATGCGATACATCTTGTAAATAGATAATGTAATAACTTTGCACAAGCTACACCATTACCAGATAAAATACAAACTAGTTAAATCCAATTTGATGGACTTCCTCTTTGGAAGTTCACCTCAACTATATTTGGTCACTACGAGATGTTAATATCGCTTTGTCATCACGTATACTACCCTTTATCTTCAATACGACACAAACATGGTCTCCAGCAAAAGAAACTTGAGTAGGAAATATACTCAAATCTTTAACTAGTTGAATATAATAACTTACGAGTATGTTCTACCCCATTGGAAGTAATCAAACCCCCTAGGGTACAACAATCGCTCAAATAAGTTCAATTGTCCATCCCTCTGCCCAGAATGACCAGTTTCTACATATCCCAGATTTCGACCTGGTACTTGGCATTTTCATGACTCAAGTTGAATACCAAAGTTAAATTTAACTTCAGAATATTTCCAACGAGTATTTGTTTGCCCCCAGATAAGCTCTGGTTGAAAAGTTACGATAATTCAAAGTCAACAGAATTTCTGGAAGAATTTCAACAGCACCTCCTTTGGAAGTTGCTGTTTTCAACTCTCAATTTCACTGAATTCCGTACTGCAACTGCAAATACTTTGAATTACAAAGACAAATCTTCTAACCTTTCCAAAAATGTATCATATGATAATTTTATATTTTTCTACTAGAAGTTATGCTTGAAAAACAACACAGTATAGAGAGTGTTTTTAAATCTGTCCTGGTTCTGGACAGTTTCCAATCATCTGGAATTTCAACCAGTTTAAGGTGTGATTCTGCTCTGGAAGTCTACAACAAAGTTGTAGAGCACATAAACCTCTTTTTCAGAACTATATCTTACACCTCCATTGGCTAAATAATCTGTGAGTTATGCTCCGTTAAATTTCAGCAAACTTGCTGCCAAAACAGAGCACTCTGTTTTTCAATCCCTTTGAGCTAAACTAATCAAGTGTTGAATTTTTTCTACCCAACCAGGGTGATAAATATTGAAACTTGGTTATTTTAGTTCCTTGTTACCATTATCTTAAATGCAAATGCCTATTACATGTCGGTACTATGTTCATCACAAAAAGAAAATCCTAATCGAATTATACCGGTATATACGTCTCAATTGTGGCACTAAACGGTCTCTCGCACACGTGTACTACATGGGATAAATACGTGGTTAGTACCTACAGAAAAACACTCAATAGTTATGCACTCAAAGGTTGTTGTCATTTCAGACAGGTCCATATTTGAAAGTAAATACATATGCCTGTATCATTGACATACGGTCATCCTTGAGTTAAGCCATGTCTCAAGGTACGTGATAGTGTTTTCACATCACACGACGGGGAACCCGAGTAGAACGCGAACGGGTTGTCACGGTTGCGAATTTTATCAACCCAACAGATACCACCTACTGCCCTGCAGGGCATGCCGATGGCAAGCGTTGTGTATGTACTCCTAGGCTATTTCCAGAAGAACACACTATCGCGTTACCGACCACACGATAGGGTTTCCACTTTCTTGCCTAATGCACGCCAGGGACCAGCGTTTCATCTGAACTCAGGAACATAAAGAGTCCAAGAGTTTCATATTGATGTCCCACACCAAGCTATTAGACCTATCCCTGAACCACGTTCCTCGTCAGGGGAGCTAACCAAAATTAAACCACTTTCGGTGGCGTTTCTTACCATGCTTACCTGAGCGTAGGTGCGTCATTACATAATCGAAATTCAGAAATATAACATGTATGTTAGTCATGCCACTTTAAGTAACTATACTACTATAGTCCTTATTTGGGCATACTAGCGATTCCTCACCGTAATTCTAAGTTTTCCCGTAATACTGTCCTTATTTAGTGTGCTATCCCCTAAGAAGCTCTGATACCAGCCTGTGACGGACCAGAATCCGTATGCCCAAGATCTCAGAGGGTGATGCCGCAAGATGTGACACCCGACAACACACACCATAAGGCAAACATTGTATTACATTGAAACAAACTGAATATGTACAAAGTAGTACAAACCTTCACTTTACAACTAATTACAGGGTCTACAACAGCGGAAGCTAAATTTTTACAACTCACGCCCACCTAACTAGCAAAAGTCGGTTGTCCAGCCCTATGGACAACCCACACTAGCTCCACTCCTCAGCTTAGCGCGGCGTGTACGGCTCCCACTCAGCCGTGGTCCCCAACGGAGGGTAGCCCTCGCCGGTGGACTTGTACCCCGAGTCCGTGTGGTAGTCCTCACCTGCAAAACACTCATAGCAGCAACCGTGAGCACGATGGCTCAGCAAGTATTAACCGACGCTACTACACATGCAACTCTACATGCAGGAAATAACCAACATAAGATGGCACATTGCAGCAAAGGACATGCCTACAAGTTCATCCTTAATTCATCATTTAGCCACAATTTAACGGTTCATGAATCTGAAATTTAGTGAGCAATATTTGGTGGCACACATGTAGCAATACAATTTATACATATCAGCAGAATTGAATCACAATATTGCATAATTTATCTACGTCACGACACAGTGAACAAGTGGTACCTATAACCACGAGGGACGGTGAATCGACTCATATACACCTGCAGGGATACCCGAATAGCACGTCATGTACGCCCACCCGTGGAGCTGCACAGCACGCTCACTCGATGTCATACGGGACAACCTTTCACCCAACAGCCCAAACTCCGAACCGGTCGCATTCAAACAGATAGGAGGTTCCCTACATGGAGCATCTCTCTATGCCCGTTAGTGGATTTCCACCTTGCTGTCCTCAACCTACACCTATAAATCGGTGTGTTATGCCTCGACGTCCGGAGATATAGGTTACATCAGTTTATCGGACCCCATATATCCGATATGCCTTCGGTACATTCAAACTTGCTCATCGGGGTCGCACACGGATCAGTCCTCAATCGACACAGACAGGGCTGCGCCCACAATATTTCCTCTTGCTTCTCCCTAGCCCCTGCCTAGTCTCATTTTCTCACTAAAGTGATCTCACATCACTCGAACCAATCCCGTGTGCCCAAAAGCCTATACTCGCGAGTAGATTCCAACTACTCGACTTGTACCGAAGTCTATACACATTAAGCATAGCATAAACTACTCGAGGACTTAGACACTACCCTCACTCTTGTTGGAAAGATCTGGTTATGCATTTGGGGTTTCATCCATCCTACACCTAATGCACATACATACCTCAAGCTAAATATGTATATAAAGCAAAACTTTAAAACTTGTTCAATGCAAACCGGGGATTGTCTTGTTGCTGCTGGTCAGATGATAGCGTCTCATCAGGAAGTAGGAAGTCCAACACTTCAGGGTTTCCTCATCTTCCGCGACTACACGTGAGCAATGTAACGATGTGTCAATTTAAATGCAACGTGTTAAATTAAGTATGTAAAGACCATAAATCTAGATAGACACCCCCTTTGGCTCTGAAGTTTTTATGGTGGCTTGGTAAGGACCTAACCAGAGACTTGACCAACTTTCATTTGAACCAAAGCTCATTTGAGCTCTGCACAAATAAAAGTCTAATTTGTCATTACTAGAGCTTCTAAGAATTTCCAGGGATTTTCATGGATCAAACCATTACTTTATGAAAACTAGAGTTTGAGATGGTTCTAATGGAATTGGTTTCATGTTATTTGAAGAACTCTAAAGGAAGTTATACCCTAATCAAGATTTGATAAAATTTGAAAAATGTTTCTGTACATTTTTCCATTTTCTCAGGGCAGTTCACTTAATCACACCATTAGGGGGACTAAATGAACATGGATGAATATGAAATTTTTCCTGTAACTCAAGGATTTTCAAATGAGCATCCTAGCCAAATTTCAGAATTTTCCATTAAGGAATTGTTCAGATAAAATTCCCAACAGTTTAAAATTTAGGGAATTAATTCCGGAGAAATAATAAGTTTCATGAGCTGAAACTTATTTTGGTCGAAATTACTCAAAAATCTGAATCCAACAAAATTTGGTTCACTTAATTTGGAGCTCCCTAGCAAAAGTTATGGCTAGTTGAAGTTTGAACAAAATTCTGAAATTCAAAGAAATGTTTAAGCCCTGCACATGGGCCCCACCCGTGCCTTTCTTCTTCCTCGCGCGCGCCCGAGCTCGGCGGCGGAGATATCCGGCGAGTTATGCCGGAAGGGATTTCCCCGTTTCCTCTAGGGCTACAGCTTGCCGCCTCTACCTTTTAGGACACGAGGAACTCATCCCCGGATTCGGCCGAAGCTCTAGGTGGCCGGAAACTGGTCGGCGACGGGCCGTAGCTACGGAGCAACTCCGGCGACGTCGCCCAGCCCCTACAGAGGCTCATTCCAAGCAACTCTTGGCCCTACAGCTCCGTGGTGACCTTCTAAGCACGGTCATGGTGCTGGACCACAGTGAATACGGCCGGAGACGGGAGCTCACCGTCGACCTAGGTCACATAACGGCGGTGACTTGAAAAAATCGAATAGCAGCACCAAAACTCGATGGTTTCTGATAATTTTTTATCCTAGGTGGCCAACGGGACATGTAGAAAATGTGGGTAGCTTGGCATACGTGGTGGTGGACCGATCACCACGAATTTTGGGAACTTATGGGGCTCGGTTCATTGGACGCTCGCGCGGTCAAAAGCAAAATTCTTTCCCCACCGTGGACGAAACGAGGAGAGGTCTTCACCATGAGTTTGAGCGTAGTTAGGCGATCCTTTTCCGTGTAGCTTGGTGGTCACGAGGAAGCCCGTAGTGTGCGGTCGCCAGTGAACCGAGAGTGGTCGAGCGGCGGCTGCTTGCTTTGGTCGTGCGAGGCAGCGGGTGGAAAGCGCGAGAGGTAATTTCACGTAGGCAGGGACGTGGCGATCACTTCAGCCGACGTTTCCACGGCTTAGACCGAGGTGGTGTGCGGTAGCTTCTTCACTCAGGCGCAGGACCAGGAGGTGGAGGCTCCCGGGAGAACAGAGATGGTTCTCTCCTCTCACAGTCACTGACCAGTAGGTCCACCTCCCCTCTAATTCCTTTTTGTCTTTTCACTGAAAAGATCTCAGCTACTCACAATTGAATGAGATACTTAGCCCCAAAGTCATGATTTTAATTTAATTTCCTCAATTTGAAATTGGTTTGGCTAAATTTGCTTCACATTTGAATTTTCAATTCAAATTCAGTTTTGAATTAATGCAAATTTAGCTCCCGACAAGATGAACTCCAAATAGGATGAAAATTGGTGGACTAACTAAGAAAAATGTGCTGAGTTTTAATATGGAGCCAACTTTTCAATCCAAGTGATGAAAGTATCTGAAATTTTAATTTGCATTCAAATTAGCCCTTTTTACAAATGTCTACAAAAGTGGCTCAAAAGGGCTTGGATAAGCATGAAACTTGGCCTGCACCTTCCTAAGAAGATTTAGGATCTAAGGATGAGCTCAGCCTCTCATGTTTATGTGTATGAGTTCCTACTTTTTGTATTAGGGGTTTTCCTCTAATCACCCTCTTGATGGTGTTTACTTGCTCTTCACAAATGTTCATGGGTTATCCACCAAATGAGCTGTGGTGTGGTGATGTGATGAACATTTTAGCAAGAAAATTCCTGGGATTTCACAACCAGACCCTGGTCAGCCGCTGCTGCCGGCCCCTGATTTGTGGCCACTACCGGCCCCTCACGTGTGGCCACTGCCGGCTGGTGTCCAGCCACCGCCGCTGCCCGGCCTGTGGCCGACCGCGCCGTCACCGGGATGCCCTGCTTCTTCGGCGTTGCGTGCCTCTTCGCCACCGCTGTCGGCTACCGTGTTCGCTACCCTCATTGATCCGGTGGATCCCGCCAGTGGTACTGGTCAGTCGTCTGCGATTGTCTCCGGCGTCGTCGCTGCCCTAACGGCTGCTCGTGAGCGTGAGCGGACTCTCGCTCTAGCCTTGGAGCAGGAGTGAGCGTCCATGGCGGCTCTCACTCACCAGCTCAAGGAGGCCACGCACCCGTAGTGGAGTGTCACCCGTGAGCCCTCCCCAGGCGACGGTGCTGCCTACAGCTCCTACGCGGCTTCACTCGTCGCCACGCTCCACACTCAGGCGGCTGGTGTCCAGAACATCCGGGCGCTTGTCCCGGCTGTCCTCAGCACCGACTCCACCTCGTACGCCAGGTGGCGTCATCTGTTTCTCCTTACGCTGAGGCGTTTTCGCCTTGAAGATCACGTCCTCCGGGACGACTCCCCATTGGACGATTCCTGGATCAGCATGGATAGCCTGGTACTTTCCTGGATCCTCGGTTCTCTCTTTAAGAAACTGCAGGATATTGTCAGACAGCGTGGTGGCGCCACTGCTCATCAGGTATGGCTCATCCTCGAGCAGCGCTTCCAGGGAAACCGTGTGACCCGAGCTCTTCACATCTGGGCGTGGTTCGGGGCTGCTGTCCAGGGGGACCTGTCAGTCTCCGCCTACTGTCGCCAGATGAAGGGTATGGCGGATGCCCTTCGCGACCTTGGTGACCACGTTCCGGAGACTTCTCTCGTTCTTCAGGTCCTGCATGGCCTGAACGAGCGTTACTCCCACCTCTGGACTGTGATTCTTCACGAGGAGCCGCTCCCGACCTTCGAGAAGGTCTGGTCTGATCTCGAGCTCGAGGAGATCACCTATGGAGGCCCTGTCGCCTCCTCGACTGCCACCGTCTTCTACGGCTCTGGGCAGCCCTACCGACCTCCACCACCTGCTACTTCGTCAGGGGGACAGCCGCCGCACCCGCCTACCACTCCATGGGCTCGTGTCAGCCCTGGCAGTGGTAATCGTCGTCGTGATGTCCGTAAGCGTGGTGGCCATGGCATTTCTACAAGAGGAGGTGGTACCACTGGTGGTGGCGGCACCGGTCAGGGTGGTGGCGCGGGTTCTTTGCCACTCTGGCCCACTCCCTACAACCCGTGGACCGTGCAGATTTCCATGTGGTCTAGGCCGTCTCCGGGTCTCCCGCCACCTCGACCTTCGCAACCTCAGGCGGCCTACGTGGCCACTCCTACCCACGGCGGGTATGGCTACCCACCTGGAGGACAGTGGATTCCGACCTATGGTGGGCCGTCCACCCACTGGGGCTCTGGTGATGAGTCCTCGGCGCAGAACACCACCCCTGAAGGGTGGGACCGTCAGTCGTTGGCTTCCGCTTTCGGCACAATGACTCTTACTCCACCCAACGCTGTCTAGGTTGCTGATTCAGGCGCATCATACCACACTACTCCTGATGCTGGTATACTCTCTTCTACCCACCCTTCCCACCCTTCTTATCCTTCCTCTATCGTTGTTGGGAATGGGTCTGTTCTTCCTGTCAGTTTAGTAGGTGACCTAGGTTCTTCAGGTTCTTTCCAGCTCAGAGATGTTCTAGTTGCTCCTGACATTATTCAGAATCTTCTTTCTATCCATCGTTTTACCACTGACAACCATGTTTCCATTGAGTTTGATCCTTTTGATTTATCTGTGAAGGATCCTACTACCTGGTGTCTTCTTCACCACTGTGAGAGTTTGGGGCCCCTGTACACGGTTCGTCTTCCTGCTTCCGCTTCGGTTTCGCCTTTTGTCCTGGCTACGACAACTTCTTCCAAGACTTGGCATCACCGGCTCGGCCACCTTGGTGTTGATGTCCTGTCTAAGTTGTATAGTAGTTCAGTGATTTCGTGTACTAGGGGCACTCATGAGTCTGTGTGTCATGGTTGTCAGCTTGGTCGCCATGTTCGGCTTCCATTTCCGCATTTTGTTACTCATGTTGAGCAAACTTTTGATCTGATTCACTGTGATCTTTGGACCTCTCCTATTGTCAGTGTTTCGGGTTATAAATACTACTTGGTGATACTCGATGATTTTTCCCACTATTCATGGGCTTTTCCCTCGCGACAGAAGTCTCATACATTCGTCACTCTTTCTCACTTCTTTGCTTGGGTGTCCTCCCAGTTTGGGCGTATCATTCAAGCTGTCCAGTGCGATAACAAATGCGAGTTCGATAACTCTGCGTTCCGTGACTTCCTTCTCTCTCGCGGTGTTCAGTTGCGCATGTCTTGTCCATACACTTCCCCTCAGAACGGCAAGGCCGAACGCATGATTCGTACCACTAACGAGGTCATGCGTTCCCTAATGTTTCAGGCCTCCATTCCTGCTCGGTACTGGGCGGAGGCTCTTCACACCGCCACTTTCCTCACTAATCGCCTTCCTACTAAGGCGAATAGTGCCCCCACCCCTCACTTTGCTCTTTTTGGCACCACTCCTCTCTACGACCACCTTCGAGTTTTTTGGGTGCGCATGCTACCCTAACCTGTCCGCCAAAGCTCCTCGTAAGATTGCACCTCGTTTGACTCGGTGTGTCTTCCTCGGGTACTCCCTAGATCATAAGGGATACCGGTGCCTTGACCTTGCTACCCGTCGTACCTTGGTCTCTCGACACGTCATCTTCGACGAGTCTTATTTTCCCTTTTCCTCTTCGTCCTCTGACTCTGTTGCTGAGTTGGATTCCCTCTTCTCTACTGACCCCGAGGCCGCTCCTATCCAGTGACCTTGGTCTTTACCCTCTGCAGGTTACCCACCCGCTGCCCCCCGCGCAGCCCCCACCACCGACGTCGCCCGTTGCTCCACGCGCGGCCCCGGTGCCCCTGGCGCCCCCAGCAGTGCCACACGTGGCCCCGGTGCCTCCGTCATCTCCCGCTGTGCCATGCGCGGCCCCAGCGCCCCCTTCGTCGCCCGCTCAGGCGTGGCCCCGACGTCCCTGACGTCGCCCGCTGCGCCACACGCGGTCCCGACGTCGTCTGCTGTGCCACATGCGGCCTCGGCGTCGTGATATGCTGACCCCGCTCTTGTCTATCAGCGACGAGCACGGGTTGGTGCACCGACCTCTTCCAGCCCCGAACCTCTGGTGTACCACCCCCCAGTGCTCCATCGGGACCCCAATCACGTCCCCCCGATGGTGACCCGACGGGCGGCTGGGGTTCTCCGTCCGGTGGAGCGGTTTTCTAGGGTCGTCCTCTCCTCGACGACCTCCCCAACGCCTGCTTCTTCACCCGTCTTGCCTATCCCCTCTTCTGTCCGTAGCGCCCTCGCCGATCCTTACTAGCGTCGGGCTATGGAAGAAGAGTATGCGGCCCGGCTTGCCAACCAGACCTGGGATTTGGTTTCCCGTCCTGGTCGTGGCAATGTTGTCACGGGCAAGTGGATATCACGCATAAGCGGAAGGCGGATGGGTCCTTGGAGAGGTACGAGGCTCGGTGGGTCCTTCGGGGTTTCACTCAGCGCCCTAGTGTCGACTACGACGAGACCTTCGGCCCGGTGGTAAAGCCGGTGACAGTTCGTACCATTCTGTCGTTGTCTCTCTCGCGTTCTTGGCCTTCCACCAGTTGGACGTCAAGAACGCCTTCCTCCACGACACGCTGACGGAGACGGTGTACTGTAGTCAGCTGATGGGTTTCGTTGATTCAGCTCGTCCAGACATGGTCTGCCGACTGAACAAGTCCCTGTACGGCCTAAAGCAGGCGCCCCGGGCTTGGTACAGCCGGTTCACCTCCTTCCCGGCCTCGCTCGGCTTCGTCGAGGCCAAGTCGCACACCTCGCTCTTCGTATATGGCCGTGAGGGGGACACTGTGTACCTCCTCCTGTACGTCGACGACATCGTCCTCACGGTGTCCAGTTCGTCTCTCCTTCACCGCACGATCTCCGCCCTGCAGCGGGAGTTCACGATGAAAGACTTGGGCCAGCTTCACCACTTCCTGGGCGTGACGGTCGAGCACCGATCGAGCGGCATGTTCCTTCACCAGTGACAGTATTGCTTGGACATCCTCCAGCGAGCGGGCATGGCTGACTGCAAGCCGTGCTCTACTCCGGTGGACACCCGGGCGAAGGTCTCCTCCGCCGATGGTACTCCTGTTGCTGACCCCACTATTTACAAGAGTCTTGCAGGTGCTCTCCAGTACCTCACCTTCACCAGGCCAAATATCTCCTATGCAGTTCAGCAGGTGTGCCTCCATATGCATGATCCGCGAGAGCCGCATTTCACCACTGTAAAGCGGATACTTCGGTACCTGCGTGGCACCCTTGACTGCGGCCTCCTCCTTCAGGGTGACTTGGCTTCTGAGTTGGTCGTCTACACCGATGCTGATTGGGCGGGCTGCCTGGACACCCGTCGGTTCACCTCTGGGCCATCTTCTTGGGCGGCAACCTCATCTCCTGGTCCTCGAAGCGGCAGCCCATGGTGTCACACTCGAGCGTTGAGGCAGAGTACCGCGCCGTAGCCAACGGCGTAGCTGAGACCTCCTAGTTCCAGCAGCTGCTTCAGGAGCTCCACTCCCCCATCGTCCGAAACACGTTGGTCTACTGTGAAAACGTCAGTGCCATCTACCTCTCCACCAACCCAGTCCAACATCAGCGCATGAAGCATGTGAAGATTGATCTTCACTCTGTTCGTGAGCGGGTTGCCCGTGGCGAGGTCCAGGATCTCCACGCCACGACGACGTCGCAGTTCGCCAACATCTTCACGAAGGGTCTCCCTTCGTCGTTGTTCTCTGAGTTTCGGCCCAGTCTCAAAATCTGTCGTGGCTAGATGTTGGGACTGCAGGGGATGTTGGATTATGTGTATGTATGGTGTATTGGGCTTGGCCCATGTACCTAGCCCTGTGGGCAATATGTACGCTTGACTCTATTGAAACCTTAATGCAATTGTCTCCTTCCAATTTTCATATTGGCTCGCCAAGCCTATCACAACCCTACTCGTTTGGTACCGGAAACAAAACTAGCCAGACTGAAAAAAATATAGCACAAAAAATAAAATAAAAAATCAGAAATAGAAAAGTGATAGAAAAAACAGAGCAACCTATTATTTTTCATGCTTATACTTACGTCACTGAAAATGGATCAAACAAATAACAGAACATCAACACAATTTAGTCCATCATATCAGGGAGCTTACTGCATGTTTTTTCTTTGATGAATCATATGATTCCACAACACCTTCATAGAATCTAATAAAAACATCAACTAGAATCCACACCATCTTCAGGAATGAAATATACAATAATAATATAGATTCGGATTACATGATCTAGAGAGAATACTTCTTATCCAAAGACCAACAAACTTTTATTCAGCGTCCTACCACATCTGTGATGCTTGGGTCTTGTGTTGAGCACTGCGGACATATATTACTTCTCAGCATAGACAATACAGTTAAAGGAATTTTATTCGTACGCATTTAAAATATACTTACACAACTGTATGATTTGCAGTATTGCACAAAGCATGTGACTAATTCGATATTGTTTGCAGAATAAAAGTAGAACAATATTTATTACCTTTGTTAAACCAGAAACCAGTGTTCTCTTGTGCCTTTTCAGCGACCCGTTTAGACTTCCGGATTCAGATGTTCTCTTGCTACTTTCTGTATTAGCAGGTTTCTGGGAAAGGTGAACAGATAATTAAAATAAATCCAACTACGAATGAATCATATTTTTTGTAGCTACATACCGTAGAGACTAGAGACGGAAGAAATTACCTTTGGACTGCTTTTTAAGATGTCATTATGGGTTTTCTTAACACCCTTATTTCCTTTTGAAACAGTAGTTTTACTACTCCAAGGAGATACTAAATGACATGTATCAATTGATTTATTCTTCCTTTCTCCCTTTTCAGTTTACTTTCCACGGACATCTTGGTCCCATCAGTGTTTGGAGTATGCAGTAGAAGCTCATCACTATTTTTACTGCCTATTAGAGAATAATTGTGGAATGTATTAATCAGGTGTCAAGGGGTACAATTATATAGAGTTGTCAAGGGTGGAAAAGGACTAAACTGCCCCTAACCCTAATCACATCCTAATGACTAAAATGCCCTCTAAGCACACCTCTAATTACAAAGTCTAACACCCACCGCAGTCCCAACATTTAGCCACAGCAGATGTTGAGATTGGACCAAAACTCGGAGAACAGCAACGACGGGAGCCATTCGTGAAGATGTCGGCGAACTGCAACGTCGTCGAGACGTGGAGTACCTGAACCGCGCCACGTGCAACCCGCTCACGAACAAAGTGGAGGTCAATCTCCACATTCTTTGTGCGTTGATACCGTACAGGGTTGGTGGAGAGGTAGACGGCGCTGACGTTGTCGCGGTAGACCAAGGTGCTTCGGGCGACGGGAGAGTGGAGCTCCTGAAGTAGCTGCTGAATCCAGGAAGCGTCAGCCACGCCGTTAGTCACTTCGAGGACCAGGAGACGACGTTGCCGCCCAAGAATACGACATAACCAGAGGTAGACCGACGAGTGCCTGGCCAGCCTACACAGTCGGTTTCAGTGTACACGACCAGCTCGGAGGCCTAGTCACACCGAAGAAGGAGGTCGTAGTCGAGGGTGCCACGCACGTACCAAAGAATCCGCTTCACAGCGATCAGGTGCGGCTCCCATGGGTCATGCATGTGGTGGCACACCTGCTGAACCGCGTAGGAGATATCTGGCCTGGTGAAGGTGAGGTACTGAAGGGCACCTGCAAGACTCCTATAAGTAGTGGGGTCAATGATGGGTGTCCCGTCGAAATAGGAGACCTTCACATGAGTATCCACCGGAGTGGAGCACAGCTTGCACTCAGCCATGCCCGCTCACTGGAGGATGTCTAGGTAGTACTATCACTGGTGAAGGAACAAACCACCTCGCCGGTCCTCGACCGCAATACCTAGGAAGTGGTGGAGGTGGCCAAAGTTCTTCATAGCAAACTCCCGCTGTAAGGCAGAGATAGTTCGCTGAAGGAGAGCCGGACTTGACGCCGTCAGTACAATGTCATCGACGTACAAGAGAAGGTAGACAGTGTCACCGTCACATCGATAGACAAATAACGAAGTGTTCGACTTGGCCTATCCGAAGCCTAGCGAGACCAACAAGGAGGAGAACCGGCTATACTAGGCTCGGGGTGCCTGCTTCAGACCATATAGAGACTTGTTCAACTTACAGACCATGTCTGGATGAGCTGAGTCAACGAACCCTGTCGGCTGACTACAGTACACCGTCTCCGTCAGAGCGCCATGGAGGAAGGCGTTCTTGATGTCCAACAGGTGGATGGACCAAGAGCGCGAGAGAGCTAGCAACAGAACGGTACAAACCGTTACCGCTTCACCACCGGACTGAAAGTCTCATCGTAGTCGACTCTAGGGTGCTGAGTGAAGCCCCGAAGTACCCACCGAGCCTTGTACCTCTCCATGGAAGCATCCATCTTCTTCTTATTCGTAAACACCCACTTACCCGTGACAACATTTCCACGACCGGGATGGGGAACCAGATCCCAGGTCCGGTTGGCAAGCAGGGTCGCATACTCTTCCTCCATAGCGTGACGCCAGTGAGGATCGGCGTGGGCGCTACGGACGGAAGTCGGTATAGGCGAGATCAAAGAGGAGGCGGACGGTGGAAAAGTAGTCGACGAGAAAACGACCCCGGAGAAGCGCTCAACCGGCCGGAGGACCCCATCAGCACATCGAGTCACCATCGGGTGAACGTGACCCGAGTCCTTGTGGAACAGAGGAGGATGGTACACCGGGGGCTCAGAGCAAGCAGGAGTCGGAGCACCACCCCGCTCCTATCGCTGATAGACAAGAGCGGGTTTTATGGCCGCGTGTGACGCAACGGGTGACATCAGGGGCTCCGATGTCGCGCGTGGTGCAGCTGGAGCTGGTGCACCAACCAGCGCTCGTCGCTGATAGACAAGTGTGGGGTTTGTGAACCGAGAAGTCGGGGTCGCAGAAGGCGCAACCGGTGACGTTGGGGATGCCAAGGCCTCGCGTGGCGCGGCTGGTGACGTCAGGGATGTCGGGGCCGCGCTTGGCGCAGTTGGCGGCGTCGGGGACGTTGGGCTCGCAGCAGACGACGTCGGGGACATCGCGACTGCACGTGACGCAGCTAGTGACGTCGGGGCCGTACGAGGTGCAGCACGCGACGTCGGGGACGCCAATGCTACACGTGGTGCAGCAGGTGATGTGGGGGGCTCTGGGCCCGCGCATGGCACAGTGCGTGTCGTGCCTGCAGAAGAAAGAGGCCAAGGCAGCTGGGGAGAAGCAGCCTCAGAGTCAGTAGGAAAAGAGAATCCAACTCTGCGGTGGAACTAGAGGAGGAAGTGGAGAAAGGAAAGGAGGACTGGTCGAAGACGACGTGTCGAGAGATCAAAAGGCGGTGAGTGGTGAGATCAAGACATCGGTACCCCTTATGATGAAAGGAATACCCGAGGAAAACACAACGTGTCGAGCGAGGCACAAGCTTATGTGGGATGGTAGTAGAAAGATTAGGGTAGCAAGCGCACCCGAAAACACGAAGGTGGTCGTAAAGAGGAGTGGTACCGTATAAAGCGAAGTAAGGAGTGGAGACACGAATCACCTTGGTGGCAAGGCGATTAATCAGGAGGGTGGCATTGTGAAGGGCCTCTACTCAGTACCGGACGAGAATGGATGCCTAAAACATTAGGGAGCGCATGACATCTCTGATGGTACGAATCATGCGCTCAGCCTTGCCGTTCTGAGGAGAGGTGTACGGACAAGACATGCGCAACTGGACTCCATGTGCGAAGACAAAGTTACGAAAAGCCGAGTTATCGAATCTGCGTCTGTTATCGAACTAAATAGCTCGGATAGTGCGTCTGAACTGAGTGCACACCCAAACAAAGAAGTGAGAAAGAGTGAAAAATGTCTCAGACTTCAGGCATAAAGAAAAAGTCCACGGAGAATGTGAAAAATCATCAATTATCACCAAGTAATAATTAAAGGCCGACACACTAGTAATAGGTGATGTCCACAAATCACAATGAATAAGATCAAAAATGTGCTCAACATGAGTCACTGAAGTCGGAAAAGAAAGCCAAACATGGCGACCAAGGTGACAGGCATGACATAAAGAATCATGTGTGCCCCTAGTACACGAGATAACTGAACTACTGTACAACTTAGACATGGCATCTACACCAGGATGGCCAAGCCGGCGATGCCAAGTGGTGGATGAAGCTGTCATAGTCAAGGCAAAAGGCAGAGATGCAGCAGAAGTAGGAAGTCGAAGAGTGTACAAGGGCCCAAGCTATCACATCGAAAAAGAAGTCGCCAGGTAGAAAGATCCTTCACAGATAAACCAAAAGGATCAAACTTAATGGAAACATTATTATCAGTAATAAAGCAGCGGACAGAAAACAAATTCTAAATAATACCCAGAGCGACAAGAATGTTTTCGAGCTGAAAAGAACCCGGGAACCTAAAATCACCTACTAAGGTGACCGGAAGGACAGGCCCATTCCCATCAACGATAGATGAAGGAAAAGAAGGGTGGGGAGGGTGGATAGAAGAAAGTATACCAGCATTACGAGTCGTGTGATACGACGCTCCGGAGTTAGCAACCCAGTCGGCAAGCGGTGGAGTGAGGTGCAAGGTGTTGAACAAAGAAGCGAGTGACTGGCGATCCCACATCAAGGGCTGCTCCTGGTGTGGTGCCGACGACTCCGAGTACCCAGCTAGGTAGTCGGTGCCTCCGTAGGCCGTCTGTCCGCCAGAAGGGTAGCTAGGCCCTCTGTAGGCCTGAGTCGGCTGCCCACCAGCAGTGTAGGCCGGTCCACCGTAGCCCGGGGTGGCAACGAACGCCGGCTGAAGACGAGGTGGGCGTGGAGGCGTAAGACCCGGAGACAGCCCAGGCCACATGTAGATATCGCCGGTACACAAGTTGTAGGGTGTGGGCCAGGGTGCACCTCCTCGGCTGGTGCCACCACTACCACTAGTAGCAGGAGCAAGGGCAGAATTAGGAGTGCCACCAGCACTACTACCTTCATCACGGCCACCACGACAGCGACGATTACCACCCCCAGAGCCGGCAGGAGTGACTGGGGTGGTGGGTGATCGCGACGGTGGTCCACCAGTAGCAGACGAAGGTGGACGCGGGGACTGCCCAGAGCCATAAAAGGTTGTGGCAGGTCCGAAGCCAGTAGAGCCACCTGCAGTGATCTTCTCGAGCTCAAGATCAGACCGGACCTTCTGGAAGGTCGGGGGTGGCTCTAGACGGAGAAGCCACGTCCGGAGGTGACAGTAGCGCTCATTCAGGCCCTCAAGAACCCGAAGGACGAGAGCGTTGTCAGTGATCGGCTCGCCAAGGTCACGTAAGGCATCCGCCACACCCTTCATCTCCCGGTAGTAGGCGAAGATGGAACGGCCACCCTGGATGGTGTTCTGGAACCGTGCGTTGATGTGAAGAGCTCGAGTCGCACGATTCCCCAAGACGTGCTACTCAAGGACCAGCCACGCCCGGCAAGCGGTGCCGCCACCGCGCTGCTGGATGATGTCCTGCAGCTCCTCAGAGAGGGATCCAAGGATCCAGGATAGGACTAGGTTGTCCATGCTGACCCAGGAAGCATCCACCAGAGAGCCATTCCGGAGGACATGGTCGTCGAGATGGAATTGCCTGAACGTGAGGAGAAACAGGTCACGCCAACGAGCGTATGAGGTGAATTCAGAACTGAGGACAACCGGCACGAGCGTCCGAATGTTCTGAATCTCGACAGCCTGTGCGTGAAGAGCAGCGTTAAGGGAAGCTAAGTACATACCAGCGTCTGAGGAAGGCTCGTAGGTAGCACTCAACGGTCGTTGAGCACTCTCCTCGAGCTGATGAGATAGAACGGCCACAGAGGCACGCTCTTGCTCTAGGGCGAGAGCGAGTGCCCGCTAGCGCTCGCGAGAGGCAGCTAGAGTCGCGGCAATACTGTAGGTGTCAATGACCGTCGTGTCGGTGCCGTAGAGGGAGGCGGCAGCCGCACTGTGATCAGCAGCGGCACCAGCTGCAGGGAACGTGGTCACTGGCGGGACGGTGGTCGTGCCCGTCCTGCGGGGGCTCAAGACCAGCAGAGATGGGAGCGGTCCCATCTAGCTCAGAGGCGGCACCTACCATGAGGACTACGGCGGCAGGCCTGCCGGTGGCGCCTGCAAGGAGTCCGCCGGCGGCCGGACTGGTCACAGAAGATAGGGCACCGGCAGCTCTAGCAGTGGCCCGCCCTGGACTGACGTCGTCTACCCAGGAGGCGGCGACCGCCGACAAGGAGGGAGGCGCACCGGCCGATCCAACAGCGTCAGCCCATGGGCGGCCGACGGTCCTAGGGCGGCGCCAGCCGGCCTGGCGGCTGCCTGCCCGAGCGCGCCGGCTCGGGGCGCGCCGGTCAGGGGCTGCGGCGGCGCGCTAAGCAGGTGTGGCGGCGGCGCAACCATCAGGAGGAGAAGGAGATTAGGGTTAAGCCCTAATCTCTAATTACCTAGTTGATACCATATTAGAGAATAATTGTGGAATGTATTAATTAGGTGTCAAGAGGTACAATTATATAGAGTTGTCAAGGGTCGAAAAGAACTAAACTGCCCCTAACCCTAATCACACCCTAATGACTAAAATGCCCCCTAAGCACACCTGTAATTACATAGTCTAACACCGCCTTTTGTAGAGTGTGGTCTATTATTAGAAATCGATAGTTTGTGCTTTCGTGTAGAAAAATCTACTTGCTTCTTGTTGCTTTTTTTTCCATTTGTCTAATGCTTCTTTTGTTTGCTCTTTTCAGATTCACCCACATTTTCTTGGTTGTCCAGAATAATTTCTCTTACCAAACCCAATACATCATCATCATTCCGTGCATTTACTGAGCCTGATGATGTCATCTGCTATCTCCCCGTCTTCTTTTCTCCTTGAGATTTAAGAAGTTTCATGATTTTCCCAAGAGGAATTTCATCACCAAATTCATCTGTCTCCTCTATAAGCATCTTATGTTTGGGAGTTTCAACCTAGGAAGACAGGCAGAAAACCACGGGCCTGTTAGGGTCCAACAGATACTTGATCATGCACAGAAGGGTTGAACAACACTCCTGTAGTGCCCAGGAGGGGCACAGAAGGGTCTGTCCAGACCCTAGGAGCTCCTGCGCCAGCCTCCAGACCTGCTGAAGGGGGTCCAGCACCCGCGGCGTCGCACCAAAGGCTCCTGTAGGGACTGTCCAACGCAGATCAGGGCTGGGATAGTCCTGCACAGGGTCAGCAGCAGCAGAGGGTTCCGGGCTTGAAGATTCCAGCACCTTCGTCACGCCCCGGAATCCTCCACGGCCCATCCGCCTCGCCACACCGCAGTTGGACCTCAGCAGCAACGTCGTCAACAATTACTACGACGATGGTGCGAAACTACGGTTTCGCACGATGCGCAACGTTCTTGGTACCCTCACCCCTCCTAGTCGGGATGAGTGCTCACCAAGCTTGGAGGAGGGGGAACTCATGTTCACCACCGCGGAGGAGCCCACGTCCTTCGCCGATGCTGAGGAAACCTGTGTTGGAGACGGACCATGCTCAAGGAGATGGAGTTCATAGAAGAAAACAAGACTTGACAACTTGTTGATCTTCCTGTAGGACACAAGCCGACTGGCCTCAAATGGGTGTTCAAGGTGAAGAGGGACGAGCATAGGGAGGTGGTGAAGCACAAGGCTCGGTTGGTGGCAAAAGGCTATGTCCAGCGACAAGGAATAGATTTTGATGAGGTATTTGCTCCTGTAGCTCATCTCAAATATGTTCACTTGCTCCTTGCAGTTGTCGCGCACAAGGGGTGGGAGGTACACCCCATGGACGTGAAAAACGCCTTCCTGAACGGTGACTTGATGGAGGAGGTGTACACCTCCCAGCCCGCTGGCTTCATAATCGACGGAGTCAAACACAAGGTGTATCGGCTCAAGAAGGCTTTATATGGACTTCGTCAGGCGCCCAGGGCCTAGAATGCCAAGCTCAACGATAGCTTGCTATCACTTGGTTTACAGAAGAGTATGAGCGAGCACGAGATATATTCCCGTGGAGCTGAAGATGAGAAGCTCATCATAGGTGTGTATGTCGACGATCTTGTGACCACGGGAGGGGGCGACCTCAAGAAGTTCAAGGGGGAGATGATGAAGAGGTTCCAGATGAGTGACTTGGGTCTCTTGTCATATTATCTTCGCCTGGAGGTGCGGCAAGCTGATGCAGGGATACGTGTTGGGCAGGCAGCCTACGCTACCAAACTTGTCTCTAAAGCTGGCCTAGAGGGATGCAATCCCTGTGCATTCCCCATAGAGCACGGCCTAAAGCTTTACAAGACAAGTGATAGTCCGTTGGTGCATGCAACGGACTATAGGAGCTTGGTGGGAGGGCTGATATACTTGGTGAACACACGTCTCGATCTCGCCTACTCGGTCAGGTACGTGAGTCGGTTTCTAGAGGAGCCCAAGGAGGAGCACTTTGTTGCAGTCAAGCGCATTGTACGCTACATAGCGGGTACAATCAACTATTGAGTATTCTATAGAAGAGGAGCAAACATGGAGCTTATTGGGTACTCGGATAGTGGCTATGCGGGAGACGTGGAGGACTGCAAGAGCACAAGTTGGGTGTTGTTCTGCCTTGGAACCCTGTTTCATGGCAGACCTGCAAGTAGAAGGTGATGGCGTTGTCCTCATGTGAAGCAGAATATATCAAAGCATCTCAAGGGGCATGTCAACGTGTATGGATGGCACGACTGATGGAAGACTTGGCTGAAAAGGTGAAGGCGCTGGTGTTGCAGAATGATAACAAGTCAGCTATAGACTTGAGCAAGAACCCAATACACCATGACAGAAGCAAGCACATTGATGTCAAGTACCACCACATACGGGAGTGTGTGGACAGCGGTAGTGTTGTGCTTGAGCAAATCTCCACCCAGAACCAGATGGCGGACATCTTGACCAAGGCACTTGGAAGACAGAAGTCTGTGGAGATGAGATGAAGGATCAGGATCCTAGACGTGCACAGGCGTCAGGATCGGGAGGAGAATGTAGATTTATCCTTCCCCTGCTGGGCCTAGGCCCGTCCCAATAGCCTGAGCCCAATCCCAGCTCGCCCAGGCCTAGCCCAGGCCCAGCTCGTCCAAGAGGGGGAGCACAGGATAGAGATAAGTCAGTTCTGATCTGAACAGATCAGGACCAGTTTTAGAGAGACTGTTTGAGATAAGATTTGGTTTATCCCTAGTTTTAATGTGTTAGAAGTCTATCTATAGAAGGATATAAATAGCCGGGTATTCTCAAGGAATATAAATCTCCCAGAATTACTTTTTCCTGCGCCCAGAGACTCGTCTCTCTTCCTGTGCGTACCATCCCTAGCTTCAAGGCGTGATCTGCAATTGCAGATCAGTTTCTCTGGACATTACCAACTCCCGTGTAGCTTCGTTATGCACGTAAGTGTTAGACTGTGTGTATTGTGTGTGTCAAGGGGTATTTTGGTCCTTTGAATTGAGATTCATAGCCTATATATGTAACCCCTATTTTGTATTATCAATAGAGACTTCATTCCCCTCCAATATGGTATCAGATTAGGGTTTCTTGGGCCTCTCCCTCTCTCTCCCCCCCCACACCCACCGCCTCTTTTTCCATCACAACAGCCGCTGCCTGCTCCTCCCATTTAGCAGTGCCGCTGCCACCTGCCAGCGTGCCGCTGCAGGCTCTGGCGGTGGCCTGCGTCGCGTGTGCCTCCACCGCGCCTCTGCCTCCACGTGCACCCGCTCGCTCGCTCCAGAGGCTCAAGCGCTGCCGCAGCCAGACCCGACAAGCGTCGCGACCGGCCTCTCGAGCGCCAGCGCCGGCCACCAGCGCTGCCACCAGCCTCCCGAGCGGCGTGCCCACCCTCCCGAACGCCGCCATCGGCTTCCCCAACCCCGACGCGGCCGGATCTGCCACCGCCCCCCTCGTCGCCGGCTTCCCCGGCCCCGGCGCGGCCGGATATGCCGCCGCCCTCCTCGTCGCCGGCTTCTCCAGCACCGGCGCGGCCGGATCCGCTGCCGCCCTCCTCGCCGTCGGCTTCCCCGGCCCAGCACGAACAGATCTGCCGCTGCCTCCCTCGCCGCCCTCGCCCTCCGCCGCCGCTCCCGAGGCTCGAGCACTGCCGCCCCTGCGCGCCCGATCGCCACCGCCTCTACTCGCCCGAGCGCTCCCCTTTGCGCCCGAGACGTCGCCGCCCCTGTGTGCCTCTGCCCCAAGTAGCCCAGCGCCGCCGCCCCTGCCCTCTGCTCGCCGCTCACCTGCTACCACCTCGGCCAGCGCCTCCACCCCCGCCTCCCCTCGCTCACCTTTTCCCCCTCTATCGCGGTCGCCGCCTCCGCCACCATCGCTGAAGGGTGCAGCCGTCAAGTAGCTATTGGCCTTCTTCCTGTCCACCATCATCGCCATCATCACGCAAACGCTCCCGCCCGGCGTCGTCGCGCTGCTCGGCCTCGGCGCTGTCGTGCTCATCAGCACGCTCAAATTTTCCGCTGCCTTCCCCTCCTTCGGTGACCCGATCCAATGGATCGTTGTGCGTCCCTCCTCCTACCCCGCCTGCCGGCCTTCCACACGTGTCCTTGCTGTCCTACCCCGCGCCACCGGCCTCTGCCGCGCGCATCCCTCCTACCCCGCGCCGTTGGCCTTCCGTGCGCGTCCCTGCCCTCCTACCCCGCACTGTCGGCCTTCCATCTGTGTCCCTCTTCCTCCTATCTCGCATTGCCGGCTTTCCGTGCGCGTCCCTTCTCCTACCCCGCGTTGCCGGCCTTCCGCGTGCATCCCTCCTCCTACCCTGCGTTGCCGGCCTTCCGCGTGCATCCCTCCTCCTACCCTGCGTTGCCGGCCTTCCGCGTGCATCCTTGCCCTCCTACCCCACGCCATCAGCCTCCGCCACGCGCGTCCCTCCTACCCCGCGCCGTCGGCCTCCGCTGCGCGCGTCCCTCCTACCACGTGTTGTCGGCCTTCCGTGCATGTCCCGTCCCTGCTCACCCCGCGTTGCCGTCCTCTGTCGCGCGCGTCCCTCCTCCTACCCCCCGCTGTCGGCCTTCTGCGTGCGTCCCTCCTCCTACCCCGCAACGCCAGCCTTTCGCTCGTGTCCCTGCCTTCGTACCCCGTGCTGTCGGTCTTCCGCGCGTGTCCCTCTTCCTCCTACCCCGCACGTCTCTGCCTTCCTACCCCGCGCTGCCGGCCTTTCGCGCGCGTTCCTGTCCTCCTACCCCACGTCGCCGCCATCCATTGTGCGTGTCATGACTCTCCTTCCACGCCGCGCCAGCCTCCGCCATGCGCACTTGGGCCATCTCTGCTGGTCGTACCTCTCGTGGCGAGGTGCTTGCAGCCCCACTTCGTCCTCGCCACCGCTCGGGAGCTTGGGTGGGTTCTTCTACGGTGTTCTCCGTGGGATGTTGCTAGAGTGTGTGTTTACTCATGTTTATAGGGTCTTTTGGTTCAGTCTCAACATCTGCCACAGATAGATGTTGTGACTACGAGGGGATCTTATTAGAGTGTCTTTGTGTGTTACTCATGTAGAAAGTGTGTTGTTTTCTAGTCTCAACATCTATCACAACTAGAGTTTCGACTGCGGGAGGATGTTAGACTGTGTGCATTGTGTGTCAAGGGGTATTTTGGTCCTTTGAATTGGACTTCATAGCCTATATATGTAACCCCCTTTGTATTATCAATAGAGACTTCGTTCCCCTCCAATAGTAAGCAAGCAGCTGCTACCAGCATATGCTGGACGTTAGCTCTATCCAATTGCAACTCCTCTGCTGCTTCAGCTGTTCACGTGAGAAGCTAGCAGTACCCAGGCAGGGAGCTGTGTAGCCTCTGTACTTCTGCAGCTAGAGGATCAGCGGCAGTTCTGGTGTTTTGGACGCCGGTTTTCTAACACACACAGCCAAATGTCCTGAGGAAGGAGGAATCAGACTTTCTTCTATGCCAATCTTTGAACGAGATCATGCCTCGGACTCTCTTCATCGGTGCACGGTTCAGAAAGCACCATCATGGTCACCGCCTACCCCTTGAATATCGATGGCATGTTTTCGGCCTTGAGCATGCTCCTTACGATGCCCGCCAACGTCTTATTCCTCTGAAACACACTATTTTGTAAGATGGGATAAGGTTTGTAAAGATAAAATGAAAGGAAGTTTGGGTGTTAAAACTTAAGAAGAATGAATATGTGAAATGGTGGTGGATACTGGAGACAGAAAATGGACTCTGTTAGAAAATTATAAATGCAAAATATGTTAAAGGTAACCTCATTGGAGGAATTAGGCAAAGGAGAACTGATTCTCCAGTGTAGCTAGATCTTCTTAAAGTTAGAGATATTTACACAAGTGGAAGAAAATATATTCTAGGGAATAGAAAAAAATAGATTATGGACTTTTAATAACCATTATAATGGAAGTATGTCCGCTCATTTACCCTAAAACATGTTCGAAAAAGTCAAATTTGCCCTCCATTGCTTCATCCTTTCGGCGCCGGGGCGGGAAGAGAAAGGATGAAGCAATGGAGGGCAAATTTGACTTTTTCGTACATGTTTTAGGGTAAATGATAATTAATAAATTATTAATAGTCTCCCGATGGTAAACGAGCGAATATGCTTTCATTATAATTGTATTTTAGCGAGTTGCATGTTGGGAATGGTATTTTGGTGAAGCACAACATTGGGAGTGGTAAAATAGCAAATGACTCTCCTCACCCTCACTGTTTCGAAATTGGCATGAGGAGACAGAAGAGGTGGAGAGCTCGTCAGCGGAACGCTGTGGGTTGGGATCAGATTTGGTCTGGGCCGGAGGAGTCCACCCTGGCCAGTGTACTCCGACCGGTTCAGACATTTCGTCCGTCCATTACGAGCAGAGGTTTCGCTTAACTCACTGACGAATGGGACCGACACTGTGTGTGGCCCACGTGGCGGTGTATCGCGTCGTGAGCCGAGACGGTACGGAGCATTTTCTAGGGCCGTTTTACCCTTTCAGGACAGCGTTAAGATTCCGGTGCGGGGCTTCGGGGCCGTTCGGGAGTTAAACTATGGTAAAATGCCGTCCCTTTCATTTTGTTTTTTATACGACGGAGGTAAAATATCTACTTGTAATATTTTTATCGTTTCGAATTATTTGCCATTGGCTAGTTCAATTCGAATTATTTAACGCTGTCTAATTTAAATAGCCGGCAACAAAGATTAAAAAGATCATCTTAGCAGGCCCTTTAACACTACCTCGTTCTTATTTTCTTGTTAAAATATGTTTCAAACTGCCCTGATAGGCCCGCGACAAAATTATATTACCCAGATTATCTTTTAAAATGATCTCACGAGTATATTTATTGATATGATATACTATGTTGCTGTGTGAGCTTGTCCTCCCAGCCTCAACTCAACTTGTCGTCACAGGCCACCAGATACCTAACGACGAAGTACATGTGCGGGCTACTGAGTGTGGCCAGGCACACTGCTTTCCTCGTCATGCAAGCTGCACAGTTGGTTGCCAAGAGTGGTTTGTACAGCACAGATGTGTTAACTGATCATTCCTTGTTGCCAGTGCCGGGATGACCCGACCCAGACCGAGCAAGCATTGAACGGATACGAGTTGCAGGCTGGGAGGGTCACTGACACTGAACGGCCTGTGCGGTCACACCACAAGCTAAATCTGCCAGGGCCTCTTCTCAGCATGCACGACAAGGCCTATGTCCTGCGAGACGGTGGTCGTTGGCTTCCAAAAATAGACGATGCTTCCTAGATCAACGCCTGCTGTTTTCGATGTATGAGCACTGACCACCACACCATGGTCAGCCAACACACGATGCTTCCCACCAAAACTCCATCGACCTGCTCTGCTGCCGCGAGGGAGTTCATGTGCCAAGCAGCAATTGACTGAGTTATCACATATTCTCCGTCCTTCGTTGGGTGGCCTTCCACGGCGGTTACGATTTTGCTCCGTGCATACTTTCCTGGCACGTCATCAAGATTCTTTGAAAACTCACCAAAATATGCACCACCATCAGGACGAAAATCAAGCGCTTGACAATGTCCTGCAACCCAGAAATTAATCTTTCTAGTAGTTTATTCGATTCAGGCTTGTCTATCCAAGCGTACCAGGTACCGCCGATATATGGCCTACTCTCTCCGTTCTGAAATAAATAATGTTTAGGATAACTAATTTAGTTTAAATTGAACTAGATTTCTTGTCCTAAAAATTATTTATTTTAGAACCGAGAAAGTATAAAAGAAGAGACAAGGCAGTTTATGAGTTTGTTTCCAACCACACACTACATCTGCAGAAGCATCTAGATGTAGATGGTAAGAGAAACCAATGGGTATGCCGGGTATGTGTCGTGGATTTGTTCAATAGATTGTTTCGGAGATTGGACGACCAAATAGCTACGAAGCCTGGTTAAAATCTCCACTGGGGGGATGCTGGCCGAAGGCAAGGCCAGCACTCCTGATCTCTCACGTCGTCACGTGCCATAGCATCGAGCAAACTACCGTAGTAAGTTGAACCTTTCTCAACCAGTAATCTCGTTTGTTTCAGCCCTCCCGTAATCGGATACGGGCCTATACAAACTCGATATACCGCTTCCAACCGAGTGTTCTATCCCTCTCCGTTGGTCCTTTGCTTTGAGCAGATCCGAGAGGACGGATCTAAAACTAAGCTGGTTTATGGAGGACAGCCAGGAGCATCTTACGCTTGTGGTAATACGCATTCGATGTGGAACTACCTTCACTGCACCGAACATATCCATCCATGTTGGTCATTCCCTTAGGCTGCTCGCAGCGGGGAGCTGTACCCGCGCCGCGCCTGCAATTCCAGCGGGCGCGCGCGTACCGGCTGCCCGCAGCGGTGCGGTTAGCGGTTCCGGGGAGATGGCGGTGTCTACAGCCGGCCTCCAAATGCAGAGGCGCAATATAGCGCCAGGAGAAGAAAAAAAAAAGAAAGGAAAGAAAAAAAAAGAAAAAAGAAAAGGAAAAAGAGAAAAAGAAAAATAAGAAAAAGAAATGAGGGAAAAGGAAAGGGAAAAGAAAAAAGAACAGAGGGAAATGTGAAAAAGAAGAAAAAAGAATGAATAAAAAATTTAGTGATTTTCTATAAATTATAGCATTAACATAAATTTAGTTACATAAAATAATATAAAATATGAGTTAGTTGTAGTATAAAACAATTGATATAGAGGTCTGATTTAGAGATGAATGAGTGCAGAGAATTGAACTGTAAAAATAGGAATTTTTTAGAGGTGACTGTAAAAGGGTAGAAATATTCTTTTAGAGGTCTAATATAGAGGTCCACGAGTGCGAGGAGCCTTACCGTGTTGCGGTTGCCGGTGTACTATGACTACGTTTCCGTTCGCGATTACAATACTGAAACAAACATCTGGCGACCCTACCGACAGACGACAAGACGGAGACAGTGCCAGCTGGGTCCAGCCAGCCGTGGCGTAGCAGCTCGAAGGGTGGCCTTTCTCCCCGGGGAGAAGACGCACGCGCCAGCATCACCAATCCCTCTCCCGCCCCGTTCTCAACATCTCCTTCTCTTTCAATGGGCGACGCGGACGCTGCTGCTGTAGGCCGTGAGGCAACGAACGGGTGTGAACGGGACAGCCTGAACGTACGACGGTGGACGTGTCTGTATCTTGTAGTTGGAGCCCGGTTTTTCTTAATCAGTGAGGAGGAGCTTTGTCCTGTTTGAAATCCGTTCGTTTTTTTCTCCAGACACGCCGAGCTGTCGTATCGTACGTATCCTCAGAGAGAGGGGGGGGGAGAGAGAGCATCATACGCAGTTGACATTCGGCACGCGGGACCGGATTGTAATCGGAGAAATCCAAGAAAGGGCAGTGATTGATCTGGCTCGGACGATCCACGGCCGCACGGGGACGACTTGGACGGACGGTAACAGTAATTTTCAGCGAGAGCTAGCCATTACAAAACGTGAGCTGATTTCACCTCAAACAAAAGCAGCAAGCTGTTTTTTCTTTTACCGAGGGCAGAGGCGCAGGGCAAGAGTAAACAATCTCCCGCCAGCCGCACGGGCAACGCGGCGGCAGATTCCGCGCGCCAGCTAAGCGCGCCCGTCACCGACGTGCGCCCCGCTCGCGCTTCCACCCTGTCCGGCTGTCCCCACCCCACCGGCCCGTCAAACCAGCCCCGCCACGCCGTCCGGGCCCCGCCCTCCCGTCTCAGAGCCGCTGCCGGTGGGCCCCGGCGGCCGCTCAGCTCACATGCGCGCCTCCCCCGGAGTCCGAGAAGGAGCGGCGAGCTACTCCAGAAAAAGAAACGAGTTTTAGGCCGTCTTATTTTCCGTTTCCTTCTGCCCCCTTTATTACGGGGAGGAGAGAAAGAGGAGAGGAGAATACTCCCTCCAACCAGCCGCTTTCCCTCCGCGATTCGTCCCCCCCCCCTTCCTCCCCCCTCTTATCTCCGCCGCACCTTTCCTCTTCTCCCAGTCCACCCGCGAAGAGGAGACTTTTCTCCACAGCGTCCTTGGACCCGGCGGATCAAAGCAACCCACCACCCATGTCGGTACGTGTAGTGGAGCTCTGCTCTCGGTTCCTTGTGTTCATGTGCCTGTGAGTTGTGCAGTCCGTGTGTGTATGTGGTCTGGATCGAGGCAAGCACCGCCTTGTCTTGAATTTTGGTACGAGCAACTCAGAACCCATATTTAGCAGTCCTGCTGGTTGATGAGGAAATCTGTGTGAGAAAAAAAGTGGGGGACACGGTGCGCTTCCGCAAGTTGTCGTTGGACTACTGTTTCGATGGCTCGCTCTCCTGGAATTGTGTTAGCTTCAGATGAATTTACAGACGATGAGTGCCAATATAAATTTTCTTTCTGGTTTGTTCTGTAAGGGCGATATTGGGACGTATGAAAAGCGTAAGGTCCTCCCGGAATATACCATATAATATCCTAGATTTTGTATTACTACTAGATGCATTTGGCATTTTTGTCCGATTCTAATTGGTTTGTGATATTTGTTTGTAGATTGATTAATACTGTTGCCTGTAGTTTTATTCATAGAACATGATGTTCGATTGATTTTTCCCATTATCTAAAAAATGTTTGATTGATAAAGATCACCAAATCAGAATGATTGGAGACGTGGTGACAGCTAGGCCAGATTTTCCAACCCATTTGTTTAGATTTTTTTCTTAACCAATAATCATCATTTACATACTTTGTTCTTTGATGTATTTAGGCACACAGGAACTGGTTTTACAGAAAAGAAAAAGAAAATTAGTTCTTGACTCAAATGCAAATTCAGTTACCTTGAAATGGAGTACAAGGGATTGGATGCCTACAGATAAAAAATACTGTTTTAGTTTAATTGAAATGGGATCAATAGGTTCGAATTTTGTGGGTCTTGTATATTGATTTTATTAAGTATTTGATATATTTCTGGTTGAACCTTCTGCTACCATATTGTTCAACGATTTGTTTGTTTGCTTGGAAACTTGAACGAACATCTGATCCTTTCTATATACCATGGATTCATTTCTTGTTTATAAGTTTGTTAAACTAATCATGTCAGCAAATGTCACCAAGGCAGCTCCTAATTTTATTGTCTGTTTGACAACTCAATGCATGAATTTTCTTATACTATTTAAATGACCTCTTTTTCCTTTTGCTTGTTGGCTCTCTTTACAACTGTCTTCTATGAACTATCAGATCTCTAGAAGTATCCTTGGTTTATTACTATGTTAGATGCATATGCTTGCTTCAATTAAACAGTGAAATTTCTTGTACTGACATACTATTTTTGTCAACTGTTTCAGAATTCTTGCTTTATGGAATGATACTCCATATACTCTGACCATTTTACTTTTCTGCATAATGCTACCCGGTTGTCGAAGTGTGTAGCCGACACTTCCCCCGGACCTGCTCTGGGCAGCCTGCGGAGGTTTTTTTTCGGAGGAGCTAGTCACTCGCGGAGAGCTTCAGCGTTAGGGACGATTGAGGCAGAAGCTTGACACGGGGAGTTTTACGTGGTTCAGGCCGCCGGAGCGTAAAACCCTACGTCCACGGTGAGCAGAGGTGCTCGTTGTATTGCTTGCTGCTCAGAATCGGAGTCCTAAGCTTGAGGATGTGTGATGGCTAGAGTGCGAGTCAACAGAGTTCGAACCCCTGGTAATATTGCCTATCCGGGCCCTTTATAGTCCAAGGCTCGAGCGGCTTACAAGGTGGGCCCGCGACCCGACAGGTGGTCCCGGGGAGATTGCCTGACATCTACCGTATCTGCAGTTATGCCGGTAGTTGTTTCTGGCGAAGGCTTCCGAGTCTTCGTTCTGCCGCCCTGCCCATGCCGCAAGCTAGTCGTAGTGGTTGATGATAGCAGGGGCGGCAGGGGATGTCTTGTCGATGTGTTTATTGGCGGGCAGGCTCTGACATGGCGCGCCAGTCTGCGATGTGACTGGGCGCAACGGCACCTGACAGAGGCGTGCTCCGCGTCTCCGCGCCTTGGGAAGGCGCGGTCCTTGAATACCTTATACGGGCAAGATATGACGCGTCTTTACTCCTGCTGCCTACCGCGCGGGGGCAGACAACGTTGCTCTGCTGGCCACGTGGCGGGCCCGGAGCTCTCCTCTGAGGAGAGGGAGGTCCGGCCCCGCGGAACACGTGGAGCTATCGGAGTCTTCCCCGCGGAGGGGGAAGATCCGGCTTCTGTTGGCCACGTGGCGGGCTCGAAGCTCTCCTCTGAGAAGAGGGAGGTCCGACCCCGCGGGACATGTGGAGCCTTCGGAGCTCTCCCCACGGAGGGGGGAGGTCCGGCTCAGTTGGCCACGTGGCGAGTCCGGAGCTCTCCTCTGAGGAGAGGGAGGTCCGGCCCCGCTGGACACGTGGCGCCTTCGGAGCTCTCCCTGCGGAGAAAGACGAGGTCCTTAGGCATTTCCCCCTCTGCGCGGGGGTATCCCGTATCGAGGGTACCGACAGTAGCCCCCAGGCCCATCTCGGGGGAGATAGCGAGCCCGAGGTGGGGCCTCCGTCTCTTCCACTCCGCA
This sequence comes from Neostapfia colusana, assembly GCA_030760725.1. Classification (NCBI taxonomy): domain Eukaryota; kingdom Viridiplantae; phylum Streptophyta; class Magnoliopsida; order Poales; family Poaceae; genus Neostapfia; species Neostapfia colusana. Next base: position 49,350,554 of record JASWHV010000020.1, read on the forward strand.
CACTTTATCTAAGTCCCGCATTGACCGTTGCCGGAGCACGAACAGTCGCGGGATCGTGGGAGCGTGTGCCCATTTGATGGTTGCTTTTACTGCGGCGGTTCCCAAGGCTACCACTTCTGCACGTCGCAACGCTTCTTTCGGGAACCGCCGAAGTGTCTTGCCGGCCCGTCTCCTTGGGAGACTGACTTCTTGGCCCACCGCTTCAGCTGGACGACTTGGGTCCACTTGCCATTGACGCTTGGTCTTGGAGCCGAAGCGGTTGCACAAGCGGCGTATTCAAAAAGTTTCGAATCGCTTTAAATCGCACCTGGGAAGCTTTAAAAGGGGATCTTACCTGCATCGCGGCTTCCCTTCGCACTTCCCAGCGCTTGCATCTTCCTTGAGTTCTTGCGCCTTTGTCTTCTGCCATGGCTTCCAACCCGCCTCCGGAGAAAAAGCGCGCTCGATCTTCTCCGGCGGCGGCGCCTGCGCTGAGTCAGGGATCCAGGGCGCCTGCGCGCTCTGCTTCCGAAGATGGCGCCCCGTCCGGTGGCGACCCCAAGAGGTATCGGGCTCATCATTCCGACGGGACTCCTCTTGAGCGACGACGGGCTGAAGGTTCCTCCCTCCTCAGGCGGTGGAGTCTCCAAGGAAACTGCTGACGCGTCGAGGGGGGCTTCAGGCGGTGGAGTCTTCAAGGAAACTACTGACGCGTCGAGGGGGGCTTCAGAAGCATCCCCTGCTCTGTCAGCCCGCGCGACTACGGGGCAGCCGTCGGCGGCGACGGTGGGCTCTATTGGTCCTACCCCGGTCGGAAGCTGGGGTTCAGAGCCCGTTGGAGTGCCCGTGTCTCTCGGTAAGCTACACCTACCGAGTTCTAGAGCTTGTGCAGTCTTCGTCTTTTCTTAATTTAGGAGTTTCCCATGTTTGCAGGGACTCCCCGAGTGCCGTTAACGCTCCCGTTTCCCGGCCATCCCCGATTGACGGGGGGTCTGCGCCGCAGCGCTCAGAAGCCGGGACGGCTGCCGCGTCCCCCAAGCCAGCGCAAGTTCCTGCTGTACCGGTCAGCCCGGATTCTATGGCAGCGTCGACTCCCCTTGCCGAGACGGTTGCCGCGGCCCCCAAGCCAGCGCAGGTTCCTCCTGTACCAGGCGGCCCGGCTTCTATGGCAGCGTCGACTCCCTCCACTCGTCCTTCTCCACCGGCTCAGGAGCCAGCTGTCGGTGAGGGTTCGGCGGGTCCAGCTGTCGAAGTCCCGGCGTCGGCTTCTCCTGACCGGCATCTCATCCCGGTTGTCGGTGCGTCGTCTTCTCTTGAAGACGACGTGATGGAGGAGGTCGGGGGCGCCGCTCCGGTCTCTGCTGCCCCATTGCCCCTGGCAGACGCTCTCGTGCTCACCCAGACGAGCGTCCGGTAGGTCTTGGCTGCGCTCGGTCGCGAGCGAGAGGAGCAGGTGGTTGAGAGGGATCGCCTCCTCACCTGGGGGAACCTTTTGAGGGAGCGGACCGCGAAGGTCAAGGGGGAGCTCACTCCTCGACCGACAAAAGCGGGCTGTCGACCGTCTGGACTCCGAGACGCGGCGGCTCCACAAGGAGGCCCTTGAGGTGCGTGCCCGGGCCGAGGAGAACTTCTCTGCCCTGGAGGAGGTGCGGCAGAGGCTGGCGCGCCATTGAGGATCAGGAGCGCTCCGTGGCGGCCGAGGCGGAGAGAGTCGCTGCGCGGCTAGCGGCGGGCGAGGGCGACCTGCGAGCCCGGGCTACGGAGCTAGAGGCCCGGAAGGTAGACCTTGCCTCGAGGGAGGAGCAGGTCTCCCGGGAGCGACAGGCGATCCTGGATCGGGAGCTGGCTGCCGACTTCCGGGCTTCAGAGTTGGAGCGGCTTGCCCAGACTCTCCGCCTTTGGGAAAGCTCCCTGGCGGCCAAAGAGAAGGAATTCTCCGAGGGGAGCCATGACGCCTTGCTGGCAGCCCGCCGCGAGGTAGAGGAGCTCTTGGCCTCGCGGTCTTCCGAGGCCCGTGCGGTCTCGAGCTTCGTCGACCAGGCAGGGTCCGCCTTGGTCCCCCTTGGCTTCAGCCCGGTGAAGACGGCGGCCCCTGCGCTGAAGGTGGCCGAAGTGATTCCCGCGCTCGAGTCAATCGGCGCCAAGCTGAGCAGGCTAGATGCGGTGGTCGCCGGCGAGCTCGAGGCAGAGGGACGGGGCCTGGCCGTGGAGGTTGCCACGCACGTGTTGGCATGCTTCAGGAGTCGGGACCCTTCCTTCTCACTAGAGCCAGCGAGACAGGGCCCTGCCGCGGAGCGGGAGGAAACCGCCAGGGCTAAAGTCGGGGACGTGGCCGCCCTTGTAGCCTCTAGGTTCCGGCGCGAGCCAGGGGAACCCTAGGACTTGTATCTCTTTTTTTTATTGAGTCTGTAGTCCAGCTCATGGAGCCATGAATAAATAGACTCTTGTGACTTTTTGTGTCTGTTGCGCTCTTGTCTTCTTGGCTTGGCCTGTCCGAGCCCTTAGTTCCCGGCAAGGTACTCAGAGACCTTCACCAGTCTTGAAGCCCTGCACAGACACCTTCCCCGGGTCCTTATTGTGTTAAGGGCCCCGGAGGTCTCCGGAACTTGCCCCGTGAGAACGGGGAGGTCCGGATCTGCCGACCACGTGGCGGGCCCGGAGCTTTCCACTGAGAGAAGCCGGAGGTCCGACCCCACGGGACACGTGGGGCCTTCGGAGCTCACCCCTGCGGAGGGGGGCGAGGCCCGGCTCTGCCGGCCACGTGGCGGGCCCGGAGCTACCTGCTAAGGAGAGGGGGAGCTCCGGCCCCGCCAGACATGTGTGGCCTCCGGAGCCTGCCCCTGCTCCGGATCCTTCGGTCTTGCATTGGAGCTCCGGTCTTGCGTGGTCCCGTAGCGGCCCTCTGGTAGGTGTGGCCAATTGCTTGGGCGCTCCTATCATACTCCTGCGGGGAGCTAAGGCCGGGAGGTCCTGCACATAAGTAAGAGAAACGTAATTCTCCTTGGGGCTCCCCCTTCCCTATCTCATAGTCTTATTTGGCTTATGATCCTGATCCGGTGTACGGTGCTTGGGAACTTTAGTGCGCGAAGTGCCGGGAGCTCGAGGCCCCCTGGCCATCGGCAAGTACCTCAAACGCGACCGCCTTCGGTAAGATAGCAAATGCCGAGTAGAGGTGAGAATGGGAAAAGGAAGCTGAGTGCATGGTGAGCATACACAGAAAATGCGGTCATAAAAATTAATACGTAATTTAAATGAGCACAAGGGAAGAGCAAAGTAGGACATGTTCCTTTCCATATAAATTTCCATAGGAGGAAGGCAGGCTAAACATGGAGGCAACGACCCGCCCCATTAAGAGGGGAAGCAAGACTCTACGCGCTTAGAGGCGGAACCAGGTCAAGCTGAACGTAGTCCTGGACCGTCCCCTGAGACTTAGCTGCTCCGAGCGCTGTTCCTGAACTCTATGGAATTTATTACAAAAAGAAGAGACTGTCCTACCATTGCTCTAGGGGTAGAACTTACGGAGGTGTTCTATGTTCCAAGGGTTCAGAAGCGGATCCCCATCCTCGGTGGAAAGGCGTACGCACCCGGGACGGCACACTTTTGTGACTCGGAAAGGACCTTCCCAGCTAGGAGAGAGTTTGTCGGTCCCTTCGCGAGAAAGTATGCGCCGCAACACCAGGTCGCCTTCCTGCAGCTCCCGGACATGCACAGACCTTTGGTGGTAGCGTCGGAGCGCTTGTCGGTACCGTGCGTTGCGGAGTGCTGCATGTAACCGAGCCTCGTCGACAAGGTCGATGTCTTCACGCCGGAGGTTGTCCTGCGCGGCTTCGTCGTAAGCTCGGACACGGAGTGACTTCATGGTGATCTCTGGGGGAAGCACAGCCTCGGCCCCGTACACCATGAAGAAGGGTGTCTCTCCGGTGGCCCGGCTCTGGGATGTCCGGTTAGCCCATAGTGTGCTCGGAAGCTCGTCCACCCACTTGGCGCCATGTTTCTTCAAGCCGGCATAGGTGCGGGTCTTGAGGCCCCGAAGAATCTCGGCGTTGCCCCTCTCAACCTGTCCATTGCTCTTTGGGTGAGCAACGGAGGCATAGCACACCTGGATGCTGAGGTCTTCGCAGTATTCTTGGAACGCTGCACTGGTGAACTGGGTCCCGTTGTCAGTGATGATTCTGTTCGGCACCCCGAACCGGCAGACGATCGACTTGATTAACTTTACTGCGGATTGCTTGTTGATGGTGACGACGGGTGTGGCTTCCGGCCACTTGGTGAACTTGTCGATGGCGACGTAGAGGTACCGGAATCCCCTGACGGCTCTAGGGAATGGTCCCAGGATGTCCAACCCCCATACGACGAACGACCATGAGGACGGGATCATCTGTACCGCCTGAGCCGGTGTATGGATCTGCTTGGCGTGGAACTGGCACGCCTTGCAGCTCTCGACCAGCTTGACGGCATCCTGGAGTGCTGTCGGTCAGTAGAAGCCATGCCGGAAGGCTTTACCGACAAGCGTGCGTGAGGAAGAGTGACTCCCACATTCGCCTCCATGGATCTCAGCGAGCAAGTCGTAGCCTTCCCCCTGGGTTATGCACCGCAATAGGACGTGGTTGGCGCCCCGCCGGTAGAGATCCCCTTCTACCAGCGCGTACCTCTTAGCCATGCGCACGATCCGTTCAGCGGATACACGTTCATCAGGGAGGATGTTGTCTTTCAAGTAGTCCCGGATCTCCGTGATCCATGCATCGGGTCTGACTTGAGCTTCTGGATCTTGAGCGCTGGGTTGCACGGAGTCCCCAGTGACGCTTACGATCCTTGGCGGCGTCCATGGCTGCAGGGCCGCCGGGACCGCCAGCTTCGAGGTGCTGGTCCAGCCCCCTTCGTCCGGCTCGGCAGGCCGGGCTGTGGGCCACAGCAATGTCCTCTCGAAGACTCCTTCGGGCACAGGGGCTCCGGTGGAGGCCTTCGTTGAGAGTTCGTCAGCTGCGGCATTGCCAGCGCGTGGTACATGACGCAGGTCCAAGGCGAGGAAGTCTTTCTCCAACATCTGCACGTGGAGCAGATAAGCAGCTAGCTATGGGTCATTGCAGGAGCATTCACCCTTAACTTGCTTGATGACTAGCTGGGAGTCGCCCTGTGCCAACAACTGGCGAGCGCCCAGAGACAGGCTGTCTTTAGGCCAAAGATGAGTGCTTCATACTCTGCCATGTTGTTGGTTGCCTTGAAGTTGAGACACACCATGTACCCAAACTGCTCCCCCGATGGCATGAGAAGCAGTACGCCGGCACCGGCCCCCTGCTTTCGCGAGGAGCCATCGAAGAAGAGTGTCCAGTGAGGCCCGGTGAAGACCGGAGCTCGGTGCTTCGGTTCTCCGTCTTCGTGGCCCCCTGGGTCAGCCTTTGTTGGCGTCCACTCAGCCATGAAGTCAGCCAATGCTTGGCTCTTGACTGCATGGCGAGGAAGGAAGTCCAATTCAAACTCCGCCAGTTCTTCTGCCCATTTAGCGACATTGCCGGTCGCGTGAGAGCTGTGAAGGATCGCCTTCAGCGGATAGGAGGTGACCACCGAGATCTGGTGGGCTTGAAAATAGTGGCGGAGCTTCCTGGACGCCACGAGCACTGCATACAGCAGCTTGTGGACCTCCAGGTACCTTGTCTTGGCGTCGTGGAGGACTTCGCTGATGTAGTAGACAGGCCTCTGGACTGTCCGGACCCTCCCTCCCGGGCCAGAGATGTCTTCATCCATTGGCTCAGGCCTACCGGAGGTAGGTGGGTCCGGGGGAGCTTCCGGGAGCTAGGACCCGAAGGCTCCTAGGCCGCCTTGGACTTCCGGGAGATCCCGCTGGTTCTCTGGGACCTCCGGGAGGTCCTGTTGGACCTTCAGGAGGTTGTCTTGGAGGTCCGGGAGGCCGCCTTGGACCTCCGGGGTCTCCTGGTGCTTGTCTTCTGCTATCGGAGCAGGCTGTGGTGACGAGGGGTCCGGTCGCTCTGCGACGAGGACCATGCTCACCACTTCAGTCGTTGCCGCGATGTAGAGCAACAAATGCTCTTCGGGCTCGGGTGCTACCATGATGGGTAGGGTCGTCAGGAGTTGCTTCAACTCCTAGAAAGCTTCTTCTGCTTCGTCGGTCCAAGCAAATGGACCGGATTTGCGCAGGAGCTTAAAGAAGGGGAGCGCTCGCTCTGCTAGCCTCGATATAAACCGACTCAGCGCGGCTAGGCATCCCGTGAGTTTCTGGACTTCTTTGATGCGGGCGGGGGGCCACATCAGGTCGATGGCCTTGATCTTCTCTGGGTTGGCCTCAATTCCTCGGTGTGAGACCAGGAATCCTAGGAGCTTTCCAGAGGATACACCGAACACACACTTGTCGGGGTTCAGCTTGGTGCGCGTGGAGCGCAGTTTGTCAAAGACTAGGGCCAGGTTATCTAACAAGGATGAACTCTGCCTGACCTTGACAACGATGTCATCGACATACACCTTGACTTGGTCTCTTATCAGCTCTCCAAAGGTTTTGTGCATTGCACGTACAAAGGTGGGAAGAGCATTCTTTAAGCCATAAGGCATAGAGACATAGCAATACAGGTCGTCTACTGTGATGAAGGAAGTGTGCTCTTCATCTTCTCTAGACATAGGGATCTGGTGGAAACCCGAGTAGGCGTCTAGGAAGCACAGCATATCACAGCCTGATGTCGAGTCTACTATTTGATCTATTCTAGGGAGAGGGAATGGATCTTTGGGACATGCCTTATTGAGACTGGTGTAGTCCATGCACATCCGGAGCTTCCTGCCGGCCTTCTGGACAACGACGGGGTTCGCCAACCACCGGGGGTGGTGGACTTCCCGTATGAAGCCAGCGTCCAGCAGCTTCTTGATTTCTTCTCGGATGAAGTTCTGCCGCTCGATGGACTGCTTGCGAGGCTTCTGTTGGACTGGCCGGGCGTCGGGGAAGATCTTCAAGTGGTGCTCGATCACCTCCCTAGGGATCCCCAGCATCTGCGACGGCTGCCATGCAAACACGTCGACGTTGTGCCGGAGGAAGGTGATGAGTGCGCCTTCCTATTTGCTATCCAGGTCCCCGGCTACCCGATTGGTCTGGGCAGCGTCGGCGCCGACTTGGACGACTCTCAGGGGGACGTCGCCCTCGTCGAGGGGTTGCACACGGGGTGCTGCGGTAGAGGCACGGTGGCGTGCACTCGGGTGGAGCCGGTCTGGTTCCACGCTGCCAGGGGCTGGTGCTCGAGCTGTTGCAAGTGCCTGGAGTTTTTCCAAGACTGACACTGCAGCAGTACGGTCTCCACGAATCCTGAGGACGCCTATTGGTGTAGGCATCTTCAAAACAAGGTAGCCGTAGTGGGCTACTGCCATGAACCGGTACAGGGCTGGCCTGCCGATTATGGTGTTGAAGGGGAGGTCGATCTCTGCCACGTCGAACAAAATGTACTCTGTCTGATAGTTGTCCGGTGCCCCAAAGGTCACCGGAAGGCTGATGTTGCCGTAGGGGACAACTTGTCCCGGCCCTACCCCTGAGAACGGGCTCGACGGGGTGAGCTTGGCCATCGGGATCTGCAGCTTCTGGAAAGTTGCGCGGCTGATGAGGTTCAGCCTAGCTCCGCCATCTACCATAACGTGGTACATTCTCACGTTGGCGATGGAGGGCACTACCAAGAGCGGTAGTTGGCCGGCCCCAGCCATGTTTCTGGGGCAGTCGGTGGCATCGAAGCTGATGGGGGTTCCCATCCACTTGAGGTGCGGCGCGGCACCCGAGAATGGAGCTACCGACGCTACCGCTCGACGCAGAGTCTTAACCGCGCTTCGGGACGAGGGGTCAGCGGACCCGCCGTAGATGACGTAGAGCGTCTTCCGACGCTCGTCATCGCTGGAGCTGGAGTCCTCTTGGTTGCGTACCGCCTTCACGGCACGCTGAGGCTCCTGGAACTCCACTTGGTGGTCGACGTTGTCTGGGGCGTCGACCTTCTGCTTGCCCTCCCTCTGACGGAAGGGAGGGGCATCAGCTCACAACTGCTTCCCTTTGCGGAAGCGCTCCGCGAGCTTCTGAATCTCCCGACATTCGGCAGCAGTATGGTAACTGGTGTCGTGCACGGGACATAGCTCGACTTGGTTACCATCTGGAGCTGGTGACTGCCGCTGCCTTTTGTCGGGACGTGGCCCCCAGGCTCCACTAGGTGCCGCTGCTGCAGCAACGGGAGCCGCGGTCGGTGGCTTCATCTTACCACCGCCCCGGTTCTTGATCTTCTTGCCGCTTCCATAGGAAGCGGCGCCAGATCCGGGCTGTCCTCCCGACTCGGAGGCTGGCAGTGAGTGCCAGTTTCGCCCTTCTGCTGCCCTGGCGCACTTGTCCGCCAGGCTGAAGAGCTCTGAGACGTCGCGAACCTCTCTGGTCGCGAGCTTCTCAAGCATCTTCTTGTCCCGTACACCCTGCCGGAACGCCACCACCACAGAAGCATTTTGGATATGCGGGATGGTGTTCCGTACCTGGGAGAACTGTTGGATGGAGTGCAGCGTCTCTCCTGGTTGTTGCTGGATGGCGTGGAGGTTGAGCTCCGTGCCGGGCCGGGTGTAGGAGCTGCTGAAGTTAGCAGTGAACTGCCGGCAGAGCTCTCCCTAAGAGGTTATGGAACCCTGGGGGAGGTTCATGAGCCAAGACCGGGCTGGGCCGGTCAAGGCGATGGGGAAGTAGTTGGCCATGACGGCCTCGTCCCCTCCTGCAGCAAGGACGGCGGTGGAGTAGATCTGGAGGAACTCCGCCGGGTTGACGCTGCCGTCATACTTCTCGGGCAGGTGCGGCCGAAACTTGCGCGGGCACCTCGCGAATCGAAGGTGTGGCGCCAGGGCCACACATCCTGCTCCTGTTGCTGCAGGCGTTGGTGCCGCGAACGCTTGGTTCGCTGCTACCACTGTGTACCCCGGTATGGGCAAGGTTACGCCATAGACCGGGGGCACCGTTTGCAGGGCATATGGCTGGGGCATATGCTGCGTGGCGTATGCCTGGGGCAGAGATCGTGTGGCGAAAGTCTGCGCCTCAGGCAGGGTTGAGGCAGACGTCATGCTGTCGTCGGCCTCTTGGTTGCGGCGCCTTTCTCGTCGTCGCTCAATGAACACTCGGGCATCTTTGACCAAGTGGCGTCGTTCCAACTCTATCCTCAGGTTTGTCGACGGAAGCCTGGTGGAGCTGGAATCTGCCGTCTGCCCGTCAACCGTTGGCGTGCGCGTCAGCGACACAGCCGGTTGGCCGGGGCGTCGTCCCCGCCGAAGCCGAGGGTTTGCGGCGGCGACGACGAGACGGTCTACCTCGCTAATCCACTGCTGGGTAGCTGACTGAGGCGCGTCCCCAGCAGGCGGATTGCGCAGTAGCGCTCTTGCTGCAGCTACCGCGTCCCATGGGGGACGCTCAGCGCTGCCGAGGATCTCACGCTCGCTGGAGCCTGCGTTGCCGGAGTCGGCTGCTGGCTTCCAGCTTGCGCCGACACACTCCGTCCAGAGTGTGTCGAGACGTAGTCCCCGCTAGTGACCGTTCGTCGAGAACGCGAGGGAGGAGAGCTTGCCGCTGAAGGAAGCTTCGTCATCTTCGCCGGCAGAAGCTCGTCGCGCAAGGGAAAAGCCCCCTACCTGGCGCGCCAAATGTCGAAGTGTGTAGCCGACACTTCTCCCAGACCTGCTCTGGGCAGCCCGCGGAGGTTCTTTTTCGGAGGGGCTAGTCACTCGCGGAGAGCTTCAGCGTTAGGGACGATTGAGGGAGAAGCTTGACACGGGGAGTTTTACGTGGTTTAGGCCGCCGGAGCGTAAAACCCTACGTCCACGGTGAGCAGAGGTGCTCGTTGTATTGCTTGCTGCTCAGAACCGGAGTCGTGAGCTTGAGGGTGTGTGATGGCTAGAGTGCGAGTCAACAGAGTTCGAACCCCTGCTAACGTTGCCTACTCAGGCCCTTTATAGTCCAAGGCTCGAGCGGCTTACAAGGTGGGCCCGGGACCCGACAGGTGGTCCCGGGGAGATTGTCTACCATCTACCGTATCTGCAGTTATGCCGGTAGTTGTCTCTGGCGAAGTCTTCCGAGTCTTCGTTCTGTCGCCCTGCCCATTGCCGCAAGCTAGTCGTAGTGGTTGATAATGGCAGGGGCGGCAGGGGATGTCTTGTCGCTGTGTTTATTGGCGGGCAGGCTCTGACATGGCGCGCCAGTCTGCGATGTGACTGGGCGCAACGACACCTGACAGAGGCGTGCTCCGTGTCTCCGTGCCTTAGGAAGGCGCGGGTCTTGAATACCTTGTACAGGCAAGGTATGACGCGTCTTTACTCCTGCTGCTTACCGCGCGGGGGCAGACAACGTTGCTCTGCTGGCCACGTGGCGGGCCCGGAGCTCTCCTCTGAGGAGAGGGAGGTCCGGCCCCGCGGAACACGTGGAGCCATCGGAGCTCTCCCCACGGAGGGGGGAGGTCCGGCTTCTGCTGGCCACGTGGCGGGCCCAGAGCTCTCCTCTGAGGAGAGGGAGGTCCGGCCCCACGGGACACGTGTAGCCTTCGGAGCTCTCCCCACGGAGGGGGGAGGTCCGGCTCAGTTGGCCACGTGGCGAGTCCGGAGCTCTCCTCTGAGGCAGGGAGGTCCGACCCCGCTGGACACGTGGCGCCTTCGGAGCTCTCCCTGTGGAGAAGGGCGAGGTACTTAGGCATTTCCCCCTGTGCGCGGGGGTACCCCGTATCGAGGGTACCGACACCGGTATCTTGGCACCTGCGTATATGAAATTGCAAGCCAGTCATTATAAATGCTGGCTGTTGATTATTTGATTTTCAAGCTGGTTTCTGTCTCTTGGTTAGCTTTTGCTACAGTAATTGTTGCTTGCAAAGGCATGCAATTCACTATATTTGATAAGGTGGTGTTACATAGTTTATAACGTATGCAGACATAACTTGACAAAATTTTGCATCATTGATTTCTATTTACCGAGGTTGCTAGTATCTAACTCCTGTACTACTGTAATACTACAAAATAAGCCAGTAGATGCACTCCTTAACATGGATATTCGTGTTTTGCAGGAGGAATCAGGTCGCCCTTTACCCAAGTTCGGTGAGTGGGACGTCAATGACCCAGCTTCAGCTGATGGATTCACAGTGATATTCAACAAAGCTAGAGATGAGAAGAAAGGTGGGAATGGGCAAGACACAGATTCTCCTTGCAAGGACACTAGGACTGAGAGGGTAGAATCTTATGCTGCCAAACCAAATTCGGTATGTGTCTTCATGACCTAGATCAATTTCCTTTTGTTGAATTTCTTTCGATGAAACAACATGCTGACTTCATCAGTCCCGAGCGTTTGACTTGTCATTGAACATGCTATCCCATGTGCAGAAGAAATGGTTTTGCTGTGTGACGTCCAGTCCTACACAATCCTGAGGAAGACGATTGTCGCGAGCAGCAAAGATACTGGGCTTTAAATTTTTCCCTTTACACATACTATCCATAAGTCCTGGTAGAGGTAGCCGAGTCTATCTGGGGCTCTGGGATTGGTGCCTCGTAAAACTCTGAAGTCTGTGTATGTATTTGTGAGGGTTATCAAACCCAGCTGGATAAGTGGTCTTCATTTGTAAAAGTGGACTTTTGATTGTAATTCTTATCTTCCTCTGTCTGTCTCAAAAGCAGAAATTCAGTTATGTCTGAATGTCGTGTGGCAAGTGATTGGCAGGAATGGTTGATACGATGTTTGAAGTACATGAATAGGCACAACCAACCTTGTTTAATCGTTGTTCGTATTTTTATGTTTCTTGTTTCTTTATACGAGCCATGTCGTAATTTTAGTTTCAATGCGAGGTGAACTTTTTAGCTTTGGCTTCACGTTACCAAGGTAATTAAATTCCAAGAGAAATCCTCTCCATGGAGTTACTGCATTGTTTTGGTCCAGAAGACCAGAAGTATGCCGCGCCCCATCAGCAGTTCCAATTCTTCTTTTTTTCCAGTGGGCTGCATTTTTCTGTTTGCCTGCTCAAGGGAGTTTTCATACTTTTCGAAGCTGCAGTTTTGGGATTTTTTTAATTTAGCATGATTTTCTAATAATTTTATATTAATAGCCTGCGAAAATTGTTTTTTGCCGAACTAGCCACCTGATTGTCCATGTGGAGGACGAGTTGTGTCCAAGAAATCGTTTACAGCGTGGATAATTTGTCTATGTGGACCATTTAATGACGTGACAATATCACATCGCCTGGTCATCCACGAGGTGGCTGACTGGATTTCTGTCATATGCGATTTCATTTTATTCAGTTTTGGACAGTGATTTAAATATACTTAGAAATATATTTTGTAAGTATTGTTATAGAAATAAATGTAGTATACAATGTGTACTACATTTACTTCTATAACACACTTCCCAAATTGTATCTAAGTATTTTTAAATCACTACCGAAAACTGAATATAATAGAGTCAGATGACTGAATACAGTCTAATCATCTATTGTATTCAGTTTTCAACAGTGATTTAAAAATATTAGAGACATATTTTGTAAGTGTTGTTATAAAAAGAAATATAGTACACATTGTATACTATATTTAGTTCTATAACAACACATACAAAATAGTCTCTAAGTATTTTTAAATTATTGTTAAAAACTAAATACAATGGAGTCGCATATAACTCATCCAGTCGTCCAAGAGGTGGACGACTGAGTGACATGGTGGACGATATCTCGTCCACGTGGACAAATCGTCCACGAGGTGGATGACATCTCGTCCACGAGGATAAATCGTCAATAACGTGGACGATTAGGTGGCCAGTTCGACAAAAAAATCGCAGCTATTAATATAAAATTACTAAAAATCATGCTAAATTAAAAATGAATTCCAGTTTTGGTGCGGTTAATATAAAACATAATTTCATCTAGTGAAATGTAACTTTCTTGGCACCGTTTCAGCTGCAGCCATGAATAGATCGCAGCAAGAGTGCAAGCCGAGGCAGGAGTGCGGACCAAGGTAATGTAATCTGCGTGCACGAGCAACTCAATGAAAGTGTGTGCACGTGCACCGGTGAGTCTTGACCAGTGAGCAGAGGCTCCATGGCTGGTAAGCCGTGTATCACAAGAAAAAAGATCCATTTGACTCGCCACGAGCGCGGAGACGGGATGGAGACCAACTGATGGCGGAGACGGTGGTAAGCATGGAACAATGATCAGCCCGCCGCCCACCTTGTCGGCTGGCAAGACCAGAACTGGACAAACATCGGTCCAAAGAAGGCGCAGGTGTTTTAGATTTCTCACACGTGGCAACCTTTCTGCATAGCCATGGCGCTGCCTGTTCTGTTACAGCGCGCATCAGACAACTGACCACCTCGTCGTTTCTTGGCCGGCCATTCATAATTTCCGGGCGACCGTCCCTCCCCAACAACGGCCCCATCGCCTCCGTCTCGGTGAATGAAGCTTGTACAGTGTACAGCATGCTCCTTTCTCTGCCTCTCAGATCTTGTGACAAATGCTCTGCTTTTGGCTCTCCTCTGGACCATTTGGAAGCGACGGAACCGAAGGGTCTTGGACCATGCCGGCATCCGCGACTCCCCTACAGGAACATTTACAGCTCGACGTGACCAGACTCGTTTCAGTGTGAAAATTCAGGTCCTAAAGGCCTAAAAAGGGTAAAATAAACCCGAAATTGAAGGAAATGGCAAACTTGCCTGGGTTCTTACTACTGCTACCTAGCTACGATTACTTCCAATTATGGCAGAATTAACCATGAAGAAATCCAAGACAGACACTAGGCTTCACTACTAGAGAGGAAATCCCCATCCTCTAATCACCTTAACTAAAAGCACTTCTGACCGAGACGGCTGGAATCTCAGAGAACAGAAGACGAAAGGCATTTGAAGTAGAGTAGCCGACTGTGACAGTGACATTGGCATTACGTATTTGGAACCATATTGGATAAAATTTTAGACCTATGATGAAGTAAAGCAAGACACCAAAGGACCACGCGTGAAAGTTATTGGAATATATGTCCATATAAAGCTCGCGCAGCGGGGAAGAATCTCACGAGTGGACGTGCACTGAAAAAAGGAGAACACGGAATATGCAACATCAAATAAAAGGATATCCTTCTATAATTATTACCCAGTCCTAATCGACCGATCCCACCTGACAGTTGACATCGCAACTTGTTGGCCCAGCACTAGCACTACTATTCCAAACTTTGATTGCTGACCTAATTTAGTTGCTCATCGGCAGATGACGACTAGTTCTTGATCTGTGCCAGCATGCACCGGACTTCCTTGGCGGTGGGCCGCTCCTTGGGGTCGTCGGCGGTGCAGAAGACGGCGACGCGCAGCACCAGCAGGATCTGCTCCTCGTACTCGGGGCAGGCGATGGCGGGGTCGATGGCCTCGGCGTGGTTCCCGGCCTGCACCATGCGGCGCAGCCAGTGGACGAGGCCGATGTCGTCCACCGTCGTGAAGAAGGCGTCCGTGGGCTCCTTCCCCGTCCCCAGCACCGCCAGGATCACGCCAAAGCTGTACACGTCGCACTTCGCCGCGAACTTGAGCGTCTGGTGGTACTCCGGCGCGATGTACCCGAGCGTGCCGGCGACGTGGGACGCCGTCACGTGCGTGTGCTCCTCGGGCATGGCCCTGGCCAGCCCGAAGTCCGCGATGCGGGGCTCCATGTCGTCGTCGAGCAGGATGTTGGCCGGCTTCAGGTCGCGGTGGATGATCGGCGGCCGGTGCGAGAGGTGCAGGTACTCCAGCCCCGCCGCGACGCCGGTCGCCACGCGGAGCCGCGCCGGCCACGGCAGCGCCGTGCTGGTGCTGCTGCTGCCGTCTCCGGCATCGGCCCTGAGCGCGTTGTGCAGGCTGCCGTTCTTCATGTACTCGTAGATGAGGTAGTGGCAGTCAGGGCGGGGCACATGCGCCGCCAGCGGCAGCAGGTTGCGGTGGCGGATGTGCCCGACGGTGCGGATCTCCGACTGGATCTGCCGCGACCACTTGTCCAGCTGCCGGCTCTCCTCATCGCTGAGGTTCTGAGGCGTGTCGCAGCCGGGGGGCTGCTTGATCTTCTTGATGGCGATGAACCGGGACTCCTCCCCCTCCCGCTCCGCGGGGAGCTGCGCCTTGTACACCTCGCCGCACCCGCCGCTCCCGATCACGGTCAGCGACGCCAACCCGTCCTCCTTCTCCAGGAACGCCAGCTGCTCGGCGCGCTTGATCAACTTCGGCGTGAAGATCACCGTGACGGACCGCCGCCGGTACCGCCCCCGGACGCAGTTGAGCGCCAGCCGGTACAGCACGGACATCACCAGCCCCGAGACGACGCCGGCCAGGGAGCCCACCACGAAACCGATGATCCAGTTGCGCACGCGGTGCTTGTGGCTGCGGTGGCGCCGGCCGTGCTCATCAGCCGGCGGCGGCGGCGGGGAGCTGGCGTTCGTCGTCGCGGGTGATGAGCTGCCGTTCTTATTGTGACCCCCAGTTCCGCCTGTCGTGTTGCTCTTCTCCGCGAGCACGTACCGGTGCGGCGCTGCGGTCCGGCCATGGCGCACGTGCCGTGTCTCCAAGCGCGCAACAGAATGGCGGCCGTCGTGGCCCTGAACGGCTGCGACAAACAAGAGGAGCAGCGCGACGAGGGAGACGAGGAGAGACCTGCCCTCTGCGGTCGCAGCTGACGCCATGGCCGTCAATACGCGCCTTCACCGTGGTGCCCGGGCGGGTGGAGCAGAGAGAGCTACTATATAATTGCAGAGGCTGCAGAAGAACACCGCGTCGAATGTATCCACAGCTTCGATGCGTTCGTGGACTGGATGGATGTGTTAGGTTTTCCTGATAATGACATGCGAGAAATTATAGCCCTTCCGCTGCTACCCTGGTCCGACTGGAGGAGATGACTTGATGCAAGTCAGAGCACCAGCGTGCACGGCGAATGTGGACGAATGAGGTGGGCCAGACGGCAGTGCCAGTGCACCGGAGACTGAAAAACTGCAGCTTCGACTGTGTTGTACTCAATCAACACCGAGGGGTGGAATGAGTAACAGTCCATCCACTAAAAGTAATGGTAATAATTATAATAAATAAATAGATAAAAGAGGTGACAAGGAGTAGTAGAATAAAATAAAGTTATGTGTACAAGTGTCTTAAGTGTGAAATAAATTTTCCCCAAGAGGTACATAGGACAATTTCCATCATGTGTTGTGCATTTGATTGAAAAAATTTGAATGTAAATCACCGTAGAAAGTTTGGTTGGATTCAAACTTGAAATGGAGAAGAAATAAATAAAATAAAATAAAAACAGAAATCCTTTTGGGTCAAAAACTATTTCTCTATGTCCGGCCCCCTTCTTTCCCTTTGAGCCGCAAACTGCCAGCTCATGTGCTCATCCCCAATTTCCTCTCTTCCCCTCTCTCTATCGCGTGAAGCCCACACGCTAGAACCACCTTTTCCCGTGAAGCCAGCGCTCATGCAATGTCGGTCGCCTCACTTGTCAACAACTAATCCAGGAGATTCCGCACCCACATGCTCCCCTTCCATAGTTTAAGCACACTCCCTTCTATTTCAACGATATTGCAGGACCTAACTTTCTCCCTCGTCGCCAATTCTCCAAACCCCGGAAGAGTAGTCGCCACATGCCTCTCCTCGGTAAGCCGTCGCCTCCGTGTAATTCACTCACGTTCATCGACGGTTTGTCGAGCTAACCCGTCGGTCCAATTCACAAGGAAAAACATACACAAATTTGGTCTTCCCCATCCCAAGTCTCCACTGGAAACCCTAACCCCAGTGACCCTTGGTGAGTTTCCGCCGCCCCATGTCGGTGCCTCATCATTCTTGTCCACGCCTCGCCCATATAACCCATAAAATGGTTTCTTCGTGCCATAGTAGGGCTCTCCCGCAGAAAAACGTCGAAAATCTGTGAAGGTAGCATCATCACGACCAAGTTTGACACCCTCCACCGTCTTTGACACCTCCCCACATCGTCCTGAACTCCAATAAGGCCTAGGTAAGTTAGTGTAGACCCCTTACACTGATTATGGTAGTTATCATCGAATATTAGTATGTTTAGATGTGGACCCGCGTTTTCTTGTGAGGTAGCCATGGCGGAAACGGTGTTCCACCGTGGGCTGCCGTTGTCAATGCTCGGATCATTCTCCAATCGTTAAATCTAGGTGGAATGATCCTGATTAGAGACATACATACCAATTTTCCCTTTTACATTCGCGTCATTCAAATTAAAATCCTACGATCCAAATTAGAGTACGCCTTACCCCTTCACATTTATTAAATCTAGGCCGCTAGAATTAGAACCGACCACTCTAATTAAAGAATAGTATACCCTTCACATTCTCACACCTAGGCTCTTTTTCTTTCTGTTCGAATATAATTAGACCCTAGAATTTACAAATTAGGCCCAGTCTTTATCATATGGCTTAGCTCTATATTAAGCAATTAGGTCCCTATAATTAAATATGTTTACTATAAAATCTTCGTAACTGTTAAGAATGGTGTTTTAGCCCTTGAAAAAGTGCTACATTTATATTTATATCCCTATAGATTATAAAAATTACACTCTAGCAACTTTAGTAATCTGTATTTTTAGAAAAGGTCTGTATAATAGTCTGTTTTTTTATAGAAAAGGCCCTAGATTTATCTATTTTCACATGTAACTCCCTGTATTTCCCTAAAATTTACATTTAGATCTATGTTTCATGCTGAATTTACACTTAGGTCCTTAAGAGAAATTGTTTTTACATATAATCTCTAAAAAATGCATTATGTTAATGTATTTTAATCCTTAAAATACATATTAAATGTGTTTTCTCAACTAAAAATTGATTAGAAAGAATATAAGGCCTTAGAAATAAATGTAAAACAATATGTGTCTATATAATATCTCATTTTCTTATAAAATCACATTTGCATGTGAAATTGCATAATATAACTTGTATTTTCACCCTAATAATAATCACTAGAATTACACCATTTAAACCAGAAACTTTAATATAACATAATAAATCGCTCATGACTTTGATTTAATCCTTTTTGTGTCTAAACCTATCCAATCACAGTATCTTTATTATTTTTTTATATGTTTGGTGTACTGTACTTAGTTGTTTCTATTATTTCTTTTGACGGTAGTTTATAGGAGTATTCAAAAGCAATTTGAGGATCCTGAAGATCAAGAGATCAATAAAAAGTTGATTTTGACCAATTCCATACATATATTCCTGAATAAAGAGAGTATACGAAGATCAACGATGACATTTAGTTTTACAATTGATTCGTGAAATCCTCATAGGAAAACTTCATTTCCTCTCGTTTTGATGATTGAAAATTCAGCTCAAAATATATGTTCAAGCAAGTTTGCAATTTCTTTCACTTCCATTGAAAACTGCTATTGTTCATCGTTTATACTCGTGTTGTATTGCAAGATACTTTCTGTTCCCGTAAAGTCAAATGGCCGAACGAGACAAACTAGACTTGGATGCTTGGAACGCAAGTTAAATGTGGTGGTTAACACTTGACATCTCAGGTTGAGTGGCCATCAATAAAGCTAACTCGATGTAGTCAAGATGAAGCCCTAATTGCACACAGCTACTTGAGCGTCACTACCAACTACAGCTGCGCTCCTCGTCGCACGGCTCGCTGACCTCAAGTGCTCGACCATGTCCTCGCTGGCGTTGTCACCGGCCTCCAGCCGCCGCCCACGAGGCGCACCACACGTCGTCCTCCTGCCCAGCGCCGGCATGGGCCACCTGGTCCCGTTCACCCGCCTCGTCGTCGCCCTGTCCACGGGCCACAGCTGCAACGTCTCCCTCGTGACGTCCCTGCCCACGGTGTCCTCCGCGGAGTCCCGCCACCTCGACGCGCTCTTCGCCTCCTTCCCCGCCTTGCGGCGGCTAGACCTTTCTCTGGCTTCGTTCGACGTGTTGACGTCGTCCGATTTCCCCGGCGCCGACCCGTTCTACGTCCGCTACGAGTCCCTGCGCCGCGCCGCGCCCGTCCACCTCGGCCCGCTAATCGCCGGCGTCGGCGCGTCGGCGCTTGTCGCCGACATCGCCCTGGCCTCCGTGGCCATACCCGTGGCCAGGGAGCTCCGCGTCCCGTGCTACATCTTCTTCACCGCCTCGGCCACCATGCTCGGCTTCAAGGCCTACTTCCCCACATACCTCGACACCAACGACGGCGTGCACAACTACAACGTCGGCGACATCGACGTACCCGGCGTGTACCTCATCCCCAGGTCGTCCGTCCCACAGGCTCTGCATGACCCGGATAACATCTTCACCGGGCAGTTCATTGCGAACGGCCGGGCTCTAAGGGAAGCCGACGGCCTGCTAGTCAACGCCTTTGACGCCATGGAGCCGGAGGCCGTCGCGGCTCTGCGGGGAGGCTCCATCATCGTCGGCCTGCCGCCGGTGTTCGCCGTGGGGCCGCTCGTTCCGGTGGACCTTGGCGAGACAGGGGAGGCGGCGAACGAACATGGGAAGTCAGATTACATGTCGTGGCTCGACAGGCAGCCGGAGAGGTCCGTGGTGTACGTCAGCTTCGGCAGCCGCAAGGCCGTGGCCATGGACCAGATCAGCAAGCTGGCCAATGGACTAGAAGCAAGTGGTCACCGTTTCATGTGGGTCGTGAAGGGCACTGTCGTTGACAGGGACGACGGAGGCGAGCTCAGCGACATGCTCGGCGATGAGTTCTTGGAGCGGGTGAAAGGCCGGGGGCTCGTGACCAAGTCGTGGGTGGACCAGGACGAGGTGCTGAGGCACCCAGCCGTGGGGCTGTTTGTCAGCCACTGCGGGTGGAACTCCGTGACGGAGGCGGCAAGAAGAGGCGTGCCGGTGCTGGCGTGGCCGAGGTTTGCTGACCAGAGAGTGAACGCCGCCGTAGTCTTGCGGTGTGGCGCCGGCGTGTGGACGGAGCGGTGGAGCTGGGAGGGCGAGGACGAAGTGGTAGGAGCAGAGGAGATTGCTGAGAAAGTGAAAGCAGCAATGGCAGACGAGACCTTACCAGAAAATGCAGCACGGGTCCGCGAGGCGGCGGAAAGCGCCATGGCGGACGGCGGTTCCAGCCACCGCAGCCTGGCCGAGTTCGTAAGACGGTGCCGGGACGGAACTGTTGGAAACACGCTGTGGCCGTGACAAGCCTCCTGCATTCCTGCTTGCTTGCCTTGTACTTGGCTACTCTGCTCTAAAACAAAAGCAGAGCAAACTATGGTGGCTTCAGTCCTACAGAGCCTCCTACTCGTTTATATGATTTAAGCAACGCCATTAGGGCCTATATTTATACTAATAATGAGACGTTTAATATCGTTTACTTCTATTTGATTGAATTGTAATTGACTTATTTGTTTGGTTTGTGATTTGTCTAGGGACCTTTGTTTGCTATATTATTCTTGTGTGTTTGATGCAAGTTGTGGAATGATTTGGTATCTTGTCCACAACCTCATCTCTGATTAATTAATTAAATTGAACTTTTACATTTTTTGGACTCACGTTCAATATTAGAGCATCAAACTGAAGACTCTCATACAATTACCAACAAAATCAGAATTTGAGGCCTGGTTTCAGGTGTAGAGCAAACTCAAGTATAAAATGGCCCAGCCTATATAACCAGACTGAAGAACACCTACTCCATACAAAGCATGCACATTTCATATCTTCAAGTAGCAAAAAAACAACAACAACAAAACCTTTGTCTCAAGCACGTTGAGTTAGTGAAAGTTGCATAGAGGGGGTGAATAGGCGTAAAATATGAAATATGGCTTAACAAAAGATTAGTTCATAGAGTGTGGACTAGTCCGGTCCTGAGGGCGGACTAGTCCGGTCACAGAGAATTTTAGCTCAACAAGACAAGAACACAATATTTATCCCGTGGTTCAGCTCCGCAAAGAAGTCTACGTCCACGTTGAGGAGTCCACCAAGGACCAGGTTGCTCTCAACCTTTTCCTCACCAAGCGACCACCAAGGTCGACTTGTTCTTCCACTATATCACAAATGCTTCACAATTATATCGTGGGGCAACTCACAACTTGAAGCTTCCACGAGAACTCAACTCAAAGTACTTACAAACCAATGCCCTTCAACAGCACACTTCCAACTCCGTGCTAGAGAATGAACCAAGAGCTCTATGGTGCACACTCCCCTTCTTCAACCCTTCCCAAAACTCACAAACCCTCAAGATTCGCACTTAGGGCTCTAAGAATTTGAAGAGAGGGGACTAGAAAAGCTCTAGGAAGGCTATTTCGACATTAGGGTGTTTGTCACTTTCTATGAGGCCCGGGCAACCCCTTTTTATAGAGGTCTGAGGAACTAGCCGTTGCCAACTGTAAAAGTCCGGACTAGTCCGCCCTTTGACCTCGGACTAGTCCTCCCTGCGGGGACCGATGACATCACTCTTCACCTACTAAACGGCCAGATTCTACCAACTAAATGGTCAGATTCTACCAACTAAACAGTCACATTCCACGGACTAGTCCGGTCCACAACGGACTAGTCTGATCTCAAACAGAAACCATTGTTTCGGTTGAGAACGGACAAGTCTTGTCCACCGGACTAGTCCGGCCTCCAAGGGCGGACAAGTCCGTCCATCCAAGACTTAGTTCCTTCAGCCATTTCCAAGTTATAAACTGTAAAATCCCCAAAAGTGGTAGCAAAAAAATTCAGCTCATGTACACATATGAAAAATGAGGGGAATTAAAAACTTTGAATTATAAGGTGTAAGTTCAAAGTGAGGATTTGGACTTCCCAGAAACTTCCAAACATGTAGATCTAAATTCATGACTTGGATCCTCATAGTCCAAATATTCACCCTTCCAAATTTCAGCTCATTTGGAGGAGTTTCAATATTTGTTTGGGATTAAAAGGAGAAGACCCTCTAATCTGAATTTCAAATTCAGTTTCAAATTCCAATTCCCCCAATTTGCAAATCTGGTTCCACAAAATGTGTTCTCCACATTTGAATGAGCAGCCATGCAAAAAATTGGAAACTTTGGAGCTGGTTTGCTATGTTTTTGGGACAATACAAAATGAAGAATTCAAATGCATTTCAAATTCAAATGACCAAACACCATTGAAACTTCACACTATAATTCAAATTATTTTGAATTCAACTTTTCAAACCTTTACTTTGGGAGGAAGCAAAGGAGTTAATTTGGGGACAAATGAGAAAATATCAAAGGAGCATTAGGTGGGAGAGGGCCCACTGGTCGGTCACCACATTGGCAAAAACTCTCTGTTTCCACTCGGCTGTTCACGCGCGGGCGCCAGCTCCCGGTTAAACCCGTCGGCTGACGCCACCGAGCCGCTGCCTCGCTGCCCCGACGTCGGTTCGTGCGCGTGGGTGCTTAAAGCGGCCGCCGAGTGTCGTATCTGCTCTTATCCCCATTACACTGCAGCTTCTCCACGCTCTGCTCGATCCCTCACGGACTCAAACCCCCCGGCGGAAGGACCTTTGGGCTCATCGACGCCCGGCGAGCTCGGCGTGCCTCTCGCGCGACTGAGCCACGGGAACGTTGCGCCAGGTCTATCTCCTGCTCTCCGAAGCCTCAAGTAAACACCAGCACCGGTGGTTGGCTCCTACAAGCTAGAACTTCCTTCGGAGCTCCGGTGTTGATCATCTCTACGCCGCACCGTCGCCCGACGGATTTACGGCCTTTTCCGATCAAACAAAAGGTCCCTGAGGTGCGTGAGGAACCCTTCGTCCTTCCCTCCAACCAGTTCCTGCCTTCTTAGCTCCGGCACCGAGTATTTTGAAGTTTGGCGCCGGCGGTTCTTTAGAAACCCGAGGACTCTTCGGGGAAATTCGTTGTGCTCCGGATAGCTCCACGCTAGATGAGCTTTGAGTAGCTCCAGCACATGCTTGCGCATCTCTCCGAAGTCCTAGCAGCTCAAATGATCAAGTAGAGATACCGGGCACCGAGTTTTTGTCGCCGCCGTCATTTTGCGGACTCGGGTCGCCGGTGAGGTCCCCTCTCCGGTGGTTTTCATGGAGAGCGGGCTATGGGTCGATGTTGTCCATGTGACACTGGTGCTTTTAGAGCAAACCCTAGCCCGAAAGACCCACAGTCGAGGGAGAACGAGGTCACCGAAGTAAGGTCTGACGTGGTCGCCGATGCAAGCACCGTTTTGGCCGTTGTCATCGGCTTCTGACCCCACCATCGTGTTCAGCATGGTGTAGAACTCACAGGCGGCGAGTTTGAGGGAGCTCGGACCACAGGAACCCCGTCCCGGCGAGCCTCGTCAGCGTGCGCCGCCGCGGGAGGCGTAGATAGCGCGAGGAAGACGAAGGAGGGCTGGGTCCCACCGGTCAACCTCTGTATACGCGCGAGGATCGGTCTCTGGCACCAGATCCAGTGCGGCTGCGCGGGAAATAACCTCGTGGCCTCGGTGTTGCCGTCATCTGAGTGGATAACGTCGTGGGTGGGGTCCATAGCCAGAATTTAAACATTTCTTCAATTTTTCAGATTTAGTACAAACTTCAAAGGACCATAACTTTCAGTAGGAATGTCCAAAATTTGTGAAACAAATTTTGCTGGATTCCTCTCAATCAGTACTTTGCAGAAATGCAAATAAATTGATCTGGAAATCTCTGGAAATTTCTCCAAAATTCATCAAAGTTAAAAATTTGGGAATTAATTCCAGAGGATCCCTGTTATGGAATTTCTTCAAATTTTGCTAGGAGGTTCCTTATGATATTACTGATCTCCAGTAAAAATTTGGGCTTCATTGGAGTTCATTTGCTAGGCTAAACTGCCTTCCGAAGTTCAGCCTTTAATTGGAAATTCAAATTTAAACAGAAACTTTTCAAAACTCCTGGCCAACTTCAAAAATTCATATCTCTCTGATGGTAGCTCCAAAAATGGTGAAACAAATTTTGTTAGAACCATGGAGACTTACCCTAATCAGATCGTCCACTGTTAGCTATGTCAAAACTCCTGACCTAAGCTTAAAATTCAGAGAAGCCTTGTACTTGTAGGAATTTTGGAGACTACATTGTGCAATGTCATTTCTCCAAATTTGGCTCAGATCATCCTTAGAGGGTCTAGTATTCACTGTAAAAATCTCAAAGACAATTAAGGATCCTAAAATAGTAGTAGCTATGAATAGAAGTTCAATTCTTATAAGTCCTTAATACTTACACATGTATTTTGTTACATTTCATAATAGTGACCGAAGTTGAGGACGCACCGGAGCCCTTGGACGTCCTCCCACCAGAAGATAACTTCTTCTCTGACTCGCAACCAGGCAAGCCCCGGTTTGCACTTAATTACCTTTTATAAAGTTTTTCATTTGTATCACTTATGTCTAGGTTGAAATGTATGCATTAGAGTTAGGGTGATTGAAACCCCACTTGCAAAGCCTTTTAAATCCTATAAAGGGTTGGGTAGTTTACAAACTCGACGAGTAGAGAATGCCATGCTAATGTTTAGGATCTCGGTAGAAGTCGAGTGGTTGGAAGCTACTCGCGAGATAGTACTTATCACACGGAATGAGAAGAGGTAGAAAATGGCTTGAGTTATGAAAATGAGACCCAGCAGGGGAGATAGGATGCAGTGAGCAGAGGGCTGACGTGCTTAGCCTGTTGGTGTCGGTTGAGTACCGTTTGTGTGCGGCCCTGCTGGACAAGTATCGAACAGTACCGGATGCATACTGGCATATGGGAACCAGAAAACCGATGTAATTGGTTAACCTGGGTGCCGAGGCTTACCCAACCGTAAATAGGAGTGGGTTGAGGGTAGCAAGGTGTAAATCTGCCGGTAGGCACAGTTACGCTCCACGCGGGGACCACCTGCCCGTTACGGATGGACCGGTTCGGCATTTGGGTTGCCTTTGAAAGGTTGTTGCATACAACAGAGTAGGAAGGGGTGTGGAATCACGCTTCTGAAAGTGGGTGTACGTGACGTGTTATCCGGGTGTGTCTTGATTGCAATCACCGTCCCTCGCGGTTATTTGAGTACCCGCTTGTTCACTGCGCTGTGGCGTAGTAAGAAGTGAAATAAGCCAACTGAACATGCTGTATTGAACTATTAATGTCTTGAATACCTTGATTGCTATAGTTATAGAGCTAATTAAGTTTATATTCCACTTTAGGCATCACCACATCGAAGGAAAGCGTTTCTTGTTTGATTGTGGACTTCCGATATGAGGGCTGCCTAAGGCTCATTAAACTGTCGCTATAAAATTAAAAATAAGGATCAACATGTAGGCGTGTCTTTGATGCAAAGTCCTTTTTCCTATCTTACATATCCCTGCATGTAGAGTTCCATGCCTAGGCTAGACGGTTAAGCCTTGCTGAGCCATCGTGCTCACGGTTGCAATATTTGAGTTGTGTGCAGGTGAGAGTTATGATGAAGGTTCCAAGGACGAGGCGATGCCCCCGTCGGGGTACACGACCGAGCTGGAGACCTGCACGCCGCCGTGATCTCCGGTTCCATGTTGCTAGTGTGTAGCGTCCCCGGACTGGACGGCTGCACTTTTGCATCGTTAGGATGAGAGACTACTTATGTAAATTACTTCCACTGTATAAATAAGTTTTGTAAAAAGACTTCCGTTGTTTTATATCAAATAAAAAGTTGTATGTGGTTCTTTATTCTTTTCGTGTGTGCTGTTGGGTGCCGCATCGCATGGCACCACCCTATGCGATCCTGGAGTGGGTGAACCACGGGGTGGTCCCCACATAAATGGACTAGTCCAACTCACAGAGGACTAGTCCGATCTCACACAGAACCTCCTGTTCCGGTTGGAAACGGACTAGTCTGAACCTGCGGACTAGTCCGACCTCAAAGAGCGGACTAGTCCGGTCCTACAGAACTTAGCTCCTGAAGAGCTCACACACTCTCTCCACGGACTAGTCCGTCCCCAGACGGACAAGTCCGAACTCACACAAAAACTCTTGTTCTGTTCTTTATCGGATTAGTCCGATTTTTCGGACTAGTCCGGCCTCCCACCCCGGACAAGTCCGAACTCAAACAAAACCTCTTGTTATGTTCTACATC
This sequence comes from Neostapfia colusana, assembly GCA_030760725.1. Lineage (NCBI taxonomy): Eukaryota > Viridiplantae > Streptophyta > Magnoliopsida > Poales > Poaceae > Neostapfia > Neostapfia colusana. The sequence continues at coordinate 49,376,491 of JASWHV010000020.1, forward strand.
GGATCAGTCCGATGTACCTGACTAGTCCGGCCCTCCAGCCCGGACAAGTCCGACCCTATTCCTAGGGCTATCCCAATTCTTCACTCCACTCAACCTAAACTCAGACTATGAGCTCTTAGATGATTCTCAACACTTTACTCTATGATCAAACTCATACTCAAAGCCTAAACTCAACACAAAAGAATTAAAAACCCTAAATTCTATTCTTCTTGTGCATTTGCCTTTTTCTCCTCTTTTCCTTTTTGAGTGTATCTATCTTTGTGGATTTCTTAATCACCCGTACTCACACTTGCAATGCTCATTAGTCCTTTAAGTGTTCTCATTAATCACCAAAAGTGATTTGATGATTTGATGACAATCTTAATCACCCGTACTCACTTTCAATCTCCACCTTTTTGGTGATTTGATGACAACACCTTGAAGTTTTGATAAAAATGTAAATGATTTTGTTTTCATAACACACACGTGTATAAGAAGCTCCCTCTAAATATGTGCATGAATATTTTGCAATAAAGGCTATGCACGAGAGTGAACTATGTGGGAGATTTATTAGAGTAGTGTGTTATGGTGGGGTGCCTACGTGTGATTCAAATGTTGAGATGTGATAATTAGATGTAAAACACGCATCTTAATTTAAAATTAAGGATCATCACACATACGAGTAGCATAAAGTTATTACAACCCAAATATAAAAGTGTAGCAACATGTAGCAACATTACAACTTAAGAGAGTGACATAGATAATCATTACTCCCCCTTAATCTCTCCCCCTTTGACATCAAAGACACCAAAAAGGAAAAGATGAGAGTCTAAGTCTAGTCGTTATCGCTCTCACTCTCCTCCCCGCGATCTTCGTCGCTTTGGGTTGCTTCTTCATCGTCCTCCTCATCGTCTTGGTCGTCCTCTTCCTCTACGGCGGGAGCAGCACTAGAGGAACCACCACTAAGGAATACAGCCCCAGCTGTCGTGAGATCCAGGAAGGCTGTGATCTCCTCCTCATCGGAAGCCTCCGGAGACATAGCAATGTCCGCCTTCTCACAGAGCTTCTTCAAGTACTTTTCTTGCCTTTTAGCCATTCTCTACGTTTTGACTTCCACTTTTCGGCAAGATGTGAAGATAGACTTCAAGAACTTTAAGATGACACTGGGGGAGTATCCGGAAGAGGAAGAGGCAGGAGCGGCTGGAGGAGGAGGTGCATCGGGGGCACTCCTCCTAGAAGCTCCGCCAATCTTTGGTACAATAGGAGGAATTTGAGGGTGAAGGGGTCTATGCTTGACATCCTTCACAAAATCCAGTCCCGACACCTTCTCAATGAGGCACATGATAAAAGGAGCATAACCACATGAGCGATTGGGGGTGTGGGATATGTTGAAGATGTCGTTGTAGATGTAGTCAAACACATTGAATTTTTCATCTTCGCAAATCAGCTTCAACAGATGGTGGAGGTGGCCCTAGATCATCCCCGCATCCCTGTCTTTAGGTGTTAAAGTTTTTCTCAAGATCCGATTAAGCACACTAAAGAAAGGACGGAGGATTTTGGTTGTAGGAGGGTTATAAAAGCCAACCTCATACATGAACTTCATCTCCCCCAAGTCTATCGCCGTGAGGTTGTGAATGGTCAGCTCATAGTTCAAGAATTCCTTGAGGCCAAGAATCCGTGCAAACTCAATGTAGAGGACGGAGTATTGGACTCCGTCCGTCATTCATGAAATCTTTCTATCTCCAAAGGTGGAGAAATAGCACGTGGTGTAAAACTGAGCCACCACCTCTGTGTTTCAATCATATTGAAAAGCCAGAAGATCCTTCAAACCGTGATGCTCAGCGGCTTGTATAACTGCATTGAAGGCTTGATGGTTTTTCTTCTCCATATAGGGCCAATCAACCCACTGAGCATCAGCAACTGGTGTCTTCATCTTCAAGTAGACTAGGCGATAGTAATCACAGTGGAAGTCACAACAAAATCGATGATCCGGTGTGACCTTCTCATTCTTGTAAGGATCCTTTTCCCTAAATCTCCTTGCCTTCTCAGAGCCTTTCCCATGAAAGATGTTGCTTGAAAGCTCTGGTTGTCGGTTGGGATTGTTCATGGTTGGTGTCATGACCAAAGGCCCAATGGGGACGGTCTCGAATGACAATTCCCCAACTAGCAGTTGCCCTTCTCCTTGGTGCTGCCTTCTTGATGGTCACCTTCTGAACCGGGGCTTTGCTTTTTCTCTTTGCCCCTTCTCCTTCATTCATGGGTCTCTTTCCTTTGTCGGTCGCTTGGGCCCTTTCCTTTTCACCTAAGGAAACTATCCTTTTCCTTCGACTAGAGCGCTCTTCTTTAGCTTGAGCTTGAGCTGCCTCTCTTTCCTGTCGCTTCTTGGTTTGAGCTTCACGACGAGCGAGCTCTTGCGCAAGTGCAGCGTCCTCCTCCTCATGACGATAATAAATCTCTTGTCGAGTTACTTCGCGCTTCGGGTCGGAGAGGGGTGGAGAGTTGTCGTTTTGAGACATGTTGGAAGAATGAATGAGCAAGGATATGAGTCGAGAGCAAAAGATTATCGAGACAGAGGTGCAGCAAAAACACTAAGTTAGGGGTTAACTCTCGGCCATTGCCGGACTTGTCCGGTCCCTGATCGGACTAGTCCGGTCAGGAGCGGACTTGTCCGGTCCCTGATCGGACTAGTCCGGTGAGGAACTGACTTGTCCGCCTTTTGTCCGGACTGCCTGAGGTTAAACCCTAACTAAGCGGATTTTTCGCAAATGTGTTTCACAATTTGGAATAATCCTAGGGCTTAGACGCATGAAGACTATGAAGCACTAGACATCCTAGTTTATGGAGAAGACATTCTAGAATTGAGAGATTTTAGAAGATTAGGTTTTGCCCCAAGAACATTCCTTGATTGCTCAAATCCGATGAAATCGCCAGATCGAAGTGCGGAGAAGTCCGAAGACTGACTTCCCGAGGCCCTAAGGGGTAGAGGACTTGGATCCTTTGAAGTTTTTGGTGGAAATCTTCAAGAATCGCCAATGGGGGCGAGTTTTGAGCGCGGGCGCGTGTTTGAACGTTGTGATGGGTGAAGTGGATCTCGACCCCCGGCGGTTGGGTTAAGTCCCAACTGTTCGGACTAGTCCGGTCGTAGATACCGGACAAGTCCGGTCACCGGACTAGGTTCGGACTTATGTGACTGTGCGGACTAGTCCGGTTAGGAGCGGACTAGACCAATGTAGACTTGTCTAAACCAAGTCGGACTTGTCTAGCATTCCGTACTTGTCCGACCCACGGGTCGGATTAGTCCGGTCCTTGACATCACACTCTTATATATATGATGAAATCCGTAGGAATTGATTCACATAGACTAATTTTTCACAAGTATTCTCAATGAATCATGACCAGTAGAGCACACAACCAAACATACAATGGCCATAATTTAAGGAGATGATAATTGAAAATAATTTGATAGAAAAATTGAGAGAGAGTCTTTAAAAAATATGCTCAGTTTTGAAGAAATTAGACAATTACAACCAGATGTGTAACATCTCAAGCCACATTTCGGGAGTCAAGGATATTCAGCTCATTCCTAAGTTCGCAAAAGCGTTTTTCATCTAGTGGCTTGGTGAAGATATCGGCTAGCTGTTTTTTGGTTCTAACATGTGAAATGACTATGTCTCTCTTTATTGAGTGATCTCCCAGGAAATGTTGGATATCGATGTGTTTGATCCTAGAGTGTTCCACAGGGTTGTGGGCAATCTTAATAGCATCCTCATTGTCGCATAGGAGTGGAATATGGTTCATATTGAGACCGTAGTCTCTTAGAGTTTGTCTCATCCAAGGAAGTTGTGCACAACAACTTCCCCGGTTGCGACGTCTTCTGCTTCGGCTGTGGATAGGGCAATGGAATTTTGCTTCTTGGATGACCATGACACTAAGGACCTGCCCAAGAATTGATAGGTGCCTGAGGTACATTTTCTATCCACTTTGCATCCGACATAATCAACATCGGAGTATACGATGAGATTGAATTTGGACCCTTTAGGATACCATAGCCCTAGGTGAGGTGTATGAACTAGATAGCGCAAGATTCTTTTTACGGTTGTTACATGACACTCTTTGGGTGCGGCTTGAAACCTTGCACACATGCATACACTCAACCAGATTAAGAAGTCTCAACAAGAGGATACAAAGTTAATGAAGATCAAGGAACAAACCGGTGAAGGCAAGGCACCAGACTTCAGAGTTGATAGAGATGAAAAATTGTGGTTCAAGAAACGGTTGTGTGTGCCTTCACAAGGTCACTATCGAAATACGATCATGGATGAAGCTCATAACTCTGCCTACTCTACCCACCCTGGAGCCACAAATATGTACGTGGATATTAAACAGAAATATTGGTGGGTTGGTATGAAGGGTGACATAGCCAAATTCGTGTCTTATTGTGATGTGTGTAGGAGGGTCAAAGATGAGCATCAAAAGTCGAGTGGCTTATTACAGCCCTTATCGATTCCCGTTTGGAAATAGGATGAGGTAGGAATGGATTTCATCACTGGCCTACCAAGGATCAAGAATGGTAATGACTCCGTGTGGGTAGTGGTCGACCGTCTGACTAAAGTTGCACACTTTATTCCTGTGTGCACTACCTACAATGGGAGTAAGCTGGCCAAGTTGTACATAGACCGTATTGTGAAACTACATGGAGTACCCTCGATGATAGTCTTAGATCGAGGTACTCAGTTTACGTCAAGGTTTTGGAGGAGTCTTCAAAAGGCACTTGGTACCAAGTTAGACTTTAGTTCAGCATATCACCCTCAGACGAATGGTCAAACAGAGAGGATCAACCAAATCTTGGAAGACATGTTGAGGGCCATTGTTCTCACCTACGGCAAGGATTGGGAAGACAGTTTACTGTATGCTGAGTTCTCATACAACAACAGTTATCAGACCAGCATCAAGATGTCACCGTATGAAGCCCTCTATTGAAGGAAGTGTCGAACCCCGCTCATGTGGTCAGAAGTTGGGGACCGCATTGTGGAGCAACCAGACTTCATCTTGGCAGCAAAGGACAAGGTAGCGGAGATTCGAGCGAATCTCAAGGCTGCCCAATCATGTCAGAAAAGCTACGCAGATAAGAGGAGGCGTGAACTCAGTTTCCAAGCTGGAGATCATGTGTACCTTAAAGTATCTCCTATCCATGGCACACGCAGATTCCAAGTAGGTGGAAAGTTGGCACTACGGTACATTGGCCCTTTCTCAGTCCTAAAAAGGGTAGGATCAGTAGCGTATGAGATTCACCTACCCGAAGAAATGTCAGGCGTGCACAACGTCTTCCACGTGTCACAGCTAAGAAAATGCCTACGGGTTCCCGAGAACAGGTGGCACAAGAAACCCTAGACCTGCAAGATGATATGCGCTACCAGGAGGTGCTAGTAAAGATCTTAGAAACAGTCACCCGAAGGACACGGAGAAACACCATCACACTTTTTCGGGTCCAGTGGAGCAGACACTCGGAGCCCAAAGATACTTGGGAAAGAGAAGATGCATTGCAGACAGAGTTCCCCCATCTCTTTACAGACCACTCGAATCTCGAGGACGAGATTCATCCTAAGTGGGGTAGGTCTGTAACGCCCCATTCTTCGTAAAGCTAATAAATCAGGGTTATAGAATTAACCACCAGACATATTACGCACACTCTTGGCCGATTTCAGATATGCCTTTCATCGAAACTGGTGCAGCCACCCCTCTACCTCTGCCAAAAGGGAAACCCCCTTTTTTTCCTCTTCCTCCCCCATCCTAATCCGTTCTACGAGAAACTTCTGGAACCACACATCACCCACCTGTTCCTTCTTCATCTTTATCCATTTCAAGAGAAGCTTCCGGAATCAGCCCCCTCCACATACCACTTCCTCCTTCATCATTATCCATTTCACGAGAAGCTTCCGGAATCACCCCCAACATACCTCTTCCTCCTTCATCCTTATCCATTTCACGAGAAGCTTCCGAAATCACCCCCACCACATACCCCTTCCTCCTTCATCCTTATCCATTCCACGAGAAGCTTCCGGAACCACCCCTCACACATCTCTTCCCCCCCCATCCTTATCCCCTCCACGAGAAGCTCCCGGAACATGCATTAATTACACCTCACCTACCTCTCCTCCCTCCATCCCTATCCCTTCTCCCCCCTTCATCTATAAAAGGGGCTAGGGAGCTCACTTTCTCCCCCGCCCCATTGAGCACCGACGTTCACGTCTTCCCCCACATCGAGCTCCGACAAGGAACCCTCCCCGCCGAGCCACGGCTAAGGTGAGCACCTCAACATCCACTCTTCTTTTCGAGTCATCCCCCTCCTCCCTCTCCTCGGGTTTGGTCGCGACCACCCCGCGGCATGGCCGCACTTCCATGAAGTTGCTCTACTTCCTATATCACTACCCAAAATCGGCAGCTTAATCGAGTGATTCATAGCAGGCGTTCGATTTCTTACTCTCCGGCCCTCCTCCCCCGTTTACTCTCGCTGATTTGAGCCCAACCCTAAGCAACCCCTTGATTGGCCTTAGACCAGATCTCACCCACACACAAAAAGATCACTTAGTCCGATTCTTCTTATAAAAATCATCTAATATCATAATATAGTTAGTGCAAGCAAGTCTGAATGATGTATATTTGCTTTGTTTGTATGTTTGCTTGTGCGCGGTGTAGAATCAGTGCCAGAAGAGAACCCAGGAGAGCCAAGTGACCAAGAGCACGACGCTGCAGACGGTAGCGAAGGCAAGTTCCATCACCCCCTTTTTGATCATATTGCTCATATGTGAGGTTCATCCATTGTGGCTAGTAGATTAGGCCTCTGCATTGTTGAGCATGAGTTATTCGAGCGATATAGTGTAAACATACTAGTTTCTCTTTTTGCAGCATATTGATAGGATGAGATTATGCATGATGATGTTGCCTTGTTTATGTTGCACGGTTGGGGAGAGCATGAGTTGAGACCGGGGCAGAAGGGTTAGTGTTGGTGTAAGCGCTATCGTGGTGGTAGACTTACAGCGAGTACTATCAAGATGATAGTCTCGTGGTTTGAGTATGGAGGCTGCCCTGGTGAGCCTTAAGGACCGAGTTGTTTTGACATCTCACCTAACTTTCTTCAGTACGACCACATGACCCTGCATGGGCGTGGCTTAGCCTAACCCCGGTGGCTAGCCTGACAGTCGTCCACGGTGGAGAGAGACATATGCATTTATGAGTGAAAATTGAGATGATATTGAGATAAGTCATGACACTGGGTTGGGGACGACTGGTCTGGGTGATGTTTCGACTGGGTGTCGGTTATGACGGGATGTCTTTGATGGTCCGTGCGTGTGGGTACAGCGTACAACCTCTGCAGGGTGCAGAATCCGTTCGGACGGCCGTGTCCTCGGTATAGGACAGGTTATGGTGTGGTCCTAACAACTAGGAAGCCACCTGTTGTGAGAATGAGGTGAGAGATGTCTCTGAATGGGTTATTTGGTTGCATTTAGTTGCATTAGGTTGCATTACTCTTATTGTTGTGCATTGCATCTATGTTTGTTTCATTCCCCTCCCAAAGGGCGAGGTGGAGCTTGCTGAGTACTTTTGTACTCAACTGTTGTTGATATCTTCAAAGGATCCTGACTTCAACCCGGAGGACTTCGAGTAGGGTCGCATCTACACCCAAGGTGTTATCGTGGAACCATGTACGAGGAGGAGCTAGTCGCCCATGTTTTTATGTCGTTAATCATCCTTATGTTAGTCCTTATTATTGTTCTACTAAACTATACGCCGTTGTAGCAAATCTATGTATGGTTGTGGTTCCACTTGTGTTGTAATATTATGTACCGAACCCTGTTTCTGGCATAATATTACATGTTTAGTTCCGATCTTATGGGTCGGGACGCTACACGGTCTTTTCTATCCTAAAACCATTGTTAATGAGAAAAATCTCTAATACATTCATACCAAGCTCTAGGAGCTTGTTTGAGGCCGTAGAGAGCTTTGTGAAGCTTAAAAACATAGTTAGGATACTTATCGTCTTCAAAGCCAGGTGGTTGCTCCACATACACTTCCTCCTTGATTGGTCCGTTAAGGAAGGCGCTTTTCACATCCATTTGGTACAACTTGAAATCATTGTGAGTAGCATAGGCTAATAATATACGAATTGATTCGAGTCTAGCTACGGGAGCAAAAGTTTTGTCGAAGTCCAAACCTTCGACTTGTGAGTATCCCTTCGCCACAAGTCTAGCTTTGTTTCTTGTTACTACTCCATGCTCATCTTGCTTGTTGCGAAAGACCCACTTGGTGCCTACTATATTTGCATTTGGTCTTTTCACAAACTCCCACACTTTGTTTCTTTTGAAGTTGTTAAGCTCCTCTTGCATCGCCATCACCCAATCCGGATCTTGTAGGGCATCTTCAACCTTGAAAGGCTCCAAATAAGATACAAAAGAGTAGTGAGTACAAAAGTTAGCCATATGAGAGCGAGTCATTACCCCCTTGGAGATGTCTCCAAGTATATTGTCAACGGGATGATCCCGTTGTACACATTGATGGACTCTTGGGTGTGGCACACTTGGTCTTGAGTCAATTTCTTCTCCCTCTTTATCTCCCCCTTGATCGTTGCCATCATTGTTGCCTTCGATGTCTTGAACATGGTGATCTTGATCTTTTACTTCATTTAGGCGAAATAGTGCTTGATCATGTGTTTGGATCACTTCTTGTGACAGGGATGGGACACTTGGGTCTTGTATCTCTTGTGGTCGTATGTCACCGAGTGACATCCTCTTTAATGCCATACATGGTGCCTCTTCTTCATCTAGTGCACATTGATCAACTTGCTCCCTTTAGGAGCCATTAGTTTTGTCAAACACTACGTCGCGTGCAATTTCAACACAACCGAAGATTTTGTTGAATACATGATAGGAGTAAGTGTTTGAATCATAACTAAGCAAGAAACCTTCAATGGATTTCGAGGCAAACTTCGAAACTCGAGGTTTCTTGTTAAGAATATAGCACTTGCTACCAAAAACTGTAAAGTAAGAGATATTTGGTTTGTTACCCGTTAGGAGCTCATAGCGAGTCTTCTTGAAGAGACGATGGGGCTAGAGACGGTTTGTGGCATGGCAAGCGGTATTCACCGCTTCCTCCCAAAACCGGTCGGATATCTTGTACTCATCAAGCATTGTCCTTGACACCTCTATTAGAGTTCGGTTCTTCCTTTCAGCCACTCCATTTTGTTCGGGTGTGTATGGTGCCGAAAACTCGTGCTTGATGCCTTCCTCGTCCAAGTACTATTCTTCTTGGGTGTTCTTGAATCCAGTACCGTTGTCGCTTCTTATCTTCTTGATTCTCAAGAAGAACTCATTTTGATCTATCCTCAAGAAACTCTTGAGGACACCTTGAGTTTCACCCTTATCATGCAAGAAAAATACCCAAGTGAAGCGAGAAAAATCATCGACAATAACTAGACCATATTTATTACCGCCAATGCTTATGTAAGCGATAGGGCCAAAAAGGTCCATGGGGAGCATTTCTAGCGGTCTTGTTGTTGTCATCACATTCATGGCGGGTTGAGCTACTCCAACTTGCTTCCCGGCTTGACATGCGCTATAAGGTCTATCTTTTTTAAAAACGACATTCTTAAGACCTCGGACGTGATTACCTTTTAGAAGTTTTTGGAGATTTCTCATACCAACATGGGCTAACCTACGATGCCACGACCAACCCATGTTAGTTTTTTCCATCAAGCATGTGTCAAGTTGAGCTTTATCTGCAGAAAAGTCTACAAGATAAAGCTTTCCTTTGAGCACACCTTTGAAGACAATTGAGTTATCTACTCTTCTAGTGGAAATCACGTCTTCGTTGGTGAATAAGCAATTAAAACCCATGAAACACAACTGAGATATGGATAAAAGATTATAATCTAGTGACTCAACATGCATGACAATTGAAATGGTGTGTTGTGGAGAAATGGAGATTTTACCCATACCTAGTACCCTTCCTTGGCTATTATCACCGAAATAAATACCTTGACTTGGATCAATGGTTTCTTCATACTCTACAAACATTTTTCTCGCTCCGGTCATGTGGTTGGTGCAGCCACTATCTAATACACACTTCGTGCCGCCGGAGAAGTATGCCTACAAAACAAGTTTAGGCTTTGATTTTAGGTACCCAAGCTTGGTTGGATCCTTTAAGGTTAGTGACAAGAGTTTTGGGCACCCATATACAAGGCTTTGAGCTCTTGCGGAGTGGTCTAACATATTTTGCATAGAAATTTCCAAATTTGGTTTTCATTAGCACATAAGATGCATTAAAATCATGGAATAGTGTTAGGTTGTTATTCTTAGTATTACTAGCATCTTTAGTCATTTTAGTAGAAGTAGAGATCTGACATTCATTCATAGTTTTGTATGATCCTTTTTTGACAAAGGCTATATGCATCTTGTCACTCTTATAGATGCTTGTTTTTTGCTTTGCTTTCATTGAGTAGCCAAGACCATCTTTGATCAAAGGAGACCTTGCAATTGAGTATGCACTGCGTGCATACTTAATCTTCTCCTTGTCAAAAATGCTACTCTTAGGTGCACTCTTTGCTATGTTAAGTTCCTTCTTTAAATTAGGTTCAGGTTTTGCACATTCGCGGATTTTAGTGTTTAACTCTAAACTAGACAAGTTTGAGCTTGTTGAGGGGAGAGAAATAACATTTGACTTGAGAGTTGCGAATTGTGCTTCCATTCTTGTGAGCTTTGTTCAAACTCACTAGCTCATCTTGGAGCACAACATTCGAACTCTTGAGACTTGAAGGGGTCTCCTTGCGTTCCGCAAGTTCAAGTGCCATGTTTTTCTCATTCTCAAGCTCGAGGAGCTTCTCAAGGTCAAGATTCTTTTGCTTCTCCTCGATAAGCAACTCCTCTTGTCTCTCAAGAAGTTCCTCCTTATCTAAGATTTCATCAAATAGTTTTTTCATTTTAGTTAGTGCATTTTTACTCAATCCTTCGAACAAATATTCATTTTCACTACCACTATCAAAGTCTTCATCCTTAATAGAATGCAAGAAGAGTTTAGTTTTTACCTTTCGCTTTCCCTCCTTTGCCATGCGACATGTGTGGTTTGAGCTTCTCCATTCCCTCTTGTTGGGTAGGAGAGTCTTCTTCATTGTTGGCTTCTTGATGGCGACGGTTGCCACCTCCTCTTCATCATCGGAGGACTCATCATTGGAGTCTCATTCTTTGCCAACATGACCGTGCCCATGTGTCTTCTTCTTCTTGAATATCCTCTTATCTTGTGACTTTTCATCCTAATTCCTCTTCTTCTTGTCTTTTTCCCTTTCATATGGGCAATTAACAATGTAATGTCCATACTCGTCGCAGTTATAGCATGCTTTCTTTTTTATTGACTTGCCTTTATCCTTGCCTCTGCTCTCATAGTTTGGTCCTCTTCTTCTCTTCATCATCCTTCTGAATTTCTTGATAAAGAAGGCTAACTTTTCATCATCCATATCGGTGCTCTCTTCTTCACTTTCCTCATCATCACTTGAGACTTGTACTTCTTTGTTCTTGGCCTTGGGTGATGCTTTGAGAGCAATCCCCGTTTTCTTGGTGGATGTAACTTTGGCAAGATCGTTGACGTGACGTGCTTCCATTTCCGTCATCTCATGATTGATGATTTTGCCAAGCACCTCATCCGGACTCATTTTGTGGAAGTTTGGACTCTCTCGGATGAGTGTGCAAAGCGTCACATTGCGAGGCATGAAGGCTTTTATCATCTTTTTGACTACCTCATGGTCTGTCCACTTCTTACAACCGTACGCTCGACTCTTATTTATGAGAGTCTTGAGCCGGTTGTACATCTCTTGAGGGGCCTCGTCATCTTCCATGGCAAATCTCTCTAGCTCCCCCTCAATCATCTCAATCTTTGCTTCTCAGATAGAGCAGTTGCCTCCATGCGCAATTTTGAGTGTATCACATATTTCTTTTCCTTATTCCAACCCATCCACCTTGTTGAATTCTTCTTGGCTCAAGAAAGAGTTGAGTACGGCTGCTGCTTGAGCATTGCGGTGGATGAGTTGCTCTTGCTCTGGTGTAAGTTCTTCATCATCCACGGAGATATCTACACCTGTGCAAACAATGTGCCAAAGTGTGGGGTTGAGAGAAATAAGGTGCAATTTCATATTGTGTTTCCACATTGTGTAGTTTGTGCCATTAAAGTGTGGAGGTTTGCCTAAGGGAATAGATAGGTAATTTGTGTGCGAATTTAAACGCTCATAGTTAAAAGGATATCGAGTGTAGTCTTCCTCGGGATTCTTGAGTTTCTTTTCTTTTTCAAGTCTCCTCCTTCTAGCTTCATCTTTTGCCTTTTGAAGAAGATCGGGAAGACGCCTCACTTCTTCATCTTCGTCGCCAGTCTCCAAGTCGAAGGGAGGGAGCCTTGGCATGTCCTTGATTGGGGTTGACGCCCTTGTGAGGTGAGAACTTGAGCCCTTCACCACTGTGGGTGATGTTCTTGTCGGCGCCGATGGTGTCGACGGGCGGTAAGTCCTTGTTGTTTTCCCCCATCTCATCTCGAAGCGGTTAAGCTTTTAAGAAAGTTTGGCTCTGATACCAATTGAAAGTTGCCTAGAGAGGGGTGAATAGGCGGAAAATATGAAATACGGCTTAATAAAAAGATTAGTTCATAGAGTGCGGACTAGTACGATCCTGAGGGCGGACTAGTCCAGTCGCAGAGAATTTTAGCTCAACAAGACAAGGACACAATATTTATCCCGTGGTTCAGCTCCACAAAGAAGCCTACGTCCATGTTGAGGAGTCCATCAAAAAACAGGTTGCTCTCAACCTTTTCCTCACCAAGCCACCACCAAGGTCGGCTTGTTCTTCCACTATATCACAAATGCTTCACAATATATCGTGGGGCAACTCACAACTTGAAGCTCCCACGAGAACTCGGCTCAAAGCACTTACAAACCAATGCCCTTCAACAACACACTTCCCACTCTGTGCTAGAGAATCAACCAAAAGCTCTATGGTGCGCACTCCCCTTATTCTCCTCTTCCTAAATATCACAAACCCTCAAGAATCGCACTTAGGGCTCCAAGAATTTGAAGAGAGGGGACTAGAAAAGCTCTAGGAAGGCTATTTCGACGTTAGGGTGCTTGTCACTTGCTTTGAGGCCCGAGCAACCCCTTTTTATAGAGGTCTCAGGAACTAGCCGTTGCCAACTGCAAAAGTCCGGACTAGTCTGCCCTTTGACCCCGGACTAGTCCGGCCTGCGGCGACCGATGACATCACTCTTCACCTACTAAACGGTTAGATTCTACCAACTAAATGGTCAGATTCTACCAACTAAACAGTCACATTCCACGGACTAGTCCGGTCCACAACGGACTAGTCTGATCTCAAACAGAAACCATTGTTTCGGTTGAGAATGGACAAGTTTGGTCCACCGGACTAGTCCGACCTCCAAGGGCGGACAAGTCCGGCCATACAAGACTTAGTTCCTTCAGCCATTTCCATGTTCCAAACGGACTAATCCAACTCATAGAGGCCTAGTCTGATCTCACACAAAACCTCCTGTTCCGGTTAGAAACGGACTAGTCTGAACCTGCGGACTAGTCCGGCCTCAAAGAGCGGACTAGTCTGGTCATATAGAACTTAGCTCCTGAAGAGCTCAAACACTCTCTCCACGAACTAGTCCGTCCCCAAGTCCGAACTCACACAGAAACTCTTGTTCCGTTCTATATCGGATTAGTCCGATTTTTCGGACTAGTCCCGCCTCTCACCCCAGACAAGTCCGAAGTCACACAGAACCTCTTATTTCGTTCTACATCAAATCAGTCCGATATACCAGCCTAGTCTGGCCCTCCAGCCCGGACAAGTCCGGCCCTATTCCTAGGGCTATCCCAATTCTTCACTCCACTCACCTAAACTCGGACTATGAGGTCTTAGATGATTCTCAACACCAACACTTTACTCTATGATCACACTCATATTCAAAGACTAAACTCAACACAAAAGAATTAAAAACCCTAAATTCTATTCTTATTGTGCATTTACTTTTTTCTCCTCTTTTCCTTTTTGAGTGTATCCATCTTCATAGATTTCTTAATCACGTGTACTCACATTTGCAATGCTCATTAGTTACTTAAGTGTTGTCATTAATCATCAAAACCCACGAAGAATTAACCTAGATGCACTTTCAGTTAGGCTAAATATGAAACCCGGTTTGGGTTTCATATCCATAGAGATGGCTGGTTTTGATACCGGCAAGTCTATCATAACCCTCCTCCTCCTTTATCTAGACTTGAGACCAACTATACCTAGAAAGTCATATGAGGGATTATCTTCAAGTAACAAAAGCTTAGATTTTTTGAAGAACGATACAAATACAAACTATGACAAAACAGCTACTGGCAGGTTTGCATTGTCGAAGACAAAATTTGACCAGCCTCATTATCTACTAACGTTTACCCATTTTCTGATAAATACAATCCATAAGAGAAGTGCCGCAAAAGTCAAACAAAGATCAAAATAGCCTAATAACTAGAATCATGGTAGTTTCTACATGCAACTATCTGGTGAATGACAAAACAAAGTCGACCAAAATTGCCTACAAAATGGTAGATTATAGCAAATTAAAGGCTCAAATAATGCTCCTGAAGTACGGGTCTTCATCTTTTGAATGAACCGGTTGATTTATAAAACTCTAAGAGCAGAGCATTCACGCCTCATTGCTTCCAATGGGTTTTAAACCAGGCAAGAGGACTTAACAACCTACACAGAATCTACAGTCCTTGCTTCCTGTTTTTCTCCATCTTTAGTAACCTTGGGCTTCAGCAGAGGAGAACTCTGCCTTGCACTTTTTGAAGGGTTCTTCTTAACACCAGTAGATGACTCTCTTATCCCTAGGTAAGTATACACTGACATCCCTCCTAGGGCTATGACAGCTCCGCAGAGGCTGGTGAATCCAGGATCAGAGTTGAATACCAGATAACCAGCGAGCATTATAACAATCGTCTTGAATTGACCTAACACAACATGAGAGACAGCCGAGGTTGCACTGCATGATCCAAAGCACAGTGAACACTAGTTTCATTCCAGAATGTTTATAAATTCAATGGCGACAGAAGAGAATACAACAACAAAACCCTTGTCCCAATCCACAGAAGAGGACAAGAGAACAAAATATTTAAGACTAACTTGTCTTGGAAAACATATCTTAGACTATCCTTTGAAAAACTCAACATATGTGAATATTTTGTTTTCGGGAGAATAATGGACTGCAAAGAAAAAAAGGTTTGTTTTGGCAAAACTGATGTTCACATGACAAATACTGATTTATTGGTTTGACAGTTCAAACGTGTCTCATAGTCAACTGGGGCATAACAGCTACATTTCATCAAATTATACTGTTGGAAATTTAGAAATATAACACAAATGACTATATTCTATAAATAAAAATAAGTAAATATCATGCTATTTGTTTCTTTATATTTAACATGAAGGTTGCACAGATCCTATGAGTTATTTCATGAAAAGTGTCGAATTCGGACGTTAATACCAATAAGAGTATCTCTCTCTTAAAAAGAGTGTAGCTCTCTATGTGCTCATATATCTAAAAAATATACATGAAGCATAACCATTTTTTCAGAGTAGATATATGCAACACCCAACATATGAAATTTAAGATTTACAAGCATAAAACTAGTAACAAACTGCACAGAAATGTGGTGAATAATGTAAGTATGACATAATTTTTTGACTCACCCAAGTGCCAAAGCACCAGACCATTGAAGGAGAAAACCAAACAAAGCAGATATGATAATTGCAGATGTGTTCTTGAAATTCCAACTAAAAGACCAGAAGCCTGGAGGATCCAGCAAAGGCATCAAAGCGATAAAGAAAAATATTGTAATTGGGGTTGTCTTCCACATCAACCTGATCGAATGACTCGAAGGTTAGGAGGGAACCTGGGAAATACTAACTGGCTCAGAAGAGATAAAACAACAACTTACGCAAGAGCAGTCCAGTTTCCACTCTGTTGTAAATTTGACCACAAGATTTTGTTCATACCGCTAGGAATAATCCAAGCTAGTGCTACACAAGCACCAAAAAAATTGAACTCCAAATCGGTAACAGTTGCAACAGCCACACCAAATGAGACGACAACCAACGCAACAACCTACAATACAACAGAAACATTTTTCTTCCACTGTTTAAGGTTGCAATCAACAAGTACCACGCTACCAATTACATCAAATGAAGAATGGAACAGAATATGAGCGAAAAAGTTCCTTAAAAAATTACCTTTTGAAGGGAAACCTTTTTCTGGAAAAGAATAAATTCTGCTACAACTATTGTTGGAGTTACAGCTATCTTAGCCATTTGATAAAAACCTACACTGAAGAAAACGAAAATTGAGTACATTATAACAGATCAAAAAAATAAGGTAGGACAGAAATTAAATTATTCATCTCACCTATTGTGCTTTAAGCTGACATTGGCAAGCCCAGTAGAGAAAGACATGACAACACCCAAAGCAAATAATGAGGTGAAAGGGGTTGATTTTGAAGGAGGAGCAATTGGCAATAAGTATAATGTCTTGAGGATAGCCATTAGAGCCCAAGCGACTATGTAATGAATTAGTGACAGTGCAATTGGGAAGTTAAATCCAACAGCACCCATCACCTACAGATAAAATATGCCATGCATAAAAAAGACGCAAATAGATTGATACAGTGATACACATAAAATGGATAGAAAGATAACCATACCATTTTGTTTGCCATGATGATCCCTACAGCAACCACAAAATTGAATGTAAGTGCAACGATAGGTCCACAAAACCTCTGCTGCTGGCGCTTGGCCCCTTCTGAGGTATGAAAGTCATTGTATATTGAACCCCTCAGTTCCTCAAGCGCCCGACCTGGTAGTAAGAGTGTGCCAAGACTTCAAAATCCAGCTTTTATAAATCAGATAAGTAGACATCATCACCATTCAATACCAATAGAAGTATCTTTAGAACTGCATTGTGTCATGACGGATTTTATTTGTAAGACAAAGGGACATGTGGAAATAATAGTTAGCCTTGTCCCATAGTTAAGGTAAGACTAAAATGCACTTCAAGAGATTAAAACATAAATTTTTTATTGCAATTAATATCTCTTACAAGAAAATAGAATTAATTCTAGAACTGATGTACACTAGACTTGCACTTGAACACTAGATGTTCAATTAAACTTCCGTAATCCGTTGTGTCATTAAAATACCAACAAGCTCTACTTTCTTCCTGAGGTGAGTAGGTGACCAAAGGAGCGCTGAAACAACTACCATCTGGACTCAAACTTTCAAACCTTCCATTGAAACAGGAAGAATCATTGTTACATCCAGACTAAGTGAAATTCACATAGGATCGCCGCCAATGCTTGTCTTGGACATGCGCTCCAAATAATAACTTAAAGAGTTGACCACAATTATGTCAGACGGAATCTGCAGTAGAGTAGACATTACACTAGTACTTCCCACATTCTCTACTGACTACTAATAGGGAACACCTGCCCCCCCCCCCCCAAAAAAAAAGGAATGAGAAGACAAACTAAAAACTGGCAGTCACCATATATGGTAAGTTGGTAACTGAAGCGGTGAAGACAATCTACAGTTCTACACACCATAGTGCCCAGTGAGCATGCCGTAAACGATGAACAATTCAATTGACAAAGCCGCTTACCCACTCCACCACCGAAGCACTCAAAGCCAGGATCTTTGTAACTAAACGAAAGAGGAGTAAGTGAAACAAGAAGTCACATTGTGATATTAGACGCTGTATCTCCAAAAACCATGTACTTCGTATTATACCACACAAGAGATTCACCAAAAACAGCAGGCGCAAGAGCAAGAAGAGGTTGGGGTGGGGTTGCCCGAGTCCTGACCTGCCTCGCCGGCGTCGCTGTCCTTGCGCTTGAGGAAGCGCCGGCCGCCGTCGCGCAGGATGGACCCCCAGACACCCATTGCCACCGCCGCATCGGCCGGGTCCCCACACCCTCCGTCGCTTCCTCCGCCTCCGGTGGAGCACGGTGCGGTCCTTGGGCTGCGGTACGGCGAGCTCGAGCTCGGAGGTAGATGGGCAGAGTAGGGGGCGGCGAGTTGAGAAGATGGGGGATATTGTGGTTTTACGAGGGGCTCTTCTTGTTTGTTGTTTATTTTGCCTCTTGTTTTACATGATGGCCCTTGTTTTTATAGGGCATATGACATGTGCATTTAATAACCCTATACAGATTTTATTTGACCAAATCTAATTGAATTGCGCTAGACATTCAACTCAGAGATTTTGCGTGGGACTATGAGAAGGAGAATTAAGGTTGCAAGGCTCAAAATAGGTTCAATGGAATAGAGAATGATAATTTGGCACAATTTATCTCACAGTTTTTTCTTACAAATAAGTGGTGGTTGTGCCAAACAACAAGATTTGATTGTTTCTTAAAATAAATTAAACGAGAAAAATAAGCATAAATTATTCTCACCAACTTTTTAGATAAATTTATTAAACAAAGTCGTAGAACAGTAACACTACTATCGGAGTGCATGAGCTGTGACACTCCTCCTAGCCTGCTCGGAAGCAGCCCGCGAGGTTCTTTTTCGGAGGGGGCTTGGCACCCTACGTGACCTTGGGCTCGAGAGAGCGGATGAACACCGAGATTTACGTGGTTCGGGCCGCCGGAGCGTAATACCCTACGTCCACGGGAGTGCTTGTTCTATTGCTTCATTGTGCATGCTCGAGCTTGTGCGTTGCGGGATCTGGAAAGCGAACCCCTGCAGGGTGGTCACCCCGGTCCTTTATAGTTTAAGGTCATGGTGGTTACAATAAGGCTTGGGGCCCGACAGGTGGCCCCAGAGCTATGTGAACCCTATACATGATGTACAACTTCGTCCTCTAAGTAGAGTGGTCGATGGGGAGTTAAGTCCCGCCGCCCGGCACGCTGAGCGCCCCTGACCGCGTGTCAGGTGATGATGAAGATGTTGTCTTGTCGCCGCGTCTTCTCGCCCTGCTTGGGCGGCTCCGTGCCATTGAGTGGCACTATTCTGCTGTCACGCCTTGTCGTCCTATCTTGTTGTCGTAATGGCGAACGGGCACAGGACGGAGGCGTGTGTAGTGCGCCATGCTTCTGGGGAAGGCGCGAGTTTTGAATGCGAAGCTTGACAGCGCACTTCCTTCTTTGACTTCGTCGACCCACGGCCCATGACGGATCGTGGGGCATGTGGCGGCTCTGGAGCTCTTATCGACGGGTTTGGTGCCAGGGAACATGTGGCAGCCCCGGACCTCACCTTAGTGAGGAGGCTCAGACCGGAGCCTAGGGCACGTGTCAGCACCAGAGCTGTCCTCACCAGGGAGGTGACTCTGATCCAGGGGACACGTGGCAGCTCCGGACCTCACCTCAGCGAGGAGGTTCGGACTGGAGCCCGGGGCACGTGTCAGCACCAGAGCTGTCATCAGCGGGGAGGTGGCTCTGATCCAGAGGACACGTGGCAGCTCCGGACCTCACCTCAGCGGGGAGGCTCGGACCGGAGCCTAGGGCACGTGCCAGCACTGCCAAGGGCACGTGGCTATGCTGGGGCCCGCCTCAGCAGGGAAGCGGGGCCCAGGTTGTCTTTTACCCACTACGCGGGGGTACCCAGTCTGTAGGGTACCGACAGTGGCCCTCGGACCCATCTCGAGGGAGGCATCGAGCTCGTAGGTGGGGCCCCCATCTTACTCATGTGGTGGTTTTGAACCTGTACTTTTGGAAACCGAAGTGGTGGCGAGATTTTTGCGTAGTGGACGAGTGGTTGTACCTGGGAGATGAAAAGGTTGCACGTCCTTGGCGTAGTGGGCGTACTCGCCAGTCGAAGTGGCAGCACGTCTTCGGCGTAGTGGACACGTGCTTGCTCCTGACTGGTGGGTCATGGCGACGTGCTCGAGGGGTTGTCCCGAGGTATTTACTGCGGTAACCCTTGGGTCGACCACTGCAGTTCAGCCATGCCGCTTTTCTCGGGAACCGCCAGACATTCCCGGGAAGTTACTCGCCTGGCCCCCAGTGTCTGACGGATTTACCTGGGTCCTACCCATCGCCAGGGGAGGCAGGCAACCCGCGGCGTGGTACGGTGGAAACCTAGACGTCGTGCCTGTTGCTATGCCAGAGGTTGCAGATGCATAAAGGGAATCCTTTCGGAGAAGGACGGTTCCCTTCTGCCTTTTGCAATCTTCGCCTTCCTCTTGTGCGCTTGAAGCCTCCACTCCCCAGCGCTCACAACCTTTCCTCCCTACCTTGTCTTCCGGCCTCCGTTCATCCAGGCTCGGCAACGATGGCGACATCGCTATCGTGAGACGCTTGCTCGGCTGGCAATCGACCACGTTCGACGGAAAGATCCGTCGCGGGAGGGTCCCCGTTGACTGACATGCGACCCGGCGAGGAGGTACTCTTCACCTCATACGTGTTGTCCGGGTTCGCACTCCCAGTGTCGTCCTTCCTCCTCACCCTACTGGAGGTGTATGGGCTCTAGTTGCAGCACCTTACGCCGCACGCCCTCGCGCTAGTGGTCGTCTTCGTCCACTTCCGTGAGATGTTCGTGTGCGGTCGACCTTCGGTGCAGCTCTTCAGGGTGTTCTTCTCCTTGAGGGCCTCAGGGAGAAGCACAAGCCAACTGGGGGATTATTACTTCAAGCACCGAGGGAGGCACTCCGTGACCTACATCGCGCCCTTCAATCCTGGGAAGTGGGAGCACTAGAGGGAGGACTTGGTGATTGCCCAGACTGACATCCACGACTGCCTGGAGCTGCCGGGTGGCCCGCCGATGGCCGAGGTGACCGTTGAGGATGAGATCTCCGACCTGCAGGATGCCTACGCACCGGTGCTAGAGAGGATCAGGTACTTCGCGGAGGAAGGCCTGACCTCACTGATGGTTCTGGCTGACTTCCTGTCCCGCTGGATCGCCCCTCTCCAGCAGCGCGTCTGGGTTGTATGGCAGTACACCAGGGAGGGCGACATGACCCAGTTGGCGCGTGGAGCAGGGTCGTCGCCGGATCAGGAGATGTTAGAGACGATTCTACAGAAGCTCTCATGTGACCCAATTACCGACAACTCCATAACCCCGCTGGCGAGCTCCCGCCGGTCTACCTCAACCCATAGGCGCAGTAGAAGCTGTTGAAAGAACTGCCGACGCTGGACGACATCGATATCGCAGTGCGGCAGATTGGTCATCCCTCGCGGGGCATCAAGACACCCATAGCAGACGACACCGGTGGTTAGGCAAGGCCTGCGTCGGACTCGCTCCCAAATAGGAGGAAGGAGTCAACAGGAAGGCATGCGCCTGCGGCGCGCCCTCGTTCGCCACCCAATGATTCCCTAGATCCAGGTAGGGCGTCGAAGAGGAAGTTGGTCTATCCTGACGGATGCTTCATCTCCGGCACCCAGGCGAGGGGTTCCCAGGCTTCCCGTGGTCCCGCACCGGGCTCGGCGACTAGCGCCGGGGGCATCTCTGGAGTTGTCGCTGTCGAAGCAATCCCGACGGCCACGGGAAGGGCGTCTGGTGGTGCTGGAGCTTTAAGGAAGGCCCCAGCAACGTCATCGGCTTCTCAGCCATCGAGGGCTGCCCCAGCTCAGGACACATCTTTGGCGTCGAGGTCCTCGGTAGGGAAGGCTCTTGATGTGGTGTCTTTGTCGACAAAGACCCCTGAGGCTCTGCCAGCTCCGAAGCCAGCGGAGGTGACCTTGGCATCGGTGGGGGCGAGTGGCTCGAGCCCCCCACATAAGAAGCTCCACGCGGAGTGGAACTTCGAGACCTCCTCGTATGGCTCAACCTCGCGGGGTTGTGTACTGAGCCGCTAGACGATGTAGTTGATCCTTGGTGCTTATTTTTGCAGGGCTCCTCAGCAGAGCACCTCTGTTCCTCCTCCGCCGCAGCAGTCATAGAGCCGGAGCTCCCTTTCCGCTGACGCTCCAACACCGGCGGCAGTGTCTGAGCCTGTGCTTGGGGCAGCTCCGGATGCCGACACTCAGGCCCTCGAGGCTAGCCAGCCAGCGGGTGCGGACACCACTGGCAGCAGTGCGGATGCTGCTGGGCGGGCTGCTAGCCCTCCTCCTCTCCCTTCGCAAGTTGTCGTGGTGGCAACCCCACTGGTGGGCGAAGGGCCCTCCGCTCTAGTCTGGATCAGATGTAGGATGCGCTCAAGCAAGAGTGGGCCGAACTTAGGTCCAAGCGGGAGCGCCTCCAAGACTGGGATAACCTGCTGAAGGCGCAGGTCCAGTTTGAACTACGGTGAAGGCTCGAGCTTGGGAGGAGCTGCTCGAGGCTCGGGAGGAGGTACTCGAGGAGACAGAGGCTGCTGTCGCGTCCCTCCAAAAGAATGCTGCGAACCTCCACGCTGAGGCCGAGAGCCTCCATGTCTCCACCGATGCACGTGTCGCGGCACTGACGGAGCTCCGGGAGACGCTTCTTCATCGGGAGAAGGAGGCGGAGGCGAGGGGGGGAGCTCTCCAACTGTTTGGTTGCCTATGAGGAGGAGCGGGGCGCCAAGAGGAGCGGCTCCAGGGCATCCATGACCGGGAGCTATCGCTACGTCCAAGGAGTCTGACCTAGAGGAGCGTGTTGCACACCTAGCCACAAGAGAGCAGGCCCTGGTTGCTCTGGAGCAGAGGCTAGCCGCTCGGGAACAGGAGCTCGCGAGGAGGAGTTCGGTGGGGGAGCTGACTTCTTTCGCCAAGGAGGTCGAAGATCTTCGGGCTTCTCGTGCCGTTGAGATAGAGAAGGTCTAGGACTTCCTCAGCCGTGTAGAGGCAGCTTTGGAACCCTTTGGCTTCGGCCCCTTGTGCCCCGGAGGGCCGGTCAAGGAGGTGAGCCAAGTGCTCCCTGCTATGGACTCAGTCACGGAGAAGCTCCTGACACTGGAGAATGTCATGGGGGAGCATCTGGAGGCCGAAGGCAAGGCTCTGGCCCAGACGGTGGCAGGGCATGTGCTCACTTGCCTTTGGAGCTGCGACCCCAGCATTTCCCTGGAACCTGTGGTGCAGGGCAACAGTGCAGAGCCGTCAGAGGCGGCGAAGTCTTCCGTGGAGGAATCCGCCCAACTTGTACTTGCTAGGTTCCAGCGCGGATAGCTCCTAGGTATCACGCTTGCCTTGTATCCTCCTGTGTATGCCAGAGCTCTGTTATCGTTGAAGACTTTTTGTTTCAAGTCTTTATGTTGTCTTGAGTTGTTGATGTAGACTTCGGACCCTTTGTAGCGCAAAGGTCCCAAATGACTAGCTGCCGTGGATAGCTCTTTGCTGATGTCTTGAGCTTGTTCCTCTGGGTTCGGCAGTGTGGCTACCACTCCTTGTGGATCATGGTCGTCGTAAGGACTCGAGGGAAGTTCGACCCTCGTCTTCAGCTTGTCGTAGCTAGTGCTCCGAGTCTTTTGCTTTCTGCTACAGTGGTCTGCCATCCTGCCTGTGTGGTTCACTGTGATGGCCCCCTGGTAGGTGCGGCCCCTGTGTTTGAGCACACCTACCACCGGATGAGGCAGAACGTCAGCATCGGGTCCCCTGGGAGGTCCGAAACGCCAAGGACCTGTGTGGACCTGCAGTCATGGCAGAAAGAGGGAGTCGTTATGCTCTCTGGTCACTCTTCCTTGTTCGGTAGCTTTGTTGTGGCTTACGGTCCTAAGTTAAGCTGTGGGGCTTGGGTACTTTGATGTGGGTCGTCCGGGCTATGGTTAAAGTCTTGCCCAGGGGTATGAGCCATCCGATTCCTTTGTACCAACCTATAGTGCTGGAGAGGCAGGGTGCAGGCTAGGGGTACGGAATCAGAAATAGCAGGCTACACACCCTGGACCTCCCACTGGCGTAAGCCTTTCAAGGGAGGGCCATTCGACGCCATAGGGCCCCTAGGCAATGAGACAACCAAAGATCCCCAAGTTACGGTTTGGACTTTGGTCGGGGGTATGAACCGCCCGGCTCCCCGGTACCAAGCTGTAGCGCTGGAGAGGCAGGGTACGTGTGATGGCTCTCTAGGACCATAGACTAGCCCCACATACCACCACTCGTCTTTTTTGCGCACTTTGTCCTCACTCGTGCGCACCCGGGAAAACTTCCGAGTCGGTCACCCATCCCCAAATTCCTCCGGGCCAAGCACGCTTAACCCCAGAGTCCTTTGCAGGTGGGCTTCTGGAAAAGAAGGTATACCCTGGTGGTATGAGTACTCTATCAATCCTATTAAGCTGGGAGCCAGGATATCACACAATCCACCCCCCTTAGAAGACCGACGTCCTCGTCGGTCAATGCTAAGACAGGAGTGTCCCCTCTTAACCCCATCCGTACGTTCAGTACTGGCATACGCATACCATACGTCCAGTTAGCAGCATACGCACCATACCGTGTCCCACATAGAGGACCCACGCGTCATGCGTACGTACCTACGTCCCTGACCCGTACGCTACCGTATCCTTGTTACTGACCCGTACCACCCGTGAAACTGCGAGGGTCGGCTCTGATACCATTTGTGATGGCTCTCTAGGATCATACACTAGCCCCACATACCACCACTCGTCTTTTCTGCGCATTTTGTCCTCACTCGTGCACACCCGGAAAAACTTCCCGGTCGGTCACTCATCCCCAAATTCCTCCGGGCCAAGCACGCTTAACCCCGGAGTCCTTTTCAGGTGGACTTCCGGAAAAGAAGGTATACCTTGATGGTATGAGTACTCTATCAATCCTATTAAGCCGGGAGCCAGGATATCACAGTACGCATGCTAGGGGTACCAAACCAGGCATAGCAGGCTACGCCCTTGGACCTCCCGCTAGCGTAAGCATTTCAGGGGAGGGACCATTCGGCGCCATAGGGCCTGAAAGTGCATCTAGGTAATTCCCGTGGGTTTTGGATGATTGATGACGACAATTAAGATACTAATGAGCTTTAATGAGTATGAGCACATGTCTTTGAGATAAGAATGAATGTGGAGTCCCTCAAAAAGCAAAAAGAAAAAGAAGAAGACTTGCAAGAGTAGAAAATAGGATTTTATTCTTGAGTTTCACATTTTCTAGTTTTGTAGAGGGTCTTCTCTTTTTGACTGCTTGAGAATCATTAGAGAGCTCAAATTTTTAGTTAGAATTTTGGGAGGGAATATTCCTAGGCATAGCTTAGAATGTAGACCGGACTTGTCCGGACATGGGGCCGGACTATTCTGATCCAACCGGACTATTCTGTTTTGGACTAGACTAAAAGTCTCTCATTGAGTTAGGACTTGTCCGTTTTATGCCGGACTAGTCCATTCTTGTGTAAGTCTGAGCCTTTCTGAGACCAAGTCCCAGAAGGCAGGACTAGTCCGCCTGTTCGGACTAGGCCGCTTAGGTCCGGAGGGAATCTCTCTGAGTAACCTCGGTTTCTTTAGACTAGTCCAGTTTAGAACGGAACAATTGTTCCTGTGTGAGCTCAGACTAGTCCGGACATGGCCAGACTAGTCTGTAATGTGAGTTTAGAGAGTTTTAAGACTAAGTCTGGTAAGGCCGGACTAGTCTGCCCGTGTGGCTGGACTAGTCCGCTACTAGCCAAACTAGTCCGTTCTCACCCGGAGCAAAGGCTCCTGTATGAGATCGGACTAGTCCATTCTTCAACGGACTAGTCCGGGGTTTTATGACCGTTTTAATTCAAAGGTCGCAGGGAATTTAGTTGGTAGACTTTGTGACGTAAGTGGTCCCCCAAGGCCGGACTAGTCTGGGGTTCTGGCCGGACTAGTACGGACTTTAGCGACCACTTACGTCACAAAGTCTACCAACTAAATTCCCCGCGACCTTTGAATTAAAACGGTCATAAAACCCCGGACTAGTCCGTTGAAGAATGGACTAGTCCGATCTCATACAGGAGCCTTTGCTCCGGGTGAGAACGGACTAGTTTGGCTAGTAGTTAGCACGTGTAACAGTTAGATGTCGGGATCCCTATAAAAAAGGACCCCCAGCTTCAAATGGAGCGTTCAGCAACCCTAGCGCCGAAAACTCTTTCCTTCAGCTCTTCTAAGACTCTTTCCTCACCTTCTTGACCCCTAAAATTGGATCTTGAGGGGTTTGTGGATTTGTGAGAGGAGAGACGTCGTGACCAACATTTGAGCTCTCAATGTGAATCTCTTGCACTCTAATCGTTAATTCGAGTTCGTGAGCCTCAAGTTGTGAGTAGCCCCTAAAATCTTGTATTCACCCTTTGATTGATAGTGAAGAACCAAGGCTTGATCTTGGTGATCGTTCGGTGAGGGTAGGGTTGGAAGAGACCCGGTCCTTTATGGACTCCTCAACGAGGACGCATATTCCTATGTGGAATTGAACCATGGGATAAATCGGGTCTCTTGAATCCTATACTTTGTCACTTAATCACTAGAGTTTCTTGTTAGGATTTGTCTCGCTCAAAACTTGTTGATTGCCTTATAGTTGTGAATCTTGTAATCCAATCGGTTTCTCTTTAACAAACTAGTTTATTAGATTGTTAGACAACTCACGTATCTTCCACTTGAACGAACTTGAAAGGAAATCCATAAAAACGCAACCTTTACCTAACTTTTATACCTAGACCGGAGTAGTCCTCCCCCAGACCGGACTAGTCCTGCCCTTGAGGTTTAATCCGCTGTTTTTCAGTAGGTTCAGGTTTTACTAGCCTATTAACCCCCTCTAGGCAACTTTCAGGGCCCCCGAGCAATGAGACAACCGCAGGACCCCAGGTACGCCACAGGTACCTCAAGTAAACCCACCTGCATAAGTATAGCAAAGCCCTCAGTACGGTTGGACACAAAGAAAACTGATTGGCCACACGGCCGAAGCGGTATGGAAAGAAAGCACGAAAAGTATGGGGGCAATGTTCGGGGTCAGGTTACTTTTATTATCCGTAGGCGTGTTCTTTCTAGCCCCCAAGTACTCAGTTGTAGCGCAGGGGGGCAGGATGTGCATGCTAGGGGTACGGAACCAGGCATAGCAGGCTACACACCCTGGACCTCCCTCAGACGTTAACCTTTTAGCGAGGAGACCTTCCAGTGGCACGGGACCTAGGACAAGCGTGTAGAACAGACTCCGGGCATGCCATTTACAGTTGATATGCATGAGTGAAATTGCCTAGAGGGGGTGAATAGGCTAAAATACCTGAAATGACTTAATTAAATGAGATTAGTACACAAGGGACGGACTAGTTTGGCTCATGGGCGCACTAGTCCGGTTTGCTTGTTGAAAAAACCTAAAAGGGCCGGACTAGTCTGGCTCACGGGCGGACTAGTCTAGTCAAACTACTGGAAGGGTCTAAACCTTGATTTTTATGGGTTTTTTCTCCACATTTTAATTTAACAAAATGTGGATAAAACAACTAGAAATTCTATATGACAAGTGTGATAGAATATTGAAATGAATTGCAAGATTGTGATGATGTATAGCGAAATAATTAAAACAAACCCTAAGCAATATTGACCTTCAAAGAAATGTACATGCAAGAGAGACACTAAGGAATTTTTCCCAAGGTTTGATTCCACTCGGGAATCTACGTCCCCGTTGAGGAGTCCAGAAAGGATCGGGTCTAACAACCCTTTCCTCACCAAGTCGTCACTAAGGCCAACCCGGTTCTTCACTATCTCAAGGGTGAACTTACAAAGTTTTGGGGATGCTCACAATCCGAGGCTCCCACTTGATCACTTCCACAAAGCTTCACCGATCTTACAAGCCACATGTCACACCAAGTGCATGAGACACTCCGAGAGCCTTAAACGCGAAGTTCTTCCTTCTCCTCTTCTCACACACCCAAATTCACTTAGGATTTGATTGAAGAGGGTGAGTAGGCAATGGAGAAGGCTTGGAGAGGCTCTAGGAAGATTGTGGTGGCGCTAGGGTTCCAGGGGTATGTAAATGAAGTCAGGGCATCTCCTTTTATAGAATTCCCGAAACCAACCGTTGCCACCTACTGAAAGTCCAGACTAGTCCGCCTCACACCGGACTAGTCCGATCTCACACAGGAACTATTTGTCCGGGTGAGAACGGACAAGTCTGGAGGACCCGGACTAGTCCGGCCACAGAGGCGAACAAGTGCGGTCCACCATGACTTAGCCGTGGGATCTCTCATATACGGACTAGTCCGCCTCAGAACGGACTAGTCCGAACTCACACAGAAACTCTTAGTCCGTGTGAAAACGGACAAGTCTAGCTAGCCCGGACTAGTCCGGCCACTGAGTCGGATAAGTCCGGTCTACCAGGACTTAGCCCCAAAAACACTCTCACCAAGAGAGAAACGGACTAGTCCGTCCCAAAATGGACAAGTCCGATCTCAGTCAGGAACTCTTAGTCTGCCCTAAAACGGACTAAGCCGTAGGACTTCCGGACTAGTCCGGCCTCTTCCTCGGACAAGTCCGGCCTGCCCAACTTTACCTCTACCTCTCTCCACTAAGGATTTGACACTTCTAACGCTTTGAGCTCTCTTCTATGATCTCAATGCACTTGACACACACACTTTTTCTTTTACACGGCTAGCCTACTAAAGACTCAAGTGAAACCCTAATTTCTACTCTTCGAGTCTTCGACGCCATTCTTCATCTTTTTCCTTTTTGAGAGTTTAGGTGTCCGCCTTGGAAATGCCTGTGCTTATGATCATCTCAGCTCATTAGTCTCTTAATTTGTCATCATCAATCATCCAAAACCCACGGGGATGCCTAGATGCACTTACAATCTCCCCCTTTTTGGTGATTGATGACAACACATTAAGTTTCAACATAAGAGGTAAAAAATTTATTTTTATATTAAGTGTACGTATGCAAAACTTCCCCTGAATGTATGCAAGGGTAAAAGAGGGGAGTTGGCATGCATTCACATGTTATGGTGGGGTGCCTACGTGTTGTGCTAAAAAAATGTGATAAGACAATAAGCACAAAACAGCCAGAAAATCCAACAAGTAGTGTTACACAAAAGATAGTCATGCATAAAACATAAAACATAGATAGCCATGTCTAATATTACAAGATAGTCATGTCCAAAATATCTATTACAAGACTAGAAGATGATAAAAAATAGGACATCGTTTTCACATTTCTCCCCCTTTGGCATTAAGGCACCAAAAAGGAAAAGAGGGAAGAAGATAAGCCTAAGTCTACTCGTCATCTTCTTCGTCTTCTTCTTCATCGCCATTTTCATTGCTCTCTGTAGCCTCCGTATCCTCTTCTTCTTCGTCGGCGGTGGTGGATGGAGGCACGGCCTTGGAAGAGCTTCCATCTTCCCTGAACTGGGCGAGCTCATCAGCGGTGAACTCTGGATATGGAGTGAGTTCCCCATCACTCTCCTCACGGGGAGACATGGGTACCTCAAACTTGTCACACACAGCCTTGAGGTACTTCTCCTGACGCCTCTCCATGCGTCAAGTCCGGACCTCCACACGCCGACAGGAGGTGAAAAGTGCATTGAAGCACTTGAAGAATCCTCTCATGGACCGCGGAGGAGGAGATGATGGGGGACCCGCTGAGCTAGAAGGGGCCGCTGAGCTGGACGGAGGTTGAGCATTTTTCCTCCTTGAGGGTTCTGGCACAATTGGGGATAGCTGAGGACGGAGATGTCGATAAGTGACATCCTTGACAAAGACTATCCCCGACACCTTCTCAATTAGGCACATGATGTACGGTGCATAACCACATGAGCGGTTGGGAGTGTGAGAGATGTTGAAGATGTCATCATAAATGTGTTCAACAAGGTTGAACTTCTCTTCACCATCTATCAAGAGGAGGAGATGCCTTAAGTTTCCTTGAATCACTCCTACATCTTCATCCTTGGGGGCAATGGTCCTCCTCAGAATCCGGTTGAGGATGCTATAGAACGGCTTGATGTTCCTAGCAAGCCCGGCCTCATAGGGAACATGACTAGGATACATATAGTCAAGCTGATCCCTATCCACTGCCTTGAGATTGGAATTGATAATCTCATGATCCAAGTGCTCCTCAAGGCCAGGTATCTGTGCAAACCTCTCATAGGTGACTGAGTACTGCTCTCCATGAGTCATCCAGGTAATTTTCCGGTCACCGTAGGTGGAGAAGTACACAGTGGTGTAGAACTGCACAATTACCTTAATGTTCCAGTCATACTTGAAGCTCATGATTTCCTTGATTCCATGGCGGCTTCAATCACTGCATCAAAAGCTTTGTGCTCCCTTTTGTCCATGTAGTCCCAATCTACCCATTGAGCTTGAGTGACCGGGGTCTTCATTTTTAGGTACACCAAGCGGTAGTAATCGCAGTGAAAGTCACACCAAAATCTAGGGTCGGTTGTGTGCTTCTCATAGTCATAGACTTTATCCATCCTCTGCCTTCTCGCCTTTTCAGCCCCCTTTCCTTTGAATACAAATGTCGGACTGTTGGGCTGCCAGTTTGGGTCTCTAGCAGGGGCAGCCATCTTTAAGGGGCCGATGGGCTTCGGTTGCCCTTTCTCTCTGATTATTATCCCTCCTGCTCTGTTTGTCGGTGCTTTGGCAGTTTCCTTTTTGTTCTTGGGCTCCCCAGGAAGCGGAGCCTTACCCTTCTTTGGATCACGAGGAACCCTACCCTTGGATTACTTTTCCTTCTCCTTTTCCTGCTCTTTATCTCCCAAGGTGACCAACCTCTTTCTCTTGGGCTCTGAGGCACTAGCAGTTTGGGAGCTTTGGGCTTCACGTTCGGCCCTTTTCTTTCTCCGTTGATCCTTCAAGGATTCTTCAACGGCTTGGGAAATTTGTGCCTCCTCGTCAAGATCATGCTTCTTCTTTGTTCTTGCCTCTCGACGGACGGCTTCTTTAGCCGCTTGGGTCTCCTTTGCTACCCTTTCTTCGGCAATGCATCGATGAAGGGCTTGTCGAGCCTCCTCGATCGTGGGACTTAGAAGGGGAGAGCTTTGGTCGGAGTTCGACATATTTCCTGAGAGACAGGAGATTAAAGGTCAAGGAAGTGGAATATTGCAAGAGAATTCACTAAGAATGGCTAAAGTTGGAGTTTGTTTTGTGTAAACCAGATTTGTCCGTTAAAGGACCAGACTAGTCCGCTCGAGAATGGATTTGTCCGCCCAAAATTGGACTAGTCCGGGTTATACAAGAAGAACCCTAACCCTAACAGTTTTTTACAAAAACTTTGAATTAAGTTGCAATACTCCTAGGCTATGATCGCATCAACACTAGGAACAACATTTGTGAAGAGGTTTCTAGCAAAAGACCTAAGAATGAAGAAAAGGAAGGATTTTTGGTTAGGTCAAGAATACCTCTTGAAATCTTCAAATGTGGTGAATTTGGAGTCGAAACTTGAGCAACAAAGCCCGGGGAAGGGTTTCCGCACTCCTTAGGTCTCCAATCCGTGGATTGGATGAGATTTTTGGCGGAGGAAAGAGAAAATCGCCAATTTGTGGGCGCTTCCGGCTTGAGAGAGGATGTGAGCGGACTATTTTGTGAAGAGAGAAGTCTGACCGCCCCTGGGAGGTTAAGTCCCCAGGGGCCGGACTAGTCCGGCTTGGTGTCCGGACAAGTCCGGTTGGCGGACCGGAGCCGAACTTCTCTAGGGCCGGAATTGTGCGGCCTCCCAGGCAGACTAGTCCGGTTTGGACTTATCCGCTGCGAAGTCCGACCCTGCCACGTGGCCACTACCAGGGTGAGCTCCGAAGGCACCACGTGTCCAGCGGGGCCGGGTCTCCCCTCTCCTCAGAGGCGAGATTCGAGGGCGCCACGTGTCCGGCGGGGCAGGACCTCCCCTCTCCTCAGAGGTGAGCTCCGAGGGCGCCACGTGTCCGGTGGGGCCGGACCTTCCCTCTCCTCAGAGGCGAGCTCCCGTGGCGACACGTGTCCAGTGGGTTGGGACCTCTCCTATCCTCAGAGGTGAGCTCCGGTGGCAACACATGTCCCGCGGGCCGGGGCCTCTCCTCTCCTCAGAGGCGAGCTCCGGTGGCGACACGTGTCCAGTGGGTCGGGGCCTCTCCTCTCCTAAGAGGCGAGCTCCGGTGGCGACACGTGTCCAGCGGGCCGGGGCCTCTCATCACAGGCGAGCTCCGGTGGTGACACGTATCCAGCGGGTCGGGGCCTCTCCTCTCCTCAGAGGCGAGCTCCGGTGGCGACACGTGTCCAGTGGGTCGGGGCCTCTCCTCAGAGGTGAGCTCCGGTGGCGACACGTGTCCAGCGGGTCGGGGCCTCTCCTCTCCTTAGAGACGAGCTCCGGTGGCGACACGTGTCTCGCGGGCCGGACCTCATCCCTTCCGCAGGGGTGAGCTCCGAAGTCGACACGTGTATGGCGGGGCCGGACTAGTCTCGCTTGGTGTCCGGACAAGTCCAGTTGGAGAATCAGAGCCGGACTTCTCTAGGGCCGGACTTGTCCGGCCTCCCAGGCGGACTAGTCCGGCTACATGCTGAAATTCATATAATTTGAATTTTAGCTCAAGAATATGATCCTTTTGGACAAGTTTTTGCAAATATCTTCAGCAAACATGGTCAGTAAGCATACATCAAACAAACAATGACCATATTTGACAAAGAGTCCTTTTAAACATAGTTTTCATAGAATAAGAGAGATTAGGGTACTATGTTGAAAACATGCGATTTTTGAAGTTTATAAACAAGCAACAAACAGATGTGCACACTTCAAGCAACGTTTCGAGAATCTAGGATATTCAGTTCACTCCTTAGGTCAGAAAAGTGTTTCTCATCAAGGGGTTTTGTGAAGATGTCCACCAATTGCTCCTCACTCCTAACATGAGAGATAACGATATCTCCCTTGATAGAGTGATATCTCAGGAAATGGTGATGGATATCAATATGTTTGGTTCTAGAATGCCCCACATGATTGTGAGCAATCTTGATGGAACTCTCATTGTCGCATAGGAGTGGAATATGGCTCAAAGTGTAACCATGGTCCCTAAGAGTTTGTAGCATCCATAGGAGTTGTGCACAACAACTCCCGGCTGCGACGTACTCCGCTTCGGCTGTGGATAAGGCAATGGAGTTTTGTTTCTTTGAAGACCATGAAACCAAGGACCTACCAAGAAATTGACAAGTCCCTGACGTGCTCTTCCTATCTACCTTACAACCGGCATAATCGGCATCGGAGTATCCAATGAGATTGAACTTGGATCCCTTGGGATACCAAAGTCCTAGAATAGGAGTGTGAACCGAATATCTAAGAATCCACTTAACGGCCGTCAAGTGGCACTCCTTAGGAGCAACTTGGAACCTTGCACACATAAACACACTAAGTATTATGTCAGACCTAGATGCACAAAGGTAAAGCAAAGAGCATATCATAGAACGAAATACCTTTTGGTCCACACTTGGACCTTCTTCATTAAGGTCAAGATGTCCGTTGGTTCCCATGGGAGTCTTGATGGGTTTGGCTTTGTCCATGTCGAACCTCTTAAGTATGTCTTGAGTATACTTGGTTTGACTTATGAACTTTCCTTCCTTGAGTTGTTTGACTTGGAATCCTAGGAAGAACTAATTCCCCCATCATTGACATCTCGAACCTTTCAGTCATTATCTTTGAAAACTCATCACAAAAAGCTTTGTTAGTAGAACCAAGTATAATGTCATCAACATATATTTGGCACACGAATAAATCATTGTTAAAATGCTTAGTGAAGAGTGTATAGTTGGCTTTTCCTATCCTAAAACTATTTTTAATAAGAAAATCTCAAAGACACTCATACCAAGCTCTAGGAGCTTGTTTGAGGCCAAAGAGGGCTTTTCAAAGTTTAAAGACATGGTTAGGATACTTATCGTCCTCAAATCCGGGTGGTTGCTCCACGTACACTTCCTCCTTGATTGGACCGTTGAGGAAAGCGCTTTTCACATCCATTTGGTATAGCTTGAAATCATGGTGAGTTACAAAAGCAAGCAAGATACGAATTGATTCAAGCCTAGCTACAGGAGCAAAAGTTTCATCATAATCCAAACCTTCTACTTGTGCATATCCCTTTGCAACAAGTCTTGCCTTGTTTCTTGTTACAACCCCATACTCGTCTTGCTTGTTGCAAAATACCCACTTGGTTCCCACAACATTTGCGTTGGGTCGCTTCACAAGTTCCCACACTTGATTTCTTTCAAAACTATTGAGTTCCTCTTGCATGGCCACCACCCAATCCGGATCTTGTAGTGCTTCTTCTACCTTGCGGGGCTCCAAAGAGGAAATAAAAGAGTAATGTTCACAAAAATTAGCCATTCGAGAGCGAGTGGTCACCCCTTTGGAGATATCTCTTAGTATGTTGTCGATGGGATGATCCCGTTGAACACTTTGGTGCACTCTTGGATGAGGTGGTTGAACTCTTTGATCTTCATCTTCATTGTCACTCTTTTCTTCGTCTCCCCCTTGATCCAATCCTCTATCTTGACTTTGATCGTTTTGATATTGTTGAGGTTGGCCTTGCTCATCTTGAGCTTGATCATGGGAGGGAGACATATGTTCGTTTGTTGGATGATCATTTAAGTCTTGAGGATGTTTTTGAGGAAAAATTTCTCCAAGTGTCATCCTTTTAAGTGCTTCTTGTGGAGCCTCTTCTTTATCTAGCACACTTTGATCAATTTGCTCCACTTGGGAGCCATTAGTCTCATCAAACACTACATCTCTCGCTATTTCAACAATTCCGGAAGTTTTATTGAAAACACGATAGGCGTAGGTGTTTGAGTCATAACCAAGCAAGAAACCTTCATCGGACTTTGAAGCAAACTTCGAAGTCCTAGGCTTCTTGTTGAGAATATAACACTTGCTCCCAAAGACACGAAAATAAGAGATGGTTGGTTTGTTACCGGTTAGAAGTTCGTAAGACGTCTTCTTCAAAAGTCGATGAATATACAACCGGTTTATGGCATGTCAAGCGGTGTTAACCGCTTCCGTCCAAAACCGGTCCGACGTCTTGTACTCATCAAGCATGGTTCTTGCCATCTCAATGAGAGTTCTATTCTTCCTCTCACCAACTCCATTTTGTTGAGGGGAGTAGGGGCTGAAAACTCATGCTTGATGCCTTCTTCATCCAAGTATTCTTCCACTTGAGTGTTCTAGAACTCGGTGCCGTTATCGCTCCTTATGTTCTTAATTCTTAAGAAGAACTCGTTTTGAGCTCTTCTCAAGAATTTCTTGAGCACACCTTGAGTTTCTCCTTTGTCATGCAAAAAGAACACCCAAGTGAAACGAGAATAATCATCTACAACAACAAGACCATATTTGTTATCGCCGATGCTTATGTAGACGATTGGGCCGAAAAGGTCCATGTGAAGTAGCTCCAAGGGTCTTGTGGTCGTCATGACATTTTTGGATGGATGTTGAGCTCCAACTTGCTTTCTGGCTTGACAAGCACGGTGCCAAGGATTTTCCCTTGGCTATTGTCCCCAAAGTATATTCCTTCACTTGGATCTTTGTCTTCCTCATATTCCACAAACATCTTTCTCTCTCCGGTCATATGGTTTGTGCATCCACTATCGAGCACCCATTTTGATCCACCGAAAGAGTATGCCTATAAAATAGAGGTTATGCCTTACCTTTTGGTACCGAAACGGAGTTGGGTCCTTTCATGTTAGTCAAGAGGCACTTGGATACCCACACATAAGGTTTTGGACTCTTGCGGAGTGGCCCAACATGCCTAGCATATATCTTTCTAAATTTGTTTCTCAATAAAACATATGAGGCATCAAAATAATGGAACAAAGGATGAGGTTTATTTTTAGGCATGTTAGATGAGTTTGCAATGTTCTTTACATTTTCTTTGTTGGATGAACGTTTCTTGACAAAAACAATCAAGTCTTTTCTCTTCTTGGGAGTTTTAGTATGTTGCCTCCACTCCCGAGAATAGCCAAGCCCGTCTTTGACATGTGGAGGTCTTATATTGGTATATGCACTTCGTGCATATACCACTTTTTCCTTGTCAAAGATACCACCTATCGGTGACTGCTTGTTTTGTGCCAACTTGAGTTCATCTTTGAGTTTTAGGATTAAGTTTGAGCACTTGCAAGTTTGAGTTGCTTCGGGAGATTTTTTTGAGGAGGGTGAAATCATAGAGGGATAAGGTGCATTGATCTTGAGAGACTCAACGTGTGTTTCAAGGATCTTGTTGACTTTTGTCAAGTTAACAATTTCATCCTTGAGCACAACAGTGGTTTCTTCAAGATTTCAGCAAGTTTCCTTGCTCAAGGCGAGTTCGTGCTCAAGTGCCTTGCTTCTTTCCCTTTCAACCTCAAGGAGCTCTTCAAGCTCATGACATCTCTCCTTTTCAAGGATGAGCATGTCTTCTTAACGGTTGATGAGTTCATCCATCTCACAGATTTCTTCCAACAACAATCTCATCTTTTTCAAGGTGCTCCTACTTAGATCCTTCAGCATGGATTCATTATCACTACTACTATCAAAGCTATCAAGTGAAGAAGTAGAGGAGGATGGTTTAGATTTAACCTTTCTTCTTCCCTCCTTAGCCATGAGACATGTAGATTTAAAGTCTTCAATGTTTGGGAAGAGCTTGCTCCTTGCAATGGCAAGTGTTGCCACTTTCTCTTCATCCTCGGAGGATGAGTCTTCGTTTGAGTACCATTCCTTCCCAAGGTGAGCATGTCCTGATGGCTTCTTCTTCTTTAAGAATTTCTTCTCTTGAGACTTGCCATCTTTCTTCTTCTTACTCTCTTAATATGGACAATCCACAATAAAGTGTCCATGTTCACCACAGTTGTAGCATGCTCTTTTCATCTTAGGCTTGGACCTTTCCTTGTTCTTGTTCTAATAATGGTTGCTCCCCTTCCTTCTTCTCATCATCCTCTTGAACTTGTTGATGAAGAGTGCCTCTTCTTCATCGGTGCCGAGGCCCTCATCATCACTTTCTTCGAAGTATTGTGATGAGGATGTTGCTTTGAAAGAAACATCTTTCTTCTTTGAGGAGGCAAGTCTTTGGTGGTCGCTGTAGAACATGGCTTCCTTCTCCATCATCTCATTGTTCATGATTCTTCCAAGCACTTCCTCCGAGGTCGTTTGAGCATATCCTGGGCTCTCACGGATCAAGGAGCAAAGAGCAATATTTCAAGGCATGAATGCCCGAAGCATCCTCTTCATCACCTCATGATCCGTCCACCGGGTGCATCCATAAGATCGTATCTTGTTGACGAGGACCTTGAGATGGTTGTACATGTCTTGAGGGGACTCACCATCCATGATGGTGAATCTCCCAAGCTCTCCTTCAATCATCTCGATCTTGGCCTACCTAATGATTTAGTTGCCTTCATGCACCGTCTTGGGTGTGTCCCATATGTCTTTGGCCACCTCCAATCCATCGACGCGGTTGAACTCTTCTCGAGTCAAGGATGAGGTGATGACCCCAACTACTTGAGCATTGCGATGAAGTAGAATGGCTTGCTCCGGGGTAACATCTTCTTCATTTCTTGGAAGATGGACACCTGTTAAGACAATTTGCCACAAGCTAGGGTTTAAGGATATTAGATGCATCTTCATATTATGCTTCCACATTGAGTAATCATATCCATCGAATTGAGGAGGTTTTCCAAGAGAAATGGATAAGTAGTGATTGTTAGAAGTTAATCTTTCATAGTAGAAAGGATATTGGGAGTAGTCCAGTTGACTACTCCTTTCTTGATCCTTCGACTTCTTCTTCTCTTTACTAGAGTGACCTAGATTCTCATGAAGTTGTTCCTTGAGCTGGCGAACTTCTTCATCGTCACTTGAGTGATCTTTTAGCACATCAGCGTCCTTTTTCTTGTCATACGTGTTTTCGCCTTGCGACGTCGGTGGAATCTCGTATCCCTCAACTCCGTCCATCTTCTCTCCGAGTGGTTAGACTCTTGATGGAGAGACCTGCTCTGATACCAATTGAAATTGCCTAGAGGGGGGTGAATAGGCTAAAATACCTGAAATGACTTAATTAAATGAGATTAGTACACAAGGGCCGGACTAGTCTGGCTCAGGGCGGACTAGTTCGGTTTGCTTGTTGGAAAAAACTAAAAGGGCTGGACTAGTGTGGCTTAGGGGCGGACTCGTCGGGTCAAACTGCTGGAAGGGTCTAAAGCTTGATTTTTATGGGTTGTTCTCCAGATTTTAATTTAACAAAATATGGATAAAACAACTAGCAATTCTATATGACAAGTGTGACAGACTATTGAAATGAATTGCAAGATTGTGATGATGTATAGCGAAATAATTAAAACAAACCCTAAGCAATATTGATCTTCAAATAAATGTACATGCAAGAGAGACACTAAGAAATTTTTCCCGAGGTTCAATTCCACTCAGGAATCTACGTCCCCGTTGAGGAGTCCACAAAGGACCGGGTCTAACAACCCTTTCCTCACCAAGTCGCCACTAAGGCCAACCCGATTCTTCACTATCTCAAGGGTGAACTTACAAAGTTTGGGGCTGCTCACAATCCGAGGCTCCCACTTGATCACTTCCACAAAGTTTCACCAATATTACAAGCCACAGGTCACACCAAGTGTATGAGATCACTCCGAGAGCCTTAAACGCGAAGTTCTTCCTTCTCCTCTTCTCACACACCCAAATTCACTTAGGATTTGATTCAAGAGGATGAGTAGGCAATGGAGAAGGCTTGGAGAGGCTCTAGGAAGGCTGTGGTGGTGCTAGGGTTCTAGGGGTATGTAAATGAAGTCGGGGCATCTCCTTTTATAGAAGTCCCGAAGCCAACCGTTGCCACCTACCAAAAGTCCGGACTAGTCCGCCTCACACCGGACTAGTCCGATCTCACACAGGAACTATTTGTCTGGGTGAGGACGGGCAAGTCTGGAGGATCCGGACTAGTCTGGCCACAGAGGCGGACAAGTCCGATCCACCATGACTTAGTAGTGGGATCTCTCATCTCACAATTATACGGACTAGTCCACCTCAAAATGAACTAGTCCGAACTCACACAGGAACTCTTAGTCCGTGTGAAAACGGACAAGTCTGGCTAGCCCAGACTAGTCCGACCACTGAGGCGGATAAGTCCGGTCTACCAGGACTTAGCCCCAAAAACACTCTCACCAAGAGAGAAACGGACTAGTCCATCCCAAAACGGACAAGTCCGATCTCAGTCAGGAACTCTTAGTCCGCCCCAAAACGGACTAAGCCGTAGGACTTCCGAACTAGTCCAGCCTCTTCCCCGGACAAGTCCGTCATGCCCAACTTTACCTCTCTACCTCTCTCCACTAAGGATTTGACACTTCTAACGCTTTGAGCTCTCGCCTATGATCTCAATGCACTTGACACACACACTCTTTATTTTACACGGCTAGCCTACTAAAAGACTCAAGTGAAACCCTAATTTCTACTGTTCAAGTCTTCGACGCCGTTCTTCATCTTTTTCCTTTTTGAGAGTTTAGGTGTCCGCCTTGGAAATGTCATGTGCTTATGATCATCTCAGCTCATTAGTCTCTTAATTTGTCGTCATCAATCATCCAAAACCCACGGGGATGCCTAGATGCACTTACAATGAGTAAGCACAAACTATAAATCAGGTACGTAGGGTAGGATAAATTTTCCTTATTTCCGGCTTCCTTCGGGTGATAGGGGGAAACAGGCCATGTAAGAAGGTAGCGACCCGCCCGGATGACAAGAGTAGCAGGACCCCTCCGGGGCTTAGCTGTTCTAAGCGATGTTACTAGACACTATGACACCTTTACAAAGAAAGAGAAAAAAGAAAAAAAATACCCTACCACTGCGCTAAGGGTAGAACTTACAGAGATGTTCTATGTTCCGTGCATTGGGTAGAGGTACCCATCCTCCGTGGCCAAGTGGATGGACCTGGGGTGGCGCACTTGTGTTGCTCAGAAGGGACCTTCTCGGCTTGGGGAGGGTTTGTCACCCCTTCTGAGAAAGTGTTTAGCCGAGGCACCAGGTGGCCATGCCTTGGGCTGCCTACTCCGCGCGTACCGTTGTTGATATCGCCAGAGAGCTTACCGGTGTAACTCGTTTCGAGCAGCCTCTAGATACGTTACGTCGTCGACGAGGTCGATTTCTTCATGCAGGAGCTGGTCCTGCGTGGCTTCCTCATATGTCTGGACGTGGGATGAGCCCTTGGTGTGTCTAGGAGGGAGGACATCCTCAACCCCCTACACCAGTGTAATAGGGCGTTTCCCTTGTCGCACGACGGGGGGAACATCTGGTTAGACGTGGAG
This sequence comes from Neostapfia colusana, assembly GCA_030760725.1. NCBI lineage: Eukaryota > Viridiplantae > Streptophyta > Magnoliopsida > Poales > Poaceae > Neostapfia > Neostapfia colusana. The sequence continues at coordinate 49,416,573 of JASWHV010000020.1, forward strand.
CGTCTTGCGTCGCTCGCTGTCGGTGTTGGAGTCGGAGTTGGAGCGGCTGTAGACGGCTTTCAACGCCCTCTGGGCGTCTTGATACTCCATCTCCTGCTCAGGGTTGGCCTCGGGTTCGGCCTTTTGTTTACCCTGCCGCTGGCGGGAGGGCGCACCGTCTTGGCGTGGCCGCTGTTGTTGCAGCTCGCAGAAGCGTTCCGCAAGCTTCTTGATCTTGCGGCAGTAGCTAGCGCCGTGGCGGTCGATGTTGTGCACCGGACACCATTGGCCGTCGTCGCTAGCAGACGACGGTCGCGGGCGCTTGTCAGAGCGCGGGGCTCGGCCCCCTCCGGCCGCTGCTAGAGCAGCAGTGGGTGCCCCGGTCAGAGGCTTGTTCCTACCTCCGGTCTTGTTCTTCTTTCTGCTGCATGGAGCAGCAGCCTCGCCGACACTCCCTACCGCGGAGGCAGGTCGTGAGTGCCTGTCTCGGCCTTGTGCCACCCTGGCATATTTGTGGGCCAGGCTAAAGATCTCGGAGACGTCTTTCACGTCATGCGTGGCCAACTTCTTGAGCATCTTCTTGTCGCGGACGCCTTGCCGGAAGGCGACGAAGACGGGGGTGTTGGAGATGCGAGGGATGGTGTTCCTAACCTGGGAGAACTGCTGGATGAAGGATCGCATTGACTCCCCATCACGCTGACGCATGGCATGGAGGTCTAGCTCAGTGCCAGGGCGCGTGTAGGAGCTCCCAAAGTTGGCGGTGAACTTCCAGCAAAACTCTTCCCAGGACGTGATGGAGCCTGGGGGAAGGTTCATGAGCCATGACCGGGTTGTGCCGGTCAGGGCGACGGGGAAGTAGTTGGCCATGACGACCTCATCCCCTCCTGCAGCTAGGATGGAGGTGGAGTCGTAGATCGGTAGGAACTCGGCGGGATTGATTGTCCCGTTGTATTTTTCCGGTACATGGGGCAGGAACTTGGGTGGCCAGACCACCATACGAAAGTGCGGGGCGAGAGCCATGCAGCCCCCTACTACCCCCGGAGAGGCAGGGGTAGGAGGAGCGCGACCCACTGGTACGGTGCTCAGAGAGCGGTCCTCTCCTTTGAGGTTGTGATGCCTCTCGTGGCATCGCTCGATGGTGGCGCGATCATCCTCGCTTGCAAGGCGACAGTTCAGCTCGACCCTGAGGTCATCCATGGCCGTCGCGTGCGGGGCCGCCGTCCCATGGGTCACCGTCGGCATACGCGACTGAGCCAGCGAGGGTTCGGCCCGCTGTCTTCTGTAGGCAGGAGAGTTCATGGCAGAAGCGACGAGATGGTCGACATCGTGTCGCCACTGTTCTGCCGCCTCAGGGGTGGCGCCCTCGTCCGGACAGTTGTGGAGTAGAGCGCGTGCTGCGGCTAGCACGCTCTCCGGGCTCGGTCGCGGCGGAGTTGTCGCCACCGTTGGAGTAGAGGGCTGCCGAGAGGAAGCGACCTCTGGCGGCGCGAGAGCCGGCGGCACACTATCCGTACGGTCAGCGGCTCATCCTGACCTGCGCGCCATGGGCGCCTCAGGGGCACGAGCGGTCTGGCCGCCCGTTCGACTGGATTTGGGCGCTAGGAGCGCCGCTGGTACGCCAGCGGTCTGATCACCGGGCTGGCCTGATCTGCCCGCTCTCGAGCGGGAGGTAGCCTCATCGTCTCTCGTCTGGAGAGACGACGAAGTGGGCGAGAAGGCACGCCATGGGAGGTGACGTTCACTATGGTCGCGCAGAGAGCGCGGAAATCCCCTTACCTAGCACGCCAAATGTCGGAGTGTGTGAGCTGCGACACTCCTCCCGGCCTGCTCAGAAGCAGCCCGTGAGGTTCTTTTTTAGGAGATGGCTTAGCGCCCTACACGACCTTGGGCTCGAGGTAGCGGATGAACACCGAGATTTACGTGGTTCGGGCCACCGGAGCTTAATATCCTACGTCCACGAGAGTGCTTGTTCTATTGCTTGCCTGTGTGTGCTCATGCTTGTGCGTTGCGGGATCTGGAATGCGAACCATCTGCAGGGTGGTCACCCCGGTCCTCTTATAGTTCAAGGCCGGGGTGGTTACAATGAGGCTTGAGGCCCAAGTGACCCCAGAGCTATTTGGACCCTATACATGATCTAGGGCTTCATCCTGTGAGTAGAGTGGTCGACGGGGGAGTTAAGTCCTGCTGCCCGGCGCGCTGAGTGCCCCTGACCACGTGTCAGGTGATGATGAAGACGCCATCTAGTCGCCGCGTCTTATCGCCCTGCCTGGGCGGCTTCGTGCCGTTGGGCGACACTGTTCTGCTGTCACGCCTTGCCATCCTGTCTTGTTGCCGTAATGGCGAACGGGCAGAGGACGGAGGCGTGTGTACTGCGCCATGCTTCTAGGGAAGGCGCTAGCTTTGAATGCGAAGCTTGACAGCACACTTCCTTCTTTGACTTTGTCGACCCACGGCCCACGATGGATCGTAGAGCACGTGGAGGCTCTGGAGCTCTTATCGACGGGTTTGGTGCCTAGGGACACCTAGCAGCCCCGGACCTCACCTCAGCGGGGAGGCTCGGACCGGAGCTCAGGGCACGTGTCAGCACCGGAGTTGTCCTAACCGGGGAGGTGGCTCTAGTCTAGGGGACACGTGGCAGCTCCGGACCTTACCTCAGCGGGTAGGCTCGGACCAGAGCCCAGGGCACGTGCCAGCACTGGAGTTGTCCTCAGCGGGGAGGTGGCTTTGAGCCAAGGGACACGTGGCAGCTTCGGACCTCACCTCAGCAAGGAGGCTTGGACCGAAGCCCAAGGCACGTGTCAGCCCCGGTGCCGTCCTAAGCTGGGAGGTGGCTCGGAGCCAGAGGACACGTGGCAGCCCCGGACCTCACCTCAGCGGGAAGACTCGGTCCGGAGCCCAGAGCACGTGTTAGCTCCGGATCTCAAGCGCACGTAGCAGCCCCAGGGCTGACCATGGGGCCAAGGGCACGTGGCTATGCTTGGGCCCACCTCAGCAGGGAAGCGGGGCCCAGGCTGTCTTTTAACCACTACGCGGGGGTACCCGGTCCGCAGGGTACCCACAACTACTGCTTGTGAGGTATGGTGAGCCTAGTTGTCGGACGTGAGAGCAAACACATGAAAGAAGGACTTTAGATGAGGAAGTGCGGATCAAAAGTTAAAAATGAATAGATATCTAAATTGATCACATGAAACTCTAAATCTTCACCTTGCCACTTGCAACCATAGATTGATGAAACTAATTTTTTAGATAATCGAAGAGTAGTAGAACATCCATATAAGCCCCATAGAGTTTGGTCCAAATTACGAAGGCTTGTACCTCCACGTCCTATCTTCTTATTGTTCCTGCCGTCGAAGCTGCGACACCAGCATCTCCCTGGAACCTGTTGCGCAGGGCCACAGCACGGAGCTGTCGGGGGCGGCCAAGTCTACCGTGGAGGAGTTCGCCCGACTTGTAGCTTCTAGGTTCCAGCGCGGGTAGCTTCTAGGTCTCCCGCTTGCCTTGTATCCTCCTCTATATGTCGGAGTTCTGCCTTGAATAAAGACTTACTTGTTTGAAGTTTGTGAGTCTTAAATTGTTGGTGTAGACTTCAGACCCAGGGCAGCGCAAAGCTCTGAAATGACTTAGCCGAGTTGGATAGCTCTTTGCTGATGTCACGAGCTTGTTCCTTTGGGTCCTTAGCAGTGTAACGGCCCGGAGCGCTCCGGCAGTGTGGCTAACTCAACCTCTCGGGTCCTTGGCAACGCAAGAACGTGAGGGAACCTCGGCCAGTGTCTTCAGCTTGTCTTAGCTGGAACTCCGAGTTCTCTGCTTGCTGCTGCAGTGGTCCGACGTCCTGCTCGCATGGTTCATCATGATGGCCCCCTTGATAGGTGTGGCCTTCGAGTTGGGGCGCACCTACCAAGTAGACTGGATGAAGTAGGACGTCTACCTCGGACCTCCTGGGAGGTCCGAGACGTCAAGGACCTGTTCATACCTACATACATGGCAGATAAAAGGAGTAGTCGTGCTCTCTGGTCACTCTTTCCTGTTGTTAGTTTCACTGCAGCTTACGGTCCTCAGCTGAGTTACGGGGCTTGGGTAATTCGATGTGGGTCATCCGGGTTATGGTTAAAACCTTGCTCAGGGGTATGAGCCATCTGGTTCCCCGGTACTTAGCTGTAGCGCTCGAGAGGCAGAGTGTGCACGCTTAGGGTACGGAACCGGACTAAGCACGCTACATACCTTGGACCTCCCACTTGCATAAGCCTTTCAGGGGAGGTAGTGCGGCAGGCTTAGGGTACCGAACCTAGCTAAGCAGGCTGCGCACCCTGGACCTCCCACCGACGTTATCGTTTAAGGGGAGGGACCATTCGGCACCATAGGGCCCCCGAGCAATGAGGCAACCATAGGACCCAGGTACAGCACAGGTACCTCAAGCGGACCTGCCTGCAGAAGGATAGCACAACTCTTACTATGGATGAGCACAGGAAAAAGTGACTGGCATACGGCCGGAGTGGTATGGTAAGAAAGCACGAAAAAGAAAAGGGGCGATGCCCGGGGTCCAGTTACTTCCTTGTACGTAGGTGTGTACTTTCGACCCCCAAGTATTCAGTTGTAGCACAAGGGAGGCAGTGCGGCAGGCTTATGGTACGGAACCAGGCTAAGAAGGTTGTGTGCCCTGGACCTCCTGCAGGCGTTAACCTTTTAGCGAGGGGAACTTCCAGTGCCACGGGACCTAGGAAAAGTATGTAGGACACGCTCTGGACATGCCATTTACATTTGATATGCATGAGTGAGCACAAACTGTAGAGAGAGAGAGAGAGAGAGAGAGAGAGAGTACACAGGGTAAGACAAATTTTTATCATCTCAGGCTTTATTCATAGGAGGAAACAGGTCATACAAGAAGACAGTGACCCGCTCCGTATGATAGGAGTAGCAGCACTCCTCCGGAGTTTAGCTGTTCTAAGCGCTGCTCCTAGACGCTATGACACCCTTACAGAGAAAAAAGAACCCTACCGCTGCGCTAAGGATAGAACTTACGGAGGTGTTCTATATTCTACGGATTAGGTAGAGATACCCCATCCTCTGTGGCTAGACGGATGGACTCGGGGCGGCATGCTTGGCCATCCCAGCTGGGGGAGAGTTTGTTTGCCCCTTCTCGAGAAAGTATTCGCCGAAGTACCGGGTCACCCACCTCCAGCTGCCTACTCCGCACGAACCGCTGCTGGTAGCGTTGGAGCGCCTGGTGGTACCGCGCTTTTCGAGCAGTTGCTTGCCACCTTCACTCATCGACAAGGTTGATATCTTCACGCGCAGGAGCTGGTCTTGCGTGGCTTCGTCGTATGCTTGAACACCAAATGAGCCATGGTGATTTTTAGGGGGAGGACGGCCTCAGCCCCATACACCAGGAAGAAGGGTGTTTCCCTTGTCGTGCAACAGAGGGACGTCCGGCTAGCCCAAAGTGCACACGGAAGCTCTTCTACCCAATTGGCACCATGCTTCTTCAAGCTATCATAGGTGCGCGTCTTGAGTCCCCTGAGTATCTCGGCATTTGATCTTTCAACTTGACCATTGCTCTCCGAGTGAGCAACGGAAGCATAGCAAACTTGGATGTCGAGGTCTTCGTAGTAGTCTTGGAACACTGCACTAGTGAACTGGGTCCCGTTGTTGGTGATGATTCTGTTTGGGACCTTGAACCGGCAGATGATCGACTTGATGAACTTGACTGCTTGTATTGTTATTACAGGGAAACTTACAGCCACTTGGTGAACTTGTCTACGGTGACGTAGAGGTATCGGGATGTCCGGCCCCCACACGGCGAAGGGCCATGAGGGTGGGATCATCTGCAGCGTCTGCGCCGGTGAGTGAATCTGCTTGGCGTGGAACTGGCACACCTTGCATCTCTTGACCAGGTCGACGGCATTCTGGAGAGCTGTCGGCCAGTAGAAGACATGCCGGAAGGCTTTACCGACCAGCGTGCAGGAAGATACATGGTTTCCACACTCGCCTCCATGGATATCTACGAGCAAGTCGCAGCCCTCCTCTCGGGTTATGCACCACAATAGGACACCATTAGTGCCACGCCGGTAGAGATCCCTTCTTCCAGCGTGTATCATTTGGCCAACCGAGGGATCTGTTCAGCGGATACTCGTTCATCGGGAAGGATATTGTCTTTCAAATAGTCCCGGATCTCCATGATCCATGCGTAAAGACCTACTTGAGCACTTGAATCTTGAGCGCTGGGTTGCACGGAGTCCTCGGTGACGCTTACGGTCCTTGGCGGGCACCATGGCAGCACGGCCGCCGAGACCGCCAGCTTCGAGGTGCTGATCTCACCCCCATCGCTTGTTTCGGCCGGCCAGGCGCCAGGTCGCAGCAACTTCCTTTCAAAGACCCCCTCAGGCACTTGGAGCCCACGTGGAAGCCTTTGTTGATAGGTCACCAGCTATTATGTTGTTGGCGTGGGGAACATGGCACAAATTCAAGGATAAGAAGTCCTTCTCCGAATTCTGTACTTGGAGGAGATAAGCTGCAAGTTGAGGGTCGTTGCAACAACACTCTCCCTTGACCTGCTTGATGATAAGTTGAGAATCACCCTTGACCAACAATTGTTGGACGCCGAGGGACAACCCGGTGTTTAACCCGAAGATGAGAGCCTCATACTCCGCCATGTTGTTGGTTGCCTTGAAGTCAAGTCGTACCATGTACTTGAACTGCTCGCCGGTTGGTGTGACGAGCAGAACCCCCGCTCCGGCACCTTGCTTGCGCGAGGAGCCGTCAAAGAAGAGAGTCCAGTGAGACCCAGTGAAGATCGGAGCTCTGATCTCTGGTTCACCGATGTCTTGGCCCCCTAGGCGGCATGGTGTTAGAGTCCACTCTGCCACGAAGTCAGCAAGCGCCTGGCTCTTCACTGCATGGCGCAATATGAAGTCTAGCTCGAACTCCGCCAGCTCCGCAGCCCATTTGGCTATGTTTCCAGTTGCGTTGGGGCTGTGGAGCATGGTTCTCAGTGGGTACAAGGTGACCACTGAGATCTTGTGAGCTTGGAAGTAGTGGCGCAACTTCCTTGATGCAACGAGGATTGCGTAGAGCAGCTTGTGGACCTCGAGATATCTTGTCTTGGCTTCATGGAGGACCTCACTGATGAAATAGACCGGACGCTGGATGGCCCGGACCCTTCCGGAGGGGTTTGGGACGTCCTCTTGGAGAGGTCCGGGACTCGGGGACCCCCGGCCCCCGGATCCGGTACTATACCCTGGGAGCTGGGACCCTGGCGTGTGTTGGCCGTCAGGCCCACGTGTCAGCTCCGGATCCCTCCTCAGCGGGGAGGAGGTCCAAAGCCCACATACACGTGGCAGCTCCGGACCTCACCTCAGCGGGGAGGCTTGGTCCGAGGCCAAGGGCATGTGTCAGCTCCGGAGCCCTCCTCAGCGGGGAGGAGGTTCAGAGCCCACATACATGTGGCAGATCCGGACCTCACCTCAGCGGGGAGGCTTGGCCCGGGGCCAAGGGCACGTACCGGCTCCGGAGCCCTCCTCAGCGGGGAGGAGGTTCAGAGCCCACATACACGTGGCAGCTCCGGACCTCACCTCAGCGGGGAGGCTTGGTCCAGGGCCAAGGGCACGTGTCGGCTCCAGAACCCTCCTCAGCGAGGAGGAGGTTTAGAGTCCACATACACATGGCAGCTCCGGACCTCACCTCAGCGGGGAGGCTTGGTCTTAGGCCAAGAGCACGTGTCGGCTCTAGAGCCCTCCTCAGCGGGGAGGAGGTTCAGAGCCCACATACACGTGGCAGCTCCAGACCTCACCTCAGCGGAGAGGCTTGGCCCGGGGCCAAGGGCACGTGTCGACTCCAGAGCCCTCCTCAGCGGGGAGGAGGTTCAGAGCCCACATACATGTGACAGCTCTAGACCTCACCTCGGTAGGGAGGCTTGGTCTGGGGCCAAGGGCACGTGTTGGCTCCAAAGACTAGGCGCACGTGACAGCTCCAGGACTGACCCCGGGGCCAGGGACACGTGGCCGCGCCAGCGCCCGCCTCAGCGGGGAGGTGGGTTCTCGACTTTTTTCTTCAACCCTCCACGCGGGGGTACCCGGTCTGCAGGGTACCGACAGACCCTGTTTTTCCAAACTAAATAAATGGATTGACCCTACTCCGTTTAGGCTATTTAACGGTGTTAAGTTAATGATAAAAAGATATATATATACCCTTGCACCATTGACCCTTCTTTTCATTGTAATCTTCATGTATGACCCTACTTTATACAATAAAATTTCAGCATTCTATATTATTATACTAAAATTTTAGCAACAGTTTAGATAAATTTTTTTTCAATAATATGACTATCATTATTTTTGTGAATCACAATTAATTTAAGTTTTACAGAATTTTGACAACAATTTCACTATAATGTGACCATTTGGGCAGCAAACAATTTCATATATATCAACTCACATTACAAATAATATGCACAATTAAACGTTAGATTAGGGTCAAGAGCACAATTGTCCCATATACAAAAGCTCAAGAAAAATGGCAGTACAATAGATCAATAAAAATATACAATTATATATTTTTTGAAGGAAGACAGTCATACTAACTGAACCATATCTTAGATGCATATTCTGCGCATTTAACCAGTTAATTTTACTGAGAATGATAATTCCTAGTTGTTTAAAATTACCATATTCTTTTAACCTAAACACTGAGTCTTCAAATGTATGTTAAGATTCGCGTGCTAGTTGGATAGAAAAATATAAATTATATCGTGTGTTCAGATGACTCATTGCGTAAGTTGAAAGGATATACTAATTTTCAGACGATTGAAAACTATCAATTCTTTTATTTTATTCTCCGATTTTTTATGTGTTCCTAAGCAAGCAATTATGTCATGTTGTTTTCAACCCTCGATCTTGTGCACATTAACAATCATGTTCACGACCCGGAGTTTATCTAATCTGGGAATTATGAAGGAATTTCTTTGAAATTGGTAAGTGCTATTCGAAGGCAGTAATCTCTACAATTGTTTTAGAACCGGTGCATGCGAAATAATATCTCGAGAAAATGACTGCTAGTGCTTGTATAGAACTGTCCCACGTGAGGCTATCCTGCGCGTGTGCGTCAAACCAGCTCCTACTGTCAGGCAAGAACGATCTGCGGGAAAAATGACTAGTACCACTACCACACTCCCTAACGACGCACCTGATGAACAATAAACATATAAAATAAGCATTGGCTAACTTCAACATTGTTGCAGTGAAAACCTAAGAATCTATTTTCCATCTAGGCATCTACTCGACCAGTTTCATTTCAGAAGGCGTGCATGTAGTTCAAAATTCAATCTTGGTGACCTCTGACATACTTCCATTTTATCATGGTTTTGTTGTTCGAATAAAAAATTTAGACAAACTAACAGTTAAGCATTCGTGTTTTATATTGAAAACAAAGTGCCAAAACTTATATTGAAAAGGTCGCCACTAGATCCATTTACTTACCGTAGGACGGTTTTTTGGTGTACATTTTGTATATAGTAAACAAGGTAGTATATAAATGTATATTGAAAGGAATAACATATATAACTCAGTGTGTGCATTTTTATGACCGAATTCACTGGAATCATAGGGCAGCATTATATATCACTAAAAAAACAAATACATAGGGCATATATCATCTAAACAAAAATATATATTTAAACAAACTTCCTGCACTTCAATCAATTGAAAACGACAAAGCTTTTCAGGCGTGGATTCTAGAATTCAATGTTTAAGGGGTTTCTATGGTTGTCGGGGCTTAGAGGAGATTTCGTAGTTGAAAGGCCTAGGTCTCTAGCATTGACTTAATTGTGACTTTTGGTGATAGATACGATGTTGGAACTAATCTTGTATATGAGTTTGGGAGTTTGCATGTTAGATCGTGTTCCAGCATCAAGCAAACAAGTCAATCTATGTCATTAAGATAGAAAATTGATATATAGCAAGTTTTAAGTAGTGTCAAAAAAGGACAAGCTTGTCAATTTATAACAAGACAGTCAATTGGTCATATGTTGAGAACTAACATGTTATGTGTTAAAGATGCTTGAAAAAGGATGATAGTGATCAATATGTTGATGATGGTGTTGGTGAGCATATAATCAACACTCATGTTTACATCAATACACATCATGGAGTATATGATCAAACATCAAAATTTAGTGGTGCCAAGATGGTCAAGATCGTGTCTGATACTATGTATCGATCGGAGGCTCCAGTCAAAGATTTAATCATTATTATTTATTTAAATTATGTCTTGTTTATCTTGCCACCAAACCATGAGACCCCATGATACTCCATAATTGGACTGTTTAGTTTAATGTCGGGACACTACGACAATCCAATAATTGTTTCCGCTGTAAGTTTTCAGATCTATATAGTCGAATATTCACCCTCTCTAGTGAGATAATTGTTTCCGCGGACACCAACAATATGAAAAGAGCAAGTGTATCTGAGAGGTGAAAGAAGAGGAAATGCTTGAGCTGTCAGATTAATATGGAATAGTCCAGAAACTTGGATCGAAGATATGTGAATTTCCAGTTGGAACAGCCCACGTACTGTTCGTTTTCTCTCTCTTGTAATAAAAGCACAAACCAATGCATAACCAGGAAACTGACCAAATCGGCTGTTTTGGTCCAATCCTTCCTCCTCCAGCTCAGACAAGGGCAGGCAGTGACAATGCACTGCAGCTGTGACGTTTCGAAACCGTCGCTCCAAATCTGGCTCGCATAGAGGGAAAACGGACGGCGCACCGCTAACCAGCCACGTGTCAGCACCATTCTCCAACCCCACACGTCGGCGACAGAGCGCGCCCCAGGTCAGCACTGGTTAACCCATCCCCTGGCCCGAGCCGCACCGTCCTGATCACCATGGCTGCGCCCCACTAATCACCCTCGAACCCGCCCTTCCGAGTTCCGATCCCCGACGCGCAGTGGCGGGCGTGGCCGGAGCCTGCCGCCGCGGCATTTTGTCGAGCGCATGGCGCTCGTGCCCAGCGGCAAGGACGATCCCGCAGGTCTCAGCCTGCCCTGGTCCGAGATGTTCCGGTCCGCCGCGCTCTTGGGGCCCAAGCAGGAGGAAGACCACGGCGCGCCGCCCGAGAAGCCCCGGCCGGCGAAGGGGCCGAAGGAGGGTAAGGCGGCCAAGCCGGCCGCGGACATCGCGGGCCTGTCTCTGGAGCACGACGCGCGGCTGGCGCTTTACATCGCCATGGCGCACGCCGGACTGGCCACGGCGCTGCTCGTGCTCTACGGTCTCTATCTGCTGCTCGCCGATTTCCTCCGACCGCTGCAGTGGGCGCTTCTCTGCTCCGTCCCGCTCCGGGAGACGCAGCGCGCGCTCGTCGCCTTCTGGGAGCCGCCACTCCGGGCCGGGCTCGGCGCTGCCGTGCTCGCGCTCCCGCTCGCCGCGCTGCGTTCCTCCGCCGCCACGCTCGCCGATGCGCGCGCCGCGATCCTGCGCCGCCCGCTCCCGCACTCGCCGGCCTTCCCGCGCCTCCTCCGCTGGCTCGTCACTTCCTTCTTCTTCCTTGTCCTCTTCGAACGCCTCGGCGCCGCTGCCGCGCTGCTTCTCCTCGCCCTCGCGCTCGCCTTCTGCGCCGCCTCACCCAAGCTCTCCCGCGCCGCGTCCTCGCGCATTTCCGGCCGCCGCCGCCGCTCCTCCTTGCGCGGCCGCCTCCTCACCGGTGGCATCCTGCACCACCTGAAGACGCTCGTCGCCGTCGGCCTCATGCTTAGCATGATATTCGGGTTCGTAGCCGGCATCATCTTCTTCTCCTACAAGATCGGGCTGGAGGGCAAGGACGCCGTTATGTCCCTCAAGTCCCATGTCGAGAGGGGCAACTACTCTGAGAAGATTGGCCTCAAGAAGTGGCTGGAGGACAATGACATCCCCGGCTTGGTAGATCAATACTCCGCCAAGTTTTATGACACCGTCTGGGAGCAGGTAGACCATCTGGCAGTGCAGTACAACCTCACAGATTTCACTAGCGGATTCAGGCATTTCTTGATCAGCCAATCAGTCGGGCCAACCAGCAAGGAGGCGCTCATCACTTCCAGACCACACCCGTACTCGATGAAGCTGCAGGCCATCGCAGCCCGTGTGAAAAGCAGGGAGTGGGTGGAGATTTACAGGGAGTTAGACTCGTTCTTTAGAGAGTTGTTGATCACAAGGGAGGATTTGGTGGTCAAGGCCAAGGAGCTGGTTTTGCAGGGCACAGAGATTGCAAAGAGGCTGCTGTCGAGCGGCACGTCGGTACTCGGTGGTAGTGCCAATTTAATGCTATCCATTGCTCTCCGCATTGTATCAGGTGCAGCTGAGGTGGTGAATTTCGTATCACAACTGATGGTTTTTTTGTGGGTGCTGTACTACCTCATTACAGTTGAGGGAGGTGGGGCTACAGAGCAGATCATGGACCTTTTGCCTGTGTCGAAACAAGTAAAAGATCGCTGTGTAGAGGTCATCGACCACGCTATTAGTAGTGTCATGTTAGCCACTGCCAAGATTGCCATATTCCAAGGAGTCCTGACATGGCTATTGTTCAAGTTCTTCAAGGTGCATTTTGTGTACACTTCAACTGTGCTTGGTTTCATCAGTGCACTCGTGCCCATACTTCCACCATGGCTATCCTCGATATTTGTCGCGGGGCAGCTGCTCATGGAAGGCAAATATGTGCTTGCGCTGGTGGTAACTGCCATACACCTCATGCTCATGGATTATGGCACCACTACCATTCTGGAGGATATACCTGGGTACAACGGTTATCTCACTGGTCTCAGCGTAATTGGTGGCATGACATTGTTCCCCAATGCACTGGAGGTACTACTTTTCTTCTCTATGATTCACTTTGTTTCTACAAATCTACTGGTAGTCCAGTTGACCGTTTTAGATGTTGTTATGAAAATAAACAACAATCAACAACAACAACCAAGCATTTATCCCAAGCCTGTTGGGATCGGCTAGACATGAAACCCAATATCAATGAAGTAAAAGAGAGGAAGAGATATAAGAACAAGGGAAAAAGAAAAAAAAAGAAAAAAGAAAAAAAGAAAAAAAGAAAAAAAAGAGAGAAAAGAAAAATGAAAAAAGAAAAAAAAAAGAAAAAGAGAAAAGAAAAAAAAAAAGAAAAAAACCAAGACTACAATTCTGGCACATGAATTGCTACTTTCCATGCGGTCCTATCATGAGCTAAGTCTCTGGATACATTCCAATATCTCAAATCTCGTTTTACCGCCTCCTCCTAGATCAACCTTGGTCGTCCTCTACCCCTCCTAATATTTTCTCTACCTCTTAAAATTCCACTGTTAACCGGTGCTTCTGGAGGTCTCCGTTGGATATGTCCAAACCACCTAAGTCGATGTTGGACTAACTTCTCTTCAATCGGCGCCACCCCTACCTTATCTCAAATCGCCTCATTCCTTATTCGGTCTCTTCTCGTGTGCCCACACATCCACCGTAGCATGCGCATCTCTACGACACTCATTTGTTGGACATGTTGCCGTTTAGTTGGCCAACATTCCGCCCCATAAAGCATCGCGGGTCTGATCACCGTCCTATAGAACTTCTCTTTTAGCTTTTGTGGGACTTTCCTATCACATAGGATTCCAGAGGCTTGTCGCCATTTCATCCACCCTACCTTGATCATGTGGCAAACATCCTCATCAATATCGACATTGCTTTGTAACATTGATCCTAAGTATCGGAAAGAGTCCCTTCTAGGTACTATTTGTCCTTGTAGACTAATATTTCCCTCTTCACGACCAACACCACTAAAGTCACACCTTATATACTCGGTTTTGGTCTTACTAAGTCTAAACCCCTTGAACCCTAAGGTTTGTCTCCATAACTCTAATTTCTTATCAACACCATCTCTAGTTTCATCTACCAGCACTACATCATCAGCAAAGAGCATGCACCAAGGGATATCCCCTTGTATATCCTTCGACACCTCATCCATCACCAAGGAAAAGATGTATAGGCTCAAAGCTGATCCTTGATGTAGTCCTACCGTGATAGGAAATGCATCAGTCTCACTATCAGTTACGCGCACACTTGTCCTAACATTATTGTACATATCCTTGATAAGGGTAATGTACTTTGTTGGCACTTTATGTTTCTCTAGTGCCCACCACATGACTGACCTTGGTATCTTGTCGTACGCCTTCTCCAAGTCGATGAACACCATATGCAAGTCCTTCTTCTACTCCCTATATCTCTCCATAAGCTGATGAAGCAAGAAAATCGCCTCCATTGTAGACCTCCCAGTCATAAAACCAAACTGGTTTTTAGTGACATTGGTCACTTTTCTCAGGCGGTGTTCAATCACTCTCTCCCAAAGCTTCATAGTATGACTCATAAGCTTAATACATCGATAATTAGTACAACTTTGAATATCTCCTTTATTTTTGAAGATAGGTACTAATATACTTTTTCTACATTCTTCAGACATCTTGTTTGACCGAAAAATGTGGTTAAATAGCTTTGTGAGCCATACTATTGCCACGACACCAAGACATCTCCACACCTCAATAGAGACATCGTCAGGGCCAAGGGTCTTTCCTCCTTTCATCCTTTTTAATGCCTCCTTAACCTCAAACTCTTGTGTCCTCCGCACGAACCGCATGTTGGAGTCATCAAAGGAGTCATCCAACTCAACCATAGTGCTCCCATTCCCATCATTGAATAGCCCATTGAAGTAATCACGCCATCTATTCTTAATCTCTTCATCCTTCACTAGAATGCGGTCAGTCTCATCTTTGATGCATTTAACTTGATTGAGATCACTCATCTTTCTCTCGCGGATTTTTGCTACCTTGTATATGTCATTTTCACCTTTTTTGTCTCTAGTCTCTCATATAACTTATCATAGGCCTGTCCTCTTGCCTTACTCACAACCCGCCTTGCATTCTTCTTAGCCTCTTTGTACTTAAGCATGTTGCTTGCGCTTCTATCATTATGCCAACTCTTGTAACACTCTTTCTTCTCCTTAATGGCCTTTTGTACATCCTCATTCCACCACCAAGTGTCTTTATCTACAAGTTTCTTTCCCTTTGTCACACCGAACACCTCACTAGCTACCTTCCTAATACAAGTTGTCATCTTCATCCACATACTATCTGCATCTCCATTTTCTGCCTAGGGTCCTTCTGTGATCACCCTATTTTTAAAGGATTCTTGTGATTCTCCCTTCAACTTCCACCACTTTGTTCTTGTGATTTTGACACTTTTGTCCCGCAAAAATATGTATGGAAGCGAAAGTCAGCTACCACAAGCTTATGTTGTGTCACAACACACTCCCCCGGGATCACCTTACAATCTAGACACTCCCGTCTATCCTTTCTCCTAGTGAGTACAGTCAATCTAGCTAGAGTGTTGGGCACTACTAAAGGTCACTAGGTGAGATTGCCTCTTCCTAAAGAGGGTGTTAGCTATCAACAGATCATAGGCTACGACAAAGTCTAGGATGTCCTTACCCTCTTGATTTCTATCGCCGCATCCAAAACCTCCATGTACTCCCTCAAATCCTAGTTTAGTTGCACCCACATGACCATTGAGATCTCCCCCTATGAGGAGTTTCTCGGTTATCGGTACACTACTAACCATATCCTCCAAGTCCTCCCAAAATTGCCTCTTAGCACTCATGTTGAGCCCAACTTGTGGGGCATAAGCACTAATGACGTTCAAGACAATGTCCCCAATTACTATCTTGATTAAGATGATCATATCCCCTCGTCTTCGAACATCCACTACTCCATCCTTAAGACTCTTATCTATTAGAACACCTACGTCATTCCTAGTCCCAGCCGAACCAGAATACCAAAGCTTGAAACCGGTATTCTCGACTTCTCTCGCCTTTTGACCCGCCCATTTAGTCTCTTGTACACAAAGGATATTTACTCGTCTCCTAATGACAGCATCTACTAACTCACGTAACTTCTCCGTCAAGGATCCTACATTCCAACTACCCACCCGAAATCTATGTTCCTCGGCTAGCTTCCTTACGCTTTGTACCCGTCGAGTAAGACGCAAAGACCCTTGCTCACTTATCACTACATCCAGGCGATGATATAGCGCGCCACTAAGGTGGTGACGATCCGGCCCTTGCCCATTTAACACCATATCCGGGTTCCGATATGGCACGCCACTAAGGCGGTGGCGACCCGGCCCTTGCCCACTTAACACCATACCCGGGTTCCGATATGGCGCGTCGCTAAGAGGGTTACGCCCCAACGAATTTCTATTGGGTTTCATTTCCATAAGAATGACTAAGTGTAGTTGTTGGCTCACCAAGCCTATCACAACCCCCTCCTCCTTTAACCGGGCTTGGGACCGGCTATGTCATTACAACATAGGCGGAGTTGTACGCTTTTGCTTCCATTTAGGATAGGTTTCGAAAGCAAAGAGAAGCTAAACATCTGTCTAGGTATTCCTGAAGATGCATCTAGAAGAACTAATTTGCTGTGAGCTACAATACCTTTTTGCATTTGCCTTGTGTTGTCTCAGGAAATTTGTTCTGTGCCTAGATAGTTGTGTCTGTTCCCCACCTTTTCGTGGGTGACTCCCCATAGGTTTCTTATTCATGCAGTGGCTAGCCAATGTATAGAAAACTGATTTTCGTAAAATTCAGAAGAAGCAACAGCTGTTCCTAAGCAGAAAGTAGAAAAATTTGCCCCCTCCCCTTTTCTTATTTTTGTAGGGGGTAGTCCCTTAAATTGCTTTGAACCATTCTGAATCTTGGGAGATGGAGCATAGCAGTAGTTTTGCCCATTTTTATGGGGCTTTTGTTGGCCTCGATTTTTTTCTAACTGTTTGATATTGTTCTGCAGGGTGCAATATTAGGTCCTCTTATAATGACAGTCGTGATTGCATTGAAGAACTTGTACACAGAGTTTGTGCTTGCTGATGGAGAGGACTCCAGCAGCTAGCATGAGATGAAAATACTAAACCGTCTGTGCTTGAAGAGGATACATGTGTAGGAGTTTTGTACTCTATGTTTCCATGATGGTTTTGCTTGCCATTCATGGGCGTGAACAACTATTGCAACAGTTATGATCCTTTCCTTCTTGTTGCATTTTGCCCCCTCTAATGTCTATTGGACCGTGCCATATATTTATGCACCAAATTTACCCAACAGTCGTTTCTAATATCTATTAAGTTGTGCCACAGATTGGGTTTTGGTCCAATATTGACGCTATATTTAATCCAGATTAAGTTAAATTACTGAATCGTCAATTCTGCCATACTTGCCTAGTGGTCTAGTGCATATAAATCTTATGTACATCCAATTTCTGCAATTTTCAGTACTACAACCATACAAGTTCTTTTCTAGACTTTTTTTTTGCTGTGGTTCACATCTGGTGTTATGCTTCTGAAAGTATTCTATAGCAACGGATTCGTTTCATCTGATGAAAAGTCCCAGGTACCTTGTAGTTGTACTTAAAAAAAAGGACACCCCGGTACATGTAGCTCCAATTTGCATTGGGTCTGGGGAAGGGTTCGACCCACTTGTATTTTGTATGCAGCCTTTTCAGCATTTCTGCAAAAGGCTATTTTCAAGACTCAGACATGTGACCTAAGGCTATTCTCGCTGTGTTAGTGCCCCTTCTAACTTGTAGTTGGTACTGCAAGTGGTAAATTCAGACAGCTCAACCAGCTCAGAATGAGATTCCTGTTTGCTCATGATGGCACCTACCCCGTTTTTCTTTTTTTCAGCTCTTTGTGTGGCACTTTTGTACCGAATCCTGAAATGTTTTGAACATACAGCGTTAATACCTCGTTTCTTGGAACCAAATATTGACTAATTCTTATCTTTTCGGTTTATCATACCTTATGAACAAAAAAGCTTTGCAACTTTATGTAACACCCTGCATTACAAGTGTGAAAATGAAAATTTTTGAAACTTTAAAACAAGCTAGAACTCATTTGTATTCAAGATATAAAGTAGAGAGAAATTGAAATCTAGTTGAACACGAAAATGGAAGGGAAATACAAACCCCACCCAGTCTAATTGGGCTGAAACCCGGCTTCTCTTCCAGCCTAGCCGAAACCGCAGCTTTGGATTCCCTCCTCTCTCTGGCAAGTGGGGCCCAACCGTCAACACCTTCTTTCCTTCCTCCTTTCTTCTTCCCGTTGCTCCACCAGCGGTCCCCCTCTCCTTTTTCGCCCATGGTCGCCGACAGCGCCTAACCGAAAGCGGCAGGCCCCGACCCAAAAATTGCCTCGGATTCCTCTTGTCCCGGGTGTTTCGCCGCCCTACAAAACCCCCTCAGGAGCCCTACCGCCCCCTGCTTCCTCTCTCGATGGTAGACGGGAGCCGAGCCCGCCGTCTACCCCCACCGGGTGAGCCGCCGCCCCGTGCAATTTCCCTCCCTCTCTTCTCAATCCGACAAACTAGTGCACCCCTCTGACCCCAGGAACACCGGCGAGCCCACCCGGGGGTTCCCCAACGCCGCTCGCCGCTCAAGGACGCAACCCCGTGAGCTCCGGTGCGTACCTCCGCCTCTCCCCGGTGTTCCCTTTGATCCTCTCGACCTCTCCACGAGCTAACGTCGCCATCACGTTCCTCTTGCCTCAGTACGCGTCGCGGACACGGAGGGCACGAAGAACCATCGCCGGGACGACGCCGCGCCGAAACACTGACGACCCCTCCGGCCGCTCCTCGACGCGGCGCTTCTACACCTCCTGGGGGCGTGCCTACCCCCTACGTGAGATCCTGAGCTCCTCTCCTTCGTTTTCAGTGCTTAGATAGGGGTAGGAAGCCTCGTAGGACATAGATGACGAGCGCCGGCGAACTCTAGCACTTCGGCCATGGCGCGCTACCGCGCGCGGCCGTCGTCGGCGGTTGGTTCGGTCGGGGTAGACCCGAACCGTCCGATCTCACGCCAACGGCCGAGATTAAAACCTGGGCACCGGATCGTTTTCTTTAAATCTCGGCCGCCGGTGCCCGATCCAACAGCCCAGGTCAAACCAACCGATTTCCCACAGAAAAATTTGCACCCGACCCCCTAGATTCCTTGAATCCACACAAACAACCCCTTGTTTTTGTAGAAAAAGCCCTAGACCCTCTGAAAATCTGGATTTTTTGCGGTAAAATGATGATCTGGCCCCTGTAGGTGTTTAAAATGGCACTTTACACCTTGGGATGTTCCTGTTTTTACTAAAAAGACCCCTGAACTCTCTGCAAATGTGTTTCAGCCCTAGGAAATTCTGGAAATTTAGGAAATAGCCCCTGTAGAGGCTAGGAATAGCAATTTTAGGCCCTGGATAATTTACCAAAATGCCATGGGGAGTCTGTGCTTGTAGATACACCCCTGTTAATCATTCATTTTTGCAATATAGTCCCTGCAGTTGCTGAAAACTCATGTTTAGGCCCCTGTAATTAATCTGTTTTAGCAATATTGGCCCAAAATACTTGCTGTAAATTAGCAAAAAGGCCCCAACTTAATTACCAAATTGCCCCTGGTAGTAAGCTGTAATGATGATAAAATCTCTGGATTAAGCTGAAAATATACAAAACACCCCTAACCCTGCTGGAATGTCGCGAAACACCCTAGGTAGTGCTGTATTCACACTTTAAACCCTGTCTAGCGCCAGAAATTGACAATGAACACCCCATATGTAGGCTGAATTAACTCACACACTTTAAAAATAGGTTTTAATTGACATTTACACCCCCTAGACCTGCTGTATATGTACAAAACTTCTTAGGATATTCTGAAATAATATTTTAAACCCTTGTACCCTGCTGCCATTTAGCAAATAAAACCCTAGCCAGTGCAGTAATTACCAAAACACCCTGCCACTTGCTGTTTGGCATCCCAGCCCCTAGGAAGTTCTGAATCTACATTACAACTTTGCTTTGTTGCTGTTTTGTTTACAAAAACAACCCTACATATGTGCTGAATTAATAAGACATCTCCACTACATGTAGAAAATCACACTTAGGGCCCTAATATTTCCTATCCATGCAAATCACCCTATAAAAATGATGAGAACAAAGCAGATTGTTAGTAAGAAATGAACTAAGTGAAGAAAATGTGCAAGATTAGTTTATATGTAATGAAATTACCATGAATTGCTTGGGAATTGAGTTGCTTCTTTATGGATTTCCTGTTATTTTTCTTTGCACCTGTTATGACATCGATCAAATCAGCGCCCGAGCCGACGTTCGACTTGCAAGCTCAAGACCTCGACGACCCTGAGCCGCAGGACTTCTCGAGAGGCAAGTGCCCTTGACCACATTGTTCCCTGTTTTGGAGTTGTAGTTAGAAATTGCATGCATTGTCTTAATTTGAATCCCATGCTAGGGTTGTTTACTAGAATTTCCATATCTTTTTTGTAGCCTGGGTTTGGGTTAGTTAGGTTTTATTTATGTCGTTTTCACATGCTTAGCCCTGCTTAGATGAAAGGATGGGACTAGTTTACATTAATGTTATTATCATGATATTTGAGATGTTGTTGTAGAGATATATATGGTATATATATATATATATATATATATATATATATATATATATATATATATATATATATATATATATATATATATATATATATATATATATATATATATATATATATATATATATATATATATATATATATATATATATATATATATATATATATATGGAGAGTAGAGATAGGAATCTAGCAGGCTGGTTGGTGCGTATGCACGAGACTGGGGCTGGTTGTTAGTGCCTGCATAGATTCTAAGGACCGGTTCGTGGGACTCCGTGAATTGGAGACTGCGCCACCACAAGAACTGGTATGGGACAGAATGGCCAAGTAATTAGGTGTATTCCCGATGTAGTGTGAGTGTTTGTTAGGTGCGGGGAATGGGAGTCGACAAGACTACCCTAGGATCCGCAAGGCTCCAGAGGGGGCCACTGCGGCGGAGGTAAAATGGACTCCAGGATGCCACAGGGGTGAAACCTCAGTGGGCTCATGCTCGTCGGGATTCTCTTTGTAAAGGCCATATCGTGATCTCCTGGCCGCACAACTTAGGAAGTGTGAAATGTGGCTAGCTACCACGGGCAAAAGGGAGGATTTAGTCCACCTGACAACAGGGGACGGAATCACGACTTGTGGGTAAAGTGGTACAAACTCTGCAGAGTTAAAACTGTCTAGACAACCGTGCTCACGGTCAAGAGCGGGCTAGTAACTCTCTCATGATTAGCATGGTTTGGATTGGATTGATTGGTGATTTGGGATGGTGGTTTGGGATGAGTATCACATTTAGTTTTGGAGATACTTGGAGATGTGGTTGGGATGGTTGAGATATTCACCTAGTAAATAGGATACTTAATAAGACTAAGGAATAGGTTGCTTAGTGCATGAGCCGTGTTTAGCCTTCCTTAATTCTTGCCTCATCATGCATAAAACTTTTCCTCACTTGATGAGTACAATATGTACTTAGGCATTTTTCTTTTTTTTCTCTATTATAATTGTTGCTCAGTGAAAAGAAGATCAAATGAAGACGGTTTGAAGAAGGTCAAGTAGCTGTCAGTCGATTTGCCTGTGGACGGGTCTACAAGATTCTCCTCTTCCGCTGCTATTCGAGACTCATTTAATGTATAAATGTCATTGATTTTTGATATATAACTGTTTATCACTACATGTATGATTAAACCGATCCTGGCATACATGTAGTTTGCGGCCTATTTTTCTTTTTATAAAACCGGGTGTGACACTTTACTTATGAATCGAACTTGGTCGTGACCCTTGAGTGACCTAGAGTGAACTTCATTTCAAGTTATGCACTACTTTATGAGAATAACTAGCTTTCCTTGGACAGGAAAGGTGGGAAACTGGTTTCATATTCCAATGCCTTTTAAACTAATGAAATCATTGATATCTGCTAGCTTCTAGATTCTGTCTGCATTTGGAAAGGTAAACATTTTAATGAGCAATTACAATAAACTATCACTTTCACATGTGTTGTCTATGTTCTCAAAGACATACTGGATTATCCAAGAACTATATAAAAAATATTTTCTACCTCTCTGACTGCCTTCATTTCTTCTGGATATCATGGGTGGTCTAGACCCTAGATCTGGATTTTTAATTATTGTCGTGTTTGTTAAGCTGATTTTGATGTCTGTGATAATTGCATCTTCTATACCTAGTGGCAGTCTAATTGAAAGTACCTTAGTGTCACCTAGAGAGAGGGGGTGGCTAGAAGTTTCTGAATTTTAATTAAAACTTGCAGGGGAACTAAAAATACCAAGACCAAAACTTTATTGTGTGGACAAATAATTAAGCAAGATTATACTGCTCCTAACCAAATTCTAAATCAATTTAATGCTATTAGAAGATGTAAATAAGGTCTAGAAAGTAGATTCATAGAGAACCTATACGCAAATACTCATAACCTAGTAGATTGAGATTTGCATAAATATGAATAAGATCTTGAGAAATGCACATCAAATGAAGCATGTAAGGATTTGTTTAGCGAAGTTCAGCAGTTTGCTCTGAAGTTGTGTACATCTTCGTTGAGGAAGCTCTCAAGAGAGCCAGGTGTCGATGTTTTTTCCACCTCCTAGTAATCAAATGATGTGTGTTTTATGTCTGGATTACTAGCTAATAAAGACAAGGACATATACTGGTTTGGACAGAATGTCATACGTCCAGTTCGGGTGTTCGTCGGTATTGTATTAGCTCGACGGTACGTGGAATTAGGAGTTACAAGCAAGGTTTCCTCGCGCTTAGAAAGTCTATGTGTTTTGCGTATCGTGTGGGCGTGAAGTCGTCCGTAGGGAGATTCCGGCCTCCCATTTTATAGCCCGGACACTTCTACCTACCGTCGGCTCCTCATAAATGGGCGAGCGTTTACATGGTGTGTCAGCGTCTTAGGCGGCCCGATGAGCTACAAGAGCGATGAGTACACCTGCTCCCGTCTCATCTATAGTCTACGTCTACTTTTGGTGTCTGTACACCCGCGTCGAACAGGACGGGACGGATGGTATGGTCAGCGTCGTGCCAGTCTTGTCGCACGTGGCCTCCCTCTCCGTCTTGATATCCTTCTGCCGTACCTTCACATCAGTATTGAAGTCTCCTAAATGCCTCTGGCCCGATCTCTAGCCTGAGTCGCTCCTCTTTCGGCCTCGATGGCCAGGATCGGAGGCTGGAAGTTGCCTCTTGCCTTTAGGGGTCGGATGTCGCTTTCCGACCTTAGGGGTCGCCGGCTATGCCCCAACCCTGGCAGTCAGGGGTCGATCGCTTGTGTACCGATGTCGGGGTCGGGAATCATAGTAGCACCTTCCTGAACCCGGGCCCCGAGTCATGACCTTGTGCCGGCACTTCCCACGTAACTAGATTGGGGCCCGTGGAGCCACGTGGCTTTGTACGATAGGTTGATCGGTCGCCTCTCGGGTACTCAGGGTTCATCACCCCGTCAGTAGCCCCCGGGCCCTTGGCCGAATTACTTTTGAACCGGTCGGGGGCACATCCTGCATATGATGGAGGCCCTAAAAGGATAAGAGAGAACAAAAGATTGCGTGGGATAATCGTTTCGTTTTGATTCTCATAGGCTACATCTAGACTCAAAATTTATGCGTTGGGCTTATTCGTAGCTTTGAGTCGTTCAGTAGCCCTCGGGCCCTTCCTTCAAAGGTCGGGCTCGGTTCGTTTCGCGAATCTGCTTCGCTATCCATCCGCAAATCGTTCATTATTTGCCTGTTTGGAGAGGTTGAGCTGACAGGGAATTTACCTCGCTAGCCGAATTTTCGGACTCGGTGAGATGCCTAACGGGTTAATCCGAGTGGAACCCCGTTGCCTTTTCTCAAGGATTGGCGAATCAGGTTGACCTAATCGGGGCTCGATGCCCGCATTCCATGAGATCTATCTTGGTAAATCACGCAGAACCCGGGCCATTAGGGGGACATGGCGACTCGATGCCGACCCTTCGGGGGGCAACTGCGGAGTCACCAAAGTGGGACTCGAATATCAAAGCGTTAGAGATGTCGGTAGCGTACGCGGCTCCTGAGTGTGCCATTCGATGGCCACCTCACGTCGTCTATCCCTCGCTCGAGTTTGTTCCAGGCGGTCCTTTCGACCTACACGGTAGGTAGACCTTCGAACCCGAAACTTTGATCGGACCCCAAAAGTGGGCCATAAAACTTACCTAATTACCTAGACCTTTGATTTCAGTGGCCCATTGGTGTCGCGTCGGGGGTAGGCGAGGAGACAATGTGGAGAGGCGGTTAGGAGAAGGGGGAGCGGCGTGGGATTTTTTAAATCGTTGTGGGTTTCGAAGAGGAGAGTTCGTCTAGCCGAAACTATGGCGAGCGTCGTGTCCCGAGGTCTCGGGGGACATGCACCCACTCCGCGGATGGAAGGCATTACTGTGGGGTGCACGCGTCCTTAGGCCAAGGCGCCTTTCCTCTCGGTCGTCGCACGCGGGCTATAGAAATAGCATTTGGGACCCAAGTTTTTACTCCTACCCTCGCTGCTTTTGTTCTCCACTCCAGCCTCCTCGTGCTCCTTTTCCTGTGTGAACTTTAGTAGCGTAAGTTAGAAAGACAGAAATGGAAGGAGAGTATGAGTAATTTTCCATCTTCTCCCTTATCGCCGTAGAGCATGTCGGGCTGGACGAAGTCCCGTGTCACCGCCGACCAATCCCCCCTCTAGTCGACCGGGGGATCATCTCGACGTCGGAGTTCCGGCACATTTGCATCCCGATCTGAGAGACGGTCCCGATGCCTTGTGTTGATAAAGTTGTCAACTTCCTCGACTTCCATACTGCGGGCTAGGGAGTTGTGGAGGCGAACAAGCATCGGGTCACTGTGATTCAGACCCAAGTCGAGGCGCTGCAAGCGGAGGGGCTGACTGCAGAAATCATCCTTCGCATCTGCATTGAGCGAAGGGTGCAGCTCCTACGGGGCCTAGGCTCAAGCCATGTGGACTTGAGACAAGTGAACTTGCAAGAACGTTGAATTGCGGATATTGTCTGTAATCATCAGTTTTCTTATTTACATCAACAATCCTCCTATAAGACTTTGTTCGATCATACTATTGGCTTGTAATGTACATGTACTAGCCATTCATGGCTCTCCTAATAAAAGGAAGTAAGTTTTTTTTTCTATATACACGTGATTTTCCCTTTGCGTTGTGTTTTTGGTCCGTAGCTTTGAGAACTTTCGCAGTTCTTAGTCGTGGGTCACAAACACTAGGTCACGAAAAATAATATGTCGCTTTCGTTCCTGCGCTTCACTTGATCCGTAGCTCCAAGAACTTTTCATAGTCCTTTTTCATAGGTTGCGAATCGTGAAGAAAGTACTTAGAAAAATTTTCATGGATGCCTTAAGGGTTTTGGTCATCCCGCTCTTGGCGGGCGGGTAGCCCCCCGAGTGGCACATGACGGTCGAGCCGATCGACACGTCGTGTGGCACTTGAGCCGCGCGGATTTGTTTGGGTTCTGACCATTCAAGGTCGGGGGTTTCGATCCCTGTGACGGGATGACGTACCCGGGCTCAGGCCCAGGAGGGGAGACCCTCTACTTTATATGGAAGTAAAAAAGTTGAAAGGGAGGGGGCACTTATATTTTGTTTTTTTGTTGGGTTTGCGTTTTTCGGCCTGCTTCCTTTCGCTCGGAGGTCGGGGCTTTTACAGTCGTTTGGGAAGACGTTTCCACCGGCATCCTTTCACTACAGGAAACATAGCAATTAACGAGGGTGAAAAACCGTCGTAAATAAGCACATTACCCTCGTAAATAAGCTATTTACGACGGTGTTTACTTATTTACGAGGGTTTTAGCCGTCGAAAATAAGTCGACGTAAATAAGTATATTTACGACGATTACCGACGTAAATAAATTTATTTACGACGGCTAATTTTAGCCGTCGTGAATAAGTCCACGCGCCACGTGAAACGGCGGGAAACTTATTTATGACGGGGTGGTTATACCATCATAAATAACAGAGGCATTATTTATGACGGTACAACCACCCCGTTCGTAAATAACAGGGGCATTATTTACGACAGTACAACCACCCCGTCGTAAATAACAGAAACATTATTTACGACGCTACTGTATACAAAACCGTCGTAAATAAGTTTTTTTTGTTTTTTTTTAAAACAGAAAATGTTGACCGCTGGCTCTGTGGCCAGTCCACTAGCTCGATGGCCAGCAAGACAGACAGTCACAAGTCAATATAGAAAGTATATCACACGATCACAATCATAAAAAGTATATCACAAGTCCATCACAAGCAATCACATGACACGATACAAACGAAGCTACACATTACTACCACGGCCGCTACCTCCGAAGCCCGCAAAATCATCCTCGAGCCGTCTACTCACTCCTGGCACGTGCGGCGATGGAGTGCGAGCCTCCGTCCCTGATGCCTGTCATGTTTTAGCACATATTATTAGAATTTAGCAAGTTGAACTAGTTTTGACTTCATTTTAGCAAGTTTAACTATATAAGACTATATTTGAGCAAGTTCAAAGTGTTTTGGTTATATTTGATAAAGTTCAACTATGTTTGTCTATAATAGAGCAATGTTAACTAAGTTTAGTTATATTTGAGTAAGTTTAGTTATAATTGACCAAGTATGTCTAAATAAACTCAAGCGAGGTTCGTTTTACCTGAGCTCCTGTAGTTGGCACTTGTGGCTGCTCTGGCTCAATCACCGGGGGTGGCTCCCACCATGGAAGCTCAACCTGCTGTCCAGCCGTCATAGCCTGCGAATACAAACTATTAGCACATTTTTGCATTCATAATTTTGAAACATATACATATTTGAACGACAATTACTTACCGCCATTGCCGCCTGAAACTGTAGCATGTACGAGTTGAGATACTCGTCTCTGGCCTAGTGGTTGCGGCCTGTCGCTCTCGCTCTAGTCGGAGCTCCTCCTGAGTCCTCTCTCTCTCTCTCTCTCTCTCTCTCCGGATCTCCTCCTGTGTTCGGTGGAGCTCGTCCTGGACACTCTGGAGCTCCAGCAAGCTAGACTGGCTGGAAGAGCCAGCCTGCTGAGAGGAAGAGGACCTGAAGGGTCGGGTCGTGCCGGGTCGGACCGTGCCGTGCCTGGTCAGACCGTGCCGGGTTGGGCTGTGACGGGTCAGACCGTGCTATGCTCGGGGTTGGGCCATGTGCCGGGTCGGGCTGTGCTTTTCTGCCAGGTTTGGCCGTGCCGGGTCGGGTCATGCAGTGCCGAGTTGGGCCGTGTTGTGGCGGGTCGGGCCGTGTCGGGTCGGCCCGAAACCCGTTAATATACGTATAATGAGTAAACACTCACAATCAATTAATTAACTAATTCAAAACTAATTGAACATTTCAAAACTAAATAAACAATTAAATACTTCAAACTAATAAACTTACAAGACTAATTGAACAATAAAAAAATAATTAAACTATTATATACTAGTTAAACAGACTAATTACAAACTAAACTAAATAACTAATTAAACAATTTAAACTAATTAAATAATGTAATTAAACAATTACAGTCTAAGTAAACAATTACAAACTATTTAAAAAATATTATCTAATTAAACAAACTAATTACAATCTAATTATAATCTAATTACACAATTACAAACTAGACAAAACTATTAAATTTCAACTTTTTACAAACAAAACTAAATACATAATTAAACTAAAAAACTAATGACAAATTAACCTTAATAGGTAGTGGTCGGGCGGCGCCGGGTCGGGGCGGCGCCGGAGGCCGACCGGAGGTGGCCGGGGGCGGCCGGGAGCGGCAGGGGGTGGCCGGGGGCGACAGGGAGCGGCCGGGGGGCGGCCGAGGCTGGCTTGGAGCGGTCGGTGGCGGCCGGGGGCGGTAGGGGCGGCCGACGGGGGCGGCGGCGCAGTGTCGGGGGCGGCGGCGTCGGTCTCGCGCGCGGGAGGGGAGCGGTTCGCTCCCCTCCCGCGCGCGCGGCTGTATATTAAGTTCTTATTTATGAGGGTTCCTTGTACCGTCGTAAATAAGCTACTTATTTACGATGGTTAGGTCAACCATCGTTCATAAGGCCCTTATTAACGACGGTGCCCATTACCGTCATAAATAAGTAGCTTATTTATGTCGTTTAGGTCAACCGTCGTAAATAATGACCTTATTAACGATGGTGTTTTTTCACCGTTGTTAATATACTTATTAACGACGGCACTGTCGTAAATAATTTCCCCCCTCGTTAATTTACTAGTTTCCTGTAGTGTTTAGTCGTTAAGAGCGGGGCCACAAGACGCCCGCTACCGTGTACGGGCCCTCCCATGGGGGGACAACTTGTGTTTGTCTTTATTGGCCAGGATCCTTCGGAGCACCAGGTCGCCGACTTGGAAGGCTCGAGGCTAGACCCGTCGCGAGTGGTAGCGTCCAAGCGCCTATTGGTACTTGGTCGTTCTTAAGAGGGCGACGTTGCGAGCTTCATCTAGTTGGTCGATGGAGTCCTGCCAGGCTTCTTCGGACCGGGCTTCGTCGTAGGCCCTCGATTGGGGAGAGCTATGCTCGAGCTCGGTTGGAAGGACCGCCTCCGAGTCCGACCCAAATGCCATGATGAATGGCGCGAAGCCGGTCGACCGATTTGGCGTGGTGCATAGGTTGTTGTGGACGGAGGGCAGCTCGGCGACACATCATTCGACGGACTTGTTGAGTTGGTCAAAGATGCAGGGTTTGAGCCATTGTAGGATCATGCCATTGGCTCGCTCGACTTGTACGTTGGTCCGAGGGTGTGCCACTAAGGCCCAGCCAACCCGGATGTTGATTTCGTTGAGGAACTCCAGAAAATGTTTCCAGGTGAATTGTGTCTCGTTGTTGGTGATGATGAAGTCGGGCACCCCGAAACGGTGGACAATGTTCCGGAAGAAACTTACCGCCTGCTTGGATTTCACCGAGACAAAAGGCTTCGCCTCTATCCGCTTTGTGAATTTGTCGACGGCCACAAGAGGGACGATGAAGCCCTCGTACGCCTTTCTGAAGGGTCCGAGAAGGTCGAGTCCCCATACGACGAAAGGACACGTGGCAGGGATGGTCTGTAGGTCTTGTGCCGGTACATACATCTGCTGGTCTAAGTACTAGCAACCTTTGCAGGTGCACAGGATCTGTTGGCCATCGCTGACCGCGGTCGGCCAAAAAAAACCTTGGCGGTAGACCTTCCTGACCAAGGAGTGGAGCGCAGCGTGGTGAGCGCAGATGCCTTCGTGGATGTAGAGGAGGAGGGTCTTCCCTTGGTCGATCGGGATGCATCGCTGAAGGATTCCCATGACGCTACGCCAGAAAAGCTCGTCCCCGATGATGATGAACGACTTGGCTCTCCAAGCCAGGCGCCGAGCTTCGGCCTCTTCGGTTGGAAGTTCGCCGTGCTCTAAGTATTTGATGAAGGGAGGCTCCCAGCCCTGCTCAATTCTGAAGACAGAGGGATTAGAGAGAGAGAAAGTCTTACACGTGTCCTCCTTGGTTATGGACTCCACCGCCGCTTGGAAGCTTGGACCGCCCTCTTCGACTTGAGTTGAAGGCTCATGGATGTCCTCGACGCAGACTCCGAGGGCAGGGGTCTCCCGACTTGAGGCTAGCTTAGCTAGAAAGCAGTCATCTCGTTGTCTCGCCTGGGGATGTGGCAGAGCTCGAGCCCTTCAAAACAATCTTCTAGCTTTTGGACTTCACGGCAATATGCGGCCATGCGTGGATCACGTCAGCTTGACTCTTTCATTACTTGGTTGACGACGAGCTTGGAATCCCCTCGCACATAGAGCCGTCGGGCGCCGAGCCCGATGGTTATCTTGAGGCAGTTGAGGAGTGCCTCGTACCCGGCGACATTGTTGATCGCATGGAAGTGAAGCCGCCACGCGTATTGCAACCGGTCTCCTTCGGAGGAGACGAGCACCGCGCCGGCCCCGAACCCATTGAGGGTGAGCGACCCATCGAAATACATCGTCCAGTATTTCGGTGCGGTCGGCTCAGTGGTGGTTTGGGTTTCCGTCCACTCAGCAACGAAATCCGCCAAGACCTGCGACTTGATCGTTATGCAGGGGACATACGTGATGTCGAGCCCCATGAGATCGAGAGCCCATTTGGCAATACTACCTGTAGCGTCGCGGTTGCTGATGATTGTCCCAAGCCCATGTGTTGTCACTAATTTTATCGGATGACACTCAAAGTAATGAAGTAGCTTGAGCTTTGTTATTAAGACAGCATACACAAGCTTTTGGACATGGGGGTAACGGGTTTCACAGTCGGTCAAAGCTTTATTTACAAAGTAAACTGGTCTCTGCACCGAATGAGAGTGATCGGGCTCCTCTCTCTCTACTACTAAGGCAGTGCTAACTACTTGGCTAGTTGTGGCTATGTAGAGGAGGAGGGGTTCACCTTGCTTGGGCGAGGCCAACACGGGTGGACAGGCCGAGGAAGACCTTTTGCTTGTCGAGGGCCGCTAGCGCTTCTTCGTCCATCGAAAGGGCTCGGACTTCTGCAGGAGTCGGTAGAGTGGTAATCCTCGTTATGTAAGTCCGGAGACGAATCAGCTTAAAGCCACGTGGCACCCCATCAACCTCTGCACCCCCTTGACGTCGTGACATCGTCCTATGTGGAGGGTCATACTCATAGTTTTTTCACATCCAAAGCATAAGACCATATTAGTCATGAACCGGCAGCGAGTGTCACACAAGCACATAGGACCTACTTTAGCAATATGCACTCTCTCCTTATTGAATGGTAGTGATGAAGGCCACTTTATGATACCACCAGTTAGGGAACGAGTGTGGAATGGTTTGAGTTGTCGTTGTATGGGTAGTCCTTTTATTGATGGAGGTGATAGCGTCCATGAAGAAGTGCAAAAGACATGGTAGCAATTGTATACAGATGTACCCAATAATAGGCATCTTAGTGAGGTAGATGTCACATGGATCCACAATATCGGCTCATCAATGATACAGTGTTACATATTGTTTTTTCAGTGAAGCATAGTGGGCATAGGTGCAGACTGCAGAGCGACATGTAAAATGATTTTTGTTGTTGTTTTGCACTCATTAAAAAGCATATGAAATGCACTAATTAAAAAGCGTTTATTATTAAAAAAATGTTCTAAAGGGAGTGCAGGCCGGAGGACTAGAGGATGATCGCACAGTGGAGGTACCCATTTCTATATATTTTTCAAACTACACCCCTCATTTTGCAAATTAAAATATATTACTATTTTTTTAAAAAAAGGCAACATTCCCAGATTGCAATGGCCTAACGTACAAGCCATGCCTAACGCGACAATAATGAAATAAAGATACTGATCTGAGCAAGCATAGAAGCCAAGTTAGTCTAGTCTCCGTAAAGCTTATCTCAAAACGTAAGTTCTGAGCAGGTGCAAAAGTAATTAGCTTTCGCAAAAATGTGAAAGGCCAACTCAGTGCCGCAAATATTGTATTTTCATGACTACGGAACAATACATACTGTTCGAGCATATGCTCATTACAGATGAACACTAGGTCTATCTGAAGGTTGATTCTGGCAGAGTGAGCAACTGAAGTGTGCCCGGTTATATGTGGTTCCATCAACGACTTAAAAAATTGAACTACCAACAGTTTATCGATATTTACACATTCATAATTGCACAAGAACGCTACAGAACCAGGAAATTTACATAATAATAAAAATACGTTTGGGGATTTCACTGGTCACCTCTATAGCCAGCTTTGTCTAATCTGGGAGTGCACCAAAAGCTGCGCAATATGGGTAGGTGGAAGCCAGTCAGTAGAAAGGATATCAAAATGCAATAGGAGTTTCTGTTTAGTCGCGTTGGACTAATTCATAAAAGGTGGAGTGACTCAAATCTCTCCTCCAAACGCAACAAAAAATGCTAATTCCATCCACTGTACAGAGGAGAAAAAGGAGGGATAGCATCCAAAACCTTCTGAAAAACTCAAATCGTTGTCTCTGATTGTTTTCTCTTTTTTCCCATTTAAAGGTACGATCTTGCCCAAATGCATGGAGCGTTGGTGCTTCGGTGTCAGCTGCGTTGAGCGTTTGTTAAACCTTACTATCCTAACACTGGATGATGATCATATGTTTCAGTAACTTCTAGTTTCGCAGAGTGGATCATAGTCATATGCTTCACCAGCCTTAACAAACCTTCCCTTGACCCTCTTTCTCACTTCTGCCATAGCCTTGCGAGAAGCATACCTGATCTTCTTGTCAAATCTGTCAGAAAAAACAATTCATGAAACATAATCAGTTAACAAAAAGAAAGCAGAAGATATAAGCACTTTAGCAGCAAATGTGAGCTATAGGCAAGCTGCATGTCAAACGCATAGCACTGGCAATCTAAGAAACCAGTTTAGTTAATACTGTAATAACAACTCCAAATTCAGTTGAGTAAAACAATGCTGTCGCTATGTGAATTAAAACCTGTATCGCTAAACTCACCCAACTACATGGGTTCTAATCAACTAAGAACCTCAGTCATCCAATAGACAAAGGTGCTACAAAGTGGGCCGCAACCAAAATTTCTTCACTGAGTTCTCGTCTGACATAATAATACAATATGACGTGAAAAATATTGAAATATAAGTGAATTGCTAATCCTTCTCCATCAGCTTAAGCTTTGGAGTCAAGTGGTCAGTGCATACTAGCTTAACATGGTATGAGAGCCAGAGATTTCAAGTTCGAATCCTGACAGACGCGATTTATTAAAATAAAATGCAACTAACTCTTATTCCACATCTGCAGCCCAAGAGAGCATGCACGTGAGGGAGAGTGTTGAAATATAAGTGAATTGTCCATCCTTCTCCATTCGCTTAAACTTTTGGGATCAAGTGATCAATGCATACTAGCTTAACAAAAAAGTGCACTGAATCTTTATGAGACATGTACTTGTTCTGCAACTAAAGTTTCTTTGTTGAGTTCTTTGTCCGATACATATTAATACAGTTTTATGTGAAAAGGTGCACCAAATCTTTATGAAACATGTACTTACTTTCTTCTCATCTTCTTCTCCTTGTATCGAGTGATTGCAATGTCTCTGCTACCTCCAGAATATGAGCTCTCAGGGCCAGGAGGATGCCAAGGGGGCTCACCGACAAGGAGCACAGATGATACCACACAATCTTGGCGATCTCCAGCACTGCCCTCGCCAGTCAGACCGGAAAATGAAAGAGACAGACTGGATCTAGCCTGCCTCACAGGGATACAAACATTTGAATCACCTTTGACTCCCGGATTCGGCATCCCAGAGTCAACAGATACTGCATTGCTGTTTGCAGGCTGCATCAACTTTTGCTGCTGAAAAGCATAAGAAATGAACACTATAATAACCATATGATGAAACATAATGGCAAAAGTCTAACTGACTGTAACAAAACAAAGCATACTAAAAAAGTTTCAAACAAATGGAGTAGCGGACAGTTGGCATTGATTGAAAATGTATTTTATTGTACAATAGTTATAGAATGGCAACAGTTCCCTCAACTGAATAAACAACATGGATTTGTGACACCTCCCCCCCCCCCCATTTACATTTCAGAGCTTGTGCCCCCAGAAGAGAAGTGTGACTTCAATTGTATAAAAGGTCAATCTGAAACATGAGTTCCAAGTTACGAATAACTTAACTCTCTTTTTGATTTAATACTTGATGAAAAAAATGAATATTTTCTCAAATAAGGATTATAATTGTGAACGGGAACCATATAGTTTGGCCTGGTATTTGCTTTACGCACTTCAATTTAACTTCGAAGAGGTAACATGGAATTGAACAACTTATAAGTTAGGTAGCAAGGAAGGAATATGGAATTGACTCAGACTAGGTTCATCAGCAAAAACAGAAGTTATGAAAACATCAGAATGCGAACAACTGTAAAGGATTACGAAAACAAGCTATTGCTAGCAACTAACAAACCTCGTCAGCATTCCCCACCAGTGCTTCCTTCATCTCAAAGTAGCTGTCAATTCCAGCATCATCAAACAGTTGCTCTGTTTGGATATGAGAGGTGCCAAATAGTTCTTCGTAATTTTCAAAAGCCAGATCAACATCATCCACACAAAAATCTTCATATATGGTATCCTTACTGAACATATCTTTGTCTGGCATATAGGGCACCTGCATAAAAAAAACTCTACACACATTAGCGACAGTTTGATACTTGAAAAATATGAGGTGCTAAAAAAGCAAGGTGTGGATAAAAAGAGTGGCAGCCCGGTGCATGTAGCTCCCGCTTGCGCAGGGTCCGGGGAAGGGTCCGACCCATTTGGGTCTTTTGTACGCAGCCTTTCCCTGCATTTCTGCAAGAGGCTGTTTCCAGGACTCGAACCCGTGACCTCATGGTCACAAGGCAACAGCTTTACCGCTGCGCCAAGGCCCCCCTTCCATGTGGATAAAAAGAGTGAATAACAAAATTTCATACGCCGTGCAGAGAACAGAACATATCAAAATAAGTTATCAAATATACAGCATATGATAACAACCGGCTGAAGAAGGAAAGCAGTTGGCTATATTACATCCACAGCAAATGGAAGCACAATTATGCAGCAACAGAGGTGAGTAACTAGCTCTATGGAGGATCAGGGATTTTAAAGCCTTAAAGCACCTTAGGTGTTGTTGAGTCCACGGGCCCAGCTGTCAGATCAGTAGCAACTGGAAGCAGGTTCACACCAGACCCTGAAGATGATCCCATAAGAGACTTAACCCCGTCACAAGTACCAATATCATTCATAAGTGTTGCGCTAGCTACATCCAACAAAGTATTGTCCCCTGCAACATTGTCCTGATTACTGACACCACTGTCGCTAATGCTCATCATGCTAATTCCATGCTCACAGTTTGGCTCAGGGTCTACATTAGGAATATCCGAAACAAATGACCAAATTCTTGACAGCTCTGCAGACGACGGGCACCCTGAGTAGCAATTTATATTCTGCCTTTTGTGTCCAGCAGCTGCAGATCCAGCACTATGACCATTCCAATCACAATTTTGGCAAAGTGATACGTTCTCTACTAGACAGCGGACCATGGCAGGCTGTGAAGTACATCGATCACATAAAAGGGTCCTTGTATGGCGCCGAGAAAGAGCGTTAGCTGAATGGACATTACGATCACATGATAAGCACAACGATGCTGCATCTGATCGACAATAAACCATGGATCTCTGATCCCCACAGAAATCACAAAGGGCACCCATGATTTCTGCTTTGGCAAACTTCGACCAGCTTTACCAGCAGTTATGCTGCCAACAAACTTTTCTTCACAGTTTTTCCAGGAACCTGCACACTATTGATAAGCAAATATTAGGAATATTATTTCGAGAAATTTTAATTTCATGAACTAGTACCCATGAATTTAGTGGTGCGTAGATACAAACGTGATGAATAAGTTCTGCTCCTTGCGGATTTGCAGTTGCTATGACAACAGGTGCTTTTTCAATTCAATCAAAGCGAAATGCTCAAACAAGAAGCAACGACCAGGCTCCCAACCCATCAATGTCAAACATCAGCCACTAGCAATATAAAATAAGGGCTAATATAGATTTACTTCCGAACTAGGACACATTACCGTCATCTACATTAGGACATTTCTAGGTTTCGATGGACTCATCAATCGGTAGACTCTGTCCCAGTTTGCACGCCAGCAGATAAACAACTACAATCCCACTACAAAAGCACAGGCAACTAGTCATTGAATCCTCTCCTCGCAGTAAATATTATAATTCCAGCCCCCACTCACTATTTGCAAGAATGAAAGTATATATTCTGCGCGGCCACTAGGTACTGCGATTCCAAGAAGAGATAATGTGCAAGAGATGAAGACGACCATCACAGGACACCAAAATAACGACATTTAGAGTTAACCATGACATGTGTTTTCATTAGAAAAATCCCTATTATACGATATCTCAACTTTTCCTAGCAACTAAGGACAGTTTGTGCAACAATACAATAGAGAGGCAGTAATATGAAACATCAATGATTGGACGTGTTTCTATGAAAACAAACACTATATAATGATACTTTTATTTGAGGGAAATATTCTGAAGCAGTTGTTGCTTCGGAGCATTGGAGGATTCGGACTAGAAAGAGAACAGGAAAAGATGAAAAAATATTTCAAATCATGGGTTTATGCGTGCAAACAGAGAAATTAAGATATTTTGTTGAAAATTATGTTAGAAGAAAAATATATTTTCACCAAGTGCGGTCTTATGGATTCATAACAGAAAAGGTTACAAGTATGAGAATTTAAGGCAAAGGCGGAGATAATATTTATTTCTTTTCTCTGACAAAAATAAGTATGGATATTTCTGAACGCAGTAAAATCATATCTTCTCCATCTAACATACGCAGGACCGTTTCGATTAGGAAAAAAAGGATCAGCTAAAACATTTTTTACAGTATTCACGCTTCCCGTGCACGGAACTGAAACAAGGACATGGCAATAACACGTGTTCAGCAGAACTACTTTTAACACGTCGCTCAAGAAAACGGAAGATTTAGGGATCGTCCGGAAGCAATCAAGAGGGACAGCAATTTTTTCACAGTCCTTAATCTGCAGACGTATCTAAATCACAGTCCAAAAAACGTAGATAGCCACAGCGGCAAGGACGAAAGATAAGGAACAGTTTTCCGGCTAAAAAACCGAAGCAGGGCCCGAATAGAGCGCTCAGAACCACCGAATCCTGCAGGCTCGATCCCCGTCCTCCATAGAATCCCAGCAAACCCATACCGGAAAACAGAAACAAAAGGAAGGAGCAACGCACCGTAGGGAGCGATCCGCGGCGGCGGCTGCTCAGATCCGCCGGCGCACCGGTACCAAACTCTGCTTTTGCAGCAACAGAGGCCTGGGCCCGGCCGACCAATCCAGGAGCTTCTAGAAAGGGCTCGGAACCCTAGTCAAAGTAGCCTTTTCAGAGAAGGGGAGATGAGAGAGAGAGAACGCCGGAACGAGAGAGCGAGGCACGGGAGAGAGAGAGAGGAAGGGGAGGGAGCCGTAGACCTGGAGAACAGAGCGGAGGTGGGATGGGGTGGCGGCCCCCACCAAGTGGAGCAAAAGGGCACCCATCCCCGCGCGCTTTTTCTGCGCTTTTCGGGGGCAGCGGCGTCATTTCCTCTCCCCTCACAGGATAAGAGGGCGAGGGGGTCCGGGGCCCGCGCCAGGCGGGCGCCACGTGTGCGCTGGGTCTGACCACGTCGGCTACATCCTTCACGTTACTGACATGTGGGTGGTCCAACGGCCGGTGCCATATGTCAGTCAGGTTAGCGGGCGTGCTTCGTGTGAGGGTTCGTTGGAGGTGGCGGCTCCGAAAAGGCTGGGCCGTGCTGCGGCGGCTGCCGGTTAACCTGTCCGGCCACGGGGCGGGCGGACACTTGGGCTGGGTCGCTGGCGAGTGGGCCCGCAGTGCGCCGACGTACACTGGCATTCTGTACACGCCCTGCCGGGATTTGGCGGTGTAGCTTGGGCTGTCTCGCAAACGGCTGGCTTTATTGCCACCGGTCAGCGTTGGTACCGGCGCTGAGTCACTAGGCTGGGAAAATTGGGAAACTCCGTCCGAGTCCAGCTGATGGATGGATCTCCAATCTTGGTTTGGTACCAATTTTAATTAAGTTAATATAAAGGTGTGTTTAAATCCGGGAATTTTCGTATTCTTTGTATATTTCAGGGTGTTGACTGCTCCTATGATAATTAGAACGGATCAAGGGCATGTTTATTTTCATGTCTTTTTTTAATATAAGGAAAAGGTTTAAGTATTTGCTTTAAAGAAGCTAGAACCAATTATTACATCAACTGCAGTACATCTGTGTGCAATTCCAATCTGGAAAATGAAAACCAACCAGTAATTTGGATAGCAAGATTTTAAGAATAAATTATATCGATGGCAACAGGGAAAAAACTATTTCTGTAAGGTAGCTGGGAAATTTTTTTGGCTAGTAAAAACACCAACCTGAATTTTTATCGGGGCATCACTTGCTCCCTTTGTTGATGTGTCTTTATGTGGTTGGTTTTATTAAATTATGTGTATTTAAAATTTAGCAGCATTGAATCAGCCATAAAGGATAAACCATGCATCCAATTAGTAGTTGCTTTATGCTGTAGTCATTCTTGCAATTTGATCTATAAGACTTGGCCTCTATTGGTCATACCTTAAAAATTAATACTATGTATGTCATACATGTAGGTCTATGTGGCATACTCAACTACCCTACTTAACCTAACTTCTAGATCCAAACTTTTGGCCAAGACACTGCCTTTGTCTATCGTCAATATTTTGTTAGGCAGAGAAGCTCCAAATAATCCTCTCACGAACTTGATATAAATATGTATTTTTACCCTAACTTTTGCATTTAATAAAT
Organism: Neostapfia colusana; assembly: GCA_030760725.1. Taxonomy (NCBI): domain Eukaryota; kingdom Viridiplantae; phylum Streptophyta; class Magnoliopsida; order Poales; family Poaceae; genus Neostapfia; species Neostapfia colusana. The sequence goes on from JASWHV010000020.1 coordinate 49,454,822, forward strand.
AAAAGGATAATGTTGCACATTTCTACCTGTCCATGTGCAACTGATCCAGTGTGCTGATCAACAGCCTTCTCCGGTAATCAGTCCAGCGCATAATTTTCATGGTAATAAGTTGATGGTAAGCAGGCAATCGATATTTGACACCGTGTCTGTCCATCCATGGGAGAAAACTGAGCCATCATCAACCTACCATGGTCAGGTGAGCATATAAGAAGTAAACAGCAAACAGCAGCGATCCATCAACCCATCGTGTCTTGGGCTGTACCGGACCGAGTCGCTTTCCAAGAGTAACAGGCCATCATTGTAGACGTGGACACGGAAAGTGGCTGTTGCTGGTTCTTTTGGTTTTGCTTTAAGCGAACTAAGCATGCATTATTGTCACTTTGGAAACAAATAGCTCTTTAAACGACTTCTGCAACCTTTGTGCGGGCGATCCATGATTTTCCTGGAGAGCAACTGACATACAATTATCGTGCAGGTGCAATCGTACAAACAACTTATTAAAACCACAATCTTTTCACTTAAGTCTGTCATGTTGGTAACACAAATTAAAAATAACCACCTTCTAAGTTAACTGTAGAATTAAAATCGTATGATCTTGAATAACTGCTTGCATGATTGCACTTGTACAGTGATTATATGACATCCGCTCTCTTTCCAGGTAATTCTTAACGAACATCCTGCTGCACAAGAAACCGTCAAACAGTGTCCGCCAATTCACATACAACAATAGTACAAGTCATTCTCAAAAATATAAAAAGTCATTGACTTTTTATTTATAAATATCATGAAAGTAAGTGATTGAATAACATGTGAAAAGTATCCTTTTACTTTGGTTCCAATTATTTATCGCAACTTATTATAGAAAAATTAAAATAAATGATTGCTTTTTAGGGCAAATAAATGATTGCTTTTATAAACGTATGACCTACCACTTGACTGAAAGTCTTCCCGTGGAAGTTCGCTATTGCCCAAATCCAATCGAGGAAATCGTTGAAGAACGGTGAACCCTAGAAACGACAGATGGAAATACACCGAATGTAAGACGACCCAACTGGGACTTGGGGACACACGTGAGACAGTTTCCCTCTGACGTTTTTTATGGGCGTCGTGGGGCCGGCAATGCCCCACGAACCCAGGCCCGTGTGGACTCTGATTGGTTCGCTCACTAATGGGTAGGCCCAGCCGTGTCATATGTTGTCAATTGATTGTACCACCGTTGCTTTATCTCTGCGCGACTCACTTTCGAGAAACAAAAATCTATATAGCATCACAGGAGAAATTTATTAGACAAAATCACAGGAGAAATTATATCCAAATCGCTCTCTTCTTTAGAAAGATATAACTTGTGCTTTTCTTACAGCTTTGGTCTCTGCCAGACATCGCAGTTTACGACAAAACATGTGGTGGGTGTAGGGCTGATAACAGGGCCAAAAACTGAACTAATAATGAGAAGAATTAGATCAGATTAGAATAGAGACATATATATATATATATATATATATGTATTTGAGCTAATATTTTATAATGGCCAAAATAAATTGTGAAATGGTCCGTGGGCCAAAGCCCTTTACCACCCATAGCTGGGTGTGGTAAGCTACATGGGATGTTGAGATAAATGTTTCATAAAAATATATATAGACATAAATGTTTTTGGATTATGAGGGAATTAACTTTAAATGAGAATATCGCAGATGTTTATAGTAGAAATCATATTGTAAATATACTCCCTCCACTACAGGATTCCCGTAAGCATACGACGGCCAAAACCGTCGTATATAAGACCGAAGTCGTCGTATATAATCTATATACGACGGTTTGTGGCCGTCGTATATACCTAGTCGTATATAACCTTATATACGACGGCACCGTCGTATATAAGACCTTATATACGACGACCAGTTTCATAGAGGAGGGCCAGCGGGCTGGGCCTTTATATACGATGGTGCTGGGCCATGAGTGTCGTATATAAGGCCTTATATACGACGGTCTGGGCCTAGCCGTCGTATATTATTTAGTCTTATATACGACGATCTGGGCCTAGCCGTCGTATATTATTTAGTCTTATATACGACGGCGCTATATAGATACCGTCGTATATAAATTATACAGGCCGTCGTATATAGGGTTTTCTATTTTTTTAAAAAAACGGAAAATGGCTAACCTGGCTCGATGGCCACCTACACAGTCAATCACAGAACAGATACACATCCACATCCACAATCATAAAGTGCAATAGTACACATCCATTTTACGACGTCTGACATCCACAATCAAAAACAAATTCACAAATCTGTTCATTACTAACCCCTCCACTACCTCCGTGGGTGAAGAAGTCATCTTCCCGCGGCGAGCCTGGCGCCCATAGCCGCGGTGATGGAGTCTGAGCCTCCGTCCCTGATCTCTACGAAACACGGTGACATATGTATAAGTTTACAACGGTGTTTTCGTATTCAATTGTTTAGTTGAACTTAATGTAACTTCTTTTTTGTACCTGTACTCCAGAAAACTGCTCCTGTGGTGACATCGGCTGCAGCATGAACGGCGGTGTCTGCCACAACGGTATCTGGATTTGCTGCCCTTGCCATCGAGCTAGCGCCTGTCATTTCAAACATTACAATTTACATTTTATAGAAATGCAATGTAATTAAAGTACAATTGTTAGTTTCTTACTTCCATTGTCGCTTGCATCTGTGCCATATAGGACGCATGGTATGCCATGGCGGCCCTGTTGTTCTCTCGCTCCCTCACCAAAGGCCTCCTCCTGCCGGGCCAAGCTCTCCCGAGGCGCCATCACCTCGAGATCTCTCTCGGTGACACGGCGGCTGGAGGAGCCTGCGCCAGCAGCCGAAGAATGCGAGGAGCCGCCTCTCGCAGGTCGTGCCTCCCTGGAGTCGACAACTCCAGAGAATATGGCAAGCCTACAAAAAAATGAATCAATTGAAGGTAAAATCAAATAATCTTAAATTCGTACAAGGATATGGATTCGACGGTTGGTGTATCAGACTCGACCCTGTCTTTCGTAGCATGCATTCCCATCTGTGTTGAACAATGAAAGTAAATGAGTTCACCTTCTGTGTGCTTTTCGACCTCCGCTTGCATACGCGGCTTGAGGGTCGATGTTGGGGGAGTTTTCCCAATCGAACCCTTCACCGTGTATCCTCACAGCCTCTTGCCCATACCTAGTCTGAAAAACAACGAAATTGTGTAAGTTCAACAACATATATAGTGTCAACTAATTTGCGACGTCATGAAACTTACCAGGCGCTCCGCTGCGTACTGACTGCACTGCTTCGGCTGAGAAGGGTCAGCGTGACCTCTCCTACAGACCGCAGTAGCGCTCGGTCGCACGCCGGTCTCCTTTTCCTGTGAACATATGTTAGTACGAACAATACTACATTATGAATATAAAAAAATCACCAAGAAACTTACCATCCATTTAGCCATCCACACGAAACCCTGTACGCCCATACCGTGCTTCCTCGAGCGCCCTCTGGCATCTCGAGCCTTCTTGGACTTAGCGATGAACTCATCGCTAGCCCAATACCTGCAAAGGGCTCGGTAATCTTCAGTTCATCCCTGTAACCAAGGGACACTAACCTGCACACATGCGTAGTTCATTAGATGTTACTTACCTAAACCCATCCAAGAGTGACCGAGACGAACGTGCTTATGACAAGACACGAGGTTTAGATTCAGACGAAATTTCGGCAGCATAACCCCACTATTCTCCAACTGCACGCCCGAAAATGGAGCAACGGAGAACATTAGGGTGACGCTGTCGAAACTACGTCCAAATCTAGACCCCGTGTCTCATCATAAGCACGCCCTCTCGGTCACTCCCAGGCTGTCCAAAAAGGGACAATTCCGAAACTACACGCCTCACATGCGTAACACATGTGAGACGGGCTGGTTCGAAACGGGTGACGCATATTGTAAAGGTTTACATCAATATTTTATTTTTGAGTCATTTAAAAGAGAGAGAGGAAAGAACAATAGAGAGAAGGAAAGAACGAGATAGAGAATGAAAGAGTGAGAGAGAGACAGAGAAGTGGGTCAGCCGTCCTAAGTTATGCCCCAAGAGGCGGCACGGCGGGGCAGCGGTGGCGGCGCGGCGGCAGGGCGGGGATCTCACGTATCGGGAGGAACCGGTTCAGATTATTGATGAAAAGACCCGAACCACACGCAACCCTACGTTGTGGTTCTACAAAGTTCTATGGAGTAATCACTCCGTAGACGAAGCAACATGGGAGAGCGAAGGATTTCTTCGCGCGAACTACCCCGACTTTTTCACGTCGCATATACGGTAACTTTCCACCGTTCTCTCTCTCATTTCACCTTATAATCTCAGGACGAGATTCTTTTAAGGGGGGAGGAATGTAAGGGCCCAAGTTTTTTGTACACATTCAAAGTGATCATCACCCCACACACCTTTCATTTGAAGAAACTTGATGAACACATTTGAAGAGCAAGTAACCACCATCAACATGCTCATTAGAGGATAAATTCACAAAATGCAAAAGTAGAATTTCCCACATGCACCATATAGGGGCTGGGCATATGAAAAACTCCTACACCTTGCTAGAAATGTCCATGCCAGGTTTCACCCAAATTTAAAACCTTTTTGAAGTCCTTTTGGGTATAGCTAGAAAGAGGGTGGTTTGAACTTAAATTCAAATTCAAACTGTTTTCATCCCATGAATTCAAAAGTGGGAGACATATTCTTACTCAGCACATTTTTGTGAACTCACACAGCAATTTTCACTCCATTTGGAGTTGATCTTGACATGAGCTAAGTTTAGCAAATTCAAACTTTATTTGAATTTCAAACTGCATATGTGCTAAAATTTAGTCAAACAAAAACCAATTTGAATTCTATCCCATTCAAATGGCCCAGGGGTAGATAATTCAAATGCCTGAGGTTAATTTGGTCTCTATAGTTTAGAGCAGTGGAGAAAAGTTAATTTCAGAGGTTAAAACCCCAGGTGGGACCCACATGTCAGCCACTGAAGCAAATTCAACCGACTGAAGATTCAACACTCGGTTTCTCGGGCTTCCTCTGAGGGCGCCACCGAGCTGATCGCCGGGACAGCTCCTGCTCGGGCTGTCCGCGTCGACCGACGTCACCCCCGCCTTCTTATCCCCGAGCCCGAGCCAGCGAGAGAAGTATTCGGCTGATCCTCTGCTCCCTCGCGCTAGAAAAACAGCTCTCGCCGCCGCTCTCTCTCGGTTGATTGGAGAAGCCCATGACCACAGCCTCTCCATCCCCTCCAAGCTGTAAAACGGTACGAAGGGCTCTCTTTCTCCTTCCCCATTACTGGAAATTGGTTGAACTCGGACGATCTCGACCATGCCGAGAGTTCTTTTCGGGGACCTAAGTCCGCCGCACCTCGGGCTCCCGTGGACAGCCCAAACGGGAGGGTGTTATGCCCAAGCTAAGGCGTCCCTGGACACGTTAGGGACCGGTGCTGCTCACCCCCGAGCCACAGCCCGAGTGCCTGATGGCCGGCGACGAATTCCAGTTTTCCCTTTCACTCGGTGCAGACCGACCTTCGGGCGTGGCTCCGCCGAATTCACACTCCAGAAAGGTTTAGAGAGTCTCAATCCGTTCCTACACAAACTAGACTTAGTGGCGCACAAGTTGCTTTCACAACCTCTAGCATGAGGACCCCTGTACACGGCGTATTTTAAAGCTTGCCGATGGCGGATCATGCGGGAAGCGTCGGGCGCACGGTGAGAGCCTACTTCGGACCTCTCCCGAGCTGCTTTGAGCCCATGCCGAGCTTCCTTAGGGACCACTGATGCTTTCCGGCCTTTTGCTCGGTCAGTTGGGGTGCTAGGAAGGTCGGCCGACACGGCCAAAGTTCTTCCGAAGCCGCCGCTCATCGACGACTATGTGCCGGTGATTTTCATGACGAGCTGAGCCCAGCATCATGTTCCCCGGGTGGATTTAGGCAGAGGCGGCCAGGATCATGGAGTTTGGCGCACCACAGAGGCCACCGGCGAGCTCTCCGGCGAGGTGTCGCGGCGGCCGAGCGCGGGAGGCGGGAGGTAGACGAAGCCCCCGGTCCCACGTGTCAGCGACCGATATTTTAAACCCCGGGATTCGCTGTGGCACGGATCGTGTGCGGCTGCGCGTGAAGAAATCCGTAGCCCCGTGTGTCGACCGATGAAGAGTAGCCCCGGTCCCACGCGCAGCGGTTTAAACTTTTTCCGGATTTTCAGATTTAGTTAAAAGTTCAAACCCACATAACTTTGGCTAGGAAACTCCAAATCGAGTGAACCAAATTTTGTTGGATTCATCTCTCTGAGTACTTTCCAGCAAATCAAGTTTCACTTCATGAAAATCCCTATTTCTCCAGAATTAATTCTTCAAAGTTCAAACTGGTTAGAATTTTAACTGGAGAACCCTTTGGAGGAAAATTCTGAAATTTTGCTGGGATATTAACCAAAATATACCTGAGCTACCAAAAAATTTCAGATCCATTTGAGCTCATTTGATCCCTAATGGTGTGATTAATAAAACTGTTTCACAGAAAATAGAAAATGTCCAGAAACATTTTCAGAATTTCTCTGAAATTGTTTAGCTCATATCTTTAGCTAGAAACCCTCAAATTAAGTGAGACCAACTCCATTAGAACCCTCTGATAATCTAGTTTTCAGAAAGTCATGTCTTGCTCCATGAAAATTCATAGAAAACCTAAGAGCTCCAATTAAGCTCAAGTACATAATTATTTGTGGAGAGCTCAAATGAACTTTACTGCAAATAAAACTTGGCCAAGTCTTTGTTTAGGTTGTAACCAAACTACAGTAAAAATTTCAGAGTCATTGGGTCTGTCTAGTGAGACTTATAATCTTTACAAGTTTAATATTTAATTCAAATGCATGTAAATTAATACATATACATGTTATTTCATGTAGTCGCTAAGGTCGAGGAGGAACCCGAAGTCTTAGACTTTGTCACTCCGGAAGAGCAGCTAGCCTACGACCAAGAGCAGCAAGGTAAGCTCTGGTTTGCATTAACCTTTTTATAATTTTTTATTGATTTGAGAACTTACTTTGAGTACCATTACTTCTTGAATTAGAGTCTTGTTTGAAAACCCAAATGCATAGCCAAGAAAACCATGGGTTGGGATTAGGATTGAAACCCCGGTTAGCTACTGCAATGCTAAGGTAGTGTAGGATTCAGTACAAGTCGAGTAGTTGGAACTACTCGCGAGGATAGGCTAGAGGCACTCGACTCGGGTAAAGGTAGCAAATGAAACACATGGCAAGAAAAATGAGACCGAGCGGAGAGTAAGGGCAGCAGGACTTTGGGGCCTGGGTACTATAGCTCCGCTTGTGTCAATTGAGGATCGAGCCGTGTGCGGGACTATTAAACAAGCTAGAACAGTACCGAAGACCTACCGGCTATATGGGAACCGGGAAACCGATGTAACTCGGGTAGCTGGGTGTTGAGGCATAGCTGGTCGTTCAGAGGGTAGGTTGAGAGCTCGAGGTGTAAATCGGCTGGTGGCACTGTGGATGCGCGCGTAGAGACCTCTTGCTCGGGACAATTGGATCAGTTTAACTTTTGGCTAACGAGTGAAAGGTGGTTGCGTACGACGTCCATGATGGTTGCTGTAGGCAACATCGAGTACGGGCGTACGTGACAGGTTATTCGGGTAACCCTGCAGGTGTAAATCGATTATAATCGCTGTCCCTTGCAGTCAGTGAGTATCACTTGTTCACTGTACCGTGACGTAGAAAGAACAGGCTAGACACATGTTAAAAGTTTGCTGATTTGAAAGACATACCTTGCTTGTTAATGGCTTGTTGTAGTTTAGAGCTAACTAAAGTTATTTTCAACTTTGGGCAAAGTACATGAGAGAAATGCGTTTCTTATTTGATTGCGGCTCTCTCATGTGCCTTAGCGTAAGGTTCTCCACAACCTGCTGCTAAAACTTGAAAGTAAGGTTCCACTAATTAGGCGAGTCCTTGCAACTGATTTTACCTCATGTAACCTATAACCCTTCATGTAGAAGTTTCGTGTTTAGGAGCGACGGGTTAGTCTTGCTGAGCCATTGTGCTCACTGCTTGTGTTTGAAGCTTTTGCAGGGTCTTATGAGGAAGGGACTCCCGAGGAGGAGACGGAACCCTAGGAGGGGAACCCCGGCGAGTGGGAGTCGTGCACGCCGCCGTGTTAGAGTGTGTGTGTGCTAGCGGGGAGACGTTCACGGGCTGAACGTGAACTCGATGCGTAGTCTACGCCCGTGAGTGTAGACTGAACATATTTTGTTGTACAAATGTTCATAAACCTTTTTATGTAATAAAACTTTGCTTCCGCTTTGTACCTTTGATGTGTGTTATCTAGTGTTGTGCAACGCACCACCCCTCAGCCTGATCCTGGCTTGACAAGACCGTGGGGTCATGTCAGCGTGGTATCAGAGCTCGCTTGAGGTTTAACACACTACAAAGGTCATCTTTTTCAAAAATTTGATGAGGAACGAGTTAGTAGCCCATGTAAGGATGTTATTAGAGTATAGAAAGTGGCATACTAACCTATTTGCTTATGTTAGAAAATCGTGCATCTCGGGACGCTTTATGTCTTGGGGGGTGCACGTAAGCGCTGTCCACCAGTGCGCACAAGCTGAAGGGTGGAGCCCAACGGGTTGCAGGTAACCCGACCCGCTTTAATTTCCTCTACGACTCTTCATCGTTTGGGGTATTCGAGCAACGTCTGTCCCTGGCGTGCTTCGGGCAATTTGGGAGACCTCGTCACATGGTTAGTAACGTGAACACGTAGCTCAAGGCGTGCTTGGCTTGAGAACATCCGGGCGAGTGATGACGGCCGGGTGTACGAACTGTATGGATATCGGGCTCGGTGTGCAGCCGAGTCTGACGATTGTATGAGCTATCTGCAGTTAGTCTAACCACGAAACGGTAGACGTGTAGCATCCGTGTGTGAGTGACGTTTAGTGCCACTGAACTAACGAAGCCGGCTAAGTCCGGTATAGATTTTTCTTTGTGAGGACGTAGTACCGACATGATCTGGTGACACATCAACGTCATTCCCCACTAAATGAGCAACTGCATTGTGAAACTTGAAAGTTTTAACCCAGAGCACTAAAACTTGATGTAACTCTTTCCCTTAAACAGGATATTCAAAGTTAACAAGTTTTCAACTTATAGGATACTAAGGATAGAGTCCCCTGTTTTCAGCTGAATTAAGGCTGAAGTTAATCAGAGGTTAGAGGTTGAGTTCTTTCGAGGTTGGGGTCATATGATACATTTCTGGAAAGCATTGGAAGAGATTTACAACGTTTTTTTTTGAGGTCCAGAGGTGTTTCATCCCTTAAACAATCGAAAAATGCAGTAGAGTTGAAACTGTCCAGAAAACAGGGCAGAGCAAATGCTCTCCGTAACTCTCTGTAAATTGAGCATAACTTCCTGCATAAAAATCCAAAAATAGAAAATGAGGTAGTTCTGGAAAGTTTATGAGATGGGTTACAACTTTGTAACAGAAAGTTTTATCAGATTGGGAGTAGACTTAACTGGAATTCTTGGAGCAAATCAGTATCTCAAGCAGGGAGGTGCTGTCCAATTTTCTCCATAAATTATTTTAACTTTAACATCTCATAACTTTTGAACCAGGACATATATTAGGCCAAGCAAATACTTTCTGGAAATATGTTGAAGTTAACTTTAACTTTTATGTTGAGATCCAGAATTGGTTTTGTCTTTAGCATGGTCTAAATCAGGTTGGAATGGAAACTGGTCAGGGCTGTCATATTGGACAGCAGATCAGCAGTCAAATTTGTTTAAATTTGAAATATGTTTCCAAGTTTTATGAGTTCAATGACATGTTTTGTGTTATAACTCAATGGTTTACTGTTCAAATAAATATTTTACATTTCTCAAATATGTTTCTACAGATGACATCGGATAAACAGTGCGAGAAAGGGTGGGTGGAATCTCACTGTTCTCACTACAGCGACTATCCGGAAGCCTTGAGGCAAATGCTTCGATATTTCGGATACAACAAGATGCCGCAGTATTTCACCAAAGAAGAACGCGAGGAGGGGAACAAGACGTGGACGATCCATGTCAAAGTTCCTGCAGGACCTACGCCACCCGGTTGGGCGCCGTTCACCGTTACGGTGAGATGTAGACAGCCGGAGGGAATGTGGCAAATGGCAGCCCGCGACACCATGTCGCGTTTCTGCCAACTACACGTGAGAGCTATGGAGGGCACTCCATACGCGCTCATTCCGGTGGAGGGACGAGCTAATCATGTGTGGGAAGGGAGGTACATAGAGGCAACAGATCCGGGTTGCCCAAGGTACAATCCCGCGGAGGCGAACCTCAGCCTCCAATTGAAAGCAGGAAAGACCATGATGGACAACCAAGCTGTCCATACGGAGGGTATTGCTGCAAGGCTTGAAGAAAGCACCAGCCGCGGAGATCATTTCGAGGGTGCTCACAGCGCACTCCGCAATGTTCTCCTTCCAACGATTAAGCGACTGAACGAACAATATAATCAGTTGCATCGTCTGAAGAAGGCAAAGAAGAAAAGCCGTGTCGACATCACAACTTTGCAAGAATAGGTACAGGTTCTAACCCAGCAGAACGAGGTCCTTACTCAAGAGCGGGATGACACTATTGAGGAGGGGCAAGGCTGGGAAGAGGACTACAACCAAGCCATGGACGAGGTGCACGCGTTGCAGGACCTCGTACCTCCGGTAATGGGCATAGCGGTGGCAGGTGTCGTACCCGTGGTCTTGGGTCTTCCAGCAATGGGAGAACCCGAGCCGGAAGAGGAGGTTGTAGACCCAGAGCCACCAGCAGAGGTACCGGACGAAGACGACCCGCAGGAGGTCGAGTTCTACTCCGAGTAGGAGGTTACCGTTGCCAAGTGGGGCAGCTAGAGTGATGTAACCCAAACTTTTGTAACCCGTGACATGTCGTGTAGACAGTAGCGTATGTATAGGTAGTGGCGACATGAGCACGACTTCTCGGAGACCTGTGTATAAAGTTTATGCTTCATCAATATATGTGAATGTTGTGCAAATTATTCATGCGTCACTTCAAATACCTATTGTTTCATATGGAATTTTAAGTATGACATGTGCTGATCGCTGCTGTTTGAATTTCAGAATGACTCGTACTCGTGCCAATCCGGACGTTGGGGGTTCCAGTCAGGGGGGAGAGACCTCCCAAGGACTCCTCGGGACAGCAACAGCAGCAACAGCAACAACCGCCACCGCCACCGCCAACGGTTACATTGGCCGACATCGTTGCGGCAATGGCGGGTTCTCATCAGCAGCACACGGAGTTGCTGCAAACTCTTATTGCAAATACGTCTCGACCAGAGAGGCGTCAAGATTGTGTGGAGCGCCAACAGAGCTCCTACTCCGACTTTCTAGCGACTCATCCCCCGGTATTCTCAAGGGCGGATGAACCCCTCGATGTGGACAACTGGCTCCGCGCGATGGAGATGAAGTTTGGGCTGCTCCAAGTGAGTGAGCAGCGCAAGACTCAGTTCGCGGTCCAACAGCTCCAAGGATCCGCAAGCGCATGGTGGACGAATTACTGTGCTTCGTAGCCCACCGAGCGAGTTATGACCTGGGCGGAATTCCGGACGGCTTTCAGGGCCTATCACATACCGCCGGGTCTCATGAAGAGGAAGACGCAGGAGTTCTTACGCCTGCAGCAAGGGAGCCGGAACACGCTGGAATACTTTAGAGCGTTCAATGATCTTGCGCTCTACGCTTCATATCACGCCGATACCGACGAGAAGCGGCGGGATCACTTCTACCAGGGGCTTAACCCGCTCCTGAAAGACAAGTTGGCGATGTCCAATCGTGGCAGCCTCAATGATATAATTGATGCTGCGATTGTTCAGGAGGACTCCGGCGAGGAGTTAGCGGTAGCAGAGAGGAAGCGAAGCGCGCCGCAAAGTAGCGGAGGAGGTGGTCCTTCTCAAAAATATCGGATGGTGAATCGCCCACCATCGGGTCCACGCTGGCAGCCACCACAGAGGTCCATGCCATTCCGCAATCGGCCCTATTCTCCACTGGCATTCCGGCCAGTACTGCCAGCACCACCTCCGCAACAACAACAGCAGCAGCGGGCGATGCCGCATGCGTATGCACCTCAGCAGCGCATGCCGGGGCTTTCGTCCCTCAAGTACTGGTCAAGCAGCAGCCACATGCTACAAATGTGGTCGCCCAGGGCACTTCGCTAGCAGTTGCCCGGAGAGGCAAGGCGGCGGAGTTGCACCGCAACTTCCGGGGAGGAATCAGTCCCGGAACCCTACTAATGCGCGGTGGGCAAACCCTAGGCCCGGCACCATCCACCAACTTGCCATAGAGGACGTTCTGGAGGGAGAGCTGATCCTTGTGGGTATGTTTCAACTCCACCAGCATCCCGCCATAGTATTATTTGATTCAGGCGCCACACATAGATTTATTAGCCAAGATTTCATTGCTAAATACGGCTTGCAATTACTACCCACCGATAGTCCATACTTGATTTGTTCACCAGGTGGGAAGATTTGAGCAAGCATAATGGTACCAAAAGCACCATTATGCTTAGAGGGTAGAGTATACCCTACGTCTCTGATAGTCTTAGAGGGACAGAAGGTCGATGCCATCTTAGTGATGTCGTGGTTAACCCGCCATGGCGCTGTTTTAGACACCGTCCTCCAAATTGTGCACTTGAACTCAGAAGTGCACGAATCTCATTCCTTATTTCTGGACAGTCCAGAAATAAAACTTTCAAGTATCTATCAATCCACAACCATCAGATTGAAAGACATTCTAGTGGTCCGAGAGTTCCCTGACGTGTTCCCGAATGATTTACCGGGGATGCCGCCCGATAGAGAGGTGGAGTTCAAGATTGGACTTACACCGGGAACCATGCCAATATCCCGAAGGCCGTACAAGTTGGCGCCCAAGGAATTGGCTGAACTGAAGATTCAGCTAACGGACTTGCTGGAGAAGGGTTTTATTAGGCCGAGCTCCTCGCCATGGGTTTGTTCGGCATTATTTGTGAAGAAGGGACTATCGTCCATTAAATGTCGTAACTATCAAGAACAAGTACCCATTGCCACGGATCGACATGTTGTTTGATCAGTTGGTCGAAGCAAAGATCTTTTCCAAGATGGACTTAAGATCTGGGTACCATCAGATCAAGATACGGGCTGAGGATATTCCGAAGATGGCTTTCTCGACGAGGTACAGACTGTATGAGTACCTGGTCATGTCCTTCGGCCTCACCAACGCTCCAGCTCACTTCATGTATTTGATGAACTCGGTATTCATGCCGGAGCTGGACAAATTTGTCGTGGTCTTCATCGACGACATATTGGTATATTCCAAGTCGAAGGAAGAACACAAGAAGCATCTGCGTATAGTCTTACAATGACTGCGGGATCACAAACTATACGCGAAATTCAGCAAGTGCGAGTTTTGGATACCGCAAGTGCCTTTTCTCGGGCTTATCATCTCAGCGGAGGGTATCGCTGTAGACCCGAGTAAAATCACACAAGTGCTGAATTGGAAATCCCCGAGAACTGTTCACGAGGTACGGAGTTTCCTAGGACTCGCGGGATATTATCGGAGGTTCATTTCCGAACTTCTCAAAGATTGCCAAGCCTATAACAGAGCTGCTGAAGAAAGCTACCAAATATGTTTGGAGTCCAGCATGTGAAGCAGCGTTCAAGGCATTAGTGAAACACCTAACATCAGCACCGGTTTTGGCGCAGCCAGACACAACAAAATCATTCGATATGTACTGCGATGCATCCGGCATTGGGCTCGGATGTGTGCTGATGCAAGACCGAAGAGTGGTCGCGTATGGATCATGGCAGCTCAGAAACCATGAGCAGAATTATCCAACTCACGACTTGGAGCTCGCTGCCGTGGTACTTGCACTTAAAATGTGGAGGCACTACCTACTCGGTAACCTCGTGCATTTATATACCGACCACAAAAGCCTCAAGTACATATTCACTCAAAAAGAGCTGAATATGAGGCAGCGAAGATGGTTAGAATTGATAAAGGATTACAAAATAGAGATCCATTATCACCTCGGCAAGGCAAACGTAGTGGCGGATGCGCTGAGTCGCAAGTCACACGCCAACAATCTGACCATCACACCGTTGGTAGAGAGCGAGCCACCATTGCGTGTGATTCCACATGGAGCTCTCTACAACTTAGCTTTGATTCCCACCATCCGTGAAGAGATAGTGGCAGCTCAGAAAAATGACAAGGGAATGTCACATTTGTGGAGACGTATGTTTCCGGAAAGACGGAGACGGCGTCCTATGGTTCAAGGACCGGGTCGTCGTATCCCGTAACCCGGAGTTACGGAAGAAAATCTTTGATGAGGCTCACTTGTCAAAGTTTTCTATTCACCCCGGCAGCAACAAAATGTATCAAGAACTCAGAATCAAGTTTTGGTGGACGCGGATGAAGCGGGAGATCGCAAAGTACGTGTCCGAATGTGATACGTGTCGAAGGGTAAAGGCAGATCATATGCGGAAACCGGGACTGCTACAACCACTGGGTGTTCCTGCCTGGAAGTGGGAGGATGTGAGCATGGACTTCATCGTCGGTTTACCCACCACTTTTCAGAAGCATGATTCTGTGTGGGTGATCGTCGACCGGCTCACCAAAGTTGCATACTTCATCCCGGTCAACACCAAGTACAACGCCAAGAAGTATGCTGAACTGTACATCTCACGGATCCTATGCTTGTACGACGTACCTCGTACCATCATATCGGATCGGGGCACTTTATTTGTGTCCCATTTCTGGGAGCAGCTACACGCTGCGTCGGGGACGAAGTTGATCCATAGTTCAGCATACCACCCGCAGACGGATGGGCAAACCGAGCGGGTAAATCAGATTCTAGAAGATATGCTACGAGCTTGCGCTATCAACCACGGTAAGAATTGGGATGATCACTTGCCGTTGGCCGAGTTCTCGTACAACAATGGGTACCAAGCCAGCATCAAGATGGCGCCTTACGAGGCTCTATATGGGAGAAAATGTCGCACACAACTGAATTGGTGTGAGTCTGGCGAAAGGGTCACCTTCGGGATTGACCTTGTCAATAACGCGGAGGAAAAGGTTCGGCTGATTCAAGCGAACCTAAAAGCCGCCCAATCCCGACAAAAACAGTATGCAGACTGAAGAAGACGCCCATTACAATTCGAAGTCGGGGATCACGTATATCTATGCGTGTATCCAATGAAGGGCGTGAACAGATTCAGGGTGAGAGGAAAGTTGGCACCCCGATTCATCGATCCATTTCAGATTACAGAAAGATGTGGATCAGTAGCATACCGGCTGAGATTACCAGAAGCACTTTCCGGTGTGCACGACGTTTTTCACGTATCCAAGCTGAGGAAGTGTCTCAAGCTATCAACTACCATTCAGCTGGAGGATATAGAAGAACTGAAACCGGATCTCACGTATCGGGAGGAACCGGTTCAGATTATTGATGAAAAGACCCGAACCACACGCAACCCTACGTTGTGGTTCTACAAAGTTCTATGGAGTAATCACTCCGTAGACGAAGCGACATGGGAGAGCGAAGGATTTCTTCGCGCGAACTACCCCGACTTTTTCACGTCGCATATACGGTAACTTTCCACCGTTCTCTCTCTCATTTCACCTTATAATCTCAGGACAGGATTCTTTTAAGGGGGGAGGAATGTAAGGACCCAAGTTTTTTGTACACATTCAAAGTGATCATCACCCCACACACCTTTCATTTGAAGAAACTTGATGAACACATTTGAAGAGCAAGTAACCACCATCAACATGCTCATTAGAGGATAAATTCACAAAATGCAAAAGTGGCATTTCCCACATGCATCATATAGGGGCTGGGCATATGAAAAACTCCTACACCTTGCTAGGAATGTCCATGCCAAGTTTCACCCAAATTCAAAACCTTTTTGAAGTTTTTTTGGGTATAGCTAGAAAGAGGGTGGTTTGAACTCAAATTCAAATTCAAACTGTTTTCATCCCATGAATTCAAAAGTGGGAGACATATTCTTACTCAGCACCTTTTTGTGAACTCACACACCAATTTTCACTCCATTTGGAGTTAATCTTGACATGAGCTAAGTTTAGCAAATTCAAACTTTATTTGAATTTCAAACTGCATATGTGCTGAAATTTAGTCAAACAAAAACCAATCTGAATTCTATCCCATTCAAATGGCCCAGGGGTAGATAATTCAAATGCCTGAGGTTAATTTGGTCTCTACTGTTCAGAGCAGTGGAGAAAAGTTAATTTCAGAGGTTAAAACCCCGGGTGGGACCCACATGTCAGCCACTGAAGCAAATTCAACCGACTGAAGATTCAACACTCGGTTTCTCGGGCTTCCTCCGATGGCGCCACCGAGCTGATTGCCGGGACAGCTCCTGCTCGGGCTGTCCACGTCGTCCGACGTCGCCCCCACCTTCTTATCCCAGAGCCCGAGCCAGCGAGAGAAGTATTCGGCTGATCCTCTGCTCCCTCGCGCTAGAAAAACAGCTCTCGCCGCCGCTCTCTCTCGGTTGATCGGAGAAGCCTACGACCACAGCCTCTCCATCCCCTCCAATCTGTAAAATGGTACGAAGGGCTCTCCTTCTCCATCCCCATTACTGGAAATTGGTTGAACTCGGACGATCTCGACCATGCCGAGAGTTCTTTTCGGGGACCTAAGTCCGCCGCACCTTGGGCTCCCGTGGACAACCCAAACGGGAGGGTGTACGCCTAAGCTAAGGCGTCCCTGGACGTGTTAGGGACCGGTGCTGCTCACCCCCGAGCCACAGCCCGAGTGCTTGATCGCCGGCGACGAATTTCAGTTTTCCCTTTCACTCGGTGCAGACCGACCTTCGGGCGCGGCGCCGCCGAATTCACACTCCAGAATAGTTTAGAGAGTCTCAATCCGTTCCTACACAAACTAGACTTAGTGACGCACAAGTTGCTTTCACAACCTCTAGCATGAGGACCCCTGTACACGGCGTATTTCAAAGCTTGCCGACGGCGGATCATGCGGGAAGCATCGGGCGCACGGTGAGAGCCTACTTCGGACCTCTCCCGAGCTGCTTCGAGCCCATGCCGAGCTTCCTTAGGGACCACTGATTCTTTCCGGCCTTTTGCTCGGTCGGTTGGGGTGCTAGGAAGGTCGGCCGACACGGCCGAAGTTCTTCCGAAGTCTCCGCTCGTCGCCAACTATGCGCCGGTGATTTTCATGACGAGCTGAGCCCAGCATCATGTTCCCCGGGTGGATTTAGGCAGAGGCGGCCAGGATCATGGAGTTTGGCGCACCACAGAGGCCACCAGCGAGCTCTCCGGCGAGGTGTCGCGGCGGCCGAGCGCGGGAGGCGGGAGGTAGACGAAGCCCCCGGTCCCACGTGTCAGCAGCCGATATTTTAAACCTCGGGATTCGCTGTGGCACGGATCGGGTGCGGCTGCGCGCGAAGAAATTCGTAGCCCCGTGTGTCGACCGATGAAGAGATGACACGTAGCCCCGGACCCACGCGCAGCGGTTTAAACTTTTTCCCGATTTTCAGATTTAGTTCAAACTTCAAACCCACATAACTTTGGCTAGGAAAATCCAAATCGAGTGAACCATATTTTGTTGGATTCAGCTCTCTGAGTACTTTCCAGAAAATCAAGTTTCACTTCAGGAAGATCCCTATTTCTCCAGAATTACTTCTTCAAAGTTCAAAATGATTATAATTTACATGGAGAACCCTTTGGAGGAAAATTCTGAAATTTTGCTGGGATGTTCACCAAAATATACCTGAGATACCATAAAAATTTCAGATCCATTTGAGATCATTTGATCCACCTAATGTTGTGATTAATAAAACTGTTCCAGAGAAAATAGAAAATGTCCAGAAACATTTTCAGAATTTCTCTGAAATTATTTAGCTCATGTCTTTAGCTAGAAACTTTCAAATTAAGTGAGACCAACTCCATTAGAACCCTCTGAAAATCTAGTTTTCAGAAAGTCATGGCTTGCTCCATGAAAATTCCTAGAAAACCCTAAGAGCTCCAATTAAGGTCAAGTACATAATTATTTGTGGAGAGCTCAAATGAACTTTACTGCAAATAAAACTTGGCCAAGTCTCTGTTTAGGTTGTAACCAAACCACAGTAAAAATTTCAGAGTCATTGGGTCTGTCTAGTTAGACTTATAATCTTCACAAGTTTAAATTCAATTCAAATGCATGTAAATTAATACATATACATGTTATTTCATGTAGTCGCTAAGGTCGAGGAGGAACCCGAAGTCTTGTTTGAAAACCCAAATGCATAGCCAAGAAAACCGTGGGTTGGGATTAGAATTGAAACCCCGTTTAGCTACTGTAATGCTAAGGTAGTGTAGGATTCGGTACAAGTTGAGTAGTTGGAACTACTCACGAGGATAGGCTAGAGGCACTCGACTCGGGTAAAGGTAGCAAATGAAACACATGGCAAGAAAAATAAGACCGAGTGGAGAGTAAGGGCAGCAGAACTTTGGGGCCTGGGTGCTATAGCTCCACTTGTGTTGATTGAGGACCGAGTCGTGTGCGGGCCTGTTGAACAAGCTAGAACAGTACCGAAGACCTACCGGCTATATGAGAACCAGCAAACCGATGTAACTCGGGTAGCTGGGTGTTGAGGCATAGCTGGTCGTTCAGAGGGTAGGTTGAGAGCTCGATGTGTAAATCGACTGGCGGCACTGTGGATGCGCGCAGAGACCTCTTGCTCGGGATGATTGGACCGGTTCAACATTTGGCTGACGGGTGAAAGGTGGTTGCGTACGACGTCCGTGATAGTTGCTATAGGCAACATCGAGTACGGGCATACGTGACGGGTTATTCGGGTAACCCTGCAGCTGTAATTCGATTATAATTACCGTCCCTCACGGTCGGTGAGTACCACTTGTTCACTGTACCGTGACGTATAAAGAACAGGCTAGACACATGTTAAAAGTTTGCTGATTTGAAAGAAATACCTTGCTTGTTAATGGCTTGTTGTAGTTTAGAGCTAACTAAAGTTCTTTTCAACTTTGGGTAAAGTACATGAGAGAAATGCGTTTCTTGTTTGATTGCGGCTCTCTCATGTGCCTTAGCGTAAGGTTCTCCACAACCTGCTGCTAAAACTTGAAAGTAAGGTTCCACTAATTAGGCGAGTCCTTGCAACTGATTTTACCTCATGTAACCTATAACCCTTCATGTAGAAGTTTCATATTTAGGAGCGACGGGTCAGTCTTGCTGAGCCATCATGCTCACTACTTGTGTTTGAAGCTTTTGCAGGGTCTTATGAGGAAGTGACTCCCAAGGAGGAGACGGAACCCAAGGAGGAGAACCCCGTCGAGTGGGAGTCGTGCACGCCGCCGTGTTAGTGTGTGTGCGTGCTAGCGGGGACACGTTCACGGGCTGAACGTGAACTCGATGCGTAGTGTACGCCCATGAGTGTAGACTGAACATATTTTGTTGTACAAATGTTCATAAACCTTTTTATGTAATAAAACTTTGCTTCCGCTTTGTACCTTTGATGTGTGTTATCCGGTGCTGTGCAACGCATCACCCCTCAGCGTGATCCTGGCTCAACAAGACCGTGGGGTCGTGTCAGCGCGGCGGCGGGGAGGTGCGGCGGTAGGGCGAGGCGGCCTAGGTTGTTCACCCCATGCTTGTGTAGACGTATATGTTACCACTAAATGGGTCGTGTCGGGCCCTAAGCCCATTTATGTACATATAGTACTTTTAAAAACTCAAACAATCGAAACAATATCAATTAAACTATTAACTCATATGCATTAATCATCTAAGAAATTAACAACTCATCTAAACAAGCATAATTACCATAGTTAACAAGCTTATCAATTCTAAGCAATTAAAAAATTAGACCTAGCTAGCAATTCAAATAAATCTGGGCAATAATTAAAACTAAGCATATCAATTCATCTAAATCTAAACAATTAGCCACTAAACCATCAAAACCAAACAAGCATAATCTAAACAATTAGCCACTAAACAATTGGTAATTAAAAAAACCGAGCTTTCTAGGTGGGGAGGGAGGCGGGCGACTTACCTCACGGTGGAGGCGGCGCGGCGAGCGGCACACGGCGAGGCGGGCGGCGCACAACGTGGAGGCGGACCGGAATGGGGCGGCGGCGCGCAGCGCGACGGGCGCAGGGCCGAGCGGTGCGGCGACGTGGCAGCGCGGTAGGGCTAGGCAGCTAACGGGGCGGCGCTGCGGGGCGGCAGCGGCCGGGTGCGCTGCGGCGAGGCTGCGGCGGCCGGGGCTGGGAAGGCCGGGGCGGGGTGGTGGCGGCCGGGGATGCGGCGTCCGGCCCGGCGGCGGCCGGGGTGCAGTGCAGGCGGTGGCGGCCGGGGCGGGGAAGGCCGGAGCGGCGGCGGCTGGGGCGGGGACGTCCGGGGCGGCGGCGGCTGAGTGGAGGGCGGGGGCGGCGGCGGCTGGGTGCCGGCGGGGGTTGGGGAAGGCCGGGGCGACGGCGCTTCTTGTGGCAGGCGGCGAAGGCTAGGTGCCGGCGGGGGCTTGGGAAGGCCGGGGCGGCGGCGGCACCTCGAGCGGCGGGGGCTTGGGTCGGCGCGGGCGTGAATGCCCGCAAGACCCGGGCCCGCGGGTATATAAGACATATTTACGACAGCCCGTGGTGTGGCCGTCATAAATAAGCTTATTTACGACAGCCGCTGTTAGATACGACAGCCAGCCGCACGGGCTGTCGTAAATAAGTTATATATACGACAGCCTAGGGTTGGCTGTCGTATATAAGCTCTATTTACGACAGCCAATTAATAAACGACGGCTGTACCGTCGTATATATAAGTTTATATACGACGGTTGGCCGTCGTGTGTTAATCCGGTTGTCGTATGTTGACCTCTTTCCTGTAGTGCTCCTTTAAAAATATTTTGGCTTCTCAGTTTTGTGTTATAGTACAAACGGTTGTGTGATATAAAATGTATCATTAGACTGTAGTCCAAATACTTTTCTCGTAACTATGATTTTGTAACGATAAGCATAGTAATACAATAGAAATGTTACTATCAAAAGGTTGTTTTTTATATAGTCAAAATATATGTCCAGTGTGATAAACTTAGCCAAACATCAAGAAAGGGTGGTGTCGGAGTGTGAGAGCTGCGACACTCCTCCCGGCCTGCTCGGAAGCAGCTCGCTAGGTTCTTTTTTCCGGAGGGAGCTTGGCGCCCTATGCGACCTGGGTTCGAGGGAGCGGATGAACACCGAGATTTACGTGGTTCGGGCCGCCGGAGCGTAATACCCTACGTCAACGGGAGTGCTTGCTGTACCGTTTGCTTGTATGTGCGTGAGTCGGTGCTGGGTGCGAACCCTTTGCAGGGTGGTCACCCCAGTCCTTTTAAAGTCCAAGGCGGGGGTGGTTACAATGTGGCTTGGGGCCCGACAGGTGGCCCCAATGCTAGTGTACCCTATACATGATCTAGGGATTCGTCCTTTGAGTAGAGTTGGTCGACGGAGGAGTTAAGTCCCTCCGTCCGGCGCGCTGAGCGCCCCTGACCACGTGTCAGGTGATGATGAAGACGCTGTCTTGTCGCCACGTCTTCTCGCCCTGCTTGGGCGGCTTCGTACCGTTGAGCGGCACTTTGCCGCTGTCACACCTTGTCGTCCTGTCAAAGAGGAAGCTGGTCCGTCCTGACGGAAGCTTCATCTCCGGCCCCCACGCGAGGGGTTCCCAGGCTTCCTGTGGTCTCGCACAGGGATCGACGACTGGCGCATCTTCGCCGTCAAGGTCCTCGGCTAAGAAGGCTTCTGATGTGGTGCCTTTGTCGACGAAGAAACCCGAGGCTCCACCAGCTTCGAAGCCAACGGAGGCGACCTCGACGTCAACGGGGGCGAGTGGCTCGCGCCCCCCACGTAAGAAGCTTCACGCAGAGTGGAACTTTCAGGCCTCCAGGTACGGCTCAACCTCACGAGGCTGCGTACTGAGCCGCTGGACGGCATAGCTGACACTTGGTGCTTCCTTTTTGTAGGGCTCCTCAGTAGGGCACCTCTGTTCCTCCTCCGCTGCGGTAGTCCTGGAGACAGAGCTCCCGTTTCGCCAAAGCTCCAACACTGGTGGCAGTGTCTGAGCCTGTGCCTGAGGCAGCTTTGGATGTCGGCACCCGGGCCCTCGAGTCCAGCCAGCTGGCGGGCGTGTACGCCACTGGTAGTAGTGCGGCTGCTGCTGGGCGGGTTCCTAGCCCTCCTCCCCTCCCTCCGCGAGTTACTGTGGTAGCAACCCCACCAGTGGACGAAGAGCCGGAGGGTGTCGAGGCAGTACCTCATGTGACAATGCCAAAGGCTGTCCCGGTCCTAGGGCCGCAAGGTCGGTCCGCTCTAGTCTAGACGAGATGCAGGACACGCTCGTGCAAGAGTGGTCCGAGCTGAGGTCCGAGCGGGAGTGCCTCTAAGACTGGGATAACCTTCTGAAGGCGTGGGTCTAGTCTGCCAGGGCGAAGGCTCGGGCTCAGGAGGAGCGGCTCGAGGCTCGGGAGGAGGTGCTGGAGGAGACAGAGGCCACCGTCACGACCCTCCAAAAGAATGCAGTGAACCTCCAGGCTTAGGCCGAGAGCCTCCATGCCTCTGCCGATGCGCGTCTCACGATGGTGACGGAGCTCCAGGAGACGCTCCTTCGCTGGGAGGAGGAGGCGGAGGCGAGGGAGAGGGAGCTCTCCGGCCGTCTGGCTGCCTAGAGGAGGAGCGAGGGCGCCTGAAGGAGCAGCTTCAGGACGTCCATAACTGGGAGCTCGCCAATGCGTCCAAGGAGTATGACCTGGAAGAGCGGGCTGCACGGCTAGCCACCAGGGAGCAGGCCTTGGTTGCTCTAGAGCAGGGTTAGCCGCTCAGGAACACGAGCTAGCAAGGAGGAGTTCGGCAGGGGAGCTAGCTTCTTCTGCCAAGGAGGTCGAGGATCTTTGGGCTTCTCGTGCCGCTGAGGCACAGAAGGTCTTGGACTTCCTCGATCAAGCATAGGCGGCTCTGGAACCATTCGGCTTTGGCCCCTTGCGCCTCGAAGGGCCGATCTAGGAGGTGAGCTAGGTGCTACCTGCCCTGGACTCAGTCGGGGAGAAGCTCCTGATGTTGGAGAACGTCATGGGGGAGCATCTGGAGGCTGAAGGCAAAGCTCTGGCCCGGATGGTGGCAGGGCATGTGCTCACTTGCCTCCGGAGCTGCGACCCCATCATCTCCCTGGAACCTGTGGTGCAGGGCCACAACATGGAGCTGTCGAGGGCGGCGAAGTCTTCTGTGGAGGAAGCTGCCCTACTTGTAGCCACTAGGTTCTAGCGCGGATAGCTCCTAGGTCTCCCGCTTGCCTTGTATACTCCTAAGTATGTCGGAGCTCTCTTGTTATTGAAGACTTTTTGTTTCAAGTCTTATGTTGTCTTAAGTTATTGATGTAGACTTTGGACCCTTGGCAGCGAAAAGGTCCGGAATGACTTAGCCGACGTGGGTAGCTCTTTGTCGATGTCTCGAGCTTGTTCCTCCGGGTCCTTAGCAGCGTAAGGACGAAGGGAGCCCCGAGAGTGTGGCCACCACTCCTTCCGGGTCCTTGGAAGCGTAAGGACCCGAGGGAAGTTCGGCCCTTGTCTTCAGCTTGTCGTAGCTGGTGCTCCGAGTATTCTGCTCGCTGCTGCAGTGGCCCAATGTCTTGCCCGCGTGGTTCACCGTGATGGCCCCCTGGTATGTGTGGCCCTTGTGTTGGGGCGCACCTACCACCGGATGAGGCAGGACGTCAACATCGGGTCCCCTGGGAGGTTCAAAACGCCAAAGACATGTGCGGACCTACAGTCATGGCAGAAAGAGGGAGTAGTCATGCTCTCTGGTCACTTCCTTGTTTGGTAGCTTTGTTGTGGCTTACGGTCCTCAGTTAAGCTTCGGGGCTTTGGGTAATTCGATGTGGGTCGTCCAGACTATGGTTAAAGCCTTGCCCAGGGGTATGAGCCGTCCGTTTCCCTGGTACCGAGCTGTAGCGCTGGAGAGGCAGGGTGTGCACGCTAGGGGTACGAAACCAGGCATAGCAGGCTACACATGCTGGACCTCCCGCTGGCGTAATCCTTTCAAGGGAGGGCCATTCGGCGCCATAGGGCCCCCAGGTAATGAGACAACCAAAGGTCCCCAAGTTACGGTGAGGACTTTGCTCAGGGGTATGAGTCGTCCAGCTCCCCGGTACCGAGCTGTAGCGCTGGAGAGGCAGGGTACGCATGCTAGGGGTACGGAACAAAGGCATAGCAGGCTACGCCCATGGACCTCCCGCTGACGTAAGTTTTTTGGGGAAGGGACCATTCAAACGCCATAGGGCCCGCGAGCAACGAGACAACCGCAGGACCCCAGGTACTTCAAGCTGACCCGTCTGTATAAGGAAAGCACAACTCTTGCTACGGTTGAACAAAAGGAAAAGTGACTGGCCACTCGGCCGGAGCGGTATGGAAAGCAAGAACGAAGAGCACAGGAGCAATGTCCAGGGTCCGATTACATCTCTAGTCCGTAGGCGTGTTCTTTCGGCCCCAAGTACTCAGTTGTAGGGTAGGGGAGGCAAGATGTGCATGCTAGGGGTACAGAACCAGGCATAGCAGGCTACACACCCTGGACCTCCTACGTGCATTAACCTTTCAGCGAGGAGACCTTCCAGCGCCACGAGACCGAGGACAATGTGTAGGACTGGCTCCGGACATACCATTTACAGTTGATATGCATGAGTAAGCACAATGTGTAAAGAAGGTACGCAGGGTAGGGTAGATTTTTTCTCATTTCTGGCCTCCTTCGGGTGATAGGAGGAAACAGGCCGTACAAGAAGGCAGCGACCCGCCCCGAATGACAAGAGTAGCAGGACCCCTCCGGAGCTTAGCTGTTCTAAGCGTTGTTCCTAGACACTATGGCACCTTTACAAAGAAAGAGAAAAATAAAAAAATGCCCTACCACCGCGCTTAGGATAGCACTTGTGTTTCCGAGAAGGGACCTTCCCGGCCGGGGGAGGGTTTGTCACCCCTTATGAGAAAGTGTTTAGCCGAGGCACCAGGTGGCCCTGCCTTGCACCGTCTACTCTGCGCTTACCGTTGCTGATATCGCCGGAGCTCCTAGCAGTGTAGCACATTTTAAGCAGCCTCTAGCCATGTTACCTCGTCAACGAGGTTGATTTCTTCATGCAGAAGCTGGTTCTCCGTGGCTTCATCGTATGTCTGGACGTGGGGTGAGCCCTTGGTGTGTTTTGGCGGGACGGCGGCCTCGACCCCCTACACCAGCGTAAGAGTGTGTTTCCCTTGTCGCACGACGGTGGGGGAACGCCTGGATAGGCGTGGAGCATCTTGCGTCGCTCGCTGTCGGCGCTGGAGTTAGAGTCGGAGCGGCCGTAGACGACTTTCAACGCCCTCTGGGCGTCTTGGTACTCCATCTCCTGCTCGGCCCTGGCCTGCGCTTGGCCTTTTTCTTACCCTCCCGCTGGCGGGAGGGTGCACCATCATGGCGCATTCCGAGAGGAAGCAACCTCTGGTGGCGCGAGCGCCGGCGGCGTACCGTCCGTGCGGTCACCGGCTCGTCCCGACCTAGGTGCCGTGGGCACCACAGGGACACCAACAGTTTGGCCGGACCTGGGCGCCGGGGGCACCACTGATATGTCGGTCGTCTGATCACTGGTCTGACCAGACCTACCAACTCTGGAGCAGAAGGTAGCCTCGTCGTCTCCCGTCGGGAGACGCTGACAAGCTGAACGAGCAGGCTCGCCTTGGGAGGTGATGTTCACCATGATCGCGTGGAGAGCGCAGAAAGTCCCCCTACCTGGCGCGTAAAATGTCGGAGTGTGAGAGCTGCGACACTCCTCCCGGCCTGCTCGGAAGAAGCCCACGAGGTTTTTTTCCGGAGGGGGCTTGGCGCCCTACTCAACCTAGGTTCTAGGGAGCGGATGAACACCGAGATTTACGTGGTTCGAGCCACCGGAGCATAATACCCTATGTCCACGGGAGTGCTTGCTGTATTGTTTGCTTGTATGTGAGTGAGAGGGTGCTGGGTGCGAACCCTTTGCAGGGTGGTCACCCCGGTCATTTTATAGTCCAAGGTCGGGTGGTTACAATGTGGCTTGGGGCCCGATAGGTGGCCCCAATGCTAGGTGTACCCTATACATGATATAGGGCTTCGTCCTCTAAGTAGAGTTGGTCAACGGAGGAGTGAAGTCCTTCCGTTCGGCGCGCTTAGCGCCCCTAACCACGTGTCAGGTGATGATGAAGACGCCATCTTGTTGCCGCGTCTTCTCGCCCTGCTTGGGCGGCTTCATGCCGTTGAGCGGCACTGTGCTGCTATCACGCCTTGCCATCCTATCTTATCATCGTAATGGCGAACGAGTAGAGGACGAAGGTGTGCGTAGTGCGCCATTCTTCTAGGGAAGGCACGAGCCTTGAATACAAAGCTTGACAGCGCACTTTTTTCTTGACTTTGTCGACCCATGGCCCACGACGGATCGTGGGGCACGTGGTGGCTCTGGAGCTCTTATCGATGGGTTTGGTGCCAGGGGACACGTGATAGCTCCGGACCTCACCTCAGCAGGGAGGCTCGAGCCAGAGCTCGGGGCACGTGTCAGCGCTGGAGTTGTACTCAGCGGGGAGGTGGCTCTGAGCAAGGGGACACGTGGTAGCTCCGGACCTCACCCCAGCAGGGGGGACTCGGATCGGAGCCCAGGGCACGCGCCAGCACCGGAGCTATCCCCAGCAGGGAGGTGGCTTGAAGCCAGGGGACACGTGGCAGCCCTAGACCTCACCTCAGCGGGGAGGCTCGGGTCGGAGCCCAGGGCACGTGTCAGCTCTGGTGTTGTCCTCAGTGGGGAGGTGGCTCCGAGCCAGGAGATACGTGGCAGCTCCGGACCTCACCTCAGCGGGGAGACTCGGACAGGAGCTCAGGGCACGTGTCAGCTCCGGAGCTCAAGCGCACGTGGCAGCCCCAGGGCTGACAATGGGGCCAAGAGCACGTGGCTACGTTGGGGCCCACCTCAGCGGGGAGGCGGGGCCGAGGCTGTCTTTTTACCCACTACGCGGGGTACCCGGTTTACAGGGTACCGACAGGTGGAATTCACTTTTGCTTTTGTCTAGAGTTTTGAAGCGAACTCAAATTCGAATTGTTGTGGTTGAGGTGTTCAAGTTATCCACTCACCATGAAGCACAACTTTTTTTATTGGGAAACAAGCACACCTGTTTCTTATTCGTTCAATTTCAGACACGGTTGGTCTTTGGTATTTTCCTCACATCATTTTGATGTGAAATAATTTGCAGCGTAGATAAACAATATCAAATGCATAAATCAACTTCTGTATTCTTTTAGAAAATCCATGATGTATAATGTGAGTAATGATTGAAATTTTCTTGCGTTCTTTTCAATGTCTCAGCTCCTCTACAAATGAAGAAGGCTCTGCAAATGTTTGCTGCAATGCAAGGGGAGGATAAAACACCGATAGAATTTGCTTTGCTGCAATGCAAGGAGACAGACAATCCAACCCCTTGGTTCTTTTGTGCTGGCAGCAGGTATTCATTGAACACGAGTTGTTGTCACCGCAACTATGCACATGGTTGCTCAGATGGTAGCATCCGCATTGATCAAGAAGACCGAATTTTGGGTGCCTAAATTAAGCTGGCCCTGGCTTGGCGGAGGGTGAGCAGTGTCTGCGCTGAGCATTGTACAGGCTTCGTCTTAATTACCAGCAAACAGGTGCGCGATGATCCTCCAAAAGCATGTCCCGCTCCATGCATTTCTAATCTTCTTTTAGGAGCAGGGGCGTGCTTTGGCCAGCGCACCGCCCACTCGCTGCCCTAGGGGCTCAGGCTGGTAGCAGGTAAAAACTTGTTGAATAAGTTTTTGTCGAAGTGTTCAGTCGACACTTCTCCCGGGTCTGCACTGGGCAGCCCGTGGAGGTTCTTTTTTCGGTGGGGCTAGTCTCTAGCGGAGAGCTTGCGCAGATGGACGAGTTAGTAAGAGCTTGACACGGCGAGTTTTACGTGGTTCAGGCCGCTGGAGCGTAAAACCCTACGTCCACGGCGAGCTATGGAGCTCGCTGTATTTCTTGCTGCTCGGGACCGGAGGCCTGAGCTTGGGGGTGAGTTACAGCTTGAGAGTGTATGGCTAGCGTATGAGTTGCAAAGTGCGAACCCTTGCTATCGTCGCCTACCCGAGCCTTTTATAGTCCAAGACTCGGGCAGCTTACAAGGGGGGCCGGGACCCGACAGGTGGTCCCGGGAAGATTGTCTATTATCTACCGTATCTGCAGTTATGCCGGTAGCTGCCTCTGGTCGAAGGCTTCTGAGTCTTCATCTTGCCGCCCTGCCCATGCCGCATGCTAGTCGTAGTGGTTGACGACGGCGCAGGCGGCATGGGATGTCTTGTCGCGGTGTTTATTGGCTGGCAGGTTCTGACACCGCGCGTCAGTCTGTGATGCGACTGGGCGCAACGGCACCTGACAGAAGCGTGCTCCGCGTCTCGGGAAGACGCGGGCCTTGAATACCTTGTACGGGCAAGGTATGGGGCGTCTTTACGCCCGCTGCCTATCGCTCGGGGGCAGGCAGCGCCGCTCTGCTGCCACGCGGCGGGCCTGGAGCCCTTCTCATAGGAGAGGAGGGCCCGTTCCACGGGACACGAGGAGCCTCCGGACCTCTCCCCGCGGAGGGGGAGGCTCGGCTCCTGTTGACCACGTGGCGGGCCCGGAGCTCTCCTCTGAGGAGAGGGGGGCCCGGACCCGCTGGACGCGTGGCGCCTTCGGACCTCTCTCCCGCGGAGGGGGAGGTCCGGCTTCTGTATGCCACGTGGCGGGCCCGGAGCTCTCCTCTGAGGAGAGGGAGATCCGGCCCCGCCGGTCGCGTGGCGCCATCGGAGCTCTCCCTGCGGAGAAGGGCGAGTTCTTTAGGCATTTTACCCTATGCGCGGGGGTACCCCATATCTCAGGTACCGACAGTGGCCTCCGGGCCCATCTCGGGGGAGATAGCGAGCCCGAGGTGGGACCTCCATCTCTTTCGATCCGCGCACTTTCTCTAAGTCCCGAATTGACCGCTGCCGGAGCACGAACAGCCGCGGGATCGTGGGAGCGTGCGCTCACTTGATGGTTGCTTTTACTGCGGCGGTTCCCAAGACTGCAACTTCTGCACGTTGCGGCACTTTCCTCGGGAACCGCCGAAGTGCCTTGCCGGCTCACCTTCTCAGGAGACTGACTCATTGACTCCACCGCTTCAGTTAGGCGGCTTGGGCCACCCGTCATCGGCACTCGGTCTAGGAACCGAAGCGGTTGCCGATGCGGGGTATTCGAAGAGTTCCGAATCGCTTGGAATTGCACCCGGGAAGTTTTTAGAGGGGGTCTTACCCACATTGCAGCTTCCCTTCGCACTTCTCTGCGTTTCTTCCCGGACTCTTGTGCTTTTGCTCTCTTGCCCTTGAGTTCTCCCTCGCCATGGCTTCCAACCCGCCACCAGAGAAGAAGCGCGCTCGATCTCCTCCAGCAGCAGCGTCTATGCCAGGTCAGGATTCTGGGGTGCCTGACACTCCCTCCGGTGGCGACTCGAAGAGGCCCCGGGGCTGATGCGCTGGGGGGAGCTTCTGGGGCGTCCCCTGTTCCGCCAGTTCAAGCGACTACGGAGCGGCCGTCAGTGACGGTAGCGGGCTCTGGGAGTCCTACCCCGGCTCGGAAGTCGGGGTTCAGAGCCCGCTGGAGTGTCCGCGCTTCCCGGCCATCCCCGACTTGCGGGGAATTTGTGCCGCTGCGCTCGGAGCCAGGGTCAACTGCCGCGGTCCCTAGGCCAGCGCGAACTTCTCCTGTTCCGGTGTGCCCGGACTCCGCGGCTGCGTCGTCTCTTCCTGTCGAGACTGCCACCGCCGTCCCCAAGCCAGCGCAGGTCGACCCTGCACTAGGCGGCCCGACCTTTTCTCCAGCACCGCCTTCCCCGGCTCGCCCTTCTCCTTAGATCAAGGAGCTGGAAGCTGAAGAGAGCCCGGCTGGCCCGGCTGCCGAAGCCTCGGAGCCAATTTCTCCTGATCGGCGTCTCGTCTCGGTTGCTGGTGCGTCGACTCCTCTTGAGGATGAGGTAATGGAGGAGGTCGGGGGGACTGCCCCGGCCTCTGTTGCTCCATTGCCCGTGGTGGATGCCTTCGCGCTTGTCGAGACGAGCATTCGGCAGGTCTTGGTTGCACTAGGTCGCGAGCGGGAGGAGTATATGGTTGAACGGGATCGCCTCCTCACCTGGGGGAACCTTTTGCGGGAGAGGACCGCGAAGGTTAAGAGCGAGCTCGACTCCAGGCGGGAGTTGCTCGACTTCAGGGAAGTGCTCCTCGACCGGATGAAGCGGGCTGTCGACCGCATGGACACCCAATCGCGGCGGATCAACAGGGAGGCTCTGGAGGCACACGCCCGGGCCGAAGAGAGCCTCTCTGCTGCTGTGGAGATACGGCAGCGGTTGGAGCGCCGTGAACTCGCGGTTGAGGAACGGGAGCGTTCCATGGCAGCTGAGGCGAAGAGGGTCGCCGCGCAGCTGGCGGCGGGCGAGGATGACCTTCGAGCTCAGATCGAGGAGCTGGAGATCCTGAAGGCAGACCTCGACTTGAGGGAGGAACAGGTCTCCCGTGATCGCCGGGCGGTCTTGGACCGGGAGTTGACCGCGACTTCAAGGCCGCTGAGTTGGAGCGGCTCGCTAAGACTCTCCATCTTCGGGAGAGCTCCCTGGCGGCCAAGGAGAGGAATTCTCCGAGAGGAACCTGGAGGCTCTGCAGGCGGCCCACCGCGAGGTGGAGGAGATTTCGGCCTTGCGGTCCTCCGAGGCTCTTGCGGTCTCGAGCTTCGTGGATCGAGCGGGGTCCGCCCTGATCCCTCTTGGCTTCAGTCCGGTGAGGGCCGCGGCCCCTGCGTTGGAGGTGATCCCCACGCTGGAGTCGATCGGCGCCAAGCTGGACAGGCTAGACTCGGTGGTCGCCAGCGAGCTTGAGGTCGAGGGACGCGGCCTAGCCTTAGAGGTCGCCTCACATGTGCTGGCATGCTTTAAGAGCCGCGACCCCTCTTTCTCGCTAGAACCAGCGAGAGAGGGCCCAACCGCAGAGCGGGAGCAAGCTGCCAGGGCAGAAGTCGAGGATGTGGCCGCCCTTGTAGCCGCAAGGTTCCGGCGGAAGCCGGGAGATCCTTAGGACTTGTTTCTCCCTTTTTATCGAGTCTGTAGTCCAGCTCATGGAGCCTCGCTTAGTTCGACTCTTTTAGATATCTGTGTCTGTGATGCTTTTTCTCTACTTCTTGGCTTTGCCTGACTGAGTCCTTAGCTCCGCAGGGTACTCAGAGGCCATCTCCAATCTCGGAGCTCCGCATAGACACCTTCCTCGGGTCCTAACCGTGTTAGGGGCCCCCAGGGGTCTCCGGATCTTGCCCCATGGGGAGCTCCAAATCTGCCTGCCATGTGGCGGGTCCGGAGCCCCTCCTTAAGAGGCTGGAGCTCCGGCCATGCTGGACACGTAGGGCTTTCGGAGCCCTCCCATCAGGGAGGGGTCCGGTTTCCGCTCGCCACGTGGCGAGCCCGGAGCCCTCCTCAAGGGAGGTGAGAGTTCCGGGCCTGCTGGACACGTGGGGCCCTCGGGTCCCGCCCCTGCTGGAGGGGCAGGTCCCGGTCCTTCCAGTCCTAGGTCGGAGTAGTTGGTAGCTTCTTTCCCCCTGCTTCATGCAGTCCCTGTTGCCGTAACCTGGAGGTCCTGCACACAGGCAGAGGAAATGTAATTCTCCTCGGGGGGTCCTCCTCTCCCGTCTCCTAGTCTTATCCGTCTTACGATCCTGATTCGCTATACGGGGCTTGGGCAATTCTGTGCACGAGGCGCCGGAGCTCCGGCTCCCTCCGAGGTCCGGGTACGGCCGTCCGATCCCTAGTACCGGGCCATGCGCTGGGGAAGCAGAGTGCACGTGCTTTGGGTTCATGACTAGGCAAAGCGGTTGTACTCCCCCGTACCTCCGGAGGGCAGGATGCGCATGCTTTGGGCTCATGGCCTGCTAAGCTGGATACGCACCCTGGACCCCCCATGCACAACGCAGGCCTTTCCTGGAGGTAACCAACTGGCACCACAACACCTGACTGGGGGAGGCCCGAGGGACTCACTCGGCCATCGGCAGGTGCCTCAAGCGCAGCCGCCTTCGGTAGGATAGCAAATGCCGACTATGGATGAGCGCAGGAGAGGGGGAGCTAGATGTACGATGAACATACAAAGATAGTGCGATCATAAAAATTAATGCATAATTTAAATGAGCGCATGTGAGAGAGCTAAGTAGAACAGGTCTCTGTATTCGTGCCCATAGATGGAATTCTGGCTGTACATGGAGGCAATGTTCCGCCTCGCCTACAAGGGAAGCAAGACTCTACGCGCTTAGGGTCGGAACTAGGCTAAACTGGATGTAGTCGTGTGTCCCTTGAGACTTAGCTGCCCCAAGCTCTGTTCCTAAATTCTATGGGATCCATTACAGAAGGGAATAACCCTGTTCTACTGATGCTCGGGAAGTAGGACTTACAGTGTTGCTTCATGGCAAGGATTTTTGGGAACGGATCCCACTCTCGGTTGAAAGGCATGTGTACCTGGGGCGGCAGCTTTCATGATTCGGAAGGGACCTTCCCTGCTGGGGGAGTGCTTATGGGTCCTTCTTGGAATAGAGCGTGCCGCTACACCAGGTTGCCCTCCTGCAGGCCCCCGACGCGTTCAGTTCTTTGGCGGTAGTGCTTAGAGCATCAACCGAGACCGCGTGTTGTGGGGTGTTCCCTGCAGCCGAGTCTTGTCGACAAGGTTGTTATCTTCACGCTGGATCAGGTCCTGCGCGGCTTCTCCTGGGGGCCCCCGGGGAGTTCTCCCCTTCTGGCTAAGGCCTTCAAGGGGTAGGTGGGCCCGGGCTCATCTTGGATGACCTAAGGCGCCTTCCCCTTCTGGCAAGGCCTTCAAGGGGTTGACAGACCTTAGGCGGCTCCCGAGAGGTATGTTCGAGGCACGGAGGCGCGCCGCAGTTGGCTAACGCCCTGGCCCGTCACCGTCGGAACTGGAGTCCTCACCGTTATGCACTGTCTTCATGACACACTGAGGCTCCTGGAACCCCACCTGATGGGCAGCGGTGACTGGGGCATCGACCTTCTATTTGCCATCCCTCTGAGGGTAGGACGGTGCTTCAGCCCTCTGCTGTCTTCCTTTGCGGAAGCGCTCTGCGAGCCTCTGGATCTCCCAGCACTCGGCAGCAGTATGGTTGCCGGTGCCATGCACGGGGCATAGCCCGCCTTGGTCACTGTCTGGGGCCGGTGATTGCCGCTGCCTTTTGTCGGGGCGTGGCCCCCGAGCTCCACTAGTCGTCGCAGCTGCGGCGACGGGGGCCGTGAACGGTGACTTCATCTTGCCACTCCCCCGGTTCTTGGCCTTCTTGCCACCCCCATAGGCAGCAGCGCCGGACCCGGGCTGTCCTCCTGACTCGAAGGTCGGCAGAGCGTGCCAATCCGCCCTTCAGCTGCTCTGGCGCACTTGTCCGCCAGGCTGAAGAGCTCCGAGACGTCGTGGACCTCTCTGGTCGCGAGCTTCTCAAGCATTTTCTCGTCCCGGACACCCTGTCGGAACGCCACCACCACAGAGGCACTTTGGATATGTGGGATGGTGTTGCGTACCTGAGAGAACCGCTGGATGAAAGAGCGCAGCGACTCCCCAGGTTGTTGCTTGACGGCGTGGAGGTCAAGCTCCGTGCCGGGACGGGTGTAGGAGCTGCCGAAGTTGGCGACGAATTGCCGGCAGAGCTCTCCCCAGGAGGTTATGGACCCCTGAGGTAGATTCATGAGCCAAGACCGAGCTGGGCCGGTCAAGGCGACGGGGAAGTAGTTGACCATGACAGCCTCGTCCCCTCCTGCGGCAAGTACGGCGGTGGAGTAGATCTGGAGGAACTCCGTGTGGGTTGACGCTACCGTCGTACTTTTCGGGCAGGTGCGGCCAGAACTTGCGCGGCCACCTCGCGAAGCGAAGGTGGGGTGCAAGGGCCGCACATCCTGCACCTGCTGCTGCAGGTATTGGCGCTGTGAACGCTTGGTTCGCACTTGGCACCGCGTATCCCGGCATGGGCAAGGCTGCACCATAGACCGGGGCCGCTGCTTGCGGCGCATATGGTTGTGGCATATGCTGCGCGGCATATGCCTGAGGCAGGGCTCGCGTGGCGAAGACCTGCCCTTCAGGTTGTGTCGAGGCCGACGACATGCTGTCGCCAGCCTCATGGTTGCGACGCCTTTCTCGGCGTCGCTCGAGGTACACCCGGGCGTCCTGGCCCAAGTGGCACCGTTCTAGCTCCCTTCGCAGGTCCGTCGACAGGAGCCTGGAGGAGCTGGAATTTGCCGTTTGCCCGTCAACCGTTGGTGTGTGCGTCAGCGACACAGCCGGTTGACCGGGGCGTCGCCCTCGCCGAAACCGTGGGTTCACGGCGGCGACGACGAGGCGGTCCACTTCGCGGACCCACTGTTGGGTCGCTAAATGGGGCGCATCCCCAGCAGGTGGGTTGCGCAGCAGCGCTCTTGCCGCAGCTAGCGCACCCCCATGGTGTACGCTCAGCGCTGCAGAAGATCTCACACTGGTCGGAGCCTGCATCGCCGGAGTTGGCATTGCCGGAGTCGGCTGTTGGCTACCAGCTTGTGCCGACACACTCTGTCCCGAGTGTGTCGACATGTACTCCCTAGTGGTCACGGTTCGCCGTGAACGCGGAGGGGGAGAGTTTGCCGCTGAAAGAAGCTTGGTCATCTTCGTCGGCGAAAACTCGTCGCGCTAGGAGAAAGGCCCCCTACCTGGCGCGCCAAATGTCGAAGTGTTCAATCGACACTTCCCCCGGGCCTGCACTGGGCAGCCCGCGAAGGTTCTTTTTTCGGTGGGGCTAGTCTCTAGCGGAGAGCTTGCGCAGATGGACGAGTTAGTAAGAGCTTGACACGGCGAGTTTTACGTGGTTCAGACCGCCGGAGCGTAAAACCCTACGTCCACGGCGAGCTATGGAGCTCGCTGTATTTCTTGCTGCTCGGGGCCGGAGGCCTGAGCTTGGGGGTGAGTTACAGCTTGAGAGTGTATGGCTAGCTTATGAGTTGCAAAGTACGAACCCTTGCTATCGTCGCCTACCCGAGCCTTTTATAGTCCAAGACTCGGGCAGCTTACAAGGGGGGCCGGGACCCGACAGGTGGTCCCGGGAAGATTGTCTATTATCTACCGTATCTGCAGTTATGCCGGTAGCTGCCTCTGGTCGAAGGCTTCTGAGTCTTCATCTTGCCGCCCTGCCCATGCCGCATGCTAGTCGTAGTGGTTGATGACGGCGCAGGCGGCATGGGATGTCTTGTCGTGGTGTTTATTGGCTGGCAGGTTCTGACACCGCGCGCCAGTTTGTGATGCGACTGGGCGC
Organism: Neostapfia colusana; assembly: GCA_030760725.1. NCBI lineage: Eukaryota > Viridiplantae > Streptophyta > Magnoliopsida > Poales > Poaceae > Neostapfia > Neostapfia colusana. Next base: position 49,490,204 of record JASWHV010000020.1, read on the forward strand.
AACGGCACCTGACAGAAGCGTGCTCCGCGTCTCCGCGTCTCAGGAAGACGCGGGCCTTGAATACCTTGTACGGGCAAGGTATGGGGCGTCTTTACGCCCGCTGCCTATCGCTCGGGGGCAGGCAGCGCCGCTCTGCTGCCACGCGGCGGGCCTGGAGCCCTTCTCATAGGAGAGTAGGGCCCATTCTGCGGGACACGAGGAGCCTCCGGACCTCTCCCCGCGGAGGGGGAGGCTCGGCTCCTGTTGACCACGTGGCGGGCTCGGAGCTCTCCTCTGAGGAGAGGGGGGCCCGGACCCGCTGGACGCGTGGCGCCTTCGGACCTCTCTCCCGCGGAGGGGGAGGTCCGGCTTCTGTATGCCACGTGGCGGGCCCGGAGCTCTCCTCTGAGGAGAGGGAGATCCGGCCCCGCCGGTCGCGTGGCGCCTTCGGAGCTCTCCCTGCGGAGAAGGGCGAGTTCCTTAGGCATTTTACCCTGTGCGCGGGGTACCCCATATCTCAGGTACCGACAGTTTGTTTAAATTTTTTGTTGAAATTTTTGTATAAAGTTCAGTGAAAAGTTTAGCTCAAAAGTTTTAGCAAAAATTTGACGAAGAATTTGAAGTAAAAACTTTATTAAAACATTGCCAAGACAAAAAAGTTGAATAGGAGAAAACATTAAAAAAAGGGAAATGAGGGTTGTCCGGCCAGGCTACAACCGCTACATTACATACTGTCTGATTTGGATACGATCCATGCTGTCTGATTTCGATGGGGTCAGCGAGCAGTAGCAGTAGTAGTAGGACTCGCTCTCGCGGTCTCGCCACGGACATGACGTGGCGATCGATGCCATCCCCCTCCGAATTGGATTCCTTTGAAATGCAATCCAATTTTTCAGTGCTCGAATGCGCCTCTTTCCTCGGTTCTCATCTCAACTGTGTTGGAAGGTAGGATCATGCATTTGGTTGGTTCTGGTGGGCTTTATAGCATACGTGCATGTAGGGATGAACAATCCGTTCGCAACCGTTTTCGAATATATCCGATTCATATCCATTTTGGTCGGATTTTTTTCGGATACGGATATGGATTCAGATATTATAAATCGGATATCGGATCGGATATGGTTTTCGTCAAAATCCGTCTATTTTATCGGATATCCATATTGAGTCAGATACATCCAAACAATATCCAAAATATATCCGACACAACAAATTTAAGTTCCGCACGCCCCAGCCAGCCACAGACCCAGTGAAGTGCCTCGCCGCCTCCTCGAAGCGGCCTGCCGAGAACGCCGCATTACCCTTCGCCTCGTCGGCCATGGCGGCAGCAGGATCCGGATCGGACTCCGGAAGCTTCTAGAAGGCTTGGTGGCTGAGGAGGACGCGGAGAAGTCTGGGGGTGTGATGGAGATTAAGCCGAAAACCAGCTGAGATTTTATAAAACTTGAGAGGTGTAACTCAGTGGCGTCGGATCCCAATCTCAATGTTTCTGGAATGTTCCACAGCGGAGTAGCCAACGGAGGGGGAGTGGGATCCGGTGATTCGGATGCCCTAGGAGAAGGATGAAGCAGCGACGCACGGTGGCGAGGACGACGATGACGGTGTCGGCACGAGGTGGGCGGTGCTCGTCGCTGGCTCCAACGGCTACGGCAACTACAGGCACCAGGTGAGCAGAACCGTACGAGGCCGCCGGCGTCCGTGCTTGCGCTTCCACGCGTGGTTGCGTATGCAGTTCGATTTGAGGGTTTGACACGTGGTTTTGTAGCGGGAAATATAGGTTAATTTCTCAGTTTTAGAAATAATAATGGAAGGCGCTGTTGCTTTTTTGGATGGTCCGCGGCCAAAGCATGCTTCGAATTCCAAAAGTTCCGTGTCTTATCTAATCCCGCAGTTAAGGAGCTGAGGGTAGAACTAACTGCTCGGCAGCTAGCTGTCCGGGATTTCAAGGATCATCTGGGAGTGCGGCTACTAGTGATTTTAAATCCAAAATACTAAAAAGAAAAAGGAAGTTCTATTCTAGAAGGAATTTGTAAACAAAGTAGGCCTTTTATCTTCTGGTGACTCGAGTTCAGCGTACCTAATTAGGAGCAAAACAATAGTATAAAGTGGCTGCGTGTGAGCCTCCGGACTTATTGCTTTATTATTTCATAGGACGAGAACATAGAAAGTGATCCCGATGAGATAAATGATGTTGCTTATTTTTTCATCTAGTGGTGATGAAGATTGGAAAATATAAACTATGTATGAACCATTTATGTATTAAGTATTATGTATGAACTATTTGTGTTTCAAGATTCATGTACGAACCATATATGAATTTGATGTGGATGTACTTTATATTAAATGTATGAACTATGAACTATATGTTACTTGTGAATTGTTTTTCCGAAACAAATATCCGAATTCCGTCCGATATCCATATTTTTCTGATCCGATGAATCCGTTTTCGATACATCTGACATATCCGATACCATATCCGTTTCCGATAATATCCGATCCAATCCGTTTCTGAAATTTTTAATATGGATATGGATATGAAAAAGCATTTCATCCGTCCATATCCGTCCGTTTTCATCCCTACGTGCATGCTCAACCTTAGGATAAACTCCACCTTGTTTAGTTCCTTGAAATATAAACTAGTATTTCTTAGTACTTTTTAAAAAGTTAGATCATTCCAATTAACCATGAGGTGCTTAAAGGTCATATAGTTATTAGGTTCATCCATCTGCACCTTAACAGTGGAACCTCCATCTTTGCACAAAATAATATTCTTGCTATGTTAAGATTTTAACGTGTATCGAGACATGTCAATATAGGTGGCCAAATGGGCCGGGCCAATCGGGTCCGGCCAATCAGGCCAGCCCGAATCCCGGCAAAAATGGCCCGGCATGAGCATGACCCGACACGAAAAAACCGGGCCTGAGCCGATCCGAAGCCCGGTGCGGGCTATGTCCGGACCTTAACCTCCGACCCGTTGGGCTGGCCCGACACAACCCGTTTAAGATCGGCCCGGTGGTATACCTCGGTTAGCCCATGGGGGCCCGACCCGGCACAGTCCGTTTAAGTCTGTATAATATATTTTTTCACTATTTGAATGTATTTTAAAATAAACAGCCCACGGGCCAGCCCGGCCCCGCATGACCCATTTATGGCCCAGCACGGCCCAACACACATAAAATGAACTCGGGCCGTGCCCGGGCCTGGATCTCCGGCCTGTGGGCCGGTCCGATTCTTTTTCGGGTCGTGCCGGGCTGAGGTTTTTATGGCCCGAGCCCGACCGGCCCGACACGACTCGTTTGCCACCTATACATGTCAACATATTCCACATAAAAAGCACATTGCGTGTTTTTCTAGAACTAAGAATCACAATTAAGAACAGAGTAATCAAATACTCAATGGAAGATCACATGCTTAAAGAGTTGTTTAAAGTTACAATTACAAAATTGGCTGGAAAAAAGAGTACAACCCAGCTCTTTGTGATATGAATCTAAAGTCCAAACAGATAATATTACATCACAGTCAAACATATAATGTTATATACCCAACCGTGTCGCGTCGGGTCGTGCCTCTAGCCCACGGGCCATTCGGGCCGTTCCTCGGGCCGACCGGGTCGTCTGTTAATCAGGTCGTGTCGTGCTGGCCCAACGGGCCTGAGTTTGAGCCCAAGCACGGCTAGTGTCGTGCTTCGGGCTGGCCCGGGTCCGGTGTCCTCCGTGATAGGTCGGGTTTGGGCCGGGCCGATTTCGCCGTGCTTCAAGCCGGCCCATTTGGCCATCTACGATACAACCACTAACAATTTTCTATTTGACACTAGGCCTTCGCTGCTCAATTGAAAAATGGATACTCAAATACTCCTTCCGTTCTGAATTAATTGACGTTTAGGACAATATTTTTAGTTTAAATTGAACTATTTTTTGTCCTAAACGTCAATTAATTTAGAACGAAGTGAGTATATTCTAGCTTGCAATTTTCTCTTCCATTCTAAAACGTTAATCTTAGTTTTTTGGGGAGGGGGGTATTTGTCACGAGATAGGCATGGAAAAGCCAAGAGTAATTATACCCATGAGAATAGACCGTTCTCGTTGACATAAAAAACATCGCTAAACACAAATATACTTATGTGTAACCCGCGACTCCGGAACCTCCGGTTATAGAAATCAAAACTTCTGATTTTCTCAGAAGTTGCAAGGGGGGGTGGGGGTAACTATGACACTTTCACAGTGGAGGACACTAGTTTACAAACAAACCAGTAAATAATAGATATCACGCTTACGTGATGACAAAAGACTAGTTTCAGAGCAAACTAGCAAATATCGTCAAACCTCTCGCCCCAAGAGGGACCCGTAAGAGCGTGAGTGTTGCCGATTTGCCCTAGATTGGCCAGAAAGCCTAGGACGCCATCCTGGTCGTGTGATCAGGACATGGACAACAAATTAGGGTTGAAATAGAAGGGGGGAAGGGGAAAACATGATAAAAGTAAAATAAATTGATTTGGTTCTATTTATTTCTTCCCCAATAGTCCATGACCCTGTATATATAAAGGACGGGGAGGTCTTCCCTGTGGGAATTCGAAACCATAAAAGAATATCAAAGAAACCAACCTAAGTGCTTGTTTGGGTATAATAAATACCTGTGGAATGGAGTGAAAAATGAACTAATTTTTATTTCAATCCTCTCAATTCACTGTGAATGTACCATCGCCATGGTCTTCTGTCAGGGTTATGTATTTATTTTTTCAGGGTTATGTATTTATTGACTTTCTTCATTAATTTATTCACCATTTTACAGTCTCTGACCAACTCATTTGAGCTGCAGACAGTACAAAACTGTTGTCTGGAGCAACACCAAACCCCGAAAGGAGGGAGTATGTCCTAGCCCTCTGCTGGGGACCAGTGGTAATTTGTCTGAGCCCAGCCAAAATATTTGTGAACTTTTAAGGCTGACACTGCTGTAAACCACCTGAAAGATACTCAGGCTCTGCATGTTCCTTGAAATTTGGTGGGATATGCTAGTCTTACAGAAATTCCTCTTATAGGACACTCCTAGTGGATTTTTTGCACTATTGGCTTTTTCATTTGAAAGTTGTCAGTCTAGTTCAAATTTAAACTAGGTCCCCAAACATCCCAATAAGTGTCTCATTCATAAAAGTCCTAGTGCTCTGTTTTTTTAGTTCAAGAGAGTACTCTGAATGCCATCATTATTATTATGCCCTTCAGGCTATCTTAAAGAAGACCCCACAATAGATTGTTTTGGTTCTTCCGTGTTCCAGCCGATCCTTGCGTGAGTCCGGGGGGGGGGGGGGGGGGGGGTTGCCGGCGGAGGAAGGCAGCACACTAGCGGGGGGAGGTCGCCGCCTATCCGTGACTGAGTCGGGGGCGGGAGCCGTCTGTGGAGCAGATCTGCTCAGAGCCTCGGAATCGAGAGGGGGGACCGCCGGCGGAGGAAGGCAGCAGGCGGGCGGGGAGGCTGCCACCGGGGGGGGGTGCGCCTGCGGGTTGAGGGAGCCGGGGGGGGGGGGGGGGGGGACTGGGGACCGGGAGCGGGGGGCAGTCAGCCTAGAAATAAATTGGGCTTGGGTGAGTGGCCCGTGGGCTGGGCTGAGGCCATAGAAGAGCCAGACCAGGAAACAATATTATGTTGCTATTTGTTGAACTATTTGTATTGCTAATTGTAATTGTATTCCTACATTCTCTTATATCTATATACTACTAAGGCGTCGTCTCGCCTTACGTCTTATCGCTTAAAAGATAAAAACGGGTAGGTCGCCTTATGTCACTTTACCGCCTTAATAACTACGGTCTTGACTCTTTGGATCATTTGCAGACTCTTTGGATCATTTGCAGGCGAGACCATGTGAAACGGAGAAGAGCTCCATTAAGTAGTGCTTAACACCATAAAGGCCAGCCTGATCTTGTAGAGCTCTCCAAGGGTCTTCCTTCCGGTTGGCAGGTCTCTGTTTTCTGTTTCCTTTTAGATTGTGCAATAATTCATCCTACAGGATAATACATCCTTCATCTGTTCTGAAAAAAAACTCAAGGAGTATTGGTCATTGGACCAAAATCTATATTGTTATCTAGTGCACTGGAGCCTTGGACCCTTTGTTAATAATACCATCTGTGTTAGGAAGGTGCTTACCTTCGTTCCTTGCTTGCGCAGGCATACCTGGATGAATCTACTAAGCACGTCTATTATGGAAACAGCCTTACTTCAGAGACGACGTGGGTGCACCCAACCAAGTTAGGACTTGATAGATCACGTGGCGCCTGCTGATCCATCTGCGAGCCAGTTTTTGTTGTAGATAGCCTCTTGTTAAAACTTACAAAAGAGCTTAGAATGCCTGAGAAACGTTATGGAGATTTTTCATGATGTGCACTTCCTTCAACTTCGAATTTCAACAAGATGCACCATAGATCTTTTATTTGAATCTACAGTATATGAAGGATGCATCATTTCTGGTCGACCTGACTTCGTTCAGTTGCAAATAAAGTGAGCACATTAATCATGTGCTATCCAGATTCTGATGCTAGTGTTTCTTAAAAAGGTCATAGGTAATATTTTGTCAAGTACAGAGTAACGGAAGTTCCCCAAAGAAGGCAATCATTGGCAACATGGAGATAATCTTTCAGCGACTTTATTCATATACATTAAAAAAACTCAGGCCTCCTTTACAACATAGGAAATCTGGAATAAGGATTCACAACATAAAATGGAAATCAAAATCATGATTCCTAGTAGAACATAAAATGTATGGACCATGTGAAGCATATTTAAGCTTGGCGCTGGAATAAATTCAACTTCGTCACTGAAACAAGCTAGGCAAAGGCCAAGATCTTCCTACATAAATCAACAGCGCGGACACATCCAGGAACTTCAAGCAAGAGTTTTCTTGTGTAATACAGAGCTCACTATGATGCTTTACAAGTTTGTATGAGCGATGTAACATGGATTGCTGGCAAGGAAGAGGCTAGCTGCTAGCGCTGGGAATTGCAGAAAGCATTTGTTGATCACAGCATCTTCCGGCTATCGAGTACAAGGAAAACAAATCATGGTTCACCTCAAGAAGCTCCACAGCACCTTCACATTTGAGGCAGCAAAGACCAAAGTGTCATAATAACTCGAGATAAACATACTAACCTATCAGATGCCAGCTAGAGTTCCAAGACATAATAAACATGAAAAAAAAGTAGTCCAATCATATCACCTGAATATCCAGATTCTGTCTAATAGACTGAAAAACTTATCCTTCTGCCAAGCATTGTTATTTGGTAATAAATATTCCACAACTTCACATGCAATGTTCGTATCCACTTTTGGCTAACAAATAATAGAACAGCAGCATTCATAAAGTAAAAGGTTATATTAGTTGCAGATTATTAACTGCAAGTTATCATATTTAAGACATAATATCACATGTAAATCTAAGCAATCAAATTCCCATGAAAAAACTAACAATCAACTATAATGCATGGATACTTAAACCTAGCCAATTAAAACGGATTGTTCAGGGATATAGGTATGGAAGCATCAAACCTTTTATAACGTTTCTTAGAACCACATGGGCAGAGAGCATTCCTACTTATCTGACCACTCTTTGCCAGATTAGATCTGCCAACGTCCACTGGTGAAGATCCCATTAGATTTTGGACCTACAAACAAGGTACAATTTATAAGTCACAGGACAACTGCAAGAAATGATAATTGGCAAATTTATGTCAAGCGAGGCAAAATGATTTCAACGAGTAGATCAAAATATAAATGATAATATAAGAAGAAAAACGAGCATCTTATATAGTGAAATCCAACACTTCCCCTAACCCAAAAGAATTACATAGATTAGTCTACAACGTTTCTTAATTTTTCCAAAAAAATGTTGTTTGCAGTGAAGCATTTGCTAAAAAGAAGTGTGTCTAAATTCAGATACATCAAACATTATTACACAAAAAACAGGAAGCTGAAAAAAAAGGTATCAAAAGCATAACCTGCAGTTTCTTAATACCAGCTGATGAGCTGAATCATTTAATGATGGATAATTATGACATCAAGATGGGAAATCCAGGCTTCACAACATTTCCTTTCCCATAAATTTACTAAAAGATAACACCTCACATTCCTTATGATGCAACGTCCTTAATACAGTTTCATGTGTGTTAACAACTTGAAATTACTAGAAACATGATAAGCACTTTATTGGTGTTTTCTTTTCTCCTCTCAGTTCCTGGTATGTATTTATTAGTTCTCAGTATGCACAAAGCACAGTTCCTGGCGCAGTGGTAGTGTGTCTCCACTTGTGTCCTGAGGTCTTGGGTTCGAACCAGCCTCTCTGCAAAAGCAGCGGTAAGGCTGTATAGAAGTAACCCTTCCCCAGACCCCACATGTGTGGGAGCCTTCGGCACTGGGTACGCCCTTTTCAGTATGCACAAAGCACAGTTCCCTGTTATTATATGAGCAGTAAGTAATATAGTAGTAGCGCAAATCATAAGTCAAATCAAACCAATAGGATTAACATTCCCCAATATCCCACAAAAGTGTGTTTCGTGTAATCCAACAGCACCTTAACAACGCTCACAATTCAGCATCTTTGTTGGTCGTCATAAGATTACCTCATTAAATGTCTTCGGCAATGGCTTCCCTTCCTCCTTGAGCTTTACAATCTTCTCCTGAGCCTCTTTCGCCCATGTGTACTTAGCTAGAATGTGCTCCACATCAGCAATCGTGCAGTTGCAGTGCTTGGTAGCATTGACCTTGTCGCTGGGTTGGAGTTTCTGCAGAGCAAAACGCACCACACAGACAATCAATCTTCCCCTAGATCTCTATTGCCAAGCACCCAAAGAAATATCGAATCAACAACTTCCAAGATGAGTGCGCACCTCGCCGGTGGGGTCGATGGTGCCGAGGTAGCGGAGCACGGCGGAGTGCTTCTCGAAGGCGTTGACGACGGTGGCCTCGCTGGCGCGCCCGGCCACGAAGTTCTTGAACGTGCCCAACTTCCTCGCCTTCTCCATCGTGTCCGCGAACTCTGCGAAACCCAAATCCCCGGGACACCCATCAGGATTCAGCGCGGGGTCGGGGACTCGTCTACCGAGTGAGTAATTGGAGCGCTTGGGCACATCGGGAACTTACGGATGAGGGTGAAGGAGGCGGCCTCGGAGGCGTCCTCGGACTTCTTGCCGGTGAAGGTGGACTTGATCTTGTCGAACCAGCCGAAGGAGGCGCGGTGCTGGGTCGAGGAGATGCCGCGGGAGGGCGTGAGGAGGTGGAGCGCACGGCGGAACGCCATCTCCGGTGAGCCGCCGCCGCCGGCTATGTCGGGTGAGTTCCTTGCTGGGGTTTATTCGGCGGCGACGAAGAGAACGAATGAAGATGTGCAAAATGGGCTTCCTAGCGGCCCAACTAATCATCCACTGCTTCGTCAGCCTCATCATTTTTAGCCTGACTAATGCTAGATTGGCAAAATGAGTAGGTAAATAGGTGTTTGGGTATTTAGTTTTGGCTTTGTTTAGCTTTCACCTTCAACAACATACTTATTTTGCATGATGTGAGTAGAGAAACAATTTTAGGTATTGTCGGTACCCTCAATATGGGATACCCCGCACACATGGGAAAACCGGCTAAGTACTTTGCCCCCTCCGCAGGGGCAAGCTCTGAAAGCCCCACGTGTTCTACGGAGCCGGACCTCCCTCTCCTCAGAGGAGAGTTCCGGGCCCGCCATGTGGCCGGCAGAGCCGGACCTTCCTTCTCCGCGGGGAGAGCTCCGAAGGCTCCACGTGCCCAGCGGGGCCGGACCTCCCTCTCCTCAGAGGAGAGCTTCGGGCCCGCCACGTGGCCAGCAGAGCCGGACCTCCCCCCTCCGCGGGGAGAGCTATGAAGGCTCCACGTGTCCTGCGGAGCTGGACCTCCCTCTCCTCAGAGGGAGCTCTGGGCCCACCACGTGGCCAACAGAGCCGGACCTCCCCCCTTCGCGGGGAGAGCTCCGAAGGCTCCATGTGTCCTGCGGGGCTGGACCTCCCTCTCCTCAGAGGAGAGCTCCGGGCCTGCCACGTGGCAGCAAAACAGCGCTGCCCACCTGGCACGGTAGGCAGCAGGAGTAAAGGCGCACCACGCCCTTGCCGTACAAGACATTCAAGGCTCGCGCCTTCCCAAGACGCAGAGACGCGGCGCACGTCTGCCAGGCGCCACTGTGACCAGTCACGATCAAGACAAGACGCGCTTTCCCAAGACGTGAAGACAGGCACGCAATGTCAGAGGTTGTACACCAATAAACACAGCGACAAGACATCCCCTGCCGCCCCTGCCGTCATCAACCACTACGCCTAGCTTGCGGCGTGGGCAGGGCGACAGGGCGGAGACTCGGAAGCCCTCGCCAATGGCAACTACCGACATTACTACAAGATATGGTAGATGGCAGGCAATCTCCCCGGGACCACCTGTTGGGTCCCGGGACCCCCTTTGTAAGCCGCCCGAGCCCTGGACTATAAAGGGCTCGGGTAAGCAACGTTGCAAAGGGTTCCCAGGTCCCGAGTTTGCACTTCAGCGGCTTGACCCCTTTAGCATTCAACACTTAGCTAGCACTCAGCTCACCCTCAAGCTCAGGACTCCGGTTCTGAGCCTCAAGCAATATAACGAGCACCTCTGCTCACCATGGACATAGGGTATTACGCTCTGGCGGCCCGAACCACGTAAAAAACCATTGTGTTCATCTCCCTCTCATCTCCGTCCAACTACGCACAAGCTCTCCGCGGGGACTAGCCCCTCCAAAAAAGAACCTCCGCGGGCTGCCCAGAGCAGGCCCGGGGGAAGTGTCGACTGCTACACTTTGACATTTGGCGCGCCAGGTAGGGGGGCTTTTCCCTCGCACGACGAGCATACGCCGACGAAGATGACGAAGCTTCCTTCAGCGGCAAGCTCTCCTCGCCCACGTTCCCGATGAACGGTGACCAGCGAGGCCTACGTCTCGACGCACTCAGGACGGAGTGTGTCGGGGCAAGCTGGAAGCCAGCAGCCGACTCTGACGACGCGGACTCCAGCAAGCCCAAGATCTGCTACAGCGCCGAGTGTCTCCCATGGGAGCACACTAGCTGCAGCACGAGCGCTACTACGCAATCCACCTGCCGGGGACGCGCCTCAGGCAGCGACCCAGCAGTGGATTCGCGATGTAGACCGTCTCGTCGTCGCCGCCGTCAACCCTCATCTACGACGGGGACGACGCCCCAGTCAACTGGATGTGTTGCTGTCACGCACGCCAGCGGTTGACGGGCAGACGACAGACTCCCGCTCCACCAGACTCCCATACGCGGATCTGAGGTAGGAGCTGGAACGACGTCACCTGGGCGAAGATGCCCGCGTGACCATCGAGCGACGCTGAGAAAGGCGTCACAACCACGGTCGGCGACAGCATGTCGACCGCCTCGACCCAACCTGGGCTGCAGACATTCGCCACGCGATCTCTGCCCTAGGCTTACGCCACGCAGCATATGCCCCAGCCATATGCCCTGCAAATGACGCCCCCAGTTTATGGCGCACCTTTGCCCATACTGGGGTACACTGTGCCAACAGCGGACCAAGCGCTCGCGGCACCGACACCTGCAGCAACAGGAGCAGGGTGTGCAGCCCTGGCGCCACACCTTCGCTTCGCGAAGTGGCCGCGCAAGTTCCGGCCACACCTGCCAGAGAAGTACGACGACAGCGTCAACCCGGCGGAGTTCCTCCAGATCTACTCCACCGCCATCCTTGTTGCAGGAGGGGATGATGCCGTCATGGCCAACTACTTCCTCGTCGCCTTGACCGGCCCAACACGGTCTTGGCTCATGAATCTCCCCCAGGGTTCCATAACCTCCTGGGGAGAGCTCTGCCAACAGTTTACTGCGAACTTCGGCAGCTCCTACACCCGGCCTGGCGCGGAACTCGACCTCCACGCCATCCAGCAACAACCTGGAGAGACACTGCGCTCCTTCATCCAGCGGTTCTCCCAGGTATGGAACACCATCCCCCATATCCAGAATGCTTATGTGGTGGTGGCGTTCCGACAGGGTGTAAGGGACAAGAAGATGCTCGAGAAGCTCGCCACCAGAGAAGTGTGCGACGTCTCGGAGCTCTTCAGCCTGGCGGACAAGTGCGTCAAGGCAACAGAAGGGCGCAACTGGCACTCATAGCCAGCCTCCGAAGCCAGAGGACAGCCCGGACCAAGTGCTGCTCCCCATGGGAGCGGCATGAAAGTCAAGAAGGGCGGCGACAAGATCATGGTGCCGACCGGAGCTCCCGTTGCTGCTGCTGCAGCACCCACCGGAGCTCGGGGGCCACGCCCCGACAAGAGGCCGCGTCAGTCACCAGCCCCAAGCGGTGACCACAGCGAGCCGTGCCCCGTGCACAACACCAGCAGCCACACTGCTGCTGAGTGCCGGGAGATCCAGAAGCTCGCGGAACGCTTCCGCAAAGGGAAGAAACCGCGCGCGGATGCCCCTCCCTTCCGTCAGAGGGAGGGCAAGCAGAAGGTCGACACACGGGACAACGTCGACCAGCAGATGGAGTTCCAGGAGCCCCAACGTGCCCTGAAGACGGTCCATCACCGCGAGGGCTCTAGCTCTAGCGACGACGAGCGCCGGAAGGCGCTCCACGTCATCTACGGAGGGTCCTCGGACCCCTCGTCCCGAAGCGCAGTCAAGACCCTGCGTCGAGCTGTGGCGTCGGTGGCTCCTACCCCCTGCGCAACACCGCACCTCAAGTGGGTAGGGACCCCCATCACCTTCGACGCCACCAAATGCCCCAAGAACATGGCTGGGGCCGACCAGCTACCGCTCCTGGTGGCACCCACCATCGCCAACGTGAAGATGTACCACGTCCTGGTAGATGGCGGGGCCGGCCTCAACCTCATCAGCCGTGCAGACTTCTAGAAGCTGTAGATCTCGATGGCCAAGCTCGCCCCCTCGAGCCCATTCTCAGGGGTAGGGCAGGGACATGTCGTCCCCTACGGCAACATCAGCCTACCGGTGACCTTCGGATCACCGAACAACTACCAGACAGAATACATTCTGTTCGACGTGGCAGATGTCGACCTCCCCTTCAACGCTATCATCGACAGGCCAGCCCTGTACCGGTTCATGGCAGTAGCCCACTACGGCTACCTCGTCTTGAAGATGCCTACACCAACAGGCGTCCTCAAGATCCGTGGAGACCGCACTGCTGCAGTGTCAGCCTTGGAAAAGCTCCAAGCAGTTGCAGCAACCCGAGCACCAGCCCCTGGCAGTGCAGAATTGGGCCAGCTCCACCCGAGTGCACGCCTCTGTGCCTCAACCTCTGCACCCCGAGTGCAGCCCCACGACGAGGACGACGTCCCCCTGAAGGTCATTGAAGTCGGCGCCGAAGCTGCCGAGACCACCCGGATTGCCGGGGGCCTGGACAGCAAATAGGAAGGCGCACTCATCACCTTCCTCCGACACAAGACGTGTTTGCATGGCAACCGTCGCAGATGCCGGGGATCCCTAGGGAGGTGATCGAGCACCATCTGAAGATCTTCCCCGACGCCCGACCAATTCAACAGAAGCCCCGGAAGCAGTCCATCGAGCGGCAGAACTTCATCCGTGAAGAAATCAAGAAGTTGTTGGACGCTGGCTTCATACGGGAAGTCCACCACCCTCGGTGGTTGGCGAACCCTGTCGTTGTCCCGAAGGCCGGCGGGAAGCTCCGGATGTGCATCGACTACACCAATCTCAATAAGGCATGTCCCAAAGATCTATTCCTTCTCCCTAGAATAGATCAAATAGTAGACTCTACATCAGGCTATGCTATGCTTCCTAGACGCCTACTCAGGTTTCCACCAAATCCCTATGTCTAGAGAAGATGAAGAACATACCGCTTTTATCACAGTAGACGGCCTGTATTGTTACACCTCCATGCCTTATGGTTTATAGAATGCTCTCCCCACCTTTGTTCGTGCTATGCACAAAACCTTTGGAGAGCTAATAAGAGACTTAGTTGAGGTGTATGTCGATGACATCGTTGTCAAAGTCAGGCAGAGCTTATCCTTGTTAGATAACCTAGCTCTAGTCTTTGACAAGCTGCGCTCCACGCGCACCAAGCTGAACCCAGACAAGTGTGTGTTCGGCGTATCCTCCGGGAAGCTCCTCGGATTCCTGGTCTCACACCGAGGGATCGAGGCTAACCCAGAGAAGATTAAGGCCATCGATCGGATGCGGCCCCCCGCGCGCATCAAGGATGTCCAGAAACTCACGGGATGCCTAGCTGCGCTGAGTCGGTTTATACCGAGGCTAGCAGAGCGGGCACTTCCCTTCTTTAAGCTCCTGTGTAAATCCGGTCCATTTGCTTGGACCGACGAAGTAGAAGAAGCATTCTAGGAGTTGAAGCAGCTCCTGACGACCCTACCCATCATGGTAGCCCCCGAGCCCGGAGAGCACCTGTTGCTCTACATTGCGGCGACAAACAGAGGTGGTGAGCATGGTCCTCGTCATAGAGCAGCCGGACCTCTCATCACCGCAACCTGCTCCGGCAGCAGAAGACAAGAACCACGAGCTCCCAGAGGTTCAAGGCGACCTCCCGAAGCTCCAAGACAACCTCCCGGAGGTCCAACGGGACCTCCTGGAGGTCCAAGACAACCCCTCAGAGGTCGAACAGGACCTCCCGGGAGTCCAAGACAACCTCCTGGAGGTCCAACGAAACCTCCCGGAGGTCCAAGACGGCCTAGAAGCCCCCAGGTCCCAGCTCATAGAGGTTCCCCCGGACCCGTCTACCTCCTGTCGGCCTGAGCCAATGGAGGAAGACATCTCAGGCCCCAGGGGGAGGGTTCGGACCATCCAGAGGCCAGTCTACTACATCAGCGAAGTCCTCCACGATGCCAAGACAAGGTACCTGGAGGTTCACAAGCTGTTGTATGTAGTGCTTGTGGCATCCAAGAAGCTCCGACACTACTTCCAAGCCCACCAGATCTCGGTGGTCACCTCCTACCCGCTGAGGACTATCCTACACAGCCCCAACGCGACCGGTAACGTCACCAAGTGGGCAGCGGAACTAGCAGAGTTCGAGCTGGACTTCCTCCCTCGTCACACAATCAAGAGCCAAGCACTGGCTAACTTCGTGGTCGAGTGGACGTCATCGCTAACCAACCCAGGGGGCCCCGAAGACGGTGAACCAAAGCCCCGAGCTCCGGTCTTCATCGAGCCCCACTGGACGCTCTTCTTCGACGGCTCCTCGCAAAAGCAGGGGGCTGGTGCTGGCGTACTGCTTCTCATGCCATCGGGGAGCAGTTCGGGTACATGGTGCGTCTCAATTTTAAGGCAACCAATAACATGGCGGAGTACGAAGCCCTCATCTTCGGCTTGAAGACGACGCTGTCTCTCGGTGCTTGCCAGTTGTTGGAACAGGGCGACTCCCAGCTAGTCATCAAGCAAGTCAAGGGTGAATGCTCTTGCAACAACCCGCAACTAGCTGCCTATCTGCTCTATGTGCACATGCTAGAGAAAGACTTCTCGTCTTGGACCTGTGCCACGTACCGCGCACCAGCAATGCCGCGGTCGACGGCATCTCAGCGAAGGCTTCCACTGGCGCCCCGGCGCCCGAAGGAATCTTTGAGAGGACGTTGCTGCGGCCCACAGCCCAGCCCACCGAGCCGGGCGAAGGGAGCGGGACCAGCACTTCGAAGCTGGCGGTCCCGGCGGCCCTGCTACCATGGACGCCACCAAGGATCATAAGCATCACTGGGGACTCCGTGCTACCCAACGCTCAAGATCCAGAAGCTCAAGTCAGACCCGATGCATGGATCACGAAGATCCGGGACTGCTTGAAAGACAACATCCTCCCTGATGAACGTGTATCCGCTGAACGGATCGTGCGCATGGCTAAAAGATACGCGCTGGTAGAAGGGGATCTCTACCGGCGTGGCGCCAACCACGTCCTATTGCGGTGCATAACCTAGGGGGAAGGCTGCGACTTGCTCGCTGAGATCCATGGAGGCGAATGTGGGACTCACTCTTCCTCATGCATGCTTGTCGGTAAAGCCTTCCGGCATGGCTTCTACTGGTTGACAACACTCCAGGATGCCGCCGAGCTGGTCAAGAGATGCAAGGCGTGCCAGTTTCATGCCAAGCAGATCCAACACCGGCTCAGGTGCTACAGATGATCCCGCCCTCGTGGCCGTTCGCGGTATGGGGGTTGGACATCCTGGGGCCATTCCCCAAAGCCGTCGGGGGATTCCGGTACCTCTACGTCGCCATCGACAAGTTCACCAAGTGGCCGGAAGCTATGCCCGTCATCACCATCAACAAGCAATCCGCAGTTAAGTTCATCAAGTCGATCGTCTGCAGGTTCGGGGTCCCAAACAGAATCATCATCGACAACGGGACCCAGTTCACTAGTGCGACGTTCCAAGACTACTGCGAAGACCTTGGCATCCAGGTGTGCTATGCCTCTGTTGCTCATCCAAAAAGCAACTGGCAAGTCGAGAGAGCCCTTGCCAAAATCCTTTGGGGCCTCAAGACTCGCACCTATTCCAGCTTGACGAAGCATGGCACCAAGTGGGTGGATGAGCTTCCGAGCACACTGTGGGCTAACCGGACATCCTAGAGTCGGGCCACTGGGGAGACGCCTTTCTTCATGGTGTACGGGGCCGAAGCCGTGCTTCCCCCAGAGATCACCATGGGTCTCCCCGTGTCCGAGCTTACGACGAAGCCACGCAGGACCAGCTCCGGCGTGAAGACATCGACCTCGTCGACGAGGCTCGATTACAAGCAATGCTCCGCAACGCACGGTACCGGCAGGTGCTCCGGCGCTACCACCAAAGGACCGTGCGTGTCCGGAAGCTCAAAGAAGGCGACCTGGTGCTGCGGTGCATACTTTCTCGCGAAGGGGCCAACAAACTCTCCCCCAGCTAGGAAGGTCCCTTCTGCGTCACGAAAGTCTGCCGCCCCGGGTGCATACGCCTTTCCACCGAGGATGGGGATCCGCTCCCGAACCCTTGGAACATAGAACATCTCCGTAAGTTCTATCCCTAGAGCATTGGTAGCACATGTCTTTTTCTTTCTGTAATAGATCCCATAGAGTCTAGGAACAACGCTCGGAGCAACTAAGCCCAGGGGACGGTCCAGGACTACGTTTCAAATTGGCCTGGTTCCGACCCTAGGCGCGTAGGATCTTGCTTCCCTTCTTAATGGGGCGGGTCGTTGCCTCCATGTTTAGCCTGCCTTCCTCCTATGGGCATTTATATGGAAGGAATCATGTCCTACCACGCTCTTACCCTTGTGCTCATTTAAACCACGCATTGATTTTTATGATCGCCAAACACCGTGTATGCTCACCATACACTCAGCTCTTCTTTCCCACTCTCATCCCTAGTGGGCATTTGCTATCCTACCAAAGACGGTCGCGCTTGAGGTACCTGCAGATGGCTAGGGGGCCTCTCGGGCCTCCCCCAGTCACGTGTTGCGATGCCAGTTGGTCACCTCCAGGAAAAACCTGTGCTGTGCATGGGGGGGTCCAGGGTGCGTAGCCTGCTTTGCCTGGTTCCGACCCAAAGCGTGCGCACCCTGCCCTTCGGAGGTCCAGGGGAGTACAACCTCCTTTGCCTGGTTCCGTACCGAAAGCCTGTGCACTCTGCCTCCCCGGCGTTACAGTCCAGTACTAGGGGCCGGACGATCGTACCCTGACTTCGGAGGGAGCCGGACCCCCGGCGCCGGGCGCACTGAATTGCCCAAGCCCCGTATATCGATCCAGGACCGTAAGCCAAATAAGACTAAGAGATAGCGAAAGGAGAGCCCCCGAGGAAAATTACGGTTTCTCTACTTGTGTGCAAGACCTCCTGGCCTCAGATCCCCCGCAGGAGTATGGTAGGTGTGCCCAAACTATTGGCCACACCTACCAGGGGGCCACTACGGGGACCGCACAAGGAAAGGCAGGAACCCCTGACTGCTCCAGCACAAGACTGGAGAAGTCGGACCTCGCCCCCTCCGCGGGGGCGGGTTCCGAAGGCCCCACGTGTCCGACGGGGCCGGAGCTCCCCTCTCCTCAGAAGAGAGCTCCGGGCCTGCCACGTGGCCGGTAGAGCCGGACCTCGCCCCCTCCGCTGGGGCGAGCCCCGAAGGCTCCACGTGTCCCACGGGGCCGGACCTCCCTCTCCTTAGAGGAGGGCTCTGGGCTCGCCACGTGGCCAGCAGATCCGGGCCTCCCTCCGTCCTCACGGGGCGAGCTTCGGAGACCCCTTGGGTCCTTAAGTCAGCAAGGACCCGAGGAAGGTGCCTGTGCAAGATTCGATATCGGTGGAGACCCCCAGAGTCCTTGCGGAGCTAAGGGCTCGGGCAGGCCAAGCCAAAAAGAAGACAAAAGCACAAGACACACAAATGCAAAAGTCCATTCATTCATTGGACTACAGACGCAACAAAAACAAAAGATACAAGCCCTTCAGCTACAAGGGCGGACGCCTAGGAGTCCTTGGACTCCCGCTGGAACCTATACGCTACAAGGGCGGCCAAGTCCCCGACTCCGGCCCTGGCGGATTCCTCCCACTCGACGACTGGGCCTAGCCTCACCGGCTCTAGAGAGAGGGAAGGATCCCGGCTCCAGAAGCACGCCAGCACGTGCGTGGCAACCTCCTTCGCCAAGCTCCGCCCCTCTGCCTCGAGCTCGTCGACGACCACATCCTCGAGCCTATCCAGCTTGGCGCCGATGGGCTCATGTGCCGGAATCGCCTCGGCCACCTCCTGCGTCAGAGCCCCCGTCCTCACGGGGCTGAAGCCGAGGGGTGCCAGGGCGGACCCCGCCTGGCCGATGAAGCTCCAGACCGCTCGGTCCTCGACGGACCGCGAAGCCTGAAGCTTCTCCACCTCTTGGCGAGCTGCCAGTAGGGCACTGGGCCCCTTCTCGGAGAATTTCTTCTCCTTGGCCGAGAGAGAGTTCTCTCGGAGCTCAAGCTCCCGGGTGCGCCGCTCCAGCTCTGACGCCCGGTAGTCGGTCGCCAGCTCCCGCTCCAGCACCGCTTGACGCTCCTGAGAGGCCTCCTCCTCCCTCTCAGCTAGGGCCGCCTCTCGGAGCTCCAGCTCTCCGGTTCGGGCCTTCAAGTCGCCCTCGCCGGCCTCCAGAAGCTCAGTGACCTTCTTCTCCTTGGCGGCCGCGGCTCGCTCCCGATCCACGACGGTGCACTTGTGGTGGACCGGGATCCGCCCATCCAGGATAGCAGAGGGTGGTGCCGCACGATGCGACACCCAACAGCACTTGTCATAAGGACACATTATATTACATGGGAAAACCAACTGAACTGTACAAACAGGTACAAACTTCAGTTACAAACTATTGTTTATATTACACAGCGGAAGTCTAAATTACACAACTCACGCCCGCCTATCTAGCAAAAGTTGGTTGCCCAGCCCTAGGGAAACCCACACTAGTTGCACGTCTCAGCTCAGCGCGGCGTGTACGACTCCCACTCAGCCGTAGTCCCCAAGGAGGATAACCCTCGCCGGTGGACTCGTAACCCGAGTCCGTGGGTGGCTCCTCACCTGAAAAACACTTAAGCAGCAACCGTGAGCACGATGGCTCAACAAGACTTAACCGACTCACCTAAGCATGAAACTCTACATGTAGGGTACAATGAACATGGGATGGTACAATTGCAGCAAACGGACACGCCTAGAAGTTCATCCTTAGTTCATCTTTTAGCCACAAGTATATCAGTTCAGGAATCTGAAATTTAGTAAGCAAAATTTGGTGACACCCATGTAGCAATACAATTATATCATAACAGCAATATTGAAGCATAACATTCCATGAATTATCTACGTTATGACGCAGTGAACAAGCGGTACTCGTCACCGCGAGGGACGGCGAATCGACTCGATATACACCTGCAGGGAAACCCAAATAGCACGTCACGTACGCCCACCCGTGGAGCTGCACAGCACGCTCACTCGATGTCGTACGGGACAACCTTTCACCCAACAGCCCAACCGTCAAACCGGTCGCACCGAAACGAGCAGGAGGTTCCCTACACGGAGCATCTCTCTATGCCCGTTAGCAGATTTCCACCTTGCTGCCCTCAGCCTACACCTATAAATCGGTGTGTTATGCCTCGATGCCCGGAGGTTTAGGTTACATCGGTTTATCAGGGCCCATATATCCGATATGCCTTTGGTACGTTCAATACTTGTTCAGCAGGGCCGCACACGGATCGGTCCTCAATCGACACGGACAGGGCTGCGCACACAAGACTTCCTCTTGCTGCGCCCTAGCCCCTGCCTAGTCTCATTTTCATTACTAAAGTGATCTCACATCACTAGAACCAATCCCGTGTGTCCCAAGCCTAACTCGCGAGTAGATTCCAACTACTCGACTTGTACCGAAGTCCTATAAATCATTAAGCATAGCCTGTCTACTCGAGGTCTTAGACACTACCCTCACTCTTATGGAAAAATTCTGGTCATGCAAGTGGGGTTACATTCATCCTACACCTAATACACATTCATACATAACCCTAGGCATGTGAATAAAGCAAAACTTGATAAAAGAAGCTAATTCAAACCGGGGCTTGCCTTGTTGCTGCTGGTCAAGGGTTAAGTCTTCGTCCGGAAGGAGGAAGTCCAGCACTTCCGGAGTCTCTTCGCCTTCAGCGACTACACGTTAATGAAATACTACATGTCAATTTAAATGCAATGTGTAAACTTGAATACTTAATTACTAATAACTCCAGCTAGCCCTCCCCTTCAGTTCTGAAATTCTTATGGTGGTTTGGTAGGATTCTAACCAGAGTCTTGACCAAGTTTCATTTGACAAAAAGTTCATTTGAGCCTTGTACAAATAAAAGCCTATATGGTCATTATTTGAGCCTCTAAGTAATTCCAGGTGTTTTCATGGCTCCCACCATTACTTTCTGGAAACTAGAAATTGAGAGGGTTCTAATTAAATTGGTTTCATGCCATTTGAAGAATCCTAGAGAAAATTGTGCCCTAAATAAGATTTGAGAAAATCTGAAAAATGTTTCTCTACATTTTTCTATTTTCTCAGGGCAGTTCTCTTAACCATCCAATTAGGGGGACTAAATGAACTTGGATGATTCTGAAAATTTTACTGTGCCTCAAGAATTTTCCAATGACCCTCTCAGCCAACTTTCATAATTTTTCATGAAGTAATTCTCCAGATAAAATTCCCAAAACTTTAAATTTAGCGAATTAATTTTGGAAAACTATTAGGTTTCATGAGCTGAAATTGGTATTGTTGGAAAGTACTCAGAATCCTGAGTTCATCAAAATTTGGTTCACTGAATTTGGAATTTCCTAGCAAAAGTTCTATTCATTTGAAGCTTGAACTAAAACTGGAAATTACCAAAATGTTTAAATTCTGCATGTGGGGCCCACTCCTTAAGCCGGCCCACTCAGAATGCGGCCACACCGCGGCCTACGGGGTTTTACCCGCGCTGCCGCACCGAATCCCGGCCGCAACCGGATCCCCGCGCGAGAACAGAGGCTGACTGGTGGACCCGGCCCCCCCTTCGTCTACCTCGCGCCATCCCGCAGCTCCCGCGGCGGTGCTTCGCCGGAGTCCTCGCCGCCGGGCATTCTACCGCCCAACCTTCGACGAAACTTGCCGCTTGTGCCTAACTCAACTCAGAGAACACACTGGTGCCCTCACCGAAGCTCGGCAATGGCCGGAACAATGCCTGCAACGGTGACAGAGATTCTCCCTACTCCGGCGATGTCGCCAGGGCTACTCAGGGCCTTATTCTTCCAACGGTTTGCTCCTACAGCTCCGCTGTGGCATGCTGAGCATGAATATGAGCTCGGTTGGCCATGGAAATGGCCGGAACTAGGACCTCACCGTCGACCTAGGCCCGATATCGGTTGTGCTTAGAAAACTTCGAAGAACCGTAACCCTAGCCCATGGTTCTTGCTGGTTTTTGATCCTAGGTGGTCGTGGCAGGGTGTAGATCGTGTGTGTAGCTCGGTATGCCCAGTGATGAGCCAATACCCGTGAATTTTTTGGATTTGGTGGTGGCTCGGTCTTATGACTACCGAAACTTATCCGGCGAAATCCTCCCCCGACAGTACACGAAATGAAGAACGGTTGGGACCAGAAGGATCAGCACCTCAAGGCGGTTCTTTCTTGTGTTGCTCGTCGGGCATGAGAGTGCCTGTGTTGCTCAGACGCCGGCGATCAATGGAGGTCGGCGCTCTGTTCTTGCGCGGAACCGAGGAAGGTGCTCGGGTGGTGGTCGTTCTCGTTCGGAAAACGGGAGAAGGGGCGGCGTAGCGTGTGCGCTGGCCTTTGAGCCGCGACTTTTGCACCGTGAAGTGGCTGTTCGACCGCCGCTGGCGGTCGGAGCGCGGTCGTGCTGGCGCGCTCGACTTCGGCCGAGGAAAAATCACCCGAGGAGACTTCTCTGTTAAGACTGCTGACATGTGGGCCTCCCCTTTTATTCTTTTTCCAATTTTTCTCAATTCTGTTTGTGCCAAAATATCCTCAGCTACTCACAATTGAATGTGAGACTTAGCCCCCAAGTTTTGGTTTGAATTTGAGTTCTCAAATTTGAACTGTGTTTGGCTAAATTTGCTTCATGTTTAAACTGAAATTCAAATTCAGTTTTGAATTATTGCAAATTTAGCTCTTGACAACATGAACTCCAATGGGGATGAAAATTGGTGGGCTAACTCAGAAAGATGTGCTGAGTTTGAATATGAAGTTAACTTTTGAATTTGAGTGATGAAAGTTGCTGCAATTTGAATTTACATTCAAATTGGCCTCTTTTTCAAATACCTCCAAAAGTGCCTCAAAAGTGTTGGATTTGCATGAAACTTGGCCTGAACCTTCCCAAGACTTTTTATGTCCTAGGGGTGGGCTCAACCTCTCATTTTCATGTGTAGAAATCCTACTTTGTGAAAGTGTAGGCTTTCCCCTCTAATCACTCTTTTGATGGAGGTTACTTGCTCTTCACAATTTTTCACAAGCTATCCACAACAAAAACTGTGGTGTTGTGAGGTGATGAAAAGTTTTTGCATGTCCCTTTTCTTGGGATTTTACATCCCTCCCCCCTTAAAAGAATCTCGTCCCGAGATTATAAAAGAAGAGATGCTGATGTAATAGGGACTTACCCGTGCTGAGATTCCATGAACTTCGGGTAGTTTGAGCGAAGGAATTCCTCGCTATCCCACGTTGCTTCTTCTGCGGTGTGGTTGCTCCAGAGTATTTTGTAGAACCACAACATTCTACTACACGTGGTTCTGGCTTTCTCATCAAGAATTGCCACCGGATATTCATAATATGTCAAATCCGGTTGCAACTCGCCGATGTCTTCGGTAGGAACAGCAGCTGTATGCTTCAGACATTTTCTCAGTTGCGAAACATGGAAAACGTCATGGACACCAGCAAGAGATGCCGGTAGCTCCAGTCTATACGCCGCTGGTCCACACTTCTCGGTGATAGCATAGGGTCCAATGAAACGGGGAGCGAGCTTCCCCTTCACACCAAACCGGTGCACGCCTTTCATCGGAGACACGTGGAGGTACACGTGTTCACCGACGTCAAAGTGCAACGGCCTACGCCTCTTATCAGCGTAACTCTTTTTCCGGGATTGAGCGGCCTTAAGATTGGCCTGAGTCGTCCGAACGCGCTCTTCGGCGTCGTTCACCACATCAACTCCGAATGTGACCCTTTCACCGGACTCGCACCAGTTTAATGGGGTGCGGCATTTGTGACCGTAGAGAGCTTCATAGGGTGCCATCTTGATACTCGCCTGATAGCCGTTGTTGTACGAGAATTCCGCCAACGGCAGGTGATTATCCCAGTTCCTGCCGTGGTGGATGGCACATGCTCTCAACATGTCTTCTAACACTTGGTTCACCCTCTCTGTTTGCCCATCGGTCTGAGGGTGATAGGCAGAGCTCCTAATCAGCTTGGTACCCAATGCAGTGTGCAGCTGCTCCCAAAAGCGTGATACAAATAATGCACCTCGATCCGAGACGATGGTCTTGGGTACCCCGTATAAGCACATAATCTTTGCTATGTACAGCTCCGCATATTTGCTGGCATTGTAACGTGTATTCACCGGGATGAAGTGAGCCGTCTTGGTTAACCGATCAACGATTACCCAAATGGAATCATGTTTGTTGGAAGTTAGGGGCAATCCCACAATGAAATCCATGCTCACATCTTCCCATTTCCATGCCGGGATCTTCAGGGGTTGCAGCAGCCCTGATTTCTTCATATGATCAGCTTTCACTCGTCTACACGTATCGCACTCGGATATGTACTTCGCTACTTCCCGCTTCATCCCTGTCCACCAAAATTTCTTTTTCAAATCTTGGTACATTTTGTTACTGCCCGGATGAATGGAGTATTTAGACAAGTGAGCTTCATCGAGGATCTTTTTCCTCAACTCCATATCCCGGGGTACGACTATGCGGTCATTGAACCATAGCATCCCCTCATTATCCTTCCGGAAACATTTGATCTCCCCGTTGTCTATCCGTCTCCGGAGATGTGCCATGCCTTTATCAGTCTTCTGCGCTGCAATGATGTCCTCCCTAATAGCAGGGATGAGGGCAAGGATGTAAAGCGATCCTTAAGGAACCAAGTATAAACTCGGCTCTTCCTCCTCTACCGGTGTAATGGTGAGGTGGACATGTGACTTCCGACTCAGCGCGTCGGCAACCACATTCGCCTTGCCGGGGTGGTAATGGATCTCAATCTCATAATCCTTGATCAGTTCTAACCACCTCCTTTGCCTCATGTTCAGCTCCTTCTGGGTGAAAATGAATTTCAAGCTCTTGTGGTCGGTGTAGAGGTGCACCAAATTCCCCAGGAGATAGTGCCTCCACATTTTGAGTGCCAAAACCACTGCAGCAAGCTCAAGATCATGAGTGGGATAATGCTGCTCATGGTTCCGAAGTTGGCGTGAGCCATATGCGACCACACGTCCTTCCTGCATCAATATGCAGCCGAGCCCAATACCGGACGCGTCACAATACACGTCGAAGGGCTTTGTTGTATCCGGCTAAGCTAAACCGGGGCTGTTGTGAGATGCTTCACCAATGCTTGGAACGTCCCTTCGCACGCCGTGTTCCAAACATATTTCGTCCCCTTCTTCAGCAATTTTGTCATCGGCTTAGCGAGCTTGGAGAAGCTTGGAATGAATCTCCGATAGTATCCCGCTAACCCGAGGAAGCTTCTGACTTCATGGACTGAAGTGGGAGCTTTCCATTTCAGCACTTGCTCTATCTTGCTTGGGTCAACCGCAATGCCTTCTGCTGAGATGATATGTCCCAAGAATGGTACTTGGCTGATCCAAAACTCGCATTTACTGAACTTGGCATAGAGCTTGTGGTCTCGCAATCGTTGAAGAACAATCCTCAAGTGTTCGGCATGTTCGGCCTCTGTCTTGAAGTAAACCAAGATATCGTCGATGAAAGTCCAGCTCCGGCATGAACACCGAGTTCATGAGGTACATGAAATGGGCTGGAGCATTTGTGAGACCAAAAGACATGACGAGATATTCATATAACCCATATCTCATCGAGAAAGCCATCTTCGGGATGTCCTCCGCCCGGATCTTTATCTGATGATATCCAGAGCGAAGGTCCATCTTGGAGAACACACTTGTACCCACAAGTTGATCAAATAATAAGTCTATGCGGGGCAGTGGGTACTTATTCTTGATGGTGACGGCGTTGAGCGGCAGGTAGTCCACACACAACCTCAAGGTTTCATCCTTCTTCTTCACGAACAGCGCCGAGCATCCCCAAGGCGAGGAACTCGGCCTAATGAAACCTTTTCTCAACAGATCATTGAGCTGCTCTTTTAGTTCAGCCAGCTTGTTCGGAGCCATCTTGTATGGTCTCCGTGATATGGGCGTAGTCCCGGGTGCAAGTTCAATCTTGAACTCGACGTCCCGCTCAGGTGGCATGCCCGGAAGGTCATCCGGGAACATGTTGGGGTACTCCCGGACTACGGGGATGTCCTCTAACTTGAGAGCTTCAGCATTATTAATTGCTGAAATTTCCCGGACTAGCGTGTCTAACACCATGGAATGCGGACGGTGGAATGGAGAGTTTAAATAACCGTCCGGGTCCTAGTCTCCAGGACAGCACCATGGTATTGGAGCCATGACATCCCTAAGATTGCATCAATCTTTTGCCCCATAAGGATTATCAAGGTGGTGGGATGTAGTTTCCCACCTAAGCACAGAGGTGCCTTTGGGATCATCATATTTGCTGAGATCTTCCCTCCCGGCGAGCAGATCATATAGGTGCAGTCGGTTGGGAAGACTTGCATTTGATGCTTAGCCACATAGGATGCACTTATAAAGCTGTGGGTTGCACCAGAATCAAACAATATGATGATGGCTTGATTGTTGGGAGTAAACGTACCCGCTAGCACGTTGTCTCCCTCCGGGGCGTCCTCATTGTCGAGGTTGCGGATGCCCCTAGTCCGCTGACCAACCTTCTTGACCGGAGGTCGGCCTCGAGCACCGCCCTGGAACTGGGCTTGCCCGCTGCTCTGCTGCCCCTGGGGACAGTCCTTCGCGAAGTGGCCCGCCTGGCCACACGTGAAGCAAGTGAAACGGGGCGGTCCCCCGCTGATCGGTGGACGGAAACCCAGGGCGCGTTGTGGCGGTGGAAACACCCAGGGTGCCGTCTGCTGCTGCTGCTGTCTCGGTGGTGGCACCGGCGGTCGGAACGGAGGTGACTGAAAAGGACGTCCCCCGAACCGTTGAGGTTGCGCCGGTGGATGCCACTGCTGCCCGGATGGTGTCCGATACACCATGCGGTACTTCTGGGGAGCGCCAACCCCACTGGTGGGTGGAGCGCTGCGCTTCCTCTGCTCATCTGCCAACTCTCGCTGAGCGTCCTCTTGCATAATCGTGGCATTGACTAGGTCGTTGAAGGTGCCGCGATTCCACTGAACGAGATGTGTCTTCATCTCAGGGTGTAACCCCCGGTAGAAGTGCTCTCGCTTTTTCTCCTCGGTGGAGATGTAGTCTTACGCATATTGCGCCAGATGGTTGAAGGCACGGGAGTAATCATGGGCACTCCTCCCGCCCTGCTTCAGTTCCAAAAATTCTTGGAACTTCCTCTTCATTATCCCGGGAGGAATATGATAGGCGCGGAACGCCTCCCGGAACTCTTCCCACTCCACAGTATGGCCAGCCGGACGTGAGACGACATAGTTTGCCCACCACGCACCAGCGGCACCGTGAAGCTGCTGCGCTGCGAACAGAGTCTTTTGCCGCTCCGTGCATTGGAGCTGCCCGAACTTAGACTCGATGGTCCGCAGCCAGTTGTCGGCCTCCAGTGGTTCTTCAGCTTCTATGAACACTGGAGGGTGCGTACTCATGAAGTCCGAGTACGACACTTCACGGGGCTCACGAGGCACTCTGTCTTGACGCCCCCTTGCCTGGGACGTATTCTGCACGATCGTGCGGAGCAGGTCGGTCTGCTCCTCACGACCACCCACCAGTGCCGCTATCACATCCGCTAGAGTAAGCGGAGGCGGCGGTGGTGGCTGCTGCTGCGGGGTGCTGTCGTAGGCCGGTGGCTGGGAGTCATCACCCCCCTGCTGGCTAGAGCCACCAACCTCGTGCGTGGTCCTAGTGCGAACCATCTGCAACCATACGGCAATAAACATCAGTCCCGCAACATTGCATGCAGTCAAATGAAATAGGCGTAAAAACATAATGACAATAAAATCATGCGATACATCTCGTATGTAGATAATGTAATAACTTTGCACAAGCTACACCATTACCAGACCAAATACCAGCTAGTTAAATCCAACTTGATGAACCCCCTCTTTGGAAGTTCACCACAACTAGGTTTGGTCACTACGAGACGTTACTATCACGTTGTCATCACGTATACCACCCTTTTATCTTCAATACGACACAAACATGGTCTCTAGTAAAAGAAACTTGAGTGAGACCTATACTCAAATCTTTCACTAGTTGAATATAACCTCTCATGAGTATGTTCCACCCCATTGGAAGTACTTAAACCCCCTCTAGGGTACAACAATCTCTCCAATGAGTTCAACTGTCATTCCTCTGTCAGAATGACCAGTTTCTACATATTCCAGGTTTTGATCTGGTTCTGGGCATTTTCATGACTCAAGTTGAATACCAAAGTTACAGTTAACTTAAGTATCTTTCCAACGAGTACTTATTTGCCCTCAGATTAGCTCTGGTTTGAAAGTTATGGTAATTCAAAGTAAGCAGAATTTCTGGAAGAATTTTAACAGCACCTCCCTTGGAAAGTTGCTGTTTTCAACTCTGGTTTCCACTGAAATCTGTGCTGAAATTTCAGAAACTTTGAATTACAAAGATGTAACACATCTTCTAGCCTTTCTAAAGATGTAATATATGACAATTTTAGATTTTTATACTGGGAGTTATGTTTGAAAAACAGAACAGTCCAGAGAGTGTTTAACTCTGTCCTGATTCTGGACAGTTTACATTCCTTTGGGATTTAAGCCATCTTAAGGTGTGTTTCAGCTCTGGAAGTCTACAACAAAGTTGTAGAGTACTTAAATACCTTAACAGAACTATATACCACACCTCCTTGGGCTAAAAGACCTGTGAGTTATGCTCTGTTGAAGATCAGCAAACTTGCTGCCCAAAACAGAGCACTCTGTTTTTCAGTCTTTTGGAACTACACTCATCACCCTCCAATTTTTTTCTACCCAACCAGGGTCCTAAATGTTAAAACTTAGTGATTTTAATTCCTTGTTATCATTATTTTTCATGCATATGCCTATAATATCACGGTACTACGTTCCTCACAAAAGAACATCCTAACCGGATCATACCGGCGTATACGTCTCAAGTGTGGCACTAAACGGTCTCTCGCACACGTTTACTACATGGATACATACGTGGTTAGTACCTGCAGAAGACCACACAATATTGATGCACTCAAAGGTTGTTTCATTTCAGGCAGTTCCATATTTAAAAGTAAATACAAACGCCCGTATCATTGCCACCCAACAGATACCACCTAGTGCCCTGCAGGGCATGCCGATGGCAAGCGTTGCATATGTCCTCCTGGGCTATTTCCAGGGAAACACACTCTCGCGTTACTGATCACGCGATGGGGTCTCCACTTACTTGCCTAATGCACGCTAGGGATCAGCGTTTCATATGAACTCAAGAACATGAAGAGTCCAAGAGTTTCATATTGACGTCTCACACCAGGCTGTGAGACCTATCCCTGAACCACGTTCCTCGTCAGGGGAGCTAACCGAAATTGAACCGCTTTCGGTGGCGTTCCTTACCCTTCTTACCAGAGCATAGGTGCGTCGTTACATAATAAAAATCCAGAATTATAACACATAGGTTAGTCTTTGCCACTTTAAGTAACTATACTAATATAGTCCTTACTTGGGCAACTACCGAATCCTCACCGTAAACCTAAGTTTTCCTGTAATACAGTCCCTAAGTACTGTGCTATCCCCAATGCAGCTCTGATACCAGGATGTGGCAGACCGGGATCCGCCCATCCAGGATCGCAGAGGGTGGTGCCGCACGATGCGACACCCGACAGCACACATCATAAGGACACATTATATTACATGGGAAAACCAACTGAACTGTACAAACAGGTACAAACTATTGTTTATATTACACAGCGGAAGTCTAAATTACACAACTCACGCCCACCTATCTAGCAAAAGTTGGTTGCCCAGCCCTAGGGCAACCCACACTAGCTGCACGTCTCAGCTCAGCGCGGCGTGTATGGCTCCCACTCAGCCGTAGTCCCCGACGAAGGGTAACCCTCGCCGGTGGACTCGTAACCCGAGTCCGTGGGCGGCTCCTCACCTGAAAAACATTTAAGCAGCAACCGTGAGCACGATGGCGCAACAAGACTTAACCGACTCACCTAAGCATGATACTCTACATGTAGGGTACAATGAACATGGGATGGTACAATTGCAGCAAACGGACACGCCTACAAGTTCATCTGTGAGACCTATGTGTGCTGAATACATTGGCAATTAGGATAAAAGTTAGCATTAACATTCAAAGTTTTGAATATTGCCAAAACATTCTTCTGTGGCAAGGTCCGACAAGTTCTTTGTTAGGTCCGCCAAGTGTTGGCAAGGTCCGACGCAAGGTCCGGAGAGCTTCTGTGAGGTCCGGAGCTTGTTTTTAGGGAGCTCCCGTGAAGTTCAACTCGTAGAACTGCAGCGTCTTGTTTTTGCTTTTAACTCGCAATGTTTCAAACTTGCTTTATGGGAAGGTTTGCTTAGTATTAATTTGCTAAGTTTTTGGTGTGTTTTGGTGGTTATGGCTGTTATCATTTGATATGGTTTGCAACATGCTTATGTGACGTGCTCATGTAAGGTGTTGTGGTTTTCGAACTAACGTGAGTCAAGTCGAGGACTTGTGCTCGGAATAATTGGTCGTTTATTCATGTGCAGGTGTTGCTTGAGTTCAAGACATGGCTGGTGACGGGATCCTTGGACTAGTCTCAGGGAGGAGATGAGGTTCCAACAACCAAGTTCGGGAGGAGCTGTGGTTGAGTTGATCGGGAGGTCGCGCAGCATGTTTGGATCAAGGGCAGTGCATATGAAGGTTGCATGTACGTCGTTAGAAGGTGTTTGCACGTGTGCAAGGAGTGCATGGACGTGGCAACATTGTTCCAAGGCGTGATGAAGAGAAGTGGACGTAAAGAATTGGTCGGAGAGGTCCAACCGGCTGGATTGCGTACTCAGGCTGAGGCTGAGTCGGATATGGCTCAAATATGGAAGATTTGAGTTGGTTATGATAGGATTTCGTGCTAGGCACGAAGTTGAGTTGTTTTAGGAATGTTTAGGACGTTCCTAAGGTGTTTGGAAGTCTCACGATTGCTTCTATCTGCGAATAGGAGAGTCCTGAGCAGTTATGGTAAGTTAGGATACGAGTCCAATTAGGAGTAGGAGTCCTAGATTGGATTGTTTAGCCTGAGGGCTGACTATAAAAGCAAGGGAGGCCAGAACTCTCGTGGGTAGAGAAATTCGGGCTGTTCCTCTTGTGTTTCTATTGAATAAAGTTCATAGTTTCGAGGAGCTTTTGTGCCTTGTTCGTCCGACTTGTTTTTCGTCAAGTCTTTCTCGCCGAGTTTCTGGACAGACCGACGTTGCTTCGGTGTTTCGTTCATAACTCGAGTTTTACAGATCCGATTGACGTGATTCTTTTTGGGTTGTCTTCACAACTCAATTATATATCATATGTGAAATTTGCACGAGCTTCGGATCTGTAGTTTTTGAGATACACGAGTTTCTTTGCAGCATTGCAGATCTGTTTTATATCGGGTAGAACAGATTGATCTTCGTTTAATGTTTTGATCGTATCTCAAGTTTTACTTCGTGTTTTCAAGTGATTCTTGTTGCATTATATCCGTGACTTGATTCTCTACCTCTCTACTTGATTTTTCACGGTTGAACACGTTTGAAAACACTTGCACACACGGTTTCTTTAACCGATTGATTTTTGCTGAGGGGTTTTTGTTGTTTCGGCTGCGAAAAGTTTTAATCTACCATTAACCCCCCTCTGGTAGCTTTTAACGTGCTCTTCGATCCTACAATTGGTATCAGAGCCAAGGTGCTCTAATCTTTGTGATTTGCACGTGTTTTGACTAACCATCATGGAGAAATACTCCGCAAAACCTTGTGTGTTCAATGACATCGATTTTCAGGTTTGGAAGGCGCGGATGGAGGCCTACATACAGGCGCAAGGCTTCGCCATATGGGAAAAGGTCTACCGGAACTTCGATGTACCACCCAACGATCAAGTTACGGCTGTGAACATGAGAAATGTTGACAACAACAACAAGGTTCGCAACTTGATCATCCAAGGATTGACTCAAAGCGACTTCGACCGTGTTGCACACCTCCGATCTGCATATGATGTTTGGAAAGCTCTTTGTGACTACCATGAAGGATCCAATACGATCAAAGAGGTAAGGCAAGATATGTTCAAGAAAGAATACATGCGTTTTGAGATGCAACCCGGTGAGTCAATTGACGACCTTTTTGCTCGCTTTAATAAAATTCTCAGCAACTTGCGTAGTGTCAATGTTAACTTTTCAGATGCTGAAAATGCTAGACAATTGTTAGGAGCATTAGATATGTCAATTTGGGAGATGAAAGTTACATATATTCCTGAATCTACTGTCATGAGTTCTCTTACTTTAGACATGCTTTATTCTAAATTGAAAACTCATGAAATTGACATCATCTAGGCTTTTTGTCATGAAATTGAAAACTTTAGGTGAGCTTTTGTTTAACATGTCTAGGTTTGGAAGAGTTTTTAAAGCTGATTTTGATTTGTCAACTTCTAAGCATCGGTGTCTAGTTGCTAATGATACAAAGGATCTATATTTTTGGCATCGTAGACTTGGTCACATAGGCTTTGATCATCTCACTCGTGTTAGTGCTCTCGATCACATACGTGGGCTGCCGAAGCTTAAAAAGGACAATGATATTATGTGCTCTTCTTGTAGACATGCTAAGTTTGTTGCAGGTTCACATGCTCCTCTCACAATGACCATGACAGCTGAACCGGGACAACTTTTACATCTTGACACAGTAGGTCCGGCACGTGTTCAATCCTTCGGAGGTAAATGGTATGTGCTTGTGATTGTTGATGATTATTCCAGATATTCCTGGGTTTATTTTATGGCATCTAAGAATGAAGTTTTTAGTCATTTTAGAACATTATTTCTTAGATTATCTATTGATCACCCAGGATCATTAAAAGAAATTAGAAGTGATAACGGAACTGAATTTAAAAACCAATCCTTTGATCACATTTGTGCTGAAAATGGAATAGATCATCAGTACTCTTCACCCTATGTACCACAACAAAATGGCGTCGTAGAAAGAAAGAACAGGACCTTAGTTGAGATGGCTAGGACTATGCTTGATGAATATCAAACTCCTAGGAAATTTTAGGCTGATGCAATTGCAACCGCTTGTTATGTCTCAAATCGTGTTTTCTTGCGTGCTAAGCTTAGAAAAACCCCATATGAGCTCCGGTTTGGACATAGGCCTAGTGTTACACACTTTAGGGTTTTTGGTTGCAAATGCTTTGTTAAGAAACATGGTAATCTTGATAAATTTGAAGCTAGATCTGTTGATGGCATGTTTCTTGGTTATCCATCTCATACTAGAGGCTACCGTGTGCTTTTACTTGACACTAACAAAATTGTGGAGACTTGCGAGGTTTGTTTTGATGAAGCTAGCCCAAGTACTAGCTCCGATATTGCAGGTCCGGATCCATATCCGCAGGGGGAGAGTATTTTTATTGAAGAAGATGAAGAAGTGGTGCTGCTGCCCGAAAACTCGGAAGTAAATAACGATCAAGCTGCTGATTTTGCACCACAACCAGCACCAACAGTCACTACTGCTGGTTCGGACCTTCCTCAATCAACAATCTCTCCTAATCAAAGGTCCGAACATGAAGAAGAAGGTGCTTGTGAAGTGTCTACTCCCCTCCGAGTACTCAAAAGTCATCCTCCACAACAAATCATTGAAAGCTTGCATGAACGAGTCACTCGGTCCAGGTTTTGCGATCCAAACTCTCATGCTCATCTGCTTTTGTTGCTTCTTTTGAACCCAAGGATATATCACACGCACTCACTAATGAATCTTGGATTAATGCCATGCAAGAAGAGTTAGAAAATTTTGAAAGAAAAAATGTTTGGAAACTTGTACCTCCACCTCAAGGTCACACATTAATTGGAACTAAATGGGTATTTAAAAATAAGCAAAGTGAGGATGGGGTTGTGGTTAGGAATAAAGCTAGATTGGTTGCTCAAGGTTTCACTCAAATTGAAGGTCTAGATTTTGATGAAACATTTGCTCCTGTTGCTAGATTAGAAGCTATAAGAATTTTATTAGCATTTGCTGCATCTAAAGGTTTCAAGTTATATCAAATGGATGTTAAAAGTGCTTTTCCTAATGGCTACATAGAGGAGGAGGTTTATGTTAAGCAGCCACCGGGTTTTGAAAATCTAAATTTTCCTAATCATGTTTACAAACTGTCCAAAGCCTTGTACGGTCTAAAACAAGCCCCTAGAGCATGGTATGATAGGTTAAAAACATTCTTACTTAAAAAGGGGTTTACCATGGGCAAGGTTGATAAAACTCTTTTTGTACTTAAGCATGGCAATGACTCATTATTCGTTCAAGTGTATGTGGATGATATTATCTTTGGTTGTGCTTCTCATGATCTCGTGTCCAAGTTTTCAGCTATGATGAGTTCAGAATTTGAGATGAGTATGATGGGAGAACTCACATACTTTTTGGGGCTGCAAATCAAGCAAACAAAAGAAGGAACTTTTGTGCATCAAACTAAGTATACGAAGGACCTTCTTAAGCGCTTCAACATGGACAAATGCAAGCCTCTTCGGACACCATTGGGAACAGCAACAACACTTGAACTTGACGAAGATGGTGACCCGGTCGATAAAAAAGAATACAGAAGTATGATTGGATCACTTTTGTATCTCACGGCGTCAAGGCCAGACATACAATTCAGCGTATGTCTTTGTGCATGTTTTCAAGCTTCTCCACGTGCTTCACATCACCAAGCCATCAAAAGGATTCTCAGGTACCTACATGGAACTCAAGAATTTGGCATTTTTCTTCCTTCTTCCTCAACCGTTTCTTTGAAAGCTTTTTCGGATGCTGATTTTGGGGGTTGTAGGATTGATAGGAAAAGTACTTCGGGTGCTTGTCATTTTCTTGGTAATTCACTTGTTGCTTGGTCCTCTAGAAAACAAAGTTCAGTTGCACAATCCACGACCGAATCTGAATATGTAGCTGCGGCTAGCGCTTGCTCACAAATTCTTTGGATTGTTCAAACACTTAAGGACTATGGGGTTGATTTAGATAGTGTTCCACTGTTTTGTGATAACACTAGTGCAATTTGTATTGCTAAAAACCCCGTGAAACACTCTAGAACTAAGCACATTGACATTAGGTATCACTTTCTTCGTGATAATGTTGAAAAAGGAAACATTGTGCTTCACCATGTCGATACCGAACAACAATTGGCTGATATTTTTACAAAACCTTTGGATTTCACTCGTTTTTGTTTCATTCGTAGTGAAATAGGGGTTATGCATCCTCATGGCTTAAATTTAGGGGGAGTTTTTGAAACTTTGAAAGTCTATGTGTGAATCTGAAACTAAAATAATATGAGCATAGTATTTCATACATATATGACTTTGTGATTTCTTTTACAGGCTGAAAGTTCTTACTACATTACTCATGTTATACATTTTGTAGTTTTTGCCATGACTAGTAATTGGAATAATTACTTACACTAAATCTGGTCATGATCGAACTTTCTTGCTGTTTTGAACTTGTTGCCTGCTCACAAGTGCTTTTAATCATAAAAAATTTAATCAAGTGATCAGCTCACATGTTGAGTTTTCAAATAAAAAATTGAGAAAAGATCAAGAGAATATGCATGCATCGCACTTCTTCTTTTGAGATTGCTTATCATTGCACTAAGATATGAACTTGGAAGGAATTGTGTATGACTAAAACCATGTCCTTAAGCTTTTGATTGCCAAATGACATAGGCTTGGCTTGGTTGGTTAGAATAAGACTGATGCGGCATATAATCTCTTGCAAATATCATATGATCAACTTTGTGCCTTAAATGATTATGAATAATAAAAATGCAGCAACAAGTGTCATGTTTTCAGGTTTTGAAATAGTTGAGTAAGGGAGATCATGACTTGCTTAAACTGAAAAATATATTTGATCTCTAGCATGGCTTACACTACTTTATGTATCTCATTGATGTGGTAGTGTAAGTAACCTGATAGTATGACTTGGATGAGCTTTGTTTTGTATGTATATGTTATAATATGGTCATAACATTTAAAAATTTCTCTTTTGAACCTTGCTGAATACATTGTCAAAGGGGGAGAAATATGTATAAGGAGAGATTTTTTTACACTTTGCATATGTTATACACTTTCTTCCTTCTCTGATTTTAAAAAATGGGGAGAAATTAATAAAGGGGGAGAAATGAGTTTTCAACGATTTTCAAAACTTTTTATAAGCCAATGTTCTGATTTTAATTGGTGTTGCCAATGCATTCATCAAGGGGGAGATTGTGAGACCTATGTGTGCTGAATACATTGGCAATTAGGATAAAAGTTAGCATTAACATTCAAAGTTTTGAATATTGCCAAAACATTCTTCTGTGGCAAGGTCCGACAAGTTCTTTGTTAGGTCCGCCAAGTGTTGGCAAGGTCCGACGCAAGGTCCGGAGAGCTCCTGCAAGGTCCGGAGAGCTTCTGTGAGGTCCGGAGCTTGTTTTTAGGGAGCTCCCGTGAAGTTCAACTCGTAGAACTGCAACGTCTTGTTTTTGCTTTTAACTCGCAATGTTTCAAACTTGCTTTATGGGAAGGTTTGCTTAGTATTAATTTGCTAAGTTTTTGGTGTGTTTTGGTGGTTATGGCTGTTATCATTTGATATGGTTTGCAACATGCTTATGTGACGTGCTCATCTAAGGTGTTGTGGTTTTCGAACTAACGTGAGTCAAGTCGAGGACTTGTGCTCGGAAGAATTGGTTGTTTATTCATGTGCAGGTGTTGCTTGAGTTCAAGACATGGCTGGTGACGGGATCCTTGTACTAGTCTCAGGGAGGAAATGAGGTTCCAACAACCAAGTTCGGGAGGAGCTGTGGTTGAGTTGATCGGGAGGTCGCGCAACATGTTTGGATCAAGGGCAGTGCATATGAAGGTTGCGTGTACGTCGTTGGAAGGTGTTTGCATGTGTGCAAGGAGTGCATGGACGTGGCAACATTGTTCCAAGGCGTGATGAAGAGAAGTGGACGTAAAGAATTGGTCGGAAAGGTCCAACCGGCTGGATTGCGTACTCAGGCTGAGGCTGAGTCGGATATGGCTCAAATATGGAAGATTTGAGTGGGTTATGATAGGATTTCATGCTAGGCACGAAGTTGAGTTGTTTTAGGAATGTTTAGGACGTTCCTAAGGTGTTTGGAAGTCTCACGATTGCTTCTATCTGCGAATAGGAGATTCCTGAGCAGTTATGGTAAGTTAGGATACGAGTCCAATTAGGAGTAGGAGTCCTAAATTGGATTGTTTAGCCTGAGGGCTGGTTATAAAATCAAGGGAGGCCAGAACTCTCGTGGGTAGAGAACTTTGGGCTGTTCCTCTTGTGTTTCTATTGAATAAAGTTCATAGTTTCGAGGAGCTTTTGTGCCTTGTTCGTCCGACTTGTTTTTCGTCAAGTCTTTCTCGCCGATTTTCTGAACAGACCGACGTTGCTTCGGTGTTTCGTTCATAACTCGAGTTTTACAGATCCGATTGACGTGATTCTTTTTGGGTTGTCTTCACAACTCAATTATCTATCATCTTTGAAATTTTCACGAGCTTCAGATCTGTAGTTTTTGAGATACACGAGTTTCTTTGCAGCATTGCAGATCTGTTTTATATCGGGTAGAACAGATTGATCTTCGTTTAATGTTTTGATCGTATCTCAAGTTTTACTTCGTGTTTTCAAGTAATTCTTGTTGAATTAGATCCGTGACTTAATTCTTTACCTCTCTACTTGATTTGTCACGGTTGAACACGTTTGAAAACACTTTCACACACGGTTTCTTTAACCGATAGATTTTTGCTGAGGTGTTTTTGTTGTTTCCGCTGCGAAAAGTTTTAATCTACCATTCACCACCCCTCTGGTAGATTTTCACATGCTCTTCGATCCTACATCATCCTTAGTTCATATTTTAGCCACAAGTTTATCAGTTCAGGAATCTGAAATTTAGTAAGCAAAATTTGGTGGCACCATGTAGCAATACAATTATATCATAACAGCAATATTGAAGCATAACATTCCATGAATTATCTACATTACGACGCAGTGAACAAGCGGTACTCGTCACCACGAGGGACGGTGAATCGACTCGATATACACTTGCAGGAAAACCCAAAGAGCACGTCACATACGCCCACCCGTGGAGCTGCACATCACGCTCACTCGATGTCGTACGGGACAACCTTTCACCCAACAGCCCAACCGTCGAACCGGTCGCACCGAAATGAGCAGAAGGTTCCCTACACGGAGCATCTCTCTATGCCCGTTAGCAGATTTCCACCTTGCTGCCCTCAGCTTACACCTATAAATCGGTGCGTTATGCCTCGATGCCTGGAGGTTTAGGTTACATCGGTTTATCGGGGCCCATATATCCGATATGCGTTCGGTACATTCAATACTTGTTTAGCAGGGCCGCACACGGATCGGTCCTTAATCGACACGGACAGGGCTGCGCATACAAGACATCCTCTTGCTGCGCCCTAGCCCCTGCCTAGTCTCATTTTCATTACTAAAGTGATCTCACATCACTCGAACCAATCCCGTGTGTCCCAAGCCTAACTCGCGAGTAGATTCCAACTACTCGACTTGTACCGAAGTCCTATAAATCATTAAGCATAGCCTGTCTACTCGAGGTCTTAGACACTACCCTCACTCTTATGGAAAAATTTTGGTCATGCAAGTGGGGTTACATTCATCCTACACCTAATGCACATTCATACATCACCCTAGGCATATGAACAAAGCAAAACTTGATAAAAGAAGCTAATGCAAACCGGGGCTTGCCTTGTTGCTGCTGGTCAGGGGTTAAGTCTTCGTCCGGAAGGAGGAAGTCCAGCACTTCCAGAGTCTCTTCGCCTTCAGCGACTACATGTTAATGAAATACTAATGTCAATTTAAATGCAATGTGTAAACTTGAATACTTAATTACTAATAACTCCAGCTAGCCTTCCCCTTTAGTTCTGAAATTCTTATGGTGGTTTGGTAGGGTCCTAACCAGAGTCTTGACCAAGTTTCATTTCACACAAAGTTCATTTGAGCCTTGTACAAATAAAAGCCTATATGGTCATTATTTGAGCCTCTAAGTAATTCCAGGTGTTTTCATGGCTCCCACCATGGGAACTAGAATTTTATAGGGTTCTAATGAAATTGGTTTCATGTCATTTGAATAATCCTAGAGAAAGTTGTGCCCTAAATAAGATTTGAGAAAATCTAAAAAATGTTTCTGTACATTTTTCTATTTTCTCAGGGCATTTCTCTTAATCACTCAATTAGGGGGACTAAATGAACTTGGATGATTCTGAAAATTTTATTGTGCCTCAAGGATTTTCCAATGACCCTCTCAGCCAAATTTCAGAGTTTTCATGAAGTAATTCTCCAGATAAAATTCCCAACAGTTTAAACTTTAGGGAATTAATTCTGGAAAACTATTAGGTTTCATGAGCTGAAATTAGTATTGTTGGAAATTACTCCGAATCCTGAGTTCAGCAAAATTTGGTTCACTGAATTTGGAGTTTCCTAGCAAAAGTTCTATTCATTTGAAATTTGAACTAAAACTGGAAATTACCAAAATGTTTAAATTCTGCGGGTGGGGCCCACTCCTTAAGCCGGCCCACTTAGAATGCGGCCACACCGCGGCCCACGGGGTTTTACCTGCGCTGCCGCACCGAATCCCGGCCGCAACCGGATCCCCGTGCGAGAACAGAGGCTTACCGGTGGACCCGCCCCCCCCCCCCCCCCTTCGTCTACCTCGCGCCATCCCGCAGCTCCCGTGGCGGCGCTTCGCCGGAGTTCTCGCCGCCGGGCATTCTACCGCCCGACCTTCGACGAAACTTGCCGCCTATGCCTAACTCGACTCGGAGAACACACTGGTGCCCTCACCGAAGCTCGGCAATGGCCGGAACCATGCCCGCGACGGTGACAGAGATTCTCCCTACTCCGGCGATGTCGCCCGGGCTACTCAGGGCCTTATTCTTCCAACGGTTTGCTCCTACAGCTCTGCTGTGGCATTCTGAGCATGAATATGAGCTCGGTTGGCCATGGAAATGGCCGGAACTAGGACCTCACCATCGACCTAGGCCCGATATCGGCTGTGCTCAGAAAACTTCGAAGAACCGTAACCCTAGCCCATGGTTCTTGCTGGTTTTTGATCCTAGGTGGTCGTGGCAGGGTGTAGATCATGTGTGTAGCTCGGTATGCCCGGTGATGAGCCAATACCCGTGAATTTTTTGGATATGGTGGTGGCTCGGTCTTAAGACTACTGAAACTTCCCCAGCGAAATCCTCCCCCGACAGTACACGAAATGAAGAACGGTTGGGACCAGAAGGATCAGCACCTCAAGGCGGTTCTTTCTTGTGTGGCTCGTCGGGCACAAGAGCGCCTGTGTTGCTCAGACGCCGGCGATCAATGGAGGTCGGCGCTCTGTTCTTGCGCGGAACCGAGGAAGGAGCTCGGGTGGTGGTCGTTCTCGTTCAGAAAATGGGAGAAGGGGCGGCGTAGCGTGTGCGCTGGCCTTTGAGCTGCGACTTTTGCACCGTGAGGTGGCTGTTCGACCGCTGCTGGCGGTCGAAGCGCGGTCACGCTGGCGCGCTCGACTTTGGCCGAGGAAAAATCACCCGAGGAGACTTCTCTGTTAAGACTGCTGACATGTGGGCCTCCCCTTTTATTCTTTTTCCAATTTTTCTCAATTCTGTTTGTGCCAAAATATCCTCAGCTACTCACAATTGAATGTGAGACTTAGCCCCCAAGTTTTGGTTTGAATTTGAGTTCTCAAATTTGAACTGTGTTTGGCTAAATTTGCTTCATGTTTAAACTGAAATTTAAATTCAGTTTTGAATTATTGCAAATTTAGCTCTTGACAACATGAACTCCAATGGGGATGAAAACTGGTGGGCTAACTCAGAAAGATGTGCTGAGTTTGAATATGAAGTTAACTTTTGAATTTGAGTGATGAAAGTTGCTGCAATTTGAATTTACATTCAAATTGGCCTCTTTTTCAAATACCTCCAAAAGTGCCTCAAAAGTGTTGGATTTGCATGAAACTTGGTCTGAACCTTCCCAAGACTTTTAAGTCCTAGGGGTGAGCTCAACCTCTCATGTTCATGTGTAGAAATCCTACTTTGTGAAAGTGTAGGCTTTCCCCTCTAATCACTCTTTTGATGGAGGTTACTTGCTCTTCACAATTTTTCACAAGCTATCCACAACAAAAACTGTGGTGTTGTGAGGTGATGAAAAGTTTTTGCAAGTCCCTTTTCTTGGGCTTTTACATCCCTCCCCTCTTAAAAGAATCTCGTCCCGAGATTATAAAAGAAGAGATGCTGA
Source organism: Neostapfia colusana (assembly GCA_030760725.1). Classification (NCBI taxonomy): domain Eukaryota; kingdom Viridiplantae; phylum Streptophyta; class Magnoliopsida; order Poales; family Poaceae; genus Neostapfia; species Neostapfia colusana. The sequence goes on from JASWHV010000020.1 coordinate 49,531,316, forward strand.
TGTAATAGGGACTTACCCGTGCTGAGATTCCATGAACTCTGGGTAGTTTGAGTGAAGGAATTCCTCGCTCTCCCACGTCGCTTCTTCGGCGGTGTGGTTGCTCCAGAGTATTTTGTAGAACCACAACGTTCTTCTACACGTGGTTCTGGCTTTCTCATCAAGAATTGCTACCGGATATTCATCATATGTCAAATCCGGTTGCAACTCGCCGATGTCTTCGGTAGGAACAGCAGCTGTATGCTTCAGACATTTTCTCAGTTGCGAAACATGGAAAACGTCATGGACACCAACAATAGATGCCGGTAGCTCCAGTCTATACGCCGCTGGTCCACACTTCTTGGTGATAGCATAGGGTCCAATGAAACGGGGAGCGAGCTTCCCCTTCGCACCGAACCGGTGCACGCCTTTCATCGGAGACACGCGGAGGTACACGTGTTCACCGACGTCAAAGTGCAATGGCCTACGCCTCTTATCAGCGTAACTCTTTTTCCGGGATTGAGCGGCCTTAAGATTGGCTTGAATCGTCCGAACGCGCTCTTCGGCGTCGTTCACCACATCAACCCCGAATGTGACCCTTTCACCGGACTCGCACCAGTTTAATGGGGTGCGGCATTTGTGACCGTAGAGAGCTTCGTAGGGTGCCATATTGATACTCGCCTGATAGCCGTTGTTGTACGAGAATTCTGCCAACGGCAGGTGATTATCCCAGTTCCTGCCGTGGTGGATGGCACATGCTCTCAACATGTCTTCTAACACTTGGTTCACCCTCTCTGTTTGCCCATCGGTCTGAGGGTGATAGGCGGAGCTCCTAATCAGCTTGGTACCCAATGCAGCATGCAGCTGCTCCCAAAAGCGAGATACAAATAATGCACCTCAATCCGAGATGATGGTCTTGGGTACCCCGTATAAGCACATAATCTTTGCTATGTACAGCTCCGCATATTTGCCGGCATTGTAACGTGTATTCACCGGGATGAAGTGAGCCGTCTTGGTTAACCGATCAACGATTACCCAAATGGAATCATGTTTGTTGGAAGTTAGGGGCAATCCCACAATGAAATCCATGCTCACATCTTCCCATTTCCATGCAGGGATGAGGGCAAGGTTGTAAAGCGATCCATAAGGAACCAAGTCTAAACTCGGCTCTTCCTCCTCTACCGGTGTAATGGTGAGGTGATGGACATGTGACTTCCGACTCAGCGCATCGGCAACCACATTCGCCTTGCCGGGGTGGTAATGGATCTCAATCTCATAATCCTTGATCAGTTCTAACCACCTCCTTTGCCTCATGTTCAGCTCCTTCTGGGTGAAAATGTATTTCAAGCTCTTGTGGTCGGTGTAGAGGTGCACCAAATTCCCCAGGAGATAGTGCCTCCACATTTTGAGCGCCAAAACCACTGCAGCAAGCTCAAGATCATGAGTGGGATAATGCTGCTCATGGTTCCGAAGTTGGCGTGAGCCATATGCGACCACACGTCCTTCCTGCATCAATACGCAGCCGAGCCCAATACCGGACGCGTCACAATACACGTCGAAGGGCTTTGTTGTATCCGGCTGAGCTAAGACCGGGGCTGTTGTGAGATGCTTCACCAATGCTTGGAACGCCCCTTCGCACGCCGTGTTCCAAACATATTTCGTCCCCTTCTTCAGCAATTCTGTCATCGGCTTAGCGAGCTTGGAGAAGCTTGGAATGAATCTCCGATAGTATCCCGCTAACCCGAGGAAGCTTCTGACTTCATGGACTGAAGTGGGAGCTTTCGATTTCAGCACTTGCTCTATCTTGCTTGGATCAACCGCAATGCCTTCTGCTGAGATGATATGTCCCAAAAATGGCACTTGGCTGATCCAAAACCCACATTTACTGAACTTGGCGTAGAGCTTGTGGTCTCGCAATCATTGAAGAATGATCCTCAAGTGTTCGGCATGTTCGGCCTCTGTCTTGGAGTAAACCAAGATATCGTCGATGAAAGTCCAGCTCCGGCATGAACACCGAGTTCATGAGGTACATGAAATGGGCTGGAGCATTTGTGAGACCAAAAGACATGACAAGATATTCATATAACCCATATCTCATCGAGAAAGCCATCTTCGGGATGTCCTCCGCCCGGATCTTTATCTGATGATATCCAGAGCGAAGGTCCATCTTGGAGAACACACTTGCACCTACAAGTTGATCAAATACTATGTCTATGCGGGGCAGTGGGTACTTATTCTTGATGGTGACGGCGTTGAGCTGCCGGTAGTCCACACACAACCTCAAGGTTTCATCCTTCTTCTTCACGAACAGCGCCGAGCATCCCCAAGGCGAGGAACTCGGCCTAATGAAACCTTTGCTCAACAGATCATTGAGCTGCTCTTTTAGTTCAGCCAGCTCGTTCGGAGCCATCTTGTATGGTCTCCGTGATATGGGCGTAGTCCCGGGTGCAAGTTCAATCTTGAACTCGACGTCCCGCTCAGGTGGCATGCCCGGAAGATCATCCGGGAACACATTGGGGTACTCCCGGACTACGGGGATGTCCTCTAACTTGAGAGCTTCAGCATTATTAATTGCTGAAATTTCCCAGACTAGCGTGTCTAACACCATGGAATGCGGACGGCGGAATGGAGAGTTTAAATGAACCGTCCGGGTCCTAGTCTCCAGGACAACGCCATGGTATTGTAGCCATGACATCCCTAAGATTGCATCAATCTTTTGCCCCATAAGGATTATCAAGGTGGTGGGATATAGTTTCCCACCTAAGCACAGAGGTGCCTTTGGGATCATCATATTTGCTGAGATCTTCCCTCCCGGTGAGCAGATCATATAGGTGCAGTCGGTTGGGAAGACTTGCATTTGATGCTTATCCACATAGGATGCACTTATAAAGCTGTGGGTTGCACCAGAATCAAACAGTATGATGATGGCTTGATTGTTGAGAGTAAACGTACCCGCTAGAACGTTGTCTCCCTCCGGGGCATCCTCATTGTCGAGGTTGCGGACGCCCCCAGTCCGCTGACCAACCTTCTTGACCAGAGGTCGGCCTCGAGCACTGCCCTGGAACTGGTCTTGCCCGCTGCTCTGCTGCCCCTGGGGACAGTCCTTCGCGAAGTGGCCCGCCTGGCCACACGTGAAGCAAGTGAAACGGGGCGGTCCCCCGCTGATCGGTGGACGGGAACCCGGGGCGCGTTGTGGCGGTGGAAACGCCCAGGGTGCCGTCTGCTGCTGCTGCTGCTGCTGCTGCTGTCTCGGTGGTGGCACCGGCGGTCGAAACGGAGGTCACTGAAAAGGACGTCCCCCGAACCGTTGAGGTCGGGCCGGTGGATGCCACTGCTGCCCGGATGGTGTCCGATACACCATGCGGTACTTCTGGAGAGCGCCAACCCCACTGGTGGGTGGAGCGCTGCACTTCCTCTGCTCAGCTGCCAACTCTCGCTGAGTGTACTCTTGCATAATCGCGGCATTGACTAGGTCGTTGAAGGGGCCGCGATTCCACTGAACGAGATGTGTCTTCATCTCGGGGTGTAACCCCTGGTAGAAGTGCTCTCGCTTTTTCTCCTCGGTGGAGATGTAGTCTTACGCATATTGCGCCAGATGGTTGAAGGCACGGGAGTAGTCATGGGCACTCCTCCCGCCCTGCTTCAGTTCCAAAAATTCTTGAAACTTCCTCTTCATTATCCCGGGAGGAATATGATAGGCGCGGAACGCCTCCCGGAACTCTTCCCACTCCACGGTATGGCCAGCCGGACGTGAGACGACATAGTTCGCCCACCACGCACCAGCGGCACCGTGAAGCTGCTGCGCTACGAACAGAGTCTTTTGCCGCTCCATGCATTGGAGCTGCCCGAACTTAGACTCGATGGTTCGCAGCCAGTTGTTGGCCTCCAGTGGTTCTTCAGCTTCTGTGAACACTGGAGGGTGCGTACTCATGAAGTCCGAGTACGACACTTCACGGGGCTCACGAGGCCCTCTGTCTTGACGCCCCCTCGCCTGGGACATATTCTGCACGATCGTGCGGAGCAGGTCGGTCTGCTCCTCACAACCACCCACCAGTGCCGCTATCACATCCGCTAGAGTAAGCGGAGGCGGCGGTGGTGGCTGCTGCTGGGGGGTGCTGTCGTAGGCCGGTGACTGGGAGTCATCGCCCCCCTGCTGGCTAGAGCCACCAACCTCGTGCGTGGTCCTAGTGCAAACCATCTGCAACCATACGATAATAAACATCAGTCCCGCAACATTGCATGCAGTCAAATGAAATAGGCGTAAAAACATAATGACAATAAAATCATGCGATACATCTCGTATGTAGATAATGTAATAACTTTGCACAAGCTACACCATTACCAGACCAAATACCAGCTAGTTAAATCCAACTTGATGAACCCCCTCTTTGGAAGTTCACCACAACTAGGTTTGGTCACTACGAGACGTTACTATCACGTTGTCATCATGTATACCACCCTTTTAGCTTCAATACGACACAAACATGGTCTCTAGTAAAAGAAACTTGAGTGAGACCTATACTAAAATCTTTCACTAGTTGAAGATAACCTCTAATGAGTATGTTCCACCCCATTGGAAGTACTTAAACCCCCTCTAGGGTACAACAATCTCTCCAATGAGTTCAACTGTCATTCCTCTGTCAGAATGACCAGTTTCTACATATTTCAGGTTTTGATCTGGTTCTGGGCATTTTCATGGCTCAAGTTGAATACCAAAGTTACAGTTAACTTCAGTATCTTTCCAACGAGTACTTATTTGACCTCAGATCAGCTCTGGTTTAAAAGTTATGGTAATTTAAAGTAAGCAGAATTTCTGGAAGAATTTTAACAGCACCTCCCTTGGAAAGTTGCTGTTTTCAACTCTGGTTTCCACTGAAATCTGTGCTGAAATTTCAGAAACTTTGAATTACAAAGATGTAACACATCTTCTACCCTTTCTAAAGATGTATCATGTGACAATTTTAGATTTTTATACTGGGAGTTATGTTTGAAAAACAGAACAGTCCAGAGAGTGTTTAACTCTGTCCTGATTCTGGACAGTTTACATTCCTCTGGGATTTAAGCCATCTTAAGGTGTGTTTCAGCTCTGAAAGTCTACAACAAAGTTGTAGAATACTTAAATACCTTTCCAGAACTATATACCACACCTCCCTGGGCTAAAATTCCTGTGAGTTATGCTCTGTTGAAGATCAGCAAACTTGCTGCCCAAAACAGAGCACTCTGTTTTTCAGTCTTTTGGAACTACACTCATCACCCTCCAATTTTTTTTACCCAACCAGGGTCCTAAATGTTGAAACTTAGTGATTTTAATTCCTTGTTATCATTATTTTTCATGCATATGCCTATAATATCACGGTACTACGTTCCTCACAAAAGAACATCCTAACCGGATCATACCGGCGTATACGTCTCAAGTGTGGCACTAAACGGTCTCTCGCACACGTTTACTACACGGATACATACGTGGTTAGTACCTGCAGAAGACCACACAATATTGATGCACTCAAAGGTTGTTTCATTTCAGGCAGTTCCATATTTAAAAGTAAATACAAACGCCCGTATCATTGCCATACGGCCGTCCTTGAGTTAGGTCACGTCTCAAGGTACGTGATCGTGTTTCAACACCACACGACGGGGAACCCGAGTAGGTCATGAACGGGTCGTCACGGTTGGGAATGTTATCAACCCAACAGATACCACCTACTGCCCTGCAGGGCACGCCGATGGCAAGCGCTGCGTATGTCCTCCTGCGCTATTTCCAGGGAAACACACTCTCGCGTTACTGACCACGTGATGGGGTCTCCACTTACTTGCCTAATGCACGCTAGGGATCAGCGTTTCATATAAACTCAGAAACATGAAGAGTCCAAGAGTCTCATATTGACGTCTCACACCAAGCTGTGAGACCTATCCCTGAACCACGTTCCTCGTCAGGGGAGCTAGCCGAAATTGAACCGTTTTCGGTGGCGTTCCTTACCCTTCTTACCAGAGCGCAGGTGCGTCATTACATAATAAAAATTCAGAATTATAACACATAGTTTAGTCTTTGCCGCTTTAAGTAACTATACTAATATAGTCCTTACTTGGGCAACTACCGAATCCTCATCGTAAACCTAAGTTTCTTGTAATACAGTCCTTAAGTATTGTGCTATCCCCAATGCAGCTCTGATACCAGGATGTGGCGGACCGGGATCCGCCCATCCAGGATCGTAGAGGGTGGTGCCGCACGATGCGACACCTGACAGCACACGTTATAAGGACACATTATATTACATGGGAAAACCAACTGAACTGTATAAACAGGTACAAACTTCAGTTACAAACTATTGTTTATATTACACAGCGGAAGTCTAAATTACACAACTCACGCCCACCTATCTAGCAAAAGTTGGTTTCCCAGCCCTAGGGCAACCCACACTAGCTGCACGTCTCAGCTCAGCGCGGCGTGTACGGCTCCCACTCAGCCGTAGTCCCCGACGGAGGGTAACCCTCGCCGGTGGACTCGTAACCCGAGTCCGTGGGTGGCTCCTCACCTGAATAACACTTAAGCAGCAACCGTGAGCACGATGGCTCAACAAGACTTAACCAACTCACCTAAGCATGAAACTCTACATGTAGGGTACAATGAACATGGGGTGGTACAATTGCAGCAAACGGACACGCCTACAAGTACATCCTTAGTTCATCTTTTAGCCACAAGTTTATCAGTTCAGGAATCTGAAATTTAGTAAGCAAAATTTGGTGGCACCCATGTAGCAATACAATTATATCATAACAGCAATATTGAAGCATAACATTCCATGAATTATCTACGTTACGACACAGTGAACAAGCGGTACTCGTCACCACGAGGGACGGCGAATCGACTCGATATACACCTGCAGGGTAACCCAAAGAGCACGTCACATACGCCCACCCGTGGAGCTGCACAGCACGCTCACTCGATGTCGTACGGGACAACCTTTCACCCAACAGCCCAACCGTCGAACCGGTCACACCGAAATGAGCAGGAGGTTCCCTACACGGAGCATCTCTCAATGCCCGTTAGCAGATTTCCACCTTGCTGCCCTCAGCCTACACCTATAAATCGGTGCGTTTTGCCTCGATGCCCGGAGGTTTAGGTTACATCGGTTTATCGGGGCCCATATATCCGATATGCCTTCGGTACGTTCAATACTTGTTCAGCGGGGCCGCACACGGATCGGTCCTCAATCGACACGGACAGGGCTGCGCATACAAGACTTCCTCTTGCTGCGCTCTAGCCCCTGCCTAGTCTTATTTTCATTACTAAAGTGATCTCACATCACTCGAACCAATCCCGTGTGTCCCAAGCCTAACTCGCGAGTAGATTCCAACTACTCGACTTGTACCGAAGTCCTATAAATCATTAAGCATAGCCTGTCTACTCGAGGTCTTAGACACTACCCTCACTCTTATGGAAAAATTCTGGTAATGCAAGTGGGGTTACATTCATCCTACACCTAATGCACATTCATACATCACCCTAGGCATGTGAACAAAGCAAAACTTGATAAAAGAAGCTAATGCAAACCGGGGCTTGCCTTGTTGCTTCTGGTCAGGGGTTAGGTCTTCGTCCGGAAGGAGGAAGTCCAGCACTTCCAGAGTCTCTTCGCCTTCAGCGACTACATGTTAATGAAATACTACATGTCAATTTAAATGCAATGTGTAAACTTGAATACTTAATTACTAATAACTCCAGCTAGCCCTCCCCTTTAGTTCTGAAATTCTTATGGTGGTTTGGTAGGGTCCTAACCAGAGTCTTGACTAAGTTTCATTTCACACAAAGTTCATTTGAGCCTTGTACAAATAAAAGCCTATATGGTCATTATTTGAGCCTATAAGTAATTCTAGGTGTTTTCATGGCTCCCACCATTACTTTCTGGAAACTAGAATTTTATAGGTTTCTAATGAAATTGGTTTCATGTCATTTGAAGAATCTTTGAGAAAGTTGTGCCCTAAATAAGATTTGAGAAAATCTGAAAAATGTTTCTGTACATTTTTCTATTTTCTCAGGGCAGTTCTCTTAATCACCCAATTAGGGGGACTAAATGAACTTTGATGATTCTGAAAATTTTACTGTGCCTCAAGGATTTTCCAAAGACCCTCTCAGCCAAATTTCAGAGTTTTTCATGAAGTAATTCTCCAGATAAAATTCCCAACACTTTAAACTCTAGGGAATTAATTTTGGAAAACTATTAGGTTTCATAAGCTGAAATTGGTATTGTTGGAAATTACTCAGAATCCTGAGTTCAGCAAAATTTGGTTCACTGAATTTGGAGTTTCCTAGCAAAAGTTCTATTCATTTGAAGTTTGAACTAAAACTGGAAATTACCAAAATGTTTAAATTCCGCGGGTGGGGCCCACTCTTTAAGCCGGCCCACTCAGAATGCAGCCACACCGCGGCCCACGGGGTTTTTCCCGCGCTGCCGCACCGAATCCCGGCCGCAACCGGATCCCCGCGCGACAACAGAGGCTGACCGGTGGACCCGGCCCCCCTTCGTCTACCTCGCGCCATCCCGCAGCTCCCGCGGCGGTGCTTCGCCGGAGTCCTCGCCGCCGGGCATTCTACCGCCCGACCTTTGACGAAACTTGCCGCCTATGCCTAACTCGACTCGGAGAACACACTGGTGCCCTCACCGAAGCTCGGCAATGGCCGGAACCATGCCCGCGACGGTGACAGAGATTCTCCCTACTCCGGCGATGTCGCCCGGGCTACTCAGGGCCTTATTCTTCCAACGGTTTGCTCCTACAGCTCCGCTGTGGCATGCTGAGCACGAATATGAGCTCGGTTGGCCATGGAAATGGCCGGAACTAGGACCTCACCGTCGACCTAGGCCCGATATCGGCTGTGCTCAGAAAACTTCGAAGAACCGTAACCCTAGCCCATGGTTCTTGCTGGTTTTTGATCCTAGGTGGTCGTGGCAGGGTGTATATCGTGTGTGTAGCTCGGTATGCCCGGTGATGAGCCAATACCCGTGAATTTTTTTGGATTTGGTGGTGGCTCGGTTTTAAGACTACCGAAACTTCCCCGGTGAAATCCCCCCCCCCCAACAGTACACGAAATGAAGAACGGTTGGGACCAGAAGGATCAGCACCTCAAGGCGGTTCTTTCTTGTGTTGCTCGTCGTACACGAGAGTGCCTGTGTTGCTCAGACGCCGGCGATCAATGGAGGTCGGCGCTCTGTTCTTGCGCGGAACCGAGGAAGGAGCTCGGGTGGTGGTCGTTCTCGTTCGGAAAACGGGAGAAGGGGCGGCGTAGCGTGTGCGCTGGCCTTTGAGCCGCGACTTTTGCACCGTGAGATGGCTGTTCGACCGCTGCTGGCGGTCGGAGCGCGGTCGCACTGGCGCGCTCGACTTCGGCCGAGGAAATGTCACCCGAGGAGACTTCTCTGTTAAGACTGCTGACATGTGGGCCTCCCCTTTTATTCTTTTTCCAATTTTTCTCAATTCTGTTTGTGCCAAAATATCCTCAGCTACTCACAATTGAATGTGAGACTTAGCCCCCAAGTTTTGGTTTGAATTTGAGTTCTCAAATTTGAACTGTGTTTGGCTAAATTTGCTTCATGTTTAAACTGAAATTCAAATTCAGTTTTGAATTATTGCAAATTTAGCTCTTGACAACATGAACTCCAATGGGGATGAAAATTGGTGGGCTAACTCAGAAAGATGTGCTGAGTTTGAATATGAAGCTAACTTTTGAATTTGAGTGATGAAAGTTGCTGCAATTTGAATTTACATTCAAATTGGCCTCTTTTTCAAATACCTCCAAAAGTGCCTCAAAAAGTGTTGGATTTGCATGAAACTTGGCCTGAACCTTCCCAAGACTTTTTAAGTCCTAGGGGTGAGCTCAACCTCTCATGTTCATATGTAGAAATCCTAATTTGTGAAAGTGTAGGCTTTCCCCTCTAATCACTCTTTTGATGGAGGTTACTTGCTCTTCACAAGTTTTCACAAGCTATCCACAATAAAAACTGTGGTATTGCGAGGTGATGAAAAGTTTTTGCAAGTCCCTTTTCTTGGGCTTTTACAGCACTCACGACGCGCCAGCTGTAGCCGCAGCTCCTCCAAGGCATCGGAGCGCGCCTGTGCCCTGGCATGAGCTTCGCGGGTCTCCTCGAAGAGCCACCGGGTTTTGGCGTCCAGGCGGTCGACGGACCTCCTCAGAGCATCGAGGAGCGCCTCCTCGGCATAGAGCCTCGACCGCTTCGCGTCGAGTTCCTCCTCGACCTCCCGAGTACGCAGCTTCAGGAGCCGCCCCCAGCCGCGGAGGTGGTCCCTCTCGTCCGCCAGGACCTCCCGCTCGCGCTCGAGCGCGGCCAAGACCTGCCGGACGCTGGCCTGGGCAAGCCCAAGAGCGTCAGCCAGGGGCAGCGGGGCGGCAGAGGCCGAAGCCGCGCCCCCGACTTCCTCGATCACGTCGTCATCCTGAGGAGGAGACACTGGCACTGCCGCATCCGCAGAGACCGCGACAAGGCGCCGATCTGGAGAAGCAGGCGCCGAAGGACCTGCAGACGCTCCTCCCGCCTCAGCACCGGAGGCTGGACGCCGCCAGCCGGCCCTGTCGAGCCCTCGACAGCTGCCGCCGGCTTCCGAGCTGGCGAAGGAGGACAAACGGGTGCTGCCGCCGCCGCCGCAGGAGCTGGTCCTGCCGGCGCAGGAGAAGCCTGCACCGGATTGGGGGCCAGCGAAGCAGCCGCAGCCTCTGGACGCTGCGGCGCATATCCTCTGCTAGCCGGAGATGGCCGGGGAACATACTCTTTCCCGGCGGCCGATGAGTCCTTGCCAGCATGGGGAGCTCTCAGACTAATAAAAGAAGAAAAGAACACAAGTTCTAGAATCCAGTAAGAGCAACACTTACCGAGGGACGCGAACGTTCCAACGGGCATGGAGCCCCGGCTTCAGAGCCGGGGCAGAGCCGCCAGAGTCTGCCGTCCCTGCCGGGGCCTGCGCCACAGGCACCCGGACTGGTGGAGCAGGGGGTGCTCCCGGAGTCCCCCTAGGAGGCGGAGCAGAAGGGCTCCCGCCAGCAGCGCCTCTGGCACCGCTCGCCGATCCGGCCCCTGAAGCCTGGGGCATCTGCTTCCTCAGATGAGTCCTAGCGCTGCTCCCTCCGGCGCCACCGCCTGCCGAGCCTGCAGACGGGACACACGTTGGTCGGGGCGCCTGAGCCCTTGGCTCACCCCCGAGCATCACAGCACCGGCGTCCCCCCTCTGAACTCCTCCGCCTGAGGAAGGAGGGCAAGACGCCCAGGGCTCCTCAGACCGCCGCTTTTCGGAAGGAGTCCCGTCGGAGCGGAAGACCCGAGGCCTCTTGGGGTCGCTGCCCGACGAACCGACGCCTCCAGAAGGTGGGCGCAGGAGTACCCCGGTCCCCTGGCTCGGCGCAAACGACGCCCTCGGAGGGGACCGGGCGCACTTCTTCTCCGGCAACCCGGAGGCCAGCTCCTTCCCCTTCCCTTTGTCGACGGTCCGAGCTCCGTCAACCTTCGGCGCGGGATGGGCAACAGGCAACACCTCGCGCTCCCCACCAGAGCGCTCAACCCCGGATATCAAGATTCCCCGGAAGGCGTCCCCAACCTGACGCACGGCGATACCGATGTCGTCCAGGTTCAGCATCTTTAGCAGCAGCTCCGCCCTCCACCTTGGCTCCAGGAAGAGAGGGATGCAGGAGGCTGGGACCGTGAGGACGCCACCATCAATGAAGTCGCCGCTCACCCTTGCCACCATCTCGTACAACATCTCCTCGGACGGGTCGGAGCCGAGACCTGTCTCCAACCTAGTGCAGTCGTGCTCGCCGGTGTAGTACCACGCCGGACGACTGCGCTGTTGCAAGGGCGCAATACGGCATGACAAAAAGTCTGTCAGCACCATGAGGGACGTCAGCCCTGATCCACCAGAAACCGGATCCACTGCAAGACTGGCGTGTACTCCGGCTCCAGCTCTGGGATCTCCTCCCAGAAGCAGCGCTCTGTGGTTGGACCATCAGACGGCAACTGAAGGCTATCGTGCTCATCGGTAGTCACTATCACCCAGTCGTCTCTCCAGCCTTCCCACCTCGCCGCGCTGAAGGGCAGAAGGTACCCGAAGACCTTCGAGTCCTTGCAGTGATGCTAGAAGTAGTATGCCCCCAGCTGGTTCTTCGAGCCGCGCCCGGTCGTCCGTAGCACGAAGAATGGCAGAAGAGCGTCACTGAAGCGCACACTCCCACGAACATTTCACAGAAGTGTACGAATACAGCAGCCATGGCGAAGGAATTGGGGGAAAGGTGATGAAGCTGGAGGCCGTACATCTCGAGCAACGTCATGGAGAAGGAGGAGATCGGCGGGACGAACCCCACCAAGGCGTAAGTGGTGAATAAAATGATCTCCCCCCTCTCCAAACACAAGGGGAGAGATCCCCGCCGGAGCCAGCGCTTCTGCTCCTCCGCGTGCCAGCCTAGAAGCATACGCACCGGCCCGAGGTCCTTCGTCCGGGCAAGGCGCGGTGGAGGCAGGCTGGAAGCCATCGGCGGCGGAAGCACACGACTTGGAAGATGAAGGCGCAAGAGCTCGAAGAGACAAAGAGGGCCCGGGTGCAAGGGAAGTGCAAAGGGAAGACGGTGATGCAGATGAAATCCCTTTTTAAAGTTCCCAAAAGCAATTCGAAGCAATTTCAAAATGCTTCGTATGCACCGCTCAGAGCAGACGCCCCAGGTCCGAACCCTAGCGTCGATGACAAGTGGACCCAGACCGTCCAGCAGAAGCGATGGACCGAGAAGTCAGTCCCCCAGGCAGCCGAACCGACGAGACGGTTCAGCGGTCCCCGAAAAGGCGCTGCTACGTGCAGTAGTGGCAGCCTTGGGAACCACCGCAGTAAAAGCAGCCATCAAGCAGGGCTCACGCCCCCATGATCCCACGACTATTCGTGCTCTAGCAACGGTCAAAGTGGGTCTTCGAGAAGGTGTGCGGGGTAGAAGAGACGGGGGCCCCACCTCGGGCTCGTTATCTCCCCCAAGATGGGCCCAGGGGCCACTGTCGGTACCCTCAATATGGGATACCCCCGCGCACAGGGGAAAACCGCCTAAGGACTTTGCCCCCTCCGCAGGGGCAAGCTATGAAAGCCCCACGTGTCCTGCGGGGCCGGACCTCCCTCTCCTCAGAGGAGAGTTCCGGGCCTGCCACGTGGCCAGCAGAGCCGGACCTCCCCCCTCCGCGGGGAGAGCTCCGAAGGCTCCACGTGCCCTGCGGGGCCGGACCTCCCTCTCCTCAGAGGAGAGCTTCGGGCCTGCCATGTGACAGCAAAATAGCGCTGCCCACCTGGCACGGTAGGCAGCAGGAGTAAAGGCGCACCACGCCTTTGTCGTACAATACATTCAAGGCCCGCGCCTTCCCAAGATGCGGAGACGCGGCACACGTCTGCCAGGCGCCACTGTGACCAGTCACGGTCAAGACAAGACGCGCCTTCCCAAGACGTGAAGACAAGCGCGCAATGTCAGAGGCTGTACACCAATAAACACAGCGACAAGATATCCCCTGCCGCCCCTGCCGTCATCAACCACTACGCCTAGCTTGCGGCGTGGGAAGGGCGATAGGGCGGAGACTCGGAAGCCCTCGCCAATGGAAACTACCGGCATTACTGCAAGATATGGTAGATGGTAGGCAATCTCCCCGGGACCACCTGTCGGGTCCCGAGACCCCCTTTGTAAGCCGCCCGAGCCCTGGACTATAAAGGGCTCGGGTAGGCAACGTTACAATGGGTTCCCAGGTCCCGAGTTCACACTTCAGCGGCTTGACCCCTTTAGCATTCAACACTTAGCTAGCACTCAGCTCACCCTGAAGCTCAGGACTCCGGTTCTGAGCCTCAAGCAATACAACGAGCACCTCTGCTCACCGTGGACGTAGGGTATTACGCTCTGGCGGCCCGAACCAAGTAAGAAACATTTGTGTTCATCTCCCTCTCATCTTCGTCCAACTACGCACAAGCTCTAAGCGGGGACTAGCCCCTCCGAAAAAGAACCTCCGTGGGCTGCCCAGAGCAGGCCTGGGGGAAGTGTCGACTGCTACACTTCGACAGGTATTCTCTCCTCCTTACCCATTTTGCCAATTCTTTTAAGTACTCTGTTGGAGAAGTTTTTCAATCATTTAGCAACTCATTTTGCAAAAGCCAATCTATTTGGATCTTCCACAGGAGCAAAAAGTCTTCCGAGCGCGCAACCCGTGCCCGCGTGATCTGGCCTATTAACAGTAAAGGCTGGCCCATTTAAGTGGATAACACGGGAGTGCGAGCAGGGCAAGCCAAGGGGTCAGGTGTAGGGATGACAATAGGTCGGGTTCGGGTCGAGCAAAAACCCGTCCGAAACAAAAAGGTTGCGGGTGAAATTTGAAACCCGCACCCGCGTGTGAAAATTCATACCCGCACCCATCTCAGGTGGGTTTCGGGTGCTTGTCAGGTTTTTTTTATAAACATACTACAACATTTAATAAACAAGTCTAAAAATATTCATTCTAAATAGCATACAATAAAAAAATATTAAGTTGCTTATAAAGATTACAACTATAGGTTGTGATAAGTAAGATGAAATAGATAAATTATAGAAAACAATCAAATTTGACTTTAAAATTACAGATATAAATTATTTCGGGTGCCCTTGGGGTACCCACGGGTACAAAACAAAACCCGCATCAAGTCGGATCGGCGCAACCGTAGCCACGGATAGCAGGAGGGCGGTGGATGGGGTTGTCAGAGGGTCGTCGTCGACCACCGATCATTGGTCGGTGGCCGGGGCGGGCGGCAACGGCTCGAGGACAAGGAGGGGGTACAGCAGCCATGGTGACCGTACCATCGGACTCGTGGCAGCGGGAGGAGGGTAGTCCGATGGTTCGACGTACAATCTATTTACATTCTTATGTAACATAAGAATTACGCATGTTTCGTAATGTAAAAAAAATCAAATTTCCTCTATTGATTAAAAAAATCCAGACTGAATGAGTGTATAAAATATGTAAATATTTTATAAATATTTATCTCCGACCCTCGAGCACTATTGTCTGGCTAGCAGACCTGCACGGCTAACATCGATCTGTGAGCATAATAAAATATGTAAAACGCTGTTATGCTCGTAACTTATAAAACTATTATTTTGTTATCATTGGGATGTTCATATAGAGAATGACGGAAAAGGTTCTTTTATAACTACCGTGACCGTCAGTGATTGACGCGGGAAGTTTGACAGTCCTCTGACCATAATGCAATCGTATTAAATCTGACATATCTGTACATGTACATGATTTAACACGCTTATTAGATGACTGACGTGACATATTTGACTACAAGATTATGGATTTCACCAATATATTAATTTTACCCTAATAAAAAGTCGAACTAGGTGGGACACATGCCCTAATACTCACAAGAATCACTCATTTTCATATGTTTTGCTTCTTCAACAATGTCTTAACACCGTATATAAGGAATATGAGTTGTAAAAATTGAAAAAGAAAAAGGCAAGAAGTTGTTATCCACGTATATTTCGAATTCATGTAATTTTGATCGTACTTTTAGCCATAACCTGTTTTTGAGAGGAAGGTCAGTTTATCCATTATGTAAATTTAACTATCTAGATACCTCTTTTCAGCCATTAGATATAGATTTAACTATCTAGATTATCCATGGTCTCTTAAACTTATCCTCGCAAAAATGGTCTGCCGAAAAACAAAAATATTATAGCTTGAAAAACTTTGTTCCACCCGCAAGAAAATAATGTTCCGACGCATTCATCTTGTTTGTTCCATAGAATGTTATTAAGAAAATCTGTAAGATTTAGTCATCTAGGAACTAAAAGTTCCAGCTTCATCCAGGCCTGTGTTCAGACTAATCCCTTTTCCCCATAGACAATGGACTTGTGATGATAGGGAGCAAAGACCATGGTCATTATGAACCTTGAACGGTACTCCATTTCTATGATTTATAGCTTCCAATTAAGAAATGTTCCAGCTCCAAAAAAACAAATATCCTACGTTTATATTATGTTTGTTGTAAAATATGAATGAGAAATTTATGAAATTTCAGTTAACTGAGAACTAGCAAATCTCTATTTTATACACATGTACACACACACACATTCCCACGTATATCTAGGTTATTATGCATGTGATATTCAACATAGCGATACAATGCAAGGCAACTTGATAACGTCATTGAGGTAGGCATTCAAAGATGGTGATACATCTTGTATCTTACATTAAGTCTTATTGATTGTGATTTTGATCTTAGCAACGTTAATCGCTACATGAGACTCTACCTCGTTCATTCAATTGCTTGTTTCTAGGCTAAGTATTAGAGCTTGATTAATCATTGTGATTATGTCTTGTTTCCTTAACCCAAGGTAAATTTTTTATAGGGATATCTACCTGGGTAGTGGACGGAGTTTCCACGGTGACCATTGTAGACTCGTAGCAACTACGATCTTGATGATTAGGGGTGTACGTAAATCGTAATAGGTATGCACAGAGCGTCGCCGTATGGGGAGGGCACTGTCAGGTGGATTGAGGACGGCGTTTAATGCATGCTTGTGAATTTCATAATCAATTTGACTTATCTGGTTTGAACCACGCATCTAGTAGAATTTTGTATAGACTCGTCTCTGTATCTTATCTCTTGCTAGCAGCTGGTATATGTGGATTCGATATAAACCTTGTAATACTCTGAGAAAAAACATATAACGAACCCGTGCGCTTGCGGATATTGCTAACTGATGTGCGCTATGGATATCAACAATGCTCACTAATTGATCACTCTCTATGGTTCATGAATACGAATGATTGATGGCACATGGAAGCAAACTACATCGTCGTCAAGCTCAGCTACAGCAAAAGCTGAAGCCAGAAAAAATAAACCATCACTGTACCACCAATCTGACTACTGTAATAGTGCATGTTATCAGTATATCCAGGACTCTGAAGTTTGAACATGTGTTGTCCTCGAACCATTTTTTGTCGGTTAACTTTGGGTACTCATTTTGAATTTGTTGTTCCTTACAATCTGTGGTTTCATTTGCTTTGAACGAAAACGGGTACTTATGGGGTTATTTCTATCCAATGCTGTTCTATAGGAAGAACAGGCGACATTAAGAACATGATTACATGTACATAGTTCATGTAGAGAAACCAGTCATAAATCACAACAACGGTTAATAACATAAGAGAAAAGACGATATAAAAGGGCGGCCGAAGGAATTAGAGTGACAAATCAGTGGCAACAAGGAGCAATGCCCCAACAACGTATCCACAGTACACATGATTCCCAGGAAGAAGGAACTGAGACGAGTCAACCGAACAAGGAAGTGAGTACGCAGCGGAACTACTTTTTGGTATAGATGCATGTTCTAGGCGGTTGCTTCGCGGTGCAGCGCCATGAACTCCTCGGCGTCGACGAGCGCCTCCTCCAGGCCGCCGCACACGGCCTCCAGCCGCTTCCGCTCCTTCTTCGCGTGGCGGGCGGCGTTCGTCAGCCTCCTGCGTATGGCGCCGGCGCCCTTCCGTGTGTACAGTGCGACGTTGTCGTCGTCTCGTGCAAGGGTGACAACCGCCGGCGTTGGCCTCGTCGTCCGTGACGCTCGGCGCTTCCCGCGGGACGCCGCGACGATCTGCTCCTGCAGGACGGCGCGCTTGGAGTCGATCCGCGACAGCGCCTTCATCGCGTCTCCGAGGACGTACTCGATGTCCTCCACGGGCGCGTCCGCCTGGAGCCCGAAGAGCACGAACGCGGACGCCGCTGCCATCGCCACGGCACCACCGTTGCCGCCTGGCGTCTAAGTGGAGGAGTTGCGCGATAAATAGACAGGAGTTGGTGGAGTGCGAGGGGATGTGGCCATAAGCGGTTGCGCATGATTCGAGGTTGCATACACACTTGTGCAGTGGGAGTTAGCGCCAAGGGTTGGTTGTGTTGCGCGATGGGTCGCCGTCTCCCGGTTGCTTAATTGACTGCGGATTTTTCTTTTCCATAACCTTGTTATTTCGTTTCGTTTATGATAGGTCTCGTAAAATATTTGTGCCTCACAATTTATCTATCTTAGCTCAAACCAGAGTGTAATTTAGTGAAAGTCTTAAAACGTTGTTACTCCGTGAATCAAGGGCACAATTCACACATATATCACTACTACAACAAGTTTTATCTCAGTCGACTCTAAAAAAACTGTCTGAAACGAAGAGACTGTGATAATCACGATTTTCACAGACAAAAACTTAAATCGCCTGTGAAAAAAGTTATCACAGGCGGTCTTAACCTTCATGAATCCGCCCGTGAATACTCTTTATCACAGACAGTTTGTAACGTAAGAGTATCTACATGTGATAACTCCATTATCGCAAGCGGTTTTATACATACGACTAGCCGTCTGTGAAGAATCTTTATCACATGCGGTTTGTAACGTAAGAGTATCCGCCTGTGATAACTTTATTATCGCAGGCGGTTCTTTATCTACGACTGTCCGTCTGTGAAGAATGTTTATCACATGTGGTTTGTAACGTAAAATTATCCGTCTGTGTAACTCCATTATCGCAGGCAGTTCTTTACCTACGACTAGCCGCTTATGAAACTATATTATCACAGACGGTTCTTTACTTACGATAACCCGTCTGTGAAATTATATTATCACATGCGGTTCGTTAGGTACTACATGCTGTTATTTGTAATTTCCAGGTCGATTTTATATGCACATTCAAACACAGTAGAAACAATATATTCTGACAAGCATCACTGACATAATATCACCCAAAAGTCATTTCATATTGTAGGATCGAAGAGCACGTGAAAAGCTACCAGAGGGGGGGTGAATGGTAGATTAAAACTTTTCGCAGCGGAAACAACAAAAACCCCTCAGCAAAAAATCAATCGGTTAAAGAAACCGTGTGTGCAAATGTTTTTAAACGTGTTCAACCGTGACAAATCAAGTAGAGAGGTAGAGAATCAAGTCACGGATCTAATGCAACAAGAATCACTTGAAAACACGAAGTAAAACTTGAGATACGATCAAAACATTAAACGAAGATCAATCTGTTCTACCCGATATAAAACAGATCTGCAATGCTGCAAAGAAACTCGTGTATCTCAAAAACTACAGATCCGAAGCTCGTGACAATTTCACAGATGATAGATAATTGAGTTGTGAAGACAACCCAAAAAGAATCACGTCAATCGGATCTGTAAAACTCGAGTTATGAATGAAACACCGAAGCAACGTCGGTCTGTCCAGAAACTCGGCAAGAAAGACTTGACGAAAAACAAGTCGGACGAACAAGGCACAAAAGTTCCTTTAGAATATGAATTTTGTTTATCAAAACACAAGAGGAACAGCCCCAAAGTCGTGCTCCACGAGCTCTGGCCCCCTTGCTTATATAACCAGCACTAAGGCCAACCCAATTCAAACTAGGACTCCTACTCCTACTTTGATTCCAACTCTAACTTTCCAAAACTGCTCAAGACTCTTCTATAGGCAGATAGAAGCAATCTTAAGACATCCAAACACCTTAGGAACGTCCCAAACATTCCTAAAACAACTCTACTTCGTGCCTAACACGAAATCCTATCATAACCAACTCAAAACTTTCCATATTTGAGTCAAACACGACTCAGCCTCAGCCTGAGTACGCAATCCGGCCGGTTGGACCTTTCCGACCAATTCTTTACGTCCACTTCTTTTCATCACGCCTTGGAACAATGTAGACACGTCCATGCACTCCTTGCACACGTGCAAACACCTTCCAACGACGTACGCGCAACCTTCATATGCACTGCCCTTGATCCAAACATGCTGCGCGACCTCCCGATCAACTCAACCACAGCTCCTCTCAAACTTGGTTGTTGGAACCTCATCTCCTCCCTAAGACTTGTTGCTGCATTTTTATTATTCATAATCATTTAAGGCACAAAGTTGATCATATGATATTTGCAAGAGATTATATGCCGCATCAGCCTTATTCTAACCAACCAAGCCAAGCCTATGCCATTTGACAATCAGAAGCTTAAGGACATGGTTTTAGTCATACACAATTCCTTCCAAGTTCATATCTTAGTGCGATGATAAGCAATCTCAAAAGAAGAAGTGCGATGCATGCATATTCTCTTGATCTTTTCTCAATTTTTTATTTGAAAACTCAACATGTGAGCTGATCACTTGATTAATTTTTTATGATTAAAAGCACTTGTGAGCACGCAACAAGTTCAAAACAACAAGAAAGTTCGATCATGACCAGATTTAGTGTAAGTAATTATTCCAATTACTAGTCATGGCAAAAACTACAAAATGTATTACATGAGTAATGTAGTAAGAACTTTCAGCCTGTAAAAGGAATCACAAAGTCATATATGTATGAAATACTATGCTCATATTATTTTAGTTTCAGATTCACACATAGACTTTCAAAGTTTTAAAAACTCCCCCTCAATTTAAGCCATGAGGATGCATTACCCCTATTTCACTACGAATGAAACAAAAACGAGTGAAATCCAAAGGTTTTGTAAAAATATCAGCCAATTGTTGTTCGGTATCGACATGGTGAAGCACAATGTTTCCTTTTTTTCAACATTATCACGAAGAAAGTGATACCTAATGTCAATGTGCTTAGTTCTAGAGTGTTTCACGGGGTTTTTAGCAATACAAATTGCACTAGTGTTATCACAAAACAGTGGAACACTATCTAAATCAACCCCATAGTCCTTAAGTGTTTGAACAATCCAAAGAATTTGTGAGCAAGCGCTAGCCGTAGCTACATATTCAGATTCGGCCGTGGATTGTGCAACTGAACTTTGTTTTCTAGAGGACCAAGCAACAAGTGAATTACCAAGAAAATGACAAGCACCCGAAGTACTTTTCCTATCAATCATACAACCCCCAAAATCAGCATCCGAAAAAGCTTTCAAAGAAACGGTTGAGGAAGAAGGAAGAAAAATGCCAAATTCTTGAGTTCCATGTAGGTACCTGAGAATCCTTTTGATGGCATGGCGATGTGAAGCACGTGGAGAAGCTTGAAAACGTGCACAAAGACATACGCTGAATTGTATGTCCGGTCTTGACGCCGTGAGATACAAAAGTGATCCAATCATACTTCTGTATTCTTTTTTATCGACCGGGTCACCATCTTCGTCAAGTTCAAGTGTTGTTGCTGTTCCCATTGGTGTCCGAAGAGGCTTGCATTTGTCTATGTTGAAGCGCTTAAGAAGGTCCTTTGTATACTTAGTTTGATGCACAAAAGTTCCTTCTTTTGTTTGCTTGATTTGCAGCCCCAAAAAGTATGTGAGTTCTCCCATCATACTCATCTCAAATTCTGAACTCATCATAGCTGAAAACTTGGACACGAGATCATGAGAAGCACAACCAAAGATAATATCATCCACATACACTTGAACGAATAATGAGTCATTGCCATGCTTAAGTACAAAAAGAGTTTTATCAACCTTGCCCATGGTAAACCCCTTTTCAAGTAAGAATGTTTTTAACCTATCATACCATGCTCTAGGGGCTTGTTTTAGACCGTACAAGGCTTTGGACAGTTTGTAAACATGATTAGGAAAATTTGGATTTTCAAAACCCGGTGGCTGCTTAACATAAACCTCCTCCTCTATGTAGCCATTAAGAAAAGCACTGTTAACATCCATTTGATGTAACTTGAAATCTTTAGATGCAGCAAATGCTAAAAAAATTCTTATAGCTTCTAATCTAGCAACAGGAGCAAATGTTTCATCAAAATCTAGACCTTCAATTTGAGTGAAACCTTGAGCAACCAACCTAGCTTTATTCCTAACCACAACCCCATCCTCACTTTGCTTATTTTTAAATACCCATTTAGTTCCAATTAATGTGTGACCTTGAGGTGAAGGTACAAGTTTCTAAACATTATTTCTTTCAAAATTTTCTAACTCTTCTTGCATGGCATTAATCCAAGATTCATTAGTGACTGCGTGTGATATATCCTTGGGTTCAAAAGAAGCAACAAAAGCAGAATGAGAATGAGAGTTTGGATCGCAAAACCTGGACCGAGTGACTCGTTCATGCAAGCTTCCAATGATTTGTTGTGGAGGATGACTTTTGAGTACTCGTAGGGGAGTAGACACTTCACAAGCACCTTCTTCTTCATGTTCGGACCTTTGATTAGGAGAGCTTGTTGATTGAGAAAGGTCCAAACCAGCAGTAGTGACTGTTGGTGCTGGTTGTGGTGCAAAATCAGCAGCTTGATCGTTATTTACTTCTGAGTTTTCGGGCAACAGCACCACTTCTTCATCTTCTTCAATAAAAATACTCCCCCCTGCGGATATGGATCCGGACCTGCAATATCGGAGCTAGTACTTGGGCTAGCTTCATCAAAAGAAACCTCGCAAGTCTCCACAATTTTGTTAGTGTCAAGTAAAAGCACACGGTAGCCTCTAGTATGAGATGGATAACCAAGAAACATGCCATCAACGGATCTAGCTTCAAATTTATCAAGATTACCATGTTTCTTAACAAAGCATTTGCAACCAAAAACCCTAAAGCGTGTAACACTAGGCCTATGTCCAAACCGGAGCTCATATGGGGTTTTTCCAAGCTTAGCACGCAAGAAAACACGATTTGAGACATAACAAGCGGTTGCAATTGCATCAGCCCAAAATTTCCTAGGAGTTTGATATTCATCAAGCATAGTCCTAGCCATCTCAACTAAGGTCCTGTTCTTTCTTTCTACGACACCATTTTGTTGTGGTACATAGGGTGAAGAGTATTGATGATCTATTCCATTTTCAGCACAAAAGTGATCAAAGGATTGGTTTTTAAATTCAGTTCCGTTATCACTTCTAATTGCTTTTAATGATCCTGGGTGATCAATAGATAGTCTAAGAAATAAAGTTCTAAAATGACTAAAAGCTTCATTCTTAGATGCCATAAAATAAACCCAAGAATATCTGGAATAATCATCAACAATCACAAGCACATACCATTTACCTCCGAAGGATTGAACACGTGCCGGACCTACTGTGTCAAGATGTAAAAGTTGTCCCGGTTCAGCTGTCATGGTCATTGTGAGTGGAGCATGTGAACCTGCAACAAGCTTAGCATGTCTACAAGAAGAGCACACAATATCATTGTCCTTTTTAAGCTTCGGCAGCCCACGTATGCGATCGAGAGCACTAACACGAGTGAGATGATCAAAGCATATGTGACCAAGTCTACGATGCCAAAAATATAGATCCTTTGTATCATTAGCAACTAGACACCGATGCTTAGAAGTTGACAAATCAAAATCAGCTTTAAAAACTCTTCCAAACCTAGACATGTTAAACAAAAGCTCACCTTTTGAATCTACAACCTTGCAGCAATTTTTAGCAAAGCTAACCTCTAGATTTTCATCTAGCAATTGTGAAACCGAAAGCAAGTTGTATTTCAAATTTTTAACAAGTGCCACATCTTTCAAAGTGTAGAGATTGTTTACTCTAACCGAACCTTTAGCAATTATGGGAGTAGAAGAGTTATCGGCCAAAGTAACATTTTCTACACGTGACACAAAAGAGAGAGAGGAGAACCATTCTTTGTTACCGGTCATGTGGCGTGAGCAACCTGAATCCACAATCCAAATGTTCTCCTTCCTCAAACGTGAAACCTACACAGCAGCACAACACGTCGATGACTCAATACTGGAGTTAGTTAAAAGACTTTTAGGAATCCAGTACTGAGTCACACGACGTCCAGCAGGAATAACACGCGAAAGCTGAGAAGGTACAGCAGGTTTATGAGCCAAACATCGAAATTTTTTGTTCCCAACTACTGACTTAGAAGATGTGTTATATGTAGCAAAAAAAACAGTAGGTCCGGGAGCAAGTTTTTGACTCATTACAGCAGGTTGCAAGCTCCGAACATTCGGTCTAGCAGATTTTGCTTGGTTGTTATGTGATCTAGCAAGTATTCTTTGTTTCTTATCGTGTTTAGCTAGTCTATAACAAAAATCCATGACATGACCATCTCTACCACAGTAGGTACAAAGAAAAATAATCTTATTATCATGTCTAGATGAGCAAGCAACACGTTTATTAGAACCAAAATGGGACAGTACTCCTGCAGAATTGAAAATCACCTCTTTTTGTCTAGGAGCTGTTTGAATCAAACCGTTTCCTAATGACTTTATAACTTTAGGTGGGTGTGCCTTAGCATGAGCATGAGAATTAAAACCTAAACCAGTTTTATCATTACAAGACTTGGAAGAATTCAGCAGCAAGTTTAGGTTCTTATTTGAATTAGAAAACCGATCTAGTGTCCTATGCATGTCATCAAGTTTATTGGACAGATCAAAGCAGTTTTCACATGAAGTTTTTCTTTTTAGTTTGCAATTTGAACAATATTTAACTTCATGCACATGTAAAGCATTGTTCAAAATAGAAATCTCATTCATAGCATCATTTAGTTTCTTATTCAGATCATCACATGAAGAACAATGCAAATCAATTGTAGAACAACAAGCATCTTTCAAATTTTTATCATTAAGTGCAGCAAGCTCTTTGTTCTTTTCAATTTCAAGTTCAAGTTTATCAAGTGTAGATGCGTGTGCACTTCTTAAAGAGGATAATTGTTTATAAATTAAATCACATGAGGAACAAGAATCATCACTAGGAATCAAAGTTTTTAAACGATTAATTTCAGATTCTAGTGATTCAATTTTAACAGCATTGTTCCTAAGTTTTTTATCCTTTTTCTTTAATATAACAGTGGCACGAGAAATAGCATCACACATTTCTTCGCAAGTGGGACATACCTCTTCATCGTCGCTGTTGTGTTCTGCCTCCTCGGAGCTTGAACTTGACTTGCTCGCCATGCAGCACATATTTGCCATAGCTTCTTCATCTTCATCACTACTGGTGTCCACATCACTTGAGCCGAAATTTTGAAGTGCAGAGATCATACTATGCACTATGTTGCGCATTGATAACTCTTTCTTCTTCTTCTTATTCTTTGCAAACGATTTCTTCGGCCTTGTTTGCTTTTCTTCACGTGAAGTCGGACCTGAAAGGTTAGGGCACTCCGTACGAAAATGTCCTGTCTTACCACATTCAAAACATCGTTGAGGTCCAGAGCTTACTCTCCTTCTAGTTCTCACATTTTGCAATGCTTTTGAGAACCGAGTAGAGATGAGTGCAAGCTCCTCCTCTGGAAATTCTTCAATCTGTTCAAGGGTTAGAGAGGACAGCAAAGAGAGTGCACCACTAGATGATGATTGACTAGAACTAGACATGTCACGTTGCGAAACAAATGCAATAGACTTGTTGGGGTTTTTACGTGAGATGATGTCAATTTCATGAGTTTTTTCAATTTAGAATAAAGCACGTCTAAAGTAAGAGAACTCATGACAGTAGATTCACGAATAGATGTAACTTTCATCTCCCAAATTGACATATCTAATGCTCCTAACAATTGTCTAGCATTTTCAGCATCTGAAAAGTTAATATTGACACTACGCAAGTTGCTGAGAATTTTATTAAAGCGAGCAAAAAGGTCGTCAATTGACTCACCGGGTTGCATCTCAAAACACATGTATTCTTTCTTGAACATATCTTGCCTTACCTCCTTGATCGTATTGGATCCTTCATGGTAGTCACAAAGAGCTTTCCAAACATCATATGCAGATCGGAGGTGTGCAACACGGTCAAAGTCGCTTTGAGTCAATCCTTGGATGATCAAGTTGCGAGCCTTGTTGTTGTTGTCAACATCTCTCATGTTCGCAGCCATAACTTGATCGTTGGGTGGTACATCGAAGTTCCAGTAGACCTTTTCCCATATGGCGAAGCCTTGCACCTGTATGTAGGCCTCCATCCGCGCCTTCCAAACCTGAAAATCGATGCCATTGAACACACAAGGTTTTGCGGAGTACTTCTCCATGATGGTTAGTCAAAACATGTGCAAATCACAAAGATTAGAGCACCTTGGCTCTGATACCAATTGTAGGATCGAATAGCACGTGAAAAGCTACCAGAGGGGAGGGGGGTGAATGGTAGATTAAAACTTTTCGCAGCGGAAACAACAAAAACCCCTCAGCAAAAAATCAATCGGTTAAAGAAACCGTGTGTGCAAATGTTTTCAAACGTGTCCAACCGTGACAAATCAAGTATAGAGGTAGAGAATCAAGTCACGGATCTAATGCAACAAGAATCACTTGAAAACACAAAGTAAAACTTGAGATACGATCAAAACATTAAACGAAGATCAATCTGTTCTACCCGATATAAAACAGATCTGCAATGCTGCAAAGAAACTCGTGTATCTCAAAAACTACAGATCCGAAGCTCGTGAAAATTTCACAGATGATAGATAATTGAGTTGTGAAGACAACCCAAAAAGAATCACGTCAATCGGATCTGTAAAACTCGAGTTATGAACGAAACACCGAAGCAACATCGGTCTGTCCAGAAACTCGGTGAGAAAGACTTGACGAAAAACAAGTCGGACGAACAAGGCACAAAAGTTCCTTTAGAATACGAATTTTGTTTATCAAAACACAAGAGGAACAGCCCCAAAGTCGTGCTCCACGAGCTCTGGCCCCCCTTGCTTATATAACCAGCTCTAAGGCCAACCCAATTCAAACTAGGACACCTACTCCTACTTTGATTCCAACTCTAACTTTCCAAAACTGCTCAAGACTCTTCTATAGGCAGATAGAAGCAATCTTAAGACATCCAAACACCTTAGGAACGTCCCAAACATTCCTAAAACAACTCTACTTCGTGCCTGATACGAAATCCTATCATAACCAACTCAAAACTTTCCATATTTGAGTCAAACACGACTCAGCCTCAGCCTGAGTACGCAATCCAGCCGGTTGGACCTTTCCGACCAATTCTTTACGTCCACTTCTCTTCATTACGCCTTGGAACAATGTTGCCACGTCCATGCACTCCTTGCACACGTGCAAACACCTTCCAACGACGTACACACAACATTCATATGCACTGCCCTTGATCCAAACATGCTGCGCGACCTCCCGATCAACTCAACCACAGCTCCTCCCGAACTTGGTTGTTGGAACCTCATCTCCTCCCTGAGACTAGTCCAAGGATCCCGTCACCAGCCATGTCTTGAACTCAAGCAACACCTGCACATGAATAAACAACCAATTCTTCCGAGCACAAGTCCTCGACTTGACTCACGTTAGTTCGAAAACCACAACACCTTACATGAGTACGTCACATAAGCATGTTGCAAACCATATCAAATGATAACAGTCATAACCACCAAAACACACCAAAAACTTAGCAAATTAATACTAAGCAAACCTTCCCATAAAGCAAGTTTGAAACATTGCGAGTTAAAAGCAAAACAAGACGCTGCAGTTCTACGAGTTGAACTTCACGGGAGCTCCCTAAAAACAAGCTCCGGACCTCACAGAAGCTCTCCGGACCTTGCAGGAGCTCTCCGGACCTTGCGTCGGACCTTGCTAACGCTTGGCGGACCTAACAAAGAACTTGTCGGACCTTGCCACAGAAGAATGTTTTGGTAATATTCAAAACTTTGAATGTTAATGCTAACTTTTATCCTAATTGCCAATGTATTCAGCACACATAGGTCTCACACATATACATATGTACAGTACAATACATCTCAATTCATAGTTTACAAGTTTTCACTAAAAACTCTTTCGATGCTCATACTGCCAAAGTTCTGGTACATCAGCTATTACACCTGCATCATCAAAGAACTGCCCTTTTCGATGAAAACTTTCGCGAACCATGAAGAGACAAAGTTCACTCGTAATCTTATCGGCTCCTCCACCAAGCATATCTATACAAACCGGTTATTCTTCGTCCATATTCGTGTGCTGCAATGAAACACATAACAAGGTTTAGAATGGTTGGTGACAATGATAACATAATAGTATTAAAATACACAAGTTACAATGAAAATAAAACTCAAAAGTAAGAAAATACAATATTGACATTAAGGATAACTTACATCCTCACGATTCACTCTATATTCGCGGGCAGTCCGAAGATGCTCGCATACATAATACCCGCATAAGACGCTCCCAGAAGGCTGCTTGGGACAAGGATAATATGTTGATATGTGCAATGCATCCTTATTAGGAGGTCTCTGACCGCCAAGTTGTTTCGCGTAAAACTGCCAAGCGTTGTCATACAAGGAATGTCATATAAGAGTTGCCAACCTATATATATGCGTGTATATTAAAAGTATCAAATATCCGTGCATTCTCAAAATGACAAGAAAATCTTTGTAAGTATCTTGTGAGTAATCGGCTGAGTCCAAGATCGTTGCCAAACCCTGCGTTGGCTTGATGAAGATCATCATGTAGTGTTTACTGCACACGTACAAACACACATGTTAAGTTAAAAATTAGCAATAATTGCTATTTCCATGCCATGTGTCGAACTTACTCGAAGTGGTACGGAGCCTTTACGAAGTCCTTGCCATCTCTAACAAAGTTAAACATGACATGTCCTATGTAGGCTGCAACCTTTGTCGTTTTATCCTTCTTTTGTCTTGCGATTGATTTTTTTGTCAGATGCTTATACTGTTCTGAGTCCCATTGCAGCCAAAAATCGAAATTTGACTTTGCAATCACTGTAAGGTCAAGGTACCTATCTTGAAGTTTAGCTTTTTATTATCCATGTATTGCATCCTATTGAAGAAGTCTGGAATTGTTATAATCTCATGACATGTGTATGCGTGTAGTAAGAAAAGCAAATACGAAATATTAGAGGCACTTACAAGCACCAGACGAGTAGCAGTTTGATTTCGAGCATGGCTCGATAGAAAAGGCTCCGCAGATCTTCAAAGAGAAGGGTTCGTTTATCTTCTCCAATGCTCCAGAATGCTTCTTTTGGCACACGAAATGTGACGTAACAAAGGTCATATTTTGTGCTGGCAGTGATGTACCACTCGTGCATTCTTCTGAGCGAGAAAGTTTGTTTGCTAAGCTGTGCCGATGTCATGAACGACTTCCCATTCTCATATTCAGAAGGAACGTCCTGAATATTGTATACCGAAACTCCTAGTTTAACTAAAGCCATCTACTTAGTATATTTCACACCGTCTTCTTTACACTCCTCTATATTTTCTAATGCTGGCTCATGTGAAGCACGGGATGCATTAGATTTTGTAATTTTTTTTCATTTTTTTTCAAAATATTTTGACACTTCTTTAGAAGGTTCCTTATTTTTATATGAGCTAACTTTCACAGACACTGACCGAGGAGTAGTCGTTTGAAGTTAGAC
Source organism: Neostapfia colusana (assembly GCA_030760725.1). Lineage (NCBI taxonomy): Eukaryota > Viridiplantae > Streptophyta > Magnoliopsida > Poales > Poaceae > Neostapfia > Neostapfia colusana. Next base: position 49,560,533 of record JASWHV010000020.1, read on the forward strand.
ATTGGCCTGTTGTTAAACCTGTTGTTCAACCGATTGCTCTTTACTACCAGTAGCTTGCTCTTGTACTTCTTCAAGCTGTTGTTCAACTGGTTGCTCTTGGTTATCTTTACTAGCAAGGTTACTGTCATCCCTGCTGCAACATAGCGGGAGTGGATCTTCCTAGACTTTTGGCGAAGAAGACGGGGCTGCAGTCTTTCGAGATGCGACGGGGCTAGACATTGGCTCATTGTCCAACACGATATCGCGTCGGTGCCAAAGGATTAACTGGTTGACAATCTACCCCATAGTCGTGATCCCCTCAGGTGTGATGTGGTATATTTCATAATCTTCATAATCATTATCAATGACCTGAAGAACTTGCACCACAACATAATACAAAGGAAGTGAATTGCCGTTGAAGACACGATTCGGCTTTGCCATAGAAGTGGAAACCTGTTTTGTTTTGTTCCCTGCTCTGCCTACCGGGACAAGAAGACGACAAGATGTGTACTTAACAATATCATCGACAGGGAACTTATGGATTGACCCTGAGCCTGGCATAGAACCTACGCTGCTAGGGTAGGAAGTTGGAGAGATATCAAATACTCCTTTTCCATGAGAACTATCGCTCTATTCTGTGGCGTTCATTGTCCCGATTCTATAAGTTTATCTATTGTTTGTTTCACAGGTTCTTTGACCTTTTTATCAATCGTATCTTCAATTGTCTTCTTGAAGTTGTCACATCTTCTATATAACTCTTTATGGTTTGGGAAACCATCTCTCCAGGACATCTGAGAAGAGATTACTCGAACCCGTCCACCGTGTTCAGGGTTAGCTAGAATAGCAGTAAGTTGGTCATTCTCCTTCTTCAGCTTGAAGAGACCCTTCTGTTGCTTTTCAATTACTTCTTTCATTTTTTGCTCTACTTTGTTCACAGAGTCGAGCTTTTCAAGTTTGCCCTCGCTAGTCAAACCAGACCGAGCTAAGATCCACCACTTAGTTCTCTCATCGCAGCCTTGTAGCGGGTCAGGATTGCCCTTACTGACAGTTTCCTCGTGTGCTGAATACATTGGCTATGACGATAAAAGTTTTGAATTCTGCCAAAACACTCTTTTTGTCAAGGTCCTACTCTAGGTCCGAGCTCTGACAAGATCCGACGTAAGGTCCAACTTGCTATGGCTAGGTCCGACATGTGTTTGGTTGGCTCCAGCGGTAGGTCCGACTAGTTTTGGTAAGTTCCGGTGCTAGGTTCTGCTAGCTTTGGTAAGCTCCGGCTCAAGGTCCGGTTAGCTTTGGCAAGGTCTGGACCTAAATCGCAATGGTTCTGTTTTTACCTTGCAAATGTTTCAAACTTGCTTTACATCTATGGAATGTTTGCTTAGTATTCTTTTACTAAGTTTTTAAAGTCTTATTGCTGTTTACGGTGGTTAACATTTTGCTATGGTTTGCAACATGCTTATGTGAGATGTTCATGTAAGGTGTTGTGGTTTTCGGAACTAACGTGAGTCAAGTCGCGGACTTGTGCTCGAAAGTATTGGTTGTTTATTCAAATGCAGGTGTTTCTTGAGTTCAAGATATGGCTGGTGACGGGATCCATTGAACTAGTCTTAGAGAGAAGACGCGGTTCAACAACCAAGTTCGGGAGGAATTGTGGTTGAGTTGATCGGGAGGTCGCGCAACATGTTTGGATCAAGAACAATGCATATGAAGGTATCGTGGACGTCGTTGGAAGGTGTTTGCACGTGTGCAAGGAGTGCATGGACGTGGCAACATGGTTCCAAGGTGAGATGAAGAGATGTGGACGTAAAGAATTGGTAGGAAAGGTCCAACCGGCTGGATTATGGACTCAAACTGTGGCCGAGTCGGTTACGGCTCAAATATGGATAGATCTGAGTTGGTTATGATAGGATTTCGTGTGGGACACGAAGTTGAGTTGTTTTAGGAATGTGGGATACATTCCTAAGGTGTTTGGAATTCTTAAGATTGCTTTTACCTGCATATAAAAAAGTCTTGAGCAGTTATAGAAATTTTCGATTCAGAAACTGAGTATGATTAGAGTCCTAGTTTGAATTGGGTTGGCCTCCGGGCTGGTTATATAAGCAAGAGAGGCCAGAGACTGTGGTAAGATGACCTTGGGCTGTTCCTCTTATGTTTTAATAAATAAAATTCGTAATTTAGAGGAGCTTTTGTGCCTTGTTCGTACGACTTGTTTTTGTCAAGCCTTTCTCGTCGAGTTTCTGGATAGCACGACAATGCTTCGGTGTTTTGATCATAACTCGAGTTTTACAGATCCAATTGATGTGATTCATTTTGGGTTGTATTCACAACTTGATTATCTATCATCTGTGAAAATTCACGGTCATTGGATTTGTAGTTTCTGGTATACACGTGTTTCTTTGCAGTGTTGCAGATCTAGTTTTTACTCGAGTAGAACAAATTGACCCTCGTTTGATCTTTCAATCATAACTTGACTTTTTTCTTGACGGATTTCCATGATTCTTGTTGTCGTGTCTTTGTGACTTGATTCTCTATAATATATAACACTTTTGTCACAGTTGAACACATTTAGATCAGTCGTATATACAGTTTCTTTAACAGATCAATTTTCTGCCGAGGGGGTTTTTGTTGCTTCCGCTAAAAAGTTTAAATCTACCATATTCACCCCCTCTGGTAGCTTTTCACGTGCTCTTCAATCCTAAAATTGGTATCAGAGCCACGGTGCTCTAATATTTGTTATTTGCACGTGTTTTGACTAATCATCATGGAGAAATACTCCTCAAAACCTTGTGTATTCTGTGGCATTGATTTTCAGGTTTGGAAGGCACGTATGGAGGCTTTCATCCAGGCGCAAGGCTTCGCAATATGGGAAAAGGTGTTCAAGCCTTATGACGTGTTGCCAAACGATTAAGTCACAACTACGAACATGAGAGATGTCGACAACAACAACAAAGCACGGAACTTGATCATACAAGGATTAACTCAAAGTGACTTCGACCGTGTTGCACACCTCTGATCTGCATACAATGTGTGGAAAGCACTTTGTCACTACCACAAAGGATCCAACACGATCAAAAAGGTAAGACAAGATATGTTCAAGAAAGAATACATGCGCTTCGAGATGCAACCCGGTGAGTAAATCGATGACCTCTTTGCTTGCTTTAATAAAATTCTCAGCAACTTGCGTAGTGTCAACGTTAACTTTTTAGATGCTGAAAATGCTAGGCAATTACTAAGTGCATTAGACATGTCAATTTGGGAGATGAAAGTTACATCTATTCGTGAATCTACTGTCATGAGTACACTTACATTAGATGTGCTATATTCTAAGTTAAAAACTCATGAAATTGACATAATATCACGTAAGAACCCCAACAAGTCTCTTGCATTGGTTTTACAACGTGACATGTCTAGCTCTAGTCAATCTTCATCTTGTGGTACACTTTATTTGTTGTCCTCTCTGACCCTTGAACAGATTGAAGAGTTTCTAGAGGAAGAACTTGCACTCATCTCTACTCGGTTCTCAAAAGCATTGTAAAATGTGAGAACTAGAAGGAGAAGAAGTGCCGGACCTCAACGATGGTTCGAATGTGGTAAGATAGGACATTTTCATATGGATTGCCCTAACCTTTCAGTTCCTACTTCCCGTGATGAAAAGCAAACTAGGACGAATCACTCCTCTGCAAACGATAAGAAAAAGAAGAAGGGTTCTATAGGATGCCAATTGGTAAATAGTTTTATCTCCGCACTTCAAGAACTTGGCTCGAGCAATATGGACATCGGAAGTGACAAAGATGAAGATGATTTGATAAACTTATACGTCATGGCGGACAAGTCAAGAGGCAGAACACAACAACGACAATGAAGAGGTATGTCCTACTTGCAAAGAAATGTGTGATGCTATTTCTCGTGCTACTATTATAGTTAAGAAAAAGGACAAAAAGCTTAGGGACAATGCTGTTAAAATTGAGTCACTAGAATCTGAAATTAATTGTTTGAAATTTTTGATTCCTAGTGATGATTCTTGTTCCTCATGTGATTTAATATATGAACAATTGTCCTCTCTAAGAAGTGCACATACCTCTACACTTGATAAACTTGAGTTAGAGATTGAAAAGAACAGAGAGCTTGCTGCACTTAATGATAAAAACTTGAAAGATGCTTGTTGTTCTACAATTGATTTGTATTGTTCTACTTGTGATGATCTTAATAAGAAACTACAAGATGCTATGAATGAAATTTCTATATTAAATAATGCTTTACGTTCTCATGAAGTTAAGTATTGTTCCAATTACAAACTAAAAGGAAAAACTTCATGTCAAAACTGCCTAGACTTGTCTAAGAAACTTGATGACATGAATAGGACACTAGAGCGGTTTTATAATGGGAATAAGGATCTGAACTTGCTGTTGAATTCTTCTAAATCTTACAATGATAAAACTGGTTTAGGTTTTGATTCCCATTCTCATGCTAAAGCACATCCACCTAAAATTGTAAATTCATTAGGAAGTGGTTTGATTAAATCAGTTCCTAAACAAAAAGAAGTGGTTTTTAAATCTGCAGAAGTGTTGTCTCATTCGGTTTCAAATAAACATGTTGTCTGCTCATCTAGACATGAAGATAAAGTTAAATTTTATTGTAACTACTGTGGTAGAGATTGTCATGTCATAGATTTTTGTTATAGACTAGCTAAGCAACAGAAAAAGGAAAGAATGATTGCTAGATCACATAACAACTGTGCAGAACCTGTTGCTTGTGTTGAACCGAATGTTAGGAATATGCAACCCGCTGTAATGAGTCAAAAACATGCAAAGTTTGCTTCCGGGCCTACTATTTTTAGTGCTACTCATGTAACACCTCGTAGGTCAGTAGTTGGGTACAAAAATTCTCAAACTTTGGCTCATAAACCTGCTGTTTTTTCTCAGCCTTTACGTGCTACTTCTGCTGGACGTCGTGTGACTCAGTACTAGATTCCTAAATGCTATTTGACTAACCCTAATATTGAGTCATCGACGTATTGTACTTCTATGTAGGTTATATGTTTGAGGAAGGAGAACATTTGGATTATGGATTCAGAATGTTCACGCCACATGACCAGTAACAAAGAATGGTTCTCCTCCCTCTCTTTTGTGTCACATGTAGAAAATGTTACTTTTGCCGATAATTCTTCAACTCCTATAATTGCTAAGGGTTCGGTTAGAGTAAATAATCACTACACTTTAAAAGATGTGGCACTTGTTAAAAATTTGAAATACATTTTTTTGTTTCATAATTGCTAGATGAAAATCTAGAAATTATTTTCACTTAAAATTGTTGCAAGGTTGTAGATTCAAATAGTGAGCTCATTTTTAATATGTCTCAGTTCAAAAGAGTTTTTAAAGCTGATTTTGATATGTCATCCTCTATGCATAGATGTATAGTTGCTAATGATTCAAAAGACTTATATTTTTGGCATCGTAGACTTGGTCACGTAAGCTTTGATCATCTCACATGTGTTAGTGCTCTTGATCGCATATATGGGCTGCCTAAGCTTAAAGGGGACAAAGAAATTATATGCTCTTCTTGTAGACATGCTAAAATGGTTGCAGGTTCACATGCTCCTCTCACAATGACCATGACAACTGAACCGGGTCAACTTTTGCACCTTGACACCGTAGGACCTTCACGTGTTCAATCCTTCGGAGCTAAATGGTATGTTCTTGTGATTTTTTATGACTATTATAGATACTCTTGGATTTATTTTATGGCATCTAAGAATGAAAATTTTAATCACTTTAGAACATTATTTCTTAGATTATCAATTGATCACCCAAGATCTTTAAAAGCAATTAGAAGTGATAACGGAACCGAATTTAAAAATCAATCGTTTAATTACTTTTGTGCTAAAATGGAATAGATCATCAATTTTCTTCACCATATGTACCTCAACAAAATGGTGTTGTAGAGAGAAAGAACAAAACCTTAGTTGAGATGGCTAGGACTATATGAATATCAAACTCCTAGAAAACTTTGGGCTGATGCAATTGCAACTGCTTGTTATGTCTCAAATCGTGTTTTCTTGCGTGCTAAGCTAGGTAAAACACCATATGAACTTCGGTTTGGACATAGGCCTAGTGTCACACACTTTTGGGTCTTTGGATGCATATTCTTTATTAAGAAACATGGTAATCTTGATAAATTTGAACCTAGATCCGTTGATGACATGTTTCTTGGTTATCCATCTCATACTAGAGGCTACCGTGTGCTTTTACATGACACTAACAAAATTGTGGAGACTTGTGAGGCTTCTTTTGATGAAGCTAGCCCAGGTACTAGCTCTAATATTGCAGGACCAGACCCATATCTGCAGGGGGAGAGTATTTCATCGAAGAAGATGAAGAAGTGATGCTGCTGCCCGAAAATTTAGGAGCTAATGACATTGTTCCAGCTCCTGATTTTGATTCACAACCAGCACCGACGACCACCATTGCTGGTCCAGATCGTCCTCAAGTAACAAGTTCTTCAATTTGTGATAAACATGAAAAAGAAGAAGCTTGTGAATTGTCTACTCCCCTCCGGGTCCTCAAAAGTCATCCTCCACAACAAATGATTGGAAGCTTGCACGAACGAGTCACACGGTCTAGGTTTTGTGATCCACACTCTCACACTCATTTTGCATTTGTTGCTTTTTTTGAACCTAAAGATATATCACACTCACTCACTAATGAATCTTGGATTATTGCCATGCAAGAAGAGTTAGAAAATTTTGAAAGAAATAATGTTTGGAAACTTGTACCTCCACCTCAAGGTCACACTCTAATCGGAACCAAATGGGTGTTTAAAACTAAACAAAGTGGGGATCGGTTGTGGTTAGGAATAAGGCTAGGTTGGTTGCTCAAGGTTTCACACAAGTTGAAGGACTAGATTTTGATGAAACCTTTGCTCCTGTTACTAGATTAGAAGCCATAAGAATTTTGTTAGCATTTGCTGCATCTAAAGGTTTCAAGTTATATCAAATGAATGTTAAAAGTGCTTTTCTTAATGGCTACATAGATGAGGAGGTTTATGTCAAGCAACCATCGGGTTTTGAAAATCCAAATTTTCCTAATCATGTTTACAAACTGTCCAAAGCCTTATATGGTCTTAAACAAGCCCCTAAAGCATAGTATGATATGTTAAAAACATTCTTACTTCAAAAGGGGTTTACCATGGGCAAGGTTGATAAAACTCTTTTTGTGCTTAAGCATGGCAATGACTCATTATTCGTTCAAGTGTATGTGGATGATATTATCTTTGGTTGTGCTTCTCATGATCTTGTGTCCAAGTTTTCATCTATGATGAGTTCAAAATTTGAGATGAGTATGAAGGAAGAACTCACATACTTTTTCGGGCTGCAAATCAAGCAAACCAAAGAGGGTACTTTTGTGCATCAAACAAAGTATACAAGAGATCTTCTTAAGCGCTTCAACATGAACAAAAGCAAGTCTCTTCGGACACCAATGGGTACAGCAACAACACTTGAACTTGATGAAGATGGTGAACCCGTGGATCAAAAAGAATATAGAAGTATGATTGGATCACTTTTGTACCTCATGGCATCAAGACTGGACATACAATTCAGCGTATGTCTTTGTGCAAGATTTCAAGCTTCCCCACGTGCTTTACATCGTCAAGCCGTCAAAAGAATTCTTACGTACTTACATGGAACTTAAGAATTTGGGATTTTTCTTCCTTCTTCCTCAACCGTTACTTTGAAAGCTTTTTCGGATGCTGATTTTGGGGGTTGTAGAACTGATAGGAAAAGTACTTCAGGTTCTTGTCATTTTATTGGTAATTCACTTGTTGCTTGATCCTCTAGAAAACAAAATTCAGTTGCACAATCCATAGCCGAATCTGAATATATAGCTGCTGCTAGCGCATGATCACAAATTCTTTAGATTGTTCAAACACTTAAGAACTATGGGTTTGATCTAGATAGTTTTCCACTATTTTGTGATAACACTAGTGCCATTTACATTGCTAAAAAACCCGTGCAACATTCGAGAACAAAGCACATTGACATTAGGCATCACTTTCTCCGTGATAATGTTGAAAAAGGAAATATTTTGCTTCACCATGTAGATACCGAACAACAATTGGCTGACATTTTTACAAAACCTTTGGATTTCACTTGTTTTTTTTATTCGTAGTGAAATAGGGGTTATGCATCATCATGACTTAAATTGAGGGGAAGTTTTGGAATTAGGGAAGTCTATGTGTGAATCTGAATTTAAAATAATATGAGCATAGTATTTCATACATATATGACTTTGTGATTCCTTTTATATGCTGAAAGTTCTTACTACATTACTCATGTTATACATTTTGTAGTTTATGCCATGACTAGTAGTTGGAATAATTATTTACACTAAATTTGGTCATGATCAAACTTTCTTGATGTTTTAAACTTGTTGCATGCTCACAAGTACTTTTAATAATGAAAAAATAATCAATCAACTATTCACATGTTGAGTTTTTATGTTCAAATGAAAAATTGAGAAAAACATCAAGAGAATATGCATGCATCACACTTATTCTTTTGAGATGGCTTATCATTGCACTTAGATATGAACTTGGAAGAAGTTGTGTATGAGTAAAACCATGTCCTTAAGCTTCTTATTGTCAAATGACATAGGCTTGGCTTGGTTGGTTAGAATAAGTCTGATGCGGCATATAATCTGTTGCAAATGTCATATGATCTGAATTTGTGCTTTGAAAAATAATTAAAATGCAACAACAAGTGTCATGCTTTCAGGTCTTGACATAGTTAAGTTTGTGAGATCATGACTTGCTTAAATTGAAAATTACACTTGATCTCTAGCATGGCTTACACTACTTTATATATCTCATTGATGTGATAGTGTATATTACTTGATAGTATGGCTTGGATGAGCTTTGTTTTATATGTATATGTTATAAATATGCTCATAACAATTAAAATTTCTCTTTTGAACCTTGCTGAATACATTGTCAAAGGGGGAGAAATTGATCACACATTGCGCGATTCACAAGTGTGACCTATGTGTGCTGAATACATTGGTTATGACGATAAAAGTTTTAAATTCTACCAAAACAATCTTTTTGTTAAGGTCCGACTCTAGGTCCGAGCTCTGACAAGATCCGACGTAAGGTCCGACTATGGCTAGGTTCGACATGTGTTTGGTTAGCTCTGGCAGTAGGTCCGACTAGCTTTGGTAAGTTCCAGTGCTAGATTCTGCTAGATTTGGTAAGCTCCGGCTCAAGGTCCGGTTAGCTTTGGTAAGGTCCGAAGCTAAATCGTAATGATTCTGTTTTTACCATGCAGATGTTTTGAAGTTGCTTTACATCTATGGAAAGCTTTCTCTTAGTATTCTTTTACTAAGTTTTTGAAGTGTTATCGATGTTTACGGTGGTTAACATTTTGCTATGGTTTGCAACATGCTTATGTGTGGTGTTCACGTAAGGTGTTGTGGTTTTTGAAACTAACGTGAGTCAAGTCGCAAACTTGTGCTCGAAAGTATTGGTTGTTTATTCATGTGCAGATGTTGCTTGAGTTCAAGATATGGCTGGTGACGGAGCTGTTGAACTAGTCTTAGGGAGAAGATGAGGTTCAACAACCAAGTTCGGGAGGAATTGTGGTTGAGTTAATCGGGAGGTCGCGCAACATGTTTGGATCAAGAATAATGCATATGAAGGTATCGTGGACGTTGTTGGAAGGTGTTTGCACGTGTGCAAGGAGTGCATGGACGTGGCGACATGGTTCCAAGGCGTGATGAAGAGATGCGGACGTAAAGAATTGGTAGCAAAGGTCCAACCGGCTGGATTATGGACTCAGGCTGCGGCTGAGTCGGTTATGGCTCAAATATGGAAAGATTTGAGTTGGTTATGATAGGATTTTGTGTGGGACACGAAGTTGAGTTGTTTTAGGAATGTAGGATACGTTCCTAAGGTATTTGGAAGTCTTAATATTGCTTCTATCTGCGTATAGAAGAGTCTTGAGCAGTTTATGAAAAGTTTTGATTCAGAAACTGAGTAGGATTAGAGTCCTAGTTTGAATTGGGTTGGCCTCCGGGCTGGTTTATAAGCAAGGGAGGCCAGAGCTCGTGGAAAGATGACTTTGGGTTGTTCCTATTATATTTTGATCAATAAAATTCATAATTTAGAGGAGCTTTTGTGCCTTGTTCATCCGACTTGTTTTTGTCAAGTTTTTCTTGTCGAGTTTCTGGACAGCATGACAGTGCTTCGGTGTTTTGATCATAACTTGAGTTTTACAGATCCAATTGACGTGATTCTTTTTGGGTTGTCTTCATAACTTGATTATATATCATCTGTGAAAATCATGGTCATTGGATTTGTCATTGGATTTGTAGTTTCTGATCTACACGAGTTTCTTTTCAGTGTTGCAAATCTGGTTTTTACTCGAGTAGCACAGATTGACCCTCGTTTGATCTTTCGATCATAACTTGAGTTTTTTTTTAACGGATTTCCGTTATTCTTGTTGAGTGTCTTCGTTACTTGATTCTCTATAATATATACCACTTTCGTCATGGTTGAACACATTTAGATCAGCCGCATACACGGTTTCTTTAACAGATCGATTTTCTGCCGAGAGGGTTTTTGTTGCTTCTGCTAGAAAGTTTAAATCTACCATTCACCCCCCTATGGTAGCTCCTCCCCCACAGGTTGCACCACGTCAACCAAGGTTGAGTGAGTTTCTAGGAACTCAACCCCCGAAGTTTGCCAGTGCTGCTGAACCCTTGGAGGCAGATGACTGGCTAAAAACCATTGAAAACAAGATGAGGATCATACAATGTCAAGGGCATGAGAGGGTGCTGTTTGCCTCTCACCAGCTGCACGGACCCATGGCTGACTGGTGGACCGCCTACGTGGCAGCCCACGGTGACCCCGAGAACATAACTTGGGAGGAGTTCAAGCGCAGCTTCCGCAACCACTACATTCCAAAGGGAGAACTCAAGAACAAGATAAAAGATTTTCTCGGGCTCCAACAAGGCAACATGACAGTAAGGGAATACCTCACCAAGTTTACCTAGCTGTCCCTCTATGCACCAAGGGACATTGAAACCGATGAGCAAAAGCAAGATTGCTTTATGGAAGGGCTCACCATGGATATGCAATGTGCCATGTCCTCCAACGAATATGATAGCTTCCATAAGATGGTGGACAAGGCATTTATTATGGAAAGAAAGATGAAGGCCCTGGAGAATGAACGCAAGAGAAAGATGGGATGGCCATATCAAGCTTCGAGCAGAAACACATGCCCACGTCTTGCACCGCAGCCTGCAGGGCAGATGAGTCATGCTTTGGTACCTTACTCAGCACCGAGAGGTTACAACCCAAATTTCAGGCCTTCATCAGCACAGGTACAGCAACAACGCCAGTTTCTGCAGCAGCCACGTCCTGCTTATTCATCTCGGCTGGCAGGACAAGTGCCACAAAACCCACCCCAGGACAACAAAGGTCATCCACCTAAAGTTGGGGTGCAGTGCTTCAAGTGTGGTGAAGTAGGACACTATACCCACAAGTGTCTGAAGAATAAGCCTATGCAGCCACAGCAACAGAACCTGGTGCGTGGAAGGGTGAACCACATGACTATGGAGGAAGCGCAAGAGGCACCTGATGTGGTGATTGGTAGGTTTCCTGCAAATTCTCACATAGCGACCATTTTGTTTGATTCTGATGCTATTCACTCGTTCATTGCTCAAGAATTTGTTAAGAAGCATGATCTAGCAATAACACAAATGAACCACATGCTAGTTGTGAATTCTCCAGGGGGGAAATAAGAACAAGACAAGTATGCCCTAAGGTGAGTCTAGACATTAATGGGATAGTATTTCCTGCAAACCTCATAGTGATAAACTCACAAGGGATAGATATTATTTTAGGCATGGACTGGCTGACCAAACATAAGGGCATTATCCATTGTTTGACTAGAACGGTGGAGTTGACTCATACTAGTGGCACCAAGGTTAAATTCATAGCCGTCCAAGAACCTAGGAGGGACATTAAACTCAATCAAGTGGACGTGAAACTTGAAGAGATAAGAGTAACAAAGGAGTATCGAGATGTCTTTTCTGAGGAGTTACCAGGTATGCCCCTAGATCGTGAAGTGGAATTCTCGATCGAACTAATGCCTGGAACAGCCCCGATATATAAGAGGCCCTATCGAATGGATTCCAAGCAGCTAGAAGAGATGAAACAAAATATACGGGAATTGACGGAAAAAGGGTACATTCATCCTAGTTCCTCACCTTGGGGAGCTTCAGTGATATTCGTGCCCAAGAAGGATGGAACCCAGAGGTTGTGCGTAGAATACCGCACACTTAATGAGGTGACCATAAAAAACAAGTACCCGAATAGAAATGGGAAGAAATAAGCATGGACTTCATGGTGAGACTGCCTAGAGCCCAATCGGGATATGATTTGATATGGGTCATAGTCGATCGACTGACTAAGGTAGCTCATTTGATCCCTGTGAAAGAAAATTACAGCGGTTCCAAATTGGCAGAATTGTACATGTCCAGAATTGTATGTTTTCATGGGGTGCCAAAGAAGATATTGTCAGATCGAGGGACACAGTTTACCTCAAGGTTCTGGCAGAAGTTACATGAAACCATGGGGACTCATCTGAATTTCAGTTCTGCATATCATCCACAGACCGACGGGCAGACAGAAAGAACTAAGCAGATCCTCGAGGACATGCTAAGGGCCGGTGCACTTAAGAACAGCAGGAGTTGGGACAAGAACTTACCATATGCCGAGTTCTATAATAACAGCTACTACACTAGCATGAAGATGTCCCCGTTTGAGGCGTTGTATGGGAAAAGTGCAGAACTCAGTTGTTTTGGAATCAATCGGGAGAAAGCAAAGTATTTGGGCCAGAAGTGCTACAAGATGCCGAGGCAAAAGTGAGAGAAATCCGCAACAACTTGAGGATAGCTCAGACAAGACAAAAGAGCTATGCGGACATACGGAGAAGAGAGCTCATCTTTGATGTAGGGGACTATGTCTATCTCAATGTGTATTCTATCAGAGGACTTCGTCGTTTAAAGTAAAAGGAAAATTATCACCTCGATATATCGGACCCTTCCATGTTCTAGAGAGAAAATGAGAAGTTGCATATCGGTTGGAGTTACCGGCTCGCCTGTCAGATGTGCACGATGTGTTCCATGTGTCACAACTCAAGAAATGCTTGAGAACCCCTGAGGAAAAGTTACCAATGAATGAGTTAGACGTCCAAGAAGACCATTCATATATCGAGCACCCGGTTAAGATTCTTGAGACGATGGAACGCATCACAAGGAACAAAAGAGTTCGCATGTGCAAAGTGCAGTGGAAGCACCATTCGGGAGAAGAAGCTACATGGGAAAGAGAAGACGAACTCAAGGCACAGTATCCGGATCTATTTCCCTAGGGTCACCAAATCTCAGGGACGAGATTTCTTTTAAGGGGGGTAGAGTTGTAACATCCTAAAATTTGTAAAGTCGAATTTGCAAGCAAGTGAACATTTTGCATGTTCAAAAGATTTGGAAATTCAAACTGGAATTTAATTGGAAAGAGAAACAGAAAAGGAAAAAGAGAAAGAAAAGAGAAAACAGCTCCTGGGCCGAAACCCACCTGAGCAGCCCAACCAGCCCGCACCCCTTCTCCCCTCCTCCTCTCACTGCAGCGCGGGACCAAGCTGTCAGCACCGTCTTCAACCCCAACCGCCACCCCGTTTCTCCCGCGCCTGAACACCGCGCGCCGCACGCGCCCAAATTCTTCGCCGCACACCCCACGAGTCCGGTTTCTCCATGCACAAACCGCACGATATCAACCTCCCCCACCCTCCTCCTCCCCAATTTAAGCGATACCCGTCCCCAACTTCTCTTCCTCGCATGCTCTCGCCATCGCTCTCAGTAAGGCGCCGCCGAAACTCCGAATTCTTCTCTGTACAACACCGTTTCTTCCCATCTAACCAGCCTCACACCTCAGCAGCACCGCGCACAAGCAGTGGACGCTGACCCCGGGGAGAAATGCCGCCGGAAACAACCATCCCGACGCTTGCCGGTGAAACCTTCAAATTACTTGGTTTTGATCCACCCTAATCATCGGTATGCCATCTTTGGACCAAAGGGAAGCTTCACTACCCAAAAGCCCGAAGGAATCACCTCTGCCGAATTATGCCGAGAAATCCGAGTCTTAGCGTGTGTAGACGAAGATCCGAGACCTCGCCAGCGAGATCGTCGCCTCCGCCGCTGGGCGCCGCCGTGCGCTGTGTTTTTCCCAGGTGGAGTGACGTGGCGCAATAGGGCGCATCGATTTTAAATCGCACGGCAGAAATTAAAAGGGTGCGTACCCCTTCGGCGATCTAATCTGGGCCCTCTGTTTTAAATCCGGCGGCCCATGTTTAAAGCGCCGACTCCCGCCGGGAATTAAGCGCGCTACCCCCTGGGACTTTCAGAAAGCGCGCGCTAGCCCCAGGATTTTCTGATCTAGCCCCTGGACTTCCTGAATACTATGCAAACATGTGTAGATATTGAATTTGGCCCCTGGAATTTGCTGGAATTAGGAGAATAGGAATAGAAAATGCAAAAACAGTCCCTGAAATCCATTTGATATGGAGTTAGCACTGATTGAAGGGTATAGGACCTGGTATTAGGGTTACAGAAAAAATAGTTTAGTTCTGTATTAATCCACAATTGCACCTTAGTCTCAAAAACAAAACAAATTAGGTAGCTTTGAATTCTGGAAATTCATAGGAATTAATTACAGCAGCAAGTTATGAACAAAAATGAATCTAAAATGATCTAAACATGTAGGAAGTCTATAAATGTTCTGTTTTGGTATTTTTGAGCAAAATATATTCTGTGTATGTGTTTATTTTGCTGTTTTTAATGCTGAAATTCACTTTTAGGCATAGAAATAAATCTGGAAATATGGAAAAATATGTATGCACACTTAGGAAATGTCATATAAGGTTCTTGAACCTAAAGTTTCAATTTGAAAGTTCATAGGAAGTCTAAAATTCTGTTTAAGGTTAGAATATACACTTTTATGAAAATTTTGTAGCTAAAAAGTGTAGTATTTAATATAGAAGTTGGTTTAAATTTACAATTCAGTTTATGTGTGCATTTAAAATCTGTATTTCAAAGTTTGAAGCCATATATATATGTTTAAAGAGTGTAAGCATGCATAGACAACTCATATAATGTGAAAGTTGGATAAAAGCAAAGCTTACATGCACACATACACACAAAATTTTGGCTAGGATATTATAGGAAACTAGAAAGAAGAATTTAACCATGAGACACCCAAAATGAATATATATATATATATAAGTAGACTTTGGTAAATATAGGCCAAAGCAATAATGTGAAACAATATTGTATGTATGTTTGACTTGTGTATGTGGATGATTGCTTATGGGGTGTTGTTTTTATTTTGCTATGTGTATGTTGGCGTGAGTAGAACCAGCCCTAGAGTCGGTTCTCACTTTCCAAGATCAAGACTTTCTATTCCTGGAGCAGCAGGAAGAAGGCAAGTGTCCTTGACCACTTTGCACCTAAGCTAGGATGTGTAGCTAGAATTATTTGCATTGTCAATTTAACTATCAAACCCATGCTAGGAGTTTCCCTAGATTTTCATTATCTGTTTCCTTGTAGCCTGGGTTGGGAGTTATTCATTATGATATTTATTTATTTATTCATGCTTAGCCATGGTTAGAGTGGGATAATTGGGATATGAGATCATCACCTTGATTATTTACCCTTGAATGGAATATTATGAATTATGTTAGAGATAGGAATCTATGAAAGCTGGATGCTTTGGTTGGTGCTGCGTGCACGAGACTTGGGTTTGTGTTTAGTGCTTGCCTGGGTTCTAAGGACCGGTCCATGGAGCATGTAACCTGGCTTTACCGTGCCACCCCACATGCTGAGATGGGGCAGCTTGGCCAATTAATTAGGTGTATTTCTGATGTAGTGTGGGTGTTTAGATGGTGTGGGGAATAGGTGTCAGCTGGACTACCATAGGAACCGCAAGGCTCAAGAGGGGGCCCCTGCAGCAGGGGTTGGAGCCTCCTGGATGCTGTTAGGGGTGAAACCTCAGTGGGCTCATACTTGTCGGGAATCCCTTTGTAAAGGCCTCGTAGTGATCTCCTGGCTACACACCTGGGAAGTGTGAAATGTGGCTAGCTACCACGGGCAAAATGGAGGTTCTTAGTCCACCCAGTCACGGGGGATGAAATCACTACATGTGGGTATAGTGGTGCAAACTCTGCAGAGTCAAAACTGTCATGATAGCCATGCTCACGGTCAAGAGCGGCTTGAACTTATTCATGATTAGTTGATGATGAATGGAGAAGTTGAGGATGTTAAGCGCAGAGCTTAACAATGGGATTGGGTCTATGGGATCGGGACCACTTCACTTATATAGTAATGTAGGTGCTTAATAAGCTAAGAAGACAGGTATTAATTGCGTAGTGCTTTAACCATGAGTTCAGCCTTTCCTTGTTCTAACCTGTATGACATTAATTTCCCACACTTGCTGAGTACCAATGGTACTCAAGCTTTCTTTTGGTTCGTTTTACTTGTTTCTCAGGCTAAAAAAATGAAGTGGTGTACAACAATGAAGACTTTGGTCCTGAAGAAGGGTTCTAGGTTCACGGAGTCCCCCGGGCAACGCCTGTGACAGAGCCCACAAGACCATATCTCCGCTGCTTTGTCTATTTTCATGCTATGAACATTTTATCATCCTTTGAGACTCTATGTAAGACTTATTTGTATTCGAACACCTGGCTTGTAATATTATGATGGTTCAATATTTGTCATCACATGTATGAGAAAATGATCCTGGCATACATGTGTGAATCACTTGGTTGTTCTTCGGAAAATCCAAGTATGACACACCGCGGGTCTAATCACCGTCCTATAGAATTTGCCTTTTAGCTTTTATGGGACCTTCCTATCACATAAGATCCCAGAAGCTTGTCGCCATTTCATCCACCCTACCTTGATCCTGTGGCAAACATCCTTGTTAATATTGCCATTGCCTTGTAACACTTTTCCTAAGTATCGAAAAGATTCTCTCCTAGGTACTATTTGTCCTTGTAGACTAACATTTACCTCTTCACAACCAACACCACTAAAGTCACACCTCATATACTCGGTCTTCGTCCTACTAAGTCTAAACCCCTTGGGCTCTAAGGTTGTCTCCATAACTCTAATTTCTTATAAACACCATCTCTAGTTTCATCTACCAACACTACATCATCGGCAAAGAGCATGCAATAAGGGGTATCCCCTTGTATATCCTTCGACACCTCATCCATCACTAAGGAAAAAATGTATGGGCTCAAAGCTGATCCTTGATGTAGTCTTATCGTGATATGAAATGTATCGGTCTCACTATCACTTACGTGAAAACTTGTCACAATATTATTGTACATATCCTTCATAACGATAATGTACTTCGTTGGCACTTTATGTTTCTCTAGCGCCCACCACATGAACGGCCTTGATATCTTGTCATACGTCTTCTCCAAGTCAATGAACATCATATATAGGTCCTTCTTCTGCTCCCTATATCTCTCAATAAGTTGACGAAGCAAGAAAATTGCCCCTATAGTAGACCTTCTAGGTGTGAAATCCCAAAATTCTAGCAAGTGGAGCAGCAATTCACACAGACAAAATGTAAGGGAATTTAAACTTTTGAATTTAAAGGTGTGAGCTCCAAGTCTAAACTTGAACTTGCAAAAGTTTCTGAACACGGAGATCTAAAGCTACCATTTGGTTCTCCCCACATCCACGGGTAGCCGGGCAAATTTTCGGAGCATTTGGAAAAGGTTTACTAGTCGTTAGAATTAAAATGGGAGAAAATTCGAATTTGAATTTAAATCTCAGTTTCAAATTCCGATTTCACCAAAATTCAAATTTGAGTGCACCATTGTGTTGCTCACATTTCTTGTGGCCTATCCTCCGAGTTTGATCAAATTTGGAGCTCGTTTGCTATTTTAACGGAATCGGGGGATAAGAGGGGAGAAATGGGGCCCACATGTCAGTAGACTTCAACCCGAAGTCTTCTTTGTTTTCACTCGGACAGCACGCGCGCGCCACCTCCCTGATAGCCGGCGCCAACCGACGTCCCGTTCCACCTCCTTCTAATTTTCCCCGGCAGCCGAAGGATAAGCGGGCAAATTGATCACGTGAACCATCTTCCTCACCCTCGCTCCACCCTCTGCCTGGTTCCCATGTGTTTTTCCTCATGCGAAGGAAACTGCCGCTCTCTGTTCTTCGGCGATCACACCATAGCAACTGAACTCCTTTTGCCCGAGCTCCCCACAGCAAAAAGCTTTACCCCCGAGTGCTCTAGCCGGCTAGCAACTCCTCTCCACGGTCCCGAGCTCGTTTGCACCGGAAAACAGCAAAGTTGCTAATCCCGTGTGGAACACCGAAAAATCGAGCAAGGTCGCCGTGGACAGCCCGAACCAAGGAAGATCAAGCCCAAGTAAACCAACCCTTTGGTGCAAACACGAGCCTAGTTGCTCACTTCCAAAACTTAGCCCTAGCCATTGATCACAGAGGGAGAATTTCAAGATTTTCTCCCGGGCGGCACAAACTGACCCCGAGGTAAGGAATTGCAAAATTCGTCCTCGATTCGTGTTGGATGTGTTCCAAACTCTGCACACAAGTTCTTAACTGCCTATCACACTTCCCCCATCGATTTTAGACCGAGAAATTGAGTGTAGAGTGAGGAATCTGAGTTCTTTTCGAGGGAATACCGCTGGACCACGTCGGGCGCACGGTGCCGATAGGTTTGGAGCGCTTCCCGGCTCGTTTAAACCCCATGTCGACCTTCTACACGATCCCCTGGTGCTCTAGAGCCAAGAACCCGATTATTTGGTGGAGAATTCACCGTGCACGACCTTGCCAGAGCCCTAGTTCTCGCTGTTGCCGGTGCGTGGTGATTTCTGGTGAGATTCAGCCGCCGGCGACCCCACAAGTGTGTTCAGCGTGCCTGAAAACGGGGGGCGGCCAGTATAGGGCCGGGAGACGGCCGGGAAGGGCCTTCCGGCGACCCTCGCCGGAGGGAGCCGCCACTGACCCTGTCTGGCGCGAGGTTTAAGATGAGGGATGACAGGTGGGGCCCACGGGCAGTGTTTAAACTTTTCCAGATTTTCCTAATTCGGTTCAAACTTTGGAGAGCCATAACTTTGTGTAGGAATCTCCAAAAATTGTGAAATAAATTTCGTTGGATTCCTCTCACAGAGTACTATCCAAGGGTGCAGCTCAATATTTATGAAAATGCATGATTTGTCTCTTTAATTCATTTAAATAAAACATTGTAGGCATTTTTACAGGAGTTCTGTTTATTGGCAAATTCCCAAATTTGGGCAGGATATTCTTCCAAAAATCCTTGAACTCCAGTAAAAATTTCAGAGTCATTGGACTTCATTTGCTTGGCCAAATGTTGATTCAATATTGTATGTCTCTGAAAATTAGGAAAAATAACAGAAAGATTTTTCAGCTTTTAGCTCCAACTTGTAAAATTCATACCTCTGTGTAGGAAGCTCCAAAAATGGTGAAACCAAGTCCAATGGACTCATGAGACTCCCAAGTTTCGGAAAAACCAAATTTGGAGCATGAACAGATCCTAGGATTGCCATAGGAATTCAGAGAATCCAAATTGCTAAGAAAATTCTTTAGGCCACATCTTACATCAACTTTGTCTGAAATTTTGCAAGCCATACCTCTATATGATATACGGACCACTGTAAAAATTTCAGAGCAAGTTGAGATCATCCTCTCCAGTTTTCTGCTGGTTCTTTCCACTACCTTTCTTATGTCCATTAGATATAACTCATTGAATTTTACTCCCACAAACATCCACTGCCCACCTAAAGTTCTTCTCTGTTTCTGTCCATAACAGAGCTCATCTCTCACTCTAGAGTTGGTCTAAATCAATTTTAGTTCATAAAACACATTTGTTTTATAATTCATTTACTCGTATTAAAATTGTGCATATTCATATCGGTAGGAAACATGACGAAGGAGTTCGACGAGGAACTCGACTTGGATCAGCAAGTTGAAGATTTAATCGTCGCTAAGATAATGACTATAAAGTAGAACTAAACCTGCAGCAACATAAGGTAAGCCCCGGTTTGCATTTAACAGCTCTAGTTATATTTTACTTTGTATCACTTTTATGGGTCTAGTATGTACTATGCATTAGGTCAAGGTGATTGATACTCCAGATGCATGACAACAAAACCTTGGAGTTACAGGGTAGAACAGGTTACCTTCGTGTAGTTTTCTGCTAGGCTTAAGTTGTGTAGGATCCGGTATAAGTCGGGTAGTTGGAAGCTACTCGCGAGTTTAGGATGTTGGTTCAGCGGGGTATGATTCTAGAGAATGGAAGTTCTGGAATGGAAAATGAGACCGAGCAGAGAGTAGGAGCAGCAGGACGTTGGTCTGTGTGGCTGTAGCTCTATTTGTGTCGGTTAAGGACCGATGTGTATGCCGCCCTGCTGAGCAAGTTTGAACAGTACAGGATGCATACTAGAATTATGGGGTCTAGGAAACCGATGTAACTCGGGTACTCTCGTGTCGAAACTTATAGGCCGTCCTTTGGGAGTTGGTTTCAGAGGTGTAAACCTGCTAGCGGAGCAACATCGACGTGTTCCAGGTAGTGGCCCTTCTGATGGATCGGCAGAACTGGTTTGGCATTGGAGTGACGGGTGAAAGGTTGCTGCATACAACGTAAGAAAGAGCTCTTGTGTGAGTCTTTCGAGGCGGGTGTATGTATCGTGTATTCCGGGTGTGTTCTGATTCGAATCAGCGTGTATGTCTCATTTTTCTCGCCATGTGTTTCATTTGCTATCTTTACCCGGGTAGTGTGCCTCTAGCCTATTCTCGCGAGCAGTTCCAACTACTCGACTTGTACCGAATCCTACACTATCTTAGCATTGCAGTAGCTAAACGAGGTTTAAATACCTAAGCCCAAACTAGGGTTTTCTTGGCTATGCATTTGGGTTTTCAAACAAGACTCTAATGCAGAATTGAAGTGGGTGCTCAAAGTAAGTTTTCAAACAGTAAAATTTATAAAAAGGCTAATGCAAACCGGAGCTTGTCTTGCTGTTGTTGGTCATATACTAGCTGCTCCTCTGGAGTGATGAAGTCTAAGACTTCAGGCTGCTCCTCAACCTTAGCGACTACATGAGATAATAAATACATGTATCAATTTGAATGCATTTGAATTCGGCATTGAATTTGATAAGACCATAAGTACTGCTAGATAGGCCCAATGACTCTGAAATTTTTACTGTGGTTTGGATACAATCTAAAAAGAGACTTGAGCAAGTTTTATTTGCAGGAAAGCTCATTTGAGCCCTCCACAAATAATTGTGTAATTGGCCTTAATTGAAACTCTTAGGGTGTTCTAGGCATTATCATGGAGCAAGCCATGACTTTATGAAAACTAGATTTTCGGAGTGTTCTAATGGAGTTGGTTTCACTTAATTTGAATGTTCCTAGCTAAAGATATGAGCTAAACAATTTCAGAGAAATTCTGAAAATGTTTCTGGACATTTTCTATTTTCTCTGGAACAGTTTTATTAATCACACCATTAGGTGGATCAAATAAGCTCAAATGGGTCTGAAATTTTTAATGTAGCTCAGGGATATTTTGGTGAACATCCTAGCCAAATTTCAGAATTTTCCTCCAAAGGGTTCTCCAGTTAAAATTCTAAACAGTTTAAACTTTGGAGAATTAATTCTATAGAAATAAATATTTTTATAAAGTGAAACTTAATTTGTTGGAAAGTACTCAGAGATATGAATCCAACAAAATTTGGTTCACTTGATTTGGAGTTTCCTAGCCAAAGTTATGTGGGTTTAAAGTTTGAACTAAATCTAGAAATCGGGGAAAAGTTTAAATCGCTGCGCGTGGGACCGGGGCTACGTGTCAACTCCTCAGCGGCTGACACATGGAGCTACGGAGTACTTCACGTGTAGCCACAGCAAATCCGGTGCCACAGCTGATCCCCGGTTTAAATCGCCGGCCGCTGACATGTGGGACCAGGAGCTTCATCTACCTCCCGACCTCCCGCGCTCGGCCGCCGCCCCCCTTGCCGGAGTGCTCACCGGAGGGGCTTTGCCATGTGCCAAACTCCATGATTTTCGCCACCTCTGCCTAATTCCACACGGGGAACATGGTGATGGACTTAGCTCGACATGACAACCACCGGAACCTGGCCGGCGACGAGTGGCGGCTTCGGAAGAACTTCGGCCGTATCGGCCGGGCTTCCTAGCACCCCAAAATATCGAGCTATCGGTCATAGAGCATCAGTGCACCCTAGGGAAGATTGGCATGGACTCAAGACAGCTCGGAAAAGGTCCTAGTGAGCTCTCACCGTGCGCCTGACGGCTTCTGCCATTAGCGCCGGTAGAAAAGCCAGAAATGGCCGGTCTACTAAGGTTTTCTTGCCAGGACTGCGAAGGAAAGTTGCTCGCTGCCAAGTCTAGCTCATGTAGGTGCAGTTTGAGGATCTCTAAACAACTATGGCACGAGAACTTGGCGGATCCGCACCCGAAGGTCGGTCTGCGCCGAATGGAAGGGGAAAACGAAATTCGTCGCTGGTGATCAACCACTCGGGTTGTGGTTCGGGGGTGAGCAACACGAGACGCTAACATGTTCGGGGATGCCTTAGCTTGGGAGTGACACTTCCCTGTTTAGGCTGTCCACGGGAGCCCGAGGTGCGGAAAAGCTTAGGTCGCCGGAAAACTTTCAGTATGGGGTGAGAGCAACCGAACTCGGCTGGTTGCTATGACGGGAAGGTAGGATGAGAGTATCTAGTACTGTTTTGCAGCTTGGAGGGGGTGGTGGAGCTGTGGTTGCCTGTTCTCCGATCAAACCCGAAAGAGCGGCGGCGAGGCAAAGTTTTCTTGCGCGAGGGAGCGTAGAACTGAGCGTTTCTGCCTCTGACCGGCTCGGCTTCGGGGATAAGAGGGAGGCAACGTCGGCTGAGTACGGCGCAGGCCGAGCAGGAGCTGGCAGCGGCATTCAGCTCGGTGGCGACCACAGCTCCGGCCCGAGAAACCGAGTGCCCTGTGCCTCAGTCGGTTCTCTGCCTTGTGAGGCTGACCTGTGGGCCCTACTCCCAGTTTTAACCTCCTAAATTCAATTTTTCTCACTGCTCTAAACAGTAGAGACCCAAATAACCTTGGTGATTTGATCAAATTTCCAAATGGCTACTGGACTTTGAATAATTCAAAGTGGAATTTGATTTGATCAAATTTTCAGCAAAGGTTTAGTTAAAATTCAATTTTGATTTGAATTTAGCCAAATAGCTCATGTCAAGATTAACTCCAAATGGAGTGAAAATTGGCGTGTGAGCTCACAAAAATGTGTTGAGTGTGAATATGGATCCCACTTCTGAATTCATGGGATAAAAGGAGTTTGAATTTGAATTTGAGTTCAAACTAGCCTCTTTCTAGTTATACCCAAAATAACCTCAAAAAGGTTTTGGATTTGGGTGAAATTTGGCATGAGTATTCCTAGCACGGTGTAGGAGTTTTTCATATGCTCAGCCCCTATATGATGTATGTGGGAATTACCACTTTTGCATTTTGTGAGTTATCCTCTAATGACCATATTGATTGGGCTACTTGCTCTTCAAATGTGTACATAAGTTTTCCTCAAATGAGGTGTGTGTGGTGTGATGAACACTTTGGATGTGTGCAAAAACTCAGGCCCTTACAACCCTGCCGCTGCACTCATCTCTGTGGAAGCTAGTAAGAAGCATCCGCGGGCTGGACGTCTTCTCTTTTGCATAGTTAGGACTGAGAGTAAGTGTGTATGTATATTCCGCTGCGTGTACCCTCGTGGTATAATATTTTGTAAATGATATTATCTTGAGAAATAAAAGACTTTGTACTTTATGGTTCTTTTCATGTATGTTGTTCGGTGCCGCATCGCACGGCACCATCCAATGTGTATCCTGGAGTGTGGATACCGGAAGGGGTTCCCCACAGGCGTGGTATCAGAGCCACATTGGGATTAGCACGCATTAAAAGAGATTATTTTCGAAAACTTAGAAGTATACGAGGAATGTATAGTATGCCCACATAAGGATTATTAGTAGCATAGTTACTAAAGGTGGCAAGCTAACAGTGTGTTAATATTCAGTATTTCAATTCTGTAATGACGCACCTACATGGAGGTAAGAATGGTATGAACGCCACCAAAACAAGATCAATTTCGGTTACCTCCCCTGACGAGGAAAGTGGTTCAGGGTATAGGTCTCACAGCTTGGTGTGAGACGTCAATATGAAACACTTGAACTCTTCATGTTCCTGAGTTCATATGAAACGCTGGTCCCTGGCGTGCATTAGGCAAGAAAGTGGAAACCCCATCGTGTGGTCGGTAACACGATAGTGTGTTCTTCTAGAAATAGCCTAGGAGGACATACGCAGCGCTTGCCATCGGCATGCCCTGCAGGGCAGTAGGTGGTATCTGTTGGGTTGATAAAATTCCCAACCGTGATGACCCTTTCGCGCTCTACTCGGGTTCCCCGTCGTGTGGTGTGAAAACGTGACCATGTACCTTGAGACATGACTTGACTCAAGGACGGCCCGTATGGCAATGATACGGGGCGTATGTTTTTAATGTGATATGGACCTGCCTGAAATGGAAAAACCGTTGTGTGCATCACTATTGATTGTTTTTTCTGCAGGTACCTTAACCATGAGTAGAACATTTTGTTTAGAAAACGTTTGTGAGTGATTGTTTTAGTGCCACCCCTTGAGACGTATATGCCGGTGTAACGCCGGTTAGGATTTTTGATTTGGTGAGGCAACGTAGTACCGTAATATGTTCTTAACTGCATGAAAAAGAAAGTTTTTAAAGAAAAGAGAAATTTTGGAGTTTAGGATTCCATTAAGGGTAATAAACTCTTATATTGAACTAAGAGTCAATTGGGAGTATAGAATCATTCACAAAGACATAGAAACAATCTCCCCTGTTTTCGGCAGAATTTTTGCTGAACTAGAACAGGACCTAACATTTGTTTGATTGAACCAATGGAGGTTAGGGATACATTTCTTGAAAGGTTTTCAAGTATTCTACACCTTTTCTGTAGAACACCAGAACAGAATCTCCCTCCAAATGGATGAAAATCTCAGATGAGTGTTAACTGTCAAAAAACAGAGCAGACCAAAAAAATGCTCTCTGGAATTTTCTGTAATTCAACCATAACTTCTTGTAGAAAAATCTCTAAGGGTCATGTAAGATATCGTTGGAAAGTTTATGATATTTGCTACGACTTTGTAGTTCAAAGTCTCTACAGATTTGGGGTACAATTTTATGAAATCTTGCGGACAAAACAGCTACTTTCAGAGGAGGTGCTGTCAAAATTGTTCCAGATTTCTGTCAACTTTGAAATATCATAACTCCTGATCCAGAATTGATATGAAGGCAAATAAATACTCGTTGGAAATATATTGAAGTTATATATAACTTTGATATTCAACTTGAGACATGAAACTGCCATTTTCATAATCAAATTCTGGGATTAGGCCAAATGGTCATTCTGAACAGAGCATTGCTCATTGCCCATGTAACTTAGGACTTGTTGTGGACATGAAAGTTTTTGTAATTCTTTATGTTCCATTACAGATTAATTTGTTATCTTTCATCATTCCTTGTTGTTGGTTTAAGTGTTTGACAAACTTGAGCAACATTGGTTATATTTCAGAATTGTCTAAAACCTTGTTTCCTTCACGTATGCTGCGCTGTTGATGTGATGCTTTTGCGGTTAATAATTTCGAGTTAAAGCTGAGTACACTCTTGGATATTAACTGTAAATTGCTCGCTCTTGCAGTATGGATCATACTCATTCCGGGTATGAAGTTGGTGGTTCCAGTCAGGATGGAAATGATTCGTCGCAGCGACGATCACCGCCATCATCAACCGGACTGGCGGAGGTGTTGGGAAGAATGGCTGAGTCTCTTGAGATATTGTTGCAGCAAGGAATCCGACGAGACCTCACAGCAAAACCCCACACTGAACACTTATCTAGATTTTCTAGCAAGACAACCACCGGTATTCTCGGAAGCTAAAGAAGTCTTGGAGGCAGATCATTGGCTCCGGGTGATTGAATCCAAACTGGGAATGCTCCAGTGTGATGAATATGAGAAGTCTTTATTTTCCGCTCAGCAACTTCATGGATCCGCTGGGGCTTGGTGGTCTGAATATCTTGCTAAGATCGCTGAAGGCCATCGTGTGACGTGGACGGAGTTTCGTGCTGCTTTCCGTGCACGTCATATCTGTGAGGGCATCGTCAAAACCAGAGTTGAAGAGCTCTATGAACTCAAACAAGGAGGCATGAGTGTTATGGAGTACTTTATGGAATTTAACCATTTAGTACAATATGCATCCGCTTATGTACATAAGGAGACGATGAAGTGTCATTACTTCTTCCGAGGCCTCAATGTGGAGCTTCGGACAAAAGTGGCACAATGCAATAAAGGGAATTATAGCGAGTTAGTTAATGCCGCTGTGATTCAAGAAATAGCTGAACTCGAGCATAAGGAAAGTAAGCGGAAGAGAAAATTATCACTGGCAAGTACGGGTGATTATCATCAAGAACAACCGGTGATATATTGCTTACCATCCGGGGTGGAAATTCAGTCCTTTGACGGACCACCTCAGATGCAATACTGTCCATATTCACCCATGGATGTTCAGCCACTGCTGCTGCAGCAACAAATAAGTATTTGTGCACCCCCACCTCAGCACAGTGCACAAGAATATCAACTACTTCCATATGAGGAAGATCTTGAGCTCGCATCGTACGGTACTTGTAGCGATGTAGAGCATATTCCTCAGGAGGGTCAAGTGACCCAGCAAAGCAGCAGTCACAGGTCATCTCAAGCTGCAAATAAATTCCATGGTCAGCCAAGGAGAACAGCACTGAAAGTGGGAAATATAAACTATATGGCAGTTGAAGACGTTCCCGTAGGAGAACCCGTGTTTGCGGGCATGTTCAGCCTACGTGATCAGCCCATGTTCGTGTTGTTCGACTCTGGTGCTACACATGATTTTATCAGAAAATATTATGTGGTCAAGCACCAAGTACCATCAACCACCTTGGCCGCATCTTATCAGATTAATTCACCGGGAGGTAGTAGGACAGCGGGCAGAATTGTTGCTCGAGCGTCTATATGTTTGTATAGGCGGATATATCCTACTACTTTTATCATCCTGGAAGGTTTGCAGATTGACATCATCTTGGGATGGCTTGGTTGACACATCACCAATCTATCTTTCATATTAGTTCACGAACGGTGCAGCTGAATTCAAAGAAGCACGGGCAACACACGTTGATTTTGAGAAATGTTGCACCGGAAGTCACTGCTGTCCACACCGTTGAAGCTAAGAAACTGGAGGACATTCCAGTGGTCCGGGAATATCCGGACGTGTTTCCCGAGGATCTACCGGGCATGCCGCCCGAACGTGAAGTGGAGTTCAAAATTGAACTAGCACCGGGAACCACACCCATCTCTCGGAGGCCGTATAAAATGGCACCGAAGGAACTCGTGGAGCTGAAGGAGCAGCTGAATGATTTGTTAAGCAAAGGCTTCATTCGACCCAGTTCATCACCATGGGGATGCTCCGCGCTGTTCGTCAAGAAAAAGAACGAGACTCTGAGGCTCTGTGTGGACTATCGTCCGCTCAATGCCGTAACTATCAAGAACAAGTATCCACTACCACGTATCGATATGCTTTTTGATCAATTAGTGGGTGCTTAGGTTTTCTCGAAGATGGATCTTCGGTCCGGATATCACCAGATAAAAATCCGGGCGGAAGACATACCCAAGACGGCATTCTCGACGAGATACGGGTTATATGAGTATCTCGTCATGTCACTTGGACTCACTAATGTTCCGGCCCATTTTATGTACTTGATGAATTCAGTCTTCATGCTGGAGCTGGACAGGTTCATCGTGGTCTTCATCGACGATATCTTGGTATATTCTAAGTCAGAAGAAGGCCGAGCATCTGCATATTGTGCTCCAACGCCTACGGGATCACAAACTATTTGCAAAATTTAGCAAGTGTGAGTTCTGGATCAACCAAGTGCCATTTCTTGGGCACATTATTTCTGCGGAGGGCATCGCAGGTTATCCGAGCAAGATCGTCGAAGTGCTGAACTGGAGTTCACCAAAGTCAGTCCACGAAGTCCGTAGTTTTCTCGATTTAGCGGGTTACTACCGGAGATTCATTCCGAATTTCTCCAATATCTCTAAACTGATGACTGAACTTCTGAAGAAAGGAAACAAATATGTGTGGAGTAAAGCATGTGAGGAGGCGTTCAAAGCATTGGTAAAGCACCTCACAACAGCCTCAGTGTTGGCGCAGCCTGATACAACTAAGGCTTTTGATGTGTATTGCGATGCATCCGGCATCGGCCTTGGCTGCATGCTTATGCAAGAAGGGCGAGTGGTCGCATATGGATCCAGGCAGCTTCGGATTCATGAGCAGAATTATCCGACACATGACCTCGAGCTAGATGCTGTGGTTCTTGCTCTAAAGATGTGGAGGCACTATTTACTTGGAAACTTAGTTCACCTCTACACCGACCACAAGAGTTTAAAGTACATCTTCACACAAAAGGAATTAAATATGAGGCAGCGAAGATGGTTAGAGTTAATCAAAGATTATGAACTGGAGATTCATTACCATCCTGGAAAAACGAATGTGGTTGCCGACGCACTTAGTCGGAAATCACATGTGCATAATCTAACCATGGCTGCAATGGAAGAATAAGAACCGAGCCTGCGCTTGGTTCCCTGTGGGTCATTGTTTAACCTTGCCCTCATTCCTACAATTCGTGATGAAATTGTAGAGGTGCAAAAGAAAGATAAGGGCATGGCCCATATCCAGAAGAGAATCGACAAAGGAGAAGCTAAGTGCTTCCGGAAAGATGAGAATGGTACGCTATGGTTCAAGAACCGTATAGTCGTACCGAGGGACATGAAGCTTCATAAGAAGATATTAGACGAAACTCATTTATCAAAATTTCCATTCATTCGGGTTGCAACAATATGTACCAAGATTTGAGAAACAAGTTTTGGGGGACACGGATGAAGCGGGAAATAGCTAAATACGTATCCGAGTGTGATACGTGTTGAAGGGTGAAAGCAGATCACATGAAGAAACCTGGTTTGCTACAGCCCCTTCATATTCTGTCATGGAAGCGGGAAGATGTGAGTATGGATTTCATTGTAAGGTTACCGCTCACATCTCGAAAGCATGATTCGGTTTGGGTAATCGTTGACCAATTAACCAAGTCAGCACATTTCATACTAGTGAATGTGGGATTCAACACCAAGAAATATGCGGGGTTATACATTGAACAGATATTATGCCAGCATGGAGTTCCAAGAACAATAGTTTCAGATTGTGGTGCACTGTTTGTTTCTCGTTTATGGGAACAGCTGCACGCAACTTTGGGAACCAAATTGCTTAGAAGCTCCGCATATCACCCTCAAACCAATGGACAAACCGAGAGGGTGAATCAAGTCTTGGAAGATATGTTGAGAGCGTGTGCCATCCACCACAGTCAGAATTGGGATGCTTATTTACCGTTGGCGGAATTCTCGTACAACAACAGCTATCAAATGAGTATCAAGATGGCACCATACGAGGCTCTCTACGGCCGGAGATGTCACACACCGCTGAATTGGTGCGAATCCGGTGAAAGAGTGACATTCGGGGTTGACCTTTTCAATGACGCCGAAGAACGAGTTCGGGACAGACAAGCAAATTTAAAGGCTGCTCAATCTCGACAGAAGAGTTATGCAGACCAGCGACGCCGACCGCTAAACTTCAACGTCAGAGAGTACGTATATCTCCATATCTCCAATGAAGGGAGTTCATCGATTCGGTGTAAAAGGAAAGCTCGCTCCCCAGTTTATCGGTCCATTTGCTATCACGGAGAAATGTGGACCCGTAGCCTACCGGCTTGAGCTACCGACGAATCTCGCTGGGGTGCATGACATATTTCACGTCTCCCAACTTTGAAAATGTCTCAAGAATACCACTGCTGTCCGCACTGAAGATCTCGAGACATTGCAACCGGATCTCTCCTATACCGAGCATCCAATCCAGATTATTGATGAAAAGTCTTGGTCAACTAGGAATCGAACGCTCCTATTTTATAAGGTATTATGGAGCAATCATACCGCGGAGGAAACAATATGGGAAAGTGAAGAATACCTCCGTTCGAACTACCCGGACTTGCTGTCCGCTCATATAAGGTAATTCTTCCTCTACCGCTGTATCTCTTCTTTATGAATCTCGGGACGAGATTCTTTTTAAGGGGGGGGGGATGTGAAATCCCAAAATTCTAGCAAGTGGAGCAGCAATTCACACAGAGAAAATGTGAGGGAAATTAAACTTTTGAATTTAAAGGTGTGAGCTCCAAGTCTAAACTTGAACTTGCAAAAATTTCCGGACACGGAGATCTAAAGTTACCATTTGGTTCTCCCCACATCCACGGATAGCCCGGCAAATTTTCGGAGCATTGGGAAAAGGTTTACTAGTCGTTGGAATTAAAACGGGGAAAATACGAATTTGAATTTAAATCTCAGTTTCAAATTCCGACTTCACCGAAATTCAAATTTGAGTGCACCATTGTGTTGCTCACATTTATTTTGGCCTATCTCCGAGTTTGATCAAATTTGGAGCTCGTTTGCTATTTTAAACGGAATCGGGGGATAAGAGGGGAGAAATGGGGCCCACATGTCAGTAGACTTCAATCCGAAGTCTTCTCTGTTTTCACTCTGATAGCACGCGCGCGCCACCTCCCTGACAGCTGGCTCCAACCGACATCCCATGCCACCTCTTTCTAATTTTCCCCGGCAGCCAAAGGATAAGTGGGTAAATTGATCACGTGAACCATCTTCCTCACCCACGCTCCACCCTCTGCCTGGTTCCCGTGTGTTTTTTCTCACGCGAAGGAAACTGCCGCTCTCTGTTCTTCACCGATCACACCATAGCAACTGAACTCCTTTTGCCCGAGCTCCCCACAGCAAAAAGCTTCGCCCCCAAGTGCTCTAGCCGGCTAGCAACTCCTCTCCATGGTCCCGAGCTCGTTTGCACCAAAAACAGCAAAAGTTGCTGCAGCTCCCGTGTGGAACACCGAAAAACCGAGCAAGGTCGCCGTGGACAGCCCGAACCGAGGAAGATCAAGCTCAAGCAAAACAATCCTTTGGTGCACCCACGAGCCTAGTTGCTCACCTCCAAAACTCAGCCCTAGCCATTGATCACAGAGGGAGAATTTCAAGATTTTCTCCCGGGCGGCACAAACTGACCCCGAGGTAAGGAATTGCAAAATTTGTCCTCAATTCGTGTTGGATGTGTTCCAAACTCTGCACACAAGTTCTTAACTGCCTAGAACACCTCCTCCATCGATTTTAGACCGAGAAATTGAGTGTAGAGCGAGGAATTCATTTAAGGAAAATTTTGTAGGAATTCTTACAGGAGTTCTATTTATTCGAAAATTCCCAAATTTGGGCAGGATATTCTTCCAAAAATCCTTGAACTCCAGTAAAAATGTCAGAGGCATTGGACTTCATTTTCTTGGCCAAATATTGATTCAATCTTGTATGTCTCTGAAAATTAGAAAAAATAACAAAAAGATTTTTCAGCTTTTAGCTCCAACTTGTAAAATTCATATCTCTGTGTAGGAAGCTCCAAAAATGGTGAAACCAAGTCTTATGGACTCATGAGATTCCCAAGTGTCTGAAAAACCAAATTTGGAGCATGACCAGATCCTAGAATTGCCATAGGAATTCAGAGAAGCCAAATAGCTAAGAAAATTCTTTAGGCCACATCTTACATCAACTTTGTCTGAAATGTTGCAAGCCATACCTCTATATGATCTATGGACCACTGTAAAAATTTCAGAGCAAGTTGAGATCATCCTCTTCATTTTTCTGCTGATTCTTTCCACTACCTTTCTTATGTCCATTAGATATAACTCTTTGATTTTTTCTCCCACAAACATCCACTGCCCACCTAAAGTTCTTCTCTGTTTCTGTCCATAACAGAGCTCAGCTCTCACTTTAGAGTTGGTCTAAATCAATTTTAGTTCATAAAACACATTTATTTTATAATTCATTTACTCGTATTAAAACTGTGCATATTCATATCGGTAGGAAACACAACGAAGGAGTTCGACGAGGAACTCGACTCGGATCAGCAAGTTGAAGATTTAATCGTCGCCAAGATACTGACTATAAAGTAGAACTAAACCTGCAGCAACATAAGGCAAGCCCCGGTTTGCATTTAACAGCTTTTTAGTTATATTTTACTTTATATCACTTTTATAGGTCTAGTATGTATTGTGCATTAGGTCAAGGTGATTGATACTCCAAATGCATGACCACAAAACCTTGGAGTTACAGGGTAGAACAGGTTACCTTCGTGTAGTTTTCTGCTAGGCTTAAGTTGTGTAGGATCCGGTACAAGTCGGGTAGTTGGAAGCTACTCGCGAGTTTAGGATGTTGGTTCAGCGGGGTATGATTCTAGAGAATGAAAGTTCTGGAATGGAAAATGAGACCGAGCAGAGAGTAGGAGCAGCAGGACGTTGGGCCTATGTGGCTGTAGCTCTGTTTGTGTCCGTTAAGGACCGATGCGTATGCCGCCCTGCTGAGCAAGTTTGAACAGTACCAGATGCATACTGGAATTATGGGGTCCAGGAAACCGATGTAACTCGGGTACTCTCGTGTCGAAACTTATACGGCCATCCTTTGGGGGTTGGTGTAAGAGGTGTAAACCTGCTAGCAGAGCAACTTCGACGTATTCCGGGTAGTGGCCCTTTTGATGGATCGGCATAACTAGTTCAGCATTGGAATGACGGGTGAAAGGTTGCTGCATACAACATAAGAAAGAGCTCTTGTGTGAGTCTTTCGAGGCGGGTGTATGTGTCGTGTATTTCAGGTGTGTCCTGATTCGAATCACCGTCCCTCGCGGTTATATGAGCACCACTTGTTCACTGAGTTGTGACGTAGTAAGTACTTCCAGATGAAGTGAGATGAATCATTGCTGTTGTGAAGTTCATAAATTCATTGTATTGCCAACCATGCATGCTATAGTTGAAGAGCCCACTAAGTTTATATTCCACTTTGGGCATCACCACATCGGAGGAAAGTGTTTCTTGTTTAATTGTGGACTTCGGATGTGAGGGCTTCCTAAGGCATAATAATCTGCTGCTATTAAACTGAAAGTAAGGATTAACATGTAGGCGTGTCTTTATTGCATCATACTTTTCCTATATTATTAATCCCTTCATGTAGAGTTTCATGTTTAGGAGTGTCGGTTAAGTCTTGCTAAGCCATTGTGCTCACGGTTGCATTATTAGTGTTTTGTAGGTTATAAAATTTGCTATGAAGATGGTTGTTCGGTGAGCCATCAGCGACTCACCAGAAACCCTGTCGCTGCACTCATCTCTGTGGAAGCTAATAAGAAGCATCCGCGGGCTGGACGTCTTCTCTTTTGCATAGTTAGGATCAAGAGTAAGTGTGTATGTATATTCCGCTGCATGTACCCTCGTGGTACAATATTTTGCAAATGACATTATCTTGAGAAATAAAAGACTTTGTACTTTATGGTTCTTTTCGGGTATGCTGTTCGGTGCCGCATCGCATGGCACCACCCAACGTGTATCTTGGAGTGTGGATCCCGGATGGGGTTCCCCACACCAGGCATAAAACCAAACTGGTTTTTAGTGACATTGGTCACTGTCCTCAATCGTTGTTCAATCACTCTCTCTCAAAGCTTCATAGTATGACCCATAAGCTTAATCCCTCTGTAATTAGTACAACTTTGAATATCTCCTTTATTCTTAAAGATAGGTACTAATACTTTTCCTCCACTCTTCAGCCATCTTGTTTGACTGGAAAATGTGTTTGAATAGCTTTGTAAGTCATGCTATTGCCACGTCCCCAAGGCGTATTCACACCTCAATAGGGACATCATCAGGGCCGAGGGTCTTTCCTCCTTTCACCCTTTTCAATGCCTCCTTAACCTCAAACTCTTATATCCTCCACATGAAACGCCTGTTGGAGTCATCAAAGAAGTCATCCAGCTCGAGCATAGTGCTCCCATTCCCATCATTGAATAGCCCATTAAAGTAATCTCGCCATCTATTATTAATCTCTTCGTCCTTCACTGGGATGTGATCTGCTCATATTTGATTCATTTAACTTGATTGAAATCCCGCAAATTTTTGCTGTCTTGTATATGTCATTTTCACCTTCTTGTCTCTAATTTCTCATATAACTCATCATAGGCATGTCCTCTTGCTCTACTCACAACCCACCTTGCATTTGTCTTGGATTCTTTTTACTTCAGCATGTTGCTTGCGCTTCTATCGTAATGTCAAATCTTATAACACTCCTTCTCATATAACTCATCATAGGCATGTCCTCCTGCTCTACTCACAACCTGCCTTGTATTTTTCTTGGCTTCTTTGTACTTCGGCATGTTGCTTGCGCTTCTATCATGATGTCCACTCTTATAACACCCCTTCTCCTTAATGGCCTTTTGTACATCCTCATTCCACCACCAAGTGTCTTTATCTACAAGTTAGTTTCCTTTTTGTCACAACAAACACCTCGCTAGCTACCTTCCTAATGCAAGTTTTCATCTTCACCCACATACTATTTGCATCTCCATCTTCCCCTAGGATCCTTCTATGCTCACCTTGTTTTTAAAGGATTCTTTTAATTCTCCTTTTAACTTCCACCACTTTGTTCTTATGATTTTGACACCTTTGTCCCGCAAAACACGTGCGTGGAAGCAAAAGTCAACTACCACAAGCTTATGTTGTGTTAGAACACACCCCTGGGATAACCTTACAATCTAAACACGCCTGTCGGCGTTTTGGACTTCCGGATAGTAATGTACCGTGCGTTCTACCTCAAGATAGCCTAGCTAAGAATACAAGAAGTATTATCCTGGTTTGGGCAAGAATGACATACGTCCAGCTAGGGTGTCTCACTTGTTGTTACTAAAAAATGGGGTTGTTCTTACAAGTACGAGAGCCTGCCTCATAGAACCGGTAGGTCTCTCTATTTATTCTCTCTCTCAGCATTCTCTCTCCTCCTCGTCCCCCCTCCATGTTGCGGAGGGGAGGCGAGTCGTGGGCACAGGATGGCTTGTCTTGTCGCTCATTTGACAAGGCACTCAATGGTGCTGTCGTACTCGTGGCCTGCTTCCGCTCCTGCTCCCGTCCCGTCGCTGGGGAGTGATCCATGCCGAGGTGCACGCGCGCCCCCACTCCACTCCTTTTTGGTCTCGTCGGAGGTGATGGGCATCCAATGCTAGAGCCAGGGGATACTCGATTACCCTTACACTCGGCTGAGGCGGTGTCTTCCCCGCATTGAAGGCCACCTACTTCTCTCATACTCGAGGTCGGGCTCGGGTTTTCCCTCGGGGGCTCGAACTTTGTTTCCGGGTCGCCTTGGGGATGAGTCTTTGCGTCCAGCCTAGGGGTCGGCCCCGGGCTCTTCGTCGCGCATCCTCCCGAGTCCAGGCTCGGGCCTGCTCCGTCCTCCCTCGTGGGACGCTCCCTCGCCACTTCTCCCGGATTCTGGGCCCAGAACCCCGTTACTAGCCCCTGACCGACCTCGGTGATCGGTCGGGGGGGGTGAACTCCAATCGACCTTGTATCTGCATAACAAAAAACAAAGCAAAAAAAGAAAGGTCATTAGTATTCAACAAATAAGGCAACGATGTGTGAACCTCCAGCGGTTAGTCACGACCGTGGGTCGTCCCCGCCGGGTTCCTGCGGCGAGCCCCCGGGTCTCTCTTTTGAGGGACCGGTGTTGTCGTTTATGGTGAGTCCGTGGCTCGGAGGGGTTGGGTCGATTGGGGGCTTGCATCGATGGCCAAGTCTCCGAGCCTAGTGAGTGACATAATAGGTGGAGCCGAGTGAAACCCATTCATCCCGTTTGTTTTGGATGGTCGGAACCATCGGCCCTGCTTCACGCCGAGGTCTATATGGTTGAGGCTTCAATGCCCACATTTCATTGATTCCCAGCTCGAGGCATACGCGTGGTTCCCGAGCTGTTCATTGTCTCGGGCGGCTCGCTGCCGACCCTTCGGGGGGCTACCTTGGCGATTGTTGTGTTGGGGCTCGGCTACAAGCTTAGAAGCGTTGGGGGGATTCATCCCACTCAAAATTGTCTTAATCGTGGACTGCTTCACGTTGCTTGCCCCTCATTCGGGGTCGCCCCGGGCGGCTCCTGAGCCATCCGCTAGCCGGCCTACGAACCCAGGAATTTCGAGCCCATTATGTGAACTGGAGACTCACCTTCCTTCTGCGGTCGTGTTGCCCTCCATCTCGTTCGGGTTCTATCAGGGTTGAGGAGGTGCCACTCGATTTTGCTCCCACACCGAGTTATGATTTCACACCACAAAGTCTGGTGGGACCTCTCCACCTCCTGGGTTAACTCCACCGTGGGGAAAACGAGGAGGCACCGCTCGACTCGATTCCCCAGTCGTTTTAAGCGATTTTGCGAATGGGGGGCCTCGCGGCGGTATGAAACGTCGTCAATGCCCTGACAGTTGCAAAACCGGGCATCGTTTTGACGCCCTTATATTTCTTTTCTTCAGGATATCTCACACGGGCTCGCTTGTGTTGCTTTCGAGTTTCTTGTCTTGTGCAACGCTCTTCCTTCTCTTTGCCTCCAACCAAGAAAAAAACCCAACCTTTATTCACCATGTCCGCGTGGATTTTCTCTCGCATGAGCTCGAGCCAGATCTCAGAGTTCGCCGCGTGTGGGTTGCTTTCATCGAGGGTTGCCCATTCCGTCTGACTCCCCGAAGGGGAGAATCCCTCCGCCACGCGATGACGAAGTTGTCTCCTTTCTCGCACTCCATGCGCGAGGATTTGGGGTCCCAGCGCATCCCTTCTTCCAGTGGCTCCTCGGCGAATACAGCGTAGAACTTCATCAGCTAACGCTGAACCGAATTCTTCATATGTCGGTGTTCGTCACTTTGTGCGAGGCTTTCCTCAAGGTTGAGCCGGATCTCAATCTATGGAAATTCTTCTTCTGGATGCGAGCCTCGACGAATAATTCCCCGCTTCCCGATCTCAACGGCGCTTGTCTTCAACTTTGCGTGCAGCAGAAGCCTATTTTTCCACCCCCCTTTGGTCCTCGCTCAAAGGGTGGCATCTATGATCCAGCCCCTCAAAGTCCGAGGGCACCCGATGTCGGGATATCTGGGTCCCTTGGATCCCACGAGAGAGTCGGAGGTGGAGCTGTCATCCTCGAAGGTGGCGGCGAGGATGAAGGACCTTATCAGGACAGCCCCTGCAGATGATGTCGTCCCTACTGCGCTTCCCCTTCCCGTGACCGCGCTCTTTGCCAGTCCTTGCGTTGACCCGCGTGGAGTGTCCGGCCACGCGCCAAACCTGAAGTTGAGGGAGTGAAAGGTGAAGGTGGATCCATCCGCGGTCCGACTCCATCTATCGAAGTCGGGGCGATACCATGCTGCTCATGGAAGTATTGGCTTTTTCTAGTGTTGTGTTGGTGTTGGTTAGCATGGGTGCGTGGTATTCTAACCGTCCCCCATGGCGCAAGAAGTTGGAACCAAACGCCGACGCTCTAGTCGGCAAGCCGGCGGAGGTGGCTCGTTCGACTTCAGTCGTGGGGCGAGGGCAGGCGCCGCTGGGCTGATCATGGACCTGGCACCGCTGGCTCCCGCTCTCGAAGAGGTTGATACGGTCCCCAAGGGTTCAAGACCTCTGCCGCTGGTGACGCTTGGCAGTGAGGAGAGCGGGGCAGAGTCGACCGCGGCTCGTCCCGCCATTCCCCAGGAAAAGCCCTCGCCGGCCCTTGGGAAAATTGCTACCATGACTGCTCGAGGCTTGGCTCCGGTCGTGACTCCGGGGGATCCGGCGCCGCCGACCGGCCGAGAGGGTGTTGTTCCCGCCTCGAGCATTTCTCCATCCGAGCTCGCGCGGTGGGAGCAGGACTGCACGGATGTAGAGAGTTCTTGTGCCGAGCTCGCGGTTGCTCATGCTAGCCTCATGAGTGGGTATGAGCGCGTGGGCGGTGCGCTCGATCGACTTCAGAAGGCCGCTCCGCAGCCAGTTGAGATCTCGGTTCCGCCCCTGCTTTGTCTGCTTGGTTCATTTCGCTCCTTTTTTTAGTGTTTCCACTCTTTCCAGGATTGATCCAATGGGCGGACGAAAAGTCACGTCTCGCCTGGGAAGGCGAGCTTTGTCAGATGGAAGCAAAGCCCGTGCTGGCAGTGGTGTAGGCGGAGAATGCTCGAGTTCAGGTGGAGGCTGTTCGAGCTGCCAAGGAGAAGGCAACCGCTGTTGGTCACGCGCTGGCGGCGGACACCAAGCTTGTGGGGCTCATGACGCAACCTAGGCTACCTTGGACGAGGCGACCAAGGCACGGGTGGCTGCGGAGTCCAGCGACAAGGAAGCTCAGGTCTTTTGGCATCTCTTTACCCAGCTCTGTTTTGTATCTTCAGAGACAAAGGGTCTTCTAGCCGAGGCGGAGAAGGTGCTCGGGAACCAGGACGCAGAGCTCGTAAGCCTTTGTTCCTGACTTTCCGAGGTCGAGGCGGATCTGCAGGGGATTCGTGTCGCGGTTGCAGCCACCTGCGACCTGGTTCTGGGTCCATCTGATGACGCCTCCTCGGACAAGGACTTCATCAGGGGCCGGATGAAGAAAGTCACCGAAGAGCTCAGCGCGCTTCGGGCCTTCCTTGACAGCCTTCGGAACGCGGGCCGCTCCGTCTGTCGCGTGGTGCTCGGCGAGTTCTCAGAGGAGAGGCTTGGTGCAGAGCTGACGTCGGTTGAGGACCGGCTTGCAACTCGCTTGTCGTCCTATGGCAGCGACGGGGCTGGTGCTATCGCACTACCTTGGCATGGACCTCGAGACTGTTGGAGAGGACTTCGCCGACAGCCCTTCCTACGAGGAGCTGAAGGTGCTTCCTCGACAGGTCGAGCCGGTGGCTCGGTACCTGCAGGAGATTGTCCCTGACAACTGCATCAGTAGATGGAGGACGTGGACAGAGATGACAATGGGTCAGGTTTGGGTCGGGTAGAACAAAAACCCGTCCGAAATAAAAAAGATTGCGGATGAAATTTGAGACCCGCACCCGTGGGTGAGATTTCGCACCCGCACCCGTCGGGTTTTGGGCGAATTTTGGGTGCCCGTCGGGTTTTACTTTTTATAAACATACTGCAATGTTTAATAAATAAGTCTAACAAATTATACATTTTGAATGGCAATACAAAAAAATATTAAGTTGCTTATAAGGATTGTAAATATAGGTTGTGATAAGTAAAATGAAAAAATTAAATTATAGAAAACAGTTAATTTGACTTTAAAATTATAAACATAAATTCTTTCTGGTGCCCGTCGGGTACCCGCGGGTGCAAAACAAAACCCGCACCCGCACTCGCGACAAGTCGGGTCGGGTGCGGGTTAGACCGCGGGTGGAAAATCCCACCCGCACCCGTGGATGGGATTGCCATCCCTAGAGGTGGAGCGGCAACAGCTAGAGTAGTTCGTTCGTAGTCTTGTATCTCTTCCCTCTTTTTCTTGTTAAAGAATGATCAGAGAAGGGAGGCAAGTTTTCGACTTATATTCTTTGCTTGTTCGTGCCGTTGCTTTCTCCGGGCGCTCTTGTTAGCTGCGGACTTGATATCTTTTGTGGGGGTGGGGGGGGGAGGCTCGGGCTCTTTGCGTTGCGCCTCGTTCGGACCGTGGCTGTGCTTTGGGTTGTCATTGTCACTTGGCCATTGGTCGCGTGGCGCAGCCATTGGTCCCGGGGCCTGGGCGCTTTGTCCGCTATACCTCGTTTGGACCCTGGCTGCGTTCTGGGTTGTCGTTGTCCCTTGGCAATGTGTCGTGCGGCTCTGTACGTGACAGGGTCAAGTCCTTTGGTGGGAGCTTCTGAGGCTTGTGCGGTTTGAAGAGGGGATCACCCCTTTTGCCTCGCTTGGACCGCGGCTCCGTTCAGGGTTGTCGTTGTCCCCTAGCCGTTGGTCGCACAGTTTGGGATAAAAAGGGCCCGGGTGCTTTGCCCGTTATGAGCTTTTAAGGCTCCATATGGACGTGTGCTTTTCCGTTGTACCTCGTTCGGACCCTGGCTGCATTCTGGGTTGTCGTTGTCTCTTGGGTTGTCGTTGTCCCTTGGCCATGGGTCATGCGGCTCCGAACTTTGACAGGGTCAGGTCCTCTGGCGCAAGCTTCCGGGGCAAGTACGCTTTGAGGAGTGAATTGCCCCCTTTGACCCGCTTGGTCTACGGCTTCATTCGGGGTTGTCGTTGTCCCTTAGCCATTGGTTGCGTGCCTCTAGAAAAAGGGGCCCGGGCACTTTGTCCTCGAGGTGGTTCATATGGTCGTGTAGCCCCCAAGCATCGTGGGGCAGGAGATATACTCTCTCTGCCACGCGGCATTCCCTGAGTTCGGTCGGTTGCTGACTCCGCTTCAGGGCTCGGCCTCCTTATGCGTAGAATCGCCTGAGTTGCTCGATAATCCACGCGTTGGGGAGGGCATTGCTGTTGATGTCAGCCAGGCAGTAAGTGCCAGGCCGAAGGACGGTAGAGACGATGTACGGGCCTTCCCATGGGAAGGACAATTTGTGTCTGTCCTTGTTGTTCTGGATCCTTTGGAGGACCAAGTCCCCCGCTCGGAAGGCTCGAGGGTGGACTCGCCGTTCTTGGTAGCATCACAATGCCTGCTAGTATTTGGCCAATTGTAGGAGTGCGACATCACGGGGTTCATCAAGCTGGTCGACAGAGTCTCGCCTGGTCTGCTCGAATTGTAGGATCGAAGAGCACGTGAAAAGCTACCAGAGGGGGGTGAATGGTAGATTCAAACTTTTCGCAGCGGAAACAACAAAAACCCCTCAGCAAAAATCAATCGGTTAAAGAAACCGTGTCTGCAAGTGTTTTCAAACGTGTTCAACTGTGACAAATTAATTATAGAGGTAGAGAATCAAGTCACGGATCTAATGCAACAAGAATCACTTGAAAACACGAAGTAAAACTTGAGATACGATCAAAATATTAAACGAAGATCAATCTGTTCTACCCGATATAAAACAGATTTGCAACGCTGCAAAGAAACTCGTGTATATCAAAAACTACAGATCCGAAGCTCTTGAAAATTTCACAGATGATAGATAATTGAGTTGTGAAGACAACCCAAAAGGAATCATGTCAATCGGATCTGTAAAACTCGAGTTATGAACGAAACACCGAAGCAACGTCGGTCTGTCCAGAAACTCGGCGAGAAAGACTTGACGAAAAACAAGTCGGACGAACAAGGCACAAAAGCTCCTCGAAACTATGAACTTTATTCAATAGAAACACAAGAGGAACAGCCCAAACTTCTCTCCCCACGAGAGCTCTGGCCTCCCTTGCTTTTATAGCCAGCTCTTAGGCTAAACAATCCAATCTAGGACTCCTACTCCTAATTGGACTCGTATCCTAACTTACCATAACTGCTCAGGACTCTCCTATTCGCAGATAGAAGCAATTGTGAGACTTCCAAACACCTTAGGAACGTCCTAAACATTCCTAAAACAACTCAATTTCGTGCCTAGCACGAAATCCTATCATAACCAACTCAAATCTTCCATATTTGAGCCATATCCGACTCAGCCTCAGCCTGAGTACGCAATCTAGCCGGTTGGACCTTTCCGACCAATTCTTTACGTCCACTTCTCTTCATCACACCTTGGAACAATGTTGCCACGTCCATGCACTCCTTGCACACGTGCAAACACCTTCCAACGACGTACACGCAACCTTAATATGCACTGCCCTTGATCCAAACATGATGCGCGACCTCCCGATCAACTCAACCACAGCTCCTCCCGAACTTGGTTGTTGGAACCTCATCTCCTCCCTGAGACTAGTCCAAGGATCCCGTCACCAGCCATGTCTTGAACTTAAGCAACACCTGCACATGAATAAACAACCAATTCTTCCGAGCACAAGTCCTCGACTTGACTCACGTTAGTTCGAAAACCACAACACCTTACATGAGCACGTCACATAAGCATGTTGCAAACCATATCAAATGGTAACAGCCATAACCACCAAAACACACCAAAAACTTAGCAAATTAATACTAAGCAAACCTTCTCATAAAGCAAGTTTGAAACATTGCGAGTTAAAAGCAAAAACAAGACGTTGCAGTTCTACGAGTTGAACTTCACGGGAGCTCCCTAAAAACAAGCTCCGGACCTCACAGAAGCTCTCCGGACCTTGCAGGAGCTCTCCGGACCTTGCGTCGGACCTTGCCAACACTTGGCGGACCTAACAAAGAACTTGTCGAACCTTGCCACAGAAGAATGTTTTGGCAATATTCAAAACTTTGAATGTTAATGCTAACTTTTATCCTAATTGCCAATGTATTCAGCACACATAGGTCTCACAGCATTGCTGTTGATGTCAGCCAGGCAGTAAGTGCCAGGCCGAAGGACGGTAGAGACGATGTACGGGCCTTCCCATGGGAAGGACAATTTGTGTATGTCCTTGTTGTTCTGGATCCTTTGGAGGACCAAGTCCCCCGCTCGGAAGGCTCGAGGGTGGACTCGCTGTTCTTGGTAGCATCACAATGCCTGCTAGTATTTGGCCAATTGTAGGAGTGCGACATCACGGGGTTCATCAAGCTGGTCGACAGAGTCTCGCCTGGTCTGCTCGAATTGGGTTTCTTCTTACGCCTTGGTTCGAGGCGAGCCGTACTCGAGCTCAGTCGGTAGGATGGCCTGCACGCCATACGCCATGAAGAAGGGGGTGAAGTCGGTGGATCGATTGGGCGTGGTGCGTAGGATCCACAGCACGGCTAGCAACTCGGTGCCCAACGCCTTGTGTACTTGTTGGGGCGACCGAAGATGCATGGCTTGAGTCCCTGTAGTATCATGCCATTGGCTCCCTTGACATGCCTGTTGGTGCGTGGGTGGGCCACCGACGCCCAGTTGACCCGGATGTGGAAGTTGTCGCAAAATTAAAGAATTTTTTTCCCTGTGAATTGGGTGCCGCTGTCGGTGATGATTGTGTTGGGCACCCCGAAGAGGTACACCATGTCGCGGACAAAGATCGTCGCTTGTTTTGACGACGCCTTGACGAACAGCTTTGCCTCGATCCACTTAGTAAACTTGTCCACCGCAACGAGGAGGACGGTGTAGCCCTGGGCGCCCTTTTGAAAGGGCCGAAGAGGTTGAGCCCCCACACAGCGAAAGGCCACATGAAGGGGATGGTTTAAAGGTCCTGGGCTGGGGCGTGTATCTGCCGGGCGAAATACTGGCAGCCTTTACATGTACGCTTAATTCGCTCGGCATCGGACACGAAGGTCGTCCAGTAGAAACCCTAGCGTATGCCTTTCCGACCAGGGATCTCTGGGCCGCGTGGTGTCCACAGATCCCTTCATGGATGTCCAGGAGCAACTCCTTTCCTCGCTTGCTCGGGATGTAACGTTGCAGAATCCCGGTGATGTTCCGTCGGAAGGGCTCACCCTCTACGAGGATGAACGTCTTGGCCCGGCGTGCGACTCGCCGCGCCTCAACCTCCTGGGGGGGGAGGGGATTTCCTGTTGTCAGGAACTCGATGTATGGGGCCTGCCATCCCGGCTCGATGATGTTGGCACAAAGGTAGGGCTCTATCGAGCGACTCAGCCGTGATTCTTCGATGTGGATAGATGGTAGGAGGAGGTCGGTAACGAAAACACCTGGGGGCAGGGCCTCGCGGCTGGAGGCGAGATTGGCCAATGTGTCGACCGCACCATTGTCCCATCTCGGGACATGGGAGAGCTCTAGTCCTTCGAACCTGTCCACCAGATTCCACGCTGCCCGACAGTAGGCTTCCATACGGGGGTCGTGGCAGCTCGACTCCTTCATCATCTACTTGATCACGAGCTCATAATCGCCGTATATGTAGAGTCTCCGTACGCCGAGCTCGGCTGCGGTGCGGAGTCCCATGAGGAGGGCTTCATATCCCGCGATGTTGTTGGTTGTCTTGAAGTGCAACCGCCACGCGTACTCTGATCTTCTTCTGTAGAAATAAGGACAATGCCGCTTCCTACGCCGTTAAGGATTAGCGATCTGTCAAAATACATTACCTAGTACTTGCAATCGGTCGGGGCTGGAGGTGCTTGTGCCTCGGTCCACTCCGTGATGAAATTGGCCAGGGCTTGGGACTTGATTGCTGTTTGGGTGACGCAGGATATATCGTATCCCATG
Source organism: Neostapfia colusana (assembly GCA_030760725.1). Taxonomy (NCBI): domain Eukaryota; kingdom Viridiplantae; phylum Streptophyta; class Magnoliopsida; order Poales; family Poaceae; genus Neostapfia; species Neostapfia colusana. Next base: position 49,604,792 of record JASWHV010000020.1, read on the forward strand.
AGCTCTCACTACAGGAATCCAGTAAATCTACGGCGGCCAAATTAATTTACAACGACTAACCCCACAACTGTCATAAATAAGTTTATTTATGACGGCCAGGGTCGAGCTGTCGTAAACACCACCTAATTTACGACGACCAGGGTCTGGCCGTCGTAAATAAAGGGTATATACCCGCAGGCCCGGGGTCGGTGCGGGCATTCACGCTCGCGCCGACCCCGAGCCCGCTGCCGCCGCCCCCGGCCCACCACCCCCAGCCACCGCTGCACCGGCACCCGCCGCCGTTGCCCCGACCGAGACACCCGAGCCCTGGCCAGCCCCGGCCAGCAGCAAAGCGCAGCCCTGGCCCCCGCTGCCGCCCCGGCACCTCCACGCCCTCGGCCGCCGGCGCCCCCGACCCGGCATCCCGCTGCCCTGCCCCCGGCCCCGAGGTCCCGCGCAAATCGAGCACGTCGCAGCCGTCGAGAAGTTAGTTTTTTTAATTTAGTTGATAATTGGATTTAGTTTAATTAATTTAGTTATTAATTTTTATTGTTTAATTTATTGCAAATTGTTTTATTAGTTTTAGATTGAATTTAGTTTAGTTGTTGTTGGTAACCTGCAGACCGGGTATCCTCGCGTAGTGAAGAAAAAAACAACCTGGGCCCCGTCTTTCCAACTTAGGCAGGCCCCAGCGTAAGTCACGTGCCCTGGGCCCCATGGGCAGTCCCGGGGTCACCACGTGTCTTTAGGCCCTGAGCCTGACTACCGGCCGGGGGTGGCATGGAAGCCGCCGCGGAGGGCTCCGGCGCTGCCACGTGCCAGGAACCTCTGAGCCACACCCTCCGCCAGAGAGAGCTTCGGAGGTGCCACGTGCCCTACGGCTCTGGGTCCGACCTCCAGCATGGGAGGGCTCTGGTGCTGCAACGTGGGCGACGACTCCAGGCGTACCTTCCCCCAAGGAATGCTCCGGATGTGCCACGTGTCCTACGGCCCCAGGCCTGACCTCCAGCATGGGAGGGCTCCGGTGCTGCCGCATGTCCAACAACTCCGGACCACCCACTACTCCGCAAGGCAGCTCCGGTGGAGACGCGTGTCCCGGGGGCCAGCCGCCCGGATGTCACACCGGCGAGCAACGGGCAGATGGCCAAGGAGTAAAGAGGAAGGTATGCTGCCAGACCGAGAATTCAAGGCTCGCGCCTTCCCTAGAAGCATGGCGCACGGCGCACGCCTCCGTTTCCCGTATGCGCAACATTACAGTGAAAGACAGGACAGCAAGGCGTGACGGCACAACAGTGCCGCACAACGGCGTAGAGCTGCCTAGCAGAGCGGGAAGACGTGAAGACAAGACGAGGACTTCATCATCACCAGCCACCCGGTAAGAGGCGCCCAGCTTGTCAGGCAGCGCGCCTTAACTCCACCGACAGTGACAATGCATATAGTTGTAAATGCCTATAGCTCATGTATAGGAGACACATAGCTGTGGGGCCACCTGTGGGGCCCTGGGCCACCTTGTAAGTGCCCCGTCCTTGTGGCTATAAAAGGACCGGGGCAGCCTCCGGGCAAGGGGTTTGGAACCCAGCCAACCCATACATTGATACGCGCAAGTAATACAACAAACACACCTGTGGATGTAGGGTATTACGCTCCGGCGGCCCGAACCACGTAAATCTTCGTGTCCCTCTTGCCATTGTGCTCCGACCTTAGAGAACCTCTAGCCCCACCAAAAAAAGAATTTCCGCAGGCTGCTTCTGAGTAGACCAGGGGAAGTGTCGCAGGGAAACACTTCAACATTTGGCGCGCCAGGTAGGGGGTTTTGGTTCTTGAAGTTGTTCGTGAAGCACACAATGGTGAACATCCAATCTGTTGGAGGTTCTTCCCACCCCTCGCGCCGCCAACGGCAGAGGGGGCAGGAAGCGTCCTCTGGTCCTGGAGCGGGACCGTCTGTCCTAGTGCCAGTCCCTACGGCAACAATACCAGTTCCCTCCTGGCAGCCTTCGGTTGCGACGGCGCAAGCGCCGACTAAGGCCAGCCCGAAGAGTGTGATGCTAGCAGCCCGCGCACTCCTTCACAACCCCCCGTGCATGGGAGCTTCCCCGTCCGCTGCTGAGTAGTGGCGCAACGACATCGACCACCTGGTCGTCGCTGCGCTTAACTTGCCGAGCCACTGGAGACGGCGGCCAGAAACGGTGCAGCTGCTGCCCCGTGCCCTAACAAGGGAATACAGGATGGCGACAACCCACTCGACAGTGACTTCCAGGCTCCTCACCAGAGACCTCAAGGGTGAGCTGGACCGCCGCCGTCGTCAGAAAGAAGATGGACGCGTCACCATCGAGCGGCAGCGCGAGTGGCGTCGTAGCCTCGGGGAGGAGTATGGTACCCCAGGTACCATGCGCCCCATCTATGTGGGCTAGAGCCCCGTCTTCCTAAGCTCAGTGGGAGGTTGTATGGCTCTAGCCCCACACCTTCGTATGGCGATGTGGCTGCGCAAGTTCCGGCCACACTTGCTGAAGAAGTTCGACGGGACAGTCAACTTCGTCCAGTTCCTGCAGATCTACTCCACCGCCATCCTAGCTGCAGGAGGGGATGAGGCCATCATGGCCAACTACTTCCCCATGGCCTTGACCGGTTCGGCATGGTCATGGCTCATGAATTTACCCCAGGAGTCCATAACCTCCTAGGAAGAGTTGTGCCGACAGTTTACGGCCAACTTCGGGGGTTCTTACATCCGACCAGGCTCGGAGGCCGACCTCTAGGCCTTGCAACAGCAACAGAGAGAGTCGCTGCACTCCTTCATCCAGCGTTTCTCCCAGGTTAGAAACACCATCCCCCGCATCTCCAACGCCTCCATCATCGTCGCCTTTCGACAGGGCATCCGCGACAAGAAGATGCTCCAGAAGTTGGACACGCACGACGTGCAGGACGTCTCCGAGCTCTTCAGCTTGGCGAACAAGTGTGCCAGCGCCGCGGAGGGCCGCTACTGGCACATACCGCCCAGCAAGGGGGGTGAGTCCGCCAGGGAGAGTTCTGGCAGCAGGAAGAAGAAGACCGGCGGCAAGGACAAGCCGCTGGCTGGGACTCACATTGCAGCAGCAGTAGCAGCTGCAGGGGGCCGGGGTCCGCGCGCCGACAAGCGTCCACGTCAGCTGTCCGGCGGCGATGATGGTTCCCAGTGGTGCCCGGTCCATGACACCAACCGGCACAGCGCCAGCGAGTGTCGGGAGATCCAGAGGCTGGCGGAGCGCTTCCGAGTGCTCCGGCAGCAACGCCAAAATGGTGCACCCGCCAGCGGGAGGGTAAGGAAAAGGCTGACCCAGAGGTCAGCACCTTCCAGGAGATGGAGTTCCAAGATGCCAAGCGGGCGTTGAAGGTCATCTAAGAACAAAGAGAGAGCTCCGACTCCGACCACAGCGAGCGACGCAAGACGCTCCACGCCTAACTGGTCGTTCCCCACTTCATCGTGCGACAAGGGCTCACACGATGCCCAGCCATACGGCGAAGGGTAAGCAGCTCAAGGTAAGGCTACCTGGTTCCTCGGCCAATGCTCTCTCGAGGAAGGGTGACAAGCCTCCCCTCAGCTGGGAGGGTCCCTCCAGACCAGTACAAGCATACCGCTGCAGGTACGCCGCCTGGCTGTAGGGGTGCGTATCTCTACCCATACCGCCTGATATAGGACACCTCAGTAAGTTCTATCCTTAGTGCAGTGGTAGGATGTTTTTTTTTCTTTTTCTCTTTCTTGTAAGGGTGTCATAGAGACTAGGAACATTGCGTAGAACAGCTAAAAGCCCCAGAAGGGTCCAGCTACTCTTGTTATCTGGGGCGGGTCGCTGCATTATTACATGGTCTGTTGCCTCCTATCGCCCGAAGGAAGCCAGAAATAAGAAAAAATGTATCCTTTCCTGTGTACTCTATTCACAGTTTATGCTACCTCATGCATATCAACTATAGGCAGCATGTCCGGAGCCCGTGCTGCTGGAAGGTTTCCTCGCCGAAAGGTTAACGCCAGCGGAAGGTCCAGTGTGTAGCCTGCTATGACTGGTACCGCACCCGTAGTATACAGATCCTGCCTCCTCAGTGCAGCGACTGAGTACTCGATGGACAGAAGGAGCACATCTACGGACAAGAGGGGTAGTCGGACCCCGGACATTGCCCCAATACCCCTCTCATGTTTTATTTCCATACCGCTCCGGCCTGTCGATTTTTCTGCGTTCCACCATAGCAAGAGTCGTGCTATCCTCCCGTAGGCGGGTCTGCTTAAGGTATCTGTGGTGTACCGGGATCAGGTGGTTGTTTCATTGCTCGAGAGCCTTATGGTGCCGAATAGCCCTCCCCTGAAAGGCTTATGCCAGCGGGGGGTCCAGGGTGTGTAGCCTGCTATGACTAGTACTGCACCCATAGTGTAGGCATCCTGCCTCCTCAGCGCTACGGCTCAGTACCGGGGAACCGGACGGCTCATACCCCTGAACAAGGTTTCAACCACATCATGGGCGACCACATCGAATTACCCAAACCCCGTAACTCGGCTGAGGACTGTAAGTCACAGTAATGCTATCAAACGAGGAAAAGTGACCAGAGGGCACGACTACTCCTTTTTTCTACCATGCTTGCAGGTTCGAATGGGTCCGTGGAGTCCCGTACCCCTTGGGAGGTCCGACGCTAATGCCCTGCCTCATCCAGTCTACTTGGTAGGTGCACCCCCACAAAGTGGCCACACCTACCAGGGGGCCATCACGGTGAACCATGCGGGCAGGACGTCGGACCACTCCAGCGGCAAACGGAAAGCCCGGAGTGCCAGCTACGGCAAGCTGAAGATAAGGGTTGAGCTCCCCTCGGGCCCTTGCACTGCTAGGGACCCGAAAGAAGTGGTAGCCACAGTGCCAGAGCGCCCTGGGTCCTTACACTACTAAGGGTCCGGAGGAACAAGCTTGGACGTTGGCAAAGTGCTACCCACGTCAGCTAAGTCGTTCTGGACCTTTGCGCTCCTTTACCTACCTTATATACGTCTACATTTTTTACAGCTTTCCTTTCGAGCTTGCATATACTTTTGTGCACCCCACGACGTGTACACAGTTGGGCTTCTCTGTCTCGCTCTTGGCTAAAGTTGTGCTGTCCAGCTACTAGGTGGAAATGCCTGAGGCACCTGTATTGTATCTGGACCCTCTGGTTACCTTCCTGCATGGGTCCGGTGATGCCAGGCGGATGCCTCTCCTCTTCGGAGTGTCTGGCCAGCGGGAGGTCCAGGGTGTGTAGCCTGCTTAGACTGGTCCTGCACCCTAAGCTTGTGCATCCTTCCTCTGCCAGCGCAGCGTCCAAGTGCGGGGGGCCCGGATGGTACACCATCCCGGGAACGACGGTAACCAGGGTCCGGATGCTACTACACCGAATTGCCCAGGTCCCGTAGCTTAGCAAAGGACCATAAGCCATAATGGGGCCATCGAGCAGGGAAAATACAACTACACAGCACAGTTACTTTTTTTCTCCTAGTGTCTATGCAGGCCACAGGGCTCTGGTATGAAGGGTTGATCCTGGGTCACCAGCTTTCCTAGGGGGCCACTCTCGGACCCTCAAAGCTGGCGCCCCCCTGAGGGCTCCGGATCTAGTGTCTTGTACTATCAGGGAACTGCCACAACTGGACAAATCGAGCAAGTCGGCCGGACCCCGGCAGCAAGAAAGAGGAAGAGGGTACGCATATACAGCGAGCAACAAGGGAACTTCAGCTACTTTGGCAACTTAGAGAGCCTCCGGTCCTTGCGGCATAAAGGACCAGGGGGTCTCGCGGAAGCTAAAAGTGGCTCTGCCTACTAGGCAGTACGCCAAGTGACTGATTGATGGAAGTCCAACAAGAGGATTTTTTCATTCATCAACACAAAAGTACAAGTCAAGACAATGGAAGACTTGAAACAGGGATATTTTCATTAATAATAAAGTTTTGGCGTACAAAAGGTGATACAAGGCAACTAGAGAACTCAGCAGCTACAAGTCGAGTGGTCTTCTGCTCCGTGGCCTGCTTGGTTGTCCCCCGAGCCGATCTCTGTGCAGTAAGACGGTCACCTGCTGTTAGACCAAGGTCGGCGGCGATGCACGCTGGACCAAGGCACGATGACGCCCAGTGTCGCGTGAGACAAACGCCACCAGGTCGGCAGCAATGCATGCTGGACTGAGACAACAGTGACATCCATTGTCGAGTGGGCAAAATCGCCACCTATGGAAGATTTTGCTGTCTACCTCAGTACCTGGGGAAAGGCTTGATCACTCTAGACCTGACCTTCCTCCGATACCAACAAGCAGCCCCTCTCGACGCTGGTGTAGGGGTTCATGGTGAGTCGAGGACCCTGTCCTCAACGGCCTCCCCTACCGCCGGCACGCCATCAGGATGGCTTGTGCCTCTATCCAAGGCTGTCAGGGAGAGGGATGCATCAGAGACCCTCAACGTAGGCCGCACACACACGAACATCTAGCAGAAGTGGACGAAGACGGCTACCAGCCAGGAAGCATCTCGTGGGCGAGAGCGTCTGGAAGCGGCGACTTCCAGCGTGCAAGAGGAGAACAAAGGCCACATGGTGAGGAAGGGTGCCGTCCTACACCACAAGGTCTCCTTTTACACCCATCTACGGCCTCAGGAAGCGCAACAGGCGCGGCGGTTGACTCGCCACCGCTGCACGTTGTGGGCCATTCACCTCCCTCAGTGATGGGTTGGACCCAGGTCCACCCGTCAGCAACTGGGGGGGCGGGAGGATAACCCCTCAGGAACGTCTGGCGGTTCCCAAGGAGAGCGGTGCGACCGACCCATCGGTTGTCGCAATAAATGACCCGGGGCAACCCCTCGAGTGCGCCGCTCTAGTGCTCGCCAATGATAGGTAGGGCCCAGGCCCACTAGACACGCATTGGCGGGACAGGCGAGTAAAACTCGGGAACGTCCGGTGGTTCCCGAGGGAAGCAGCGCAGGAGCCCATCGGTTCACAGGCAGTCGCAGTAATTGCCCCGAGGCAACCCCTCGGCTGCCACGTCGTGACTGGTCAAGTCGGAGTGGACACGAGAATCCGCTGCCGCTTTGACTGGGTGCACCCACTACATCGAGGTAAGCAAACTCTTCGTCTCCCAGGTACGCCCGTTCGCCCACTACGCGAAAATCATGCCACACTTCGATTCCCAAAATCTCAAGATCAAAACCACCACGCGAAAGAGATTGGGGCCCCACCCGCGGGCTCAATACCTCCCCCGAGATGGGCCTGGGGGCCACTGTCGGTACCCTGCAGACCGGGTACCCCCGCGTAGTTAATAAAAAACAACTTGGGCCCCGTCTTTCCAACTTAGGTGGGCTCTAGCGTAAGTCACGTGCCCTGGGCCCCATGGGCAGTCCCGGGGTCGCCACGGGTCTTCAGGCCTTGAGCTTGACTACTGGCCGAGGGTGGCTCAGGAGCCGCCGTGGAGGGCTTCAACGCTGCCACGTGCCCGGAACCTCTGAGCCACACCCTCCGCCAGAGAGAGCTCTGGAGGTGCCACATACCCTGCGGCTCTGGGTCCGACCTCCAGCATGGGAGAGCTCCAGTGCTGCCACGTGGGCGACGACTCCAGGCGTACCTTCCTCCAAGGAAGGCTCCGGATGTGCCATGTGTCCTGCGGCCCCGGGCCCGACCTCCAGCATGGGAGGGCTCCGGTGCTGCTGCATGTCCAACGACTCCGAACCACCCACTACTCCGCAAGGCAGCTCCAGTGGAAATGCGTGTCCCGGGGACCAGCCACCCGGACGTCACACCGGCGAGCAACGGGCAGATGGACAAGGAGTAAAGAGGAAGGTACGTTGTCAGGTTGAGCATTCAAGACTCGCGCCTTCCCCAGAAGCGTGGCGCACGACTCCGTCCCCCGTTTGTGCACCATTACGGTGAAAGACAGGACGGCGAGGCATGACGGCATAACAGTTCCGCCCAATGGCGCAGAGCCGCCTAGCAGAATGGGGAGACGCGACGACAAGACGGGGACTTCATCATCACCGGCCACCCGGTCAGAGGCTCCCGGCGTGTCAGGCGGCGCGCCTTAACTCCACCGACAGTGACAATGCATATAGCTCTAAATTCCTATAGCTCATCTATAGGAGACAGATAGCCGCGAGGCCACCCGTCGGGCCCAGAGCCACCTTGTAACTGCGCTGGCCTTTGGGCTATACAAGGACCGGGGCAGCCTCCGGGCAAGGGGTTCGCAACCCAGCCAACCCATACATTGATACGCGCAAGCAATACAACAAACACACCCGTGGACGTAGGGTATTACGCTCCGGTGACCCGAACCACGTATCTTCGTGTCCCTCTCGCCATTGTGCTCCGACCTTGGAGAACCTCTAGCCCCGCCAAAAAAACGAACCTCCGCGGGCTGCTTCCGAGCAGACCAGGGGAAGTGTCGCAGGGAAACACTTCGACAGTTATAAATTGTTTAGTTTATTAATTATGTTAAATATAGTTGTCAATTCTTTGTATTAGTTTTAGATTTAATTTAGTTTAGTTGTAAATTGTTTGGTTTACAAATTTTGTTTAATTTAGCTATAATTTGTTTGTATTAGTTTTAGATTTAGTTTTATTTAGTTGTAAATTGTTTAGTTTACGAATTTTGTTTAATTTACTTGTAATTTATTTAGTTTTAGATTGAATTTAGCTTCTCCCCGCCCACCCCCGTCGCGTCGCTGGCCTCCCCGCCGCTTCGCCAGCCGCCCCGCCGTGCCTCCGCCCCAGCCACCTCCACGCTGTCTCCCCAACACCCCGCGCCTCTGCAGCCCGATGTCGCCGCCCGGCCGCCCCTGCCCGCCCCTGCCGTGCCGGCGCATCTGTCCTCCTCCACGCCGCCTACTGCCACCCCCGCACCCTGCGCCTCTGCCGCCCCGCATCGCCGCCCGTCTGCCCCCGCCCTCCTCCGCCAGCCCTCCGTTCACCCACCGTCTATATATTTGCTTTATTTCATTATTTAGTTGAATGTTGTGTATAAAATTGAGTGTTTATGGTATCCTCTCATGACGGTGAGGTATATATATACACCTTCGTGAGAGCATGTGTAAAACATGTTAATTACGACGGTTCCGGACCGGTTTGTCGCGTCGTGATGGCGGTGGGAGCCGGAAGGCCCCGAACCTCCAAGCTTCGAGCACCCAAGGACGTGGAGAGACGCTCGACGAGAGCCGTCGGTCCGGGCTCGGCGCCTGACTGACCTCCATCCAACGCCTGACCGCTTATCCGCCGTCAACCATCTCAAAAGGGTACACGGACCACCCAACGACCCATGTCCGGTGCCCGAGCCCCCGATAGGCCAACGGGATTTGGCTTCGTCCTTCTCCCGTTGCTCTTAAGATCTCGAACATGCCAAAGGATTAGGTCGCATGGACGCAGACCCGCGTGTTGACGGTCACCCTATTCTCCCCCCCCTCTCTTTCGTTCTTTCCTCTCTCTCTCTCTCTCTCTCTCTCTATCTATCTATCTCTCATAAATGACTCAAAAATGAATGAGTAATGTAAACCTTTAGAATATGCATCACCTGTTTTGAACCGGCCCGTATCACATGCGTTACGCATGTGAACTGGGTAGGTTGGGAATTGTCCCTTTTTGGACAGCCTGAGAGTGATCGAGGGGCGTGCCTATGATGAGACGCGAGTATGAATCTGGACGAGATCGATTACGAAAACAAATTACGTGATGTCGATGAATTCGTGATGTTGATAAATTCTGGTTTAAGGAGTAGGGTTCATGATGTCGATGAATTCTGAAACTGACTCCAAGTAACTTTTTTTACTAAATTATCATAACTTCGTATTTTTTCTTAGCATATTTATCAATTACTCCTTACAACAGGATGTCATCAAAGAAGGGAAAGGGGAAGGGGGCTAGGGGCTTCCTCAGGGAGGCACGGGACACCCTTTTTAGGGTAGTTCCTCAGGTGAGAGCAGACGCTCTCAGCTGTTGAGACACGTCTCGGACCTAGCGGGCATACTTGTGGCCTTAAAGCGCACGGAGGTACATTTTCATTGGAAATTACGTTATCTTATATATTACTTAGCAATTAACTATTCTTATCAATCCTTCTATTTTGCACTCTGACTCGGAGTCATCTGAGTCAGAGTCAGAGGCTAGGGCACCGCCACAACCTTCGGGGTCGCCTATGGCTGCCACGGAGGCGCCTATCGTGGAGCCACCTAGCGTGGAGCCTTCGGGCTCCAATAGTGAGCAGCCTTCCGGGTCACCAGACGTGGTCCCAGGGCAGAGGCGGCGGACGAGGGGGACACAATTTGTGTCTCCTTCTCCAATTCCTACAGAGCGGGTCACTATTCACCCGGTCGCAGACACATATGCAAACTATCACATAATATTTAACTTTCAGATTCTTTTATTGGTGGTTACATTAATAAGTTCACTAAATCCTTGCAGCTCCTAGTACGACTGCTCATTCACAGGTCAGGGGCACTATAGACAGGTGTCCGGTTGCATCGGGTTTTTAGTGCGTCTGCACTATCCCGATGTGATCGACGGGTCCCTGCGACATTGTGGGACAACTATGCTCGTGTCTCTCACGAGGCGCACAACAACCTTCAGGGGATTGTGTGGGTATAAATCTGCTTAATAAAATTTTGTAAATTATTATTCTTCAACTTGATTAAATCGTTAATGCATATCTCTTCAATATTTGTTTTCTTATAGTTGAGGTACCGTTTAGGGAACACGAGTCAGAGAATGTTGGACCATGCTAGAGGCGTGTTCAACAGGAACGCACGGAAGCTTGTAACATAAGCGTTATCATATGCTCGTATTCAAGCTGTGAACGAGTACCTCAAGCGGCACCAGGGTTACTAGTCGGGGCCATTTAGGAGGGCCTCAGACACTTACTTGACAGAGGAGGAGTACGCGGAGGTAAGTTGTTTGTTTTCAATTATTCCAATACCTAGTTATGTAAATGGTATTTCAATGACATAATAAATATGTGCAAGTTAGTATTTCCTATCTAGGGGGTCGGCCCGATGCATACTGAGCTCTTTGCCAGATGTGGGCTAGCGATGCTTTCATCGCTAAGTCCAGGAGGGCTCATGGATGTAGAGGTTCAGACTCAAAGCACTCCTATGGCCCCGATGGCCATGTGGGTTTGGCTAAACGCATGGTAAGAATAATAACTGTTCTTTGCATGCCTTCATAATATAATTAGCATACTAACACATATCTACAGGAGTGCGAGACCAGTTAGGTACCGACCGACACTGTCGTCTGGAAGCGGGGTCATAAGAACCCATCCCAGCCTGGGGAGTGGAGTCAGGTCGCAGCCGATCGACTGGTAAGTTATTAAAACTTATCAATGCAAAAGTTACTAATTTGTTGTTATTAATACATAATTTTACTCCTTTTAGGAAAAGTATGGGTGAGAGGCCATGAGGATACACGTGGAAGGGTATGATTGAAAAAACGCGCCAATCGACCCTCAAGCCGTTTACTCTAGCGGAGGCGGGAAGGCACATAGACTGTTAGTTGGTCATTTTCTTTATTTATGTAAAAACTTGCTTCTTCTAATTATAATTCTTTTATTCCTTTATAGGTTTGCCCTTTTTGATGGAGTTGTCGACTCGAGTGTCGTGCTACCTTTGATCGTCACTCCATCGACCAAGGGTTCCTCCATCGGGCATACAAGTCGTCGTCCCTCACAGAGCCAAATAGAGGAGCTCCTTAGGGAGAGAGACAAGATCCAGAGAGAGAGGGGGAGAGGGAGAATCTTCAGAGAGAGAGAGGGATCTATCTAGGGCCGCACAGGAGCAGCAAGCCGCCTACATGGCAAACTACATGGCTCAGATGCAGGCGGCGATGGCGATAAGTAGTTGAATACAAATTAATTTAAATTCATAGCATTGCATTAGTTTATTTGTTTTAACATTTTGCAATTACAGGTCTTACCTCGACAGAGTGGGCAGCAGATCCCGATCCCGACGTGGCAGCCATCAGAGTTGGCCCCGCCACAAGTGCCCCCACCACATGTACATTCAGATATCCAGGTAATGTGTTTTTTATTTGCTATTCTTTAATCTAAGAAAAACTTAGTGTAGTTGAGGGGAGAGAGTGAGAGTGAGGGGGGAGAGGGAGAAAGTGAGAATAAGAGATAGTGGTAGAGAGGGGGAGGGAGAGGGAGAGAAAAGAGAGTGAGAGTGAAAAGGGAAAGAGGGAGGGAGAGAGAGACAGAGTGGTAGAGGTAGGGGGTGAGAGAGAGAGGTAGTCTTAGAGAGAGGGGGAGGGAGAGGGCGAGGGAGAAATTGAGAGTGTGGGGGAGGGAGAGAGAGGGAGCGAGAGTAACAGATAGTGGTAGAGAGGGGAGAGAGGGAGAGAGAGTGAGAGTGAAAAGGGAAAGAGGGAGGGAGAGAGAGACGGAGTGGTAGAGATAGGGGGTGAGAGAGAGGGAGTTGTAGAGAGGGGGGAGGGAGAGGGAGAAAGTGAGAGTATGGGGGAGGGAGAGAGAGGGAGTTATAGTAAGAGATAGTGGTAGAGAGGGGGAGGGGGAGGGAGAGAGAGTGAGAGTGAAAAGGGGAATAGGGAGGGAGAGAGAGATGGAGTGGTAGAGAGAGGGGTGAGAGAAAGGGAGTCATAGAGAGAGGAGGAGGGAGAAAGTGAGAGCGTGGGGGAGTGAGAGAGAGGGGGTGAGAGTAGGGGGAGAGAGTCGTACAAGTTCAAACTCACTTTATGTATTTATTTGAATTGCAGAGATCGGCAACGGAGGCTCAAACTCCATCCCCACAGCTACCGGCACCGGGAGGAGGTCGCGGAGACGGATTCTTTGGCTCCGGAGCGAGTGGAGGAGCGAGTGGAGGGGTGACTGGATCCGCGAGTGGAAGGGGTAGTGTTTAGCGAGCGGATCTCTTTTTTATTTAATGTTTTCGATGTTTTATGTTTTGGATGTGTATATAAACTGTTCTGTAAGCTGATCATCGTGTCATGTTATCTAATTCTGTTTTTAAAAAAATAAAAATCTTATTTACGACGGCCAGCTATACAGGGCCGTCGTAAGTTAACCTAATTAACATACGACGGTCATGTCTAGGCCGTCGTAAGTTACCCTAACTAACTTACGATGGCAAGGGTCCCGGCCGTCGTAAGTAAGGCGCCCAGCACGCCATGTGGCGCGGCAATGGGTGACGTCCCTTTATTTAAGATGGCTTGGAACGGCCGTCGTAAGTTACTTATTTACGACGGTTACCATCGTAAATAACCCAAATCTTCGTAAGTTAGTTATTTACGACGGTTTTCCTTTATTTACGACGGTGTCTAGCCGTCGCAAGTTTCCTGCATTTCTGTAGTGTCTAATGCCTATTTCACGATCCTCCCGGACGAGCCCCGACTATTGATGATCATCCCGAGCCCATGCGCGGCCACCATCCGCACCGAATGGCTCTGGAAGTAGTGCAGGAGCTTCTGTTTCGTTATGAGAATGGCATACAGGAGCTTATGTACGTGAGCATAGCGCGTCTCATAGTCGGATAGCGCCTTGCTCACAAAGTAGACCGGCCTCCAGACCCGATGGTCACGCTCACGCTCTTCCCGCTCTACAACGAGGGCGGTGCTGACCACTTGATTGGTGGTCGCAATGTAGAGGAGGGGCGGCTCGTCCGACTTCGGCGAGGAAGCCTTAAAATCGTCGAGGGCGTTCTGAGCCTCCTCCGTTCATCTGAATGAATGGGACTTCTTCACGAGCCGATAGAGGGGTAGGCCCCGTTCCCCGAGCCGTGCGATGAAATGGCTCAGGGCTGCAAGGAAGCCCAGCAATCTTTGCACGCCTTTCACGTCGCTGATGGGTCCCATGTTGGCGATTGCCGTGATCATCTCGAGGTTGGCTTCGATGCCGCGCTCCAAGATGATGTATCTGAGCAGCTTCCCTCGAGGGACGTCGAATACACATTTCTATGGGGTGAGCTTAATGTTGTTGCGGCGGAGATTAGCGAAGGTCTCTTCGAGGTCGGGGATCAGGTTGGACGCTTTCTTTGACTTTACAACGATGTCATCGATGTAGAACTGCTGCTGGAAGCACTTCTGCATGCTCTACTGGTATGTGGCTTCCGCGTTTTTCAGTCTGAACGGCATCCTCACATAGCAGTAGGAGCCATAGGGAGTGATGAATGACTTGGCTCCCCGTTCTCCTTCGAAGAGGGCGATCTAGTGGTATCCTGAGTAAGCGTTGAGGAAGCACAGGGATTCGCTCCCCGCAGTGAAGTCAATGAGCTGATCGATGCAAGGTAACGGGAAAGGATCCTTCGGACATGATTTGTTTAAGCTCCTGTAGTCAACGCACATCCTCCATTACCTGCTCTTCTTTTTGACGAGTACGGGGTTGACTAACCACTCGGGGTGCTGCACCTCTTCCATGAATCCAGCTGACAGAAGTTTCTTGATCTCCCTCCCAATGGCTTGTCGCTTCTGTTCGTCGAAGCGACACAACCTTTGCTTGACAGGCTGAGATCCCGGCTTGATGTTGAGGCTGTGCTCGGCAATTTCTCGGGGGATGCCTGCCATGTTCAAGGGTTGCCAGGCGAAGACGTCCCGGTTGGAACGCAGGAATTCGGTGAGCTCGGCCTCATGTTCTTAGCCTAAGTTGGAGCCCAGCAAAATCGTCTTTGATGGGTCTTTTGGGTCGATCCGAACCGCCTTCATATCCTCCATAGGCCGAAAGGTTCCGGATGTGGTGTTGTGGTCGGGCACGCTTTGCATCGTGTTTTGGCTCGCTGAGCTATGCTGTTGCGACCGTTGTTGATGCCAGCTCGCACGTGATTCGTTCGCACGAAAAGGCTTGTCGCATGTTTGATTGCACGGCAATGACTCCCTTGGGGTCGGGCATCTTCACCTTGAGATAAGTGTAGCTCGGGATGGCCATGAACTTCACGTAGCATGGCCATCCTAGTACGGTGTGAAGGGTGCTTTCGCACTTGAGGACCTTAAAAGTGAGGGTCTCCGTGGGGAAGTTTACCTCACCCCTGAAGGTGACGGGGAGGTCGGTTACTCCGAGTGGCATCACCTGTCCGCCAGGAATGACGACGTAGAAAGGCGCTTGGGCCGGCCGAAGGTGGGAGCGTGGTATCCCCATATCGTCGAGAGTCTTGGCATACAAGATGTTGAGGTCGCTTCCGCCATCCATCATCACCTTGGTCAGACGCTTGGTGCCTACTATTGGGTCCACGATTAGGGGCCAGCGCCCAGCTTGCGAGAGATGGACGGGATGGTCAGCCCGGTCAAACGTGATCTTGGTCTCGGACTAGCGGAGAGGCAACGCGACGGTTGTCGTGGTGATATCGGCTTTCTGGGCGTCGCGGGGAGGCGATGAGGCGGGCTCGGCTGTCTCCTTGCAAGGGGGTGAGCGTTTGTTGGCGGTGTTCCCCCCGGAGCTGCGGATAGCCACGCCTTTCGGGGCCGAGGCAATCTGTCATCCACCGGGGACTCGAGGGACACTCGCGTTGTGGGCGAACGGGCTGAGGCTCCTTGGTCGTGCGATCTGACTCGGGGGCCGCGCATGCGCGTACTCCAGAAGATCGTCGTCGCCGATTACGAAGTCAAGGTCTCGAAGGATATCTTCGTGCCGAGTATGAGAGTTGGTCATGGGGAATCCACCGAGGTGGTGGAAACGGAACGCGCAGTAGTCCCCCTACCTGACGCGCCAACTGTCAGTGTTTCAGATTTCCGACTAGTAGTCGAATGTACCGCATGTTCTACCTCGAGATGGCCTAGCTAAGAACACAAGAAGTATTATCCTGGTTCAGACAAGAATGCCCTACGTCCAGTCGAGGTGTCTCGCTTGTTCTTACTCAATAATGAGGATTGTTCTTACAAGTGTGAGAGCCTGCCTCTTCGAACCGTCAGGTCTCTATATTTATTCTCTCTCTCTCCTTCGTTCTCTCTCTTCCTCGTCCCCCCCTTCGTGTTGTAGAGGCATAACTCAGTGAGTTGTTAACCCCGGAGGAATCTTCGTTATGCAAAAGAATATACGTAAGCAAATGTATAGAGGCATAAAAGTGCATAAAATGTCATGTTTTTTTTTCACGTTGGCTACTAAACAAAAATATGTCATTTATAGACTTAAATCTGCATGAAATATTGCATTTCATTTTTCACGTTGGCTACTTAATGATATGCAAGAAAATACTTTTTAAGAAATGGTAATTTTATTTTCATGTTGGCTACTCATTGAAAAATTACCACAACTTAATTTTTCATTTTTTAACATAGCAAATAATGTTTTTCACTACTAAACATTAATTTATATGAAAATCTTAATTTCTTATAGCATAATAAAATTGTTGTTCTCTTTGGGTACTTAACAAGTATTTATGATGCTATACATAATTACAACGGAAGCTAAATCTAATTTTGGGCATTTTCTGAATTTTTTCTTAGACAAATTCCACAATTTAATCAAGTTTATGGCATAGAAAATACTAAAATTTAGTAATAAATATGAAAAATCATGGAAAATACCAAAATCAGTACGCCAATACATTTCAAATATCACACAATTTTTCTGAATTTTTTTCTTATACCAAAACTTAATTATAGTGGGTTTAGCTAATTTTAATAACCCTTTATTCAATTTTCTCAAAAATAGAAAAGGTAGAAATTCTAAAAGGAAAAAGCCACTACTGATTTTGGCCCAAATGCCCTAGGTGATGGCCCAGCCCAATAATTATATTTGGCCCAAAGGCCCTCTTAGTGTTTCCACTAAATTCCAGAAAAATAAGGAAGGGGAAAGGGGCCCATTTGGCCCGTTTCTCATATGATCCGGCCCAAAAGCCTGCTTTTTAATTTTTGGAATTGATAGGAAAATGGAAAGGCCAGCCAAGCCAGCCCGATCACGCTGACCTGGGCCGAGGCGCGGCCCACTTACTGCGTTGTGTGCTCTGGGCCGTTCGATCCGAGGATGACGGTACAGATTAAGGAGTACACGTCACCAGAATAACCTGAGGCGCCGGTGTGCGATCGAGCGGCTGAGAGTGAAGCGCACAAAATATAAAAGCCCAAAAACGTCGAATTCCTAATTCATTTCTTCCTTCTCTCGATCCCTTTCCTCTTCCACCTCACGGCACGGCTGAGAGACCGAGGGTTCGGCGTCCTTGCGCCGGTGGCGGCGCAACACCCGTGCATCGGCGGCGGACCTTAACGTGTGCGCCGGTAGCCAGGCAAGCCCGTGCGCCGGCAGCCGAGCTGATCTGTTGCATTGCACACATTTTGTATCTAGAGCAAGTGTTGTGATCCATGGCGTCTGCTCCATCAAAGCAGAACAAATAGAGGAAGGTGCAATATCGTTGATGTTCCTTTTCATGACGCGGTGCGTAGGCGCGGAGCACCAGGAAATGGTCTAGCGTGTGGTGAAGGAATTCAGTGACAATGTCATATCTGTAGCTCACTCGTGACAACTACGAGGATTTGATCCTCATGCACGTGAAGCTGGAAACTCGAGGCCTCTGAGATGCTGCCAAGCATGGCTATACCAGTTGCCAAGACGATTGCATAGCCGTCAATTACATCCTGTCTGTCGTGTTGCTAGAGATGATTCGCACGTTTTCAGTCAACGGTCGCCAAGGATTGGTGGGAAGCAATCCGCTCCTTGCGCATTGGCTCTGACTGCACCCGTAAGTCAATGTTACAGCTGCTTCGACATGATTGGGAGCTCTTCTCCTTTTGTGACGGTGAGCATGTCGACGACTTCACACCCCACCTCAGTGGTTTAATGAGCTAGTTGGTGGTGAGACCATCAGTTAGGGCTGATAAAGGACCTAAAAAATAAACTAATAATGTGAAGGGTCGGATCAGATTAGGATCGAGCTAAATTTATATTTATTTTTGAAATAATATATAATAAGGGCTGAAATAAATTGTGAAAAGGACATGTGGGATGAGCTCTTTTACCACCCCTACCATCAATGAGTAGTGCATTGTAGATAAGATGTTGCGTGTCGTCCCCAACAAATATGCACAACTCGCGCTTGCCATTGAGACATTGCTCGACATGTGCAACTCTCAATTAGAGAAGTGACGTGCCAATTGAAAGCCATCAATGAGTGAGAGACAACGACAAATCTAGTCGTGATAGAGGATCCAATCCTCTCCGTTTGAAAGCTCTACTTCACCGAGGAGCATGGCTCACTCAGGCAAAACAAAAGTAAGAACACTACAGGATTCCCGTCAGCATACGACGGCTAAAACCGTCGTATATAAAGCAGAAGCCGTCGTATATAAACTATATACGACGGCAGTTGTTTATATACGACGGTTTGTGGCCGTCGTATATATTTGTGATATATATAGTTATATACGATGGCACCGTCGTATATAACAGTATATATACGACGACCACTTATATACAACGACCCATTTCGTATACTTGGCCCAGTAGGCCGGGGCCTTTATATACGACGGTTGGGTCAAGGCTGTCGTATATAATCTCTAATATACGACAGCGCATCGGCCCTGGCTGTCGTATATAAGAGCTTATATACGACAGCCTGACCCAGCCGTCGTATATAATTTAGGCTTATTTACGACGGCCCTGTATAGCGACCGTTGTATATAAACTATACAGGCCGTCGTATATAAGCTTTTCTATTTTTTTAAAAACGAAAAATAGCTAACTTGGCTCGATGTCCAGCTACACATCTAAATCAATAGACAACAACAAAACAGTTTGATATATAAATTCACAACAAAGTGCAATAGTACACATCGACAATCACGAAGTCTGACATCCACACAATCAAAAACAAAAACACAAATCTATTGATTACTAGCCCCTCCACTACCTCTAGAAGCAAAGCAGTCATCCTGTTGCGGCGAACCTGGCGCCCTTAGTTGTGGCGATGGAGTCTGAGCCTCCGTCCCTGATCCCTGCGAAACACAGTGACATGTGTACAAGTTTACAATTATTTTTCTAGGTTCATTAGGATTCTTAGTGGTTGGGGCTTCCACTTAATGTAACTTTCTTTTTATACCTGTACTCCAGGAAACTGCTCCTGTGGTGGCGACGGCTCCAACACGAATGGAGGTGGCTGCCACAACGGTATCTGGATTTGCTGCCCTTGTTGTCGAGCTAGCGCCTGTCATTTCATACATTACAATTTACAAAACTAATTGAAATGCAATATAATTAAATTATAATTGTATGTTTCTTACTTCCATTGCTGCTTGCATCTGTGCCATATAGGACGCATGGTACGCATGGCAGCCCTGTTGTTCTCTTGCTCTCTCGCCAAGGCCTCCTCCTGCCGAGCCAAGCTCTCCTGAAGCACCATGACTTCGAGATCTCTCTCGGTGACACGGCGGCTGGAGGAGCCTGCGCCAGCAGCCGAAGACTGCGAGGAGCTGCCTCTCGCAGGTCGTGTCTCCCTAGAGTTGACGACTCCATAGAATATGGCAAGTCTAAAAAAACGAATCAATTCAAGGTAAAATTAAATAATCTTGAATTGAAAACAATGAAAGTAAATAAATTCACCTTCCGTGTGCTTTTCCACCTCCGCTTGCATACGCGGCTTGAGGGTCGATGTTCGGGGAGTTTTCCCAATCGAACCCTTCGCCGTGTATCCACACAGCCTCTTGCCCATACCTAGTCTGAAAAACAATGAAATTGTATAAGTTCAACAACATATATAGTGTCAAATAATTTCAGAGGTTATAAAACTTACCAGGCACTCCGCTGCGTACTGACTACACTGCTCCGGCTGAGAAGGGTCAGCGTGACCTCTCCTATAGACCACAGTAGCACTCGGTCGCACGCCGGTCTCCTTTTCCTATGAAGATATGTTAGTACGAACAATACTACATTATGAATATAATAAAAACTACCAAGAAACTTACTATCCGTTTAGCCATTCGAACAAAACCTTGGACGCCCATACTGTGCTTCCCTGAGCTCCCTCTGGCATCTCGAGCCTTCTTGGACTTAGCGATGAACTCATCGCTAGCCCAATACCTGCAAAGGGCTCGGTAATCTTCAGTTCGTCCCTGTAACCAAGGGACACTAACCTGCACACACGCGTAGTTCATTAGATGTTACTTAGCAAAATTAATATGAACAATTTAAAGAATACGCAACTTACCTCTGCGTATTGCTCCTCCATCAAGTACGTGTCGGAGGCGTCTCTGAACGACCCAACCTCGTGGTCGTGGAGCTTTAAGTAGTCGTTAACTACTTGACTCCGAGCGTTCGAAAGCATTTGCATAACAAGCTTCCGAGCGTTCACTTCGAACACGGAGCGGGTGTGATCCATCTGCTCAGCCGGGTCCTCAAGGCAGTACCTGAGCTGTAGGAAGCCAACACAGTTCGACATATACGCACATTAATATATGAAGGAACATAAAGAATTGAAACTTCAAATATTTACGAAAGTTACTTACCCAAAAATCTGCCCACACGACTCCCTGTAGGTTATCGTTCTCCGGGTGAGGAACGCGCGCGTAGTCGTCCCACGACGTAGCTGCACGTCCATCGATCGCATCGGGGTAGTGCAGACGCACTAAGTTCCCGATGCAACCGTTCACCGTCCTGTGGTGTTTCTACCCGTCGTATGAGAGGTCCTCCCAAGAACTAAAAAGACGTTTGTTAAGTCATTAAGTAAGATCATAGTCTTTGAGAACAAATAGAAATGAATACTTTATTAATGTGTTACCTGTCTCCAACCGGATAAATAATTACCGGCTCTCTAGGAATAGATGGAGGACCAACAAAGTTACTCCTCCTCGTACGTCTCCTCCGCTGTGGCACCACGTCTGGTGACCCAAAAGGCTGGTCACCGGACGTGTCCTCAGGCTGGGTGCCCTCGTGCTCGCTGGACAGACTACCCTGGGGGTGGCTGCCGGAGGGCTGGCTACCAGAGGGCTCGCTCCCCGAGGGCACGCTGCGCTGCGTACCCGTCTCCTGAGGTGCCGCTCTGACCTCGGACTCATAGTCCGAATCAGACTACAATGGTAAAGTAAGTAAGTTAAATTGAAAAAGTGATTTTAATAATTTTGTGCATTGTAGAAAAATTTACCTCTGTACGCTGCAAACTGACAACCCTGTCCCGCAACTCTGGACACGCACTTAATAGCTGAGTGCGTCTGCTCCCGCTGTAAGTGGAACCGTAGAAGTAGTTGTCTCTCTCCTGCGAGGGGAGGAAACCCCTCACACTCGGCGCCTTCTTCCCCTTCGAACCCTTTGAACCCTTGCTTGACGACATCCTAATCAGTTTAAAAAAACATTACTCATAATCAGTTTCAAAAGTAATGTAAGTGATAATTAATGTCACTTTCATTTAAAAGAACATTACTCGTAATCAGTTTCAAAATTCATCAACATCATGATAATCAACATCGCGATCTGTCGTCTTGAGCTGTTTACGTTTCCGCTTTCGCATTGTAGATGTCTCTGCATCTGCAACGTCTCCTACTAAGTTATCGAGTCCTGCACCAGGCTCAACGATAAAAGAGTCTAGCAACTCTTCGTCTTGGTAAACTTCTTCAGTGTCTCCACTATCATGATAACCATCATCTCCAGGAGTATACAAGCGCTCACGAGGATTCACTTTATATACCACCCACCAAGTGCTAAGCTTCTTACATGGATAAGGTAGATAATACACTTGTTCCACTTGATGTGCAAGAACGTATGTATCTAAACCTAGTAAGCGTTCGTTGTGATTCACTTCCACCATGCCAAATTGATTTTCTCGAGTTCCATGATTGTTATCAAACCAATCACAGTCAAAGAACACCACTCGAAGTTCTTTATTGCCGGCGAAAGTAAATTCCAGAATTTTGTTAATGATTCCATAGTAATTGGTTTCTTTCCCTTGTGAGTTGATTGCTCTCGTCACAACTCCGCAATTTGATGTTGCTGCGAGAGGACGAAGAGTTTCGAATTGAGTTGTACGGAATCGGAAGCCTTTTACGTCATATCGACCATAGCTTCTAACTTTCACTAATCCATAAGATAGTTGTCGTAAATCTTGATGGATGTCTGTGTTCGCTAATACATAAGCTCGAAACCAGGATAAGAAATTAGGCCCTCCATTAATTCCAGCCCGTCGCATCGTTTCTACTTGCTTTCTCGTTGGTTGATGCTTTTCTTTCCAGTTTTGGTTGTGGAACTCACTGTACACACAAAACATATGTGATCGATATTAGCATACATGTATTGGTACATACAATAATCATCATAAATGTAAGAGAAACACTTACTCGAAATATTTCTCCATGCCATCGAAATTAGCATACATGTAGAGTAAAGCAGCAGTCCTTTCTCCTTCAGTAAAATCGTATGATGTGCTGCTACCAACAGTAGTTCCCCTCGATTTAAAAATAGAGAGATCACTTACTGGTGGTTCGTCATCTATATTGTATCGCATTGCTGAAGTATTGACATTGTTTTCCTCTGCAAAGTAGAAACTAGAAAAGTAACCTACTTCCTTTAGAGTAAATGCTTCGGCAATGCACCCTTCAACCGTTGCTTTGTTGCCAACCATAGTTTTCAAATATCTCAATGCTCTTTCAATATGGTACATCCATCTATATTGCACAGGACCACCAACTTTTGCTTCGAATGGAAGATGTATAAGAAGATGCTACATTGGATTGAAGAAACCAGAAGAAAATATTTTTTCCATCTTACATAAAAGTACAGGTATCTCCTTCTCTAACTTCTCCATCATGTCTTTCGTTATTTCTTTGGCACATAACTGTCTATAGAATAATGAGAGCTCAGCTAACACCTTCCACACCGCATCATCCAGATATCCCCGAAACATAACAGGTAAGATTCTTTACATTATTATATGATAGTCATGACTCTTCAACCCAGTGAGCTTTCCCGTTTTAACATTCACGGCTCGTCTCAGACTAGCAGCATAACCATCTGGGAATTTCAAAGTTTTCAACCATTCCATAACTTGTTTCTTTTCATTAGGTCGAAGCACGAAAGAAGCACGTGGCTTACCACCGCTTTCAGAGAGCTCAAGAGTAGGTCGATTACAAATCTCAGCCAAATCCTTTCGAGCCTTAAAGTTGTCTTTCGTTTTGCCCGTGATATCCATGCACGTGTTTATGATACATTCGGCCAGGTTACGCTCCTGATGCATTACATCGATATTATGCATCAGTATCAATGACTTCACATATGGTAGCTCCCAAACTCCACATACATGAGTCCAGTTGTGAACATTTCCGTAACCTACAAAGAATCCAGGGCGAGCTTCATCAGGGACTAGTGAGTCCAACACATCGGATACTTCACACCCGCTTAGGCGTTTAGGTGGTTCCTTAGTGACAACAGTATCTTTTTCGAAGACATTCCTCTGTTGTCTGAATGGGTGGTTTCGAGGAAGCCAACGCCTATGACAATCAAAGTAGCTTATCTTGCCACCGTATGTAATTCAAAAACACTCTGTGTCAGACGCACATATGGGACACGACAAACGACCATGTGTGCCCCATCCAGAAAACATGCCGTACGCAGGGAAATCATGGACAGACCACAAATAAGCAGCTCAAATGTTGAATTTCTGCTTCTTGTAACAGTCATACGCTTCAACTCTAATCCACAACGTTTTCAATTCTTCAATCAATGGTTTCAACATCACATTGATACGTGATCCCGGATGATCTTGTCCTGGTATAATGAGGCTAAGAAACATAAACTCGTACTTCACACAAAGAGAAGGTGGTAGGTTATGCGGAATAACAAAGACGGGCCAACAGGAGTATGGTATGGCATTTGTACTGAAAGGTGAAAAACCATCCGTCGCTAACCCTATGCGAACATTTCTCGCATCACTAGCAAAAGCAGGATCAAAAGAGTCCAAAGACTTCCATGCATCACCGTCCGACGGATGAGTCAACACATCTTTGTTCTCACGTACACCTTCTTTGTGCCATCTCATGTGTCTAGCAGATCTTTTAGAAAGAAACAACCGCTTCAACCGAGGTGTCACAGGCAAGTAACGCAATTGCTTTATGTGCAACCTCTGTCATTACTTTATCACCATCGTCATTGACAACTTCGACAAACCTCGATTTTCCACACTTTAAACAATTTTTCTCTTTGTCATGCTCTTTCCAGAATAGCATGCAGTTATCTGGACACACGTCAATTTTCTCATATTTCATACCCAGTCCAGATAGTAATTTCTTTGAGTGATACATATCTTTGGGCAGTTTATGAGGTTGTGGAAGAGCATCGCTGATAAGTTTCATCATATCATTGTAGCAATTATTAGAGAAGAAATACTTAGATTTGATTGCCATAAATATGGTCATGAAAGTAAGAAGAGTCATTTCGGTATGATCATGCAACACCTCTTCAGAAGCTTTCAAGAGATTAAAGAATGTGTCTACCTCATTTGTGGGCGGATCCTCCGTTTGTATATCTTGTAACATCTCATCAATCATGTCAACACCTGGACAATCTTCATCATCTTCCACTACATGAACGGCTCGAGGAGCAGACTCACCGTGGAAACTCCAGACCTCATAATATGACATGTAACCGTTTCTGCACAAGTGTAATGACAATGTCGTTTTGTCCAAAAACTTAGTATTCCGGCATTTCGCACATGGACAATGAACTTTATCGGTCGTAGACAACGAGAACACTCGATCAATAAAGTCGTCTGTCCCGGCATACCACTCATCTGAGTGACCAGTTGCCTTGTTCCAACCGGTATACATCCAACTACGGTCTTCACTTATGTTTAACTCTGCAGTTTTAAGTCAAAGAATTTATAGTTAGTTTATTATTTATTTATATCACGGACCTATATCTATTGGAAAGGATAGGTCCTAAACCCACCCAAGAGTGACCGAGACGAACATGCTTATGACAAGACACGAGGTCTAGATTTAGACGAAATTTCGGCAGCATAACCCCGCTGTTCTCCAACTGCACGTCCAAAAATGGAGCAGCGGAGAACATTAGGGTTACGTTGTCGAAACTACGTCCAAATCTAGACCCCGCGTCTCATTATAAGCACGCCCTCTCGGTCACTACTAGGTTATCCAAAAAGGCACAATTCCGAACCTACACGCCTCACATGCGTAACACGTGTGAGACGGGCCGGTTCGAAACGGGTGACGCATATTGTAAAGGTTTACGTCAATCTTTCATTTTTGAGCCATTTCAAAGAGAGAGAGGAAAGAACAATAGAGAGAAGGAAAGAACCATAGTTGTTAAGGCGTCGCTTAAGCGGTAAGGCGCCTGGGGATCGTAAGGCGTCCCATCGCCTTAGATCCCGGCGTAAGGCAGGTGAATACGGCGGCGGCGCTTGCACACAGGGGAGGCGGCGGCGCCCGCGCACAGGAGGTGATACATCTTCCGGGAAAGGAAGGGGCGGGGGTGGCGCCGTCGATGGAGGAAACCAATGTGGGGGGGGGGGGGGGTTGGGAGAGGGGGAGCAGACTAACCTGCGTTCGTGTGAGGTTGAGCGCCGGCAGATCCGCGGCAGCCGGTCAATGGAGGCCGACGAGTGCCGGCAGATCGACAGTCCCACGGCGGAGGAGGCCGAGCGCCGAAGGATTGGCAGTTTCGCGGCAGAGTGTCGGAGGCCGAGCGCTGGCTAAGCCGCGGGGGGGGGGGGGGGGGGGGGGGAGGGGATGGGGGATCGGAGGCCGAACGCCGTGGGGGGTAGGGGTGGGGGTAGGGCGAGGCGGCCTAGGTTGTTCACATCGTGCTTTTGTAGACGTATACGTTACCACTAAATGGGTCGTATCGGGCTCTAAGCCCATTTATGTACATATAGTACTTTTAAATACTCAAATAATCGAAACAATAATCAATTAAACTATTAACTCATATGCATTAATCATCTAAGCAATTAACAACTCATCTAAACAAACATAATTACCGTAGTTAACAAGCTTATCAATTCTAAGCAATTAAAAAAACACCTAGCTAGCAATTCAAATAAACCTGGGCAATAATTAAAACTAAGCATATCAATTCATCTAAATCTAAGGAATTAGCCATTAAACAATCAAAAACAAACAAGCATAATCTAAACAATTGGTAATTAAAAAACCAAACTTTCTAGATGGGGAGGGAGGCGGGCGACTTACCTCACGGTGGAGGCGGCGCGGCGAGCGGCACACGGCGAGGCGGGCAGCAGACGGCGTGGAGGCGGACCGGCACGGCGCGGCGGCGCACAGCGCGACGGGCACAGGTCCGGGCGGTGCGGCGACGTGGCAGCGCGGTGGGGGTGGTGCGGCGAGGCTGCGGCGGCCGAGGCGGGGTGGAGGCTGGGGCGGGGACCTCCGGGGCGGCAGCGGCTCGCGGCGGTGGCGGCCGGGCGGCGGCGGGTGGCGGCCGGGCGGCGGCGGCTGGCGTCACGGTGGGGGCGGTGCGGCGAGGCTGCGGCGGCCGGGGCGGGGTGGAGGCTGGGGCGGGGACCTCCGGGGCGGCGGCTAGCTGGCGGCGGTGGCGGTCGGGCGGTGGCTAGCGGCGGTGGCGGCCGGGCAGTGGCGGCTAGCGGCGGTGGCGGCCGGGCGGCGGCGGCGGGTGGCGGCCGGGGCGCCGGTTGGTGGGGGCGGCCGGGGCGGCGGCCGGGGGGGCGGCCGGGGCGGCGGCTGGCGGCGGCGGGAGGGCGGCGGCGTGCGGGCAGCGGCCGGGGCGTTTAGGGCTGCGGGGGCTCGGGTCGGCGTGGGCGTGAATGCCCGCGCCGACCCGGGCCCACGGGTATATAAGACTTATTTACGACGGCCCATGGTGTGGCCGTCGTACATAAGCTTATTTACGACAGGCTTGGTTTGGCTGTCGTATATAACTGCTATATACGACAGCCTAGGGTTGGCTGTCGTATATAACCACTATATACGACAACCAGGTACTAAACGACGGCTGTACTGTCGTATATAAACTTATATACGACAGCCTCTGCTGACCGTCATATGTTATACAGGCTATCGTATGTTGCCCTGTTTCCTGTAGTGGAAGAAGGCAGGCTCAAGTCTTCAAGTTCCAAGAATGACACCATGTGACCTGTAGAAGAAGTAGGGGAGCCTAAAACGGCAAGAAAGGCGGCAACACCGGTGACAGGGTTAAGTGCCGCAATTGAAGTCGTCACGGGTGCTAAGTGAAGGAACGTCGCAAGCCTAAGAAGGTGTGGGTGCACCTCACCTAAGTGGATGAGAAAGATGATGAGTGCATGCTACTCATAGCGGAAGTATGCACATTCTTGGTGGGACTAACGGGTAATCACTTCGACGACTCGCGCGCAAGCATTGCTTGAAGGTTGGTACCTTGATACCGGTGCCATCAATAACATGAAGGGTCAAAGAGGATGCCTTCTCCTACCTCGGCTGCTCAGTCATCAGCTCTGTCAAGTTCGGTGAGAGCTCGATGGTCAACCATCAAGGGGTGTGGCTCAATCATCTTCAAGGGCAAGAATGACACACACAAGATCCTTATTGGTGTCGACTCTGCAACAACATCATCAGTCTTGGACAATTTGATGAGAACGGTGCCAAGATTCACATCAATGAGGATAGACACTTCATATGGGATCATCAGTGACGCCTCTTCACCAAATTTTGGTGCGGCACAAATCAACTCTACGTGTTACACCTTGACGCATGTAGTATGCCTCGTCTCGCGACATGTGATGACAAATGGAGATGGCACGATCGATTTGGCCACATATTCTTTGACACTTGCAGCGCATGTCCAAGCAGGACACGGTGTGTGGCGTGCTGGAGCTAGAGCATGTCGACCAACTTTGTGATGTCTACATCACCACAAAGTAGAGGCGAGGGTCATTTTCCAAGAAGACAGAATTTTGTCCAACATCCGCTTGAGCTCATCAACGTCCATGCCTGTGGCACGATCGCGCCTGCGACTCCCTTTGTAAAATAATACCTTCTTCTGTTCATCGATGACCACACCTGCTATATTGTGGAGTGATCCATCCGCAGGAGTCCTGGGGACCAAGACCAGAGGATATGATTACTCCTCCCACAATATTCAGATTTGTTCTCTCCACCAGAATTTTGTGTGCTCTGTTCTATTCTGCGCCTGAAACCCTAGCCGTTGGTTCTCCCTCTCTGTTCTGATCGCCCAGAACAGAACCGATCTCCCCTGTTTCTGCTCCCGCTGCTGTGCATATCCACAGCAAGCATCAGCCAAGTACATAACACATCTGGCCTACTTACTGTTGTTTGCCCTTTCTCCTATGAGACATCTGGCCTAAGTTGCTGCTAGACATCACCAACAAGAAGAAAGCAATTTTAGTGTTATCATCACCGAAATCGCAACATTCGTGGCATCAGAGCCGAGTTTGACCCTATGTTGAATTCAGCAGGATGTCATCAACATCTCAAGTGGTGGCAGCATCACCAACTACCCGACACCCTTTACGATAGCTCGTGGGGTGAACACCAGGACAGGGTTCCCTGTGCTCACCAAGACCAACTACATAGAGTGGACTGTCATGATGAAGATCAAGCTGAAGGCGTAAGTGCTTTGGAAAACCGTGGAAGAAGGCAACATGAGCGAGCAAGAATAAATGATGGCGTTGGACATCCTCGTCACGATGATCGGAGAGAAGTAGACGGCTACGAAGGCATGTAACACGATTGCCATCATGCAGGTCAGGGTTGACCGCATGAGGAAGACAACCACGTGGCAACTCCATCAGGAGTTTGACGCTGCTACCTTCGAGGGCGGCGTGAGCGTGGAGTCCTTCTCACGCTGGACATCCTCGTCAGCGTCGTTCCGTCGGAGATGATCACGACGATTGGAGAGAAGAAAGGAAGCATAGAACATAATTGCCATCATGCATGTCAGGGTTGACCGCATGAGGAAGACGACCACGTGGCAACTCCGTTGAGAGTTCGACGTTGCTACCTTCAAGGACGGCGAGAGCGTGGAGTACTTCTCCCTTCATGCCTTGCATCGCTCGGAGAGGTGGTATAAGAATCAGTGGTCATGGAGAACCTCCTGTGAAGCGTTCTCCAACAAACCGAACAAGGACATACACTGATGTCAACTTCAGTGAGAATCGTAGAATGAATTAAGTGATAAGCTAGCATCACAAATCAACCCTATTGTATCATATGAATCAGCATCACGTTATCAACAACATGCCTGAGTGTAGTTGGGCAAAAAATTAAACGCGTGTACATGGGGGACTCTTCATGAAGATCTTCAATTGTTGAGCTTTGTCTGATTTTGTTATAAACACCAGCAACTCATTTTGTTAAACATCTAGAGTAACAGTTCACGAGCCCCATTTCAGAGACACAAGCAATGCCTGGCTCAAGTCCAATTGCTGGGCATTCTTGAGCACCCAAATCTGGTAAAGCTTATTGGCTACTGCAGATTTATTCAAAAGCAAAAACGCACAGGTTGCTGGTTTATGAGTTCATTCCAAAAAGAGCTTGGACGAACACCTGTTCAACCGAGCCTATCCTCCCCTTGATAGTTTTCTGAGTACTTGGGATCTTAACTCGAATGCTAAATTGTTTCGGTCTAATCTCAATTACATGACTTAAGCAAACATCAAACAACTCTAACCTAGATCATGATTCTAATTACAACTCAATTGGAGTTTTAGCTCATGCTTGTGTACCTTCGGTCGCAGATGAATTCGCAGCCATTGAAGTCAACGAAGAAGGAAATCCTTCCCGAGATTTCCTCTTCTCTTCTGATCGTTTGCTTAATCGGGTTAGTCTTCTAATTCTCTCTTTTCTTTTTCATGTTCTTTCTCTGGTTAATCCCCGATGAGGCAAAGCCTCTCTTTTTATAGACGAGGAGGTATCCCAGGGGGCCTTCCCAACCGATTCGGTTGAGGCGTTACAATTCGATCTCTACGTGGTCATATTTCTAACACCCCTTTCATGGAGAATGATGCTGCAGATCATGATTGGAGCCACAAGGTAGCTTGATTATTTCCACAGAGGGGTGCCTGAAGTTTAGGTTCCCTCGAATGCATGGTTCTTTCTGAAAAAATATCATCAAGATTGCACCTGCATCTCTAAACCTCTGAACATATTTCCTTCGGGGAGTACCTCTGAAACTCTGAACTGAACCATCTAATTTCACTTGGAATAAAGCTTAACATATTTAGCTGCATTTGTGTGTTGAAATCTCATGATGAAGATCTGATCCACGCTCTTTTAGCTTTGCAGGTAATCTACAGAGATTTTAAAGCTTTCAACATCCTTTTGGACGCTGAATTCAAGCCAAAACTCAGAATTTGCGCTGGCAAGGGGCATTCCTTGTCCATCGTCACCATCAGTTTGGTCTCATTGAGGAATCAGTTGCTCTGGCAATTTAGTCTATTACTCTATTATGTCTCTTTCTACATATAGTTGCTCTGGCAATTTAGTCATCAATGGATAAAGTGAATTTAAGAGAAGGGTAACTGCACTATTTCTGGCAACTACTACGAATGTCTGGTGATGTAAATCTTCGGTCACTAACCGATTTAACTTGTATGAATGTCTGGTACTGTAAATGTTGTGGTAGAATATCTGGTGTTGTAAAGTTTGTTAGCTTCGTTGATTTGTTTCCTGCTACAACGTCATGAATTAAAGTCTGAATGTTAGTTTTCAATTTGTTAGTTGGTTCATGAGGTAGTCAATCTGGATTTTTGTTACCTGGAGTATGCAAGCATTAGTTCTGTTAAGTGGAGTTTCAGCGTAGGTTTTTCAGATATTTTCATTTTCAGTAGGATGAGAGTTTCAAGCCGAAGAGGGACTTGGTAGAACGCTAAAGTTATTGTCTTGTGACCATAAGGTCACGGGTTTGAGTTCTGAAAACAGCCTCTTGTAAAGGCTACATATAAAAGACCCAAGTGAGTCGGACCCTTCTCCGGATACTGTGCTAGCGTAAGCTACATGCACGACTGTCCTTTTTTTATGAGAGTTTCAAGTCATTGGCTTACTCTTTTTTTGTCACTGCTGCTATCTAGCAAGCTACATTGCTACATGATACGAATAACCAAGCAAGTAAGCAAAATGATTTCCTGTAATTTACAAGCATATTGTGCCTCTTCAACTACACGCACGAAACAACGTGCAACTAGCTATAGTTCACCATACACCAGTCTTGTAACGAATGTGTGGCGCGGCAGCTCTTGTCCGGCCACAGTCCCGCGAACTGTTGGCTTGCGGCGCCGTGCGGGAGGCCGCGTAGTCCCGCAAACTATTTGCGGCTCGTGGGGGGCCCAGGGCGGGCGGCCGCAACCTGCCGCGCTAGCGGCAGCTTTCAGATCGAGAGAAGATCGTAAGTTTGTAACGACCGTTGCACCCCTCTACAGGTTTACTGTGCCATCAGTTCCAGTTCCTAATGGACTGATCTTCTTAGGGAATTTCTGATCATTCACCTGGGTTTGAGTCCAAAACTCAGCACGAGTGTTACATTTACGATAAATTATTCTTTTAGTGGTAGACGGTGTGCCTCTCAATAGCAAGACAACTATGAAATATGTGTTAATAGAGAAGTATTCGTGCATGTATATCAAGGTCTGTATATATCCTGTGTTTTAAAAAAATGTGCCATATCATAAGCGGATATATATGTTTTCCGATAAATTTTGGTTCCTCCGAATGAACAATTTTATTTTGGCAAGCTGTTCATTTAGAAGAAATAGACCAGAGTCCTTACCTTGATAGCATGGTATATTCTTTATTTTTCTACAAAGAACTTCTAAATATTACTTATTACTGTCGTAGTAATAGTTTCTTTGTCACCGAAAAAATTTCTTTGTAGCCATATTAATTTATGCCAAACTTCTCTTGCACTCATCCACTTTCTACAAATTTTAAATGTGATTTTGCTCTTTTCCTTTTCTTACTTTTAGATTAGGGACCACGTCCATGTCAAATAACTGGCTAATTAATCATACTGTAACAGTCTGCATGACAACATTAGTAACTATACGACGTTGCACTGGGATTCTATCGATAACCCTACGGATCTTGTAGGTTAATAGGTCCTCACTTGAGCAGATTTCAGCATGCATGTCAGTTGAGTCAAATAAAATCCACCTTTTGGGCACGGTACAAGGAACTATGATGCGTCAGTGGATCACCAAGAACATGCACAGTGGCACTTAATCAATTATAGGACTACAATTCTCTTCACTGATTGTTTTTCGAAGGTTGATATAGACATTCACCAGAGTGTGATCCTCACTTTCCAATGCATCGTTCTCACTTTTAAATATATCTCTCTCTTCTAATTCTCTAAGCATTAGGCCAGAGCCAGAATCACAAATATTGTGAAACAGAGTAGCAGCAATATGTCCTGAAAGTACCTAACAGTAAATGCAACTTCAGAAATTGCTACCTCAAACTCATTTCATTTTAGTATCTTCGTTATGGGGCCTATTTGCATTCAGCACACCATTCACACACATGATGTCTACTTTGTTGGTTGAAATGGCTCTGCATGACCAACTTCTGGGTCACCAGCTTGGGCTTAAGCTTAGAATCAAAACCTAAATCAGGTTACGTATTCTACGCTATCACTAATATGAACAGGTTTCAGGCAGGGACAGACCTAACTTGATTGAAGGGCATTGTATAACACATCTATCATGATACACCATAAAAATAATGGACGCATCATGAAAATAGGATTTGATAGTATATATTTTTAGCCTAAAAGATGCAAACATGTTATCATATTTAGTAAGAGCGTAAATTTCAATGTATATCTGCAAAATGTTTTACAAAGTCAGCATGGTATCATCAACTTTGCTCAGATTTTGATTATTTTGAATGCCCATCATGGACAACCTGGGTCCGCTACTGGTTTCTGGCACAATTCAGTTCATTCTCCTTAGAAAACAAAGTAAGAAATACTGTCCAGGCCTTCTACAGATCGATGCAACCATCCATTCTAGCAGCAAATGCACCCTGCCTGGTAAATGGACTGTTTAAGCATTTTAGCCCTTAGGTCACTAAATATTAACAGCTATGTGCTAGAACCATCTATTCATTTGAAAATGCCTATGGCACCTCTACAAGCATCAGGTTTTACGAAAGATGCAAAGTATGTTAACACAATCAATACTGCTTAGGAGAAAAAACTACAAATTAGCACTATTTAACTGGGCAGATATGCATTTGCTCTTGATTTGCAGGTGAAAACAATCAGATCAAAAGTTACATAAGCAAAAGTATCCAATCATTGTTTATCGGCTAGTCCTTGTTGGAGAGGCAAGCAATGATGAATCAGTTTTTTTTTTGGAGGAATCAAAAATATGGTCCGCTAAATGCAAGTTGACACATGGCCAGCTTCAGTTCAAGTCAGGTTACACCATGCATCCAAAGAGATCTGCAGGAATCATAACTTCCTCCAGTAAAGTAAATTATGCAAGTTCAATTCCAATTTACTCGTCACAGAATAAGATCAACAAGAGGCTAAAATTATTGTAGGGTGGTTCAATAATTAATATAGGGGGATGAGTACACAGAGCATATAAATCTTTACATCACGCAAGAGTATGACTTACTGCTTGCAAATTACTTGGCAAAACAGTTGTTAGCCATTAATTATTCACAAAACCTTAGTGAACTACAATCAAATGGAATAAACAATGTGTTTCTTACTTGTGACGCTGATCCAAGTGATGCGAGTGTAGCCTCTGCTTTATGACACCATATGCAATAACTGTTCAAAGAAACACCACAAGGATCATAATTTGCAATGCAATAGTAGTAAATAAGAAACCTTTATCACTTAATAATGTAGAAAATCTTACACAATTGATTATGAAAACAAGAATTGAATGAATGGGCATTGGAAGAAGCAAGCCTCAGCTTCAAACTGCTTGACTCTGTCAAATTTCATGTCAACTAAGGTTGGTTAGAACAATATTCTGTATTAAATCTAGTTAGCGTCTTTGCTTCGCAATCTCCTCCTCAAGGATTTGGACAGCCTGATGGCTAGAACTTTCATCCAGAGTGCTATTGCTCATCAGTAAACTGCGCAAAGCTCGCAGTTCATCACAGTTAGCACGCTGGAAGAGTCCTCTAAGCTCAATATGCAGAGGACCCTGAGGTGGGATATGCCTACGGTCTCTCTCATCAATAATAAAATGAGACCTTGATCTCCAGTACTCAGTGCAGACACGATCTCTATCCCGCGCCTCAATTGCCTGCCCATTCAAATTGCACAAACGCCAGTTAGAATCATAAGAGAATTGCTATTGCAGAACAGTGTGTTTCAGGGATGGCCAGATTTGACAAGTGAATGCCAAGAATTAATTCTTCACCTGAACTATTTCTGGTGTTGACAGCCCGAACATTTCAAGACCATCAATTGATCCTGGAGGCTGTAGTGTAGGAAGGTTAGCTCTTCCCATACTGAGTTGCCTCCGTATTTCCATATTGAGCGTCTCACGGATCATGTTCCAGCACTTGGTAGGAGAGACATTAACAAAAATTTCACCTGGACAGTTTTCTACAGTCACCTGTAAATGCATCAAGCAATCAACATATTGAGGAAGAGACGTAAATGAAGCGCATAAAAAGCTAAATTTTACCATAAAAAGAGGCCCTTGCAGTCCAGCATCCGATATTTCAGATATGTAGTATGCCATTTGTGATGGATCCACAATACTAAAGTATTTTACTCTGCTCCTAAACCCTGCATTTACAAAGGTAAGGAAGTTAAGGAAAGTAGCAAATAAAGATGAAACTGTAGATGAAATGAAAACCTGTGGACTAAGGGTCTAAGGCAATGAGAGAAGTGGATAACAATAACAGAACATTCCTATAGCATGGAACTGACATATAAAAGAAAGGGCAGCCCGGTGCATGTAGCTCCCGCTTGTGCGGGTCCGGTGGAACTGGCATATAACAACATAAAAAAATGTTCAACCAGATAACAAATGCTCAAGATGTATGAAGGTGTGCCAATTTGTCACAGGAACAAACCTTTTGGGAAGATTGCTTGACTTGAGGACCACAACCTCCCAGATAGTATAGCACCAATCTCTAAAGGCTCAACAGAGCACTTATAACGATGCACAACGTTAGCTATACGAGGACCCCTCTGCGCAACTCCATTCCTGTTTAGATTTTCCAGAGCGGGTTGTGCTATTATAGCTGAATGCCCGATAGCCCTAGCTTCCATACTGGCTAGGTATTCGGATCTTCTTTTATTCCATCTGTCGTTTAGTTGCTGGTTAACATTAGTTGGATGCCCAAGGTGACTACTGCCTGAACCAAAAACCCCAAATGAATTTTTCAGAGGTGAAGGATTCATTACTGGCTTTGAAGCTGAGACACTAGATAATGCTTCCTGAGACATACATTGTGTCCTTGAAACAGTATTGGCAAGCTGCTGACTTCCCGTACGGGACTGACTGCTGTCACTTTTATTCATCACTGAGGCATTACCTTCCAGTGTTATGGCTACCTGATCCTTGTAAGAGTGTGAGAGAGTTGCATCAAATTCTGATGCCACCAAGCCGTGAGAATTGTTTGAGCCTTCCACACTGGACTTCATATTAGTTTCATTACCAAACAATATTGGTGGTCTGTTATGATTTTCAGCAAATGAAGAGGAAGACTCTCCGGTTCGAGAAGAAAATTCTCGACTATCTCTATAATCTGCCAGGCCATCTGCACTTTTCATGGACTCGCCTGAAGTAATTAAGCTTCTAGTCACAGCATTGGGTGAAAATGATTTACTAGGAGCTGTTGAGCTTGGTGTTAAGCTTTTGTACCCTCCACTACCTCCATTATATTGTTGGTGGTTAGTACCACTGTTTGTTGGGCACATTAATTCACTGTTCATGTCCGGCTCCTTTAGTATTGAAGCATCTCCATATTTGACTTGTCCTACAGAAAGACAAGCATTATTTGTTTCTGGATTTTGTGCAAGCGAATTTGTACCCAGACTAGCTATGTTCAACACCTTGTTTCCAATGATTTTTTGTTCGGTGCTAACAACAGAAGGTACCAACGATACTGTTGATGCCTGTGACATGTAGGACCTTCTAGGGCCATCAGTTGTTCTGCGAACAGTCTTGAAATCTTGGACCTTTTCTCGCTTGACACATGAGCCCAGACTTAATCCAAGATCAGAGACACCCCATCTGTGAATGGCACTTAGCTTTCCACCCAAAGCATCAGCTAAAATATTTAGCTCACTGACATCATATCGGAAAAGGAAAAACCTTTTGTCCCATTCACATGAGCAAAGCTGTTTTGCATGTACCATACAAGCATACTTATCTGGGGAGCATGGACAACCAGAAGCAGAAAGGTGCAAATCATAGTAGCACAATGCACATTCCCTATCAGCTGAATCAAATTCAGCATCCATTTTCCTAGATTGGGATGGAGAGCACATGTTTTGCCTTTGTGTCAACTCCATCTCGATTCGTGCCTGAAGATGTAAATTAAGTATCAGACACCACTGAGCTTTTAAAAAAACAAATCTAGTGTGTATGTGTGTGTGTTGTAACTGGTAGTTACCTTGAGTGACTTGTGTATGGTGCTATCAGGCCCACATACATTTTTCCATTTCAAATTATCAGCAGTATTCCTCTTGAGGAATAGGATGTCCCACTGAGCTCTAATTGCTTCTCTTGCAGTGCCAAGCAACAATTTATCATGGGAGATAGTTATTTTCCGTGCCTGTTCACGATAAAGTTCAACAGCATTTTGTCCAATTGGCAACCAATCAATGGGTGCCACATTCACAGCTTCTGCACAGTTGAAGCCACAATTGAAACCAGCATGGTATGCTCGTGGAAATGTCAGAACAAACTCTCCCTCATGCTGAACACAGCGGTAGACTGGTACTCCTTCAGATTTAAGTAATGATGGTGAAAACTGAGTAACCTGCAGATAAAATTGGCACTGCCATTTAGAAAACAGAATTGTACTCCCATGCACATTCATGTGTGCTAGTAAAAGAAGGCAAATTAAGCAAGCATCATTTAGTCACAACACATCACACAAATCCTCCATCGCATCATACTGCTCAATTTTTCATTTGTACTTGCTGAAGTGCTACATTATTCAGATAATCATATCATTATTCATTAGAAAGGGCAGCCCGGTGCACATAGCTCCCGCTTGCGCAGGGTTCAGGAAAGGGTCCGACCCACTTAGGTCTTTTGTACGCAGTCTTTCTCTGCATTTCTGCAAGAGGCTGTTTACAGGACTTGAACCCATGACCTCATGGTCACAAGGCAACAGCTTTACCACTCCACCAGGCTCCCCTTCACATCATTATTCATTACTCTATACATTTGCCGGTGTATCATATAATGAGAGCATCTGATTTTAAATAAAGTGGAGGTGCTTTATGTGGTAAAATCAAGGCCAGAGGCAGCATGAGAAGCAGTACTGTTGCAAAACAATTTCCTAATAGCAATGTAGTAAAAAGATGGGCAAGGAAAAGGCCATTTCATTTTCATCGAATAATGCCATGTCTATTTATCATTTATTATGTTGTTACAACATAATTGGTATGCTACCTAACCAGAATGAATTGAGTCTTCGATAACGTGGAAAAACAGAAAGAAAGAAGAAGATAGCATCCACCAATCTATGTTGCAGCAGACTCCAAGATGAACCATTTGTGGTGAATCTTTTATACCTGAAACCATAATTTACAATCACCAACCGAAAGAAACACTTACCAGATTGTGAAGCAAATCAGGTTGCTCCTCAAACAAGTCAGGTAGATGTTTCCTCATTGCAGCCTCCAAGTTCATGGCATCCTTTCCAGGAACTCCATACCACATCTTTGGAGCACCCCAATGCAGGTAGTTCAGTGAGTACAAATGATGGTCTTCAACATGCTGTCAACAGATAGAACATACTGCAGTGAGATACCTCGGGATATCATAATACCCAACCTTCAATATCCATAGTACTAATCACAACTAG
Organism: Neostapfia colusana; assembly: GCA_030760725.1. Taxonomy (NCBI): domain Eukaryota; kingdom Viridiplantae; phylum Streptophyta; class Magnoliopsida; order Poales; family Poaceae; genus Neostapfia; species Neostapfia colusana. The sequence continues at coordinate 49,642,627 of JASWHV010000020.1, forward strand.
GAGAAATAGTCGTATTCATAAGCATCCTACCCAGCAGAATGATGAAAAACACATGCCGACATACACCCAAGGCACTAAAACACCAGAAATGTCACCACCCTCAAAAGAGAGGACTGAACCTTGTAGCCTAGGCAAGTTGTTCAGATTCCAACCAGATTTTGCATATTTGTTATGCTCCACATCAGAATCCATTTCAGAAGATAACTTTGGAAAACCACTGCCAAAAGCTGCAGACTCCAAATCTGCACCATATATTACCTACAAGAGAATGGATTTTCTGACAAGTTAGAAGATATCATGGGTCTGTCCATATACATATACAAACTGACAAGTGGTGAATACATAATAACACAAAAGATGCAAACAATATGACTATGTAGCACTGTGTGCAAGTTAGGAATAACACTATACTGCAGAACTAAACTGGAAACTCTAACAGGGACGTCATTCGATGATATATCAAACTCAGGAACAAGAGCAATTGCATTTTCAAAACCTTAAATTGCAAAGGCTACAGTTGTTCTTTTGCAAATAAATTCAGTACCTCTATCTCTTCGGTGGGTCTTTCAACTATACGCCAGTACTCGCCTTCAATATCTTCCACCGATGGTGGAGAATCTCTGCATGTATCTTTTGTAAAATACTGATTACTAAAGTCATCGGCATATTTCTGAAACATCTGAAGTGTGAACTCAGGTCCTGGTTCAAATCCAAATTTCTCATGGTTTTGCTGCATCCCAATCTGATTCTGATTGATGCTACTATTTTCTTCCGGCTCTGAAAGTTTTCTCCTCTTCTTCATCATTCCACCTTTTCTGCTCTTTTTGGATGATTTACGGTTTTGGAGCTTGTTGACCTTCTGTACCCGAGTGGAAAACTTTGAGCATTCCCAGATGTTCTTTTCTTTAAGAAGGCATGGAGGCTTCCATGAAGGGGGTGGAACAATACGACAAATTCCATATGGCTCTGCTGTTGGTCGTATACTCTCAATGTATTTTAAGGTGTCCTGAAATTCCTGGTACATAAAAGAAGATAACAGTATTATGGTACGGGGAAAAACGTACATTCACAGTACTCATACAAAGCATTGTGGTGGTTTAGAAAGGAAAAGTACCTCCTCGGTAGGATGGTACACAGGAGCCTCATCGAGAACCGATCTGCATGCACCAAATGGATTCCATCGTGCCACAACCTGCATAACGTGATTCTGATTTAACATAAGCAGCAGCATAACGTCTTAATGGAAGGAACACAGGATTTTAGCAGAATTGATCCAACCTTTTGGCAGTCAGCACATTTTGGACATCCTCGAAGTACTCCTTTAGGGAAATGTTGCCGGTGTCTCACAGAACTTACACCCTGCCCAGAAATTACCAGTATTGTACATGTACATCAAAATTGCGTAAAATTCAGATAACTGGAGAAGAAATAAGGATCAAAATATAAGTGAGTACTAACTTTTTCAGCTACTTCAACATCAGAGTCATCGTCTGAGAAATTATCAAAGCAGCTATAATCTATTTGGGGTCTATTACGCAGTGATTTCCTACATGTTTCGCTCAAAGAAGTGCTGCAAATTGTGTCACTCTGATAGTTTGATAAACTGGATAGACGTTCCAAAATTTCCACATCGTCCTCCATGCTCTGAAGTACTTGAACAGAACTAGAATGAACATTAGCAGGTTTAACATCCTCTTCGGTCTCCTGCAATGCCATGGCAGAAAAAGGTCCAAATCCAGGTGGAATTGAGGGTTCAGGGTCCTCGATGAGTGTGACTGTGACGCCCTCTGTTCCCATCATCACTAAAACACAAGAGACATCGATGAGGACAAACATGAATGCATTATAGCTATATACATATACTGTAAATAAGAATGAAGTAACCATACAAGAATGCCCGTGCAAATACAGATAATGGCTGATGTAACTTGCTGCAATGAAAGGAGCATATGTACGACCAAAAGACAGAGTTCACCTATCTTGAAAAAAGGATCGGAAAATAACAGGTGATAGCAGTGAATACAGGGAATCTAAAGAACATCTTGAAACTATCACGGGCTACTCTGTTGAAGTTTCACCACAAAAATGCTACATCTAGCATGGTTCATATCGTATGGTACACCAATGATCCAAAAAGCATATGCTGCCCACACCAACATCATAAAGTCTAGATTCTAGATCATCTCGACAGCGGAGTCAACAAGACACAAATCAAGCAACATGGATCAACTATAAGTAACAAATATACTCTGAAAAGCACCAATCATGCAGTATAACAGCCTACCAGTTGATCTAGGGGTGAAACTAGGGTTGGTCATGATGCAGGACACTGGACACGATAAATACGTTGTGGACGGTCGGGTACAACAGGTGGAGGGGAGGGGAGTACCTGATGGAGTATGGAGGAGGCCGACGACGGCGGGGAAGCGCTCCGCGGCGCGGGGACTCGCCGTGTCCGGGTAGCTCGCCAGCGGGTCGGGACGGGACGACAACAGTCGGTCGATTACCTTTTCCTCCGAAACAAATTCGTACGTCAGCTCGGTGGGGAGGGGGGGGCGGGGGACGGTGTCGTTAAATCGTTTTTATTATATACTAATTTCAGTTTCAGAATCAGAGTTAGAAACCTATTCAATATTGGAACTTTAAAAATATCAAAATAGATTGAAAACATGTTGATATTAAATGAACCCAAGAATTTATTTAGAAAATAACGTACGAAGCACTATGCCATTGTTACTTTAAATGCAATAAATAAACCATAACAATAACTTTCACATGACTAAACATAACAAATTAACAAGTCAACAACATGCATCAGAATGCATTATGTCACTCATAATTATGGTACTGAAAATATAACTTTAATTAGTCACCAGTAAATTTAAATTTTGTGCGCATTATATTGTCTTTTTGTTTTCCATTTCATGTGGTTTATATGAAAAAATAAAGTTAAAATTATCGGAGGGAAGGCACGAACTACTTCTTCAAATTTTATATTCAGAACAAGTGGGCTTAAAAACCTTGCTTGTGCTTTTTTAATACAGTCAGTACCAAACCCAGTAAAGAAGTAGGGTTGTGATAGGTTCGACGAGTCATCATCAAAACCAACCATTTCTACTGATGAAAACCAGATAAAGTTTAACTTGTTATTGTAACAAGTGGACCTAAAATATCCAATTTCAAGGGGAGCTTCGATTCATGCCACTGCACGAGTCGGTGTTCACAAATAAATTATGGCATGCAAATGAAGTAGATGCATCGATATTGGCTGAATAAAACTAAAACTCTCTCTCTCTATTAAAAAAATCTATTTTACTTATTTAAGGAGGAAGTAATAATTTATAGCTAGCTAAATCAGACATGGGCCGCGTAGCCTGACTAACTGTCCTCATGCTGAACGCTGCGGCCGGAATTAATCGAACATTGGTATGAAGAGTTCGTTATCATCTTGGTATGATGCATTTGGCAGCTTGGATTTGGTAAGTTAGAACAAACCAGAGACTTAGAAATTATACTATTCCCTTTTACCCCAGTTCCTAAAAATGAGTCTATACAGGTTTATTCGCAGTCAACTCCTTTTTTACCATCAAATATTTGTTTTTTGCATAACTGAATGTTCGAGGCCAAGTAAGTTCGAAATTACACGACATTTGATAGATTTGGACTCTAACTCCAATGCAATACTTCTGCTTAAAAAATGTAGGTTAATTATGGTATTTGGCTTCTGCGTAAGTAAACGTTGGAGACTATACATAAGCTAGAAATGACATGGAGTTTGGTAAACTAGCCCATCTACTTCATTAAAAGAATATAGGTGTCATATGATACTCCACGCATGATGCCTGCAAATGAGATGGCTTTGTTCCGCGGTTTGTTGATACAAGGCGTCAGATGTCAAACTTTCATACGATATCTCAAGGTCACATCAAAATGTCAAACCTAAAGTGAACTTGAGTACTTTTAAAAGTAAACTCTTAAAATTGACACTAACACAAAAAGCATTTTCTCAGATGTCTCCTATTTTATTTACATGTTATCGGTACCCTGCAGACCGGGTACCTCACGTGGAGGGTTGAAGACAGACCGGGCCCCGCCTCCCTGCTGAGGCGAGCGTTAGCATGGGCACGTGTCTTGGGCCTCGGGGTCAACCCCGGGGTTGTCACGTGCACCTAGGCTCTGAAGCCAACACGTGTCCTTGGCCTCGGACCGAGCCTCCCGCTAAGGTGAGGTCCGGAGCTGCCACGTGTATCCGGGCTCTGAACCTCCTCCCTGCTGAGGAGGGCTCCGGAGTGACACGTGCCCCTGGCTCCGGACCAAGACTCCCCGCTAAGGTGAGAGTCCGGAGCTGCCACGTGTACATGGGATCTGAGCCTCCTCCCTGCTGAGGAGGGCTCCGAAGCCAACACGTGCCCTTGGCCCCAGACCGAGCCTCCCTGCTGAGGTGAGGTATGGAGCTACCACGTGTGTCTGGGCTCTAAAGCTCCTCCCTGCTGAAGAGGGCTCCGGAGCAGACACGTGCCCTTGGCTCCGGTCCAAGCCTCCCCGCTGAGGTGAGGTCCGGAGCTGTCACGTGTATCTGGGCTCTGAACCTCCTCCCTGCTGAGGAGGGATCCAGAGCTGACACGTGCCCTTGGCCTCGGACCAAGCCTCCCCGTTGAGGTGAGGTCCGGAGCTGCCACGTGTATCTGGCCTCTGAGCCTCCTCCCCGCTGAGGAGGGCTCCGGAGCCGCCACGTGTCCCACGATCCGTCATGGGCCGTGGGTTGACGGAGTCAAGAAGGAAGTGCGCTTTCAAGCCATGCATTCAAAGCTCGCGCCTTCCCCAGAAGCATGGCGCACGGCGCACGCCTCTCTCCCCTGCCCATTCGATGACAAAACAGGGTGGCAAGGCGTGACAGCGGCACAGTGCCGCACAACGCCATAGGGCCGCCCTGCAGAGCCAGAAGAGGCAGTGACAAGACAACGTCTTCATCATCACCTGTAGTGTGGTAAGAGGCGCTCAGTGCGCCAGACGGCGGGTCTTAACTTCCCCGCCAACCACTCTACCCAAGGATGTAAAAACCCTAGATCTTGTATAGGGTTCACGCAGCTTTGGGGCCACCTGTATGGCCCCGGACCTTATTATAACCACTCCGGCCTTGAACTATAAAAGGATCAGGGTGTACATCCGACAAAGGGTTCCGATCCATTTGCAACCCTGCCATCCCACACACTCATACCCGCAAGCAATACAACAATCACCACCATGGACGTAGGGTATTACGCTCCGGCGGCCCGAACCACGTAAATCTCGGTGTTCACCCGCTCACTCGAGTTGGATCGTCCTAGACTCGTCAAGCTCCTCCAATCAAAGAACCTCCACAGGATACTTCCGTAGGAGACCGGGAGAAGTGTCGTAGCTGCACTTTGACACAGGCGATCTGTTAAAAAACGTCTATGATGTCCAATCCAAGTCGCCTGTGATAATAGAATATCACAGGTGGTCCGTAACAAAAATCTGCATGTGAAAAGATATGGATTTTCACATACGGTCGGGTAAAAACCTGTCAGTGATATTGACCCTTATCACGAACGGTTTTTAATAACTACTGCATGTGAAAATTCATATCTTTTCACATATGATCGATCTAAAAAACCGTCTGTGATATTATGGACATAGGAATTGCGAGGGTATGTGAGCATCTTATTCAGTGTTTTTATTCACAAAGATGAGCATCTTCTTCAGTGTTTTTATTCATGGTGAATCACACACGATGGTATGTGATCTTTATTCAAGGGATACAACACACAAGACGATAGCTTTATCTAGATTGCACAACGGGGAAGGTGTTGTTGGCAAAAAGTTGGCAGCATTTCCATGGCCGCTGCATTGCACGTGTATGGGATAGAAGCCAGCATCCTCATGTGTTGTTGCTGCATCATCATCTGGCATTGTGGCATCATTATATATCCCCATCATCATGTGCCTGCAACCTTGTTGTTGTAGAATATCTAACATTTTTTGTTGCGTCATCATTGCTGACAAAGGTGAGCTACAAATGGCCAAAGCTTGTTGCATCATGCAAGACTGCATGCACGGATCCATGGGAACCATTCCCATCATGGGTGAGAAAGTGAGCCTCCTCCCATGTGGAATGATTGTTGCATCATGCAAGATTGCATGCATGGGCTGATGATGTCCATCCCCATCATGGACAAGGATTGAGGACAAGTTGTCGCATTAACAGCAATTGTAGAAAAAGCAAGGAAAAACAACCAGGGTAAATATCTTGCTTATGAGTAAAGCCATGGTCTTGTACTACTGTGTCACAAATAGTAAGGTGGTGCTATCGTTGTGAATTATGTGTGGCTGGGATGGGAGTGATGGACTGGAGAGGGATTAGGGTGGTATTTATATGCAAATGCGTTACAAAAAGCCATTTATCATATTTGGCTTTTGAGGTGGTTACATAAGCTAGAGATGATATGGAATTTGGTAGATTTGGACCCACGCCCAACTAATTCCTTCGCGCGAGTAATGCCTTTGTTGCCTTTTGTTAGTCCTTTGTCGGTGAATGGCTAAGCATGGCATGACTATTTTATTCTCTTGCCATGTCAAGGCTGCATCAGATTAGCTAGTTTACGAGTAAACTTTATTAAAATGTGTTATTGTAGTATTGTGAGTTGGACTTTATTTATGGATTTTAGTTAGCCTTTATCCCACATGGACTGAAATTCCAACACGATGTGCACTCAATCCAGTCCCCACCTTATGTTTATTGCGAGCTGAAGCTTGCAAGTAAGGGAGTAACTCTCAAATCTGGTGTGCATAGTAACCATGCATTATAGGCCCCAATGTTTCACAGAATAAGCCACCAGGAAACAATAGATTCAGGTACTGAGGCAACCGAGCAAAAATGACGAAGTTACGACTATAGTTTACAAAACTGTGTGTGTGGGCTCAATCAAGTAAAGCTGATTTCACATTTAACTAATAATCTGTTTTCAGAAATAACACTGAAATGCACACCGTGTTTACTGCCAATATATTACTACTCGTGTCGAGCTAATGTCGACATATGTAAGAATATATTTGGTTTGAAGTCAAACTGGATTGAATAGAATCATCCATATTTTTTATTGGATCATCCAAATTGATGTTTGGTTGGATGGATTGGATGATCCAGTTTTTTGTTTGGTAGGTTAGATGATAGGATGGATTGGACCATCCGAATTGATATTTTCACATAATACTAATTATTATATATTGATTATTATATTGTTAGTATATATTAATATTAATATCATAAATAATAATTATTAATCAATGATATTAAATATTTTTGGACCACTTCATCCAGCATATGTAGAGAAGTTGGATGACTCTATCGGTGAAAAAATAGATCACCAAATCCAAACCAATCCAATCAATCCAATACAGTAACCAAACACATCCTAAGCAAAGCTCGTACGGCGTAGTCGTCAGTCACTGGATGTCTGCGTAGTCCGCGGGCCCGTACGGCTGCAGCCACTCGGCGAGGAGGCCGCCCTTCCTCCTGGCTCGGTGGCCCATGTCCCGGCACAGCTGGTCGTGGTACCACGTGGTGACCGCGTGGATGCACGACTAAAGGAAGAAGCCGCCGCTGCTCCGCCGCGCACACCGCCCCCACCTTCCCCACTCCGCCACGTCGCGCTCCATGTCCCTGACGCCGGCGGGCAGGCGGACGGCGCCGTCGAGGAGGTGCGCCACCCACTTGGCCATCATCTCGTAGGGGTAGACGGTGGCGCCGCTCTCCGCGTACCCGACCACCGCCATCTGCGGGATCCGCGGGTGCACGCAGTGCCGGTACTGCAGCGGCAGCACGGTGGCGTCGCCCGCCCCCGCGACGATGTCCCGGAATCAGGGCGACGCGAACACGCCCCGCAGCGGCGCGTCCGGGTCGAAGCCCGTGGCGAGGATCACCACGTCGCCGCCGACGACGACGCGCCCGTCGTCGGTGCGGCCGCCGTCCAGCGCCAGGCCGTCCGCGCAGAAGCTGAAGGAGCCGCACTTAATTCCTGAGCTCAATGCTGCCTTCGTCCACCCTGTCGTAGAATCCCTGTGGGAGCCTGCCCACCCGCCAACCGAGGGCCGACCGTGAGAAGCTGTAGTCCGGCACCATCCTGTGCTTCTCCATCGGGGTGTGCGCCTTCAAGTAGGTCTCCCTCAGCTTCATTATCAGCCATCTCTGGAAGAAGAAGAAGGCAAATGTTACCAGCTTCATTATGAGTCATTATCAGAGATTTTAACCTAAAAACGACGTCTATTTAACATGAATCGAGATCCGATTAACTAGTCCTATCCGACGAGATCCAGCAGAACCTTACCAGCGGGGTGAGCATGGAGGCGAGAAGGCTCAGAGCGAGCCCCTCGCCGGGCTTATGAACCATTAGCTCGGCCAACCGTGTCGCGGTCAGCCACGGGAATTTCACGCGGCGAGCAACCTGGGGATCCAACATCCAATGTGCGCTCCTGTAAACCAATGTGCACGCGAATCTGCCACCTGTACGTAGTAGACCAATGTTCATCATATACAAGTGTTTCTGTGAGGGCGACTTGCAAAGACTTGCTTCTAGTAAACCCAAGCATACGCGTCTCTCGTTCAGCTTCTCACCGGCCGTTGGCCTCGGCGCACTGCGTGGCGGTATCCAACGCGGACTTGCCGGCGCCGACAACGACGACGCGCCTGCCTCTCACCAGCTCGGCGGCGTCCGCGTGCGGCATGCTCGAGTACTCCGAGGAATGGAGCACTCGCCCGTGGAACACTTAGTCCTCTTCCGTCAGGGAACGTCGGGAGCTTCGCGACGCCATACCTCCCGACACAGAGGATGAGGAAATCGAACCTGTGGATCTGCGAACAGGGGAACAAAGAGCATCGTGAGCGCGATTCTTGCTTGCATCTCTTTGAGCACTGGGTAGATTCTTTGTTTTTTTATCTGCCACCGTGCACTGCTTTAGATAGAGTTGACCTGCGTTGCGCCACCTTTTATTTCAGACCAAGCTGCCAGGACTTCAGGAGCCCCTGCTGCTTCTTCGAACACGTCCAAAATGAACCGGGCGTACCGTCACCGGCCATGTGGCACTGGCACAGTGGCCAGATGATGTGCGCGGGTACGGACACGTCCAAATCTACCCACGTGCAGGATGGAGTTATCAAGCCAACCTGAGTGCTCGGCGACTCGCCGTCGTGCCTCACGGTGAGGTGCCATGTAACACCCTAGATTTAAAAAGGTAGGGGAAATTAAAATTTGTTTTAAACAAAACAGAAACTAGCTGTTTAAATTCAAGATTCAAAAGAAAAATGAAACAAAAGAACAAGTGAAAACAAAAAGAAAAGAGAAGAACAATAGATTTGGGCCGCAGCCCACCCCTCTCCCCGCAGCCCACTTCACCTTTTCTCCAAGCAGCCCAGCCCAGTCGCGCCTCTGTCTTTTTCCCTCCCCCTTTGACCCGTGGACCCCACTTGTCAGCGCCCCTTGTTCTTTCTTCCCGTTACTCTTTCTTCTTTCTCCCACGATCCCCTCTCTCGCTCTCTCTTTTCTTCGCCCGTTCGCCGACCGGCTACAACTGAAAGCGGCCGCAGCCAGTGCCCTGTCGCCTCGGATTCCTCCTGTCCCGCGCCCCTCGCCGCCCTACAAAACCCCACCCGAAAAACCTACGCCCCCCTGCTCCCTCTCCCCGCCGTGGACGGAGTCGTGCTCCCGGCCGTCTACCCTCCCGGTGAGTGAGCGTCTCCTCCGAAAACCCTCTCTCCCTCCCCGTTCAGTGTGAGATAACCCCTCTGCTCTTCCACAGAGTCGCCGACGACCCCCTCGCGGCCTTCCCCGCTGAGGAACAACGCCGAGAACCCGAACTTTGTCACCTCCGTTGAGTTTCTCGTCTACCCCGTCGTTCTCCATTTCCCTTCTGGTTTCTTCACGAGTTGACCCCTTGGTCGTTTCGGCCGGACCCTACGACGCGCCGAGGCCGAGGAAAGCACGGAGGAACCACACTCCACCACCGATTTTGACGCAAACCGAAGATCTCCGCACGTCTACCCGCGACACGACCTTCCCCGCGCCTCCTAGGACCCGCAGTACCCTTGGGTGAGTTCCCCCAACCCTCCTCCATCGATTTAAGCATCTAGGGTAGAGTAGGACGTTGTCTAGGCAAAAACAGGCAGCTCCGACGAGGACCCGGCAGCGCCCATGGCGCGCCACCTCGGGAACTGGCCGCCGGTGGCCGGCTTCGGCCGCAAGAACCCCCTGTCGCCCGATCGGGAACCGACAGCCCCGATTAGACCCGCGTACCGGTTCGGGATTTTTAAAATCCCGACCATTCGTGCCCGATCCGACGGCTCACGTTAAACCCACTTTTTCCCGCGGTAGATTTTGCGCCTAGACCCCTGGAACTCTCAGATCCACGCGATATGGCCCTGAATTTTTGCGGAACCCACCCTGGACTTCCTGGAAATCAGTAGAATTGATATATTCTTTGTCTTAAGCCCCTGTGACCTCCTGATTTTGCGCAAAGCACTCCAAAAACCTTCTGTCTTAGCATTTTCACCCCTGGAACTTGCCGATTTAATGATCTTTCCCCCTGGAATCATTTATATTAGCACATTAGCCCCTGATGTTGCTGAAAACCTGTGTTTAGGTCCCTGTATTGGCTCATTTATATATTTCAGCACCTATATGATTATGGGAATTTACTAGCTACCCCCTGGACCATGCTGAATTTGCACAAAACCCCCTCCTAACCTTGCTGAAATCATGTAAAACACCTTGTAAAATTTTGAAATAGCGTTTTAACCCCTAGGACATGCTGTAATTTAACAATTAGGCCCCTATCTATGCTGATTTCACATTTTAAACCTGATTTAGGGCTGAATTCATTTAAAACACCCTAGTGCGTGTTAGATTAGTATTTTAACCCATATTTCATGCTGTGAGTATGTAGGATACCCCTTGGATAAATTTTGGAAGTTCATTTTATTCTATGAATAGATACTAAATTGGCATAAACCCTCATAGCTTGTGGAGAACCCCATTTAGGGCCCTAATAAAACCCAAACTTGCAAAACACGCTCACATGAATATATACACATGATATACGAGACGAAGATTTTCTATATGCTTGAATGAGTAATATGTTAGAATGTTCGAAATGCCCTTGCTTACTTGCTCTCCGTTATTTTTCTTTTCCCCTGTTATGTCTGGATCAAATCAGCCCCCAAGCCGACGCTGGACCTGCAAGCCCAAGACTTCGACAACCTCGAGCCGCAACACTTCTCGAGAGGCAAGTGTCCTTGACCACTTTGCTCCTTTTTAGGATTATTAGTTAGAAATGCATGCATAGGTCTCAAATTGTATCCCATGTGTTGATTGTTTACTAGTATTTCCCTTGACATACCTTGTAGCCGGGTTGGGTAGTTAGGGTTTACATTTTATGTTGTTATTTCATGCTTATCCCTGCTTAGATGTTGGGATGGGAGTTATTTCATTCAAATTTCAATATATCATGATGATTGTGATGATGTGGTGATGTATATGGTGTATAAGGAGGGTAGTATAGGGATCTAGCAGGCTAGGTTGGCACACGGTGGGTGTCGAGTGCACGAGACTCGGGTTTGTGGTTAGTAGCCTGCGTAGATCCTAAGGACCGGTTCGTGAGACCCGTCAACTAGCTTATTCAGTGCCGCCACAAGAACTGGTATGAGACAGTGTGACCAACTAAGTTGTTCCTATCTTTCCTTGTGTACACCATAGAGATGTGTGAGTGGCGCAAGAGGGGGCTTCTGCGGCAGAGGTTTCAGAGTGCCGCAGTGGTGAAACCTTAGCGGGTGTGCACGGGTTGGGTAATGCAATGTAAAGGCTACATACCATAGGGAGTGTGAGATGGCAGGAAGGAGTTTCCTTAGTCGCCGACGGGTGATGAAAACACGACTTGTGGGTAAAGGGTACAAACTCTACAGAGTCAAAACTGTCTAGACAACCGTGCTCATGGTCAACAGCGGGCTGGTAACTCTCTAACGATTAGCGTGGGTCAGGTTGGATTGGATTTGGGTTGGTGGTTTGGGATTGAGGTTACAGTTGTAGTGGAGATACTTGGAGACATAGTTGGGTTGGGCGGGAATTTCACTTAATAAATAGGATACTTAATAAAACTAAGGAATATGTTGCGTAGTGCAAGAACCGTGTCTAGCCTTCCTTGAAAACTTGCCTCATCATGCACAAACTTTCCCACACTTGCTGAGTACTCTATGTACTCAAGCGTTTGCCTCTCTTTTCTTTTTCATGTCGCTCAGGACACGTGGAGGTTGCCGAGGATGACGTGGACGACGGCTTCGACCCCAACACGCAGTACTAGGCTGGCGTACCACCAAACGGCACCAGTGGAGCCCTACTTAGTTTTCCGCTGTCATGATGTACTCTCTTTTTGAGCCCATGAGGCATTTATGTACTCGAATGATGTATTCACCGCACTTGGCTTAATTAATTAATGATACATTTGCTTTATATTATCTCGTGTGTGATGTGAATTGATCCTGGCACATGCGGGAGTATGCTTGGTGTCTGTTGCAGGTACCGGACGTGACAGAGTGGTATCAGAGCCAAGGCTGTCCCTAGGACGCGAGCCTAGTTAGAAACGGACACGAATTAGACTTATTTTCAACTTAAAAACTACTTGCAACCAAAAACTTGCGAAAAATTTGTGCGAGTTTCTACTTTCACACAACTTACCCCCTTTTTCTCACAAGCTCGTATTGTTCAACTCATCCATGTTTCTAACTCTTACCTAGTTCAAACATAGTAGGGTCCGTTACGACGGACAATCCGAAACTCTCTAGGGATAGGAGTACCCGACCATGGTAAGGAAACGTTTAGTTCCGTATAGATAGGAATCATATGGGATAGTGGGTTGATTGTTGCATAATTGTTTGTTGAGTGATGCATGCATATTTACGGTTCTTTTATATATATTTATGAGCCTAATAGTAAATTTTTCTTTAGATTTTTCTATTCTAAGATTTTGTTATTATCTGTAACAGATGGCAGGTAGGGGACGAGGACGAGGTCGAGGGCGTGGAGTGCCCGAGGCCGATTTGCCCTCGGAGTTCTGGTTTCCAGACTGGAACGGACGAGCGGCTCGACGAGGAGCTGCTTACCTGACGGTGCACGATATGCTGGCCTCTCAAAACCAGCAACTGCAGGGCCTGGCAGCAATTATGGCCCACAACCACCAAGCCCCTCCGCCTCCACCACCACCGGCTCCTAGACCTCGGTCCAAGCTGAGAGACTTCCATAGTACTCAACCCCCAATCTTCTCGAGTCCAATGGAGCCAATGAACGCGGGCGATTGGCTGAAGACGATTGACAGAAAGCTGCGGTTGATCCAGTGTGTGTGGGAGGAGAGCGCGTCTTGCTAGCAGCTCACCATCTAGCGGGACCCGCGACAGACTGGTGGACAGCTTACACCGCTGCTCACGCTGACCGTGAGACTATCACTTGGGAGGAGTTCCAGCTTAGCTTCCGCAACCACTTCGTGCCAGCCGGTGAGATCAAGATGAAGCGGCAGGAGTTCCTCAGTCTGAGACAGGGCGGCTCAACAGTGCGTGAGTACCTCACACGCTTCACTCAGCTGTCCCGCTACGCACCGGAGGACGTTAGGACCGACGACATGAAGCAGGACTGCTTCGCTCAGGGTCTTGATGAGGAGTTGAAGAGTGCCTTGTCGTCCAGCTACTACGACAGTTTCCAGAAGATGGTGGACAAGACCTTCGTGATGGAGCGACAGATGCCAGAGCTCGAGGCACACAGGAAGCGCAAGATGGGATGGCAGGGACAATCTTCAAGTAGCAGCCGACCTCGCTTTGCACCACTTCCAGCCGCTCAGACGGGCCAGTACGTGGGACCGAGTCCACCTTAGAGGTACCCTTCACCCGCTTATAGGCAGCCATTTCCACAACCACAGCACCAGCAGAGCCAACAGCTACAACAGCGACCAGCTTTCCCACCCCGCACCGCAGCACCCACTCAGCAGGGGCATGTCGGCAGAGCTCTTGGTCGTGCTACGTGTGTGGCGAGATGGGCCACCTCGCCAGCAGATGCCAGAAGAAGAGGCCACCCCAGTAGCAGAGTCTCCAGCGTGGTCGAGTGAACCACGTAGCTGTGGAGGAGGCTCAGTTGGCTCCTGACGTGGTACTTGGTACGTTTACAGTTGACTCGCACCCCGCTACTATTTGATTTGATTCAGGTGCTACTCACTCTTTTATTACCAAGAACTTTATAAAGAAATATGATATGAGGGCAATAGCTATATCCCGTATGCTAGTTGTCACTTCTCCTGGAGGTGAGATCAAGACAAGTCAGGTGTGCCCAAATGTGAGCATCAAGGTCGTGGGAATGGAATTCAAGGCAAATCTCATAGTACTTGAGTCACAAGGCCTGGACGTGGTCTTGGGGATGGATTGGTTGGCTAAGTACGGAGGTGTGATCCTTTGTGCCACCAGGACTGTCAGGTTGTCTCACCCCGAAGGTTGTTGGGTGTTTTCCTCACTGAACTCTCACTGATTTGTGATGCAAATCATGTTGGAAGTCTAGAGGTATGGTGTAGATCCAAACACAAGTGGAGAACCGAATGAAAAAATGGCTCCGATGAGTTGTGGCGGCGCTCAACAAACACCAGCGCATTCCCCTCCTTTTATTAGCCGGAAGCCACAAGTTTTCAACAACCTCAGCCCCGGTTTTGCACCATACAAATTTGAAAAACATGCAGAACATGCATGTGCCATGCACGTATGGCCCCAAAACTGTCACACCCGGTTTTTCCGAAGAACAACCAAGTGAATATCACATGTATGCCAGGATCATTTTCTCATACATGTGATGACAAATAGTGAAGCATCATTTATTACAAGCCAGGTGTCGAATATAAGTAAGTCTTACATAGTAAATGTCTCGATGGACAATAATAAGTTCATCCCAAGTAAATAAACTAGCAGCGGAATATTATTCTTTAGGGCTACATCACAGGCGTTGCCCGAGGGTCTTCATGAACCTAAAAACCTTCCTCGGGTCCAAAATCTTGGTCATTATACACCACCTCATTATCTTGACCTGAGCAGCAATATAAACCAACAAATATGCAAGGTTGAGTACCAATGGTACTCAGCAAGTGTGGGAAAATTATATCATGCATGGCTAGAACAAGGAGAGGTTGAACTCATGGTTAAAGCATTATGCAATTAATACCTATCACCTTAGCTTGTTAAGCACCTACATTACTACACAGGTGAAATGGTCCCAATGTTCCATCCCATCATCATAATCCAATAACCATAACATCATTTCCAATGTTAAGCTCCCCGCTTAACTTCCAAAACCATCAATCCTCTAATCATGAATAAGTCCAAGCCGCTCTTGACCGTGAGCACGGCTGTCATGACAGTTTTGACTCTGCAGAGTTTGTACCACTGTACCCACATGTAGTGATTTCATCCCCCGTTGCCGGGTGGACTAAAAGAACCTCCATTATGCCAGTGGCTACGAACCACATTCACACTTCCCAGGTGTGTAGCCAGGAGATCACTACGAAGCCTTTACAAAGGGATTCCCGACGAGCATGGGCCCACTGAGGTTTCACCCCTAACAGCATACAAGAGGCTCCAACCCCGCTGCAGTGGCCCCCTCTTGAGCCTTGCAGTTCATACGGTAGTCCAGCTGACACCTACTCCCCGCACCATCCAACACACCCATACTACGCCGGGGATACACCTAATTAATTGGCCAAGCTGCCCCATCTCAGCATGTGGTTGGCACTGTAAAGCCAGGTTACATGCTCCATGAACCGGTCCTTAGGATCCAGGCAAGTACTAAACACAAACCCAAGTCTCGTGCACCCAGCACACAACCAAAATATCCAACTTGCCTTGATCCCTACCTCTACATAACTCACAGTATCTCATTCAAGAGTATGGTAATATAAACTGATGATCTCATATCCCAATTATCCCATTCTAAGCATGGCTAAGCATATGCATAATATTAAATGACATGATAAAATAAATCCCAACCCAAGCTACAAGGAAATAAGGTAATGCAATTCTAGGGAAACTTCCTAACATGGGTTTCATATTTAAATTGACAATGCAATTAATTCTAGCTACACATCCTAGCATAGGATCAAAGTGGTCAAGGACACTTGCCTCATTCTTGCTGCTCTTGAAATGGGTAGTCCTGGTCTTGGAAAGGAATAACTTGCTCTTGAGCAGGTTCTACATCACACCATCACACATAGCAAAAGAAAAATAACAATCCATAAGACATAGTTCACACTTCCACTTCATACAAACCACACATTCATATTTATGAAATTCATTCACC
This sequence comes from Neostapfia colusana, assembly GCA_030760725.1. NCBI lineage: Eukaryota > Viridiplantae > Streptophyta > Magnoliopsida > Poales > Poaceae > Neostapfia > Neostapfia colusana. The sequence goes on from JASWHV010000020.1 coordinate 49,659,009, forward strand.
ATTATATGTGTTGTGGTTACTCTGTGTGTGTTGATCTGTGGCTTGCATACACTTTTATTTTTATGTATATGATTCCTACTTTGGTGTTCATATTTATACTTACATACTATATATATATATATATGTGTGTGTTTCAGTTTTAAATAAATTCCTTATATTAAACTACTACACCTTTTCACTACCAAGTATGTATGAAAAGTATTTTTCTTCTCCATATGTGCCTTCAGAATTTCTACCAACACTAAACTGAATTCTTTGGATTTTAGAAACTCCATTTATCATTTGATAGTTGCTATATTTTTCAGATTTATTCTCCTATGCATAAATGTGTATTTTATTATGAAATTAGTAATACACATCATCTAAACAGAATAGGTTCTGGTCCTAAATAATTTAATAACATATTTTGACCTTTGCCTCTGATGTAAACTATTTTATAATTATTTTACCTATTTTCTATAACTATTCTTTACTTAAAAATGTGTCCCTAAATGTGAATAATAAATTAAACAGATTCAATTCTGTCCAAAATATGTTTTTATCTCACTCCAAAATTTTCTAAACACTGAGAAAGTCTTTAACTTAATTTTGACAATATGTTTGTCCCACTTTTTAATTTTTAAACACTAGTTACATATTCAATTTTCTAAATTAAATACTAAACAGGGTTAAAAAGTAAACTCACCCCATTACAGGGTCTATAATATTATTTTCAGAATTTCCAGGGGTCTAGCTACACTTATCAGAGGTGTTTTTCCTAATTTTTATTAAGTCCAGGGGCTAAAACTGATTTTTAAATGAATTTACATGATTTTCTGGAGTTCAAGGGGCTAGATCTAAAGTTTTCGGGGCTAGCTCTTAATTCCCAAGAACCCCAGGGGGTAGCACGTAAGAATTCCAGTCTTTATAATGCGGGGCTGACGTGGACCGTCCGATTTTAAACCGACGGCTGAGATTATAACATCGAACCGGTACGCGGGGTTTTAAAGTCTACCGTGCGATTTAAAATAAACGGCGCACAAGCGGCCACGTCGCTCTGATCGAGCGCGGGCGGCGCTGCCGGCGGCGCACGGCGGCGGGAAGCGGCGATCTCGCCGGAAAGTTTCGGATCCTCGAGAATTCTGCCTAGAACTGTGATCTTATGGCATAGATCGGTAGAGGGGAGGTCAGGGATCTCACCTCGGGGGTTTTCTTGAGCTCGGGGGTCCTGGAAAGTGATCGGCGACGAGGTCCGAGGCAAAACCACGGCGAAGCTCGTCGGCGCTGGGTTTACACCGTAAGTCTCCGAGTTTTCTGCACCTGCAAAGCTCCCCGGAGGCGGTGGATCAAGACCAGCGAGTTAGATCAGAGTTTCCAAGCTTAGATCGGCCAGAATTCACCGGCGAAGTCTCGGTGCTCACCGGAGTAAAAATCGGCGATCGCGTGGGAAAAACCGATCGGGGCTGGGGTTTTTATAGCCGGGGGAGGGCGGTGGGTCAGTTGTGATCGAGTTTGAGTCTTCTGGGACCAGAATTTGGGCTGAGGGACGCGGAATTCCGGTCGGTTACGATCGCGCGCGCGCAGGAGAGAGTCCGGGGTCGGCGCGAGCGAGGTTGGGGATGACAGGTGGGACCCACCTGTCTGTGTGAGAGAGCGCGGGCGCGCGCGGCTGCGGGCTGGCGCGGGGAAAACTGGGCCGGCTGGCGGGTTTCGGCCCACTGGCCGGTTTTTTTTTCCGTTTTCTCTTTTTCTTTTTCCATTTCTTTTCTGATTTGAGTTTAATTTGAATTCCAGTCTAAATTTGAATTTTTGCAAAACATGCAACACGTCCAAAAATTTTTAAATTCCCCTCTGAACATGGTTTAGTGTTTTGAATCAAAATTTGGGGTGTTACAGCTCTACCCCCCTTAAAAGAAATCTCGTCCTCGAGATTGGTGTTTCTAAGAAAACAATTCCGGAAATTGTGCCTTGAGCTCATCTTCCCGTTCCCAGGTGGCTTCCTCTTCTGAGTGATGCTTCCACTGCACCTTGCACATCCGGATTCTTTGATTTCTGGTGAGGCGTTCCATTGTCTCCAAAATCTTGTATGGTTGCTCAGCATAAGACAAATCTTCAGCTACATCCACTTCATTCATGGGTAACACCTCCTCAGGCGTCCTCAGGCATTTCTTGAGTTGTGACACATGGAATACATCGTGCACATCCGATAGATGAACCGGTAACTCTAGTTGGTACGCCACTTCGCCTTTCCTTTCCAAAACCTGAAAGGGTCCGATGTATCGAGGTGACAACTTCCCTTTCACCTTGAACCGACGAAGTCCTCTGATAGGGGACACCTTGAGATAAACATAGTCTCCCACGTTGAAAACGAGCTCTCTTCTTCGTACATCAGCATAACTCTTCTGGCGTGTTTGTGCTATCCTCAAGTTGTTGCGAATCTCCCTCACCTTCGCCTCGGCTTCTTGTAGCACTTCTGGACCAAACACTTTACTTTCTCCTGTTTGGTTCCAAAATAGGGGAGTTCTGCACTTCCTTCCATACAAAGCTTCAAACGGTGACATCTTCATACTAGCTTGATAGCTGTTGTTATAGGAAAACTCCGCATACGGTAAGTTCTTGTCCCAACTCCTATTGTTTTTGAGTGCACATGCCCTTAACATATCTTCAAGGATCTGATTGGTTCTCTCCGTCTGCCCGTCGGTTTGGGGATGATAGGCATAGCTGAAGTTCAGATGGGTTCCCATGGTTTCATGCAACTTCTGCCAAAACCTCGAGGTGAACTGTGTCCCTCGGTCCGACACTATCTTCTTTGGCACTCCATGGTAACACACAATCCTTGACATGTACAATTCTGCCAATTTGGATCCGCTGTAGCTTTCTTTCACAGGGATGAAATGAGCTACCTTGGTTAGCCTATCAATAATGACCCATATTGAATCATACCCGGATTGGGTCCTAGGCAATCCCACGACAAAATCCATGCTGATTTCTTCCCACTTCCATTCAGGCACTTTGAGTGGTTGCAATAATCCCGCGGGTCGTTGATGTTCTGCTTTCACCAACTGACATGTGTCACATAGGGCCACATGTTCCGCGACATCTCGCTTCATGCCATACCACCAATACCTGCTTTTGAGGTCCTGGTACATCTTCGTACTCCCAGGATGAATGGAATAGTCAGAATCGTGAGCCTCCTTCAAAATTAATTCACGGATCTCTTTTACTTCTGGCACACAGATCCTTTTCCCGTGCCACACCGTTCCTTGTTCATCCTCTCTAAAACCAGGAGCTTTATTTTCCTTGATGAGCTGTCTGATCTCTTGTATCTTCTCATCATTCTTTTGGCCCTCGCGTATGTCTTGCTCGAGTGTGGAGTCCACTTCCATGGCGATGGCTTCACCACTATTTACTAGACATAGATTGAGCCTTATAACCTCGTCCTTCAATTCTGCAGGCATGTCCTTCAAGCTCAACTTATTGACCTGCACTTTTCGACTCAAAGCATCGGCCACGACGTTTGCTTTCCCGGGATGATAGTTGATGCCCACATCAAAGTCATTGATTAGCTCTAACCATCTCCTTTGTCTGAGGTTGAGATCTGGCTGTGTGAATATGTACTTCAAACTCTTATGATCCGTATATATCTCTGTCCTCTTCCCCATCAAATAGTGCCGCCAACGCGTGTACCACTGCAGCTAGTTCTAGGTCATGTGTAGGATAGTTCTTCTCGTGCTTCCGAAGCTGCCGGGATGCATATGCCACGACATGTCCTTCTTGCATGAGAACACATCCCAACCCATTTCCAGAGGCATCGCAGTACACTGTGAAATTCTTCTGCATATCTGGCATAACCAACACTGGGGCTGTTGTCAATCTCTTCTTTAGCTCTTGAAAGATCGTCTCGCACTGTGGCGTCCAGGTAAATGTGATTCCCTTCTCCAACAGTTTAGTGAGAGGTCTCGAGATCTTGGAGAATCCCTCAATAAACCGTCGATAGTATCCAGCCAATCCCAAAAAGCTTCGAACTTCCCCGACATTTTCAGGGGTCTTCCACTTCTGGATATCCTCGATTTTGGCGGGATCTACGGAGATTCCTCCCTCCGAGATTATATGTCCTAAAAAGGGAACTCTCTTCAGCCAAAACTCACACTTGCTCAACTTGACATATAGTTGGTGTTCTCTCAGCCTCTGTAACACCAACCTTAGATGTTTCTCATGTTCTTCTTCATCTTTGGAGAAGACGAGAATATCATCTATGAAAACCACCACAAATTTGTCCAGATATTCCATGAATACCTTGTTCATGAGGTACATGAAATATGCCGGGGCATTGGTTAGCCCGAAAGGCATGACAGTGTATTCATACAGTCCGTACTGAGATACGAAAGCTGTCTTGGAAATATCAGATTGCCTTATCTTGAGTTGGTGGTATCCCGACCTGAGATCAATTTTCGAGAACACACAAGCTCCCCTCAACTGATCAAACAAGTCTTCAATGCGAGGCAATGGGTACTTGTTCTTGATGGTTACCTCATTCAAAGCACGGTAATCCACGCATAACCTTTGGGTTCCGTCTTTCTTGGGCACAAATATCACCGGAGCTCCCCATGGTGAGGAACTAGGGCGAATATACCCCTTCTCCGTCAATTCTCTCAAATGATCCTTGAGCTCTTCTAGCTGCTTGGAGTCCATTCGATAAGGTCTCTTGTATATCGGGGCTGTTCCCGGTACTAGCTCAATTACGAATTCCACGTCACGGTCGGGAGGCATACCTGGCAACTCCTCCGGAAAAACATCTGGATATTCTCTGATAGTCCTGATTTCCTCAACTTTCACCTCCACTTGATTTAATTTAATGTCACTCCTAGGCTCGTGTATCGTTATGAACTTTACTCTTGTGCCACTGGGGTGAGTTAGTTCCACCGTTCTGGTCGAACAATGGATGATTCCTTTATGTTTGGTCAACCAATCCATACCCAAAATAATATCTATCCCTTGTGAATCTATCACTATGAGGTTAGCCGTAAATACTACCCCATTAATGTCTAGGTTCACTTTGGGACACACTTGTCTTGTCCTTATTTCTCCACCTGGAGAGTTTACCGCTAGCATATGGTTCATTTGTGTGGTTGCTAGGTCATGCTTCTTAACAAACCCTTGAGCAATGAACGAGTGGGTAGCACCAGAATCAAACAGCAGAGTTGCAAGGTGTAAATTGGCAGGAAACTTACCAACTACCACGTCGGGTGCCTCTTGTGCTTCCTCCATAGTGACATGGTTCACCCGTCCTCTCATTACATTCTGCTGTTGTGGGGGCGCAGGCTTCTTCTTTGGGCATTTATGGGCGTAGTGCCCCACTTCACCACAGCTGAAACATTGCACCCCAATCTTAGATGCCTGGCCCTTGTTGTCTTGGGGTTGGTTTGGGGGTCCTTGCACTGCTGGTCGAGGTGGATATGCGGGGCGAGGCTGCTGCACAAACTGACGTTGCGGCTGTGCTGGTGCTGCGGGAGGCCTGTAGTTTGGGTTGTACCCTCTTGGTGCTGAATAGGGTACCGCAGCACGGCTCGTCTGCCCCGTAGGTTGCTGCATCATACGTGGGCGGGTGTTGCTCCCTGAGGCTTGATGTGACCACCCAGCCTTCCTCTTATTCTCATTTTCCAGGGCCTTTAGCTTCCTTTCTACCACAAACGCTCGGTCCACCATCTTTTGGAAGCTTTCATACTCATTGGAGGACATTGCACACTGCATCTCTGCGGTAAGTCCTTCCACGAAACAATCTTGTTTCTGCTCATCAGTCTCTATGTCTCGTGGAGCATAACGGGATAGTTGAGTGAATTTAGTGAGGTATTCCCTCACCGTCATGTTTCCCTGCTGCAGTCCCCAAAACTCCTTCCTCTTGTTTTTGAGTTCACCTCTTGGGATGTAATGGTTGCGGAAGCTACGCTTGAACTCTTCCCAAGTGATGTTCTCAGGGTCATGATGGGCGGCCACGTAAGCGGTCCACCAATCAGCAGCAGGTCCATGCAATTGATGAGAGGCAAACAACACACTCTCATATCCTTGGAATTGTATTATCCTCATCTTACTTTCAATGGTCTTCAGCCAATCATCTGCCTCCAGAGGTTCAGCAGCACTTACAAACTTTGGAGGTTGAGTTCCTAGAAACTCACTCAACCTTGGTTGGCGTGGTGCAGCTTGTGGAGGTGGAACTTGATGCAAGTTGGCCACCACTTGAGTCAAGTTCTGGATGAGCTGATTTTGATTCTCCAGCATTTGGTGGAGAGGGTCAACTTCTTCACGGCGACCACCCCTGTCCTGGCCTCCAGAAAGATGAGGGTTGCACGCCTCATCGTTGTTGTTGGCGGGGTTGGCAGCACGTCCTTTTCCTCTTCCGGCCATCTGGCAGAATCAACCAATGTTAATTTGAAAGCATTTAGTATCATCTTACTACTTTCACTTGTTTGTACTTTGAAGTGTTGAGGCTTTGTTATACTTTTCTGAGGGTTCATTTCTCACACAAAAACAAATGCAATATTATTTCATGTGGGTTCACACACCAAAGCAAAACAATCTAAAGACGAGGCTGTGGACAATTGCTCATGGCTTCCACAACTCACGTCACACACCAAGCATTATCACACCATTAACTACGTAACGACTCGACTACTCGACCTCTTGCTAGCTAAGGGAAAGACTCTACACTACTCGTTCTCTTGAGCTGGCTCCTCGGGATCTTCCTCCTCATTTCGGCTACCTTCTGACTCTGCTTTGGGTGGGGAGGCTGCTGGTGGAGAAGTGCGACGACGCCTGATCGCTCGGCGATCCGGGGAGTCAGGAGTGCATGTATCATTCATGGTGACACACAGTTCATTCCCATCTCCTCTTTCTCTCGCCTTTAAGCAAGCTCGCAGCAACGCCTCCGTTTCCTTCAGGGTGTCTCGGACATCCTGAAGCTCTTGTTGACACTCCTGCAGTCGAGTGCTGAGCATAGCAGCATCCTCCAAGCACAAGTCCATGTGCTCATGGGAAGTCCCTTGCTGCACCGGTGGGTACTTGTACTCCGTGGTACCACTCTCACGTTGGAGGACATACATGTACTCAGTTTTGTCCAAGTGGCGACGATAGATGTGACTCTGGCAGGTGATGGCCTCCCAGGTGACATCTTTCTCCGCATCAACTTGTGTTGCTCGACAAGCTGGAGAGTGGTGAATCTTAAGCAGCTGATTCTCATGTATAATCCTCATCTCCGAACTCCATTCTTCCCTCTTCTCACGGATGGTCCTGGTGGAGTTATAGTGGATGATTAGCTTGCCCGTATTGCCGGCGGCTTCGAGCATACGCCGAAGACGGCGCAACAAGCCTCCTACTGCCAATCCATAGGATAGGTACGTCACTGGACGACTCTCCTCTCTTTCGGCAAGGGCAACCACGGGAACTCTCCCTCCTGTGGACTTGCGAGCGGTGCGAATCATGCGAACCATCTAAAACAAAAAGAATTTAAAATTAGGTTAGATAAAATCTCAAACAAAAATCCTATTTTGAATGAAAGTTGGGGTAAGATGAAGAAAATAACTCTTTAAATAACACTTTTCAACCCACACCTTAGAAAATAGTTTTTTAAGAAAATAGGGCCCTTAAATAAGTCCATTTCTACCTAGGTCCACGTTCCTACGGGCAACCTTGGCTCTGATACCACGTCTGTCACACCCGGTTTTTCCGAAGAACAACCAAGTGAATATCACATGTATGCCAGGATCATTTTCTCATACATGTGATGACAAATAGTGAAGCATCATTTATTACAAGCCAGGTGTCGAATATAAGTAAGTCTTACATAGTAAATGTCTCGATGGACAATAATAAGTTCATCCCAAGTAAATAAACTAGCAGCGGAATATTATTCTTTAGGGCTCCATCACAGGCGTTGCCCGGGGGTCTTCATGAACCTAAAAACCTTCCTCGGGTCCAAAATCTTGGTCATTATACACCACCTCATTATCTTGACCTGAGCAGCAATATAAACCAACAAATATGCAAGGTTGAGTACCAATGGTACTCAACAAGTGTGGGAAAATTATATCATGCATGGCTAGAACAAGGAGAGGTTGAACTCATGGTTAAAGCACTATGCAATTAATACCTATCACCTTAGCTTGTTAAGCACCTACATTACTACACAGGTGAAATGGTCCCAATCTCCCATCCCATCATCATAATCCAATAACCATAACATCATTTCCAATGTTAAGCTCCCCGCTTAACTTCCAAAACCATCAATCCTCTAATCATGAATAAGTCCAAGCCGCTCTTGACCGTGAGCACGGCTGTCATGACAGTTTTGACTCTGCAGAGTTTGTACCACTGTACCCACATGTAGTGATTTCATCCCCCGTTGCCGGGTGGACTAAAAGAACCTCCATTATGCCAGTGGCTACGAACCACATTCACACTTCTCAGGTGTGTAGCCAGGAGATCACTACGAAGCCTTTACAAAGGGATTCCCGACGAGCGTGGGCCCACTGAGGTTTCACCCCTAACAGCATACAAGAGGCTCCAACCCCGCTGCAGTGGCCCCCTCTTGAGCCTTGCGGTTCATACGGTAGTCCAGCTGACACCTACTCCCCGCACCATCCAACACACCCATACTACGCCGGGGATACACCTAATTAATTGGCCAAGCTGCCCCATCTCAGCATGTGGTTGGCACTGTAAAGCCAGGTTACATGCTCCATGAACCGGTCCTTAGGATCCAGGCAAGTACTAAACACAAACCCAAGTCTCGTGCACCCAGCACACAACCAAAATATCCAACTTGCCTTGATCCCTACCTCTACATAACTCACAGTATCTCATTCAAGAGTATGGTAATATAAACTGATGATCTCATATCCCAATTATCCCATTCTAAGCATGGCTAAGCATATGCATAATATTAAATGACATGATAAAATAAATCCCAACCCAAGCTACAAGGAAATAAGGTAATGCAATTCTAGGGAAACTTCCTAACATGGGTTTCATATTTAAATTGGCAATGCAATTAATTCTAGCTACACATCCTAGCATAGGATCAAAGTGGTCAAGGACACTTGCCTCCTTCTTGCTGCTCTTGAAATGGGTAGTCCTGGTCTTGGAAAGGAATAACTTGCTCTTGAGCAGGTTCTACATCACACCATCACACATAGCAAAAGAAAAACAACAATCCATAAGACATAGTTCACACTTCCACTTCATACAAACCACACATTCATATTTATGAAATTCATTCACCATTATATGTGTTGTGGTTACTCTGTGTGTGTTGATCTGTGGCTTGCATACACTTTTATTTTTATGTATATGATTCCTACTTTGGTGTTCATATTTATACTTACATACTATATATATATATGTATATATATATATATATATATGTGTGTGTGTGTGTTTCAGTTTTAAATAAATTCCATATATTAAACTACTACACCTTTTCACTACCAAGTACGTATGAAAAGTATTTTTCTTCTCCATATGTGCCTTCAGAATTTCTACCAACCCTAAACTGAATTCTTTGGATTTTAGAAACTCCATTTATCATTTGCTAGTTGCTATATTTTTCAGATTTATTCTCCTATGCATAAATGTGTATTTTATTATGAAATTAGTAATACACATCATCTAAACAGAATAGGTTTTGGTCCTAAATAATTTAATAACATATTTTGACCTTTGCCTCTGATGTAAACTATTTTATAATTATTTTACCTATTTTCTATAACTATTCTTTACTTAAAAATGTGTCCCTAAATGTGAATAATAAATTAAACAGATTCAATTCTGTCCAAAATATGTTTTTATCTCACTCCAAAATTTTCTAAACACTGAGAAAGTCTTTAACTTAATTTTGACGATATGTTTGTCCCACTTTTTAATTTTTAAACACTAGTTACATATTCAATTTTCTAAATTAAATACTAAACAGGGTTAAAAAGTAAACTCACCCCATTACAGGGTCTATAATATTATTTTCAGAATTTCCAGGGGTCTAGCTACACTTATCAGAGGTGTTTTTCCTAATTTTTATTAAGTCCAGGGGCTAAAACTGATTTTTAAATGAATTTACATGATTTTCTGGAGTTCTAGGGGCTAGATCTAAAGTTTCCGGGGCTAGCTCTTAATTCCCAAGAACCCCAGGGGGTAGCACGTAAGAATTCCAGTCTTTATAATGCGGGGCTGACGTGGACCGTCCGATTTTAAACCGACGGCTGAGATTATAACATCGAACCGGCACGCGGGGTTTTAAAGTCTACCGTGCGATTTAAAATAAACGGCGCACAAGCGGCCACGTCGCTCTGATCGAGCGCGGGCGGCGCTGCCGGCGGCGCACGGCGGCGGGAAGCGGCGATCTCGCTGGAAAGTTTCGGATCCTCGAGAATTCTGCCTAGAACTGTGATCTTATGGCATAGATCGGTAGAGGGGAGGTCAGGGATCTCACCTCAGGGGTTTTCTTAAGCTCCGGGGTCCTGGAAAGTGATCGGCGGCGAGGTCCGAGGCAAAACCACGGCGAAGCTCGTCGGCGCTGGGTTTACACCGTAAGTCTCCGAGTTTTCTGCACCTGCAAGCTCCCCGGAGGCTGTGGATCAAGACCAGCGAGTTAGATCAGAGTTTCCAAGCTTAGATCGGCCAGAATTCACCGGCGAAGTCTCGGTGCTCACCGGAGTAAAAATCGGCGATCGCGTGGGAAAAACCGATCGGGGCTGGGGTTTTTATAGCCGGGGGAGGGCGGTGGGTCAGTTGTGATCGAGTTTGAGTCTTCTGGGACCAGAATTCGGGCTGAGGGACACGGAATTCCGGTCGGTTACGATCGCGCGCGCGCGGGAGAGAGTCCGGGGTCGGCGCGAGCGAGGTTGGGGATGACAGGTGGGTCCCATCTGTCTGTGTGAGAGAGCGCGGGCGCGCGCGGCTGCGGGCTGGCGCGGGGAAAACTGGGCCGGCTGGCGGGTTTCGGCCCACTAGCCGGTTTTTTTCCGTTTTCTCTTTTTCTTTTTCCATTTCTTTTCTGATTTGAGTTTAATTTGAATTCCAGTTTGAATTTGAATTTTTGCAAAACATGCAACACGTCCAAAAATTTTTAAATTCCCCTCTGAACATGGTTTAGTGTTTTGAATCAAAATTTGGGGTGTTACAAAAACCCCCCGGGTTGTGTTTCAAACAAATCAAAAACACCCTCACACACACTAGGACTTGGTGCAACACATGTGACTTAGGACACACCCCTGGTTCTTGTCATGTGTGTTTTATTTCCTTGAAACGTAAGGAAACTAAACTCTGATAAACCTTCAAAAGTACTCAACAATCTCCCCCTACTTCTGAGGCTTGATCTCCGGAACTCCAATCTTCTCACGAAGTTCCTGGAAATGTGTACGTCCCAGTGGCTTTGTGAGGATATCAGCAAGCTCATATTTTGTCCCAACATGCTCCAAGATGACTTCTCCTCTATCAACACATTCTCTGACAAAGTGAAACTTGATGTCAATGTGTTTACTTCTATCATGCAAAACTGGATTCTTCGCCAAAGCAATTACTGCTGTGTTATCCATCTTAATCACTGGTGGAGGTACTTGAATTCGTGTCACTTCTTCTAGCACATGCCTGAGCCAAACAGCCTTACTTGCTGCAGCTGCTCCAGCTACATACTCAGCTTCACATGTGGACTTTGCCACAGCCTTTTGCTTATGGGATAACCAGCTGATAGGATTTTCACTCAGGAAGAATATGACTCCTGTTGTGCTTCTCCTGTCATCCACATCTCCCCCAAAATCACTATCACTATAGCCTTTTAACTCAAGACTTCCTTCACCTCGGTTGTAAGACAAGCCATACCTCATTGTAGCAGCCACATACCAAAGTAAATGTTTCAAAGCCACCATGTGTTCTTCTTGAGGTTCTGACATGAACCTACTTAAGTACCCAACACCAAAACTGAGATCAGGCCGAGTATGTGAAAGATACCTGAGTCCACCAATTATGCTGCGATAAGTGGTTGGATCAGTGAGTGGAGCTGTACTTCTCTTGGTAAGCTTCAACCGGGATTCCATGGGAGTGGCACACCCATTAGAATTTATCATCCCACTTCTTTCCAGCAACTTTGCAGCATAGGCTCCTTGACACAAGTCAATACCATGTCTTCCTTGCTTTACTTCAATACCAAGATAGTAAGACAGGCTTCCTAAGTCACTCATGCAAAACTTCTCCTTCATTTTCTTCTTGAACCGACTGATTTCCTCCATGTTTTCTCCCACAATCAGTAGGTCATCAACATACACATCCACAATGAGCCTTGCCGCACCTCCAAACTTAGTGTACAAGACATGTTCTGATTTGCACCGTGTGAAACCGAGTTGCTTGAGACTTTCATCAAGTTTGTAGTTCCATGCTCGAGGAGCTTGTCTCAAGCCATACAATGCCTTATGAAGTCTTAAAACCCACTTCTCCTTGCCTTCAGCTATGAAACCCGGAGGTTGAGTGACATAGATCTCCTCTTCTAGACTCCCACTCAAGAAGGCTGACTTCACATCCATGTGATGAACATGCCACCCAAAATGGGCTGCAACAGCTAACAAAATCCTCACAGACTCCATCCTCGCAACTGGTGCAAAAACTTCTTCAAAATCAACTCCTTGCTTCTGCACATACCCCTTTGCAACTAGCCTTGCTTTGTGACGTATGACATCCCCATGTTCATCTTTCTTCAACTTGAAAACCCATTTCAAGCCAATGGCACGATAACTCTCTGGAAGTTGTACCAATGACCATGTTTTGTTCTCTTCAATGGATGTGAGCTCCTCAATCATGGCAATGCGCCACTCATTAACCCTTAAAGCCTCTTCTTCCGTGCATGGCTCTTCACCTATGACAACAAGAAGTTCATCTACTCCTCCTTCTTCTGGTTCACAATTTGGCACCTCCTCAAGAATATTTCTCATGGAACGATAACGAAGTGGTGCTTCTTTTAGCTCACTATCCATTTCTGGTGACATGGAAGGAGGTGACACAAACTCCACATCCTTGGATGTTTGTTGCTTCAGTTTTGTCATAGAAGACACTCCTTCAGCTGGGGTTTTGTCACCTTGACCTGTGTCACAATAGGAAGAACTCGCTCCACCAGGGTTCTCATCATGAAAGATGTATTCTACCCGAAAGATGTCTTCATCATTCACCATTTCACTTGACACAGCTGGATCCCACTTCCATGGGCGGTTTTCTTCAAACACAGCATCACGTGACACGTGAACACTCTCCGTGTTTGGATTGTAAAACCTCCATGCCTTGCTTCCTTGCTCATATCCAATGAAGACCATTGGTATACTTCGATCTTCAAGTTTGCTAAGGCGTTTGCTTCCCTATTTCACGTGTGCCACACAACCAAAAGTGCGCAAATGATGTACACTAGATTTCTTATCATGCCATACCTCATATGGAGTCTTTCTCTCAACACCCCGAGTAGGAGATCGGTTCAACACATACACTGCTGTGGTTACTGCCTCCCCCCAGAACCAACCGGGCATATTCATTGCTTTCAACATGCTTCTTGCCATTCCCATAACAGTTTGGTTCCTTCTCTCAACCACACCATTTTGCTCAGGAGAATATGGAGCTGTCAAGTGACGTTGAACACCCTCCTTGGTGCAATACTCAACAAAAGCCCGAGTTGTGAACTCTCCACCACGATCTGTGCGAAAAGTTCCAATCTTCCTCCCTGCCTCAGCTTCAACACTTGATTGAAAACTCATGAAAGTACTCATAGCTTGATCCTTTGTGCTGATCAAAAACACCCACATGTATCTACTGAGGTCATCCACAAGAAGAAAGAAAAACCTGCTACCTCTTGGAGTTGCTAGCTTCACTGGTCCACAGAGGTCTCCATGCACAAGTTCAAGTTTCTTCTCAGCTCGGTACTTTGCCATGCACGGGAATGGTTGACGTTTTTGTTTCCCAGCCAAACAGCTATCACACTTCTCCTCAGTTTGAGTGATGGTTGGCAATCCATACACAAGTTGCTCTTCGGCAAGTCTTTTGAGACTCCAAAAGTTTAAATGCCCCATCCTTGCATGCCACATCCATGTTGCATTGCACCCTTGTGCCATGAGACACCTTGGTTGCACTACCTTAAGATCAATGGTGTACAACCGGTTCACTCCCCGTTTCACCATTGCCACAGGGATTCCATCTTTATCCCAAATCTTGACATAACCATTCACCATCAAGATTCAGTGTCCCTCCTCCTCAAGTTGTCCAAGACTGATGATGTTTGCCTTGAGCTGAGGAATAAGGTAGACCCGAGCCAACTTCTTTCGACCACCTCTCTTACCTTGGAACACCACAGTTCCTTGGCCATCAATCTCTGTCAATGGGCCATCTCCCAAACGCACAGTACCATGCACCGTGTTATCAAGTTTTGTGATCACATCCTGTTTCCTAGTCATGTTATTTGTTGCACCGGAGTCCAGGATCCACCGGGTACTGCCTCCTCCCTCCAAGTCTCCTACTTGAACGTGTAACATATCATTGTTGAGGCATACCTCCTCCAGGGACATGTCTTGATCAGCCTTGGTGTTGGCACACGCCACCAAGAGGCTGGATTCAAACTCATGATCAACTTGAGTTGTGTTCACCTCTTCATCCTTCTTTTTCTTCCTGCATTCTCTAGCCCAATGACCTTTCTTACCACAGTAGCGGCACTCATCTTTGGCCACTCCACGGCCTGAGTTTCCACCACCACGGTTACCTCGACCATGGCCACGTCCTTGACCATGATCTTTCCTCGGTGCAGATGAGTCTTTGTGCCGTTCCTGTCCAGTTCCCCCGAACATCTTGAGACGTGTCGACAACCTTGCAAGCAACTCTTCTTCACTCAGATGCAACTTCTCATGTGTGTTGCCCTCCCAAGTGCTCGCACCAAGCCTTTCTTCTGCAGCCTTGAGTCTACCAATCAACTCATCAACGGACATATCACTTAAGTCAAGCAATGTCTCGATGGAGGCCGCAATCCGCTCAAACTTTTGTGGTACCACCTGAAGGAACTTCCGGACAATCTCCTACCCCGAACGTTCACTCCCAAGTACCGCAAGTTGAGATGTGCCCCGGCTCATACGCACACCAAACTCATCAACCGTTTCACCATCGTGGAATCTGAGTGCATCAAACTCCCGACCCAATGTGCTTGCCCTGGCCTTGCGTACACGTTCGGCTCCAACGTTGCGCAACTTGATCGCATCCCATGCAATCTTGGCTGACTCCTTCCCGGCAACGATCCCTATCATTTCTGGTGGCACAGCCTTGGTGAGAGCCTCCAAAGCCATCCGATCTTCAATGTAATCATCGGTGCCAAGGCTCACAGCAGTCCACAAGCCTCTCGCTTGCAACATCACCTGCATAAGTGCCGACCAATCAAGATTGTTTGTCTTTGTGAGCATCGCATACGTACCACCACTGTTGACTTCCTTCGTGATGCGATGAATCACCAATGCCCCTGATCCTCCTCCTGCCCTGCTGGTGCCTCCCGGTGGTGTGACGTCTCTCCATGAACGTCGGGATGGCAATGAAGATCTCCTCGCGACATCAGCGCCCACTCAATGGCCGTGTCACGGTTCCTGGCAACGTAATCGGCTCTGATGCCAATTGTTGGGTGTTTTCCTCACTGAACTCTCACTGATTTGTGATGCAAATTGTGTTGGAAGTCTAGAGGTGTGGTGTAGATCCAAACACAAGTGGAGAACCGAATGAAAAAATGGCTCGGATGAGTTGCGGCGGCGCTCAACAAACACCAGCGCATTCCCCTCCTTTTATTAGCCGGAAGCCACAAGTTTTCAACAACCTCAGCCCGGGTTTTGCACCATACAAATTTGAGAAACATGCAGCACATGCATGTGCCATGCACGTATGGCCCCAAAACCCCCCGGGTTGTGTTTGAAACAAATTAAAAACACCCTCACACACACTAGGACTTGGTGCAACACATGTGACTCAGGACACACCCCTGGTTCTTGTCATGTATGCTTTATTTCCTTGAAACATAAGGAAACTAAACTCTGATAAACCTTCAGAAGTACTCAACAAAGGTGTTGTGATGGAGTATACCTCTCTTCAGTCGCCAGCCGAGAAGATCCACCTTAACCAGCTCAACACTAGTGAGGGGATTCGCGTGGTTGGCGAATTCCTGGACGTCTTCGTAGAAGAGCTACCAGGTATGCCTCAAGACTGCGATATTGAATTTGCTATAGAACTAGTGCCTCGCACGACCCCTATATATAAAAGGCCGTATAGGATGGACACCAAGCAATTAGCGGAGCTCAAGGATCACCTCCGAGAGCTCCTAGACAAGGGCTATATCCGTCCTAGCTCCTCTGCTTGGGAAGCCCCGGTCATATTTGTGCCAAAGAAAGATGGGACCTAGAGGTTGTGTGTAGACTACCGTGCCGTTAATACTGTCACAATTAAGAACAAGTATCCTCTGCCACGCATCGAGGATCTGTTCGATAAACTTAGAGGGGCGTGTGTGTTCTCAAATATTGACCTTCGATCGGGCTATCACAAATTGAAGATCCAAGCTTCGGACATTTCGAAGATGGCCTTTATCACCCGATATGGTCTCTACGAGTGCACAGTCATGTCCTTCGGGTTGACCAATGCTCCAGCTTACTTCATGTACCTTATGAACAAGGTGTTTATGGAGTACTTGGATAAATTCGTTGTGGTCTTCATTGATGATATCCTTGTATTCTCCAAGAATGAAGAGGAGCATGCAAAACACTTAAGCTTGGTGTTGCAAAAGCTTCGGGAACACCAGCTATACGCCAAGCTCAGCGAGTGCGACTTCTGGTTGATGGAGGTGTCCTTATTGGGACACGTGATCTTCAAGGGTGGCGTATCTGTGGATCCCAGCAAGGTGGCGGACGTGATGAAGTGCAAGGTGACAGAGAACGTGAGCGAGATCAGGAGCTTCTTGGGGATGGCACGCTACTATCGACGATTCATTGAAGGATTATTGAAGATCTCAAAGCCACTCACCAAGTTGCTAGCACTACAGGAAACTAGTAAATTAACGAGGGGGGAATTTATTTATGACGGTGCCATTGTTAATAAGTATATTAACGATGGTGAAAAAACACCGTCGTTAATAAGGCCATTATTTACGATGGTTGACCTAACCGACGTAAATAAGCTACTTATTTACGATGGTTAATGGGCACCGTCGTTAATAAGGGCCTTATTAACGGCGGTGACCTAACCGTCGTAAATAAGTAGCTTATTTATGGCGGTACAGGGAACCCTCGTAAATAAGCACTTAATATACAGCCGCGTGCGGGAAGGGGAGTGGTTTCGCTCCCCTCCCGCGCGCGAGACCGACCCCGCCGCACCCGACGCCGCGCCGCCGCCCCCGATGCCGCGCCGCCGCCTAAGGCGCCCGCCGCCGCCCCCGCCAGCCGCCCCCGTGACACGACCCCAAGGTCCTGTCGAGCCAGGATCACGCCGAGGGGTGTTGCGTTGCACAACACCGTATAACACACGTCAAAGGTACAAAGCGGAAGTGGAAATTTTATTACATAAACAAGTTTATGAACATGTTTACATCAAAATAAGTTTAGTCCACACTCGCGGGCGTAGACTAAGCATCAAGTGCACGTTCAGCCCTTGAACGTGTCCTTGCTAGCACACACGCACACTAACTCTGCGGCGTGCACGACTCCCACTCGACGGGGTTCCCCTCCTGGGGTTCCGTCTCCTCTTCGGGAGTCCCTTCCTCATAGAACCCTGCAAAAGCTTCAAACACAAGCAGTGAGCACGAAGGCTCAGCAAGTCTGACCCGTCTCACCTAAACATGGAACTTCTACATGAGGTAGTGGGTTGCATGAGGTAAAAATCATTTGCAAGGACTCGCCTAATTAGTAGAACCTTACTTTCAAGTTTTAGCAGCAGGTTGTGGAGAACCTTACGCGAAGGTACATGAGAGAGCCGCAATCAAACAAGAAACGCATTTCTCTCATGTACTTTGCCCAAAGTTGAAAAGAACTTTAGTTAGCTCTAAGCTACAGCATATCATTAACAATCAATGTCCATCTTTCAATCAGCAACATTTTAACATGTAACTAGCCTGTTTATTCTACGTCACGGTACAGTGAACAAGTGGTACTCACTGACCGCGAGGGACGGCGATTATAATCGATTTACACCTGCAGGGTTACCCGAACAACCCGTCACGTACGCCCGTACTCGATGTTGCCTACAACAACCATCACGGACGCCGTACGCAACTACCTTTCACCCGTTAGCCAAATATTGAACCGGTCCCATCGTCCCGAGCAAGAGGTCTCTGCACGCGCATCTCCGTGCCGCCAGCCGATTTACACCTCGAGCTCTCAACCTACCCTCTGAACGACGGGCAATGCCTCAATACCCAGCTACCCGAGTTACATCAGTTTCCCGGTTCCCATATAGCCGGTAGGTCTTCGGTACTGTTCTAGCTTGTTCAACAGGCCCGCACACGGCTCGGTCCTCAATCGACACAAGCGGAGCTACAGCACACAGGCCCCAAAGTCCTGCTGCCCTTACTCTCCGCTCGGTCTCATTTTCTTGCCATGTGTATCATGTGCTATCTCTACCCGAGCAATGTGCCTCTAGCCTATTCTCGCGAGTAGTTCCATCTACTCGACTTGTACCGAATCCTACTCTATCCTAGCAATGCAGTAGCTAACGAGGTTTTCAATCCTAAACCCAACCCATGGTTTTCTTGGCTATGCAGTTGGGTTTCCAATCATGACTCTAATGCACAGAACAATATTCAAAGATGTGCTCAAAACAATAAACATTTGTAAAAAGGTTAATGCAAACCGGGGCTTGCCTTGCTGCTCTTGGTCGTAGGCTAGCTGTTCCTCCGGAGTAACGAAGTCTAGGACTTCGGGTTCCTCCTCGACCTTAGCGACTACATGATAGAAACAATACATGTATTAATTTAATGCATTTGTATTAAGTTTGAAGTTGTGAAGTCTATAACCCTTGCTAGACAGACCTAAAGACTGTGAAACTTTTACTGTGGCTTGGTTACAACCTAAACAGAGACTTGGTCAAGTTTTAGTTGCAGCAAAGCTCATTTGAGCCCTCCACAAATAATTATGTCCTTGACCTTAATTGGAACTCTTAGGGTGTTCTAGGAATTTTCATGAGACAAACTATGACTTTCTGAAAACTAGATTTTCAGAGGGTTCTAATGGAGTTGGTCTCACTTAATTTGGAAGTCTCTAACTACAGATATGAGCTAAACAATTTCAGAGAAAATTCTGAAAATGTTTCTGAACATTTTCTATTTTCTCTGGAACAGTTTCACTAATCACACCATTAGGTGGATTAAATGAGCTCAAATGGATCTGAAATTTTTATGGTAGTTCAAGGATATTTTGGTGAACATCTCAGCAAAATTTCAGGATTTTCCTCCAAAGGATTCTCCAGTTAAAATTCCTAACAGTTTAAACTTTGAGGAATTAATTCTGGAGAAATAAGGAATTTCATAAAGTGAAACTTGATTTTCTGGAAAGTACTCAGAGAGCTGAATCCAGCAAAATTTGGTTCACTCAATTTGGAGCTTTCTAGCCAAAGTTATGAGGATTTGAAGTTTGAACTAAAACTGAAATTCGGGGAAAAGTTTAAACTCTGGCTTGTGGGCCCCGCACACAGTGCGTCGTCTCCCTCCTCGCGCCAACTGCGCGGCGGCGGCGTTCTCCGGCGACCCTCGCCGGAACTGAGTTCCCGGCCACCCCCCGGCCCGAAACTTGCCGCCTGCCCCTTTTCCGACCCCCTGGACTCGATGGTAGGGTCGCCGGCCGCCGGCGATGACCGGAAACCTGTGCGCACTGGTGACAGCACCTGCTAGGGTTCCGGTGAGGTCGGTCCCGCTCTCCCGTGCACCAAATCGACCGGAAATCGGTCGGAGAGCATCAGTAGGGCATGGGAAACATGAACTAGGGCTGGGTGGAAGCTAGAAATACCGGCAACTAGGCTCTCGACGGTGAGCCGAGGTGTTCAGCCATGGCGGCGGGGAAAACAGCCATATCATGGCCGATTCTCGATGGTTTTCTCTAATTCCAGTTCGAGCGTGGGCGCTAGCGTGCATAGAAGCTACTAGGTAACGAGCTCGTCCAACCTTCGTGCATAGAGCACGAATTTCACCCGAAGGTGAGCTCGGTTCTTATGAACTGATCAAGAGTAAATTTGGAAATTCTCGACCGAGGGTTGATCAATCGCCAAACGGCTTTCGGCTACTCCATCTACATACAATCACGCACCTTTCTTGTGTAGAGAAGAGGACGTGACAACGGCTGTGCCGTGCTGTCCACGGGAGCCCGATCGGCGGCGATGTTCGGCTCGCCGGAGAAATAGCTCGTACAGCTCGAGGAAGCTTGCTCACTGGCCAACACGGAGTGTGGGGGGTTGCTCTCGATCCCTTGGTGCCGTTTTGCTGTGGAGGAGGCTGTGCTCACGAGCGATCGGCTTGATCAAGCGGGAGCTCGAGCGGCGGTGATGGCAGTGGAAAAACGGCCGAGTATGCCGGCAGCTCGGGGAATGAGTGATCGGAGCACGCCGGGGAGGGAATAAATAGCCCGGCGGCTGGTCTACGGCTTGGGGCGCGCAGCAGGAGCTGGCGCCGGCTGCCCCCCTTCGGTGGCGCGCGCACACAGCAGCCGGGAACCGACTGAACTGTGTTTCAGTCGGTTTGTATTGAGGCAGAGGCTGACATGTGGGTCCCACCCCTCCTTTTAACCTCTGAAATTTACTCCTAACAGCTGTGGTAAACAGTGAACCCTATACTACCCTTGGCAATTCAAATTATTCACCCATGAGCCATTTGAATTGATCAAAGTTCAAATGAGGTTTGGTTTGAATGAATTTCAGCACAAGTTCAGTTTGAAATTCAAATAAAGTTTGAATTTCTCCCCCATAGCTCATGTCAAGATCAACTCCAAATGGAGTGAAAATTGGTGTGGGAGCTCACAAAAATGTTCTGAGTGAGAATATGCCTTCCACTTTTAAATTCAGTGGGTGAAAACAGTTTGAATTTGAATATGGTTTCAAACTGCCCTCCTCCTATCTATACCCAAAATGACCTCAAAAAGGTTTTGAATTTGGGTGAAACTTGGCATGGACATCCTTAGCAAAGTGTAGGAGTTTTCATATGCCCAGCCCATCTATATCACATGTGGGAAATACCACTTTTGCAATGTGTGAGTTTGTTCTCTAATGAGCATGTTGATAATTGTTACTTGCTCTTCATTTGTGTTCATCATTCTTGCTCAAATGAGGTGTGTGGTGTGGTGATGAACACTGCCAATGGGTGGCAAAAACTGAGACCCTTACATTCCTCCCCCCTTAAAAGAATCTCGTCCCGAGATTATAAGGTGAAAATGAGAGAGAGGGCGGTGGAAAATTATCGGATATGCGACGTGAGAAAGTCGGGGTGGTTAGTGCGAAGGAATTCTTCGCTCTCCCATGTCGCTTCGTCCATGGAGTGATTACTCCATAAAACCTTGTAGAACCACAACGTACGGTTGCGTGTGGTTCGGGCCTTTTCCTCAATAATCTGCACCGGTTCCTCCCGATAGGTGAGATCCGGTTGCAGTTCTTCAATGTCTTCCAGCTGAACGGTAGTTGATAGCTTGAGACACTTCCTCAGCTGGGAAACGTGAAAGACGTCGTGCACACCGGAAAGTGCTTCTGGTAATTTCAGCCGGTATGCCACCGATCCACATCTTTCGGTAATCTGAAATGGACCGATGAATCGGGGTGCTAACTTTCCCCTCACCCCAAATCTGTTTACGCCCTTCATTGGAGACACCCGTAGATATACGTGATCCCCAACTTCGAATTGTAATGGGCGCCTTCTCCGGTCCGCATACTGTTTCTGTCGGGATTGAGCGGCTTTTAGGTTCGCTTGAATTAATCGAACCTTTTCTTCCGCGTTGTTGACAAGGTCAATCCCGAAGGTAACCCTTTCGCCAGACTCACACCAGTTCAATGGTGTGCGGCATTTTCTTCCGTATAGCGCCTCGTAGGGCGCCATCTTGATGCTGGCTTGGTACCCATTGTTGTACGAGAACTCGGCTAACGGCAAGTGATCATCCCAATTCTTGCCGCGGTCGATAGCGCAAGCTCGTAGCATGTCTTCTAGAATCTGATTTACCCGCTCGGTTTGTCCATCCGTCTGCGGGTGGTAGGCTGAACTACGGATCAGCTTCGTCCCCAAGGCAGCGTGCAGCTGCTCCCAAAAACGGGACACAAATAAAGTGCCCCGGTCCGATATGATGGTACGGGGTACGCCGTATAAGCATAGGATCCGTGAGATGTACAGTTCAGCGTGCTTCTTGGCGTTGTAGTTGGTGTTGACCGGGATGAAATGGGCAACTTTGGTGAGTCGATCGACGATCACCCACACAGAATCATGTTTCTGTGAGGTGGTGGGTAAACCGACGACGAAATCCATGCTCACGTCCTCCCACTTCCAGGCAGGAATGCCCAGTGGTTGCAGCAGTCCCGGTTTCCGCATGTGGTCTGCCTTCACCCTTCGACATGTATCACACTCAGACACGTATTTTGCCGTCTCTCGCTTCATCCGTGTCCACCAAAACTTTCTTCTGAGTTCTTGATACATTTTGTTGCTGCCGGGGTGAATAGAAAACTTTGATAAGTGAGCCTCATCAAAGATTTTCTTCCGTAACTCCGGGTTTCGGGGTACGACGATCCGGTCCTTGAACCATAGGATGCCGTCTCCGTCCTTCCGGAAACATTTCAACTCCCCACTGTCTACTCGTCTCCGTAAATGTGACATGCCCTTGTCATTCTTCTGGGCTGCCGCTATCTCTTCACGGATGGTGGGGATCAAAGCTAGGTTGTAGAGAGCTCCGTGTGGAATCACATGGAGTGGTGGTTCGCTCTCTTCCAATGGTGTGATGGTCAGATTATTGACGTGTGACTTGCGGCTCAGCGCATCTGCCACAACGTTTGCCTTGCCCGGATGATAATGGATCTCTATCTCGTAATCCTTTATCAGTTCTAACCATCTTCGTTGCCTCATGTTTAGCTCCTTCTGAGTGAATATGTACTTGAGGCTTTTGTGGTCGGTATATAAATGTACGAGGTTACCGAGTAGGTAGTGCCTCCACATTTTTAGTGCAAGTACCACGGCAGCGAGCTCCAAGTCGTGAGTTGGATAATTTTGCTCATGGTTCCTAAGCTGCCGTGATCCATACGCGACCACTCTTCGGTCTTGCATCAGCACACATCCGAGCCCAATGCCGGATGCATCGCAGTACACATCGAACGGTTTTGTTGTGTCTGGCTGCGCCAAAACCGGTGCTGATGTTAGGTGCCTGACTAAAGCCTTGAATGCTGCTTCACATGCTGGACTCCAAACATATTTGGTAGCCTTCTTCAGCAGCTCTGTCATTGGCTTGGCAATCTTCGAGAAGTTCGGAATGAACCTCCGATAATATCCCGCGAGTCCGAGGAAACTCCGTACCTCATGAACAGTTCTCGGGGATTTCCAATTCAGCACTTGCGTGATCTTGCTCGGGTCCACAGCGATACCCTCTGCTGAGATGATATGCCCGAGGAAAGGCACTTGCGATATCCAAAACTCGCATTTGCTGAATTTCAAATTATTCACCCATGAGCCATTTGAATTGATCAAAGTTCAAATGAGGTTTGGTTTGAATGAATTTCAGCACAAGTTCAGTTTGAAATTCAAATAAAGTTTGAATTTCTCTGCCATAGCTCATGTCAAGATCAACTCCAAATGGAGTGAAAATTGGTGTGGGAGCTCACAAAAATGTGCTGAGTGAGAATATGCCTTCCACTTTTAAATTCAGTGGGTGAAAACAGTTTGAATTTGAATATGGTTTCAAACTGCCCTCCTCCTATCTATACCCAAAATGACCTCAAAAAGGTTTTGAATTTGGGTGAAACTTGGCATGGACATACTTAGCAAAGTATAGGAGTTTTCATATGCCCAGCCCATCTATATCACATGTGGGAAATACCACTTTTGCAATGTGTGAGTTTGTTCTCTAATGAGCATGTTGATAATTGTTACTTGCTCTTCATTTGTGTTCATCATTCTTGCTCAAATGAGGTGTGTGGTGTGGTGATGAACACTGCCAATGGGTGGCAAAAACTGAGACCCTTACACCCCGCCGCCCCCGACCGCCATCGACCGCTCCAGGCCGGCCCCGGCCGCCACCGGCCTCCCCGGCCACCCTCGGCCACTACAACCGCCCCCGGCCGCCCCCCTGCCACTCCCGACCGCCCCCGGCCGCCCCCTGCCGCCACCGGCCGCCCCCGGTCGGCCCTCCGCCGCCGCCCCGACCCGGCGCCGCCCGGCACCTGCCTATTAAGGTTAGTTTGTCATTAGTTTTTTAGTTTAATTAGGTATTTAGTTTTGTTTGTAAAAAGTTTAAATTTAATAGTTTTGTCTAGTTTGTAATTGTGTAATTAGATTGTAATTAGTTGGTTTAATTAGATAAGATTTTTTCATTAGTTTGTAATTGTTTATTAAATTGTAATTATTTAATTAGATTATTTAATTAATTTAAATTGTTTAACTAGTTATTTAGTTTAGTTTGTAATTAGTCTGTTTAACTAGTATATAATTGTTTAATTATTTTTTTATTAATCAATTAGTCTCATAAGTTTATTAGTTTAAAATATTTAATTGTTTATTTAGTTTTGAAATGTTCAATTAGTTTTGAATTAGTTAATTAATTAATTATATGTGTTTACTCATTATACGTATATTAACGGGTTTCGGGCCGACCCGCCACGGCCCGACCCGCAACGGCATGGACCGACTCGGCACGGCAAAACCCGGCTGCACGGCACGGCCTGACCCGGCACATGAGCCAACCCCCACCATGGCACGGCCCGACCCGTCACGGCCCAACCCAACACGGCCTGACCAGGCACGACACGGTCCGACCCGGCACGACCCGACTTTGCATGGCCCGACCCGGCACGGCCCAATCCGGCAGCACGGCACGGCCCGACCCGACACACGGCCCAACCCCTAGCATGGCATGGCCCGACGACCCGTCACGGCTCGACCCTGCACGGCCCAACCCGGCATGACACAGACCCTGCGCGGCCCGACCCGGCAAGAACCGGCCTGACCCAACACGACACGGCACGGTCCGACCCGGCATAGGCCCTTTGAACTTTCAACTCTGGCCATCTTTCCTTCTAATTCTTGTTCTTTTCTCTCTCTTAAATGATTGGAAGATGGAAATGTTTAACGTAACCTATAGTAATTGATTACCCGTTTCGAATCTGCACGTTTCACATGGAATAGGCATGTGAAGCGCGCAGGTTCGGAATTGTCCCTTTTTGGATAGCCTGAGAGTGATCGAGGACGTGCTTATGACGAGCTAGGTACGGGGTATGGGTCCGGATGAGATTTTGACGGCAGAACCCCGTTGTTCTCTGTTGCACCATTTTTGGGCGTGCAGTGGAGAACAGCGGGGTTATGCTGCCAAAATTTCGTTCGGATTCAGACTCTGTGTCTCGTCATAAGCACGTTGCCCCGATCACTCTTGGGTGGGTTTAGGACCTATTAGCCTAGGTATAGGGGTCGTGACATAAACTAAAAATGAACTTATAATGACGTGTCTACTTTGAAGGTATAACCTGAATCATGGCTGAAGACCGCACATGGATGTACTCGGGTTGGAAAAAGAATGGGCAACACTTAGATGAGTGGTTCACCAGCACTGATGCTTTTATACAACAAGCTTTTTCTTTGTCCAACAACAGTAAGGTGCGGTGCCCATGTATGAAATGTCAGAATGCAAAGTTTTTCGACAAAGTGACTTTGACATTTCACGTGTGTCGAAACGGTTTAATGCAAAATTATGCGGTCTGGTACTTTCATGGTGAGACACGTTCTCGAGCTGCTGAAGAAGAAGTGGTGGATGATAGCATGGGAGTCGATATGATGGATGAGATGCTTGAAGCCATAGATCCTAAGTTGACGGAGGATGCTCCTACAACGGAAGTTGAAACGTTCTTCAAGCTCCTCAAAGCATCAGAAGAGCCTCTGCATGAACGCACAAAAGTGACTCCTCTTAGTTTTTTTGACCCAACTTATGGCAATTAAGTCTAAATATTCATGCTCTAATAACTGTTACAACAATCTCATCAAATTGATCTGTGATATCCTGCCACAGCCTCATAAAGTGCTGAAAGATATGTACCAGTCTAAGAAATTGCTATCTGGTCTTGGTATGAAATATGAGAAGATTGATGTGTGCCCAGACAACTTCATGCTTTTTTGGAAAGAGTATGCCGACGAGAAGAAGTGCTTACAATGTGGTAAATCTAGGTTCGTTGAAGTTGATAATGACAAAGGTGAGCATGTACAGACTGAAATAGCATATAAGCAGCTTTGTTACTTGCCTGTTACACCTTGGTTGAAGCGTTTGTTTCTTTCGAAAAGAACTGCAAGACATATGCGATGGCACAAAGAAGGTTTACGTGAGAACAGTGGAGTTATGGTGTATCCGTCCGACGGTGAGGCATGGAAGGCGTTGGACCGCTTCGATCCAGATTTTGCTAATGATGCAAGAAACATCCGCATCGGGTTAGCGACGGATGGTTTCTCACCGTTCAGTACAAACGCCACCCCATACTCATGTTGGTCCGTGTTCGTTATTTCGTACAATTTGCCACCATCTTTGTGTATGAAGTATGAGTTTATGTTCCTCTGCCTCATTGTACCTGGATAAGATCATCCTTGTTCACGACTCAACGTGATGTTAAAGTCGTTGATTGAGGAGTTGAAAATGTTATGGACAGCAATCGATGTGTACGACTGTTATAGAAAATAGAAATTCAACATTCGAGTTGCGTACTTATGGTCTGTTCATGACTATCCAGCATACGACATGTTTTCTGGCTGGAGCACTCATGGTCGTTTGACATGTCCGATACGTGCTGCAGACACAGAATGTTTTTGGCTGAGTCATGGTGACAAGATATCTTACTTTGATTGTCATAGACGTTGGTTACCTAAGAATCACATTTTTAGACAACAGAGGAATGCCTTTAAAAAGGACACTATTATCACAAAAGGAACACCGCAACATTTGAACGGGTCAGAGATTTCTGCATTGTTGAACAAACTTGTGCCAGATGAAAATCGTCCAGGATATTTTGTTGGTTACGGAGAGGACCACAATTGGACTCATGTATGTGCACTATGGGAGTTGCCGTATGTGAAGTCCTTAATTCTAATGCACAACATTGATGTCATGCATCAGGAGTGTAACATTTGTGAGTGCATTGTAAGTACATGCTTGGATATGATGGGCAAAACAAAAGATAATCTAAAGGCTCGAAAGGATTTGGCAGAAGTTTGTAATCGTCCAAATCTTGAACTCATTAAAGATGGTGGCAAACCTCGCGCATATTTCTGTCTTAAAGGTAAAGAAAAGAAAGAAGTCTTTAATTGGTTGAAAAAGTTGAAATTTCCAGATGGTTATGCTGCTAGCCTGAGACGAGCTGTGAATGTGAAGACTGGAAAAGTCAGTGGGTTGAAAAGCCATGATTATCACATAATCATGGAACGACTTTTGCCAGTAATGTTTCGGGGCTATCTTGACGATGCAGTGTGGAAGGTGTTAGCCGAGCTTAGTTTTTTTTTGTAGACAGCTTTGTGCTAAATAAATCACAAAGGAGATGATGGAAAAATCGGAAATAGAGGTACATGTGTTGTTATTTAATATGGAAAAATTTTCTCTCCAGGCTTCTTCAACCCAATGCAACATCTCATAATACATCTTCCATATGAAGCTAAAGTGGGCGGCCCTGTTCAATATCGGTGGATGTATCGCATTGAAAGAGCACTTAGAATATTGAAACCAATGTTTCGCAATAGGTCAAGGGTAGAAAGATGCATCGCTGAAGATTTTACACTTCAGGAGATTGGATACTTTTAAGGTGTTTACTTTATAGAAGAAAACAATGTTAATGCTCCAACGCTGCGGTACAATGTGAATGAAGCACTTCCTTGTAGCGACCTCTCCATTTTTCAAACAAGAGGCATCACCGTTGGTAGTAGCACGAGCTACGATGCTACAACAGAAGAAAAGACAGCGGCATTGCTTTACATGTACGCAAATATAGATTGGATGGACAAATATTTTTAGTAAGTGTTTGTTCACCATGTATACTAAATAGCACGCATGTCTGAATATATAATAATGACCCTGTTTTTCTTTATTTAGCCTGTTTGACCGAGAAAATTGGAAGTCCAAGCATCAACCTACGGCAAGCAAGTACTAACGATGTGACATATTGGAGTAAATGGAGGGCCTAACTTTCCATCTTGGTTTAGAGAACATGTAACAATTTCTTTTTTTTCTCTCCTTCTATGATTAACGATTTTAGGGCAAGAAAACCTTCTAACTTCTATATTTTGAACAGTGCAAAAATGATGCACATGTCCATGAGGACTTGCATCAATTGTCATACGGATCTACTAAATTTAGAAGCTACGGTCGATACGATATCAATGGGTTCCACTTTCGTACAACTGATTTTGAAGATCATCGACTTCTAACGGCAACATGTAACACTGGAGTTGTGAATACGACTCTTGATGCTGAAGGACGGGAAACAGATTACTATGGGATTATTAAAAGAATTCTTGAATTCAGTTTTGTCGGAACTAAAGAGCTAAATGTAGTCTTTTTTTACTATGATTGGTTTGATAATAACACAGGAACTCGACAAAACCAATTTGGCATGGTAGAAGTGAAACACAATGAACGACTACGAGGATGTGACACATTCGTCCTTGCAAACCAAGTCGAGCAAGTGTATTATTTAAATTATCCTTGTGAAAAGCTACGTGCTTGGTGGGTTGTATAAAAGATGAGTCATCGTGAATAGTTATCTACACCAAACCATGATGAGTATAATGATACTTTGTTGTCGTTGAACGGTGAGATTGATGTGGTTTACCAAGAAGATGAGTTACCGGATCAATTTGTCATCGAGCCAGGTATAGAACTTGATGAGTTAGTTGGAGATGGTCAAGATATAGAGACTCGTGAGACACGAAAATGAAAACGAAAACCAGTCAAGGTTGAATTCTATTATCTTCTTTTCTATTATCTTCCTTATTATTAATTGAATTTAGTAAATAATAATTGTTCATTGAACAGGATGTCGTCAAGTAGGAGAAAGGGAAAGAACAAGTGCAACAAGCCGCCGGCGAGGGGTTTTCTGCCCACCGCCTCGAGCGAGGCCTTTCGGCGTAGCCAACTCAGCGCTAGTAGGAGGGCTGTGTTGTTGAGCCAGGTACCAGAGCTGCAAGGTAGAAATGTGGCAGTAATACGGTCTTCAGAGGTAAATAGCATCTTCTTCAATTTTCTTAATTTCTTAAATTGCATAAGTACTACATTCATATATATATATATATATATATATATATATATATATATATATATATATATATATATATATATATAATTTCTAGAACGACTCTTCGTCCGAGTACTCCGAGGAGTGCGGTCCACAGCAGCCACTAGTGGTTGACCACTCTTCGCAGTCGACTTCTAGGTCCGGTGGTTCTGAGCCAGGGGGTTCCTCAGCTGACCACTCTTCTGGGTCACCTGATGTGGAGCCTCGTCGGGTGCACAAGACTAGGAGCGGTCACTTTGTGAGTCTTCCTCCTGCTCCAACAAACCCATTGGATTGGATAGTTATCCGTCCGGTTGGTGATATGTAAGTCAACATCTTACACTTCAATTTAGATTTTTCTAAACTTATACATATATATATATATATAATGATTCATAATTCTGTATTAGGGGTTGGTACGATGACTCCTTCTCGGGTCAAGGACGACACAAGCAGGTGAACCGTGTCCTGAGTGGTCTGATCCGTTTGCACTACCCAGGTGTAGTGAACGGTGTCACCGCCACGTCATGGGACAATTACGCAACCGCACAGGACGTGACTCACGGCAACCACCAGGAGGTTGTATGGTCTGACTTTATGGTAAGCATATCAAATGTAGTCTATAATACGTTCAATACAATTACTTATAAATTTATTATGCAATGCACGGTACCATCTGGAGGACGAGGGCGCGGTGGACCATGCCCGGTTAGTCTTCCACCACAACGCCAGGAAGCTCATGATTCGGGCCCTTTCGAACGCCCGGATTCAAGCTACCAACAAATATTTCAAGCTACATCCGCGCGATCAAGAGTTGGGCCACTTTAGGGCGGCGTATTCCACGTACCTGACTACGGAGCAATACATGGAGGTAAATTCTCAATTTTTTTGTTTAATTATCTCATTCTATTTAAAGTTCTTTCAACTAATAATACATTTGTGCAGTGTTGTGGAGGAGTCCAATGGCTAGAAGACAGGTCGGAGGCGTACGAGGCCCTTTGCTTACGGTGGGGGAGTGAGGATTTCCAGGCCCTCTCCCGCAGTCATCGAGAAAGCAGAGGGACGGACCCGTATCACTTTTTTGGTGCTGACGGGTATTTGCGGTCGAAAAAATGTCTTGTAAGTGTAACTTAACAAGTATAATGTTTGTTTATGTTTCATATTTTCATTGTGCTGACACGTGCATCCATAGGAGCGCGCAACTGGTCAGGAGCCCCCACCGGTTGAGGTGTGGAAGAGAGGTCACAGAGGAAGTGATCCGTCACAGCCCGACCAGCTCTGCTTTCAGTCGGCGACAAAGGCACTGGTGAGTTGTCTCATCACATGTACTGAATTCTCTTAATCAAATTAGCTGATGTTCTTTTGTTTTCTTATTTATAGACCAGGTGTGGCAAGGAGGCACGGAGGCTTTTTGGTGAGGAGTATGATTGGCAGAACGCGCCAACAATCATCCCAGAAGCCGCGTACGCAAGTGGATGCGGAAAACTTCACGACCGGTGAGTTTCATCTTCTACAATTACTATCTACAACTTTTTAGGAGTGGTCGATAAAAATCTAATAAACTTTATTCTTTATGTAGGTTCAACATCTTCCAAGAAGTGGTCGACTCCATGCAGGAACGACCCTCCAGGTCCTTTTCCTCTAAGCAGGCTGGCTCTTGCAGCCGGTCTAGCTTGCTGGAGCTCTAGAGTGTCCAGGAGGAGCTCCGCCGGACACAGGAGGAGCATCGGAGAGAGAGAGACAGAGGACTCAGGAGGAGCTCCAACAAGAGCCAGAGCGACAGGCCGCAACCACTAGGGCCAGGGACGAGTATCTCAACTCGTACATGCTACAGTTTCAGGCGGCAATGGCGGTAAGTAATTATTGTTCAAATATGTATATGTTTTAAAATAATGAATGCAAAAATGTGCTAATAGTTTGTATTCGCAGGCTATGACGGCTGGACAACAGGCTGAGCTTCCACGGTGGGAGCCACCACCGGTGACCGAGCCAGAGCAGCCACAGGTGCCGACTACAAAAGCTCAGGTAAAAACGAACCTCTCTTGAGTTTATTTAGACATACTTGGTCAATTATAACTAAACTTACTCAAATATAACTAAACTTAGTTAACATTGCTCTATTATAGACAAACATAGTTGAACTTTCTCAAATATAACCAAAACACTTTGAACTTGCTCAAATATAGCCTTATATAGTTAAACTTGCTCAAATGAAGTTAAAACTAGTTCAACTTGCTTAATTCTAGTAATATATGCTTGAACATGATAGGCATCAGGGACGGAGGCTTGCACTCCATCGCTGTATGTGCCAGGAGTGGGTAGACGGCTCGATGATGATTTTGCAGGCTCCGAAGGTAGCGGACGTGGTAGTAATGTGTAGCTTGGTGTGTATACTGTCATGTGACTGCTTGTGACGATGGACTTGTGATATATGACTGCCTATGATTGAGATCATGTATCGTGGCACTTTCTATGATTGTGATCCTGTATCGTGTATATGACTGCCTGTGTGCTGGTCATCGAGCCAGTGGACTGGCCATAGAGCCAGCGGTCAGCATTTTCTGTTTTTTTAATAAAAAACCTGTTATTTACGACGGGATGGCTCTACCGTCGTAAATAGTGCGCCTGTTATTTACGACGGGGTGGCTCTACCGTCATAAATAATGATTTTGTTATTTACGACGGCCTACACCCCGTCGTAAATACGTTTCCCGCATTGCCCCGTGGACGATGCTCTTATTTACGACGGCTGATTTCAGCCGTCGTAAACAACATTATTTACGTCGGTAACCGTCGTAAATAACTTTATTTACGACAACTTATTTTTGACGGATAGAAACTGTCGTAAATAAGTAAATACCATCGCAAATAGCTTAATTACGAGGGCAATGTGCTTATTTACGACGGTTTTTCACCCTCATTAATTAAGATGTTTCCTGTAGTGTAGAGAAGGGGACAACTTTTAGGTGGACGCCCGAGTGTGAAGCAAGCCTTCAAGAGTTGAAGAAGAGGTTGACGACGGTGTCCGTGCTAGTGATGCGTGACATGCAAAAGGAGTTTACCGTGTACTGTGGTGCCTCTGGGTAGGGTCTAGGATGCGTGCTCATGCAAGAGGGATGCGTCGTAGCCTATGCCTCTAGGCAGCTTCAAAAGCACGAGAGGAACTACCCGACGCATGACTTGGAGTTGGTCGCTGTGGTTCACGCTTTAAAGCTGTGGAGACACTACCCCATGGGAAAGAGGACAGAGATCTACACAGATCACAAAAGCCTCAAGTACATCTTCATACAGCCGGATCTCAACCTCAGACAACGCAGGTGGCTAGAGCTCATCAACGACTTCGATGTGGGCATCAACTATCACCCTGGGAAAGCAAATGTCGTTGCCTATGCTCTGAGCCGGAAAGCGCATTGTAACGCTTTGACGATGCAGCCCCAGCTGTGCGACAAGTTTGCAAAACTCAACCTCAGCCTTGTGACAAGTGTGGAAGCAGTAGTAATGGAGGTGGATTCTACCCTGGAGCGTGACATTCGAGAAGGCCGGAAGAATGATGAAAGGATTCTAGAAATCAAGCAATTGATGGAGAAGGGCAAGGCTCCGGACTATAGGGTGGATGAGTAAGGAACGTTGTGGCTTGGCAAGAGGATTTGTGTGCCTGACATTCAGGCCATTCGCCATATGATCTTGAAAGAAGCACATGACTCAGAGTAATCCATTCATCCTCGGAGTACCAAAATGTATCAAGATATGAAAGACCGCTACTGGTGGCATGGCATGAAGCTTGATATAGTAGAGTACGTGGCCCTGTGTGACACGTGCCAGCTCGTCAAGGCAGAGCATCAAAGACCTGCCGGACTGCTTCAGCCACTCAAGATACCAGAGTGGAAATGGGAGAAAATCGGCATGGATTTCATTGTAGGATTGCCCAGGACCCAGTCAGGTTACGACTCCATCTGGGTGATTGTGGACCGTCTGACCAAGGTGGATCACTTCATCCCTGTGAAGGAGAAATACAAGAGGGCAAAATTGGCTGAGTTGTATATGTCCCGGATTGTGTGCTACCATGGAGTTCCTAAGAAGATCGTTTCACATCGTGGCACACAATTCACTTCTAGGTTCTGGCAACAATTGCAAAAATCTTTGGGCACACAACTGAACTTTAGCTCGGCATATCATCCCTAGACGGATGGACAAACTGAAAGAACCAACCAAATTATGGAGGACATGTTGAGAGATTGTGCCCTGAAGAACAACCAAAGTTGGGACACGTACCTGCCCTACGCAGAGTTCTCCTACAACAACAGCTACCATGCAAGCTTGAAGATGTCACCCTTTGAGGTTTTGTATGGTAGGAAGTGTAGGACCCCTCTGTTCTGGGATGAGGTAGGTGAAGGACAAGTCTTTGCCCCAGAAGTGCTCAGAATTGCTGAAGAAAAAGTGCGTGAGATCCGCAGGAACCTGAAAACTGCACAATCTAGGCAGAAAAGTTATGCGGACACACGGCTACGAGAGTTGACCTTTGAGGTGGGAGACTACGTGTACCTCAAGGTGTCTCCTATCCGAGGTCTCCATCGTTTCAAAGTGAAGGGAAAGCTAGCACCCCGCTACATAGGACCCTTCAGGGTGGTGAGTAGAAGAGGAGAGGTTGCTTACCAACTTGAGTTGCCTCCTCGCTTGTCAATCGTGCACGACGTGTTCCATATCTCACGGTTGAAAAAGTGCCTGGGAGCACCAGAGGAGCAGCTACCCCTAGATGATATCAATGTGCAGGAAGATCTCTCCTACGTAGAATTTCCCGTCAAAATTCTCGAGAGGTCAGAAAGAATTACCTGGTACAAGAGGATCCCGATGTGCAAGGTACAATGGAAGCACCACTCCGAGAGAGAAGCTATGTGGGAGCGAGAAGAAGATCTCAAAGCAATATATCCGCATCTCTTCAAGTAAGTCACTTCAAATATCGGGTCGAGATTTCTTTTGAGGGGGGAGTGTTGTAACACCCTAGACTTAAAAGGTAGGGGAAATTAAAATTTGTTTTAAACGAAACAGAACCTAGCTGTTTAAATTCAAGATTGAAAAGAAAAATGAAACAAAATAACAAGTTAAAACAAAAAGGAAAGAGAATAAAAATAGATTTGGGCCGCACCCCACCCCTCTCCCCCGCAGCCCAGCTACCTTTTCTCCAAGCAGCCCAGCCCAGCTGCGCCTCTGTCTTTTTCCCTCTCCCTCTGACCCGTGGCCCCCACTTGTCACCGCCCTTGTTCTTTCTTCCCGTTGCTCCTTTATTCTTTCTCCCGCGGTGCCCTCTCTCGCTCTCTCTTTTCTTCTCCCGGTCGCTGATCAGCTACAACCGAAAGTGGCCGCAGCCAGTGCCCTGTCGCCTCGGATTCCTCCTGTCCCGCGCCACTCGCCGCCCTACAAAACCCCACCCAAAAACCCTACGCCCCCCTGCTCCCTCTCCCCGCCGCGGACGGAGCCGTACTCCCGACCGTCTACCCTCCCGGTGAGTGAGTGTCTCCTCTGAAAACCCTCTCTCCCTCCCTGTACAGTGCGAGATAACCCCTTTGCTCTTCCATAGAGTCACCGGCGACCCCCTCCCGGCCTTCCCCGCTGAGGAACGGCACCGAGAACCCAAACTTTGCTACCTCCGGTGAGTTTCTCATCTACCCTGTCGTTCTCCATTTCCCTTCCGGTTTCTTCACGAGTTGACCCCTTGGTCGTTTCGGCCGGACCCTAGGACGCGCTTGGGCCGAGGAAAGCACAAAGGAACCACACTCCACCACTAATTTCGATGCAAACCGAAGATCTCCGCACGCCTACCCGTGGCACGACCTTCCCCGCTCCTTCTAGGACCCGCAGTACACCTGGGTGAGTTCCCCCAGCCCTCCTCCTTCGATTTAAGCATCTAGGGTAGAGTAGGACGTTGTCTAGGCAACAACAAGCAGCTCCGGCGACGACCCGGCTGCGCCTATGGCGCGCCACCGCGGGAACTGGCCGCCGGTGGCCGGCTTCGGCCGCAAGAACACCCTGTCGCCCAATCGGGAACCGACGGCCCTGATTAGACCCCGCGTACTGGTTTGGGGTTTTAAAATCCCGATCGTTCGTGCCCGATCCGACGGCTCACGTTAAACCCACTTTTCCCATGGTAGATTTTGCGCCTAGGCCCCTAAAACTCTCAGATCCACGCGATGTGGCCGTGAATTTTTGCGGAACCCACCCTGGACTTCCTGGAAATTAGTAGAATTGATATATTCTTTGTCTTAAGCCCCTGTGACCTCCTGATTTTGCGCAAAGCACCCCCAAAAACCTTCTGTCTTAGCATTTTCACCCTTGGAACTCGCTGATTTAATGATCTAGCCCCCTGGATCATTTATATTAGCACCTTAGCCCCTGATGTTGCTGAAAACTTGTGTTAGGTCCCTATATTGGCTCATTTATATATTTCAGCACCTAGATGATTATGGGAATTTACTAGCTACCCCCGTGGACCATGCTGAAGTTGCACAAAACCCCCTCCCAACCTTGCTGAAATCATGTGAAACACCTTGTAAAATTTTGAAATAGCGTTTTAACCCCTAGGACATGTTGTAATTTAACAATTAGGCCCATGTCTATGCTGATTTCACATTTTAAACCTGATTTAGGGCTGAATTCACTTAAAACACCCTAGTGCGTGTTAGATTGGTATTTTAACCCATATTTCATGCTGTGAGCATGTAGGAGACCCCTTGGATAAATTTTTGAAGTTCATTTTACTCTATGAATAGATACTGAATTGGCATAAAACTCTCATAGCTTGTGGAGAACCCCATTTAGGGCCCTAATAAAACCCAAACTTGCGAAACACACTCATATGAATGTATACACATGATATACGAGAGGAAGATTTTCTATATGCTTGAATGAGTAATATGCTAGAATGTCATGGATCAAATCAGCCACTGAGCCGATGCTGGACCTGCAAGCCCAAGACTTCGACGACCCCGAGCCGCAACACTTCTCGAGAGGCAAGTGTCCTTGACCACTTTGCTCCTTTTTAGGATTATTTGTTATAAATGCATGCATAGGTCTCAAATTGTATCCCATGAATTGATTGTTTACTAGTATTTCCCCTAACATACCTTGTAGCCGGGTTGAGTAGTTAGGGTTTACATTTTATGTCATTATTTCATGCTTATCCCTGCTTAGATGTTGGAATGGGAGTTATTTCATTTAAATTCAATATATCATGATGATTGTGATGATGTGGTGATGTATATGGTGTATTAGGAGGGTAGTATAGGGATCTAGCAGACTGGGTTGGCACACGGTGGGTGCCGAGTGCACGAGACTCGGGTTTGTGGTTAGTAGCCTGCGTAGATCCTAAAGACCGGTTCGTGAGATCTGTCAACTAGCTTCTTCAGTGCCACCACAAGAAATGGTATGGGACAGTGTGGCCAATTAAGTTGTTCCTATCTTTCCTTGTGTACAGCATAGAGATGTGTGAGTGGCGCAAGAGGGGGATTCTGCGACAGAGGTTTCAGAGTGCCGCAGCGGCGAAACCTTAGCGGGTGTGCACGGGTTGGGTAGTGCAATGTAAAGGCCTTGTCGTGTACTTCTGGCCACACACCATAGGGAGTGTGAGATGGCAGGAAGGAGTTTCCTTAGTTTTCGACGGGTGATGAAAACACGACTTGTGGGTAAAGGGTACAAACTCTGTAGAGTCAACACTGTCTAGGCAGTTGTGCTCACGGTCAAGAGCGGGCTAGTAACTCTCTCACGATTAGTGTGGGTCGGGTTGGATTGGATTTGGGTTGGTGGTTTGGGATTGAGGTTACAGTTGTAGTGGAGATACTTGGAGACATAGTTGGGTTGGGCAGAAATTTCACTTAATAAATAGGATGTTAATAAAACTAAGGAATAGGTTGTGTAGTGCAAGAACCGTGTGTAGCCTTCTTTAAAAACTTGTCTCATCATGCATAAACTTTACCACACCTGCTGAGTATTCTATGTAATCAAGTGTTTGCCTCTCTTTTCTTTTTCATGCTGCTCAGGACACGTGGAGGCTGCCGAGGATGACGTGGACGACGACTTCGACCCCGACACGCAGTACTAGGCTGGCGTACCGCCAGACGGCACCTGTGGAGCCCTACTTAGTTTTCCTCTGTCATGATGTACTCTCTTTTTGAGCCCATGAGGCATTTATATACTCGAATGATGTATTCGCCGCACTTGGATTAATTAATTCATGATACATTTGCTCTATATTATCTCGTGTGTGATGTAAATCGATCCTGGCACACGTGAGAGTACGCTTGGTGTCTGTTGCAGGTAACGGACGTGACAGAGTGGTATCAGAGCCAAGGATGTCCCTAGAACGCGAGACTAGTTAGAAACGGACACAAATTAGACTTATTTTCAACTTAAAAACTACTTGCAACCAAAAACTTGCAAAACAATTGTGTGAGTTTCTACTTTCACACGACTTACCCCCTTTTTCTCCCAAGCTTGTTTTGTTCAACTCATCCATCTTTCTCACTCTTACCTCGTTCAAACCTAGTAGGGTCCGTTACGACGGACAATCCAAAACTCTCTAGGGTTAGGATGTCACACCCGGTTTATCTGAAGAACAACCGAGTGAATATCACATGTATGCTAGGATCATTCTCTCATACATGTAATGACAAATAGTGAAGCATCATTTTATTACAAGCCAAGTGTTCGGATATAAATAAGTATTACATAGCATAATGTCTCGATGGACAATAATATGTTCGTAACATGTAAATAAAACATCAGCGGAATATAAATCTTGTGGGCTCCGTCACAGGCGTTGCCCGGGGGACTCCGTGAACCTAGAATCCTTCTTCGGGTCCGAAGTCTTGGTCATTGAACACCATGTCATCCCCTTGACCTGAGCAGCAATTTAAACCAACAGAAAGGCAAGCTTGAGTACCGTTGGTACTCAGCAAGTGTGGGAAAGTTATGTCATGCATGGCTAGAGCAAGGAGAGGTTGAACTCATGGTTAAAGCACTACGCAATTTATACCTATCACCTTAGCTTATTAAGCACCTACATAACTACACAGGTGAAATGGTCCCAATCCCTCAACCCATCATCAATATCAAATAACCATAATCTCATCTCCAATGTTAAGCTTCCCGCTTAACATCCTCAACTTTCCAATTCATCATCCTCTAATCATGAATAAGTCCAAGCCGCTCTTGACCGTGAGAACGGCTGTCATGATAGTTTTGACTCTGCAGAGTTTGCACCACTGTACCCACATGTAGTGATTTCATCCCCCGTTGTCGGGTGGACTAAAAGAACCTCCATTATGCCAGTGGCCGCGAACCACATTCACACTTCCGAGGTGTGTAGCCAGGAGATCACTACGAGGCCTTTACAAAGGGATTTCCGACGAGCGTGGACCCACTAAGGTTTCATCCCTAACAGCATACAAGAGGCTCCAACCCCGCTGCAGTGGCCCCCTCTTGAGCCTTGCTATTCATATGGTAGTCCAGCTGACACCTATTCCCCGCACCATCCAAACACCCATACTATGCCGGAGATACACCTAATTAATTGGCCAAGCTGCCCCATCTCAGCATGCGGTTGGCACAGTAAAGCCAGGTTACATGCTCCATGAACCGGTCCTTAGGATCCAGGCAAGCACTATACACAAACCCGAGTCTCGTGCACACAGCACCAACCAAATCATCCAACTTGCCTCGATCCCTACCTCTACATGATTCATAATATCTCATTCAATAGTAAGGTAAACAAGTTGATGATCTCATATCCCACTTATCCCATTCTAAGCATGGCTAAGCATTAAGTAATATGAATGAATGACATAATAAATCCCAACCCAGGCTACAAGGAAACAAGATAATGCAATTCTAGGGAACTTCCTAGCATGGGTATCATATTCCAAATTGACAATGCAATTAAATTCTAACTACACATCCTAGTATAGGATCAAAGTGGTCAAGGACACTTGCCTTCTTCCTGCTGCTCTGGGAATGGAAAGTCTTGATCTTGAAAGGTGGGAACCTGCTCTAGGGCTGGTTCTACTCATGTCAATACACACATAGCAAAAGAAAACAACATTCCATAAGCCATAGTCCACACTTCCACTCATGCAAACTACACATACATACATATGAAAGTCATTCATATTTTTAAGTGTTGTGGTTACCCTAGATGTGTTGCTTTTAGGCCTACATGCACTTTTAAACCTACATATTACTTCTAACTTTTGCATTCAAATTTCTAATTGCACACTATATATGAATTTCCAAATTGAACAAATTCTCTTTATTTAATTAATAAACTTCTTAGCCACAAAATTTGCATGAAAGAAAGTTTCCTACTCCAAATAGGTTTTCAGATATTCTACAAAATCTTAATTTGAAGTTTTTGGAATTTAAGACCTCATTTAACATTTTCTAATTATGCATACCTATTCTTCCTATATTTTCAGATTTATTTTCTATGCCTAGAAGTGAACTTTAATATTAAAATAGTAAGACATATCACCTAAACAGAATAGGTTCTGACCTAAAATGTTCAATAAAATATTTTTGAACTTCCCCTCTGATGGGGATCAAATTAAATTTATTTTACCCATTTTCCGAATTATTTTCTAGCCTAAAAATGTATTTCTAGAAATAATAAAAGTAGGCAGCACTTAGTCAGATCTCATTTCAGCCTAAAACCAGTTTTTAACTCATTCTAATGGTTTTCCAAATGCTAGGAAAATTTAAATTTGTATTTGCACATGTGTTTGCATCACCATTTGAATTTAAATCCTAATCATATGTTCAAATTTCTGAATTTAATATCCTATAGGGTTTGAAGTGCAAATCCACCCTACTGCAGGGTCTAATTCACTATTTCCTAAATTTTCAGGGACCTAATTACAGAAAACAGAGAGGTTTTCCTAATTTTTATTAAGTCCAGGGGCATAAACTGATTTTTAAATGAATTTACATGAATTTCTGAAGGTCCAGGGGCTAGATCAGAAGTTTCCGGGGCTAGCTCGTGTTTTCCGAGATCCCCAGGGGGTAGCGCGTAAGATTCTCGGCCTTTATAATGCGGGGCTGACATGGGCCGTTGGATTTAAAACAGGCGGCTGCGATTATAACGCGAAGCGGTACGGGTTAGATCTATTAGGGACTGCACGATTTAAAATGGACGGGCCTCAGGGGGCCACGTCGCCCTGGCCGGAGCCAGCCCGCGCGTGCGGCGGCGCGCGGCGGGGGCGGGGGCGGTGATCTCGCCGGCGTAGCTTCGGTTCCTTGCCGCTACACGCTAAAACTTGCAGTTTTTCACACGGATCGACTGCGGAGGGGTAGGGGAAGCTCACCTAGGGGTTTCTCGCGCTTGGGGAGGTCGGAATTCGGCTCTGCGACGACGGTGGTTGGAGCTACTCCTCGGTGCTCGTCGAAGCCGATGCTAGGGCGCGAAACTTGTCGCTTCCTTCACCTGCAGGGCTCCCCGGCGGCGGTGGAACACGACAAGCTCGTTAGTCCAGCGAAAAGCGAAGAGATCCGAAGGTTTTCTGTGGGGGATGATCGGTTCTCACCGGAGAGAAAGATGGAGCGGGCACTGGGAA
Source organism: Neostapfia colusana (assembly GCA_030760725.1). NCBI lineage: Eukaryota > Viridiplantae > Streptophyta > Magnoliopsida > Poales > Poaceae > Neostapfia > Neostapfia colusana. The sequence continues at coordinate 49,700,069 of JASWHV010000020.1, forward strand.
ATCGGAGAGTTTCCTTGCGTTAAATGCATAAGGAGAGGCGGCGGAGGGTCGGTTTAGATATGTAGTAGCGCCTTGCCGAAGATCGGGCGTGGAAATCGGTTGGAGCAGCCGCAATCGGCGCGGGAAGATCGGTGCAGTTGGGGCGCGCGGGCGAGGAGGGGGAAGAAGATGACATGCGGGCCCCGCGCATCAGGGAGAGAGGGGGAGGGGGGAGGCAGTCACGGGTTTTGGGCCGGCTGAGGTGCGTTTCGGCCCACTGGTCGTTTTTCTTTTTTCCTTTTTCCTTTTCCTTTTCTGTTTTGATTCAAATTTAAATTCCAGTTTGAATTTGAATTTTTTCACCACATGTAATATGTCCAAAAATTTTTAAATTCCCCTCTTTAGCAGGTTTTGGGGTGTTACAACTCTACCCCCCTTAAAGAAATCTCGTCCTCAAGATTGGTGACTCTAGGAAAACAAATCCGAAAACTGTGCCTTAAGCTCGTCTTCTTGCTCCCATGTGGCTTCTGCTTCCGAGTGATGCTTCCACTGCACCTTGCACATTCGGATTCTTTTATTTCTTGTGAGGCGTTCCATTGTCTCTAAAATCTTGACCGGTTGCTCGGCATATGAAAGATCCGCTCGTACATTCACCTCATTCATGGGTAATATCTCTTCGGGTGTTCTTAAACATTTCTTGAGTTGTGACACATGGAATACATCGTGCACATCTGATAGGCGAGCCGGTAGTTCTAGTTGATATGCCACTTCGCCTTTCCTCTCCATAATCTGGAAGGGTCCGATGCATCGTGGTGATAATTTCCCTTTCACCTTGAACTGACGAAGTCCTCGGATAGGGGACACCTTGAGATAAACATAGTCTCCCACATTGAAAACGAGCTCTCTTCTCCGTACATCGGCATAGCTCTTTTGTCGGATCTGGGCTATCCTCAAGTTGTTACGGATTTCCCTCACTTTTGCCTCGGCTTCTTGTAGTACCTCGGGCCCAAACACTTTACTTTCTCCTGTTTGGTTCCAAAATAGTGGAGTTCTGCACTTCCTCCCATACAACGCCTCAAATGGTGACATCTTCATACTAGCCTGATAGCTGTTGTTGTAGGAGAACTCTGCATACGGTAAGTTCTTATCCCAACTCCTATTGTTCTTGAGTGCACAAGCTCTCAGCATATCCTCAAGAATTTGATTGGTTTTTTTCGTCTGCCCGTCAGTCTGGGGGTGATAGGCAGAACTAAAATTCAGATGAGTTCCCATGGTTTCATGTAACTTCTGCCAGAACCTTGAGGTGAACTGTGTCCCTCGATCTGACACTATCTTCTTGGGCACTCCATGAAAACATACGATTCTTGACATGTACAATTCTGCCAATTTGGATCCATTGTAGCTTTCTTTCACGGGGATGAAATGAGCTACCTTAGTTAGCCTGTCGATGATGACCCATATCGAATCATATCCCGATTGGGTCCTAGGTAGTCCCACTATGAAATCCATACCGATTTCTTCCCATTTCCATTCAGTCACTTTGAGTGGTTGCAATAGTCCCGCGGGTCGTTGATGTTCTGCTTTCACTAACTGACATGTGTCACATAGAGCAACGTGTTCCGCGACATCCTGCTTCATGCCATACCACCAATATCTGCTCTTGAGGTCATGATACATCTTTGTACTCCCAGGATGAATGGAATAGTCGGAATCATGAGCCTCCTTCAAAATCAATTCACGGATCTCCTTTACCTCAGGCACACAGATTCTTTCCCCATGCCACACTGTACCTTGTTCATCCTCTCTGAACCCAGGGGCTTTATTTTCTTTGATAAGTTCTCTAATTTCTTGTATCTTCTCATCATTCTTCTGACCGTTGCATATGTCTTGCTCTAATGTGGAGTCCACTTCCATGGCGATGGCCTCACCACTATTCACCAGACATAGATTGAGTTTTGCAATCTCTTCTTCAATTTTGTAGGCATGTCCTTTGAACTCAACATGTTGACCTGCACCTTCCGGCTTAAAGCATCAACCACGACGTTCGCTTTCCCAGGATGATAGTTGATGCCCACATCAAAGTCGTTGATTAGCTCTAACCATCTCCTTTGTCTGAGGTTGAGATCTAGCTTTGTGAAAATGTACTTTAAACTCTTATGATCCGTATATATCTCTGTCCTCTTTCCCATCAAGTAATGCCGCCAAATCTTCAATGCGTGTACCACTGCGGCTAGCTCTAGGTCATGAATAGGATAGTTCTTCTCGTGTTTTCGGAGCTGCCGGGACGCATAAGCAACGACATGCCCCTCTTGCATGAGAACACATCCCAACCCGTGTCCAGATGCATCGCAGTACACCGAAAAATTCTTCTGCATATCTAGCATAACTAGCATTGGGGCTGTTGTCAATCTTTTCTTCAGTTCTTGAAAACTCGTCTCACACTCCGGTGTCCATGTGAATGTGATTCCCTTCTCTAACAATTTGGTGAGGGGTCTTGAGATCTTGGAGAAACCCTCAATGAACTGTCGATAATACCCAGCCAATCCTAAGAAGCTTCGAATTTCCCCGACATTTTCAGGGGTCTTCTATTTCTGCACATCCTCGATCTTGGTGGGATCTACGGAGATTCCTCCCTCCGAGATTATATGTCCTAAGAAGGGAACTCTCTTCAGCCAAAACTCACACTTGCTCAACTTGGCATATAGTTGGTGTTCTCTCAACTTTTGCAACACCAATCTTAAATGTCCCTCATGTTCTTCATCTTTGGAGAAGACGAGAATGTCATCAATGAAAACCACCACAAATTTGTCCAGATATTCCATGAATACCTTGTTCATGAGATACATGAAATATGTTGGGGCATTAGTTAGCCCGAACGGCATGACGGTGTATTCATACATCCCGTACTGAGATACGAAAGTTGTCTTTGGAATGTCAGTTTGCCTTATCTTCAGTTGGTGGTATCCCGACCTGAGATCAATTTTTGAGAACACACAAGCTCCCCTCAAATGATCAAATAAATATTCAATGTGGGGTAATGGGTACTTGTTCTTGATGGTTACTTCATTCAACGCACGGTAGTCTATGCATAACCTTTGGGTTCCGTCCTTTTTTGGGAACAAATATAACTGGAGCTCCCCATGGTGAGGAACTAGGACGAATATACCCCTTCTCTGTCAATTCTCTTATATGTTCTTTGAGTTCTTCCAGTTGTTTGGAGTCCATCCGATAAGGCCTCTTGTATATTGGGGCTGTTCCAGGTACAAGTTCAATCGCGAATTCCACTTCACGATAGGGTGGCATACCTGGCAACTCCTCCGGAAAAACGTCTGGATATTCCCTGATATTCCTTATCTCTTCCACTTCCACCTCAACTTGATTGAGTTTAATGTCCCTCCTAGGTTCTTGCACGGCTATGAACTTCACTTTTGTGCCACTAGTGTGAGTTAGTTCCACCGTTCTTGTCGAACAATGGATGATGCCTTTACGTTTGGTCAACCAATCCATACCCAAAATAATATCTATCCCTTGTGAGTCTATCACTATGAGGTTTGCAGTAAATACTACCCCATTAATGTCTAGATTCACCTTGGGACACACTTGTCTTGTCCTTATTTCTCCCCCTGGAGAGTTCACTGCTAACATATGGTTCATTTGTGTTGTTGCTAGATCATGCTTCTTAACAAACCCTTGAGCAATGAACGAGTGGGTAGCACCAGAATCGAACAATAGGGTTGCAATGTGTAAATTTGCAGGAAACTTACCAATTACCACGTCAGGGGCCTCTTGTGCTTCCTCCATGGTCATGTGGTTTACCCGTCCTCGCATCACATTCTGCTGTTGTGGCTGCATGGGCTTCTTCTTTGGGCACTTATGAGCGTAATGCCCCACTTCACCATAGTTGAAGCATTGCACCCCGACTTTAGGTGCCTGGCCTTTGTTATCTTGGGGTTGGTTCTGTGGCCCTGGTCCTGCTGGTCGAGGTTGATAAGTAGGGCGTGGCTGTTGCACAACCTGACGCTGCGGCTGTACTGGTGCTGATGGAGGCCTGAGTCGCCCGACAACCTGGAGTGCGGTGGATCTTGAGCAGCTGATTTTCATGGATAATCCTCATCTCTGAGCTCCATTCTTCCCGCTTCTCACGGATGGTCCTGGTGGAGCTGTAGTGTATGATCAGCTTGCCAACATTACTGGCAGCGTGGAGCATACGCCAAAGACGGCGCAACAAGCCTCCTACTACCAACCCGTAGGAGTGGTACGTCACCGGACGGTTCTCCTCTCTCAAGGCATGGGCAACTACAGGAACTCTCCCTCCGGTGGACTTGCGGGCGGTGCGGATCATGTGAACCATCTAAAACATAAAGCATTTAAAATCAAGTTAGATAAGAATTAAATAAAGATTGTATTTTGAATAAAAGTTGGGACAAGGTGAATAAAGTGACCCCATTAAATAACTCTTTCAACCCAGACCTTTGTGAAATAGTTTTTAAGAAAAATAGGGTCCTTAAATACGTCCATTTCTACCTAGGTCCACGTTCCTACGGGCAACCTTGGCTCTGATACCACTTCTGTGTCACACCCGGTTTATCTGAAGAACAACCGATTGAATATCACATGTATGCCAGGATCATTCTCTCATACATGTGATGATAAATAGTGAAGAATCATTTTATTACAAGCCAAGTGTTCGGATATAAATAAGTCTTACATAGCATAATGTCTCGATGGACAATAATATGTTCATAACATGTAAATAAAACAGCAGCGGAATATAAATCTTGTGGGCTCCCTCACCGGCGTTGCACGGGGGACTCCGTGAACCTAGAATCCTTCTTCGGGTCCGAAGTCTTGGTCATTGAACACCACGTCATCCCCTTGACCTGAGAAGCAATTTAAACCAACAGAAAAGCAAGCTTGAGTACCGTTGGTACTCAGCAAGTGTGGGAAAGTTATGTCATGCATGGCTAGAGCAAGGAGAGGTTGAACTCATGTTTAAAGCACTACGCAATTTATACCTATCACCTTAGCTTATTAAGAACCTACATAACTACACAGGTGAAATGGTCCCAATCTCTCAACCCATCATCAATATCAAATAACCATAATCTCATCTCCAATGTTAAGCTTCCCGCTTAACATCCTCAACTTTCCAATTCATCATCCTCTAATCATGAATAAGTCCAAGCCGCTCTTGACCGTAAGCACGGCTGTCATGACAGTTTTGACTCTGCAGAGTTTGCACCACTGTACCCACATGTAGTGATTTCATCCCCGTTGTCGGGTGGACTAAAAGAACCTCCATTATGCCAGTGCCCGCGAACCACATTCACACTTCCGAGGTGTGTAGCCAGGAGATCACTACAAGGCATTTACAAAGGGATTTCCGACGAGCGTGGGCCCACTGAGGTTTCACCCCTAACAGCATACAAGAGGCTCCAACCCCGCTGCAGTGGCCCCCTCTTAAGCCTTGTGGTTCATATGGTAGTCCAGCTGACACCTATTCCCTGCACCATCCAAACACCCATACTACGCCGGAGATACACCTAATTAATTGGCCAAGGTGCCCCATCTCAGCATGCAGTTGGCACGGTAAAGCGAGGTTACATGCTCCATGAACCGGTCCTTAAGATCCGGGCAAGCACTATACACAAATCCGAGTCTCGTGCACACAGCACCAACCAAATCATCCAACTTACCTCGATCCCTATCTCTACATGATTCATAATATCTCATTCAAGAGTAAAGTAAACAAGTTGATGATCTCATATCCCACTTATCCTATTCTAAGCATGGCTAATCATTAAGTAATATGAATGAATGACATAATAAAATAAATCCCAACCCAGGCTACAAGGAAATAAGATAATGCAATTCTAGGGAACTTCCTAGAATGGGTATCATATTCCAAATTGACAATGCAATTAAATTCTAACTACACATCCTAGTATAGGATCAAAGTGGTCAAGGACACTTGCCTTCTTCCTGCTGCTCTGGGAATGGAAAGTCTTGATCTTGAAAGGTGGGAACCTGCTCTGGGGCTGGTTCTACTCATGCCAATACACACATAGCAAAAGAAAACAACATTCCATAATACATAGTCCACACTTCCACTCATGCAAACTACACATATATACATATGAAAGTCATTCACATTTTTAAGTGTTGTGGTTATCCTAGTGTAGGATTGAAGAGCACGTAAAAAGCTACCAGAGGGGGGTGAATGGTAGAGATTAAAATTTTTCGCAGCGGAAACAACAAAAACCCCTCAGCAAAAAATCAATCGGTTAAAGAAACCGTGTGTGCAATTGTTTTCAAACGTGTTCAACCATGACAAATCAAGTAGAGAGGTAGAGAATCAAGTCACGGATCTAATGCAACAAGAATCACTTGAAAACACGAAAATAAAACTTGAGATACGATCAAAACATTAAACGAAGATCAATCTGTTCTACCCGATATAAAACAGATCTGCAACGCTGCAAAGAAACTTGTGTATCTCAAAAACTACAGATCCGAAGCTCGTGAAAATTTCACAGATGATAGATAATTTAGTTGTGAAGATAACCCGAAAAGAATCACATCAGTCGGATCTGTAAAACTCGAGTTATGAATGAAACACTGAAGCAATGTCGGTCTGTCCAGAAACTCGGCGAGAAAGACTTGACGAAAAACAAGTCGGACGAACAAGGCACAAAAGCTCCTCGAAACTATGAACTTTATTCAATAGAAACACAAGAGGAACAGCCCAAAGTTCTCTACCCACGAGAGCTCTGGCCTCCCTTGCTTTTATAGCCAGCCCTCAGGCTAAACAATCCAATCTAGGACTCCTACTCCTAATTGGACTCGTATCCTAACTTACCATAACTTCTCAGGACTCTCCTATTCGCAGATAGAAGCAATTGTGAGACTTCCAAACACCTTAGGAATGTCCTAAACATTCCTAAAACAACTCAACCTCGTGCCTAGCACGAAATCCTATCATAACCAACTCAAATCTTCCATATTTGAGCCATATCCGACTCAGCCTCAGACTGAGTACGCAATCCAGCCGGTTGGACCTTTGCGACCAATTCTTTACGTCCACTTCTCTTCATCACGCCTTGGAACAATGTTGCCACGTCCATGCACTCCTTGCACACGTGCAAACACCTTCCAACGACGTACACGCAACCTTCATATGCACTGCCCTTGATCCAAACATGCTGCACGACCTCCCGATCAACTCAACTACAACTCCTCCCGAACTTAGTTGTTGGAACCTCATCTCCTCCCTGAGACTAGTCCAAGGATCCCGTCACCAGCCATGTCTTGAACTCAAGCAACACCTGCACATGAATAAACAACCAATTCTTCCGAGCACAAGTCCTGGACTTGACTCACGTTAGTTCGAAAACCACAACATCTTACATGAGCACGTCACATAAGCATGTTGCAAACCATATCAAATGATAACAGCCATAACCACCAAAACACACCAAAAACTTAGCAAATTAATACTAAGCAAACCTTCCCATAAAGCAAGTTTGAAACATTGCGAGTTAAAAGCAAAAACAAGACGCTGCAGTTCTACGAGTTGAACTCCACGAGAGCTCCCTAAAAACAAGCTCCGGACCTCACAGAAGCTCTTCGGACCTTGCAGGAGCTCTCCAGACCTTGCGTCGGACCTTGCCAACACTTGGCGGACCTAACAAAGAACTTGTCGGACCTTGCCACAGAAGAATGTTTTGGAAATATTCAAAACTTTGAATGTTAATGCTAACTTTTATCCTAATTGCCAATGTATTCAGCACACATAGGTCTCACAATCTCCCCCTTGATGAATGCATTGGCAACACCAATTAAAATCCGAACATTGGCTTATGAAAAGTTTTGAAAAGCTTTGAAAACTCATTTCTCCCCCTTTATTAATTTCTTCCCATTTTTTAAAATCAGAGAAGGAAGAAAGTGTATAACATATGCAAAGTGTAAAAAAAATCTCTCCTTATACATATTTCTCCCCCTTTGACAATGTATTCAGCAAGGTTCAAAAGAGAAATTTTTAAATGTTATGAGCATATTATAACATATACATACAAAACAAAGCTCATCCAAGTCATACTATCAGGTTACTTACACTATCACATCAATGAGATACATAAAGTAGTGTAAGCCATGCTAGAGATCAAATGTATTTTTCAGTTTAAGCAAGTCATGATCTCCCTTACTCAACTATTTCAAAACCTGAAAACATGACACTTGTTGCTGCATTTTTATTATTCATAATCATTTAAGGCACAAAGTTGATCATATGATATTTGCAAGAGATTATATGCCGCATCAGCCTTATTCTAACCAACCAAGCGAAGCCTATGTCATTTGACAATCAGAAGCTTAAGGACATGGTTTTAGTCATACACAATTCCTTCCAAGTTCATATCTTAGTGCAATGATAAGCAATCTCAAAAGAAGAAGTGCGATGCATGCATATTCTCTTGATCTTTTCTCAATTTTTTATTTGAAAACTCAACATGTGAGCTGATCACTAGATTAATTTTTTTTATGATTAAAAGCACTTGTGAGCACGCAACAAGTTCAAAATAGCAAGAAAGTTCGATCATGACCAGATTTAGTGTAAATAATTATTCCAATTACTAGTCATGGCAAAAACTACAAAATGTATAACATGAGTAATGTAGTAAGAACTTTCAGCCTGTAAAAGGAATCACAAAGTCATATATGTATGAAATACTATGCTCATATTATTTTAGTTTCAGATTCACACATAGACTTTCAAAATTTCAAAAACTCCCCCTCAATTTAAGCCATGAGGATGCATAACCCCTATTTCACTACGAATGAAACAAAAACGAGTGAAATCCAAAGGTTTTATAAAAATATCAGCCAATTGTTGTTCGGTATCGACATGGTGAAGCACAATGTTTCCTTTTTCAACATTATCACGAAGAAAGTGATACCTAATGTCAATGTGCTTAGTTCTAGAGTGTTTCACGGGGTTTTTAGCAATATAAATTGCACTAGTGTTATCACAAAACAGTGGAACACTATCTAAATCAACCCCATAGTCCTTAAGTGTTTGAACAATCCAAAGAATTTGTGAGCAAGTGCTAGCCACAGCTACATATTCAGATTCGGCCGTGGATTGTGCAACTGAACTTTGTTTTATAGAGGACCAAGCAACAAGAGAATTACCAAGAAAATGACAAGCACCCGAAATACTTTTCCTATCAATCCTACAACCCCCAAAATCAGCATCCGAAAAAGCTTTCAAAGAAACGGTTGAGGAAGAAGGAAGAAAAATGCCAAATTCTTGAGTTCCATGTAGGTACCTGAGAATCCTTTTGATGGCTTGGCGATGTGAAGCACGTGGAGAAGCTTGAAAACGTGCACAAAGACATACGCTGAATTGTATGTCCGGTCTTGACGCCGTGAGATACAAAAGTGATCTAATCATACTTCTGTATTCTTTTTTATCGACCGGGTCACCATCTTCGTCAAGTTCAAGTGTTGTTGCTGTTCCCATTGGTGTCCGAAGAGGCTTGCATTTGTTCATGTTGAAGCGCTTAAGAAGGTCCTTTGTATACTTAGGTTGATGCACAAAAGTTCCTTCTTTTGTTTGCTTGATTTGCAGCCCCAAAAAGTATGTGAGTTCTCCCATCATACTCATCTCAAATTCTGAACTCATCATAGCTGAAAACTTGGACACGAGATCATGAGAAGCACAACAAAAGATAATATCATCCACATACACTTGAACGAATAATGAGTCATTGCCATGCTTAAGTACAAAAAGAGTTTTATCAACCTTGCCCATGGTAAACCCCTTTTCAAGTAAGAATGTTTTTAATCTATCATACCATGCTCTAGAGGCTTGTTTTAGACCGCACAAGGCTTTGGACAGTTTGTAAACATGATTAGGAAAATTTGGATTTTCAAAACCCGGTGGCTGCTTAACATAAACCTCCCCCTCTATGTAGCCATTAAGAAAAGCACTTTTAACATCCATTTGATATAACTTGAAACCTTTAGATGCAGCAAATGCTAATAAAATTCTTATAGCTTCTAATCTAGCAACAGGAGCAAATGTTTCATCAAAAATCTAGACCTTCAATTTGAGTGAAACCTTGAGCAACCAAACTAGCTTTATTCCTAACCACAACCCCATCCTCACTTTGCTTATTTTTAAATACCCATTTAGTTCCAATTAATGTGTGACCTTGAGGTGGAGGTACAAGTTTCCAAACTTTATTTCTTTCAAAATTTTCTAACTCTTCTTGCATGGCATTAATCCAAGATTCATTAGTGAGTGTGTGTGATATATCCTTGGGTTCAAAAGAAGCAACAAAAGCAGAATGAGCATGAGAGTTTGGATCGCAAAACCTGGACCGAGTGACTCGTTCATGCAAGCTTCCAATGATTTGTTCTGGAGGATGACTTTTGAGTACTCGAAGGGGAGTAGACACTTCACAAGCATCTTCTTCTTCATGTTCGGACCTTTGATTAGGAGAGCTTGTTGATTGAGGAAGGTCCGAACCAGCAGTAGTGACTGTTGGTGCTGGTTGTGGTGCAAAATCAGCAGCTTGATCGTTATACTTCTGAGTTTTCGGGCAGCAGCACCACTTCTTCATCTTCTTCAATAAAAATACTCTCCCCCTGCGGATATGGATCCGGACCTGCAATATCGGAGCTAGTACTTGGGCTAGATTCATCAAAAGGAACCTCGCAAGTCTCCACAATTTTGTTAGTGTCAAGTAAAAGCACACGGTAGCCTCTAGTATGAGATGGATAACCAAGAAACATGCCATCAACAGATCTAGCTTCAAATTTATCAAGATTACCATGTTTCTTAACAAAGCATTTGCAACCAAAAATCCTAAAGTGTGTAACACTAGGCCTATGTCCAAACCGGAGCTCATATGGGGTTTTTCCAAGCTTAGCACGCAAGAAAACACGATTTGAGACATAACAAGCGGTTACAATTGCATCAGCCCAAAATTTCCTAGGAGTTTGATATTCATCAAGCATAGTCCTAGCCATCTCAACTAAGGTCATGTTCTTTCTTTCTACAACACCATTTTGTTGTGGTACATAGGGTGAAGAGTATTGATGATCTATTCCATTTTCAGCACAAAAGTGATCAAATGATTGGTTTTTAAATTCAGTTCCGTTATCACTTCTAATTGCTTTTAATGATCCTGGGTGATCAATAGATAATCTAAGAAATAAAGTTCTAAAATGACTAAAAGCTTCATTCTTAGATGCCATAAAATAAACCCAAGAATATCTGAAATAATCATCAACAATCACAAGCACATACCATTTACCTCCGAAGGATTGAGCACATGCCGGACCTACTGTGTTAAGATGTAAAGTTGTCCCGATTCAGCTGTCATGGTCATTGTGAGAGGAGCATGTGAATCTGCAACAAACTTAGCATGTCTACAAGAAGAGCACACAATATCATTGTCCTTTTTAAGCTTCGGCAGCCCACGTATGCGATCGAGAGCACTAACACGAGATGATCAAAGCCTATGTGACCAAGTCTACGATGCCAAAAATATAGATCCTTTGTATCATTAGCAACTAGACACCGATGCTTAAAAGTTGACAAATCAAAATCAGCTTTAAAAACTCTTCCAAACCTAGACATGTTAAACAAAAGCTCACCTTTTGAATCTACAACCTTGCAGCTATTTTTAGCAAAGCTAACCTCTAGATTTGCATCTAGCAATTGTGAAACCGAAAGCAAGTTGTATTTCAAATTTTTAACAAGTGCCACATCTTTCAAAGTGTAGAGATTGTTTACTCTAACTGAACCTTTTGCAATTATGGGAGTAGAAGAGTTATCGGCGAAAGTAACATTTTCTACACGTGACACAAAAGAGAGAGAGGAGAACCATTCTTTGTTACCGGTCATGTGGCGTGAGCAACCTGAATCCACAATACAAATGTTCTCCTTCCTCAAACGTGAAACCTACACAGCAGCACAATACGTCGATGACTCAATACTGGGGTTAGTTAAAAGACTTTTAGGAATCCAGTACTGAGTCACATGACGTCCAGCAGGAATAACACGCGAAAGCTGAGAAGGTACAGCAGGTTTATGAGCCAAACATCGAAAAATTTTATTCCCAACTACTGACTTAGAAGATGTGTTATATGTAGCACAAAAAACAGTAGGTCTGGGAGCAAGTTTTTGACTCATTACAGCAGGTTGCAAGCTCCGAACATTCGGTCTAGCAGATTTTGCTTGGTTGTTATGTGATCTAGCAAGTATTCTTTGTTTCTAATTGTGTTTAGCTAGTCTATAACAAAAATCCATGACATGACCATCTCTACCACAGTAGATACAATGAAAAATAGCCTTATTATCATGTCTAGATGAGCAAGCAACACGTTTATTAGAACCCGAATGGGACAGTACTCCTGCAGATTTGAAAATCACCTCTTTTTGTCTAGGAGCTGTTTGAATCAAACCGCTTCCTAATGACTTTACAACTTTATGTGGGTATGCCTTAGCATGAGCATGAGAATTAAAATCTAAACCAGTTTTATCATTACAAGACTTGGAAGAATTCAGCAGCAAGTTTAGGTTCTTATTTGCATTAGAAAACCGATCTAGTGTCCTATGCATGTCATCAAGTTTATTGGACAGATCAAAGCAGTTTTCACATGAAGTTTTTCCTTTTATTTTACAATTTGAACAATATTTAACTTCATGCACACGTAAAGCATTGTTCAAAATAGAAATATCATTCATAGCATCATTTAGTTTCTTATTCAGATCATCACATGAAGAACAATGCAAATCAATTGTAGAACAACAAGCATCTTTCAAAATTTTATCATTAAGTGCAGCAAGCTCTTTGTTCTTTTCAATTTCAAGTTCAAGTTTATCAAGTGTAGATGTGTGTGCACTTCTTAAAAAGGATAATTGTTCATAAATCAAATCACATGAGGAACAAGAATTATCACTAGGAATCAAAGTTTTTAAACGATTAATTTCAGATTCTAGTGATTCAATTTTAACAGCATTGTTCCTAAGTTTTTTTATCCTTTTTCTTTAATATAACAGTGGCACGAGAAATAGCATCACACATTTCTTCGCAAGTGGGACATACCTCTTCATCGTCGTTGTTGTGTTCTGCCTCCTCGGAGCTTGAACTTGACTTGCTCGCCATGCAGCACATATTTGCCATAGCTTCTTCATCTTCATCACTACCGGTGTCTACATCACTTGAGCCGAAATCTTGAAGTGCAGAGATCATACTATGCACTATGTTGCGCATTGATAAATCTTTCTTCTTCTTATTCTTTGCAAACGATTTCTCCGGCCTTGTTTGCTTTTCTTCACGTGAAGTCGGACCTGAAAGGTTAGGGCACTCCGTACGAAAATGCCCTGTCTTACCACATTCAAAACATCGTTGAGGTCTGAAGCTTCCTCTCCTTCTAGTTCTCACATTTTGCAATGCTTTTGAGAACCGAGTAGAGATGAGTGCAAGCTCCTCCTCTGGAAACGCTTCAATCTGTTCAAGGGTTAGAGAGGATAGCAAAGAGAGTGCACGACTAGATGATGATTGACTAGAACTAGACATGTCACGTTGCGAAACATATGAAATAGACTTGTTGGGGTTTTTACGTGAGATGATGTCATTTTCATGAGTTTTCAATTTAGAATAAAGCACGTCTAAAGTAAGAGAACGCATCACAGTAGATTCACGAATAGATGTAACTTTCATCTCCCAAATTGACATATCTAATGCTCCTAACAATTGTCTAGCATTTTCAGCATCTGAAAAGTTAACATTGACACTACGCAAGTTGCTGAGAATTTTATTAAAGCGAGCAAAAAGGTCGTCAATTGACTCACCGGGTTGCATCTCAAAACGCATGTATTCTTTCTTGAACATATCTTGCCTTACCTCCTTGATCGTATTGGATCCTTCATGGTAGTCACAGAGCTTTCCAAACATCATATGCAGATCGGAGGTGTGCAACACGGTCGAAGTCGCTTTGAGTCAATCCTTGGATGATCAAGTTGCGAGCCTTGTTGTTGTTGTCAACATCTCTCATGTTCGCAGCCGTAACTTGATCGTTGGGTGGTACATCGAAGTTCCGGTAGACCTTTTCCCATATGGCGAAGCCTTGCGCCTGTATGTAGGCCTTCATCCGCGCCTTCCAAACCTGAAAATCGATGCCATTGAACACACAAGGTTTTGTGGAGTACTTCTCCATGATGGTTAGTCAAAACACGTGCAAATCACAAAGATTAGAGCACCTTGGCTCTGAAACCAATTGTAGGATCGAAGAGCACGTGAAAAACTACCAGAGGGGGGTGAATGGTAGATTAAAACTTTTCGCAGCGGAAACAACAAAAACCCCTCAGCAAAAAATCAATCGGTTAAAGAAACCGTGTGTGCAAGTGTTTTTAAACATGTTCAACCATGACAAATCAAGTAGAGAGGTAGAGAATCAAGTCACGGATCTAATGCAACAAGAATCACTTGAAAACACGAAATAAAACTTGAGATACGATCAAAACATTAAACGAAGATCAATCTGTTCTACCCGATATAAAACAGATCTACAGATCCGAAGCTCGTGAAAATTTCACAGATGATAGATAATTGAGTTGTGAAGACAACCCAAAAAGAATCACGTCAATCGGATCTGTAAAACTCGAGTTATGAATGAAACACCGAAGCAACGTCGGTCTGTCCAAAAACTCGGCGAGAAAGACTTGACGAAAAACAAGTCGGACGAACAAGGCACAAAAGCTCCTCGAAACTATGAACTTTATTCAATAGAAACACAAGAGGAACAGCCCAAAGTTCTCTACCCACGAGAGCTCTGGCCTCCCTTGCTTTTATAGCCAGCCCTCAGGCTAAACAATCCAATCTAGGACTCCTACACCTAATTGGACTCGTATCCTAACTTACCATAACTGCTCAGGACTCTCCTATTCGCAGATAGAAGCAATCGTGAGACTTCCAAACACCTTAGGAACGTCCTAAACATTACTAAAACAACTCAACTTCGTGCCTAGCACGAAATCCTATCATAACCAAATCAAATCTTCCATATTTGAGCCATATCTGACTCAGCCTCAGCCTGAGTACGCAATCCAGCCGGTTGGACCTTTCCGACCAATTCTTTACGTCCACTTCTCTTCATCACGCCTTGGAACAATGTTGCCACGTCCATGCACTCCTTGCACACGTGCAAACACCTTCCAACGACGTACACGCAACCTTCATATGCACTGCCCTTGATCCAAACATGCTGCGCGACCTCCCGATCAACTCAACCACAGCTCCTCCCGAACTTGGTTGTTGGAACCTCATCTCCTCCCTGAGACTAGTCCAAGGATCCCGTCACCAGCCATGTCTTGAACTCAAGCAACACCTGCACATGAATAAACAACCAATTCTTCCAAGCACAAGTCCTCGACTTGACTCACGTTAGTTCAAAAACCACAACACCTTACATGAGCACGTCACATAAGCATGTTCCAAACCATATCAAATGATAACAGCCATAACCACCAAAACACACCAAAAACTTAGCAAATTAATACTAAGCAAACTTCCCATAAAGCAAGTCTGAAACATTGTGAGTTAAAAGCAAAAACAAGACGCTGTAGTTCTACAAGTTGAACTCCACGGGAGCTCCCTAAAAATAAGCTCCGTACCTCACAGAAGCTCTTCGGACCTTGCAGGAGCTCTCCGGACCTTGCGTCGGACCTTGCCAACACTTGGCGGACCTAACAAAGAACTTGTCGGACCTTGTCACAGAAGAATGTTTTGGCAATATTCAAAACATTGAATGTTAATGCTAACTTTTATCCTAATTGCCAATGTATTCAGCACACATAGGTCTCACACCTAGATGTGTTGCTTTTAGGCCTACATGCACTTTTAAACCTACATATTACTTCTAACTTTTGCATTCACATTTCTAATTGCACACTATAAATGAATTTCCAAATTGAAGAAATTCTCTTTATTTAATTAATACACTTCTTAGCCAGAAAATTTGCATGAAAGAAAGTTTCCTACTCCAAATAGGTTTTCATATCTTATACAAAATCTTAATTTGAAGTTTTTGGAATTGAAGACCTCATTTAACATTTTCTAATTATGCATACCTATTCTTCCTATATTTTCAGATTTATTTTCTATGCCTAGAAGTGAACTAAAATGTTCAATAAAATATTTTTGAACTTCTTCTCTGATGGGGATCAAATTAAATTTATTTTACCCATTTTCCGAATTATTTTCTAGCCTAAAAATGTATTTCCAGAAATAATAAAAGTAGGCAGCACTTAGTCAGATCTCATTTCAGCCTAAAACCAGTTTTTAACTCATTCTAATGGTTTTCCAAATGCTAGGAAAATTTAAATTTGTATTTGCACATGTGTTTGCATCACCATTTGAATTTAAATCCTAATCATATGTTCAAATTTCTGAATTTAATATCCTATAGGGTTTGAAGTGCAAATCCACCCTACTGCAGGGTCTAATTCACTATTTCCTAAATTTTCAGGGACCTAATTACACAAAACAGAGAGGTTTTCCTAATTTTTATTAAGTCCAGGGGCATAAACTGATTTTTAAATGAATTTACATGAATTTCTGATGGTCCAGGGGCTAGATCAGAAGTTTCTGGGGCTAGCTTGTGTTTTCCGAGATCCCCAGGGGGTAGCGCGTAAGATTCCCGGCCTTTATAATGCGGGGCTGACGTGGGCCGTTGGATTTAAAACAGGCGGCTGAGATTATAACGCGAAGCGGTACGGGTTAGATCTATTAGGGACCGCACGATTTAAAATGGACGGGCCTCAGGGGGCCACGTCGCCCTGGCCGGAGTCAGCCCACGCGCGCGGCGGCGGGGGCGGTGATCTCGCCGGCGCAGCTTCGGTTCCTTGCCGCTACACGCTAAAACTTGCAGTTTTTCACACGGATCGACTACGGAGGGGTAGGGGAAGCTCACCTAGGGGTTTCTCGGGCTTGGGGAGGTCGGAATTCGGCTCTGCGACGACGGTGGTTGGAGCTGCTCCTCGGTGCTCGTCGAAGCCGATGCTAGGGCGCGAAACTTGTCATTTCCTTCACCTGCAGGGCTCCCCGTCGGCGGTGGAACACGGCAAGCTCGTTAGTCCAGCGAAAAGCGAAGAGATCCGAAGGTTTTTCGATGGGGGATAATCGGTTCTCACCGGAGAGAAAGATGGAGCGGGCACTGGGAAATCGGCGAGTTTCCTTGCGTTAAATGCACGAGGAGAGGCGGCGGAGGGTCGGTTTAGATATGTAGCAGCGCCTTGCCGAAGATCGGGCGTGGAAATCAGTTGGAGCAGCCGCGATCGGCATGGGAAGATCGGTGCAGTTGGGGCGCGTGGGAGAGGAGAGGGAAGAAGATGACATGCGGGCCCCGCGTGTCAGGGAGAGAGGGGGAGGGGTGAGGCAGCCGCGGGTTTTGGGCCGGCTGAGGTAGGTTTCGGCCCACTGGCCGTTTTTCTTTTTCTTTTTTCCTTTTCCTTTTCTGTTTCGATTCAAATTTAAATTCCAGTTTGAATTCGAATTTTTTCACCACATGCAATACGTCCAAAAAATTTTAAATTCCCCTCTTTAGCAGGTTTTGGGGTGTTACATAGGAGTACCCGGCCATGGTAAGGAAACGTTTAGTTCCGTATAGATAGGAATCATACGTGGTAGTGGGTTTATTGTTACATAAATGTTTGTTGAGAGATGCATGCATTTATGTACTCGAATGATGTATTCGTCACACTTGGCTTAATTAATTAATGATACATTTGTTTTATATTATCTCGTGTGATGTGAATCGATAATGGCACACGCGAGAGTACCCTTGGTGTGGCGTGACATGCCACTCGCCCGTGCTGTCACCGAATGCTTCGCCGTTCCTGGACCACCGCTCCCACGCCGCCACCTTCTGCTCCGTCACGCCGATGTAGCTGGCACCAAGCACCTTGCACTCGAACTAGACGTGCTTCAGGACGGCGAAGTGCCACGCGTACGTGGCAAGTTACTCCGCCACCTCATCGTGGCGCGGGAACCGACGCCTCCGCCGCGGCGGCGTCCGGCGAGGGGAAGTCGGAGAACTGGTACCGGGACGCCGGCGTCCGCATCCTCGTGGAGGCCAGCGTCCACCTCCACACGCCGCCGACGGCGGCACCGGCATCGAAGACCACCGGACGGAAGCCCCTGGCGAGCAAGTCCTTGCACGCCGCCAGGCCGCTCGGGCCGGCTCCGACTATCGCCACGCGTTTCTTCTTTGCTTCCATTACCTAATGTTGGAATTTAGGGCTAGGCCCAATAGAAATTCTGAATAATTCCAAATAAATCTCAAAGGCCCATTAGTGCCAGAGTGAGTGGTGTTGTGTGTTTAGTCCCACATGGGAAGTTGGAGGGGAGCAACTCCTACATATAAGGGAGGTTGTTCTGCCACTACCTGAGTGAGTGAGAACATGAGATGAGAGGGGTGGCTCACGCGCGCTCCTCCTCCTCGCTCGCTCGTCTCGCCCCGCCCCGCACACGTGCACGCGCGCGTGTGTTCGTGTGAATTCGACCCTCGAGCCGAGCCCAACTTTTATTTTTGCTGCAGAAAAATACGAGTTGGACTCTGGGCTTCGAATTGGGCTGAGTCTGTTGGAGACGGACGCGTCTACAACAACCGAGTCGGTTCAGATGCGGATCCTCCGGATTGCAACCAAACAGCCTCTCGAGGACTCTATAAATAGCGGGCGTGCGCGGAAAGGAAGGGTATCCCACGATCCAGCGATCCCACGTTCGAGTTCCTTGTGCCGCCATTGTAGTCTACTCCATCCCGAGCGCCGGCGTGCACCGACGATCGGGAGAGCAGGTCTCCGGAACCTCTCGCCCTTGCGATCCTGCACCGGGAAAGGGCGAATAAGGTTTTTGGGAAGCGCTTCGCTCGACTGCTTGCGTTCTTCATCACGGGTCGTCTACCGCCGAGATCGGGCGCTGCTGCCCAACGATGCTACCAACGCCTGCAGCGACAAGTTGCCGTCGGAGTTACAGCGATTTCTCAGGCTTCCAATCGGTACGCAAATATTCTCGTTCCGATTATCGAGCGGTGTTTCTCGCTGTTGGATTTGCGTGTTTTTTCCAGAATTGTTCAGTAAATTGCCTTCTACTTCTTACAATCCAAAAACCTTATTTAGGCAATTTCCTGAGTTGAACATGATGACTTTAGCCGATGCACTGAGGCCAGAGAAGTTCTCTGGTGTGCACTTTAAGAGGTGGCAAGTTAAAGCCACGCTCTGGCTCCAGGCGCTTAAGATCTTCTGGGTAACCGAGGGCAGGCCTCAAGGTCCTTTGACTGTTGAAGAACAGACAAAGTTCGAGGACGCCAATTCTGCCCTGAGAGGATGTGTCACACCCGGTCTTTCCGAAGAAACAACCAAGTGAATATCACATGTATGCCAGGATCATTTTCTCATACATGTGATGACAAATAGTGAAGCATCATTTATTACAAGCCAGGTGTCGAATATAAATAAGTCTTACATCTCAAATGTCTCAATGGACACTAATGCTTCAATCACAAGTAAATAAACTAGCAGCGGAATTTTATTCTTTAGGGCTCCATCACAGGTGTTGCCCGGGGGTCTTCATGAACCTAAAAACCTTCCTCGGGTCCAAAGTCTTGGTCATTATACACCACCTCATTATCTTGACCTGAGCAACAATATAAACCAACAAATATGCAAGGTTGAGTACCAATGGTACTCAGCAAGTGTGGGAAAATTATATCATGCATGGCTAGAACAAGGAGAGGTTGAACTCATGGTTAAAGCACTACGCAATTAATACCTATCACCTTAGCTTATTAAGCACCTACATTACTACACAGGTGAAATGGTCACAATCTCCCATCCCATCATCATAATCCAAATAACCATAACATCATTTCCAATGTTAAGCTCCCCGCTTAACATCCACAACTTCCAAAACCATCAATTCTCTAATCATGAATAAGTCCAGGCCGCTCTTAACCGTGAGCACGGCTGTCAAGACAGTTTTGACTCTGCAGAGTTTGTACCACTGTACCCACAAGTAGTGATTTCATCCCCCGTTGCCGGGTGGACTAAAAGAACCTCCATTATGCCAGTGGCTACGAACCACATTCACACTTCCCAGGTGTGTGGCCAGGAGATCACTACGAAGCCTTTACAAAGGGATTCCCGACGAGCGTGGGCCCACTGAGGTTTCACCCCTAACAGCATACAAGAGGCTCCAACCCCGCTGCAGTGGCCCCCTCTTGAGCCTTGCGGTTCATATGGCAGTCCAGCTGACTCCTATTCCCCGCACCATCCAACACACCCATACTACGCCGGGGATACACCTAATTAATTGGCCAAGCTGCCCCATCTCAGCATGTGGTTGGCACTGTAAAGCCGGGTTACATGCTCCATGAACCGGTCCTTAGGATCCAGGCAAGTACTAAACACAAACCCAAGTCTCGTGCACCCAGCACACAACCAAAACATCCAACTTGCCTTGATCCCTTCCTCTACATAACTCATAATATCTCATTCAAGAGTATGGTAATGTAAACTGATGATCTCATGTCCCAATTATCCCATTCTAAGCATGGCTAAGCATATGCATGTATATAAATGACAATGACAAAATAAATCCCAACCCAAGCTTCAAGGAAATAAGGTAATGCAATTCTAGGGAAACTTTCCTAGCATGGGTTTCATATTTAACTTGACAATGCAAATAATTCTATCTACACATCCTAGCATAGGATCAAAGTGGTCAAGGACACTTGCCTCCTTCTTGCTGCTCCTGAAATGGGTAGTCTTGGTCTTGGAATTGAATAACTTGTTCTTGAGCAGGTTCTACTTCATACCATCACACATAGCAAAAGAAAAACAACAATCATAAGACATAGTTCACATTTCCACTTCATATAAACCACACATTCACATTTATGAAAGTTTCTTTACCATTTTATGTGTTGTGAATACTCTATGTGTGTTGATTTGGGGCTTGCATACACTTTTATTTACATGTGTATGTTTCCTACTTTGGTGTTCATATTTATACTCACATACTATATATATATATGTATTTATGTGTGTTTCAGTTTTAAATAAATTTCTTATATATTAAACTACCAAGTATGTATGAAAAGTATTTTTCTTCTCCATATATGCCTTCATAATTTCTATCAACCCTAAACTGAATTCTTTGTATTTTAGAAACTCCATTTATCCTTTACTAGTTTCTATATTTTCAGATTTATATTCTTATGCATAATTGTGCATTTTATTATTAAATTAGTAATACACACTACCTAAACAGAATAGGTTCTGGTCCTAAATAATTTAGGATCATATTTTGACCTTGGCTTCTGATGTATATTATTTCATATTTATTTTCCCTATTTTTCTTTAACTATTCTTTACTTAAAATGTGTCCCTATACTATTAAATGTGAATAATAGATGAAACAGATTTATTTCAGCCCCAAAAATATATTTTTATCTCACTCCAAAGTTTTCTAAGTACTGAGAAAGTTTTTAATAATTTTGGCAATTAGGTTTGTCCCCCTTTTTAATATTTAACACTAGTTACATATCCAATCTTCTCAATTAAATACTAAACAGGGCTAAAATCATGAATTCACCCCACTACAGGGTCTATAATATCATTTTCATAATTTCCAGGGGTCTAGCTACACTTTTCAGAGGTGTTTTTCTTAATTTCTATCAAGTCCAGGGGCTAAAACTGATTTTTAAATGAATTTACATGATTTTCTGGAGTTCCAGGGGCTAGATCTGAAGTTTCCGGGGCTAGCTCTCAATTCCAGAGAACCCCAGGGGGTAGCACGTAAGAATTCCAGTCTTTATAACGCGGGGCTGACGTGGACCGTCTGATTTTAAACCGACGGCTGAGATTATAACATCGAACCGGTACGCGGGGTTTTAAAGTCTACCGTGCGATTTAAAATAAACGGCGCACAAGCGGCCACGTCGCTCTGATCGAGCGCGGGCGGCGCTGCCGGCGGCGCACGGCGGCGGGAAGCGGCGATCTCGCCGGAAACTTTCGGATCCTCGAGAATTCTGCCGAGAACTGTGATCTTATGGTCTAGATCGGTAGAGGGGAGGTCAGGGATCTCACCTCGGGGGTTTTCTCGAGCTCGGGGGTCCTGGAAAGTGCTCGGCGGCGAGGTCCGAGGCAAAACCACGGCGAAGCTCGTCGGAGCTGGATTTGCACCGTAAGTCTTTGGGTTTTCTGCACCTGCAAAGTTCCCCGGAGGCGGTGGATCAAGACCAACGAGTTAGATCAGAGTTTCCAAGCTTAGATCGGCCAGAATTCACCGGCGAAGTCTCGGTGCTCACCGGAGTGAAATTCGGCGATCGCGTGCGAAAAACTGATTGGATCGGTTGCTTTTATAGCCGGGGGAGGGCGGTGGTTCTGTTGTGATCGAGTTGGAGTCCGCTGGGTCCAGAATTCGGCTGCGGGGACGCGGTTTTCCCGATCGGTTGCGATCGCGCGCGCGGGAGAAGTCCGGGGTCGCGGGGTTAGGGATGACAGGCGGGTCCCACCCGTCAGCGAGGGGCAGCGCGGCGCGCGCGGGGGGGCGGGCTGCGCGGGGTTTGCTGGGCCGGCTGGGGTTTCGGCCCACTGGCCAGTTTTTTTCTGGTTTTCCTTTTTCTTTTTCATTTCTTTTCTGTTTTGAGTATAATTTGAATTCCAGTTTGAATTTGAATTTTTGCAAAACATGCAATACGTCCAAAAATTTCTAAATTCCCCTCTGAACATGGTTTATGGTTCTAAATCAAAATTTGAGTTTTTTTACTAAAAATTTGGGGTGTTACAGCTCTACCCCCCTTAAAAGAAATCTCGTCCTCGAGATTGGTGTTTCTAAGAAAACAATTCCGGAAATTGTGCCTTAAGCTCATCTTCCCGTTCCCAGGTGGCTTCCTCTTCTGAGTGATGCTTCCACTGCACCTTGCACATCCTGATTCTCTTATTTCTGGTGAGGCGTTCCATTGTCTCCAAAATCTTGTATGGTTGCTCGGCATAAGACAAATCCTCAGCTACATCCACTTCATTCATGGGTAACACCTCCTCAGGCGTCCTCAGACATTTCTTGAGTTGCGACACATGGAATACGTCGTGCACGTCCGACAGATGAACCGGCAACTCTAGTTGGTACGCCACTTCGCCTTTTCTTTCCAAAACTTGAAAGGGTCCGATGTATCGAGGTGACAACTTCCCTTTCACCTTGAACCGACGAAGTCCTCTGATAGGGGACACCTTGAGATAAACATAGTCTCCCACGTTGAAAACGAGCTCTCTTCTTCGTACATCAGCATAACTCTTCTGGCGTGTCTGTGCTATCCTCAAGTTGTTGCGAATCTCCCTCACCTTTGCCTCGGCTTCTTGTAGCACTTCTGGACCAAACACTTTACTTTCTCCTGTTTGGTTCCAAAATAGGGGAGTTCTGCATTTCCTTCCATACAAAGCTTCAAACGGTGACATCTTCATACTAGCTTGATAACTGTTGTTATAGGAAAACTCCGCATACGGTAGGTTCTTGTCCCAACTCCTATTGTTTTTGAGTGCACATGCCCTTAACATATCTTCAAGGATCTGATTGGTTCTCTCCGTCTGCCCGTCAGTTTGGGGATGATAGGCAGAACTGAAATTCAGATGGGTTCCCATGGTTTCATGCAACTTTTGCCAAAACCTCGAGGTGAACTGCGTCCCTCGATCCGACACTATCTTCTTCGGCACTCCATGGTAACACACAATCCTTGACATGTACAATTCTGCCAATTTGGTTCCGCTATAGCTTTCTTTCACCGGAATGAAATGAGCTACCTTGGTTAGCCTATCAATAATGACCCATATTGAATCATACCCGGATTGGGTCCTAGGCAATCCCACGACAAAATCCATGCTGATTTCTTCCCACTTCCATTCAGGCACTTTGAGTGGTTGCAGCAATCCCGCGGGTCGTTGATGTTCTGCTTTCACCAACTGACATGTGTCACATAGGGCAACATGTTCCGCGACATCTCGCTTCATGCCATACCACCAATACCTGCTTTTGAGGTCCTGATACATCTTCGTACTCCCAGGATGAATGGAATAGTCGGAATCGTGAGCCTCCTTCAAAATTAATTTACGAATCTCCTTTACTTCTGGCACACAGACCCTTTTCCCGTGCCACACCGTTCCTTGTTCATCCTCTCTAAAACCAGGAGCTTTATTTTCCTTGATGAGCTGTCTGATCTCTTGTATCTTCTCATCATTCTTTTGTCCCTCGCGTATGTCTCGCTCAAGTGTGGAGTCCACTTCCATGGCGATGGCTTCACCACTATCTACTAGACATAGATTGAGCCTTATAACCTCGTCCTTCAATTCTGCAGGCATATCCTTCAAGCTCAACTTATTGACCTGCACTTTCCGACTCAAGGCATCGGCCACGACGTTTGCTTTCCCGGGATGATAGTTGATGCCTACATCAAAGTCATTGATTAGCTCTAACCATCTCCTTTGTCTAAGGTTGAGATCTGGCTGTGTGAATATGTACTTCAAACTCTTATGATCCGTATATATCTCTGTCCTCTTCCCCATCAAATAGTGCCGCCAAATTTTCAATGCGTGTACCACTGCAGCTAGTTCTAAGTCATGTGTAGGATAGTTCTTCTCGTGCTTCCGAAGCTGCCGGGATGCATATGCCACGACATGTCCCTCTTGCATGAGAACACATCCCAACCCGTTTCCAGAGGCATCGCAGTACACCGTGAAATTCTTCTGCATATCTGGCATAACCAACACTGGGGCTGTTGTCAATCTCTTCTTTAGCTCCTGAAAGCTCGTATCGCACTGTGGCGTCCAGGTGAATGTGATTCCCTTTTCCAACAGTTTGGTGAGAGGTCTCGAGATCTTGGAGAATCCCTCAATAAACCGTCGATAGTATCCAGCCAATCCCAAAAAGCTTCGAACTTCCCCGACATTTTCAGGGGTTTTCCATTTCTGGATATCTTCGATTTTGGCGGGATCTACGGAGATTCCTCCCTCCGAGATTATATGTCCTAAAAAGGGAACTCTCTTTAGCCAAAACTCACACTTGCTCAACTTGGCATATAGTTGGTGTTCTCTCAGCCTCTGTAACACCAACCTTAGATGTTTCTCATGTTCTTCTTCATCTTTGGAGAAGACGAGAATATCATCTATGAAAACCACCACAAATTTGTCCAGATATTCCATGAATACCTTGTTCATGAGGTACATGAAATATGCCGGGGCATTGGTTAGCCCGAAAGGCATGACAGTGTATTCATACAGTCCGTACCGAGATACGAAAGCTGTCTTGGGAATATCAGATTGTCTTATCTTGAGTTGGTGGTATCCCGACCTGAGATCAATTTTCGAGAACACGCAAGCTCCCCTCAACTGATCAAACAAGTCTTCAATGCGGGGTAATGGGTACTTGTTCTTGATGGTTACCTCATTCAAGGCACGGTAATCCACGCATAACCTTTGAGTTCCATCTTTCTTAGGCACAAATATTACCGGAGCTCCCCATGGTGAGGAACTAGGGCGAACATACCCCTTTTCCGTCAATTCTCTCAAATGATCCTTGAGCTCTTCTAGCTGCTTGGAGTCCATTCGGTAAGGTCTCTTGTATATCGGGGCTGTTCCCGGTACTAGCTCGATTGCGAATTCCACGTCACGGTCGGGAGGCATCCCTGGCAACTCCTCCGGAAAAACATCTGGATATTCCCTGATAGTCCTGATTTCCTCAACTTTCACCTCCACTTGATTTAATTTAATGTCCCTCCTAGGCTCGTGTATCGTTATGAACTTTACTCTTGTGCCACTAGGGTGAGTTAGTTCCACCGTTCTGGTCGAACAATGGATGATTCCTTTATGTTTGGTCAACCAATCCATACCCAAAATAATATCTATCCCTTGTGAATCGATCACTATGAGGTTAGCGGTAAATACTACCCCATTAATGTCTAGGTTCACTTTGGGACACACTTGTCTTGTCCTTATTTCTCCACCTGGAGAGTTTACCGCTAGCATATGGTTCATTTGTGTGGTTGCTAGGTCATGCTTCTTAACAAACCCTTGAGCAATGAACGAATGGGTAGCACCAGAATCAAACAGCAGAGTTGCAAGGTGTAAATTGGCAGGGAACTTACCAACTACCACGTCGGGTGCCTCTTGTGCTTCCTCCATAGTGACGTGGTTCACCCGTCCTCTCATTACGTTCTGCTGCTGTGGCTGCGTGGGCTTCTTCTTTGGACACTTATGGGCATAGTGCCCCACTTCACCACAGCTGAAACATTGCACCCCAATCTTAGATGCTTGGCCCTTGTTGTCTTGGGGTTGGTTTGGGGGTCCTTGCACTGCTGGTCGAGGTGGATATGCGGGGCGAGGCTGCTGCATAAACTGACGTTGAGGCTGTGCTGGTGCTGCGGGAGGCCTGTAGTTTGGGTTGTACCCTCTTGGTGCTGAATAGGGTACCGCAGCACGGCTCGTCTGCCCCGTAGGTTGCTGCATCATACGTGGGCGGGTGTTGCTCCCTGAAGCTTGATGTGACCACCCAGCCTTCCTCTTGTTCTCATTCTCCAGGGCCTTCAGCTTCCTTTCCACCACAAATGCTCTGTCCACCATCTTTTGAAAGCTTTCATACTCATTTGAGGACATTGCACACTGCATCTCTGCGGTAAGTCCTTCCACGAAACAATCTTGTTTCTGCTCATCTGTCTCTATGTCTCGTGGGGCATAACGGGATAGTTGAGTGAATTTAGTGAGGTATTCCCTCACCGTCATGTTTCCCTGCTGCAGTCCCAAAAACTCTTTCCTCTGGTTCTTGAGTTCACCTCTTGGGATGTAATGGTTGCGGAAGCTACGCTTGAACTCTTCCCAAGTGATGCTCTCAGGGTCATGATGGGCGGCCACGTAGGCGGTCCACCAATCAGCAGCAGGTCCCTGCAATTGATGAGAGGCAAACAGCACCCTCTCATACCCTTGGCATTGTATGATTCTCATCTTACTTTCAATGGTCTTCAGCCAATCATCTGCCTCCAGAGGTTCAGCAGCACTTGCAAACTTTGGAGGTTGAGTTCCTAGAAACTCACTCAACCTTGGTTGGCGTGGTGCAGCTTGTGGAGGTGGAACTTGATGCAAGTTGGCCACTACTTGAGTCAAGTTCTGGATGAGCTGATTTTGATTCTCCAGCATTTGGTGGAGAGGATCAACTTCTTCACGGCGACCACCCCGGTTCTGGCCTCCAGAAAGATGAGAGTTGCATGCCTCATCATTGTTGTTGGCGGGGTTGGCAGCACGTCCTCTTCCTCTTCCGGCCATCTGGCAGAATCACAAATGTTAATTTGAAAGCATTTGGTATCATCTTACAACTTTCACTTGTTTGTACTTTGAAGTGTTGAAGTTTTGTTAAATCTTACGAGGGTTTTATATCTCATACCCAATAAATGCACTATTATTTCCTGTGGGTTTACACACCAAAGCAAACAATCTGAAGACGAGGCTGTGGACAATTGCTCATGGCTTCCACAACTCACGTCACACACCAAGCATTATCACACCATTAACTACGTAACGACTCGACTACTCGACCTCTTGCTAGTTAGGGGAAAGACTCTACACTACTCGTCCTCTTGAGCTGGCTCCTCGGGATCTTCCTCCTCATTTCGGCTACCTTCTGACTCTGCTTTGGGTGGGGAGGCTGCTGGTGGAGAAGTGCGACGACGCCTGATCGCTCGGCGATCCGGGGAGTCAGGGGTCCATGGATCACTTACGGTGACACACAGTTCATTCCCATCTCCTCTTTCTCTCGCCTTTAAGCAAGCTCGCAGCAATGCCTCCGTCTCCTTCAGAGTATCTCGGACATCCTGAAGCTCTTGTTGACACTCCTGCAGTCGAGTGCTGAGCATAGCAGCATCCTCCAAGCACAAGTCCATGTGCTCATGGGAAGTCCCTTGCTGCACCGGTGGGTACTTGTACTCCGTGGTACCACTCTCACGTTGGAGGACATACATGTACTCAGTTTTGTCCAAGTGGCGACGATAGATGTGGCTCTGGCAGGTGATGGCCTCCCAAGTGACATCTCTCTCCGCGTCAACTTGTGTTGCTCGACAAGCTGGAGAGTGGTGGATCTTAAGCAGCTGATTCTCGTGTATAATCCTCATCTCCGAACTCCATTCTTCCCTCTTCTCACGGATGGTCCTGGTGGAGTTATAGTGGATGATGAGCTTGCCCGTATTGCCGGCGGCTTCGAGCATACGTCGAAGACGGCGCAACAAATCTCCCACTGCCAATCCATAGGAAAGGTACGTCACTGGACGACTCTCCTCTCTTTCAGCAAGGGCAACTACGGGAACTCTCCCTCCCGTGGATTTACGAGCGGTGCGAATCATGCGAACCATCTAAAACAAAGGAATTTAAAATTAGGTTAGATAAAATTTCAAACAAAAATCCTATTTTTGAATGAAAGTTGGGGTAAGATGAAGAAAATGACTCTTTTGATAACACTTTTTCACCCACACCTTGGAAAATAGTTTTTAAGAAAATAGGGCCCTTAAATACGTCCATTTCTACCTAGGTCCACGTTCCTACGGGCAACCTTGGCTCTGATACCACCTCTGTCACACCCGGTCTTTCCGAAGAAACAACCAAGTGAATATCACATGTATGCCAGGATCATTTTCTCATACATGTGATGACAAATAGTGAAGCATCATTTATTACAAGCCAGGTGTCGAATATAAATAAGTCTTACATCTCAAATGTCTCAATGGACACTAATGCTTCAATCACAAGTAAATAAACTAGCAGCGGAATTTTATTCTTTAGGGCTCCATCACAGGTGTTGCCCGGGGGTCTTCATGAACCTAAAAACCTTCCTCGGGTCCAAAGTCTTGGTCATTATACACCACCTCATTATCTTGACCTGAGCAACAATATAAACCAACAAATATGCAAGGTTGAGTACCAATGGTACTCAGCAAGTGTGGGAAAATTATATCATGCATGGCTAGAACAAGGAGAGGTTGAACTCATGGTTAAAGCACTACGCAATTAATACCTATCACCTTAGCTTATTAAGCACCTACATTACTACACAGGTGAAATGGTCACAATCTCCCATCCCATCATCATAATCCAAATAACCATAACATCATTTCCAATGTTAAGCTCCCCGCTTAACATCCACAACTTCCAAAACCATCAATTCTCTAATCATGAATAAGTCCAGGCCGCTCTTAACCGTGAGCACGGCTGTCAAGACAGTTTTGACTCTGCAGAGTTTGTACCACTGTACCCACAAGTAGTGATTTCATCCCCCGTTGCCGGGTGGACTAAAAGAACCTCCATTATGCCAGTGGCTACGAACCACATTCACACTTCCCAGGTGTGTGGCCAGGAGATCACTACGAAGCCTTTACAAAGGGATTCCCGACGAGCGTGGGCCCACTGAGGTTTCACCCCTAACAGCATACAAGAGGCTCCAACCCCGCTGCAGTGGCCCCCTCTTGAGCCTTGCGGTTCATATGGCAGTCCAGCTGACTCCTATTCCCCGCACCATCCAACACACCCATACTACGCCGGGGATACACCTAATTAATTGGCCAAGCTGCCCCATCTCAGCATGTGGTTGGCACTGTAAAGCCGGGTTACATGCTCCATGAACCGGTCCTTAGGATCCAGGCAAGTACTAAACACAAACCCAAGTCTCGTGCACCCAGCACACAACCAAAACATCCAACTTGCCTTGATCCCTTCCTCTACATAACTCATAATATCTCATTCAAGAGTATGGTAATGTAAACTGATGATCTCATGTCCCAATTATCCCATTCTAAGCATGGCTAAGCATATGCATGTATATAAATGACAATGACAAAATAAATCCCAACCCAAGCTTCAAGGAAATAAGGTAATGCAATTCTAGGGAAACTTTCCTAGCATGGGTTTCATATTTAACTTGACAATGCAAATAATTCTATCTACACATCCTAGCATAGGATCAAAGTGGTCAAGGACACTTGCCTCCTTCTTGCTGCTCCTGAAATGGGTAGTCTTGGTCTTGGAATTGAATAACTTGTTCTTGAGCAGGTTCTACTTCATACCATCACACATAGCAAAAGAAAAACAACAATCATAAGACATAGTTCACATTTCCACTTCATATAAACCACACATTCACATTTATGAAAGTTTCTTTACCATTTTATGTGTTGTGAATACTCTATGTGTGTTGATTTGGGGCTTGCATACACTTTTATTTACATGTGTATGTTTCCTACTTTGGTGTTCATATTTATACTCACATACTATATATATATATGTATTTATGTGTGTTTCAGTTTTAAATAAATTTCTTATATATTAAACTACCAAGTATGTATGAAAAGTATTTTTCTTCTCCATATATGCCTTCATAATTTCTATCAACCCTAAACTGAATTCTTTGTATTTTAGAAACTCCATTTATCCTTTACTAGTTTCTATATTTTCAGATTTATATTCTTATGCATAATTGTGCATTTTATTATTAAATTAGTAATACACACTACCTAAACAGAATAGGTTCTGGTCCTAAATAATTTAGGATCATATTTTGACCTTGGCTTCTGATGTATATTATTTCATATTTATTTTCCCTATTTTTCTTTAACTATTCTTTACTTAAAATGTGTCCCTATACTATTAAATGTGAATAATAGATGAAACAGATTTATTTCAGCCCCAAAAATATATTTTTATCTCACTCCAAAGTTTTCTAAGTACTGAGAAAGTTTTTAATAATTTTGGCAATTAGGTTTGTCCCCCTTTTTAATATTTAACACTAGTTACATATCCAATCTTCTCAATTAAATACTAAACAGGGCTAAAATCATGAATTCACCCCACTACAGGGTCTATAATATCATTTTCATAATTTCCAGGGGTCTAGCTACACTTTTCAGAGGTGTTTTTCTTAATTTCTATCAAGTCCAGGGGCTAAAACTGATTTTTAAATGAATTTACATGATTTTCTGGAGTTCCAGGGGCTAGATCTGAAGTTTCCGGGGCTAGCTCTCAATTCCAGAGAACCCCAGGGGGTAGCACGTAAGAATTCCAGTCTTTATAACGCGGGGCTGACGTGGACCGTCTGATTTTAAACCGACGGCTGAGATTATAACATCGAACCGGTACGCGGGGTTTTAAAGTCTACCGTGCGATTTAAAATAAACGGCGCACAAGCGGCCACGTCGCTCTGATCGAGCGCGGGCGGCGCTGCCGGCGGCGCACGGCGGCGGGAAGCGGCGATCTCGCCGGAAACTTTCGGATCCTCGAGAATTCTGCCGAGAACTGTGATCTTATGGTCTAGATCGGTAGAGGGGAGGTCAGGGATCTCACCTCGGGGGTTTTCTCGAGCTCGGGGGTCCTGGAAAGTGCTCGGCGGCGAGGTCCGAGGCAAAACCACGGCGAAGCTCGTCGGAGCTGGATTTGCACCGTAAGTCTTTGGGTTTTCTGCACCTGCAAAGTTCCCCGGAGGCGGTGGATCAAGACCAACGAGTTAGATCAGAGTTTCCAAGCTTAGATCGGCCAGAATTCACCGGCGAAGTCTCGGTGCTCACCGGAGTGAAATTCGGCGATCGCGTGCGAAAAACTGATCGGATCGGTTGCTTTTATAGCCGGGGGAGGGCGGTGGTTCTGTTGTGATCGAGTTGGAGTCCGCTGGGTCCAGAATTCGGCTGCGGGGACGCGGTTTTCCCGATCGGTTGCGATCGCGCGCGCGGGAGAAGTCCGGGGTCGCGGGGTTAGGGATGACAGGCGGGTCCCACCCGTCAGCGAGGGGCAGCGCGGCGCGCGCAGGGGGGGCGGGCTGCGCGGGGTTTGCTGGGCCGGCTGGGGTTTTGGCCCACTGGCCAGTTTTTTTCTGGTTTTCCTTTTTCTTTTTCATTTCTTTTCTGTTTTGAGTATAATTTGAATTCCAGTTTGAATTTGAATTTTTGCAAAACATGCAATACGTCCAAAAATTTCTAAATTCCCCTCTGAACATGGTTTATGGTTCTAAATCAAAATTTGAGTTTTTTTACTAAAAATTTGGGGTGTTACAGGATGCATCTTAAGCGTTCTTGACAATAAACTCTGTGATGTCTATCTGACAGTCACAGATGGGAAAGAGCTCTGGGATGCACTAAACGCTAAGTATGGTGCAGCCGATGCAGGCGGTGAACTGTACATCATGGAGAATTTTCATGACTACAAGATGGTTAACAACCGTCCCGTAGTGGAACAGGCTCATGAGATACAGTGCATCGCGAGAGAGCTCCACCTTCTTAAGTGTCCTTTACCCGATAAGTTTGTGGCTGGTTGCATTATTGCAAAGTTGCCTCCTTCATGGAGGAACGTCGCCACAACTCTCAAACACAAGAGACACTAAATATCAGTTGAAAACCTGATAGCATCTCTTGATGTTGAGGAGAAGGCTCGGGCTAAGGACGCTACTGAGAAAGGAGGTGACGGTCAAGCTAGCGCCAATATGGTGCAGAAACCCAATGTCAAGAATAAAGGGAATAACAAGCCAAACAAAACTACTGCTTTCAAGAAAAGGAAGAAGTCAAACAAAGCCAATGAGGGCTGCTATACCTGTGGCGAGCACGGGCATTTTTCCAAGGATTGTCCTAAGAGGGCAGACCGTAGAGGGAAAAAGAATGTCAACGTCGTGACATCTAGCAATGCAGATGGGTACGGTAATTCTTTTACTGTTCTTTCTGTTTCTCAAACACCATCTTGGTGGTTTGATACGGGTGCTAATGTTCATGTATGTTCTGACATGTTGATGTTTACTTCTTATCAGTTCGTCCGGGATTCCTCCGTGCTGATGGGGAATGGGTCACATGCTTCTGTTCGTGGTGTTGGCACGGTCGATCTGAAGTTCACTTCGGGAAAGATTGTCCAACTGAAGAACGTGCAGCATGTCCCTACTATGAACAAGAATCTTGTTAGCGGGACCCTTCTGTGTAGAGATGGATTTAAAGTAGTGTTAGAGTCCAATAAAATTGTTTTGTCTAGGCATGGACAATTTATTGGTAAAGGCTATGAGTGCGGAGGCTTGTTCCGCTTCTCTCTTTTGGAGTTTAATAATAAGTCAGTAAACCATATTTGTGGCAGTGTTGATGATGATGCAAGTCTTTAGCATTCTCGTTTATGTCACGTTAATTTTGGTTTATTGAATCGGCTATCTAGTCTCAAATTAATTCCGGAATTCACCATTGTCAAAGGTTCTAAATGCCATAGTTGTGTGCAATCAAAGCAACCTCGAAAGCCTCACAAGGCAACCGAGGAGAGAAACTTGGCACCACTAGAACTCATACATTCTGATCTTTGCAAGATGAATGGTGTGTTGACAAAAGGTAGAAAGAAATATTTCATGACATTAATAGATGATTCTACCAGATTCTGCTATGTTTACTTGTTGCAAACTAAAGATGAAGCGTTAGACTACTTTAAAATCTATAAAGCTGAAGTAGAAAATCAGTTAGAGAGAAAGATCAAACATCTTAGGTCAGATCATGGTGGAGAGTATTTTCCCAAAATATTTGATGAATTTTGTGGCCGTCTGTATTATACATCAGAGGACGCCTCCTTATTCACCCCGATCAAACGGGGTAGCCGAGAGGAAAAATCGAACACTGTGTGACTTGGTGAATGCCATGTTAGACACTTCCGGTTTATCTAAGGCATGGTGGGGGGAGGCTCTATTGACATCATGTCATGTCCTAAATCGTGTTCCAAACAAGAATAAAGATAAAACCCCTTATGAGGAGTGGGTTGGAAGAAAACCATCACTTTCATACTTGCGTACTTGGGGATGTTTGGTAAAGGTCAATATTCCAATTACCAAGAAACGCAAGCTTGGACCAAAGACAGTGGATTGTATCTTTCTAGACTATGCTCAGCGGAGCATTGCATATAGATTTTTAGTAGTTAAATATGAGATACCTGATATGCATGTTGATACTATTATGGAATCTCGTGATGCAACATTTTTTGAGAATATATTTCCTATGAAAGATATGCATAGCACTGTTAAGATTTCATCTGAAATTTGTCCTGATTCTACCGCAACTAGTGAGTTTCTTGAAACATTTGAGAATGTCCTGGAGGAGGAACACAATGAAACAACTCAGTCGAGTAAGAGATCAAGGATTGCAAAATCCTTTGGTGATGATTTCATTGTGTACCTTGTGGACGATACTCCCAAATCCATAACAGAGGCATATGCATCACCTGATGCAGATGACTGGAAAGAAGCAGTTCATAGTGAGATAGACTCAATTCTTTCTAATGGAACTTGGCAGCTAACTGAACGACCGTACGGGTGCAAACCAGTAGGTTGTAAGTGGGTGTTCAAGAAGAAGCTTATGCCTGATGGTACTATCGAAAAGTACAAGGCGAGACTAGTTGCAAAAGGCTATACTCAAAAGGAAGGTGAAGACTATTTTGACACCTATTCACCTGTCGCCAAAATGACGACAATTCGTGTACTACTTTCCTTGGCTGCCTCTTATGGTCTGATCATCCATCAAATGGATGTGAAGACAGCTTTCCTTAACGGAGAGTTGGAAGAGGAAATCTATATGGAACAGCCTGATGGGTTCGTAGTAAAGGGTGAAGAGAGAAAGGTGTGCAAATTGTTGAAATCCTTGTATGGTCTGAAACAAGCACCTAAGCAATGGCATGAGAAGTTTGACAGTACTTTAACGTCTGCAGGCTTTGTCATTAATGAGGTTGATCGGTGCGTGTATTATCGCCATGGTGGGGGCGATAGTGTTATATTATGCTTGTATGTGGATGATATACTCATTTTTGGTACGAGCATTAATATAATTTCTGAGGTCAAGTCATTTCTATCAAAGTGTTTTGATATGAAAGATCTGGGAGACGCTAATGTTATTTTAAACATTAAGCTAAATAAGGATGAGAGTGGAATTACTTTAACGCAATCCCACTATGTTGAGAAAATCTTGAGTCGCTTCGGCTTTATGGATAGCAAGATTTCTCCAACACCTTATGATCCCAGCGTGATACTCAGAAAGAACAAGAGAGAGCAAAGAGATCAACTTAAATATTCTCAGATGATCGGTTCACTCATGTACTTAGCAAGCGCAATGCGTCCCGATATCTCACTTGCTGTGAGCAAATTGAGCAGGTTCATGTCAAACCCGGGTATAGATCATTGGCATGCACTTGAAAGGGTTATGCGCTACTTGAAAGGTACAATGAGTTATGGAATTCACTATACGGGGCATCCGGCCGTGCCTGAGGGTTATAGTGATTCGAACTGGATCTCTGATGTTGATGAGCTCTATGTCACGAGTGGATATGTGTTCACTCTAGGTGGTGGCGCTGTATCATGGAGGTCTTGTAAACAGACCATATTTACGAGGTCAACCATGGAAGCAGAACTCACTGCTTTAGAGACAGCAACTGCGGAGGCAGAATGGCTGCGAGAGCTCTTGATGGATTTGCCTGTGGTTGAGAAACCATTGCCGGCAATCCTTATGAACTGTGATAATCAGACTGTGATTGTCAAAGTGAACAGTTCTAAGGATAATGCAAAATCATCAAGACATGTCAAAAGACGACTAAAATCTGTCAGGAAAATGAGGAACTCCGGAGTTATTACTGTTTCGTACATACAAACAGATAAAAACCTGGCAGATCCCTTTACAAAGGGACTATCACGTAATGTGATAGAAAGTGCATCGAGGGAGATGGGTTTGAGACCCATGGATGTGACACCATAGTGGTAACCCAGCCTATGTGATCGAAGATCCCGTGAATTAGGATATGAGATATACAAGCTAGTGGTTCACTGAGGAGAGTACTTCCTTGAGACCCTCTCTATGTGAAGATGCACAAATGTACTGTCAAACTGTAAGGCAGGTTGGTACTAAGGCTTAATGTGTTTCTGTTGGCTATGTGTAGCAAAGATGCCGTCCTACAGGGCAATCTTGAAAAAACACACCTATATGAGTTCCGACTGTCTAACGTCGCAGTCTGTGAGATTTGGGTGATCTCTAGAAAAACTCATGAAGAGACCAGGTAGTACGACGCATATGCTCCACCCGCGGGATAGACTACTGGTAGTCAAGTACTAGTAATGGTGTTTGAGTGAAATTGGTTCGCACAAAACTTGCAATTCAAGGCGTAGTCCATTGTTCAAGTTGTGAATTGATGTAACTTGAGGATCTAGGCAGAAGTTCAACTTAACAGTCTCTCCTGAAACACTAGTATATCAAACAAGGAACGAGAATGATGTCTCTCCTAATGGCTTTGAGATCTGGTGGGGGATTGTTGGAATTTAGGGCTAGGCCCAATAGAAATTCTGAATAATTCCAAATAAATCTCAAAGGCCCATTAGTGCCAGAGTGAGTGGTGTTGTGTGTTTAGTCCCACATGGGAAGTTGGAGGGGAGCAACTCCTACATATAAGGGAGGTTTTTCTGCCACTACCTGAGTGAGTGAGAACATGAGATGAGAGGGGTGGCCCACGCGCGCTCCTCCTCCTCGCTCGTCTCGCCCCGCCCCGCACACGCGCACGCGCGCGCGCGCGTGTGTTCGTGTGAATTCGAGCCTCGAGCCGAGCCCAACTTTTATTTTTTGCTGCAGAAAAATATGAGTTGGACTCTGGGCTTCGAATTGGGCTGAGTCTGTTGGAGACGGACGCGTCTACAACAACCGAGTCGGTTCAGATGCGGATCCTCCGGATTGCAACCGAACCGCCTCTCGAGGACTCTATAAATAGCGGGCGTGCGCGGCAGGGAAGGGTATCCCGGAGGATTGCAACCGAACCGCCTCTCGAGGACTCTATAAATAGCGGGCGTGCGCGGCAGGGAAGGGTATCCCACGATCCAGCGATCCCACGTTCGAGTTCCTTGCGCCGCCATTGTAGTCTACTCCATCCCGAGCGCCGGCGTGCACCGACGATCGGGAGAGCAGGTCTCCGGAACCTCTCGCCCTTGCGATCCTGCACCGGGAAAGGGCGAATAAGGTTTTTGGGAAGCGCTTCGCGCGACTGCTCGCGTTCTTCATCACGGGTCGTCTACCGCCGAGATCGGGCGCTGCTGCCCAACGACGCTACCAACGCCTGCAGCGACAAGTCGCCGTCGGAGTTACAGCGATTTCTAAGGCTTCCAATTGGTACGCAAATATTCTCGTTCCGATTATCGAGCGGTGTTTCTCGCTGTTGGATTTGCGTGTTTTTTCCGGAATTGTTCAGTAAATTGCCTTCTACTTCTAACACCAAACCTGCGTGTGTATCCTCCTTTCCAAGACTGGCTCAGACTGCCCGCAGCGGGCACATAGCTATCGGTTTTACCGTTCATCTAAAAAGTTACAATGTTTATCCCTCTAAAATGAGAGCAAGTGATTAATAGGTGGGTTTATATCCTGTTTTAAGAATATGTTATAGTATGTAAAATAGACCAAGCGTTAAATACTGCATTATAGAGGAAGAAATATTTTAGATTAAATATAAATGCTAAAGAATGTTTCTTTAGAAATGTTTTGGAGTAGAACTAGTGCAGACAGTGTCTGTCACCGCTCCGTAGTTTGTCTAAACATGTGTATGTGTACTTGTACGGCATTCAAAGAATGCTAAACATCTTTGTTAATAGGTCATGTGATAAAAACTCTTGTGTCACTGACCATATCATTTTTTTGCAAAATATATTACACATGAACACTGATCACACGTCCTATCACAAGATAATAAGCCTCGACATTGAGATTGATAAAGTCATAACAGACAAATTGACTTTGCCCATTGCTTTTGTATATTATTTTGAATATATTCCTTCCATTCTTAAATTAATATTGTTAGAACAACAAATTCAAAATTGAATTAAAACTATGGTCCTAAAGATATCAATTTAAGAACGATAATTCAAAATTGAATTAAAACTATGGTCCTAACGATAACAATTTAAGAACGATGTACTATGAATACTTCATTCATAAGTTGGAACAAATAAAGTGTCACAATCGGTACCCTACAGACCGGGTACCCCGCGTGAAGGGTAAAAGACAGCTCAGGTCCTGCCTCCCTACTGAGGCGGGCAATGGCGTAGCCACGTGTCCTTGGCCCCGAGGTCAGCCCTGGGGCTGCCACGTGCGCTTGAGTTCCAGAGCCGACATTTGCGTTGGGCTTCGGTCCGAGCCTCTCCACTGAGGCGAGGTCCGGAGCTGCCACGTGTCTCTAGAATCAGAGCCTCCTCCCTGCTGAGGTGGTTCTCCGGAGCTGACACGTGACCTGGGCTCCGGTCCGAGCCTCCCCGCTGAGGTAAGGTCCAGAGCTGCCATGTGTCTCTAGGCTCAAAGTCTCCTCCCTACCGAGGAGAGCTACGGATCTAACACGTGCCCTGCGTTCTGGTCCGAGCCTCCCTGCTGAGGTGAGGTCCGTAGCTGCCACGTGCCTTTAGGCCCAGAGTCTCCTCCCTGCTGAGGAGGTTCTCCGGAGCTGACACGTGCCCTGGGCTCCGGTCTGAGCCTCCCTGCTGAGGTGAGGTCCGAAGCTGCCACGTGTCTCCTGGCTCAGAGCCTCCTCCCTGCTAAGGAGAGCTCCGGAGCTCACACGTGCCCTGGGCTCCGGTCCGAGTCTCCCCGCTGAGGTGAGGTCCGGAGCTACCACAGGTCTCTTGGCTCAGAGCCTCCTCCCTGCTGAAGAGAGCTCTGGAGCTAACGCGTGCCCTAGGCTCCGGTTCGAGCCTCCTCGCTGAGGTGAGGTCTGGAAGCTGCCACATGTCTCTTGGCTCAGAGCCTCCTCCCTGCTGAAGGGAACTCCGGATCTGACACGTGCCCTGGGCTGCGGTCCGAGTCTCCCTGCTGAGGTGAGGTCCGGAGCTGCCGCGTGTCTCTTGGCTCAGAGCCTCTTCCCTGCTAAGGAGAGCTCCATAGCTGGCATGTGCCCTGGGTTCCAGTCCGAGCCTCCCCGCTGAGGTGAGGTTCGGAGTTTCCACGTGTCTCCTGGCTCCAAACCCGTCGATAAAAGCTCCTAAGCCGCCATGTGCTCCACGATCCGTCGTGAGCTGTGGGTCGTCGAAGTCAAGATGGTAGTGCGCTGTCAGGCTGCGCATTTAAGGCTCACGCCTTTCGCAGAAGCATGGCACACTATGCACGCCTCCGTCCCCTGCCCGTTTGCCATTATGGTGACAAGACAGGACGACAAGGCGTGACAGCGGTACATTGTTGCCCAATAGCACTGGGCCGCCCAAGCGGAACGACAAGACGCGGCGACAAGATGGCGTATTCATCATCACCTGACACACGGACAAGGGCGCTCAGCGCGCCAGCCGACAAGACTTAACTCCCCCACCGACTGTTCTACTCAAGTACAAAACCCTAGATCATGTATGGGGTTCGGATAGCTTCGGGGCCACCTGTTGGCCCCCAAGCCACATTGTAACCACCCCCGACCTTAGACTATAAAAGCACGGGGTGATCACCTGACAAAGGGTTCGCGACCTAGCACCCTCTCACTCATATAAGCAAACCATACAACAAGCACCACCGGGGACGTAGGGTATTACGCTCCGGCGGTCTGAACCAGTAAATCTCGGTGTTCATCCGCTCTCTTGAGCCTGATCGCGTGAGGGCGCCAAGCCCCACCAATCAAAGAACCTCGTGGGCTGCTTCCGTAGCAGGCTGAGAGGAGTGTCGTAGATCACATACTTCGACGGCCACTATTTGTTGGACACCTAAAAAACGGCTTCCAGTTGATATATGGTACCTGTTAAATCATGATCCAACGTTTCAAAAATCATCTTCAACTACCGCCGCATATATATAATCTCTCGAGTTAAATACATTGGTGGGCTACCACTTGTCAAGTTGCGTCAAATAGTTTCATATACTCCTAACCGGCATTTATGGCTACTTATACTGTTTAAGTAGTACGCTACTGCCGACTTGTGTCTAATGCATCACGGTTCTCTGGCCGAACCATTTGAATACTCAAGTTTGAACAGGTAAAAACTAAAACTATTTAGTTACCCTCAAGAATTCCGTATGGTGTTCACTCACCGATCGAAGGAGGCAATCAACGCCGCACGGACCTCCTGACAGCGACACCTGCGGAGAACGTGTTTCGGGTACAATTAGCCGCAGAATCTTCAGTGATCTTGTGCCCCTTCTACTCTATCTATCGTCGAAAATCATCATCGCGGAGGACTGGTGCATTTCACCACGTGGGTTCCGCTGTGATCTGGGCCGTCGCCGGTAGCGGTCCGCCCGCCTCTCCGTGCGCACGGCTCCATGGCGGCACGGCGCCATGACCCGGAACCTGGTCATGACAGCTTTACTATGCTTGCTGCAATTTACCGTTACTCATACAACCAGGAGGAGCTGATTTTTTTTCACTCTGACAGTGGTACGTGCATAGCGTGAATCTGTTCGAACTCTCATATGTCGCACATGAGAGTAACTTTAGGGCAACAGCAAGAATCAAGTTTTGTTACCGTTCATGTTACAAAATAATTACATCGACCGTCACAGTTGATGGCGTTTCACTTTCACCCTAGGAAAAAAAAAAGCATCAGCTGTTTCTCCATGTACGAAATGTTGCTGCCCGTGCACTGGAGTAACGTCAGTCGTCAACCATCTTGCCACCAGCCCATGCCGAAAAGCTGTCCTGAGAAAACTCCTGCAAGTCGAGACGAGGAAATTAGATACTCCCTCCGTTCTGAAATAAATGACGTTTAGGACAAAAAATTTAGTTTAATTTAAACTAAATTAGCTATCCTAAACATCATTTAATTTAGAATAGAGGGAGTAACTGGTAGTAAATGAAGGCATCAGAACCATACGATTTGGCTCAATCGAAACTCATTTGCACCGTCAGGCTCGAGGTTTGTGTTATCCAAGGGTTCCAACTTGTGGTACTCCTCCAAATCCTTCTTCAAGTCTTCTGCTGGCAGCTGGGCATAGACAGCAAGGCGAGGCTTGATATCTCTGGGTTCGTCTCGATCCCCACATGAAGTCTGAGACTGGCTCAAAAGGAACTCATCGCAGAGAGCAATGCCTTCTGCGAGCTGCTGAGAGTCTAACAGTTCGAACTGGGAGTCACCTTCCCACAACTTCGGATCATGTGATCGACAATTTTCTGGATCCTCAGTCTTTTCAGAGGGTGGAAGGGCAGCAGTCTCTTCAGCCGCATTCTCTTCCATGTTTACTTCACAGGTACCGTTTACCTGCATATTATCCAGATAAATTTATTCTACTTAACTATCACCAATTAAAGTGTGCTGCCAAAAGAAAATAGGGGCGTCCACTTACCTGGTAAGGGTTATGTTCAGGACTATGCATAACCTCTTCATTTGTATCATTATCTTCTTCAGAGGGCAATGGAGGGAGAACAGGAATATCTGCTTCAGCTACGGATTCCACACCATCTGCAGCAGATAACCCTTGCACATTTTTCTCCCCAGATTTATACTGAAAAAACAATTTAGAGACGACATATTCACCATCTTTCTCATCCTCCCCAGTGCCTAGGTGGTACTGATGCATCACCCAATTTGTTTTCTCAGCCTTCCCACCCTTCACAGGACTCATATACAGCACCATTATTTTCTTACAGCCAAGGTGCTTTCCATCAACTAATATGGGCTTTGTCCTGCCTGTCTTATGCCAGCGGACATCAGCAAGATCATCAGTGTTTATCTTTCGACGCTTCCTCGTCCCAGTGTTGTAAGCTTTGAATGTTCTATGGAAGAAGTGTGATACACTTCCATCTTGCTTAACACCTGAAAAGGATAAACTTAATTCAAGAGGACTGCAAAACAGCACAGGAGTATCAAAGCTAAATGTTCCATCTAGAGTGTGAAGTCCGTTCTTAAAAAAGTCACCATGTGTAAGATGTGCAAGGTTACTGATTATCACCGAGTCACATGGTAGAATGCTAAAGAAAAATCAGGTAAATCGGCCGATTGTCACGCTAACAGTCCTGCAGTTTTTGCTAGATTTTATGACGGTTCGTGCGGTTCATTTGTGTTGTTGTTGTGGTGGTAAGCATTAGACAAAACTAGTGAAATACTTATATTTATTCATCTACCATTATCTAAAAGTAAAATGGATCATTTTTATTTGTTCCCAGAACCACAAGCCTTAAAATTCCATTAGATTGACCCCAAAATGAAAAACACACACGTTGTATGGTATTTACTAATGTTTTTTCAGAAAGCAGATATAAGTACCT
Organism: Neostapfia colusana; assembly: GCA_030760725.1. Classification (NCBI taxonomy): domain Eukaryota; kingdom Viridiplantae; phylum Streptophyta; class Magnoliopsida; order Poales; family Poaceae; genus Neostapfia; species Neostapfia colusana. The sequence goes on from JASWHV010000020.1 coordinate 49,742,331, forward strand.
GGAAGTTTCTGAGGATGAGTGTAGCAGATGCCATCTTCCTCCTCAACTGTTGGAATAAATTCTTCAATGAATGGGTGAGGCTTTATACCTTCTTTACCATGTTTTCCCAGCAAGTGCGAAAGCAACTCCTGGTCAGATGGATCAAATTTTACACCGCTCGGCAAACCAGGCCAAGCTTGAACAACCTGAAGAGAAAACAATATCATCCCACGATCCCACTTATTTAATCGACGGAAGTTTATGTTTGTAAAATACTGACAAATAAATCCCTCATATGCAAAAGCAAAGAAAGAAAAGTAACAGGTTAGAAACATTTAAGCTGGATCAACAAAAATGACAGTGACAAAATGTAAGTTACAACAAACCATCCATCCAAAATCCCAGCTCTCCTAAAAAACCACGACCAACCTAGGAGAACTGGTTGTTTTTAAATTAAGATGAAATAGGCACTCAAATTTGCATCGAAGAGTTGAAAAGGACTTGGACTTGGGTAATTATCCACACCCTTAATCAGCTGAGCCTACCCCAACATGCTTGGAATAAAGGCTTGGTTGTTGTTGTTTGTCTTAACGTTTAACCCTGGATTGAGGGGGTGTCTGAATGGTTATAGCAAAATACAAGGGATATAGTTAGTGGAAAAAACTGTTGCTAGCTCAATTCGATATAATAGAAACACGACTCTTACATCACTGTTGTCAATGACATGGCCGCATGTTTTGCACTCCATAGTCGGGTTGTTCATCCATTTCTGTTGACTGGGATCCAAAGATCCAGAAGCACTTTTTATTTTTTTAGCAAATCTTTGGCCATCAATTATCCAAGTTGTCCTGCAGAAAATATTGGGCGGTACAATCAGGACAGATGATTGTGTCAGCATTACTATTTCACTAATAGCATGACCAGAACATCACGCCTATTTCTATCAATTACCATTAACTAAGAACAGTCCATTGTCCAAAATGTGGATCATGTAGATGCACTTAGAAGGACAAAACTTCATTAGATGTATCAAAGCAATACACTGAAATTGAGATGGATTTAATTAGTAATTTTGGAAGTACTATACCACTGATCAATCACTGTGAACAGAATCAATATGTGATTTCTAAGAATCGTTCTCATATTAACATTGACTAAGTCTCAATTTTCTAAAATCCAAAGACACAATGAGCTCTATCATTGCCTCACCGTAAGTACGAAATTTAGCTATCTAACAGAGACACGATTCAAGAGTCTCCATCTAAGAGAACTTTTTTGATACACTATTCCATCAGGTATGAGCTCATGACACTTGGTGCCAAGAAGATGATCAGAGAGTTTTAAGGGCAGGCTTACATGAAATGCTGATCATAACACTACAAAAATTAATAAGCATAGCTTTGCCTGTCAAATTACACAAGAATGAAAGGATGGCTTCTTGAGGGTACAGGAATTACAGTCAAGCACACTCTATCTTGCATTGCCCAACTGCCCAGAACAGCTACCATTAGAGAGTAAGTTACTCTGAACTATGCAGTGCACAATAGACTCCCCTTCATAAAAAATTTATGTTCCTTTCAGAAACGAATTGATAGGTACCGTAAGAACTGCCGAGAAACCTTTTTAGAGTAACACCTAAATTCTTAACACCAGAAGTGGGCATTCTATAACTGCAAACAGACCAAATCTCATACGCACTGCATCCCCGACATGTAAGATCAGTTCCTTTGAACCAAAACCAATAAAGGAACGACATAGTTTGTCTAGTATGCCCCTTACTGAATCAAGTGCAAAGCAACAAAATAGCAACGCAATGCAAACAAGCTGGTGTCTGCTGCATTTAATCCAAAAGACTCGATCTTTCACCTTACACAAGGTAATACTATACAAAGACATCTCCTTACTATCAAAGCCGATACAGGACCGGCACCAAAACCCGTCCGTGTTTCAACTGTAGCGCAAACAATGCCCAATCCAAATCATGCATTTTTCCATGTCACCCAAGCATCATAGCGCTAAGAAAGGATTATTGAACAAATATCGCCGATCCTAATTCCGCAAACGCGGAAGGGCCGCCGCGTCCGCTCGATCCCCCAGCCCAAGCCGCCCCCTTTTTCCCTTCCAAAAGAGAAAGCAGAAGCAGCGAGCGGCCTGATGATCAAAAAAAGAAGGGTCCTCACCGGTTCATCGCAGCGGCAGAGCGTCTGACGGCGACCCTAGGCTCCTAGGGTTCCGGCGAGTGCGCGGCGACGGCGGCGGCGTAGTGGCGATGTGACCAGTGAGGATGTGTCGGGGTTAATTTTTAAACATGAGTTGACCCGGCGATGCTGACCGTAAGAGTCAAGTGGACGCGGTCGCCAAGCCCTGGAGGACGCCGTCCATGACTAGGTTAATTCATCCGTAGGATACAGCAATGGATGGCTAAGATAACGCAAGGTAGCGAACAGAGCCCAGATAAATTATTCGTGTTCCATACAGCCTTGGGCTTAGGAGGCCGAAGGATCCCTTTCGTAAATCGATGGCGCGTAGAAGCTGGGCCGAAGTACGGGATGGGCTGTGAGTGCACTAGGCCTAAACAGTGGGCTATGCTTGTTTAGTAGAGGAAATGTGCTTTCTTTGATCCGCATAGGAGACTCGAGAGTTTAGGGCAATTTGTTTGGTATGTTTCCAATATTTTGTTAACATACGAATTTTTTTATAAACTTTAAAAAATAACTGTCCATTTTCCAAATTTATAAAAATAATGATCCTACGTGGTTGTCACGTTACCTAGGCGACACTCTGTAGCCCGATAAACGGGCTACGGCAGTTATTTTTATAAAATTTGAAAATAGTAGGTTAATTTTATTATATTAATTAAAAAGTGTATATTAATAAAAAGGATACATTACAACATACCGTATATTAGAAAACAATTTTAAGACTTTTTGTAATCTTTTTGTACGTTGGAAGCATGTAATATAAATTTAACATAGAAGATGAAATAATATAAGAAAACAACTATGAAAAATTCTGGAAGAATTTTTTAACATTATGTATGATGTCATTAACATTTCATAAAATTGGAACTCCAAACATAACTTGAATAAAAGAATATAACATTCACTAGGAGACAAATTAAACAAATCTAAATAGTTCAAGTGATTAAATTAGATCAAAATTTTATTTAAAGGGTTAAGTGAACAACTTAGATACTTAGGGGTATTAAAATAGACTTTTCTAGATAAATAATATGGTCTCTCTAGATTACATATGCTTAAAATCAGATAAAATTTCAGGCAATATCAAGTAATTGTCAATCATTATAATTAACAGTTGGTCCTTATAATCAATAAAACTAACAATTTATTTGATGATCTATACTTTGACTAATTTATTTTACTACTAACATAGTCCTTACAATTACAATAACAACAAATCATTTGTCCCAAGCATGTTGGGGTAGGCTAGACATGACATAACAATTATTTTTATTACTTTTTAAATGAACTAAAAGAGAGAAAGAGATATAAGAGTAACAAAAAATAAAACAAGAAAATTAAGGTTCTGGCACATGAACTGCTACTTTCAGTGCAGTCCTATCATGAGCAAAGTCACTAGATACATTCCAGTCTCTCAAGTCCCGTTTTACCGTCTCCTCCCAAGTCAACTTTTGTCATCCTCTACCCCTCCTAATATTTTCTCTACCCTTTAAATCCCTCTGTTAACCAGTGCTTCTAGAGGTTGTTGGATATGTCCAAACCACCTTAGTCGATGTTGGACTAACTTCTCTTCAATCGGTGCCACCCCTATCCTATCACGAATCGCCTCGTTCCTAATCTAGTCTCTTCTTGTGTGCCACACTCCAGTGTAGCATGCACATCTTTGTGACACTAATTTGTTGAGTTATTGATCAACATTCCACCCCATATAGCATTGGGGTCTGATCACCATCCTATAAAACTTCTCTTTTAATTTTTGTGAAACCTTCCTATAACATAGGATTCGAGAGGCTTGTCGTCATTTTATCCATCCTACCTTAGTTTGATCCTGTGGCAAACATGCTCATCAATATCGTCATTGCTTTGTAACAACATAGTCCTTACAATTAATAGAATTAATAACTAACACAATCAACAATTAACATAATGAGCAATTAAGTCATCTTAATTGCTAATCAGCCCATCGCATGAAGTATCACGCTCTTGGAAAAGAAATATATTTGTAAATACTACTCCATTTAGAACTGAGTATGTTTGTGCTCCCTCTAGATTCAAAAAACATGTTTAAGACACAATCTCACATACCAATGAAAGATTAATTAGGGGTCTAATTTTTATAATGCCCATATTAAGGGTCCCTTTGGCTCAGGTTTGTAGAGTTGATTCACTAAAAATATGGAATCCTAACCAAAGGTATTTCTATGTGAAACGTATTTTTGAAAAGTTATAGATTTTCTTAGTATAAATTGAAATCTCTTCCTACTCTAGATTTTTTAGATTTCTCATCCAACCATTAGAAAAAAATACCCATCTTCCACTTATTACACATCTGAGTCATCTTCTTTTTTTTTCAGCTCACAACAGTTTTATCACAACTCACATATATACATCTGAACTAAAAACAGCATAAATAGCATTATTGGTTGGCTCTTGAAGTAGGCAATACTTTTGTTCTGCGTGGTTGAGGCCATAACCCTTGTTTCGCATGGCCTCGGTTCCATACCTACAATTCCTTTTCTATGCATTTCTCCTAGACTTTGTACTGCGTTTTTCGCGTTCGCGCTGACGCATTTGACGCTTCATTCTTTGTTCGTTTTTTTCTTCTGCGTGGCCGATTAGCACGCGCATGCAAGGAACTGTGGCCGGGGGCTACGTTTTTTGTTCTTTTTTACGTGACCCTGCTTGGGTTCCTAGTGCATGGAACTGAAGGTTCTGATTCTGCTCCACGGCAACGACGATGAAGAAGTGGTTCCGACGGGTGAGCGCACAGCGAGCAAGGAAGCAGACCACCGACGCGACGAGAAGCGAGCTAGCAGACCAAGCGAGCGGGGACAAGAAAAGTCTACCTGGGGAGCTACTACTAATTAAGCATGCGCCAGCGCGGAGTAGATGTTGTACATGAATCGCGGGCGAGTTAATCACGATTGTAGGCATGCAAAGGCCTTTTTAGTCTCACCAAAACGCACAACGGCTTCTTCTGGCTCCTCCGATTCCAAACCTTCAACATGTTTTCTAGAACTGGAGGGAGTAATTAAAAGAACCATTTAATCAGTACAATTAATCAATACTATTACTGTATACATTGAGTATGTCGTACGTTACCACAGTCCTGTAAATCACGGTCCCTATGTACACACGTACTACCCGTCTCTCTCCCGATCCATCCCTCCTGATCGTGAAAGAGTCGATCCACCCAAGCGGTGACCCTGTCCATCACCGTCCTTGGATGCCTCGCGATCTCATCGCCACGACGATGTAAGTAGCGGCGATAAGCATGTGCGCACACCCGCGGCGGGTTGATGGTTTCACCGGCCCGCTCCTTGGATGTTTGCGAGTTCTCTCGATGGCGACCCTGACGCGCGACGGACCTGAACAGGTGCGCGGTCGCTTGACCTCGCCGGAGGAAGCTGCAAGGACGACGCCGCGGACGCGGAGGCGCCCGTGTAGAAGCCGTACTGTTACCGGAGCTGCAGCGGCTACGAACCGTGCGAGCACTGCTACGCGAGCATCGACACGCCGACGATCTGCTGGAGGACGCACGGCAAGTGCAGGGCGGAGTGCCACGTGGCGTTGTCTACGGCTCCCCCGCCTTAACGCCGCGGCAGGGACGGCAGCACCGTGTCGAAGCGTTTGCATTCGTGGACCTCTATATCGGACCTCTAAAAGAATATTTTTATCTATTTACAGTCAACTTTAAAAGATTTCTACCTTTATAGTTTCTTTCTCTACACTCGTTCACCTCTAAATCGGACCTCTATATCAAATATCATTAATTTTCTAATATAATATAACTAACTCATATTTTATATTATTACATATAACTATTTTTATATTAATAATATTATATCTATAATTTATAAAAAAGTACCAATTTTTTCTTACTTTTCTCTCAATTCTTCTTATTTTTTCCTTTTTCTTTATTTTCTCCCTTTTCCCTCCCTTCTTTTTTTACTTTTCCCTTTTCTTCTCTTCTTTCTTTCTTTTCTTCCTCCTCTTCATTTGGTGCTCTTCTGTAGCAGCCTGGAATTTACAGGCGATTTTTCAGGTCCCGCTGCGGACCAAGTTTCACCTGCACTCCGCTATAATCAGCGGGCCGGTCGCTTTACAAACTGGCAGTGCGGTCAGTTTTAGGCTCTCAGGGTACCGTGCCGTGCGGCTAAGGAAAAGAAATTAAGAGGTTTACGTTCTGTGGAAACGAATTGAAATAAGCTTGTCTCCAAAATTTGTGATCTGAACGGAGTCAATGTTTTACGTGCCCATGGTTCGGATGGACTGTAAAATGTTGTTATCCGAACAAGCCGCTTGCTTAGCGGTGGTGTCCGTGGTTGTCACCCTATACATCCGAGTTAGATCGGATGTCACATAGAGGCTGAGTTCCTAAATGAATTTCAGGTATCTCTCACATGCGTCACAATAGTTATACAATGTTCATGGGAACTTTGATGGATTCTGTTGATATTTTGAATAACGTGCTATTAGAATGTGGGTGTGAATGTGTAGGTGTGTGGATGATGTGAGTGATCGTATACATGATAAATACTGCAATTGTATCCGGTAAAGAGGGTTAAAAATTTGTAAAAACAGAGAGCCCTAACGACTAAGGTAGTGTATCTTTGTTGGGGGGAGAGACCTGCGTTCGACATGACAAAGAAAAAGGCAAAAAGCAAGCAGTTGGGGCCAGCGGGCTAGAAGGGCAGATAGCCTCCTTGATGACCGTGCCGCTCGGTCTGACCATTCATCTCGGGACTCAGGACCACGGCCTCCCGCGCCCGGCTGCTGCCATTCCCCACGTTACCTTGCCGCGGGGAGCACTCTGGCGGTCTGGGCTGGCAGCCGACGTAGTACCAGCCCGTCGCGCAGGCACAGCGGACGCGGCAGTCCACACGCCACACGGTGGTCGGACCCGAGGCATGGCCTCTCTCGTTCGATGGGAAACACCCGGCTCGGCTCGCTCGACCCTGCCGAAGTCGGTCTGCGCCCCGCCGCTCCGGGCTCTCTGCCTCGAGACATGGCGCGGCCGGCGCGTTTTCTGGCTCACAGTTTTCTCACTCGTGATGCCAGGCCGGTCGCGTCGCCGTCGCTCCGTTGGTTTCGTGAGGAAAGGGAACGAGTGTCGGCAAAACCTTCTGCCTCTCCCGTCGTTCAGGTTCAGCTGCACGCCGGTCCTCTGCTGTCGCGGCATGTGCCCTCTCCTAGTGCTCTCTGCTTCACTGGAGTATTATAATACGGACGGGATCGCTGTCCCCATGTGCTCCGCGGATCTAGTGCAGCTAACCACCGGTTAGGGTACATGACCACGCCCATGGAGAAGCAGCCACCTCATCCGTTCGTTCGTCGGTTTCAGATCCCAATGAATGAACCCACCACATCTTCGATCAACTAAACCACATGCTGTGTCTGACAGTGCGCACGCTCTGCTCAACAGAGTAGAATGCCTTGCCTGGGCAGCACTCTGCTGCCGTTTTGCCGTTCAGGTTAATCGGCCATGTGATGATGGTCGGCACGGTTCGGGGTTGCTTGCTCTGGTCCTTGAGCTTACTTTGGTCGTGGTGGTCCTACACGAACCCGGCCGCGCGGTGTAAAAGCAGATGATTCCAGCATGGGTCACCCATGTCCGCGCATCCACCGGCGCCTCACATGCCCGTCCCCGTCTCGGCTCCCGCCATTACTGCTCGCACCACCCGCTGGACATGCCACAACTGCCGCCGCCGTCCACTGCGCTCCGTTTTCCACCCCCCGTACCGCCGCCTGGCCTATATAAATCCGGCCTCGGGAGCCCTCAGTCTCCTCCTCCCAAACACCTCGCCTCCCTTCTGAAGCGCTGCTTCCGCAGTTCCACCTCCAGCTTTTCTTGGTGCTGCGGTGGCGATGGCGAAGGCTGGCAAGGTGTCCGCGACCGTCCTGCTGCTGGCGTTCCTCCTCCTCGCCGTCGCCTGCTTCCCCGCGGTATGTTAGCTCATTCATCTCCAGGCCTCAGGCTTCTGCATCCATCCGTGCAGTGCGCACTCTACTGCAGCGCACTAATCAACCGATCTTTCTCTGATGACCGCAGGAGGCCAGGGGAGGAGGCGTCCCTGGAGGCGGGAACCTCAAGCCATGGGGTACGTAACCGACTGCTCCCCTCATTCGATCCGCCGACGAGTGCTAGCTGCGTCGTGTTCCAATCTGAACGTTTGTCAACTTCGCGTTGCCCACTGACGACGACGTTTGTGCGCAGAGTGCTCGCCGCAGTGCGCGCGCCGGTGCGGGAACACGCAGTACAAGAAGGCGTGCCTGACCTTCTGCAACAAGTGCTGCGCCAAGTGCCTGTGCGTGCCACCGGGGTACTACGGCAACAAGGGCGCCTGCCCCTGCTACAACAACTGGAAGACCAAGGAAGGAGGCCCAAAGTGCCCCTAGACCCCCGGCTCCCCCAACCTGCTGCATTCCTCGATCTACTGCGCACCAAGACCACCACCTCTTGATCCGTCACTGTTCTTCGTGAATTTAGTTTTTTTAGTACTAGTAGTAGTGCGTTGGTCTGGGACCATCGTTGCCAGATCTGGAATGCTACTGTTGGTGAGAGTTCGAGAGAGAAGATTCCTAAGGTGGATCCCCTTTCAATTGAGCTGTACTACTCTGTTTAGGAGTCGATTAAATTATCCTCCGGACTGGAGTACCCGAATGGGTAATGTCAAACTTAATATTACTATTAATGTGGAATGTCAAACTTAATCTTACTATTTGCAGTTAATGGGGAATGTCAAACTTAATCTTGCTATTTTCAGTAATTAGAGGTCGTCTCTGAGTGGTCTGTTCAGTTACTTTTTGGTGGAGTGATACATCGACGAGCTTGAACTTCTGGCGTTTCAGTTACGACAGTTTGAGCGTCAAAACTGAGACGGCGGATTGGGCATTCATCATGGTCTGGGTTGGGCCGTAGACCAGCGACGAACTCTACGTTCAACTGGGCTGGGATGATAACACCATTCTATTTGATGTCATGTCATCTTCGACTTTGGTTTGGTCTCTCTGTTCATCTCGCATGGCCGGCGAGCCCTATCGTAGTACAGTGCACCGCCTGACCATGACGGACTTCGAGGTCGCATCTCCCAGGGCGTCGTCGTCCGGTGGTAGTCCAGCTGCCGCACCATGCTACAATTGAGCTTCATAGGGACGACGTGCGCCACACTGGACGGTATTAGGAGTGGACTCGCAGATTTTTTTTTCAGTAGCAATTTTGTGCTGGGGAGATGGCGGGGGGTTGTAGCGAACGGGCAAATGGCTTAGCTGCTCCAGTACGCCTGTGCGGCGTCTAAAACCACTCGGACCTGGGCAGCTCCAGTCCAGTAGCCTCTTGAGTATGCGGGTGCGCACGGTCTATACATCTACTCAATTTTACAGATGAGAGAGAAACTCGGACTCCAATATATTTGAGTGAGCTAAATTGTACTTCTTCCACACCATTACCTCCTTGGATAAAGGCTGCTCGGTCTGCATAAATAGGCCAACCAACGGACGCTATGGCTCTAGGCTCACACACCTCGTTTCACTTCGGCCCAACATTGCAACCAGACCCACTTCGGCCCAGCACACGTTCCCTTATTTCTTTTCTAGCAACGGGAGACCCCATCGTGCCAAGGATAACCTTTGCATCTACCTTTTTCAAGAAAAAATCCTTTCAGCATCCCTCAATTCTTAGCAAAGTCCGATTTTCCTCTCTCAGTTACAAAATCGGGTATTGGTACTCCTTAAACTGATAAAACATTTTTGTCATAATCGATTTCCAAAACGTGAAACCAAACGTAATCTACATGTATGTCAGAATCGGTTTAATCATACATGTAGGACCAATAGTAATAAATAGTTATATATCGAATATAAACAACATTCATAGCTTAAAATAAATTTCAGATAGTAGCGCTGCAGCGAAAGAGAGAAAACTTGTAGGGCCATCCACAGGCAAATAGACTGGCAGCTACGTGACCTTCTTCACACCTTCTTTATTTGATCTTCTTTTCACTAAAAAACATTTATAATAAATAAAAAAACAGCTGAGTACATAGTGTACTCAGCACGTGTGGAAAAATATGCATGATATGAGCCAAGAATCAAGTAAGGCCAACTCGGTTATGCACTAAGCAACCTATCCTTAGTCTTATTAAGCAATTTACTTACTAGATGAATATCCCAAAAACCCCAAACAAGTATCCAAGTATCTCCAAGTGCAACTGTATCCATCTCCCAAAAATCACAAATCACATCCCAAAACCACTAAGCCAATCCAAACTCATTCTAATCATGAGAGAGTTACTAACCCGCTCTTGATCGTGAGCACGACTGTCTAGACAGTTTTGACTCTGTAGAGTTTGTACCGCTTTACTCACAAGTCGTGATTTCGTCCCGTGTCGCAAGGTAGACTAAATCTCCCCTTTTGTCCGTGGTAGCTAGCCACATTTCACACTTCCTGGGTGTGTGGCCAAGAGATCACGATAAGGCCTTTACAAAAGGAATCCCGAGCCCACTGAGGTTTCATCCCTACGATATTCTGGAGTCCATTTTACCTCCGCCGTAGTGTCCCCCTCTTGAGCCTTGCGGATCCCAGACAGTCCTGCCGACTCCCATTCCCCGCAGCTACCAAACACTCACACTACATCGGGAATACACCTAATTACTTGGTCACTCTGTCACATACCAGTTCTTGTGGTAGCACGGCCTAGTTCACGAAGTCCCACGAATCGATCCTTAGAATCTACGCAGGCACTAACCACCAGCCCAAGTCTCATGCACACGACACCAACCGCGTACCAACCAGCCTGGTAGATTCCTGTCTCTACTCTCCATATATATACCAGATGTAGCACCACAACAACATCCTCAATGATCATGATAATAACATTAATGTAAATTACTCACACATCCCATCATCTAACCAGGGTTAAACTTGAGTAAACGATAAAGAGTAAATCCCAACCATCCCTACCAAGGCTACAAGGAATAATATGAAAATTCTAATAAACACACCTAGCTTGGGATTCAAATTTAAAGACATGCATGCAATTCTATCTAGAATTCCTAAATAGGAGCAAAGTGGTGAAGGACACTTGCCTCTCGAGAAGTGCTGCTGCTCGGGGTCGTTGAAGTCTTGGGCTTGCAGGTCGAACATTGGCTCAGGAGTTGATTCCATCCACGCCATCGCAAGTAAAAAGAAAGTAACAAGGAAATGTATGACAAAAACTATCCCACACACTAACGGAGTAAGAAAAACTCACATTTCTTTATTTTCTAGTGCACATTTCCTAAGCCTTGATAATTCTTCATACCCATGAATGGTTTCACTATGCATTTTTAGTACTAGCCTACATGTGTGTAAGTGTTCTATGTAAAAACAATATTTATTAAGATCCTAGATACAATTTCAGCATGTTGTGGAGGTAATTAAGTCATTTTCATCACTAATTATTCACTAAAACCAAATTTCGGCACTGGTGCAGGATTATTTCTTATTTCAGCAAGCTAACAGGGGCTAAAATGGAATTACAACACTATGGAAAGGTTAAAAATACGAATTCAGCCAACTATAGGGGCTTTTGGTAGTTATCAGCATGGACAAGGGCCTATTTGTTAAATTTCCGAAAGCATCATGGCTAAAAATACTAAAAAGATTGTTCCAGGGGTTTTAAATGTAAATTTTCAGAATGGTACAGGGATAAAATGTTAACTACAGATTATTGCAGGGCAATAGGGTCATTTCAGCAAGTATTCAGGGGTTAGAATGCTAGATCTGATTATGGCAAGGGCTAGTTTGGCATAAAAAATCATGCGCGAGTGTTTTTGGTGATATCAACACTGTCCAGGGGTGTAAGTGTATATTTCCAACATGTACAAGGTGTGGAGAGGTCAAATCAGAATACTACAGGGGCCCTTTTGCCAAAAACAGAAAATCCAGGGACTTATAATGCTAATTTCAGAAGGTTCTCGGGGCTGAACATGAATTATAGAGGGTCCTAGGGGCTTTTATGTGAATCCAGAGGGTCTAGGGGTCTTTTGATAAATTTCCTAACTGATATAGGGGTAAAAGTGCTAAAACAGGAGGTCATGAGGGTCTAAAGGCCATTATGTGTTAAACTCCTGGATTTTCAGAGAGTTCACGGTCGATCCTACAAAATCTCAAGCCATTTGCGGGAATTCGAAGGACTCCAAGGGTCTTTGCGCAAAAGGGGCCGCGGGAAAATGAGGGATTTAAGATGGACCATTGGATCGAAACCCGACGGCAGCGGGGATTTTAAATCCTGAAGGGGTATCGCACGTTCTCATCTCAGCCATTGGCTGAGATTGAACGGCTCGGGTGGACCCCGGTCGATTCCCGGTCGCCGACGGTGAGCCCGAGCGGCGGCGCTCTAGGAACGCGTCCCAAATCTCGCTGGCCTTTGGCCGATCTTCAACTACAAGCTTTCCTACGCACAAACTAGCACTAGAAAAGCATGAGGGAAATCGGTGGGGACTCACCTAGGTGTATCCCGTGGCTCGAAACGGTGTGGAGGGGTGCTCGTGACGGGAGACGACGGCGAACTTCTTCGGCCTTCGCCGGGATCGGGGTAGGAGCGGTGTTCCTTCGCATTCTTTGGGACTAGGAGACTCCCTGGTGCAAGGCGAAAACGCTGGTGTGGTCAGCGCGAGAGGAAAACACGCGGAGATGGTGGTACGACGTGAGGTGCGAGAGGAAATCACTGGAGCTCACAGAGTTGAGACTTTGATCTGCGATCAGTGTTGGGAAACTCCCTGGTTGGCTCACCGGAGTCCCTGTGAAGTGGATGGGTGCATTAGTTTGTCGGATTGAGAAGAGAAGAAGGGAAATCGCGAGGGCGGCGGCTCACCGGGTAGAGTGGCGGCGTAGCGCTTGGCGGTGGCCGTTCTTGCGCTTGAACCACGGCTCGACGCTCTTGTATTGGCTGTAGAAGTTGGTCATATCCACGACGAGGTCCTTGACGACGAACATATGGGGCAGTAGCAAGATGGTGGAGGCCGACGACGCGGCAGAGATCTTGGCGAGGCAGGCAAAGCCGCGAGGGAAGAAACCGCGTCAAGGTCGGTCTCAGCAAGCATGTAGGGCGCCTCTTCCGTGGTGTAGTCATAGGTGATGCAGCCGCTCCGCTTATGGGTTCGCTCGACCATCGCGGCGTTGAACTCGCTCTGCTACTTCACGTCATAGAGGGAGTCGAAGTAGATGAGCTTGAGGAGATCCTGGATAGACAAATCTGAGTCAGCGAACAATGAAGCGGCGGAAGGCTCATGCATGGGAGGAGAGCTCCTCGACAACGGCAAAGGCGGGCAGGGTGCAGAGGCGCTCGAGCTCTTCTACGAGCATGACGACGAAGTCGAGGATGTGGCGGCCGAGACGAGCGCCGCGATGGGGTTGTTGGTCCTAGCAGGAGATCTTGGGCCCAAGCGCGTACTTCTCCACGGCGGTCGCGTAGACGCTGGGGCCTCCTTGGCGGGGAGCGCGGTGACGTTGAAGCTCTCGGCGTTGCTGAACCGAGCGCCCTCGTCGGGGTCCATGTCGGAGAGCGAGGGCGGAGTGGAGCGGGCCCGACGCCATTGAGGAGAGCTGGAGGAAGAGGTTAAGCGCAACGCCGGGGGCAGCGGCAATGGCGGCCGCTGGTCGAAGGAGAGGCAGTAGTTGGGGCTCCAAAGGAGGAGGCAACTCTGTGGGGGACGGGAGGCGACGGCGAGGCGATGCGCTGGGTGGAGGGCGAGCAGGAGCGAGCGGTGGGGCAAGCCCGGGGAGGAGGCGGGTGAGCAGCGAGGCACGGTGGTGGGGGCTCACCGGTGTCGGGTGCGCGGGGTGAGGCGGCCGTGGGGAGAGGCGGGGCTAGGGCCCGAGCGGGCGGGGGCGGCGCCGTGGTCGGGGGAGGTGATCCGCTTGGGGGGTGCTGGAAGGCATGGGGCGGCGCGGTGGGTTGTAAGTGGGAGGGTGCGCGCGAGCCGCTGAAGGGGAGTAGGGAGGAAGAGGGCATGGATCCGGCTAGGGTATGATCAACAAAGTGAGTATGATAGTTGGGCCCCACCTTTCAGCGAGAGGAGGGGAATCCAATGCTGCGGGTTGGGCTGGGTGAAGAATTGGGCTGCCTAAGGTGGTAGGATTTTGGCCCAAGTTGTTGGCTCTTAGTTTTTTTTGTTCTCTTCATTTGTATCTCCAGTTTAATTTCTCATGTTTCCAACTCAAATTCAAATTTCAAGCAAGTTTCTTGCATGTTTTAGTGTCCAAAATTTTTCATTAGCATAGTTGAGAAGTTGGGTGTTACAATTTGATTTTTCCCACGACTGTTTCGGATGGCGGTTTTCTTCATGTGGCGCACATGTGACGATGGCGAACACACATTAAATGACATGTCATATTATCCTAATTAGGAATTTAAAAGTGTACATTCAGGGGGTTTAAAAATAATAAGGATTTTTATAGTCGTGGAATAGTCTACGAACAACTTTTGTTTTTGGGAGTATATACAAATGGAATGAGACGATGTCCTCCTCATTGATGAACCAACAAATGTTTAAATCGATCGGTATGGCTCCTCTCCTGGTAGACAACGAAGCACTTCTCGTCTCGTAGATCAAAAGTGATCTGGCACCACGCTAAGGACCCAAAATAGTACCGCAAGTAGTAGCAACAACCGTCCATGCACTACAGGAAAAGTGACCATTGACGACAGCCAAATTTATTGACAACGGGGCTTCGTCTTTTAATTAATTACGATGGCTAGATACACCCATCGTCAATAATGTTGTAATTGACGACAGCTAACCTAGTACCGTCGTCAATAAACTTAAAGACGACGGTGGCCGTCGTCTATAACGATCGTCGTCAAATTTGGCCAAGATCCGGCCCCACTCGAGGCGTTATTGACGAAGGGGAGACACAACCGTCGTCAATAAGCTACTTATTGACGACGGTGAGGAACTACCATCATCAATAGGCCCGTTATACTCCCGAGCGCGGCCGGGAGGCGGCATTCTCTCCCGCCCGCGCGGCCTCCCAACTCCGCACGCTTCGCCATCGCCGGTCTCCGACTCCCCGTGGGCCGCCTCCCGACTCGCCGTCGCCGGTCTTCGCCGCCCCGTCTCCGGTCGCTGCCTCCCAAGGTACGCCCTCCTCCTCGCCGCCCCTCTACGTCGCCACGCAGCCGGCCCCTGCCGCCCCTTTCCACCGCCGGCCACCCCCGCCGCACCTCTGCGTCGTCGCGTCGCTGGCCGCCCCCACCGCCATGCCGTCGGCCGCCCCTGCCACCCCTCTCCGCCCCCGCTTGGTCCGGGCCCCCGTCCCGCCCCGCTGCCCCTCCGCCCCAGCCCCCCTCCTGCCACGCTGCCCTCGCCGCCCCTCTCAGCCGCCGTGCCGCCGGCTACCCCCACCAAACCGCGCCACCACGGCCCCCCTCCCGCCCCGCGGCAGCCCCCGCCGCCCCTTCCGCCCCCGTGACGCCCCGACCCCCCTCCCGCACCGCTGCCCTGCCACCACGGCCCCCTCCTGCCCCGCTACCCGCACCGCCCCTCTCTGCCGCCGGCCGCCCCCGCCACCCCGCGCCGCCACGGCCCCCCTCCCGCCCCGCTGCACCGCCGCCTCGACCCACCTCCCGCCCGTCTGCCCCCGCCGCCCCTCTCCCCCCCACCCCTGACGCCTTTGTGGATTCCAAATTTTCCTCAGCTGAAGACAACAGCCGGCCGGAGGACCTGCCCGCACCAGCAGACAAGGGCGGAGCATAGTGTAGGGCATGGCCCCCCTAGTTTTGAAGTTTTCCTTTGATAAGCAGTGGTTGTTTAGGGCTATTTGCTGTATTTTCCTCTTAACTATTGTACTGCCTCCCCTCCCCAGTGTTCACCCTGGAAAGCTCTGCCACTTCCATCAGATGTTTAGGTTGTATCGTTCTCCCATGTTATGCTAGCTGTTAGGGCTCCTTAGTTTATCCCTGATTGATCTGCTCTTCCATGATTAGTGGACTGCAAGGTACTTTAGAAAAATGATGCTGGCAGCCCCCTGCAACAAGTGCATCGTTATGTCATCATTTTGGATTAGCAAATGAGGCTTTTTTGATGCGTAATGGAACTCCAAGAGTCAAGATCATCAGATCCAGCAAGATGATATGTTGGCAGCACTCAGACATAATCATAAGATGCATGTGCTCTGCTGTTTTGACTTTTCCTTCGTCATACCCCCTAGATTATATAATCTAGTTTATTAGTGCTAAATTATACAGTATAAGCTAGCTTATTAGTGCTAGATTATATAAGCTAGCTTACATAAGTTTTTTTATAATTAGTTTACATAATTAAGTTGATGTACAATAAGCTGGTGAGGTTGGTTGGCAATCTAGACTATAAGCTTGCGGTTTACTGGTTTGGAGAACAAAATACATGTAACCTAGATTATAAGCTGATAAAAAATCTACTTTGAGACAACGTATGGGATTATGATAATCTAGAAATCTATAGCATAAAATGATTGTATCATCTAGTTGCTTATTTCAACCTAGAATGAAATAAACAAGATTATATAATCTAGAGTAGTTTAGATGATATTGTTGTTTATATGATTATGTTGTTTACATGATTATGTTTCTTTTATTATATTGTTTAGGTTAATTGCTTATGTTTTTCAGTGATTACTTAATATATGTAAGTAAACGGGTTTGGGGCATGCCCGGCCCGGCATGGTCTGACCCAAAACGGCACATACGTATTAAATGTGTTCGTGCCGTATAGACAGTTGTAGTCGTAATGTATGCGTCGAGATGGCACAGAAGCGAACGACGATGGCGTGGACATCAACCACCCGCGCTTTGATGGACGGTGGAAGCAACCTCTACTCCAAGTGACGGAGCGGTAGATGACTCTACTCCAATTCCTGCAATGGAGGCTCTACTCAATTCCTGTCGCGGACGACTCTACGTTAAAGTCGGCATTGAGTCGAACTCTATGCCTTCCGTTCTCTTGCTTAATTCTAACTTGTAATGACTTTATTTAGTCAAATACGTATTTTTAAACTCCTATGTCTAACTATACATGCACATTACAGAAATTGGCGATGCAGGCTCAATAAACTCCATTCCCCCAGCATCCGACGTTTGGACGACAGCGCGAGGACGACTTCCTAGACTCTGGTGGCAGCGGTCGGGGTAGCGTTGGGTAGTGACATGCGTATAGTGTTTTAATGAATGTGATATTTTTGTTTTGATGCTAGTGTGATCTGGCCATCGAGCCAGGGCTGACCTCGAATCCAGGGCAACCTTTTCTATTTTTTAAAACTGCAATCCTTATTGACGACGTTTTTTGGTACTTAGCCGTCGTCAATAAGCTATAATAATTAACGACGACCAGCACAACCATCATCAATAAGCCACAATAATTGATGACGGCCAGCACAGCCATCGTCAATAAGCCACAATTATAGACGACGACCATCTATATCGTCGTCTATAATAGACCTTATTGATGACGGCCAACTGTTGGTCGTCGTCTATAAGCTTCTTGAACAGCCATGTGGCTCACCAAACTTATAGACGACAGCTAGTTTTAGCCGTCATCAATAAGTTTATTGGCGACGGTTACCGTCGTCAATAAACTTATTGACGACTAATTATCGACGACGGCCAGAAACTGTCGTCTATAACCCTTTACCGTCGTCAATAAGTTATTGACGACGGTAGTAACCTCCTTATAGATGACGGTTTTTTGCTGTCATCTATTTTCGCGATTCTTGTAGTGATGTGTTGAGATCAACATTGAGACCTATGACTCGTAATAAATAAGTTTACAGTCCAAAAACAATTCCAAGATAGTCAATAACAACCTTGTTGCGCATGTGCACTTGGAAGGCCATTTCCCCTGCCGGATCCGTCCAGGGGGGGGGTGTCCCTCGACCTCGCGAGGTCCCCGGCTGCATGTTTTCAAATCTATGCATCTTCTTCCTCATTTTTTCTTGATTTTTTCTTATTTTTCCTTTCTTGATTTTTTTTCATTTTTGTGACTGTTTTGTTTTTGGGGATTTTTATCCCTGGGTTACCAAATGAATAATCAGAGAGGCAATGGAACACCGTGGGAATAGGAGGGGATAGAGAATATCTGGGAAGGGATTTCCTCCCATGGGTTAGATCCCCTTGCTGCCAAATTAGGCCTTAATGAGTTCTGCTGATCTGGAGCGAGAACCAGCTGAACACATCATATTGAGGACTAAAGAATGGAGGGAGTGGAAGCACGCGTGTTCGAGAGAGACTATGACAATATACTGGATAACCTGTCATTTCTTCTCCAACTCATGCCTTTTCACATCAATTCCCAACATTTCTTATCTAACTCCTGCTTCCTCACCTCCTTCTCATTTTGGTGTCGGTTGCAATGCAAGCACATCTTTTCTTCTCTTACTCATCTGATTTTCTCTAGCTAAAAGAGTGTAATTTGCTGTTAGCAAAGAAAAAATGCAAGTATTTGAGATTGAGGGCTCCACACAGAGGTGTATCCCTGGAGAACAAATTGTCATACTGAACAATCTTTTTTTAATATATATTCTTAAATTTCTATAGACTCAATAGTTCTTCATCTGCTCAACCATTACGTTCCCCGTTCTGATATTAAATCTAGATTGCGATCACAAGCCCCACTATCAGTTGTAATGGACAGAAAAGTTCGAAGTCCAAAACATCAAGCTCGCCAACGAGACATCACATGCACGTGACGTACATAGGCACGCTGCGACGCATCTGACGTCACCCAAACGTAGCGATGGACAATGTTCTAGCGCACATATGTGGAGCATATAATTTGGGAACACTAGAATGTAAATAGCTCTTTCGTGTAATTGTACAAAAATAAAAAATCTATTCTAGACCACAGATCTATATTTACAGTTAAACCATTTCACTTCCATATTATATTTTTAAATTATGTTGCCTGGTGAGAGAGTTTAAGTGTAAAAATACAACAACTATAAGATATCGATTATATGGTATAGGAGAGATTTTTGCACAATTTGCCGCGGCGCTTATCGCGGATCGGGTCGGCCCCTGATGACAGCAGCAGCGTCAACGGAGCGCGATTGGATGCGCAGCGCGTGGCGCTCGAGGCGTCGACCTCGACCAGGGTTGTGCGGTCAACTTAACACTCGTATGTCACCAGCACCAGCACTCGCACAGGTCTGACTTCTCTAGTACTGTAACTCCGTAGTTGGCTAGCTGCGTCTGCGTTTGCTGCAGGCGCTGTCGGTGGCGAAGTGAAGGAGAAAGGAAAAAAATGCACCTGTCGGGCGGCTAGCTAATTAAGCTCGTCTTTGGTCAGAACTTCATAAGCCTGCCCAACGTGTCAGCACGTGCGGGGTTCACTCTATCTAGTGCCTGTGCGAGGAACCACGAGCTCCTCCTAGCTTAGATCGACACGGCACCGGGGAGACTCGAGAGGAGAGTGTGCATTGTGCTGTATAAAACCCAGACGACCATGCCTCGCTTTCCTGCAAGCAGTGTGCTAACAATTAAGCGAGCAAAACAACAGGAAGCTTTGTGCGCACGAGAGGATAAGAGACTTCGATGGCGGCCCGGGGAAGAGGCAGTGCAGTGGTCGTCGCCGTCCTGTGCCTGTGCCTGTGCGCGGCGTCGCCCGCCGAGGCGGGGACGACGTACGTGGTGGGAGACGGCGCCGGGTGGTCGCGTCACCTCGAGACCTGGTGGCTCGCCGGCAAGACCTTCCGCGCCGGCGACGTGCTCGGTACGTGCGTGCATACTACGCACACACGCGCTCTCTCACGCCTTCTTCACCAACGTGCGCGCTGACCACGTGTCTAACCCGTACCGCGTGCGTGCAGTGTTCAACTACGACAGGGAGAAGCACGACGTGGCGTGGGTGAGTAGGGGCGGGTACCGGAGGTGCGCCGTGTCGCCGCGGGGCCGCGCGCCGGTGCTCACCTCAGGCCACGACAGCGTCACGCTGCCCAAGGGCACGCACTACTTCATCTGCGCCAAGCCGGGGCACTGCGCCGCCGGCATGAAGCTCGCCGTCACGGCCTACTGATCCGTCGATCGGTCGCCCGGAGTCGGGGTCCCGCTCCCACCCTGTGCGCCGATCCAACCGAAATCGTTGGATCCATGCTGGCTGGGTGAAGGTGTGTAGCGTCGGTGCCGTGGGTGCGTGTGGGTTGCATTGGGCCGGCGCGGCGGATGTATCATGTCGTCAAGATTGCATGTCTAGTAAATGCACAACGTCTACGTGAAGTTCGGCTACAATCAGAAATTTATGGTTCCGCACTGATAATTTTTACAGCGTCATATTTTTTTCGTAATGATCATTATCACAGAACGGAAATTTTCTGTGGGTCTGAAACCGTCACAAAAATAATTCCTATAGGTCAATCGTTGCGCGAAAATCACACACTAATTTAGCACCACGGAAATCCTTTTTATTTTCGTGTGGCGGTTGGCCCACAGGAAATTTTTTAATGAGAGCAATTCCTAGCGGTAGTGGTCTGAACAAAAAATGAGGGGTCGCCGGATTTGTATCTTTCATGACGCTTTTTCTTTCTTTTGCCTACACGCCCAGGAAAATTCAAGGATCTGGTAGTTGATGTCTGAAAGACAAAAAGAAAATGACAAAGGAGTGGGGCAATTTTCAT
Source organism: Neostapfia colusana (assembly GCA_030760725.1). Lineage (NCBI taxonomy): Eukaryota > Viridiplantae > Streptophyta > Magnoliopsida > Poales > Poaceae > Neostapfia > Neostapfia colusana. The sequence continues at coordinate 49,763,139 of JASWHV010000020.1, forward strand.
TGACAATATGTGTGTATTGTGGTTGACTATGAATAGCCACTCTGGCATTCTGCGGTGATCTCAACGCCGGATTCTGAAGGTTTGAAGCTCCCTTGCGGTCGCGACTTGGTGGCACATGGGGCGGGCGGTTCAGGATTGTGGTGGCAGCAGCGCGTGAGGAGGCCGAAAGAGATGGAGTTGTAGGTTGAAGATGATGTTCTGTGCGAGCAAGGCCATCCCTCTTATCCTTACTCTTCCAGCACCCCCCCCCAAAAAAAAAGAAACCACCGAAACCCCTAGACGCGTAGCAACAAAGCCGAAGTAGCTAGCCACCGATCATAAGACCACATGACTTATTTACCCTCGCCGATCCTTTTTATTTTGACGATTTAGTTTAAAAATAAACTAATCAGAGTTAAATAAAAAAGGAACGGAGGGGTAATTTGTATTGCTCAGTATATTGATCATATTTGTAAGTATTGATAATTATTTGTATATATTAATCATCAGATCACATCATCACTGTCATCAGACCACTCAACAACCAAGTACTGTTCCATATCTCGTAACGTTAAACGTTTCACGGGCCTTGGCCATGTTGTACATCGGTTCTTAATTTGTGGTTCGGTGTGCATGCTTGATAAAGGATTTACTCCCTTCTTGATTTTATTTTCTGAAGTTGGTTAGTTTATTTTTTAAACTAACTAGCTTAAATAAACGAAATGGATATTAAGGAAATCTAGGTTTTCTCTCGGGACTAATGATAAGTTAGCCGTGCTTCGAACCACCCTCAGGGATAAGTCTTATCTAAAAATGGCTTTTTCTCTGGACATCATAATATGTGGGAGTCTTCCGCATGAGCTACGCTCTTTTTATCCCTGCATGTCACCTACACGTGGATCCGCAGCACAATGTCAAACAACCAACCAACATGCAAGATGCCAATCCTTCAGAGTTGACTTTCTATATATACAGAGCTACTCATTCCGCGACTGCATATATATCGTCAAAGCGAAGGTGCACGAAAACGAAATAACGCTCTGCGGGGTCGTACATTGTCTGAACAAAAGTATTGGGAAGATCCACTGCTATGCATGTGCCAGAGGCCTGTATGTGGTGCGCGGCAGTGGATGGGCGTTGTAATCTAACAAAAATATTGGGAAGATCCAAACAGAGATGCAAGCTGGATGATCCAAAAGCCCGCTCAATTGTGTCGCAAGGCCAAAAAAAACTCAGCGTAATCCTTTATCAGCTGAAAACAGTTTTAATCGTGTCACTAAGTCGAACTAGAACTGAGCCCTCGATTTAGACAGCCCCCAATTAAAATGACAACAATTAGTAGGAGCATCTGTTTTATATTAAGCTCTATGGTTGAATAGGAATGATATGATGTTTGATAAAACTTTAACTAAAATTTATATGTAGATATTACACATAGGAATTTATTGGTTGTGTTTCTAAGCATAATTGCAGCGGAATGAAGACGACAAAGTCATGATCCAGGATGCACGTCGAATTCGAGGCCATATGCATTTTTATCAACCATGCATGGAGACTTAAGTAATAGGCGGTCCTCAATAAGCTTATTATCCATTAACTATTTGGCGTAATACGGTCCTTTATTTCCTTTAGATGTAATGTGGAGCAGACTGACGTGCTACCGAATTTTGTAACAATGTGGCCATAATCTCTTTTTGAGACAAAGGTTGGGTACTGTTTCCTCATTATCTAAAAAGTTTAACAGCCCGACCTGGAAATGAGCTACATCACCGTGGCATATCCAACTCGAACTCATACAAGCTAGAGTAGGACATATTTATCCGCAGGAGTACATTAATTTATTTCTGCTCAACGTAAAACACATGACTTAGTATTGCAATTCCAAAAAAAACGCTGGCTGAACCCTCATGTTGGTGGATTCGCTAAGCTTGTGCACGGCAACAGTCCAGTAGACAACATAGTAAACTTCTCTGTTAGCGAACAGGCATTGAACACGGCACTAACCAGTTCGAAACTCGGCATTAAGGTAAAAAGGTGGCGACCATTATCAGTAAGAAGCCAGGAAACCACAACAACCGTCAGGCTCTCCTGAATCCTTAACGTCAGCTGCAAATCCCCTCTGCATAGAGAATCAAATGGTATGTTCTTCCCACCCAGTCAAGACAGCCGAACAAATGAGAACGACAACGAGAAGCCATGGATGCTATTATCAAACCTGAAGCTCCAAAATGTTGTCAAGCACAAACGCAAGTTATGCATAAAGATTTCAGGAAGAATAGTTCAAAGTGGAACATGACAATCGGACATGGGTTCCTCAGTAGGACCAATTCAAGGCCAATCCTGACAGGAAACAACATACACCATTTCAGTGCAGGTGGCAACAAAACAGCAACAGCTATTCAGTTTGAGACAGGATGTTAAAGCAATTTAACTATGTAATGTGTTCATACTGATACAGCATCCTTGTAGTGCTATAAAATATCAAGTGTCAAGGGTCGAGACACGCACCTAGGCACCTTGATATTACCATCTTGCTTGCACAAACCACAATCTGCACGGTCCATTAACGGCATGTCGGGGGAGTGGTCAGTCGGGCTTTTCGGCTGCTTTGGAGATGTCCGCACCTGTATGAAAGCTTAGCTTCTTTGTTCTTCTCGAGCTTCCTGCACTTGTATCAGAACAATACATGTTTTGTAATTTCCCCATGTTGCAGGTTGCTTGACTTGCTGGTGCCCCTGTGTCACATTTGGCCGTATTGCTGGGATTGTGGACAGAGGCTCTACATGTACGAGTTTTGCTCTACGAAGTTTCTTCGATGCATGCACAAAACTACCAATCTCCTTGACTGATCTCCCCTCCTTGTTTCCAGCCTGCTGCATGAATGGGACCTTGTATGTGTTACTACTGACAGTAGGTTGCCAGTGGTTATATACTTGTAGCAAACGCTCCTCAATGCGACAGCAGTACAACTTACAAGAATCACCCTGCTTGGACTGCTGCGTCCATTATTGTTGCGACACTTGTGCGCTGTGCCAGGAGTACAAAGAGCTGGAGAAACGTGGCTTCGATATGTCCAAGGGTATGGCTCCTGTTGAAATATAAGTGAATTGCTCACCCTTCCTCATCAGCTTAAGCTTTTGGGGTCAACCGGTCGGTGCATAGTAGCTTAACATGGTATCAAAGCCGGATGTCTCGAGTTCGAATCCTGGCGGACGCGATTTATTAAATAAATTGCAGCCGACTCCTATTCCACGTTTGCGGCCCGAGGGAGCCTGCACGTGAGGGGAGTGTTAAAATATAAGTGAATTCCCCACCCTTCCTCATCAGCTTAAGCTTTTGGGGTCAACTGGTCGGTGCATAGTAGCTTAACAGCTCCCTCCCATTGAAAGAAAATAGATGGATGCTAAGACAAATCTTGATAGCTAAATCATATCATCATCTTCAACATTCCTTTTGTAGGATGGGAAGGCAGTAACAAGATGGTGGGTTGCGTACAAGGGATGAGACCACCACGGAAGCAATCAATGTGCTTGTAGGCCAGAGCTCCGGAGTATGCTAGGCACGACAACAAGCACTTCCTTCAGGGTAGTTATGTTCTTAAAGCTACAACCCCCCTAGTTTTCCAAGTCTTCCAATAAGTCAAGAAAGGACAGGGTTAAGAACTTTACATTTGTGTTTGGAATGATGATATTATGTTTCCTTCTAGCTGTCAGCTGCATCGAGTTCGCTTTAGTTTCTTACAGTTATGTAAAGCAGGCAAATATATTTTGTGATTTGCTACTTGATGATGGTGGTAAATTGTATTATATCTGTGTTCCATCGCATATATATTCCATTTCGGATCATTAAACTTTATAAGCTCATAATGCAAGCACATGACGGCACTACTAAATCCACATTGTCATGATTTCGTACAAAAAGTTGTACGGGTTGCCATATCAGCACTTGAAGCAGGTAAAGTTCTAGCATAATCATAAAAGGTTGGCTAACAGAATCTCATGTTAAAGTATATTGACGAAGCAAGTAAGATTTGGAAGTAACCCCATTGGTGTAAGTTCATAACTCATATGCACAAGAGTGTTCAAATGTGATACTACCATTATAAGAAATGAAAGAAAAGAAAAATGTCACAAAAGAAGAGAAATTGCACCTTTTTACATTCTCATCAAAAATCAGTTTCTTTGGTTGAACATGTTGCTAAGAAAGACAATCCACAAAAGTACAATCATTATCCTGCTGAAAGATCTCATACTTTGCAGAGTTCCTTTGCAGCTACTCAATCAGGAACTCCAAATTGCTAAGTTTGCATCTCATGAGTACTGTCCTCCATGACATGGAAAAATCATGAGTTTGCTCTAATAGATTTCACTAACAAACCACATCGAATCCCAACCATCCAACCATCCCTGTTTACTTCCAGAAAGATGCAGCCTTCCTCTGAGCAACAATGGTTCTCTTATAAAGTAGTACGTGCTTTGATCCAAACGGGTTAAATCATTGGAATTTGGACAAAAAAATAAACTATCTGGCGTTCCTTGAATCATATCATCCTGCTAGCAGTTAATGGGTACCATTCCTTCTGACTGACAGCAACATACTTCTGTACCATTTTGATGTGCAGATAGTTGCAGATCATATAGCATCCATGAGTTAATTGCTTTCACAGATTTATGAAAACAAAAATTGCAGTCATTCTTCTCAGTCAGCAAAACACATGCAGATTATCTTCTCCGCCCACTAAACAACAGCAGGGTAAAAATTTTGGGGGATCACCGGTTACCATCGCCGAACAAAACCTTGTAAAATCTCCTCCTTTCCTCCCTCTTTTCTGCACTAATCAACCGTGCCACTTCTTCATCCCCCAACTCTTCCTCTTTCTTTACCTCAATCTCACCTCTCATCCTCATCTTCTCCAAATTTGCTGCTCGTCTTTGCTGGTTATATTCATGCAGCCCCTCCTGCATTAGTTCCCCAAGCATATTCTTCGCCATCACCATCGGATCCTTCACCTTCAGCTCTGACCCCTCATACCCCTCACGAAGTACCACCGTGTGTATCTTGTACCTATTCGAGACGTAGAAGAGGCAAGGGTTCCGTAGCAGCATCCTAGCCGTGTTCTCCGGCAGCCCAAATTCCCTCCTGAAATGCTCCAGCTTCAAAATTGACATCTTTTTCCACAACGTGAGCGAGAGGAGCTCGTGCACCACGGCCACCGCTCGTTTCTCAGCCTCGGTGTCCGTGGCCGGCACAGCCCACACCTCCGAGTAGGGCGAGATGTAAGGCGTGGAGTTGAACTCCTCCATCTTGACGTGCGACTTGGTCCAGGATGCCGGCAGCGAGCAGGTGAACCGCGGGGCCGAACCGGTCGCCGCGGCGGCGGCCTCGACAGCCGAGACGGCCAGTGAGGGCGCCCACTGGATGAGCTCCAGCTCGGACGCGTTGCGGCGGTGCGGGTACGGGTTGACGAGGCGGAAGAGGTCGGTGTGGGCCGGGAGGAGACGAAGGAGGTAGTCATCGGGAAAGCCAAGCTGGCCCCGCAGCGCGGCGAGCTTGGAGACTTGGAGGCGTCGGCCACGGGCGAGCATGAGCACGCGCGCGAGACGGTCGGCCATGGCCGACTCGGAGGCCGCGACGGCAGCCTCCTCGGCGTCGACGAGCGCCACCATACGCTTGGTGAACCCGAAGTGGGGCTCCTGCTCGCCGCCGTCCTCGGCGTCGGCAGGGAAGACCTCGAAGCAGGAGGGGTACTTGCGGAGCCAGTTGGCGGCGCGGCCCATGAGGTCGAGCGTCTTGAAGCGCGACTGGAGGAAGCGCACGGGCGCCGCGCGGGACGGGAAGCGGAGGAGGAGGCGCTTGATCTGGTTGTTAACCACCCACCGGCGGTTGCGGCGGAGCGCCGCCTCGAGGGCTGGGTCCTTCGGGGACGACCAGCGCGGCATGCTCACCGACGACGCAGGGCGGCGGACGCGGCCCCAGGAAAGGGAGGCGTGGGGATCCGCCGGTAACGGGAATGGGAAACGCGAGGGCGTCGTGGGCTTCTTGTTGGTTGCGCGACTGGGCCGTCTTTGTTCGTAAATGGGCTGAATATCCTTGGTCCAAAATGCCAAAATAGACCCAGAGCCCAACAGATTGGGTCAAAACCGGAGACCTTACCTGGAAATTTGGGTACCCAAATTTTTTGGACACCCAGAATATTTATCCGTATTTTGAATACTGAAAAGTCAAAATTAAAAATTTAAAAAATGTAGACCGAAAACTTGGGGCCCGGTAGGTCGGTCGGAGGACTGAGCGTCCAGCCTAGTCGCCACAACTTCAGGACAATTTGTACAAGATTATGGATCTTGTAATAACTAAATAAATAGATAGTATGTTTCTTTGAATTGAACATTTTGTGATATGCAAGTATGAATGTAAAATTTATTCTTGGCTAGCTCTGAATATCCATGTGCTGCTACACATAAGAAAAGAAAAGCGATCAGCTTCTCTTGACAAAACATTATTCTTCCAAAAACAAAAGCGTTGCTGATCTAAGTAGTAATAAATCATACTTCCTCCGTTTTAAAACAAATAGCGTTTAGAACAAAAAATCTAGTTTAATTTAAACTATATTAGTTATCTTAAATATTATTTAATTCAGAACGGAGAGAGTATAATAGTTTGTATAACTTCTGCAAGTCATCGAATGGGTATATGATTGACGGTCCGACACCCAAACAATACAGATCAGAATATAATTTCTTAAACGGCACCTTCCGGATGAAGCAAAAGCATACAAAACAAGAGAAAATGGAACTCTAATTTTCAGCAAGGTGGATCCCTTTCGCTCGCCACTTGCCCCTTTTTTTTTGAATGTATGGTCGACCTTTGTTCCTGATAGAGATGATGATCACACTCGCGGTTTCGGGTACTGGACGGGTGCACGTGCATGTGGGATTTTCCACTCGCGGGTCTAACCCGCACCCGACCCGACTTGTCGCATGTGCGTTTTGTTTCTACCCGTGGGTAACCGATGCTGAAATAACCTATGTTTGTAATTTTAAAATCAAAATTTTCCTGTAACATATTTGTTCAACGCTTCTCACAATCTTTATAAGCAACTTAATAATTTTTATTGTGTTGCCATTAGAATCGGATAATTTTTTTATACCTTTTATTAAACGTTGTAGTATGTTTATAAAAAAATTAAACCCGATGGACACCCAAAACTTTTCTCGTGTAGAGTGTGGATGTGAATTCTAACGCATGGATGCAGGATTCAAATTTCACCTACAACCTTTTTTTTGTTTCGGGTGGTTTTTTACTCGATCCAAGTCAAACCCGACATATTGCCATCCCTAAAAATCAATGAGCTCCACAAGCTTGTAACAACAATTTGTCAAAATCAAGTCTGTAAACTATTCTTCTTAGCGGAATGACAAACTCGTCCATCATAATGTCAAAGAGTCTGTAAACTACCGCTGCATATAATCTGTTGTACTGCATATGCTCCACAGGCCCACTATCAGCTACTGATATTACATGTGCACTATTGTAGAAAATTTGAACCGGTAAGCTGCCATATGGGAAAAAGAACGGTCAGTGTGACCGATGGACCATGAAGATTGGACGAGCGTCCTTGCCAGCTTGGAGTGTTGCTATCAAATTGGGTGCTGGCAAACGAAGAAGGATTTAAGATTTTGAGTCTACCAACCTCCTGTGGTGGCTCAATTAACTTGGCATACGGAGTATGTCTAAATCCTGGTTAGCCACAAAATTCATGCGCACCAGGTATAGCTCGCCTTGGAACGACGGGGGATTATGGTAGTCTAGCTTTCAGGTCGAGAGGTTCCATTGGTGATCACAACCAGAGGTAGCAAAGGCGGTGACTACTCGTCTACTCCGGTAGCGCTGACACTGAAGGAAGGCAGGAAGCGCGGACTTCATGTATTCGGTTGGCCTGTAGCACCTGAAAAAGGAAGGGGGCAAGAGAAGGAAAGAATAGGGGAAAAGAGGAAAGTCAAAGGGACGAAGAAAAGAAAAAGGAAAGATTAGTGAAAATAGAAGAAGAAAAGAGGAAATGAGAGAAAAAGAGGGGGAAATAAAAGGGTACTGAAAACAAAGATTTGTAAGAAAAATAATGGAAGGATATGATAAAGTGGTGTTAATTGATATAGAGATTGATTTTTATAAGATATGGAAAAAATACTGTGACGGTCAAAAACCAGTGCGTTCATTCTCGTCATTGGACAGAGGGCAGTCCTTGGCAACACAAACTGAGAGCAGTCGGTGGCGCCGAGTCCGGCCCGCCCGGCCTGCTGCGATGGATCGCCCAGAAGCGAGCGAGCAAGCACGCACGCAGATGCATGCATGCCGTGCAGCCATTGATGATGGTCTGCTACGACTGCTTGCCAGCCAGGCTCTGCAACTCGTGGGTGATCCAGTCGACCGATCGCGTACCGTAAAATGCGTGCCGTGCCGCAGCGAGCGATCGAGTGCAGCTGGGTTGCCTTGCCATGGCTGCCGAGTGCCGCCCACCTGCGCGCCGCAGGTCCTGTAGCAGTGGCAGTGCAGCTGAGCCGTGACCAGCGGAGGAGGAGCAGTGGCAGTGCAGCTGAGCCGTGACCAGAGGAGGAGGAGGAGTGCGGAAGCGGGCTAGGATTCAGGCGTTCCTGTCAGGAGAGGGTGAAGCTAACGAGGCGCGCGGCGGTAGGGCCAAAGCAGCGGCTCTCCGTCACTCACTCTCTCTCTCTCTCCACGGCGCTAGGCTCCATGGCTACCACTGCAGTTCTGCTGATGCTGCTTCCTGCAGTCCTCCTGCTGCAGCTGCAGCCTCTCTCTATCTCTCTCCATTCTTCATCTCAACACTTATCGCGGCTCTGATCACGCCATCGCGTCACGCGAAAAATGGGAGCTACGCAAGTACAGGGTCGCCCCCTCTGCGCCAACGTTACTTTCTTTTTCTTCATTTAGTGCAACGTTACTCTGAACTTGTTCGGCTAAACACGTCCTAACGCCACTGTTTCAAACATTATAGTACTAACTTCAATTTAAAATAAAAGTATATAATGATTATTTTGTTTCAATCGTAGAAACAACTTATCAACAGCACGCGATATCTAATCTTATTGTCATGCATTTTCAATAACTTGTTCATGTTTAATCCTAGTACCTTTCTGTTAATGGAATGTAGGTTGATATAGAATGTTGAATTTTAATACAAACATTCAAATGCACGTGCCTTGTAGAATAAAAATTTAATTCATTATGAAGTTATCTTTCACTTATGGTAACATACTAGTTTTTTTACTCTCGAAGTAAACTGGTTTCAATTACTTTCTACTATAACCCTTCGTACAGAGTAACATTTGAAGGAGTGGAATTAGTCCTTGTCGATCTAGCCCAACAAGTGACGTGCCTATATTCAAAAAAGTTAACTAAACTCTTATCCGCTAAAGTTACTAAATTACAAAATGTTTGCCCTATGCATTGCATGAGGATGTTTATTTAGAGGGCGATTGTGATGCAAGCACCGTTTTCATACAATCCAATATCATTCGATTTGTTAATTCTGTTGTCGACTTAAAAAGGGGTTATAAATCAATTTATATTATCTTATTTTTTAGAGAATAATTCCACTACTACTGTTTTGCCTTTCCTTTGACTTGTTCGTGTAGGAGTATCGTACTCAAAGAGGAGCATCACGAACATAACCATCACAATACCCTCTTCCCCCCCCCCCCTCTTTTTTTATTTTTTCCCTTTTTAAAAAATTGTCACCTAAAGAGACCTTACCTAAATGTCAAGAGGAAACGAATATTACAAGTAACACTGAAAAAAGCTACCATATTTTTAGAGAATGGCTCTATCAATGTTAATATTTTGTGGATTTGTTTTAGCTAGAATCAACAATAACTTTAACTGGAGACAAAGAAAGCATGTTACATACAAAAATGTCGCGATGTGAGTTAAAAAATATTGAGCCCACACTCGTTGGATACTTGTAAAGTTGTTGCCTTTTATGCAGGACACGTTGCAGGTATTTTTTTTTTCTCGGTGAGCATTACAATATCTGATCTGCCCTCCTGCGCTTTTGTCTTGCTCACGAGCGAGTATCCGGTATCCCCAGTCAAAGACGACGCCATAGTAGCCCCAACATAGGACCGGACAACAATGGCTACAGGCCTACCACCATCACGTCGCGCCATTAGATTAACACAAAAATGCACGATGCTCACAGCCTTTCTCGGTCACGGTCATCGTCAATACAACAAGCACTGGAGTAGACGCACCAGCTAAGCTCTGGCTCCGAGCTGAGTACTCCTCGAACCCACGACTGCCCCGGGACTCGGCGCACACGCAACCCCCTCTGCACTGCGCCCGGCGCCTGCCATCTCTGCGCCTCCGTCGCCACGACTGACTGATTGATGCCTGCGTCTTGAGTGACGGATTGAACTGGTCTGACACCCGATTGACGCATCCTGATCTATCGTATCTTTCCGTCGATCTCGCTCGTTCTGATCCAGTCCCAGGCCGCCATTGATTCTGAACGAGACCTTGCACCCGGCGTCGTCCCAATACTTCTCGGCTTCTTCCTCCCGGTTATAACCCGGCAAGGCAGATGCTCGGCGTTGTCGTCCTGGTACCCTAGCTCCCATCCTCGCCGACGCGTCGCCACCTTGCCGCCGCTTTCCTCCCGTCGCCATCCTCCTCCGGAAAATGCATCACCCTTCGCTCAGCTTCGGCAGGTAAGTACGCGTAGGCGAACACGTGGAGGCACACTCGCATCAGCATGATACCTGCTTCGGCCTCGACTGGCTGCCCCCGTTGTTCTCTTGTGGCGCGAGCCTCTTTGTCTCCTCTTGGACCGGCGTGTCCGTCCGGCTCGCTAACGCTTTGTCGCCTTCCGCTGGCCGTCTCCTGCGGCGGTGGCGCAGTTGCAGGGCGGAGCACCGCGCCGGCGGGTACCACCACCACGTCGGGGACGGCGCCATCCCTCCCGAGCACCCGCGCAGTAAGTTCTTTACTCGCTTCACCCTTGTCCTCTTCCATTTCTTCTTGGATGCGTATGTTTTTTATTTTTTTCTGATGGTTCTTGCACGCGCATTTACGGATCCCATGTGAAGGCCCCAACCCCAGCTCCAAGTCATCCAGCAACCTCACCGCCGCCGCCTTCGCGCCGCCGCTCGCCGCCACGGTGAGTTTTTCTTGGGTTCCCCGCTCGATACCTTTTCTTTTGCTTTGCCGTGGGTGGTATGTGACGCAGGTGTATATTGTTGGTTCAGTATGGAGGGGTAGCGGCTTCTTTGGGCATGGAGGCGACGGAGGCCGGCCGGTTCTGCCCGCCGTGGGGGCAGTTCGAGAACTGGGCCGACTCCGGCATCGTAGTCACCAGCCCGCTAACCGAGACGGCCTCCACAGACGTCGACGACAGCGGCGACAAGCGCAACGTTCAAATGGTTCGTGCCAGTTCTTGCATGCTTGCTCCTCTGTTCTTGTTCTTCCTGGTTAGCCGCTCAATGTTCCCGTGCTTTTTATGGCTATGATGACGCAGGTTGGCAGCGGCGGACAGAGAGTCGCTGTAAAGGTGGTTCCGTCAGTGGCGTCCCAGGAACGACCAGGGGATCACAAGGTACTAGCAAGGAGTGTAGTTTGATCTTCAAATGTTGATTGGGTTCAATGTGGTTGTTTATTTGACAGCTATTGTTATGGGGCCTCGTTGCAGGTACAGAGAAGGCTTGCGCAGAACCGCGAGGCGGCACGGAAAAGCCGGATTAGGAAGAAGGTTATCTTCTGTTTGATCTAGTATTTGATCAGTGTTACTATTTTTTGTTTAGCATGATAGTCATGGTAACGTCTGTTAGCTATTGGAACCCTTCTCTAAACATGACATTGTACTAATCCTCTGTTCGTTCCTGTGTGTTGGCTTTCATATATTCAGTTTCCAGTTCACAGTACGATGTTGCAGCTGCAACTTGCACCCACATTTCCAGCGCATAACAGCATTGCTGATTTTGTTCTTGAAGGCCTATATAGAGCAATTGGAGAGCAGCCGGGCCAAGCTGGCGCACCTCGAGCAAGAACTCCAGAGGGCAAGGCAGCAGGTAGATTTCCCGTGATTTTTGTTAGGAAATGTATCGAAACATCATACAGCTGAAAAGTTGATCAGTTCCTACGGGCCTCGCTCTCTGTTACAGGGGATGTTCATTGCAAGCGACCAGGGCTACTCCACTGGAGGTAATGTTGTTCATATTGTGCGATGGTCATCCAAGTGCTTCCCTTTTGTTGCTGAATGAATGAAGTCTCATACAACAATGCCTGTTTTTGCAGGTGCATTGGCGTTCGACGTGGAGTACGCTCGTTGGCTGGACGAGCACCGACGCCACATGAACGACCTCCGCATGGCCCTGGCGGCGCAGATGGGCGACAGCGACCTCCGCGTGCTAGTGGACGCGGTGATGTCGCACTACGACCAGGTGTTTCGGCTCAAGGGCCTGGCGACGCGGGGGGACGTGTTCCACATGATGTCGGGTATGTGGCTGAGCCCGGCGGAGCGGTTCTTCATGTGGCTGGGCGGGTTCCGGCCGTCGGAGGTGCTGAAGGCGGTGGCGGGGCAGCTGGAGCAGCCGACGGAGCAGCAGCTGGTGGGCATCTGCAACCTGCAGCAGACGTCGCAGCAGGCCGAGGAGGCGCTGTCTCAGGGGATGGACGTCCTGCAGCAGACGCTGGCGGAGACGCTCGCCTCCGCCGCCGCGGCTGGTGGCGGCGTTGGTGTTGCCGGACCTCCGGACAGCGTCACCAACTACGTCGGCCAGATGGCCATGGCGATGGCCAAGCTCGGCACGCTCGAGAACTTCCTCCGTCAGGTACGTGTCCCGTACGACCTTTGCACGTCATCCTCCGTCAGTGTCAGTGACGCGTGTCATCCGTCGCGTGTTGATGTGTGCAGGCGGACCTGCTGCGGCAGCAAACGCTGGAGCAGATGCGGCGGATCCTGAACACGCGGCAGTCGGCGCGCGCGCTGCTGATCATCAGCGACTACTTCTCGCGACTCCGGGCGCTCAGCTCACTCTGGCTGGCGCGCCCGAGGGACTGACCCGACCCGGGACAACACGCTGGTACGTGTTGTGCACACGACTTGCGGCATCAGTGAACATGATTCGGTTGTGCTGGTGACCCTAATCGCAAGGCTTGCGAAGAGGAACCTTGCATGCATGTGACGGGAACTTTCCAGATTGCTTAGGTGTTGGTAGCAATATGTAGTTTCAGCTGCCTCAGTTGCCTGTACTGAGGACTCTTCTGTACTGAGGATTCTGCAAGTGCTAGAGTAACTAACCGTAGGAAGTTCTGAGGTTCTGGTTCATGGTAATCCATTCTGAGCATAGACGACGCAGCTCACTTTTCTGATCCACAACCAAGTTCTGCATATAACTAAATACTCTCTATTTGAAGTGGATTGAAGGTGATTGGAGTAAAAATTGAAGGTGATTGGAGTTAAAATTAGTTTATTTTCTATTCTATTTCACTTATCCACCTATCTAGCTCTATCGTGTTCATGTCTATCCGTCGCGCAAATGTGATCCTCATAGCGTCTGCGGCTCTGCCGTGCACCTGATCGTGCGAGCAGAGAACCCAAACCACCGCCCGGCTTGGTGCCTGCATAGGACTGGACTGCATATGCTCCGCTGATGTTTCATCGATCATCATGGCCGCGCGATCTCCGGCCGGTCCCGGCAGTGGTTCCGGCCGTGCACGCGTGACGGCTCGCCGGGTCCCGGCAATCATTCGCGGCTGGCGTGCTCGCGGGCTGTGCCTGACCGACTGGGGTTATGTAGGCACTCGTATATGGACTGTTGCAATTGAAGCATAACGAAGAATGCTAATGGTTATTCACTTTGGTTTTTGTTAATTGATGACGTAGAACAACACTTTTACACGCGAAAATAATAATGCTATACTTTATTTAAAAGTATTCTCAAAGATAGATATAGTATTACCATTTTCGTGCAATGACTCATTGTTGTTACTCAAAAAGGTCGGTGATACTGATACCAACAAAAACAAGTGTATTGAGTACAATTACCTTGCAATTAGGCTCCCTACAATTAGGGATGTATGTCCAGCCAACTTGGCTCGGTCTAGCTCATTTATATAACAAACTGGTTTAGCTTGGCTCGTTAATGAAACGAGCTAAATGCCTAGCTCGGTTTGGCTCGTTAGATTTACGAGTAAACTTATTGTAGCATCATGCGAAAAAAAGTAAAATTTATTATAGCAAACTATTGAAACTATCTATGGCCTTTGTTTAGTAGGACTTCTCGTTTCAGTTTTGCGATAGAAACTAGACATCTCCTATCAAATGGTTTCGATTTGTATCAAGAAGATTGAGAAGCTTTATCAAACGATCCTAGTTTTTAGTGGCAGAACAAAAACTGTTTCATCCTGAAGCCTTTCTCTATTCAATTATTAATCTCAATATATAGATAAAATAAAAACCATCCCATCCTTAATAAGAAAAAAAAGAGAAACAAAACACATGGAAGAGAGAGAAAGGGAAGAGAGAGAGGTTGCTTAGAGGTTCCTTGTGACAAATCAAAGGCGGAGATGTGGGGGAAAAAGATCCAAAGAGACTTGGAGCAATCTATTTTAGAGGTTGGAAGCGAAGAAAAACTCATGTGACAAGGCTTACTCAAAGGGCGCTGAAAAAAATGAACTTTTTCGATGAAGAGAAACTTTGGATGACAAAACAGATAGATACAATAAAATTCGCTGGAGAGGCATGACCTGCTTGACCTATTTACTTGCAACACTCGTGCGTTTCAGAAATTTATTATAAAAAATTGTACCATTTTAATTTGATTCACGGGTGAAGTCATTCACAATGCCCCCTTTTAGTACGTCAGGATCGAAACCGAATTGGCTCGTCAAACGGGGCCTTAGCCTGCATCTAACAATGGTGAAAAAATGCTGTTAGCTAGAATCAATAATATATTCAAAAGTAGTGGTTATGGTTCTGTCTTTCTTTCTTAACTTTTGATAATACAGTTTTGCATGGAGCATGCGACAAAGGCCGTAAGCATGAGCAAGTGAAGCGGGGGAAACGGACGCGCGGTTCAATCGTGCACCCGAGGTCACGACAGAGGCCGTCGCCGGAAAAAAACAAACAAAAAAACACGACAGCGACCGCACCCCGGTGAGCAGTGAGCGCGTCCGGCGGAATCCGCCTCGTCACGTGGACTGGCAGAATCTCCCCGCGCGCCGGCCCAAGATTCTGATCACCCTCACCTCGAAGCCCACATATTCGGTTCCACCGTAACCCAATGGCACGTGGGCCCGCGCGTCACCGCCCCATGAACTCCTACCCAGCACGAGTCAAAGACGGCATCCGCCACCCGCGGTGAGCGCCGCGAGGGATTACCACCGCGGCCAAAGCCCTAACGATAACGAGATCTCCTCGCCCTCTAAACCCACCGCTCCCAACCCATTTCGTCATCCGTGACGGCGACGCGACCCACCTGGAATTTCAAGAGGCGGCGCTTTTCGTTCGTTCCGGGCGACAGGCTGGTGGTGGCAGCAGCCGAGCCGGAATCCGGAGCGCGGGGGCACCATGTGCGGCATCCTCGCCGTCCTCGGCGTCGCCGACGTCTCGCTCGCCAAGCGCGCCCGCATCGTCGAGCTCTCCCGCCGGTAAACCGTCGTCTCGTCGTCACTTCCCTTATATCGGTTTCCTTCCGCGTCCGTCCGAGGCTGGCGGAAATCAGGCGGTGGGTCTGGGTGGATCGGGAACCGTTGCGGTGATGAAATGGGCGCTCTGTTTCGTATGGCCGTTTATAGTGACTTCACTAATTACGGTTGATTGGGAGCTGCTATGGTTTCGAATCGGTTCAAATGGATCAGTGCTTCCGATTGATTGAGTGTAGTTGAATTCTCGTGAAATAGTGTCTGGCTTCGAGGTTGTTTGATCTCGGGAGGAGCTTGGGTGCGTGACGGGTATTGATTTTAGTGGAGTGCGCTGTTCGGCTGATCGACTTTCTATCTATGTCGTTTGAGAAATCGGAATGATTCGAATTTAGAAATACAACATGATCAAGTATACGTACCAATGTAGATGATACTTCTCCGAGGTGATAAATCTCTTCATTTTGTAAGTGAGTATCCATGTTCTAGAGAATAAAGCTGATTATGCACCGGCATGTCTGATCTGCCGGAAGTGTAGTCTCACATGTGGTTCCAATGTACTTAAATGTTCTATTGTGATGCTTTCTGAAGTGCTTCGGTGTAACAGAGCAGATTTTAGTTTTGTGATAGGACAATCTTATGGTCTATAATGAGACAAAATTATGAAATCATGCATCCTTCCTTTATGGAAATAAAATACTCTAACTAGAGATTCTTGGTGATTATGATTTCGAGCTTTGGTAAGACATATTTGTCGAAGTGTAGCCTGTGACACTTTCCCCGATACTGCTACTGGAGCAGTCTGCAGAGGTTCTTTGTTTGGAAAGGCTAACGTCCCTAAATCGATCGAGCGTGAAGATAGGGATGAACACTAGGATTTACGTGGTTTGGACCGCTGGAGCGTAAAACCCTACGTCCACGGGAGTGTGTGTTGTCTTGCTTGAGCTTGCGCGTGTGAGAGTCTGAGGGTTTCGGGATCGAATCGAATCCCCTCCATCGTCGGCCACCCGATCCTTTTATGTCTCAAGGCCAGGCAGTTACACTGTGGCCCGGGGCCCGACAGGTGGCCCCGCGGCTGTCCGTACCCTATACACGATCTAGCGTATTTACAACTACTTGTAGTGATCGCTGTTGGAGGAGTTAAGGCGCACCGTCTGACACGTCGGGCGCCTCTGTCTGAGTAGCGGTTGATGATGGTGGGAAAATGCTCCGTCTTGTCGCCGTGTCCTACTCGGTCAGTTGTGCAGCACTGTGCCGTTGTCACGCCGTACCACCTTGTCATGTCACTGTAATGACTAGCAGGAGTGGGTGGAGACGTACACCGTGCGCCATGCTTCTGGGGAATGCGCGAGTCTTGAATGTGTGACTGGACTGCGCATGTCTTCCTTGACTCCGGAGGCCCATGGCAGATCGTGGGACACGTGGCGGTTCCGAAGCCCTCCTCATCGGGGAGGTCAGGCCCGAAGTCTGGGGACACGTGGCAGCTCCGGACCTTGCCTCAGCGGGGAGGCCAGGTTCGGGGCCTAGGACACGTGGCAGCTTCGGAGCCCTCCTCAGTGGGGAGGTTCAGCCTGGAGCCAGGGGACATGTGGCAGCGCCGGACCTCGCCTTAGCGGGGAGGCCAGATACGGGGCCAAGGGCACGTGGCAGCTCCAGAGCCCTCCTCAGCGGGGAGGTTCAGCCTGGAGCCCGGAGACATGTGGCAGCGTCGGACCTCGCCTCAGCGGGGAGGCTAGATCTAGGGCCAAGGTCACGTGGCAGCTCCGGAGCCCTCCTCAGCAGGGAGGTCCGGCCCGGAGACACGTGGCAGCGCCAGACCTCGCCTCAGCGGGGAGGCTAGGTCCGGGGTTAAGGACACGTGGCAGCTCCGGAGCCCTCCTCAGCGGGGAGGTCCGGCCCGGAGCTTGTAGACATGTGGCAGCGTCGGACCTTGCCTCAGCGGGGAGGCCAGGTCCGGGGGCCAAGGACACGTGGCGGCGCCGGAGCCCGCCCCTCCAGGGAGGCGGGGTCTGGGGCCTCTTCAAGCCTCCACGCGGGGGTACCCGGTCTGCAGGGTACCGACGATACTCCATCACAAATATAAGATGTTTTGGTCCTGTGAACCAGGGTTTGCAATGACCGCCTGGATGCCCAGGCACCCGCCTAGGCGGCCGGCCAGGCGCCCGATGGCGGCGAGCCAATGAGGGAAGACGGCGGCGGCGGGGCGAGGAGGAGTAGCGGCAGCGGCGGCGAGTCCAGGAAGGGAGGCAGGCAGCAGCGGCAGCGGGGCTGAGAGCGTCGACCGTCTGTTGGGCTTGGGCCTGGGGATCCAGTTGATGAGGACCGTCAGATGAGATCCGACGGTCCACCTTTCATATCAGGTTTATAAAACCCCATCCTCACTGTTGACCTAGCCCTAAAATCTTCTCTCCTCTCCTCTCCTCTCCACCCGACGATTGCGGCAGCGGTGACCCGCCGGCTGCGGCGACGGTGACCCAGCGGCGGCGGCGACCTTCCGGCGACGGTGCAGAGCGGTGGGCTGGCGGCGCTAGGAGCTGGACAGCGGCGGCGTTTGGGGACGGGCGGCTGCGGCGGCAGCAATGGCGGCGGTGGCGTCCAGTCGGCAGCGCCCGACCAGGCGAGGTGGTGGCGGGCGGAGGCGGCGCCGGCGGCCAGGCGAGGCGAGCTGCCCTAGCGTCCGCTCGCCAGCGATTGGACGCCTAGGCGCCGCCTAGGCGACGCCATGAAAATGCTGCTGTAACCATGAGCTGAAAAAGGACATGAAATGACTTGGTTGCCAAAAAATATTTTGCATTAGCAAATGCATAAGAGGATAAAAGAAGAAAAAAATATGCAGAAGTACTACAGGGACTTATAACCAAAACAAGGTTTGAGAAGTTACTTTTTTAATAAAGATATCAGAAGTAATATTATTTTCTGACTATATGTGTGGAAAATTCTCCATTTAGGAAACAAATTATTGTGAAGTAGATGTTTTCTGGATTCAAGTTTGTACTTTATACTAGACTGAATATTTCAACATTTGTTAGCATCATATTACAGATTAAGTTTAAAGTGAGAACCAAACGTTTCGTACTGTCGCAACTATACTTTTATTGCCTTTGCTTTGTGAAGTTTTCTTCGGATCGGCACGGTTCATGTTATGAACTTATGATTCTTACGCACTTACTTGAAAAGATACAATTTCATAGGTTGCGGCACAGAGGACCTGACTGGAGTGGTATACACTGTCATCAAGATTGCTATCTTGCACACCAGCGGTTGGCTATTATTGACCCAACATCTGGAGACCAGCCATTGTATAATGAGGATATGACAGTTGTTGTGACGGTCTGTATCCAGATATGGAATAAAATTTCTATATTATTATACATTTATTTATGCTAATTGAAGTTTATTTCAGCGTATTAACATATGACATGTCTTTATGTTCGGCTTTTGGCAACTGTTCCGAATGAATGCTCTGCTTTTGGCAACTGACACTCGTTATGATTTTGTAATGGAGTTTTCCAGCTTGTTGTCATGTAGCTCCTGCATCTTAATGTGTAATTGTCTGTTTGCTTCAGCTGCACTAACCAGATTCTCTAAAAAAATCAGAAATCTGAACCAAAGGGGTTCACATGAGGATCAAATTATCTAGAATCTATAGATTTTTCTATTGCAAATGGAAATCCGTAAGAACCCCGGATTTTTCAGATTTCTGTTTCAACTTTTCACAGAAATTACACAACCAAACGCTATTTTCTTTATAACACATATTTATTACAGAATCCACAGTTGATAGTTGTTTTCAGTCAAATAGATTTCAACTTGACCGCAGCTCACAACAGCTTTCTCACAGTTCACAGTTAGAATCAGATTTTCAAGAATCCACAGCTGAACCAAACACATCTTTAACTTTAATCCACCATGTATCATGCTTTGAATAATATAATTATAGAATAATGTGCTTTTATTTTATATCGTTACTTTTGAAAGGCGACTTGTCTTTGTCTCCTAGCTCTGATAAGACAAGCTTTTCTTCTCATTGTTTTTCTAGGTGAATGGAGAGATCTATAACCACGAGGAATTGAAAGCTAAGTTGACATCTCATCAATTCCAAACTGGCAGTGACTGTGAAGTTATTGCTCATCTTGTAAGCTACATATCAGTTTGTTTCACTCAACTTTCGATGCCATTGTTGTATGCTTTTGCCAACCTTTTCACTCTTCATCAAAGCATCTCATTTGTTGTAAACCTAGTATGTACCACGTTGACACATTTTATTGTTTTCCTTATGCAGTACGAGGAATATGGGGAAGAATTTGTGGATATGTTGGATGGCATGTTTGGATTTGTTCTTCTCGATACACGTGATAAAAGCTTTATTGCAGCTCGTGATGCTATTGGCATATGTCCTTTGTACATGGGATGGGGTCTCGATGGTATGTACTGCTAAGCAGTTCATCCAGTTACTTGTCCTACTGAAAATTTTAAGTGTGAATTCTTTTATATTCTTTTCTTTTTTATTTATGTATCATGTATGTTGTTCTGGAATTTGTTTGCTATGTAGTTGTACTACTGGTTAAGTGGTTATTCAGTGCTTTTAAGGCCAGGTTCACGCTCCGTCACTATCTTTTCTTAGTTGTTAGAGCCTTACAGTTTTAGAATCTGCTGCATGGAAATAACAAATTAAACTGTTTGTATTTGCACGCTGCATTCTTAATGGTTAGAGGGTGATGGAGGGGGTAGTTGGAATAATTTGACATAGAATTCCGTGCACTCTTTAATATCCGTAATCAGGTTATATAGACTTTACAGTATGATTTTTTGTATGTTCTTGAGGTTTCCTGTTTTTTAAATTCAAATAGACTAAACAAAAGTTTGATAGTTGTTCCAGTGATGAACATTCTGATGTTTGTTACCTGCCATGCTGTTTGTAAACCTCTGAAAGTTTATTCTGGTAACCAAGAAAAAATAAGAGCATTTACTATCTACTTACATTTTTGGGAGACTTATTTTTAATTGAGTCATTTCCCTTCAACATGCTTGGGATAAAGGCTTGGTTGTTGTTGTTGTTTTCATTTCCCTTTAGTCTTAGAAAAATAGGCAGTGGTGTTGGCACTTCACTTGTCATTCACATATTATCTTTTTATTATATATATAGATTAATTGTCACTAGGCCTTTTAATTCGAAGATGCTGTTATGTTTGCAGGATCAGTTTGGTTTTCTTCAGAGATGAAGGCATTGAGTGATGATTGTGAACGCTTCATATCCTTTCCCCCTGGCCACCTGTACTCCAGCAAAACAGGTTCTTTTATCTTGTATCCTTGTGAAACTGAAAATCTCATTCACCTGATGTTTGCTACAAGTTCCTTTTTTTTTCTGTTTTCCATGTTAACCTGTTTTCTTTTATCCTTTCTAGGTGGCCTTAGGAGGTGGTACAATCCACCATGGTTTTCAGAAATTGTTCCTTCAACCCCTTATGACCCTCTTGTGCTTCGAGAGGCCTTTGAGAAGGCATGTGCCTTGCCTTTAAGTCTTTATTTCATCTTTGTTCTTTCTGATGCATCATATATATTTGATATGTTGATGAACCATATTTATTGTGATGATAATCACTTTTAGTCCCTTCACGCCAATGTGCTGTATTCATGCCTCTGCTTAGGCACTACTTATTCATATCAGTTGATATTATCGATATGACTATTATACAATGCTGTAATGACAATGTAGAATCAATTAATATTGTAGATAAATGAGGTATTGTCCTAAATCATGCTAAGTGATTCTAAACATTTTCCTTATTAGTACTATCTACTAAATCATGTTACATAACTTGCAAATACTACTGGAAAAAGACTGATGTGCCATTTGATGTGCTCGTCTTACGGATTTTGACATTTGTACGATTTCCTCTGTTGATTATTCTGCAGGCTATTGTTAAGAGGCTTATGACTGACGTGCCATTTGGTGTGCTCCTCTCTGGTGGACTTGACTCTTCTTTGGTTGCAGCCGTTGCTTCACGGTACTTGGAAGAAACAAAAGTTGCCAGGCAGTGGGGAAACAAACTGCATACATTTTGTATTGGGTTGAAGGTAAGTTTCTTGTGTACCCTCATTGCTGAGTATCATGTCCGACGATTTTTCCAGTTTTAAGGTTTTCCTGTTGATGAGTACTTACAAGAAAGATGGACTATTTTCTAGTGATATAAGCGAACGAGGATAAGGAAAAATATGACAAAATTCTTCTGTTTTTCTTCATTATAGGGCTCTCCAGATCTTAAAGCTGCTAGGGAAGTTGCTGACTATCTCGGTACTGCCCATCATGAATTCAACTTCACAGTGCAGGTACCCTTTCTTCACATGGTTGATCATTTTTTTCTAAATTCTTTTTATTTATTATTGTCAACAAATACCAGGAAGGCATTGATGCCTTGGAGGAAGTAATCTACCATATCGAGACATACGATGTAACGACAATTAGAGCAAGCACCCCTATGTTCTTAATGTCACGGAAAATAAAATCTTTAGGTGTGAAGATGGTTCTTTCTGGAGAAGGTTCAGATGAAATTTTTGGTGGCTACCTTTATTTTCATAAAGCACCAAATAAGAAGGACTTCCATGAGGAAACATGCCGGAAGGTAATTTAAGTTTTTTTATGGTTAATCTGTTGCTGTCCAAGGCTGAAGTCAATAATATCCATGTCTGTAGGTTGTTGTATTCACATATCGATTTAGTTTAGGTTCTTAGTTGTTCAGTTGGTCTATATGCACATAGTAGCAGACTAGCAGTTAAATGTACTTATGGGAGATTGTCCTGATTTTTAGATAAAAGCTCTCCATTTGTATGATTGCTTGAGAGCCAACAAATCAACTTCTGCCTGGGGTGTTGAGGCTCGTGTTCCATTCCTGGACAAAAAATTCATCAACGTAGCAATGGACATTGATCCTGAATGGAAGATGGTATGTACCACGTATTACAATAATATTGGACACCTGGTTTTACAGTGAATAATGGTTGTTGTCTTGTAAAATTCCAGATAAGACGTGACCTTGGCAGGATTGAGAAATGGGTCCTCCGCAATGCGTTCGATGATAAGGAGAGGCCCTATTTGCCTAAGGTTGGTGCTGTTACACTGGCATTATTGTCACCATGTTACTTTTTATCTTTTACTGTAACTTATTTTGGTTTATTTTCTGTGAATAGCATATTCTTTACAGACAGAAGGAACAGTTCAGTGATGGTGTCGGGTATAGTTGGATTGATGGATTGAAGGACCATGCAAATGAACACGTACGCCATCTTTTCTAAGCTACTCAGGAAGCTGACCTCTTTGGGCTTCAGTTTGTATGAGTTTTCACTTGTACTATAATTGAAAGTTTTTTGCTTAAAATTTCAGGTCTCAGACTCTATGATGACGAATGCTAGCTTTATATACCCAGAGAACACACCCACAACAAAAGAAGGGTACTACTATAGGACAGTATTCGAGAAATTGTTCCCCAAGGTCTGCAGACTACTATCTGCATTGCTCTTATAACGCCTTTGAAAAGACTGCCTATGCCCCTTACATAACCCTCTGATTATTGCAGCCTGCAGCAAGGTCAACAGTTCCTGGAGGTCCAAGCGTGGCATGCAGTACCGCGAAAGCCGTTGAATGGGACGCAGCATGGTCCAAAAACCTCGATCCATCTGGTCGTGCTGCACTCGGTGTCCATGATGCTTCGTACGATAACCCAGGGAAAGCTCCTGTCTCTGATCCAGTCCCAGATGGCGGCTTTCCTCCGGCTATCGGGGAAAGCCTCGTTGCTTCGGCGACTGCTGTTTAAAGCTTCTGTTTGTCCCACGAGATGCTTTGTTCGGTGGCTATTTCAACTCTTTTCACAATCATGTTGTTTTAATTCAATCATGCACTCGAGACACGCCTGTGCTCCATGCATGCCATATGTACGTGTTTAATGTATGCACTGTTTGTTTATGGACGGATCGAAGCGTTGTCGTTATTTTCTAATGCACTCTGTTTCTAAAATAAATGATGTTTAGGATAACTAATTTAATTTAAATTAGACTAGATTTTTTATTATAAATATCATTTATTTCAGAACCGAGAATCAATGCACTACTCGATTTCACCAGTTGTTTTGTTTCTTATATAGGACCGGATCCCATCAGATTTGTACATTAAAGTTCTTAGGTTTTCCAGTTCGAGACAGACCTTAAAAAAATTTGCAAACGAGAGGTGACAGTTCCTGTTTATAAAATTGTACTCCTTCCGTTTTGAATTATTTAACGTTAATATCAAATAATTCAAAATTTGAAACGAAGAGAGTATAAATCTATTTATTTACTTTTTGTACACCACAGCCTTTGGAAACTCATAAGAACCGCCAGCAGAAAATGGACGACCCGGATCAATCCCACATAGGCAGGAGCCTGCGCGTTGGATCTGGGACCGTGTCCGTCGAGTCTCCACCCGTTTCCTTCCGATCCGCGTCATCCCCGTCGCAATGGTGCCCACCGCCACGCGCGCGCGCCTCTCGCCGCCGGCGCCCCCTGCCTACAGCGCCAGGAAGCGCGCGCGTTCACCACTCGCCCCTGAACGCCCAGCTTCGTGGCGCGCGTCCGCCGTGAATACCGCGCCACGCGACGACGACCGCCGCTGGCAGAGCCGTGCGGGGCGTATCCCTGGTCGCGTCTGGCAGCGGTTCCGCGCGCCGCAGCATGCTTTGCCCTCCTCCAGGCAGTGGGTTTCCTCGGACGAAGCCTCGACATCCTCTTCTGAAGGTATTATTCTCGCTTACTAATCTAGCACGTTGCTTAGTTTCGGGAGAAAGTAGGGGCGAGTATATGCCACCAGATGTTTATCTATTTGCCTGACTCGGGTTATGGTGATGCTTTCTTACCCGTTAGTGTTTCTAACTAGGAATTAGCAAGGAAATTCTTCACCGACTTACTGCAAGTAACAAAAGTTGCCGCACAGTGCAATTTTGCAGTGCCCCCAAAGTTGTGATCCTTATCCTTTCCCATGGAAGTGTATCGATTTGGGTTGTTTGATGTGAAAATTTCATCTTCCAGGATGGATGCCACTTTTGAACGATTAGTAACTGCTTCAATGTTTTTAAGTCGCCTAATCGACCCTAGTCGCCTAAGGGCCGACTAGGATGACTAGATCGATTAGTCGTCGACTAGAGCGATTAGTCGACCTTAGTCGACCCCTAGTCGACCTTCAAGTCATCCTGATTTTTCTTTAGAAGTTTCTAGTCGATACTATATATATATATTATATATATATATATATATCAACACATACATGTAAATATACTCACATTATAGAATTAGAACTTTAGTCCAGCAATATTAGAACTTTAGGTTCAACAACATTAGAAACAAAGACGGTAAATTTTTTTGATAACAGTCCAGATCAGCAACAGTTAAGGCAATAAAAACAGCAATAGCTAAATAAAATAGACAAACATCAGCAATTAAGTTTAGTTCAGACAATTAAAAAGTAGCAACGGCTAAACAAAAGAGACAAACTGCAGCAATTAAATTTAGTTCAGCAATTAAGTTCAATTCGGACAACAAAAAACAACAACAGCTAAATAAAGAGACAAACAGTAGCATTTAAGTTCAGTTCTGATCTCCCTGATCGAGTCGAACACTCTGATCGTGCCCTAGTGAGCAATAAGGATGACTAATCGCGATTAGTCGGACGACTTGAGAACAATGTTGCTTATGATTTGTTTGCTAGATGCCTGTACAATCATGTCGTACAACATCTTGGCTGATTACAATGCGCGGAACCATCCTGACCTTTATCGAGACGTCCCCTGGGATGCGATGAGGTGGGATTCAAGGAGACGTCTCATTATCCATGAAATTAGGCACTGGGAACCTGATCTAGTGTGTCTTCAGGTAAAAAACACATTCTGCAATTCTGCATACTAGTGGTTCCATTCCCACACTTCACTCTGAACATTTTGTGGTTTGGAAACTAGGAAGTGGACAGATTTAGTGACATTGCTGCAGATATGAAGGGCAAAGGGTATGAAGGTATATTTCAGGTACATGACTTCTGTAAGACGCCACCTATTAAAAAATTGTGTGTTTTCTTTGTTAAGCACCTGTTGCACTATCATTAGGGGCGAACTGGGGATGCTAGAGATGGATGTGCCACCTTTTGGAAGTCAGAGCGGTATGATTAATGATTTGGTCCTTTGTTATCTTTATTGTTCTGAATAAGTGGCCTCTTCAACGTCTATCTTTGTTTGCAAATGTAGGTTACGTCTGCTTGAGGAAGATAATATTGACTTTAGTGAATTCAATCTGCGAAATAATGTTGCTCAAATAATTGTTTTTGAGGTAATTAAATCTGCATAGGACTAGTTAGTTCTAAGGAATAAGTTACTATTTGTCACTCTTGTGACACTCAGTTTGGCTCATGATTCTATAGTGCAATATCTAAACATAAGTCATTGCTAAACCAAATCATCAACTGAATCTGTGTATTACTAATTCTAAAAACTGTTTCCTAATTACCATATGTTGTCACAGCTGCTATTACTTTGCACCTGTCTTTTTTACCTTACACTAAGTAACCATTGTTTTGGTGTTGGTAGATTGGCTTAATTTCCTGATATCAGGTAGCTGTTTACTTTTTCAGCTTAATGGAACACACAAGTTAGTCCTTGGGAATATTCATGTTCTGTTTAATCCAAAGCGGGGGGATGTAAAGCTGGGCCAGGTAAATCAGTTTACTTCAACCTTATTTATTTTTCTGTGCATCTCTTATACTCTTCCACCATTCATATCACCTTCTCTATTTAGACATGTGAATATAATGCATAGTTTAAATTTAATATTCTTTCTGTTTATAGTTAATTTCACAAACCACGACTATTTGGTCCTTTGTATCAAAAAACCACAACTTTAAAAACCAGTTTCACAAAACTACAACCATTTGTGCCGTTGTATCGGAAAACCATAACTTTTTCACTTAGTCCTACATGTCAAACACACAGATACCTCCTAAACCAATGGTCGCCGACATGTTGGAGTCGGACCAGGCAAAAAAGTTGTGGTTTGGTGATACAAAGGCACAAATAGTTGTGATTTTGTGAAACTTGTTCTAAAGGTTGTGGTTTTCTGAGATAGGGGATAGAATAGTTGTTGTTCTGTGAAATGGACTCTCCTATTTATTATCTCCATCCTGATTCCCCATGCAGATACGCATGCTACTTGAGAAGGCAAATGCTCTTGCTGAAAAATGGGATGGAATTCCTATTGTGCTTGCTGGTGATTTCAACAGCACACCTGATGTATGTTTTTGTTTCATCTCACACAAGTGTTCATCTTAAATATATAGAACAAAATTCTGTTTTAGCAAGTTCCTGGTACCTGCCAATGCAATTTAAACACACTGATATTCATAAAGTTTCTGGTACCTGCGATGCTATATGAGGCAGAATGTTGGCCAACTAAAAGACAACATGTCTAACAAATAATTGTCGCAGCGATGCACATGCTATTCTAGATGTGCGGCCACACAAGAAAAGATCAAATTAGGAACTAGGCAATTCGTGATAGGGTAGGGTGGAACCGATTGAAAAGAAGTTAGTACAACATCGACTAAGGTGGTTTGGGCATATCCAACGGAGACCTCCATAAGCACCTCTTAACAATAGGATTTTAAGAGGTAGAGAAAATATTAGGAGGGGCAGAGAACGACCAAGGTTGACTTGAGAGTAGGCGGTAAAATGAGACTTGAGAGATTGAGATATATCTAGAGATTTAGCTCATGATAGGACTGCATGAAAAGTAGCAATTCATATGCCAGAATCTTAGCTTCTTTTATATATATTTTATTACTTTTATATCTCTTCCTCTCTCTTACTTCATTTAAAAAAATACAAATAAAATTATTGGGTTTCATGTCTAGCCTACCCCAACGTGCTTGGGACAAAGGCTTTGTTGTTGTTGTTGTTGATATTCCTAAATGATAATTCTATCAACTATTTGTGCAACTATAGAAGTATGGTATGATTAGGCCATCTTAAGTTCGTAAAATGCTATCAATTTTGAAGAATGTGGATGCCATTGTGATATGTTGCTGATTTTTCTTCATCTATCATCTTATTTTCTTGTTTTCAATTGAGCAGAGTGCCATCTACAAGTTTTTGTCAACAATGAAGGTAGAGGGATGCAGAGATTTTCTTATATTTCATAGTCGTTCCAAGCTATTACAAAATTTAATTGGCATTGCATTTACCGTGTATGGTTTTTGTGTTACCAGCTGAACATTTCTTTGCATGATAGAAGGCAACTATCTGGGCTGGATAGTTCTGAATTTAGTCAATACGAGAGGTCAGTGGTCTTGACTGTGTCTGATCCTTCTTGACCCAGTACATTTTTATTTAATTTTACTCAAGACTTATCCCAACTTCTCATAGTTTGTGGAAGCATCAATGGAGCGATGAAGAAGTGAGAAATGCGACAGGTTACTCAAATGTCATGGTTGCTGAACATCCATTGAAGCTCTGCAGTTCTTATGCTACATTAAGGGTACTTGGTTTGTGGCATAAATTTGGATCACTCTGACCAACATTTTAGGCCTTTTACTGAAAATATTCGTGCAATTATTCTAGGGAAACTCAAACAATAGGGGTCTTTATGGTGAGCCCTTCGCGACTTCCTATCACAAGAAGTTTCTCGGCACTGTTGATTATCTGTGGTATGATTCTAAATTTGTGTGCATCTCATTTTACACATGCACATTGCCACTGAGATTCTTTGTTTTAGGCATACTCCTGGACTTGGATGCTCCAGAGTGTTGGACATATTGCCCATAGGTGTTTTGAGGAGAACAAGAGGTCTTCCAACCAGGGTAATTTCTCTTGAGTAATATAGTAGTGGTTTAAACTAATCTCTTTGTGAACAATGGCCAAACTTAAACTCTGCAAACTTTGAATGTGATCTTTTTAGCTTATGTATTCTGATGATTGTGCCGAAAATCAGGAAATAGGCAGTGATCATTTGCCCATTATTGCTGAATTCACCTTCACTCCAGTTGCAAATGTGTCTGAGAAAGAAGATGAGTTGGAGCAAGATGATGAGTCAGAGGAAGAAGTGATAACAGCTCAGCACATATATTTCTCTTCAGACAGTCAGTCTGGTTGAAGTAAGAGATAGAGTTGATTGAAAAGGTCTAAGATATGCTATTAAAAAATAGGGCGTTGAATGCATCAGGCACGGCACCTCGTGACAAAGAAACAGAAGTAGAAGTTTGCCGCTGTCATACTTCTCGTATCCTTCAGTGCGCAAGGATTTACCGATTTTTCTGTCGTAGTTTCTGTACTCGAGGCAAATCTTGCTGCTGAGGGTGCCACATGGAGCAGAATCAGGTACGGGCCAACCGTGCCAAATATCAATATTGCAGCGAAGCCTTCAACTGTTCTCTGCAAGCCCGTGTGAGCTACGTTGTACCATCCAAGGAAAGAAAAGAAAAGCACAACAGTCAGCAAATGGGTTTATTTATTCAACATTAGATGTGTCAACAGAAGTTGACAATACGTTCTAGCATATGTAACTTTTTGCTTGCTTAAAATTTCATTTTGGTACACCTTATGCTTTTTAAAAAGAAACTTGTTGAAATACATTTATATTGCTAGAAGTTCACGCTAACTTTTTTAGGACAATTGTGTCACTCGACTCTGATTTAATACCTCAATGTGTTTGACCCTACTTTTTAGGGTTTGTGCAGATGGCTTTTTTTTAATAAAAAATAAACCCTGTTTGTGGATGGCGTTTTAGAAAAATAGAAAAATAAATAAATGGAGAATAGAGTAGGAAGGAAAAAGACGAAAATACCCCTAGGTACGGGATACTTGTAACACCCCTGTCGCTTTCTCTGAGCTGGGGTGGGCATTCGGTTAACTTGATTAATTTGGTTCGGTTAATTTGGTCAATAAAAATTTCGGTTGTGAAAAATTCATAACCGCACATGATTTAAAAAAAGTTAACCGCACAATTCGGTTCGGTTTGCGATTGACTGTATTTAGTGTAAAATATAATTTATTTGATAAAAATGACAATAAACACATAAAAAATAAAAATACATAATGGTTGGTGGAGATTATCAAGATTAGGTCGGTGTACGAGAAAAATTCAAGTGATAGTCAATATTATTAATATTGATATTTGTTTCTATAGGTTTTAAGATACTATAGGTTAAATTTTTTGGTAAATCAGTTACGATTAACTGAAATACATAAAAATAATACGGCATTTAACAAAAATTTCAGTTAAACGTGGCCACCGTCTCTGAGTCTCCGTCCCCTCCCTCTTTCTGCCCGTAACTAGAGGTGGGAGATGGGCCGGGCCGAAGCCCGACGGGCCAGCACGGCCCAGGCACGAAAATGGCCCGAAATAGATTCGGGCCGGGCCGGCCCGGCACGGGATTTCGGGCCGTGCCGTGCCCAGGTTTAGAGGCTTCGGGCGGCCCGGCCCGAAATTGAGTTTCGGGCCGTGCTCGGGCCGGCCCGGCCCGAAATTGGCCCATCGGCCCGAAAAGGCCCATCAGCCCGAAATTGGCCCGAAATGTCTGAAAAAGTCCGAATTTTTTGGAATTTTCTCTGTATTTTTTTGGTTTTTTAGATTTATTTGGAATTTTTTTGGAATTTTACTGATTTTTTATGGATTTTTGATTTTTTTTCGGTTTTACAGATTTTTTTTAATTTTTTCGAATTTACAGATTTTTTTTGAATTATTTGAATTTTTCTATTATCGGGCCGTGCTTGGGCCGGGCCCGGCCCGAAATAGGCCCACCGGGCCGCGTGCCGTGCTCGAGCCGCCGGTTTGGTAATTCGGGTCGGCCGGCACGGCCCGAAAAGGCCCGGCGTGCTTTCGGGCCGCGGGCCGAATCGGCCCGAAGCACGAAAATTTCAGGCCGTGCCGGCCCGGCCCGGCCCGACTCCCACCTCTACCCATAACCCAAGTAGGGAGGCGGCGGTAAAGCGGCAAGGTGGCGCGCGCCGATCAGGCTGGCTTGCTGTTGGCGGGCGACCGCGGCTCGCATGGCGGCGGTCGCGCGACCCAGCTGTCCGCGACACGCCGCGTGGCCCGACTGGCTGCTGCACGCGGGCGAGCACGCGAGGTCGTCGGCGTCGTCGAGCGGCGTGTTCTGCGCAGCGAGAGCCTCTACGGTGCGAGCACCGGCATGCGGAAGCACTTCGTGGACGTGCAGGGGCGTCTCGAGCCCATGCTGATGTGCTCCTTCTCTACCTCTCTCAACGGGTTATCCCCATCGCCGGCGACTCCCTGCTTGTGTTT
This sequence comes from Neostapfia colusana, assembly GCA_030760725.1. Lineage (NCBI taxonomy): Eukaryota > Viridiplantae > Streptophyta > Magnoliopsida > Poales > Poaceae > Neostapfia > Neostapfia colusana. The sequence goes on from JASWHV010000020.1 coordinate 49,794,081, forward strand.
TTCTCCATTTTCATCCCTAGTCGCCAATTACTGAAATTGACGTTACAAAACCAGGTATTAGACTTAACTGATCACACAATCATCTTATGCAGCTCCTTACGATCCAAATTTAGCTTTTATCCCGTCCAATCGATCCCAAATCGCTGGCGATCTGTGAGCCCCCGAAGTGGTCGCTGTTCTAGCCGGTGAAGGAGATGATTAGATGAACACAGCCAAAGCGTATTATCAATTTTACGTATTTCATGTGACAAAGCGTATTCTATGTTTCCGTTCCTCTAAGGCACATAGCAGTAACCAGACGCCGTGAAGGTCACCATGGCTGAACGCGCAAATTAGTATCTGATCTCAGGTAGGTTCCAGGCACGTAAAGTGCTCACGCAATTGGACATGGGCAACAACCTAAACATTCCCATATATGTTTTTCATGTGAAGTGTTGCATTAAAATTGTTTGTTGTTAAAATGTTCAAATAGCAGTGAAATTCTTGTCAAAAAATATAAAAGAAATAAACTATAGTCAGATTGTTGTCAAAATATTCTAAAATGTGTTCCAACTGTTCCTGAAACTTCGTTAGAATAATATGAACAATGTTGAAATTTTGGTGTATAAAATAGGATCATTCGATACAGAAGTGAGGTCAATAGTGCAAAGGTAAAGATGTCTTTGATCATGGATTAGTAGGGTCAATCAAATTGTTCAGTTTGAAAAAACAGGGTCATATGTACAAATCCTAAAAGAAAAGCTCAATATTACAGTTAAGCTCCAAAACAGGGTTAGTTTTGCAATTGCTCTAATTCTTTTTACCATAATGAACATGATGTCCTTTGGCCTTTGCTGAATACCCATGAGAACAGAACTGTTTTTTAGAACAGTCCCCTACTGATTAATAAATTCTAGTAAAACAAAAGGTTTGTACAGGTGTATGCAATTCAAAGGAACAAAACAAAAAGGAAGATTACATGATGGACCCTAGCCATGCATTTGTTTGGAGGAAATATTTTGCTTTTGCCCGATGTAAAACCAGGCTGAATTCATGCTTCCTCTTGCATTCCTCAATGGTTCGGTCCTCCTGAATATCCAATCATTTATTGTTGTTCATATACTCCACGGCATCAGAATTAATATACTCCAGGCTGAACAAATGAAGTATGACGTTGCAAATCTGGAATGCCCATGTGTGTCTACACATAGATGAGAATCAGAGTACCAGGTAGGCATCCAGTCCTCATTCCCTACTTACCAGCCAACCAACGCCGGGAATGAGAGGCCATCCATGGATTTTGAAGATATGGAGGCAGCCAATCACATCCAAGCATGCTGCCACGTGTGCAGTCACCACTCTGGGCGGTGAGGTCAGCAGCAGGGCACGATGGAGCTCTGCGTGCACAATAACTGTTCTGGCATATTGGGTATCGGCACAAACCAATAGGAGAGCAACAGGAGAGGCCACGAACGAAGCGCCACCTCTAGGGATAAGAGTAGGTAAGCCACGGACATGGCGGCCACGGCGTACTCCGTGGCTCTCCTCGGCGGCGCAGGCCTCCCCGCCGTCCCGCGCTCCGGTCTGCTCCCCCGGCGCAGCAGCGTCTGCCCGCTTCGCGTCCAAGGTTATATTCAGTTGCTACAGTTTGAACAGCGATTTTCGTAAGCGTCATTGCCTCACGCGTGGTGGCTTGGCAATCTCCGCAGCTGCGCCGAGGCTATCGCTGCTCCGCGTGAAGGCCGCCTCCGAGGACGCCTCGGCCTCCGCCGACGAGCTCATCGAAGACCTCAAAGCCAAGGTATGACAGATGCTGCTCTATCCGCATCGGTCCTGCATCCCTGCGTATACGTTGGCGATGAGGCAATGTGCATAGATTCACGTCATCGTCGTGCCTTTGACAGTGGGACGCCATTGAGGACAAGCCCACCGTGCTCTTGTACGGCGGCGGCGCCATCGTCGCGCTCTGGTTGACGTCCGTGGTCGTCGGCGCCATCAACTCCGTGCCGCTGGTACGTACACGCATGTCCAGTCATGGCTGCAGCTGGTTGTTATGGTTCAACCTTGATCTGAACTGTGATAACCCATTGTGTGCTTGATGGAGCAGCTTCCGAAGATCCTGGAGCTTGTTGGGCTAGGATACACCGGCTGGTTCGTGTACCGCTACCTCCTCTTCAAGGTAATCGTTAGTCAGAAAGCATCCGTCAGCCTTGCTTCCTGCAGTCCCGCCCCGCTTGGTGCACTCAAATAATTGCATTATTACTGTATTTGTTAAGAGACACCGTGCAAATAACATGCTTGTGCATTACCGTCAAATCAGCTTAAGCTTTTTTGACAACTTTCTTCTTGATTTGGTTGAGTATGTGCACAATGAACATAACCATCTTTGTTTCTTGCTTGTTTACAGGAAAGCAGGAAGGAGTTAGCTACAGACATTGATAGCTTAAAGAAAAAGATCACTGGGGCAGAATAAACTATCTTAGAATGTTTTGGATGGTTGCATCTTCGTGAGACACAAAAAACTCTAACGGGAGAGCCAACTACTTGAATTATGCTTACCGTGTGCGCTATAATATCTTTATACAAAGGAAGCTTTGTTATGTGCAGTAATATTGTAGTCTGAATGTATGGTATTGCCGGTTTGTTATTTTGTTTCTTTTGTTTTAGCATTTTTTGACTATATAATGCCTGAAATAATTACTAAAATACAATAGGGTCTATAAATAAATCAGTATTAAACTTGATAATCTTAGATAGATAGCGCCAAAATACAATAACATATATTGAAAATTTGGCAAAATTGTGTCTTTTCATCATGGTGCAAACAATTAAAGAGTTGATAAAATTGGATTTTTCTTTGTATGTCCACTCTATAAAACTGTTGGAAATAGATACATGTTTAACAATATACTCCCTCCGTTTCGTAATATTTGACGCTGGTTAGTTCAAATTTGAACTAACTAGCGTCAAATATTACAAAAAGGAGGGGGTATTTTAGAGTGAGTGTATATTGTAGAAAAGCTGTTAGATTGGACCGGTCCTCACGCTGATCAGTACCACACGTTCAGCTATGTTTGTATGGACCGGTTCCATCGCTAGCACCTTAGGATCTTCAGTTACACCACACGACTCACGCTTGTATAAAATACCCTGCTGGATCAATAACAAAGGCGTTGACCATTCTCCACATGGTATCAGCTTAACTCGATCTATCTCCACTCTTCCGCATTTCTTCCATGGCGACAAGTCCAGCGGCCTCCATTGCTGACTCCTCTGCCTCCAACTCCACTAACCCATTAGATGAACCAGCACCCAACTCCATCGCTACTTCTGTCATCCAGCATGTGAATATTGGAACACATGTTCCCATCGTCCTCGACTATGGCGAGCCTAACTTCTCCATCCAGAGCGTGTTCTTTGATGCGAAGTTTCGGAAATTTGGCCTGCTCGATCACGTCAACGGTATCCTCGAGGCGCAAACAATGTGGCACAATACCAAATAGTTGCAGATCGACCAATGCATTGTGTCCTGGCTGTATAATTCCATCTCCCCTAACCTCATGCGGATGATTCAGTGATGGTCTATCTCATCTGGATGGTAATCCATGCGGCCTCTTCCTCGACAACGCAGACAAGTGTGCCGTCTATGCCTTGCAAGAGTTCCATGGACTCTACCAGGGAGATCTCAGTATTTCTAACTATTTCAGCCTCCTGAAGCAAGCCGATCTCCTCCCACTACATAAAACCGATCAAATTACAACGGCCAAAACTGTCGTAATTAAACCCTAAACCGTCGTAATTAAGCTATTTACGACGGTTTCCGCTTATTTACGATGGAAAAGGCCTTCACAATTTTTTGGTCGCAAATAATCTTATTTACGACGGCGACCGTCGTAAATAAATGAGAGGGTGTGGCACCCTATGGATGCTTATTTACGATGGCAAGCGGCTGGCTGTCGTAAACAACAGAGGCTTATTTACGACGGCAAGACGCTGACCGTCATAAATAAGGTATGTAATTTTTAAGAAAAAACAAGAAAATGCTGACCTGACACGATGGCCAGCTCACAGGCAGACACAAAATTATATATATCAAACACACATGCAGTTCAATACGCAATACTATCACACATAACCCACTACAGTACACACTCCCACGTCCGCTACCTCCGAAGCCCGGAATATTGTCCTCGCATCGGAATCTAGGTCGCGGTAGCACAGGCGATGGAGTCTGAGCTTCCGCCGCCAACCTCTGTAAGATGTAAGAGTAATTATGGCTATGTCTGAGAAAATATAGCTAAATTTGACTAAGTTTTGGCTAAGTTTTGTTATTGTTGACTAAATTATCCTAGTTTGCTATAGTAATATAATGTATGATGTTTTAAATAAATAATGCCTACCTGTGTCGCAGAAGAAGTCACATGTGGCTCCGGCATCGGCGGCGGCCATATGGAAATGGTAGTTTATTGTCCCTGTGCTAAAGCCTGTGATAGAAAAATATTAGAACATGAATAGGAATTAAATTATATAATTGCTTTGTATTTGAATCTATTACCTGTATTGCGCTTGCATTTGTGCGTTGTAGGTGGCTTGAGAGTCTTGGGTGGCCTTCAATAAGGCTTCTTGCTTCTGGAGTTTCTCCTGTGTCCGACATAGCTCCCCCTGAACACTTTGAAGATCTAGCTCCCTCGCTGATATCCGCCGGTTGGGTCTAGCGGACGAAGACTGCGAGGAGAAGCCCCACGAAGGCCTTGCCTCCCTCGAGTCAACCATTCCATCGAAAATTGCAAAACTATACAAAAAGATTAAAAGTTAGATAAGGTAAGTGGATTAACAAAAAATAAATAAACAAGTAGCATCTCAACATCCATGGGCTTTACCGTCACTGCTCGCATACACGGCGTTCGCATCGATTGGTGCGTTCTGTCAATTGAAATCTTAGCCTTGAATCTTCACCGCTTGCTTCTCATACTTCTCCTACAAATACAAGCAATACATAATAACACGTCAGTAGCAATGTTAGTTGTAAGTAAAGCAACATGTTATTTAAAGTACTCACTAGTCTCGCTGTGGCCACCGGAGTGCATAGCTGGTTGGGATGTGAAGTGTCACTTGCCCTTTGACCTCTTTTGTACACCTGAACTTCGCTTGGTCGTTCACCGAGCTCGTTTTTCTGTAAATACGAGTAGTAGCATAAATATACTATAAGTAAAGTTTTGAACGTATTTTACTTACCATTCATCTAGCAAAACGTAGATGGTCATCCGGACCATACGTATGACCTCCGGTAGAGCCTCTGCACTGTCGGACCCTCTTGGACCTGGCGATGAAGTCCTCGTTGGACCACAGGCGACAGAGGGCCCGGTAAGACACCGGACGGTCCTCCAACCAAGAAATCCCTACCTGCATGCATTTAATTGAATGAAATAATGTTGATGTTACGAAATCGTACTCCTAAGTAAAATACTACTAGTTTACCTCGACGTACTGCTCCTCGGTCAAGTATGTGTTTGAGCCGTCTCTAAACGCCGCAAGCTCCTGCCCTTGATGTCTCTTCAAATAATCATTTGTTGCTTGAATGTGGGCATAGGAAATTGCCCGCGTAACAAGCTTCCCGGCGTTCTTGTTGGAGACGACTCTCACGTGGTCGGCATCCGCTGGATCCGCCAAACGGTACCGTCACTACAAGAAGACAGAAAATTAAGTGTTAAACATTGTAGCCATTAAAGAACTAAATTTAAAACATATATTAAACATACTTTTACCCATAAGTCAGCCCACACTGCACCCTGAGCCGTCCCGTAGTCAGGTCAGTAGCACGAGCGTAATCATCCCATGACTTGGCAGCGATACACTCGTCACCGCTGCCAGGGACCTCACTAGGGTAGTGCAAAGGCAAGAGGTTCCCTAAGACAGTGTTGACCTGTCTCTGACATCCTCTACCCTCGAAGTTAGTGTCCTCCCATCCACTGCAATAAAAATTATGCATCAAAAAGTTTTAGCACTACTTAAGTTTCTAAAGGTACACCTTAAGGGCTTCTTACCTATCGCCAATAGGGCGAATAGCCAGCAACGTTGCTTCTTCTCTAGGAACTGGAGGAGGAGCCACGTAATGGCTCCTCCTCGTCCGTCGCTTTCTATGCGCCTCCGTGTCCTCGGACAACACGGAAGGATGGTCCGCCGAACCGGAAGGGTGTCCCTCCGACCTGGACGAGTGGCCAGCCAACTGTTACGCAGGAGGAGCCTCGACCTCGACCTTGGCCTCTGACACTGACTCTGAGTCATCCTGCAATATTATAATAGTTTTTAAGAAATATAAATAGATTAATTAATATTGTAATAAAACAAGATTGTTTGTTAAGTGAAATTACCTCAGTCCGCTGAAAGGCAACAGGTCTGTCTGACAGCTTTGAAGGCATGTGTCTCAATAATTGAGACCGTCCGCTCTCTCCAAAGCTACTACCCTGAAAAAGGGTGTCCGCCACGTCTTGTGTGCGAGGCATCGTGCTCGCACTGCTGAGAAACCCCTTTACGGTCCTCTTTATCCTTACCCTTGTCTGAGGACATCCTATTTCAACGATGCTTTGATAAGTATAGTTATTATAATCTATACAACATGAATAATAAATAAAGAAAGCATTACTTGTATTAATTTTAAAAGTCAACAGAATCTCGCTCATTTACTCTACTTCTTAAATAAGACCATCAAATTGTTTTAGTGACTGGTTTCCATTTGCGCTTCTCGTGAGTCTGTACATCATCGACATCTCCAACTAAATCATCGAGCTCTTGACGAGTCTCAATGACAAATGAGGGTGGGAGATCTTCTTCTTGGTAAATATTATCAAACTCACCATTATACGTCGGAGTATCATGGTACCCAACATCACTTGGGGTAAATATCTGTTCACGAGGATTGACCTTTTGTATGATCCACCAAGCAATCATCTTCTGACATAGATAATATAGATAATACACTTGCTCAACTTGGTCTGCAAGGACAAAAGAGTCGTATCCTTGCAGCCTTTTGTTGTGTTTCACTTCAACCATGCCAAACTGGTTTTCACAGATTCCATTGTGGTTATCAAATTAGTCACAATTAAAGAAAACTACTTTAAGTTCCTTATTGCCGGCAAAGTTGAATTTGAGAATTTTTTTAATGATCTGATAATAATTTGTTTCCCATCCTTCAACATCGATTGCTCTCATCACAACTCTGGTATTAGTCGTTACCGCAAGAGGACAAAGAGCTTCAAATTGAGTCGAATAGAATCGAAACCCGTTGATTAATTACCGACCGTACATTCTAACTTTGAATATTCCATAAGATAGTGATCGGAAGTCTTGATGGACGTCGACATCTTTTACACACTGTCCATAATATGAACTTATAAGAATATTTTTGACATAGTACAATAATTCAGCATAGAGATGGGGCAAGAATATGTTACTTGATCTTGAAAGCAAGATAGAAAATTAGGTCCTCCATTAATGCCATCTCGTCGCATCGTTTCTACCTGCTTGCTTGTCAGTTGATGTCTAAGTGTCCAATTTTGCTTGTAAAACGCGTTGTTCCGAAAACATGAATATTAGCATTAAGGTATAGTAGAGAATGCTACGTAGCATAGAAGTAGAACAAATAATTACTCAAAACATTTGTCCATCCCATCTATATTAGCATACATATACAACAAAGAAACCTTCCTTTCTTCCCCGGTATAATTGTAGCTCGTGCTACTACCGACAGGGGTGCCCTCGTCGCAAAAATGGATAGGTCACTACAAGGGGATCTTCGTCCACATTGTACCGCATCGTAGAAACATTGACATTGTTTTCCTCTATAAAGTAAACACTTGAGAAGTATCCAACCTCCTTAAGAGTAAATGCTTCAGCGATGCACCCTTCAACTCTAACCCTATTGCCAACCATTGGTTTAAATATATCTTAGAGCTCTTTCAATGTGATACATCCACCTATATTGCACAAGACCGCCCACTTTAGCTTCATACGACAAATGAATAAGGAAATGCTGTATTGGATCGAAGAATCCTGGAGGAAATATCTTCTCCATCTTACATAAAAGAACTCGTATCTACTTTTCCAACTTCTCCATCATCTGTATCGTGATTTCTTTAGCACATAGATGTCTATAAAAATAGCTAAGCTCTGCTAACACTTTCCAAACTGCATCATCAAGGTAGCCCCGTAACATAACGATCAAGAGTCTTTCTATAATTATGTGATAATCATGACTCTTTAAACCAGTTAGTTTTCTCGTCCTGACTTTAACGGTTCGTCTATTCAGAACTTCTTTCTTTTGGTTAGGATTAAGACAGAAAGAAGCACGTGGCTTGCCACCACTTTCAGAGAGCTCAAGGATTGACGATTACAAAGCTCTGCCAAATCCTTTCGAGCCTTTATATTGTCTTTTTTGTCAGACATATCCATGCACGTGTTTATGATGCATTCGCCCATGTTACACTCCTGGTGCATGACATCAATATCGTGCATTAAAATCAACGACTTGACATACGGTAGGTCCCATAGTCCACATGTGTGAGTCAAAATTATGTACCTCTCAGTAACCTATAAAATATCCCGGACGTTCTTTATCTAACACCTGTTTCTCCAACATATTAGCAATTTCTGATCTACTTAAACGCTTTGGCGGTCTCTTCATCATAATAGTGTTCTTTTTGAAAACATTCTGGTTGTCTAAACACGTGATTCTGAGGCAACCAACGTCTATGACAATCAAAGTACCAGATCTTGCCACCATGAGTAAGACAAAAACAATCCGTGCCTGAAGCACATATCATACATGTCAAAGTCCGTGAACGCTACAGCCAACAAACATATCGTATGCCGGGAAATCATGGACGGACCACATGTACGCAACTCGAAGGTTGAATTTCTGCTTTTTGTAACAGTCGTATGCTTCAACTCCAGTCCACAGATGTTTCAACTCTTCGATTAGCGGTTGCAACATCACGTTCAAGCGTGGACCAGGATGATCTGGTCCAGGTTCAATGAGACAATGGGACATGAACTCAAATTTCATACAAAGAGCGGGTGGTAGGTTGTACGGAATAGCATAAACTGGCCAACATGAGTAAGGTGGGGCATTTGTATTGAAAGGTGAGAAGTCATCTGTCGCTAAACCGATGCTAACATTTCTCGCATCACTAGCGAAGTCTGCATCGAAGCTGTCTAGCGTCTTCCATGCATCACCATCGGACGGGTGCACCATTACTCGATTGTTGTCACACACACCTTCTTTATGCCACCTCATATGTCTGGCAGTACTTTTAGAGAGAAACAAGCGATTCAACCGAGGTGTGAAGGTTAAGTAACTAAGTTGCTTATATGTGACTTCTGTCATCACCTTATCACCGTCGTCGTTAACGACTTCGATAAAACTCGATTTACCGCACTGTAAGCATTTATTCTCTTTGTCATGCTCTTTCCAAAAAAGCATGCAGTTGTGTGGGCATACATCAATTTTCTCATATTTGATACCCAAACCAGAAAGTATTTTCTTTGACTGGTACATGTCTTTAGGAACATCATGAGACTTTGAAAGAATATCGCTCATCAATTTGATAAGATCATTGTAGCAATTATTTGAGAAAAAATACTTAAGACTTAATTGCCATAAGTCTTGTCAAGAAAGAAAGGAGTGTCACTTTTGTGTGCTCATGTAGCAGTTCTTCTGAGGCTTTGAGAAGATTGAAGAACACTTTGACCTCTGGTGTAGGAGAGTCTTCGTTAAATTCTAGTTGTAAAAATTCAAGCATCTCGTCCATCCTATAAACCCCCATGCTGTAAGCATCCTCTTCCTCTTCTTCTATGGGTTTAGGCGCTGATTCACCGTGAAAGACCCACACCTCATAATGTGGCACAAAACCGTATCGGCACAAGTCCAGTGAAAGTGTTCTCTTGTCCAAACACCTCATATTTTGGCACCTGCTACATGGACACCACACATTATTTATCTTGGCTAACGAAAAAGCATGGTCCATAAAAGCTGTAGTCTTGGTCACCCACTCATCTGAGTGACTTCCATTCTTTTTCCAACTAGTATACATCCAACTACGATCTTAATCCATATTTGAGCCTACAGACGAATTCAGTGTTAGATATCACGCATCTACAACTCTATTAGAAAGGATGTATCGTAAACCCACCCAAAAGTGACCGAGAGGCTTGCTTACAACGAGACGCGAGGTATAGATCCCGTCAAAATTTCAGCAGCATAACCCCGCAGTTCTCCAACTGCACGCCCGAAATGGTGCGGCAGAGAACATCAGGGTTATACAACCGAAACTTCATCAGGATCCAGACCTCTCGCATCTCGCTATAAGGAAGCTTTCTCAGCGTCTCCGCCGAAAAAGAGACAATTCCGAACCTACACGTGTGTCACGTATAGGTTCGAAACGGGTGACACATAGGTTGCGTTAAAACGTTTTTCATGTGTTCCAATGAGACAGATATGAAAGAAATAGAGAGAGGGAAAAGGTTCAGGAAATGGCCATGTTCACACGCTATTGGTTTCATTAGCCTCTGTGCCCTTGTTCCAACGAGGGTTTGCCTTCCGTATCGGTACCATTCGCTTCCGTGTCTAGTTCGATGATTGTCCGGCTTCACCGAACACAGAACAGAGGGGGCGGGACATAGGTTACGTTACGTTTTTCATGTGTTCCAATGAGAGAAGATAGGAAAGAAATATATATATATATATATATATATATATATATATATATATAGAGAGAGAGAGAGAGAGAGAGAGAGAGAGAGAGGAAAATGTTTAAGAAATGGCCACGTTCGCACGCTATTGGTTCCACTCGCCATGGTGAATGCCCGCGCCGACCCGGGCCTGCGGGTTATATAAGACTTATTTACGACACCCCATGTCTCGCCGTTGTAAATAAGCTTAATTACGATGGCCAGGGCTTGACCGTCGTAAATAAGCCTTTACTTACGACGGCTTACGTCAAGCCACCGTAAACAACGTTTTATTTACGACGACCAGATTTAGCCGTCGTAAATAACTTAATTTATGATGGTCAACCTTAGAACCGTCGTAAATTAAGTTGGTCGTCGTAAATTGCCGTGTTTCTTGTAATGTCCGCGACGTCGGCCATCCAATATCCGAGCCTGCAATGGTTATCAACGCATTATGCGGGCTGATCTTCATGTTCAGTCATGCAATCTTCGTGTTTACCGCCATGAAGAACAACATGCCATACTTTCTATTGTATGTTGACGACATCGTCCTCACAACATAAAAAATGTCACTACTTCGACATATTGTTCTTCATTGAGTCGCAAGTTTGCAATGAAGGACCTTGGGCCACTCCACTACTTCCTCGGCATACACGTGCAACGTTCCAAGGCGGCTTCTTTTCTCAACCAAGCGACATATGCTGAAGACATTCTCGATCTAGCTGGCATGCTTAACTATAAGCCTTCCCCTACACCCGTAGATGCAAAGCCGAATGTTTCCTCCGAAGATGGTGTAATTGCAAGAGATGCATCTTTCTACCATAGATTCACTATAGGTCTACAATACTTGACGCTCACTCGACCCGACATAGCATATGCCGTGAACCAAGTCTGTCTTCATATGCACGCACCTCGCAATGTCCATTGGACTCTTGTCAAGAGGATTCTGTGCTACATCATAGGTACTCTTCATCACGGCCTTCAGCTGCATTCCACATCAAGTGTAGCATTGACAGCATATTCGGACGCCGACTGGGCGGGATGCCCAAACACGCGATGATCTACATCAGGCTACTGCGTCTACCTTGGTCACTCCTTAATATCGTGGCCTCGAAAATGACAAACAACAGTGTCGCAGTCAAGTGCAAAAGCTGAGTATCGGGCAGTGGCTAACACAACTGCAGAGTGCTGTTGGCTTCGTCAACTTCTTAAACAACTACATGTTGAGGTGAACAAGGCGACTATCATATACTGCAACAACATCTCGGCGGTATACCTCACACGGAATCCAGTTCATCATCGGAGGACCAAGCACGTTAAATTGGACATCCACTTTGTTCGAGAGAAGGTGGCGTTGGGTGAATTACGGGTACTGCATGTTCCTACCATCTTCAATTTGCCGATATCATGACCAAAAGATTGCCAACGTTGGTGTTTGCTGAATTCGGCACCAGTTTATGTATCGTTTGTAACGACGCACAAACTGATGGAGGGTGTAGAAAAGCTGTTAGCTTGGACCGGTCCTCACGCTGATCAGTTCCACACATTCAGCTCTGGATAGGTTCTGTTAGTATGGACCGGTTCCATCGCCTGCACGGTAGTATCCTTGGTTGCACACACACGACTCACGCTTGTATAAAATACCCTGCTGAATCAATAACAAAGACTTGGATCATTCTCCACACATATGCCTATCATTATGTTGTTTTACAAGTATATTAAGTAGCACACATTGATTAAGATATGAGAAATCATGTTATGACCAAAAATCGCACTTACCTAGTCACACTAGGTAACCTACAATAGAAGTTTTTTATTGTGTACTAGCAATATGCCCCTTCATTGTAATTGGAGTGACAATAATAAATTAGCTTAGTGAAATATAGGAATAATAAGCATAATATCCGCAAGTAGCATGAATGAAATCATTTGTTGGTAAACTAATAAGCGATTTGAATCCAAAATTTAAAATGATCCATAACTTATATGCATTTTAAAAAGTAAATTAAGATTAAAATTAGTTGCTTGCTTGTTACCTCTGTGCAAGCGGGAGCTACGTGCACCGAACTACCCTTTTGAAAGGGAGCCTGGCACAACGGCAAATCTGGTGCCTTGTCATCACGAGATCATGGGTTCGAGTCGTGAAAATAACCTCTTGCAGAAATACAGGAAAGGTCGCGTATAAAAGACGCAAAATGGATCAGATCCTTTCCTAAACCGCGGAAGCTACGTGCACTAAATTGCCCCTTTTTGTTAACTCTGATTCGGGATATCTAACATCATCACCACTTGTTGCTACTCTCTCATTCAAAAGACCTATTCATCATTGAAGAGTAACATTTTAGTTGTAGGATGAACAAGTAATAGAGCTTGGTCAATCAATAAAAATGACTAGAATTCGACAATCTTATGAGTGCGGGAGAAAGTTCATGCAAGCTCATAGGGAAAAAGTATTAGTTATTGCACAAGAACTAATAATTTACTGAATGAAATCCAAATGAGAATGAGTGGGCATTTAAAATCAAGCTACCTCAGCACCTAGTTATATAAACTGTTATACTGAATGTTATACCTTTGTACGGGGCAAGTATTTTAAGAGTTTACTGTTGTCGGTGAACCAGTATCTACATTGACCACTCGAAGAGTGACTTTTAAGAATCTCGTGTGACTATGTGTTATGTACATGATCAAAATATATCATTGTGTATCACGTTTAAGTTTTAACATAACCTCAAGTGGTAATGATCACATAAGTCAACTTTAACTACCTACCGTCTTTTCGTTTCAAAAGCTGCATGAAAATATATACATGAGTAGAGCAAAATCCACACAATTTTTGTAGACAAGTCAATTTATAGGTTTTACACAAGCTAATTACACACTATTTGACACTTTGGAAATAATTTCATGGACAGGTCCCCTGACAATAATGAGATGCATGCTGGATTAGGCTTTTAAGCTACGGTTACTCATCAAACTTTATCTGCTACGAGTCATCAATCTCCCTTCCGTAGTTAGGAATATACGACAAGCAAAGAACGGAAAAACATAAAAAGGTGTCAAAGTCTTGGGTGCCTATAGCTTGGTGATTCGTCGTGGTATTGATCTACGGTCATGCTTTGTCAGTCATCTAAATTGACGGCTGGGTGTTTTGATTTTTCTAAGAAGGGTCAAGGAAGAAGCCAAATGCATTGCTGTGCCTAGGTTACAGATGGGCCAGTTGGGCATCGCTTTGCTCAGCAAAGGGATTCCAAGCGCCATGATTTCGTTTCCAGCAAGTTCAGAAAGGTTTGGTTTGTTCATCTTGATAAATGATAATATATCACTCTTGAAGCCCATAAAGATTCAAAACAAAGAAATTTAGGTATGAAATACAGATCTTCCTATATTTAATCTCATAAATTTATTCATCTAATTAGACGAAATTGTTGCACGGCCTTATTACATGATCCTGCTTACAGTATACGACTCTCGCTCCCTCATGACTTCCTAAACAACGCTATATACATTATCCAAATACCCATGCAGGGCTGCCACCATAGAACTAAGAAGACCGACACTCTAGTGAATCTTCAGCAGCTAAAGCTTGACCTTGACGACACCATCAATCTACTTACCATTACAGTGAAAGATCTGAAAGAAAAAAAAAGAGTACATTTATTAGACGGCAGGTAGACCACATATATATTGGAACTGTTGTTCAAACAAGGTGTCCCGAAGAAATAACCAGAAAATCATGGAGACGTTCTGTTTGTGGAACGGAATTAAGCGGCAAGGGGTATTAGCGGCGGAATATTTTGCGCTGTCCAACACGCAAAACACCATGTCAACCTGCATGCGTTTAATAATCCACGTAAACAACATACATGCATGAACGAGTGGTGGCTTACTGGCGCAGCCCAGAAGCGTGTCGATCGGGACGATGGTCTCGCAGGCGAGCTGAATGGTCACCATTCGGATTGGATCGATCGGGTTGCGCATGAAGCGGTTCATGTCGCCGTTCAGGCCGTGGCACAGACAGATGGGGGCGTCCTTGATGACGGACCTGAAGCCGTCGCAGCATTCGGTCGTAGGACTGAAGACGGTGATGTTGGTGAGGTAGTCCATGCACGGCATCAGGGGCAGCAATGGCGTCAGGCACGCCGTCGGCTGTTCCCTACTGGCCGGTAACACCGACTGCGGCGGCGCGGGTGCGCTGTCCGGCGGGAGTGCTTGGACCCTTGCCGCCTTGGACGGCGGCAGGGTCGCCGCCGCCGCCACGGCGACGGCGAAGAAGAACAAAGCGACGAGCTTGGAGGACGACGCCATCTTCCTGCGTTGGAACGTGGGGAGGTTTAGGACGCTGTTGCCCGGTTGCCGTAGTATGGCCTTTTGGTTGGTTTGTGCGGAGGACGGCCGCTGCCCTCCCGAAATTTATAGTGCTCATGCATGGTGTCGAGATAGATGATTTGAACATGCTGTGCTGGAGTATGTCCGTAACCTCAGCTTTTAAACAGTCCAAGGAGCATGCATGAGGTGGTGTCTCTAGTTTTAGGCAAATGATACTCCCTTTTCGCAGATATAGGTCCGATTCTTTTGTTTCTAAAAAAATAAAATCAGAGCAGTTCCGATGATACGTGACTCTGAAGCCCCGGGTTACCTTCGTATAAGTGTCGTGCAAATAATTTTTCTTGCGTTGTTGTAAGTTCAGGCTTTTAAGAGTCCGGCATCGCTCAAACGTCGAGGAGAAAACCTCTCGTGCTTCAAAGAATGCTAGAGTCTATTAGAGATAGCATCGGTTAGTTGGTTTGTTACGTCAATCATATTCATTCAACAACTGCTTCCACGATTGTAGCACCACGACGTGCTCTCTCCTGTATCCGATCACACCCATGTACTTCAGCCTATTTATAGGCATGCAATGCGTGCGCGTAATCTCTTTCATGGTAATCAGAGCTCAGTGATCCTTTCTTTCCTCCCACCCTCCCACTGCCTCCAATGGCGGACACCGGCAGCCAATCCTCCGGCGCATCAACGCAGTCCACCGTCAGCTCTACTGCTTTTCCCTTCCTGGCGAGCGCTGCACAAACTGTTAACATCACAAGTCTTGTCACAGTTCGTCTTGACATGTTCTCTACTGCTTACCGCCGATGGAAACGATTATTCTTAGTCGTTCTTGGCCGGTTCAACTTGCGCCACCACGTCGACGGCACACCACCCCGCCACGACGACCCGATATGGATACAAGAAGATCTCACCGTCCTCATGTGGATTCATGCCACTCTTGCGGATGATCTTATGGATTTTATGATGGAGGACGACATCACAGCTTATGGTGTTTGGATCAAGATTGCTGACTTCTTTCTTGGCAATCGCTCAAGTCATGCAGTTCAACTCGAACAAGAGCTGCATGGGCTTGTTCAAGGTGAGATGTCTGCCACTGCTTACTGTCGTAAACTAAAAACATTGGCTGATTCACTAGCCGACTGTGATCAACCGGTCTCAGACCGAGCCCTTGTCCACCAACTCATAAGAGGCCTCAATCCTAAATTCCATATACTGCGACAATTGCTTCCTGCCATGCCTTCATTCCCCACATTCATGGAAGCCCGCAATCAGCTTATTGTTGCAGAGAACACCTTAGCCTCCTCCCAGACACCATCACAAGAAACTGCTCTCCAGTCTACTGAAGCCACCTCTGCATCAAACAGCAACAACAATACAAACCAAACCATGTCCTCCACGCACTCTTCAGGTGCACGCATGCCACAACCTCCCTCGTATCGTGGTCGTGGGCGTGGAGGTTATCGTGGACGTGGTCGGGGACGTGGCGGACATGGCAACTTCAACCAGTGGCAAACCAATATTCCACCATGGCTGACAGCGTGGTTTAGTGCCAATCAACCGTGGCGTGCACCATGGACCGGAGCTACTGGTCCCGGTGTTCTGGGTTCACGTCCTCCCAGTGGACAGGCTTACCATGCACAACTTGGCCAGCCATCAACTCAGTATGCACCTTCTGCAACTTCGTCGTTCGGCACAACAGCTCTTCTTCAAGCCTTGAATGCCACTGCACAACAGAATGCACCATCTCCGAATGAATGGTTCATGGACACCGGTGCCACCGACCACATGTCTGTAGATGTAGGTACAATGTTTAATTACCGTTCATTATCTTTATATGACTCCTCTCATATCACTGTTGGCAATGGTTTACATATTCCAATTAAAGGTCATGGATCTGTCTCCTTAACCACACCACAAGCGACTTTTCAATTACCCAGAGTTGTACATGCTCCAAACCTCATTAAGAACCTTATCTCTGTTAGAAAATTCACATCTGACAACTCCTGTCTATCGAATTTGACCCCCTTGGTTTTTCTATTAAGGCTCTTCCCAGCAGGCTCAAGATCATGAGGTGCAATAGTCTTGGAGACCTTTACCCATTTCCTCCATCACCAAGTTCAATTTCGGCAACAAATCTTACTGCTTCCATCAGCACAATATGGCATAGAAGATTGGGACACCCTGGTCATCAGTGTCTTGGCAACATTCTCTCTGAATTTTCCATTCCTCTCAATAATATTCAGTCACATGTATGTGATACCTATATGTTAGGACGTCACACTAGATTTCCTTTCTCCAAGTCAATGTCTGTAACATACTTTCCATTTCAAATTATCCATTGCGACATTTGGACATCTCCAATAGAAAGTATAACTGGCTTTAAATACTATCTTGTCCTCCTTGATGATTACAGTCATTACTTGTGGACAGTGCCCCTTCGACATAAGTCTGAAACCCCTTCAGCCATTGAGAACTTTCACAACCTCATTCTGAATCAATTCCATCTACGTATACAATCTGTCCAGTGTGATAACGGCAAGGAATTTGATAACCTTGCACTTCGCTCTCTATTTTCTAAACATGGCATCACATACAGATTTTCATGCCCCTATACCTCTGCCCAAATTGAGAGAGCTGAACGTTCCTTACGCACTATCAACAATGTTCTGCGCTGTCTCCTTTTTCAAGCCTCTCTGCCTCCGCGGTTTTGGGTCGAAGCTCTCCACACAGCAACCTACATCATCAATCGTCGTCCATGTGCA
Source organism: Neostapfia colusana (assembly GCA_030760725.1). Classification (NCBI taxonomy): domain Eukaryota; kingdom Viridiplantae; phylum Streptophyta; class Magnoliopsida; order Poales; family Poaceae; genus Neostapfia; species Neostapfia colusana. The sequence goes on from JASWHV010000020.1 coordinate 49,811,873, forward strand.
CCACGTAATTTTTACACACCATATCAGCTTTTATTCGGCCAAGCACCTGACTATTCTCATATGAAGGTTTTTGGTTGCTTATGCTACCCTAACCTCAGTTCCGTGTCTGAACATAAACTTGCACCTCGGTCATCTGCCTGTATTTTTCTTGGTTACCCAGCTGAACATAAGGGTTACAAATGTATGTGTTAGACACTGTGATTATGTGTGTGTCACAGGGGCATATTAGTCATTAGTGAGGGATTAGGGTTAGGGGTGATTTAGTCATTTCCCCTCACCTAATCCCTCTATATAATGGACCCTGTACCCTCATGATGTAATCATCCCATTCAGTCCAGATTTATCCCTCTAATATGGTATCAGAGCCAGAGGTCTCGAGTTCGAATCCTAGCGGGCGCAATTTATTAAATAAATTGCAGCCGACTCCTATTCCACGTTTGCGACCCAAGAGAGCCTGCACGTGAGGGAGAGTGTTGAAATATAAGTGAATTGCCCACATTTCCCTATCAGCTTAAGCTTTTGGGGTCAACCGGTCGGTGCATAGTAGCTTAACATGGTATCAGAGCACCCTCATCTACTGCGACAACGTCAGCGCCGTGTACCTCTCCACCAACCCGGTCCAGCATCAGCGCACAAAACATGTGGAGATCGACCTCCACTTTGTTCGTGAGCGGGTTGCACGCGGCGAGATTCGGGTACACCATGTCCCGACGACGACGCAGTTCGCTGACATCTTCACGAAGGGCCTCCCGTCGTCGCTGTTCTCCGAGTTTCGGTCCAGTCTCAACATCTGCAGTGGCTAGATGTTGTGACTGCGGGGGGGTGTTAGACACTGTGATTATGTGTGTGTCACAGGGGCATATTAGTCATTAGTGAGGGATTAGGGTTAGGGGTGATTTAGTCATTTCCCCTCACCTAATCCCTCTATATAATGGACCCTGTACCCTCATGATGTAATCATCCCATTCAGTCCAGATTTATCCCTCTAATAGTATGAATATAACTACCAAGAAAATTATTATCTCACGGCATGTCGTTTTCGACGAGAACACCTTTCCTTATGCTAACATACCATCTTCAGTTCCTCAGCAAACTTCTACACCAGGCACATGCATGCCTATCTTTCTACCTGGTCCTCCAAATTCTGCACCTCCCACGCATAATCTAAACTCCATCCCAGACACGGCAGATCCTTCACATAACACAACACAAATTACTCCTTCAGTCAGTCCACACGTAACACAACCCTCCCATCCTGAACCAACACTACCCACATCAATTCCTGTTTCCTCACACAACATAGATGAACCCAGTATCCCTATACCTCCACTAGTCCCTACAAACATCCAATGCTCACTAGGGCAAAACAAGGAATATTCAAACCTAAATGCCCACTGAACCTGCACACACAAATCTCCTTCTCGCCCATCCCTAAAACCTATAAAACTGCACTTAAAGATCCAATGTGGTACCATGCCATGCTAGAGGAGTTTCATGCACTGATCTTGAACAAAACTTGGACATTAGTGCCACGACCTGCAGGTGTAAATATTGTTTCAGGCAAATGGCTATTCAGACACAAAATGAACTCCGATGGGTCTATTGCTAGACACAAAGCAAGATGGGCTCTCAAGGGATTTACTCAAGAACACGGTGTGGACTATGGTGAAACATTCAGCCCTGTCATTAAACCTGCAACTATCCGGACAGTTTTGAGCATTGCCACAAGTGCATCATGGTCTATCCATCAACTGGATGTCAAAAACGCTTTTCTTCATGGTGAACTGTCTGAAACCGTGTATTGTGATCAACCTTCAGGTTTTTTGGACAACAACTACCCTGACTATGTCTGTAAGTTGAATAAATCACTCTACGGCTTAAAGCAGGCTCCAAAAACTTGGTTTCTTCGGTTCAAGTCTTTTATCACCAGTCTAGGTTTCAAGGCATCCAGGGCTGACACCTCTCTCTTTGTTTTACATGACAAAAATCACACTGCATATCTACTATTATACGTGGACGATATAATTCTCACTGCAAATTCAGATTCCCTTCTGCAGCATGTCATTTCCAGTCTGTGCAGAGAATTTGCAATGACTGATTTAGGACCACTCCATCATTTCCTTGGGATTCAAGTTCAGTCAAGCGAGCAAGGGTTATTTCTCAACCAAGAGCAATATGCTCTAGACATTCTGGAACGATCTAACATGACTCAATGCAACTCTGCCTGCACACCTATCGACAGCAAGTCAAAGCTCTCAGCTACTGAAGGCAAATTATTGAGTAATCCCTCTGACTACAGAAGTTTAGCTGGTGCTTTGCAATACCTTATAATCACACGTCCAGACATTACTTACGCCGTGCAACAAGCTTGCCTTTTTATGCACTCACCAAGAGAACCTCATATGAACTTGCTCAAGAGAATTATCAGATACATCAAAGGTACCATCGGACATGGACTTCACATCAGAAAATCATTATCAAAAGATCTCATAGCTTACTCGGACGCCGTCTGGGCTGGATGTCCCGACACACACAGATCGACATCTGGATTTTGCATTTTCTACGGTGACAACCTAGTTGCATGGTCATCAAAGATGCAACAAACTGTATCGCGATCAGGTGCCGAGGCAGAGTACAGAGGAGTTGCTAATGCAGTTTCTGAAGCCACCTGGGTTCGTCAGCTACTGACCGAGCTTCATCAACCTCTACAAAAAACTAGTATCGTGTTCTGTGACAACGTCAGTGCGATATATCTCTCTACAAATCCGGTTCAATATCAGAGGATAAAACATGTTGAAATAGATCTCTATTTCGTCAGAGACAAGGTCTCTATCGGAGAGATTAAAGTTCTGCACGGGCCGTCCTCGTCGCAATATGCTGATATATTCACAAAAGGATTACCAACATCTTTGTACAATGATTTTCGCAACAGTTTGAACGTTCATCCACGCTCAAACCGAGGGGGGCTATTAGAGATAGCATCAGTTAGTTGGTTTGTTACGTTAAATACCATTCATTCAACAACTGCTTCCATGATTGTAGCACCACGACGTGCTCTCTCCTGTATCCGATCACACCCATGTACTTCAGCCTATTTATAGGCATCTGATCAACACGATGCAATGCGTGCACGTAATCTCTTTCAGAGTCCATTTGGTCGAATTTAAAGTTTGCTGGATTCAGATAAGGCAGTCGTTCTCTTTTGAAGCTTACCGTATTCCGGACATTTTCCCCTCTTCTGGAAGCCTATTGGATTTTTGTGTACGACATCCGGTCATTTGTCAGGTTGTGGTGTTGATCGGGCCTTAAAATGATTGAAACAAAAAAATCTGAACAATAAGATTTGAGATAATTGTGTTTTGATCATAGTTTTTAGTCTAATTGTGATCTAGATCTGATTTTGGGAATTTTGCATTTTTATCGTAACTTTTTTCATCTAAACCCGTCGTTTACCACGACTTTCTAACACCGTTAGTTGAATTAAAATAAACAGAAATAAAAAACGTTTAGAAACTGAAAAAGGACCAAAATACCCCTCACTTCTTTTATTCCACCCAATCGATCCAGCCCCCTGATGCCGAGAAAAGAAAAATTACTTTTTATCGAATTACATGTCAAAATAATAGTATAAACACAATGTATAACATCAAAACTGTGTAAAATTGTAAAGTGTAAATTTGTCTTTCAACGTTAAAATTAACACCGTTATGAGCACTAAACACACTTGTGGTAATTTTGAGGTTTAGGTGAAAAAAGTTATGATAAAAACACAAAATTTCAAAATCAAAATCTAGATCACAATTAAGCTCTAAAATTATTGTCAAAACGCCAATGCCTTATAAAATTTTTGGTGGCCCATTTTTGGGCAGGAATTGAAGCCCGTGGGCCAGTACCACACGACACAAATAAATTTAAGCTAAATAAATTTACTATTTTTTATAAAAAAAGTAAGTAGGCGTGGTGTAGATTGAGCCCAAGCCCGTCTCTTTGATTCGTTATATGGCCACACTAGAGAGGCAGGGAGGTCCAGACTACATAGATTCCACGTTCATCTCGAAGAGTCGCCTTCCTCCTCCATGGGCTCTCCTCCAGAATGTTCGTGTTCCCATCCACCTCCGCCACCCGCTTCCTCGCCCCCTTCACCGCCTCCCGCCGCGCCATGGCTGCTTCCGCCTCCAACGGCCCCACCGACCCGCAGCAGCATCAGCAGCCCAAGGCGGTGCGCGTGGTGGTTAAGGGCCGCGTGCAGGGCGTCTTCTTCCGGGACTGGACCGTGGAGACGGCGCGCTCGCTGGGGCTCGCTGGGTGGGTCCGCAACCGCCGCGACGGCACCGTGGAGGCGCTCCTCTCAGGCGACCCCGAGAAGGTCGACGAGATGGTCTGCAGCCGCCTCCCCCGGGGCCCACCCGCCGCCATCGTCACCGCCGTGGTGCCCACCCCCGCCGACCCCGTCGACCCCGCCGACGGGTTCCACCGCAAGCCTACCGCCTGAACAAATCCCCGATCCTTCCGTGCGGCAGGGTCCTTGGCGCACGCGGTCTTGCAGCCTGGTGAGCTTGGCGCTTGATGACACATATTGACATGCCACATTTCAACTGGGGATTTTGGTGCCTGGTGTTAAGTGTGGAACTAGAATTGAGATGTGCAAATCGATGATGCATGCACTAGCAGCAGCATTAGCAGCAGCAGCAGTGGAATAAAAGTTGTGGGCAGGAGCAGGATTGTGGTCTCCTGACCTGTGACCTTGCAGTGTTTTTCTCTCCCTGACAACAGCGGTTCATGTAAATGTGCTACGTTGATCACTTGATCAGACTTGTTTCGAGAACCGCTCGTTCTTGGTTATCACATTAGCAGATTTCCACTTGTTGATTGCACATTATCAGTAAGTTTAGACTTCCGAGCGAAGGTTTACTGACTTGCGAAGATTGAATCACATGGAGTACCCGTCGTGGTTGCCTGAACATTTCTGTAACAGGTTGACGTTGAGCTTTGATGAATGTCCTAGCAGTAACTCCTTAAGAGTCTTGTGTGGGAGCAGGTTTGTGATTTCTTGACCTGTGATCTTGCAGGATTTTAGCATCCCTGATGACCACTGCTCTTTCCAGTGGCTGATTACACATTTCTCTCAAGTCAGCTTCGGTTCATGACGCCTAGGTTTACCTGCTTGCCAAGACGCCTTTTCGCCGTTGCCTGAACGTTTTCTTTAGATGGAATCTAACTTTCATTAAACCAAAGCCGAACCGATATCATCAGCTATAAGAGAAGTTACAAATTTTAAGAAACTAGGATTATTCAGGATTTACCACTCTTGTAGATGTCTCATAAAAAAATATTCTCCATACGAGCGATCACCATAATTTATCATCCTTATGATATAGGAAGCATCTTTCTGATGCTGGTTTGTAGCTGGTAGTAAAGTCTATTATATATTTAGCTAACCACAAAACTACAACTATGGTGGTTTATATATTATGTTCTCAAATGGAATTGTGTCCTTGCCGTGCTTGTTGAGAAGACATCGTGGACTGAAATGCGATATTCTGAAATTTATGATCTGGGTGTTGATACTCCAGGTTGTGTATTTTTTAATGCACGTTGACACATACACACGGTTGCTTATTTGCTCAAATATGAAAAAGTATGGATTCACTCTAAGATCACATAAGTAATCAGGTTTAAATTGAGGTAGCTTTAGTTTATAGGAATCGCGACTTCAGTGGGGCAGATGTATAGGATTCGCACCGACCTCCAGATTTTCTTTCCAGAACGTTCCTTCGGTCGTCGGCCTCACCGCCTACGCCCCGCTCCGCTGCTCACCGCCTCTCTCCCTCCGCCTCGCCAGCGCCATGGCTACCTCCACCGACGCCACCGCGTCCCCCGAGACGCAGCCGCAGCCGGAGCGCGCGCGGAAAGCGGTGCACGTGGTGGTGAAGGGCCGGGTGCAAGGTGTGGGGTTCCGCGACTGGACCGCATCGACGGCCGAGTCCCTCGGTCTTGCCGGCTGGGTCCGCAACCGCCGCGGTGGCACCGTGGAGGCCCTCCTCTCTGGCGATTCCGCCAAGGTTGACGAGATGGTGTCCCGCCGCCTTCCCGTCGGGCCCCCCGCCTCCGCTGTCACCGCCGTCGTCCCCTCCCTCGCCGAGCCCGTGCACCCCTCCACCGGCTTCGAGATCAGGATCACCGTCTGACGGATCCCGCGCCCGGTTCGCCGTCGCGGAAGACTGTTCTGATGATCGGAGGCGGCACCTGACGCTACCGATGTGGTCCAAAAATCTCTGCTTCCTTGTTGGGGATGGAGTGAGTAGGACTGCTGCTCCTTGGCGAACGCATATGACAATGGATTTGTGATGGCTCCATGCTTGTATAATTGTATTATACAAATGCATCAATCGCAAATAATGACCATGTGTCCGTGTCCAACTTGTTGTGCGGCAATCTGAACTCTGAACATTTGTGCTGCTTGGTTCTACGAAATACGATGGTTGTTCGATAGCTGCATCTGTTGTAAATCCTAATCTATGAGCTGTGCCAAGACCAGAGAGCAATCGCAAACATTGATCATGTGTTCATATCCAAACTCGTGTTTTGTGTGACATTCAGAATTCAGCTTGGTATTACTGCCTTGTGACATTCAGAACTCAGCTTGGTGTTACTGCCTGATACTCCTACATACAATGTGATAGTTCTTTGATATGAGCAGCTGCTGCGAATCCTAATTTCTGAGAAGTGCCGCTATCAAATATCACATACTTTATGGCACTGAGTTGCATGATATGAAAATTGAAAATGCAGTCTCTGAATTGCATAATTTCTCCTCAAACCTTTTCTTTCAGCTCCACCATTTCACCTAGGGTAGAAGCAGAGGCGGCGCGCTTACCTGAGCTGGTCGGTGTGGAGGAGCTTGCCGTAGAGCGAGATGTGCACGTCCACCTCGTCATTCTCGTACAGCCTCCCGGGGTCGGCGTCCCTCAATGTGTATTACTCGACTGTACAACCATCTTCTGCGTTTTAGCGGTGTCGAGCGCACTCTAAATTTCAAAAATTGTTTGTTTATTTGGGAATCAAATAAATCACCAATGGTGATGGTGCCATTGCGACAACAGCTTACCCTTCTATTTATGTAGTATGCATTTTCATATTAAAATCTTCTATGTTCAAATTTGAATTAGGGTGATTTTTAGAGAGGGCTTTGTCGAAATGGTAAGAGATGTATGGACATAGGAATATAAAATCAAGTTCCCAAAGGATAAGTGGCAAACCAAAATTAGACGGTTGAGGCAATACCTTAGAGGTTAGGCAAAAAAATGTTAGTGGGAAGTATAAGAAGGGAAAGGAGATATTAGACGAGATAGGTGCTTTAGATAAAAAAGCAGAGTCATCAAGGCTCATCCTATCTGAGATAGAATTAAAAAATAAATTAAATGATAGTATTGTGCAAATGCTAAAAGAAGAAGAGGTGAGGTGGTATCAAAGAGCAAAAACTAAGGAAATGTTGAAACTGGGCTCTAACACAAAATATTTCCATTTAGTAGCAAATGCGAAGTATAGGAAGAAATTGATATATCAGTTGCAAGATAATGAAAGAATTATTAGTGGAGATGAGGAATTAATGAAATATATAAAAAATATTACAAAAAATTGTTCGGTCCACCAGTGGAAAATGAGGTTATGACTTCAAAATTTACGGAAGAGGAAGTAAGAATAGTTATCTTTCAAATGGAGCATAATAAAGCACCAGAACCGGATAGTTTTCCGAGTCTCATGGAAATATTTTATGAGTTTTCACAAAGGTGCACTACAATTACATAAATTTGATTTTGGTACAATCATTTTGATATCGAAATGTGTCGATCCAAATAAGATACAACAATATAGACCAATTTGCCTATTGAATGTCTGTTTTAAGATCTTTACAAAAGTGGTCACAAATAGGATTTTGAATTTTGCACAAAAAGTAATCACCCCCACACAAACAACTTTTTTACCAGGAAGGAATATAATGGATGGGGTGGTGATACTACACGAGGCCTGACATGAGTTGCATAGAAATAGAAAGAATGGGGTAATATTAAAATTAGACTTTGAAAAGGCTTATGATAATGTGAAATGGTCATTTATAAGACAAATTTTATAAATAAAAGGTTTCTCATCAACTTGGTGTAAATGGGTAGATAACACTATACAATGAGGACATGTAAATATAAAGGTTAATGAGCGGTGTATCATAATTTTATAACTAAGAAATGGCTTAGGCAGGGGGATCTTTTATCTCCGGTGTTGTTCAATATTGTGGTCGATATGTTGGTCATATTGATTAATAGAGCAAAAGACATGGGATTGATAGCTGGTGTGATTCCACATCTAGTGGACAATGGTTTGTCCATATTACAATATACGGACGACACTGTTTTATTTTTACACCATGATTTTTACCAAGCAAGAAAATTGAAGTTGATATTGTGCGCTTTAGAACAGTTATCAGGTTTAACAATAAATTTTCATAAAAGTGAGGTATCTATTTTGTTGAGGCACATAGGCACGAGATTCAGTATGCTCAATTATTTGGTTGTCAAAGAGGGAATCATCCACCTAAATACCTTGAAATTACAATGCATTATAGAATATTGTAGAATAGTGATTGGCAATTCTTGGAGCAAAGAAAAGAGAAAAAACTTAGCTGGAAGGGTAAACATTTATCGACTGGTAGGAGATTGGTTTTGATAAATTATGTTTTGACAATCCTAGTATTGTTTATGTTATCTGTCGACCGGGTACTCCCGCGTAGTGGATAAAAAAACAGTCTAGGTCTCGCCCTTCTAGCTTAGGCGGGTCTCAGCGTAAGTCACATGCCCTAGGCCCCATGGGCAGTCCCGGGGTTGCCATGTGTCTTCAGGCCCTGAGCCTGACTACCAGCCTGGGGTGGCTCACGAGCCGCCACGTCTCTAGTGGTGTCGGGCCCGGTCTTCTGCCAGGGAGCGCTCCGGCGCTGCCACGTGATCGAAACCTCTGAGCAACACCCTCCGTCTGAGAGAGCTCCGGAGGTTCCATGTGTCCTGCGGCTCCGGATCCGACCTCCAGCACGGGAGGGCTCCGGTGCTGCCACGTGGGCGACGACTCCAGGTGCACCTTCCCTAGTGAAGGCTCCGGATGTGTCACGTGTCCTGTGGCCCGGGCCCGACCTCCAGCATGGGAGGGCTCCGGTGTTGCCACGTGTCCAATGACTTCGGACCACCCAATACTCCGCAAGACAACTCTAGTGAAGATGCGTGTTCCGGGGGCCAGCCGCCCGAACATCACACCGACGAGCAACGGACAGATGGCCAAGGAGTAAAGAGAAAGATACGTTGTCAGGCCAAGCATTCAAGGGTCACGCCTTCCCCAGAAGCATGGCGCACGACGCACACCTCCGTTCCCCGTCTGCGCACCATTACGATGAAAGACAGGGCGGCGAGGCGTGACGACTCAACAGTGCAGCCCAACGGCGCGGAGCCGACTAGTACAACGAGGAGACGCGGCGAAAAGACGGGGGCTTCATCATCACTGGACACCCGGTCAGAGGCGCCTGGCGTGTCAAGCGGCATGCCTTAACTCCACCAACAGTGACAATGCATACAGCTGTAAATTCCTATAGCTCATGTATAGGAGACAGATAGCCGCGGGGCCACCTGCCAGGCCTAGGGCCACCTTGTAACTGTCCCGACCTTGGGCTATAAAAGGACCGGGGCAGCCTCCGGGCAAAGGGTTCGCAACCCAGCCAACTCACTCATACGCGTGGACAATACAACAGACACACTCATGGACATAGAGTATTACGCTCCGGCGGCCCGAACCACGTAAATCCTCGTGTCCCTCTCGCCGTTGTGCATCGCCCTTCGAGATCCTCTAGCCCCACCGAAAATAGAACCTCCGCGGGATGGTTCTGAGCAGACTAGGGGAAGTGTCGTAGCGAACACTTCGACATTTGGTGCGCTAGGTAGGGGGGCTTTCTTGGTTATTTAAACCGTTCGTGAAGCCCAAAATGGTGAACATCCAGTCTTTTGGAGGTTCTTCCCGCCCCTAGCGCCGCCAACGACAGAGTGAGCAGGAAGCGTCCTCTGGTTCCAAAGCGGGACCGCCTGCATCGACACCAGCCCCTACGGCGACGGTGCCCGTTGCCTCCTGGCAACCTTCGGCAGCAACAGCGACAGCGTCGCAAGCGCCGACTGAAGCCAGCCCGGAGAGCGCGTTGTGTGCAGCCCGCACGCTCCTACACAACCCGCCGAGTCTACGTGGGTCAGAACCTCGTCTCCCTAGGCTCAGTGGGGGGCTGCATGGCTCTGGCCCCACACCTTCGTATGGTGGTGTGGCCGCGCAAGTTCCAGCCACACTTGATGGAGAAGTTCGACGGGACAGTCAACCCCGTCGAGTTCCTATAGATCTACTCCACCGCCATCCTAGCTGCAGGAGGGGATGGGGCCATCATGGCGAACTACATCCCAGTACCCTGACCGGGTCAGCTCGGTCATGGCTCATGAACTTGCACCAGAAGTCTGTGACCTCCTAGGAAGAGTTGTGTCGTCAGTTCACGACCAACTTCGGAAGTTCCTACGTCCATCCGGGCTTGGAGGCCGACCTCCACACCATACAACAACAACCAGGAGAGTCGCTGTGATCTTTCATCCAGCGCTTCTCCCAAGTCAGGAACACCATCCCCCGCATCTCCAACGTGTCCGTCGTCCTCGCCTTTCGACAAGGCGTCCGTGATAAGAAGATGCTCGAGAAGTTGGCCACGCATGACGTCTATGAGCTCTTTAGCTTGGCGGACAAGTGTGCCAGGGCCGCAGAAGGCCGTAACTGGCACACACCGCCCAGCAAGGGGGGTGAGTCCGCCAGGGAGAGCCCTGGTGGCAGGAAGAAGAAGGCTGGCGGCAAGGACAAGCCGCTAGCCGGAGCTCATACTGCAGCAACAGTAGTGGCCACAGGGGGTCGGGGACCACGCACCGACAAGAGCCCGCAACAACCGTCTGGCAGTGAGGATGGCGCCTAGAGATGCATGGTCCATGACACCAACCGACACAGTGCCAGCGAGTGCCGGGAGATCCAGAGGCTGGCGGAGCGCTTCCAAGAGCTCCGACAACAGCGCCAGGACGGTGCGCCCTCCCTCCAATGGGAGGGCAAACAGAAAGCTGACCCGGAGGACGGTGACAACAAGGAGATGGAGTTCTAAGACACCAAGCGTGTGTTGAAGGTGCTCTATGACCTGGAAGAGAACTCCGGCTCTGACCACAACGAGCGACGCAAGACGCTCCACGCCTAACCAGACGGTCCTTCTTCCGTCGTGAAGCGTAGGCGGCCCAAGGTAGGGATACCTGGTGCCTTGTCCATAGCTTACTCGGGGAGGAGTGACAAGCCTATCCCCTGACCAGTACGAGCATGCCGCCCAGGCACGTCCACCTTGCTGTAGGGGATGGGCACCTCTACCGTAGTGGTAGAATATTTTTTCTTTTTCTCTTTCTTGTAAGGGTAACATAGAGACCGGGAACAGAGCTTAGAACAGCTAAAGTCCCAGAAGGGTCCAATCGCTCTCGGTACCCAGGACGAATCGCTACCTTCTTGCACGGCCTGTTGCCTCCTATTGCCCGAAGGAAGCCAGAAATAAGAAAAAAATGTATCTTGTCCGGTGCACTCCATAACAATCTATGTTTGCTCATGCATAGCAACTATAAATGGCAAGTTCAGAACCATCTTACACACTAGACCTACATATTTGTGGTGAAATTGATTTCGTCTCCATACCACCTAGGGGGTCAGGACGACGGTGGCCTGGAGCCTGAGCCCCGGTCTTTACTAGACTCCACTAGACACTCTGCTGTGATGGCCCTCGCGTGAGCGAGGTGTCAAAGCGGGAGTCTTGCTCACCTCGCAGTTAGGAGAGCAGTTCAAGTACATGGTGCATCTTGACTCCAAAGCTACTAATAGCATTATAAAGTATGAAGCCCTCATATTTGGCTTGAGTACTGCCCTTTCTCTAGGAATATGGCAGATGCTAGCAAAAGGGAGGCTCCCAACTCGCCATCAAACAAGGCGAGTGAGAGTATCCCTATATTGATCCACAGCCAGCTGCCTACCTTATCCATGTGCAAGAGGTGGAGAAGGGATTTCATTCTTTAGAGTAGCGCCATATCCCTTGCGCCAACAACGCGGTGGTAGACAACCTTTCAATAAAAGTCTCTGCATGGGCTCCGGCCCCCGAAGGCACCTTTGAAAGGCTTATCAGTCCCACGCCAAGCAGATCCACACACCGGCGCATACGCTGCAAATGAGCCTGCCCTTATGACCGTTCGAGGCACGATAGTTGGACATCATGGCGTTGTGACTCAATGCCGGGGAACCATGCGGCACATGCCCCTGGGTTAGGCCACAACCACGTTGCCCGAGCCCGGATCGTCTCGATAGGTCCGTGATAACCCGGACCTCCCGGGAGGCCCGATGCTGACAAACTGCCTCATCCAGTCTACCCCCCCCCAATAAGTGGCCACACCTACCAGGGGGCCATCGCGGGGTAAACCACGTGCGTAGGGCATCAGACTACTCCAGCAACGAGCAGAAGACTCGAAGCGTCGGCTACGACAAGCTGAAGACAAGGGTTGAACTAGCGCTGGCTACGACAAGCGGAAGACAAGGGCTGAACTCCCCTCGGCTCTTTTGCGTTACTAGGGGTCTGGGAAGAATGGTGGCGACATCGCTAGGGCACCCTGAGTCCTTACGCCGCTAGGGGCCCAGAGTCCGGGAACAAGCTTGAGACATTGCAAAGTGCTTCCCACGTCAGCTAAGTCGTTCTGGACCTTTGCGCTCCCTTACCAATACAACTTTCCTTTCAAGCTTGCGTATATTTTTGCGTACCCTTCGACGTGTACATAGTTGTATTTACTGGACCCCCTGGCTACCTTCTTGCTCGGGCCCGGTAACACCGAAAGGGCGCCTCCACTCTTCGGAGTGCCTGATCAGCAAGAGGTCTAGGGTATGTAGCCTACTTAGACTGGTCCTGCGTCTTAAGCATGCGCCCCCTGCCTCTATTGGCACAACACCCAGAGCGCGGGGAGCCCGGGCAGCACACCACCTTGAGAAGTATGGTAACCGGGGTCCGACGCTATTACACCAAATTGCCCAAGCCCCCGTAGCTTAGCAGAGGACCAAAAGCCATAATGGGGCATCGAGTAGAGAAAATGCGACTACACGGCACAAACTATCCTTTTCTTTTAGTGTCTGTGCAAGCCACGCCACTCTAGAAAACCTGGCGCCTCCCAAGAGCCCCGAGGCTTGTGACTTACACTGGCACCTGTTTGCCAGGGGGGTCATTGTGACTAGTCACACTAAGCAAGTCGCCCGGATCCTGGCAACTCGTAAAGGGAAGCAGGTACGCATCTATAGCAAGCAACAACGAAATGTCAACTGCTTAGGAAACTTAAGAGGACCTCCGATCTTTGCGACATTAAGGGTCAGGAGGCTCCACAAAAGCTAAAGATGGTTCTGCCTACCAGACCAGGCACCAAGCGGTTGAAGAAGGAAGATCAACAGAATCACTTTTTCATTCATGAACACAGAAATACAAGACAAGACAATTAAGGATTGAAACAAACAAGTTTTCATTAATATTTGGGTCTCGACATACAAAAGAGGATCCAAGACAACTAAGGAACTCAACAGCTACAAGTCAAGTAGTGAAAGTGCATCTAGGCTATTTCCCCATGGGTTTTGATGGTTAATGACAACACTTAATGTACTAATGAGCTTTGCAAGTATGAGTACAGGTGATTAAGAAATTCATGAAGATGGATACACTCAAAAAGGAAAGAGGAGAAAAAGGCAAACGCACAAGAGGAATACAATCTAGGGTTTTTTAATTCTTTTGTGTTGAGTTCAGCCCTTGAGCGTGAGTGTGATCATAGAGTAAAGTGCTGAGAATCATCTAAGAGCTCATAGTCCGAGTTTAGATTCAGTGGAGTGAAGATTTTGGATAAGCGCTGGGAATAGGGCCGGACTTGTCCGGGCTGGGAGCCGGACTAGTGCGGCACATCAGACAAATCCGATATAGAATGGAACATGAGTTTATGTGTGAGTTCAGACTTGTCCGTCATGGGACGGACTAGTTCGAGGAAAGAGTGTCTAAGCTCTGCAGGAGCTAAGTGCTGAAGGACCGGACTAGTCCGCTCTTTGAGGTCGGACTAGTCTGCAGGTTCAAACTAGTCCGTTTGCAACCAGAACAGGAGTTTATGAGTGAGATAGGACTACTCCTCTGTGTGTCGAACTAGTCCGTGTGAAACTAGGAAGTAGCTGCAGGGACTAAGTCTTGGATGGCCGTACTTGTCCGCCCATGGAGGCCAGAATAGTCCGGTGGACCAGAGTTGTCTGTTCTCAACCGGAACAGTGGTTTCTGAGTGAGATCAGACTAGTCCGTTGTGGACCGGATAAGTCTGTGGTATGTGACCGTTTAGTTGGTGAAATCTGACTATTTAGTTGGTTAGATTCGACCGTTTAGTAGGCGAAGAGCGATGTCATCGGTCCCCGCAGGCTGGACTAGTCTGGGGTCAAAGGGCGGACTAGTCCGGGGTTTGGCAGTTGGCAACGGCTAGTCCCCGGAACCTCTATAAAAAGAGGTTGCCCGGGCCCCAAAGCAATACATAAGCATCCCAACAGCGAAATAGCCTTCCTAGCGCTTTTCTAGTCCCCTCTCTTCGAATTCTTGGAACCCTAAGTGTGATTCTTAAGGGTTTGTGAGTTTTGGGAAGAAGAGAAGAAGGGAGTGTGCACTTAGACCTCTTGGTTGATTCTCCGGCACTAAGTCAGAGGTGTGTTGTTAAAGAGAATTGTTTGCAAGTGCTTTGAGCTGAGTTCTCGTGGGAGCCTCAAGATGTGAGTTGCCCCACGACATATTGTGAAGCATTTGTGATATAGTGGAAGAACATGCCAACCTTGGTGGTGGCTTGGTGAGGAAAAGGTTGAGAGCAACCTGGTCCTTAGTGGACTCCTCAACGTGGACGTAGACTCCTTTGTGGAGCTGAACCACGGGATAAACATTGTGTTCTTGTCTCATTAAGCTATAATTTGTTGTGACCGGACTAGTCCGCCCTCAGGATCGGACTAGTCCGCTCTCCGTGAACTAATCGTTTTATTAAGCTGAATTTCAGATTTTCCGCCTATTCACCCCCCTCTAGGCAACTTTCAATTGGTATCAGAGCCAAACTCTTCATTTAAGTGCTTAACCGCACGAAGAGGTCATGGGGGAGACAAGCACCTACTACGAGGGAAAGAACCTAGGCTCCAAAGGAAAGAGCGAGAAGAACAACTCACATCACTCTCACACAAGTGATAGTGACAATGAAGTGAATTACTTCACCCCTTTCATGAGCAAGAAGCTTGCGGGTAGAAGAAGACACCCTTTCACTTCAAGTGATGAAGACCAAGAAGTACAACATGTCATGGCGCTGCTCAAAAAGAGAAAAGACGACAAGAGGAGAGAGAAGAAGAAGAAGAAGGAGGAGGAGTCCAAGGACTACTCCCGATATCCTTTTAACTATGAATGTTTAAATAATAATTCAAATTTTCTTTCCATCTCTGTTGGCAAGCCTCCTCACCTTGATGGTACAAACTACACAATGTGGAGGCATAACATGAAGTTACACCTCATCTCACTTAACCCCGGTCTCTGGAGTGTTGTTTCTACAGGAATAGAAATTCTAGAGGATGATGAAGAGCTCACTCCGGAGCAAGAAAAACAAATTCATCGCAACGCTCAAGCTGCAGCCGTCATCATCTCATAGTTGTCAAAAGAAGAGTTCACAAGGTGGATGGGTTGGAAATTGCCAAGGACATTTTGGACACTCTTAAGGTGGCACATTAAGGCACAAAATCCATCCGTGAGGCCAAAATTGACATGATGGGAGGGGAGCTTGGAAGATTTGCTATTGAAGACAATGAGACTCCCCAAGAGATGTACAACCGGTTCAAGATACTCATCAACAAGAGTAGAGCTTATGGATGCAAGAAATGGACTGACCATGAAGTGGTAAAAAGAATGATAAGGGCATTTACGGTGCGCAACCTCACTCTTTGCACCTTGATTCGGGAAAACCCTCACTTTGAATCTATGACTTCAGTTTAGGTCCTTGGAAAATTTGTCAACCATGATATGATGGAAAAAGAAGCCCAACATGTAAATGAGCTACACAAGACCACTTCCTCCAAAAGACACGATATTGCACTCAAGGCATCCAAGAAGTCATAGGGCAAGGAAGTGCAAGAAGAGAGCTCAAGTGAGGGAAGCGATGATGAGAGCTCTATTGATGATGAAGAAATGCCTCTTTTCATAAGGAAATTCAAAAGAATGATGAGAAAGAAGAAGAACTCAAGCTATGAGAATAAATCCAAGGACAAGACAAGATCAAAGACAAAGCGAGCCTGCTACATCTATGGTAAATATGGCCACTACATTGCAAACTGCCCTCATTAGAAAAAGGAAAACAATGAAGACAAGAAAAAATGTAAAGACAAGAATTTCTTCACGAAGAAGAAATTTCATGGAGCTGCTCACATAGGAGAAGAATGGGACTCAAATGATGAAACCTCATCATCCGAGGATGAGGGAGTGGCTGAAATTGTCTAGAGGGGGTGAATAGGCTAAAATACCTGAAATGACTTAATTAAATGAGTTTGGACCCCCAATGGCCAGACTAGTCTGGCTCAGGGACGAACTAGTCCGGTTTGCTTGGTGAAAGAGCCTAAAGGGGCCAGACTAGTCTGCCTTAGGGGCGGACTAGTCTGGTCAAATTGCTGAAAAGCCTAAAACTTGGTTTTTATGGGGTTTTCTCCAGATTTTAGTTTAACAAAATGTGAATGAAACAACTAGCAATCCAATATTACAAGTGTGATAGAATATTGAAATAAATTACAGGATTGTGATGATGTATATTCTAATCGTGAGATAATCAAAACAAACCCTAAGCAATCTTGATCTCCAAAGTAATGTACTTGCAAGAGAGACACTGAGGATTTTTTCCCGAGGTTCGATTCCACTCAGGAATCAACGTCCCCGTTGAGGAGTCCACAAAGGACCGGGTCTAACAACCCTTTCCTCACCAAGTCGCCACTAAGGCCAAACCGGTTCTTCACTATCTCAAGGGTGAACTTACAAAGTTTGGGGCTGCTCACAGTCTGAGGCTCCCACTTGATCACTTCTAAAAAGCTTCACCGATCTTACAAGCCACAGGTCAAACCAAGTGCACGAGATCATTCCAAGAGCCAACGCGAAGTTCTTCCATCTCCTCTTCTCACACAACCAAATTCACTTAGGATTTGGTTCAAGAGGGTGAGTAGGCAATGGAGAAGGCTTGGAGAGGCTCTAGGAAGGCTGTTGTGGCGCTAGGGTTCCAGAGAGGTTTAAATGAGGTCGGGGCATCTCCTTTTATAGAAGTCCCGAAGCCAACCGTTGCCACCTACCGAAAGTCCGGACTAGTCCGCCTTACACCAGACTAGTCCGATCTCACACAGGAACTCTTTGTCCGGGTGAGAATGGACAAGTCTGTAGGACCCGGGCTAGTCCGGCCACTGAGGCGAACAAGTCCGGTCCACCAAGACTTAGCCGCGGGAGCTCTCATCTCACAATCATACGGACTAGTCCGCCTTAGAACGGACTAGCCCAAACTCACACAGGAACTCTTGGTCCGTGTGAAAACGGACAAGTCTGGCTAGCTCGGACTAGTCCGGCCACTGAGGCGGACAAGTCCGGTCTACCAGGACTTAGTCCCAAAAACACTCTCACCAAGAGAAAAACGGACTAGTCTGTCTCAAAACAGACAAGTCTGATCTCAGTCAGGAACTCTTAGTCTGCCCCAAAATAGACTAAGCCGTGGGGCTTACGGACTTGTCCAGCCTTAGGCCCAGACAAGTCCGGCTTTCCCAACTTTACCTCTCTACCTCCCTCCACTAAGGATTTGACACTTCTAATGCTTTGAGCTCTCTTCTATGATCTCAATGCACTTGACACACACACTCTCACTTTTACATGGCTAGCCTACTAAAGACTCAAGTGAAACCCTAATTTCTACTCTTCGAGTCTTCGATGCCGTTCTTCATCTTTTTCCCTTTTTGAGAGTTTAGGTGTCCACCTTGGAAATGTCATGTGCTTATGATCATCTCAGCTCATTAGTCTCTTAATTTGTCGTCATCAATCATCCAAAACCCACGGAGATACCTAGATGCACTTACAATCTCCCCTTTTTGATGATTGATGACAACATATTAAGTTTCAACATAAGAGGTAAAAATTTTGATTTTTATAACAAGTGTACGTATGCAAAACTCCCCCTAAATGTATGCAAGAGTAAAAGAGGGGAGTTGGCATACATTCACATGTTATGGTGGGGTGCCTACGTGTTGTGCTAAAAAATGTGATAAGACAATAAGCATAGCAAGGAGCAACAATGATCAGATATAAACCATAAAATCCAACACGTAGTGTTACACAAAAGATAGTCATGCATAAAACATAAATAGCCATGTCCAAGGATCTATTACAAGATAGTCATGTTCAAAACATAGATGTCCAAAGGATCTATTACAAGACTAGAAGATGATAAATAGAAAGGATATCCTTTTCCCATCTCTCCCCCTTTGGCATCAAGTCACCAAAAAAGGAAAAGAGGGGAGAAGGTACGCCTAAGTCTACTCGTCATCATCTTCTTCTTCTTATTCATCTCCATTCTCATCGCTCTCCGTAGCCTCCATATCCTCTTCCTCTTCATCGACGGTGGTGGATGGAGGCACGGCCTTGAAAGAGCTTCCATCTTCCCTAAACTGGGTGAGCTCATCAGCGGTGAACTCTGGATATGGAGTGAGTTCCCCATCACTCTCTTTGGGAGGAGACATGGGTACCTCAAGCTTGTCACATACAGTCTTGAGGTACTTCTCCTGACGCCTCTCCATGCGTCGAATCTGGACCTCCACACGCCGACAAGAGGCGAAAAATGCGTTGAAGCACTTGAAGAATCCACTCATGGACTGCAGAGGATGAGAAGATGGGGGAGCCGCTGAGCTTGTAGGAGCCGCTGAGCTGGGAGGAGGTTGAGCATTTTTCCTCCTTGAGGGTTCTGGAACAATGGGGGGTAGCTGAGGACAGAGAGGTCGATGAGTGACATCCTTGACAAAGACAATCCCCAACACCTTCTCAATTAAGCACATGATGTAAGGTGCATATCCACATGAGCGGTTGGGAGTGTGAGAGATGTTGAAGATGTCATCATATATATGCTCAACAAGGTTGAAATTCTCTTCACCATCTATCAAGAGGAGGAGATGCCTTATGTTTCCTTGAATCACCCCTGCGTCTCCATCCTTAGGGGCTATGGTCCTCCTCAAAATCCGGTTGAGGATGCTATAGAATGACTTGATGTTCCTAGCCGATACATATAGTTAAGCTGGTCCCTGTCTACTGCCTTGAGGTTGGAAATAATAATATCATGATCCAAGTGCTCCTCAAGGCCAAGTATCTGTGCAAACCTCTCATAGGTGACTGAGTACTGCTCTCCATGAGTCATCCAGGTGATTTTCCGGTCACCGTAGGTGGAGAAGTACACAGTGGTGTAGAACTGCACAATTACCTCAATGTTCCAGTCATACTTGAAGCCCATGATTTTCTTGATTCCATGGTGCTCTGCGGCTTCAATCACGGCATCAAAGGCTTTGTGCTTCCTTTTGGCCATGTAGTCCCAATCTACCCACTGAACTTGGGTGACTGGGGTCTTCATCTTTAGGTACACTAAGCGGTAGTAATCGTAGTGGAAATCACACCAAAACCTAGGGTCGGTTGTGTGCTTTTCATAGTCATATATGTTTTCCATCCTCAGCCTTCTCGCCTTTTCGGCCCCCTTTCCTTTGAATACAAATGCTGGATTGTTGGGCAACCAGTTTGGATCTCTAGCAGGGGCAGCCATCTTCAAGGGGCCGATAGGCTTCTGTTGCCCTTTCTCCCTGATTACTATCCCTCCTGCCCTGTTTGTCGGTGCTTTGGCAGTTCCCTTTTTATTCTTGAGCTCCTCAGGAAGTGGAGCCTTGCCCTTCTTTGTATCACGAGGAACCCTACCCTCGGATTCCTTCTCCTTCTCCTTTTCCCGCTCTTTATCTCCCAAGGTGACCAGCCTCTTCCTCTTGGGCTCTGAGGCACTAGCAGCTTGGGAGCTTTGGGCTTCACGTTCGACCCTTTTCTTTCTCCGTTGATCCTTCAAGGGTTCTTCAACGGCTTGGGCAATTTGTGCCTCCTCGTCGAGATCATGCTTCTTCTTTGTTCTTGCATCTCGACGGACGGCTTCTTTAGCCGCTTGGGCCTTTCTTCGGCAATGCGCCGATGAAGGGCTTGTCGAGCCTCCTCAGCCGTGGGACTTGGAAGGGGAGAGCTTTGGTCGGAGTTCGACATATTTCTTGAAAAACAAGAAATTAGAGGTCAAGGAAGTGGAATATATCAAAAGAATTCACTAAAAACGGCTAAAGTTGGAGTTTATCCTGTGTAAATCGGACTTGTCCGTTAAATGGCCGGACTAGTCCGCCCGAGAATGGACTTGTCCGCCCAAAACTGGACTAGTCCGGGTTATACAGGAAGAACCCTAATCCTAACAATTTTTTTGCAAAAACTTCGAATTAAGTTGCAATATTCCTAGGCTACGATCGCATTGACACTAGAAACAACATTTGTGAAGAAGTTTCTAAAAAAAGACCGCAGAATGAAGAAAAGGAAGGATTTTTTGTTAGGTCAAGAATACCTCTTGAAATCTTCAAATGTGATGAATTTGGAGTCGAAACTTGAGCAACGAAGCACGGGGAAAAAATTTCCGCACTCCTTAGGTCTCCAATCCGTGAATTAGACAAGATTTTTGGTGGAGGAGATCAAAAATCGCCAATTTTGAGTGTTTCCGGCTTGAGTGATGGTGTGAGGTCGGACTAGTCTATGAAGAGTGAGGGGTTTGTCCGCCCCTGGGGGTTTAGTCCCCAGTGACCAGATTAGTCCAGTTTGGTGTCCGGACAAGTTCGGTTGGCGGACCAGAGCCAGACTTCTCTGGTGCCAGACTTGTCCGGCCTCCTAGACGGACTAGTCCGGTTTGGGACTTGTCCGCTGAGTAGTCCGACCTAGATATCCTAGACTTGTTTGGCCTATGGGCGGATTAGTCCAGCTACATGCTGTAATTTACATAATTTGAATTTTAGCTCAAGAATATGATCCTTTTGGACAAGTTTTTGCAAATATCTTTGGTAAACATGGTCAGTAAGCATACATCAAATAAACAATGACCATATTTAACAAAGAATCCTTTTGAACATAGTTTTCATAGAGTAAGAGAGATTAGGGTAGTATGTTGAAAACATATGATTTTTGAAGTTTATTAACAAGCAACAAACAGATGTGCACGACTCAAGCAACATTTTGAGAATCTAGAATATTTAGTTCACTCCTTAGGTCACAAAAGCGTTTCTCATCAAGGGGTTTGGTGAAGATGTCCGCCAATTGCTTCTCACTCCTAACATGAGAGATAATGATATCTCCCTTGATAGAGTGATCTCGCAGGAAATGGTGACGGATATCAATATGTTTGGTTCTAGAATGCTCCACGGGATTGCGAGCAATCTTGATGGCATTCTTATTGTCACATCGGAGTGGAATATGGCTCAAGGTGTGGCGGACCAGAATCCGCTCATCCAGGATCACAGAGGGTGGTGCCGCACGGTGCGACACCCGACAGCACACATCATAAGGATACGTTGTATTACATAGAAAACCAACTGAAACTGTACAAACTAGTACAATACTCAGTTACAAACTAAGGTTCATATTACACAGCGGAAGTTTAATTTGTACAACTCACGCCTGCCTATCTAGGAAAAGTCGGTTGCCCAGCCCTAGGGCAACCCACACTAGGTGCACTCCTCAGCTCAGCACGGCGTGTAAGGCTCCCACTCAGCCGTGGTCCCCGACGGAGGGTAACCCTCGCCGGTGGACCCGTAACCCGAGTCCGTGGGTGGCTCCTCACCTGAAAAACACTTAAGCAGCAACCGTGAGCACGATGGCTCAACAAGACTTAACCGACTCACCTAGGCATGAAACTCTACATGTAGGGTACAATGAATATGGGATGGTAAAATTTCAGCAAATGGACACACCTATAATTTATCCTTAGTTCATCTTTTAGCCACAAGTTAACAGTTCATGAATCCGAAATTTAGTAAGCAATATTTGGTGGCACACAAGTAACAATACAATTATATCATAACAACAATATGGAATCATCACATTTCATACATTAGCCTACGTCACAACTCAGTGACCAAGTGGTACTCTTCACCGCGAGGGAGGGCAAATCGACTCGATATACACCTGCAGGGAAACCCAAAGAGCACGTCATGTATGCTCACCCGTGGAGCTGCACAGCACGCTCACTCGATGCCGTACGGGACAACCTTTCGCCCAACAGCCCAAACGTTGAACCGGTCGCACCGAAACGAGCAGGAGGTTCCCTACACGGAGCATCTCTCTACGCCCGTTAGCAGATTTCCACCTTGCTGCCCTCAGCCTACACCTATAAATCGGTGCGTTATGCCTCGACGCCCGGAGGTTTAGGTTACATCAGTTTATCGGGGCCCATATATCCGATATGCCTTCGGTACGTTCAAACTTGATCAGCGTGGGCCGCACACGGATCGGTCCTCAATCGACACGGACAGGGATGCGCACACAAGACTTCCTCTTGCTGCGCCCTAGCCCCTGCCTAGTCTCATTTTCATTACTAAAGTGATCTCACCTCACTCGAACCAATCCCGTGTGTCCCAAGCCTAGCTCGCGAGTGGATTCCAACTACTCGACTTGTACCGAAGTCCTATGAATCATTAAGCATAGCCTGTCTACTCGAGGACTTAGACACTACCCTCACTGTTTTAGGAACCATCTGGTTATGCATTTGGGTTTCATCCACCCTACACCTAATGCACATCCATACCTCACACTAAATATGTAAACAAAGCAAAACTTTATAAAAGGGGTTAATGCAAACCGGGGCTTGCCTTGTTGCTTCTGGTCAGCGGTTAAGTCTTCATCCGGAAGAAGGAAGTCGAGCACTTCCGGAGTCTCCTCGCCTTCAGCGACTACACGTTAATGAGATACTACATGTCATTTCAAATGCAATGTGTAAACTTTAATAAGTAGTTCCTATAAATTTAGCTATACCTCCTCTTTGGTTATGAAATTTTTATGGTGGCTTGGTAGGGTCCTAACCAGAGTCTTGACCAAGTTTCATTTGAAACAAAGTTCATTTGAGCCTTGTACAAATAAAAGCCTATTTGGTCAATATTTGAGCCTCTAAGTAATTCCAGGGGTTTTCATGGATCCAACCATTACTCTATGGAAACTAGAATTTGATATGGTTCTAATGGAATTGGTTTCATGTCGTTTGAAGGATTCTAGAGTAAGTTATGCCCTAAACAAAATTTGAGAAAATCTGAAAAATGTTTGTGTACATTTTTCTATTTTCTCAGGGCAGTTCACTTAATCACCCCATTAGGGGCACTAATGGACTTGGATGAGTCTGAAAATTTTACTGTGACTCAAGGATTTTCCAGCGAGCCTCTCAGCCAAATTTCAGAATTTTTCATGAAGTAATCCTCCAGATAAAATTCCTAACAGTTTAAACTTTAGGGATTTAATTCTGGAAAACTATTACTTTTCATGAGCTGAAATTGGTATTGCTGGAAAGTACTCAAAATTCTGAGTTCAGCACAATTTGGTTCACTGCATTTGGAGCTTCCTAGCAAAAGTTCTATGCATTTGAAGTTTGCACTAAAACTGGAAAATCCTCCAAAATGTTTAAACTCTGCGGGTGGGGCCCACTCCTCAAATCGGCCCACTGAGAACGCAGCCACACCGCGCCCACGGGGTTTTACCTGCGCTGCCACACTGAATCCCGGCCGCAACTGGATCCCCACGCGAGAACAGAGGCTGACCGGTGGACCCGGCCCCCCTTCGTCTACCTCGCGCCATCCCGCGACTCCCGTGGTGGTGCCTCGCCGGAGTTCTCGCCGCCGGCCGTTTCGCTGCATGACCTTCGATGGGTCTCGCCGCCTGGGCCCAACTTGGCTCGAGGAACACGCTGGTGCCCTCACCGAAGCTCGGCGATGGCCGGAACCACGCCCGCGACGGTGACAGTGGCTCTCTCTACTCCGGCGATGTCGTCTGGGCTACTCAGGGCCTTACTCTTCAAACGGTTTGCTCCTAAAGCTCCACTGTGGCATGCTGAGCATGA
The DNA here is from genome assembly GCA_030760725.1 of Neostapfia colusana. Taxonomy (NCBI): domain Eukaryota; kingdom Viridiplantae; phylum Streptophyta; class Magnoliopsida; order Poales; family Poaceae; genus Neostapfia; species Neostapfia colusana. The sequence continues at coordinate 49,836,187 of JASWHV010000020.1, forward strand.
ATATGAGCTCGGTTGGCCATGGAAATGGTCGGAGCTATGTTCTCACCGTCGACCTAGGCCCGATATCGGTTGTGATCGGAAAAACTCGATAACCAGAATCTATACTCAACGGTTCTTCGTACTTTTTTGATCCTAGATGGTCGTGGCAGGGTGTATATCATGCTTGTAGCTCGGTATACCATGTGATGAGCCAATACCCGCGAATTTTAGGATTTGGGGGTGGCTCGGTCTTAAGACCACCGAAACATCCCCAGGGAAATTCTCCCTCGACAGTGCACGAAACGACGAACGGTTTGGGCTAGAAGGACCAGCACCTTAGGGCGGTTGTTTCTTGTGTTGATCGTCGGGCACGAGGGAGCCTGTGTTTCCCGGACACCGGTGACCAGAGAGCGGTGAACTCAGGGCGCGCCGCTTCGGATGTGTGCGGGTGGAACAGAGAGAATGAGGAGGGGATTCACGCAGACCAGGGGTGCAACCGAGTGTTTTGTACCCGGCGTCCTCATCCCCCGAGCAGGAGGTGGCATGGCGACCGCGTTGGGGCGGGGTTGCTCCCGTGCGCTGGCGACCACAGAGGTGTTTAACCGAGGGACTGAGTCGGTTCAATCTCTGTGTGTCTGACCAGTGGGTCCTCTTCTCCCCTCTAATTCTTTCGCCCCCTTCTGCTGCAAATATTCCAGATACTAAACATTGAATGATAGACTTTGCCACCAAGTCACAGTTTGAATTTGGGTTCTCAAATTTGGAATTTGTTTGGCCAAATTTGCTTCACATTTAAACTGAAATTCAAATTCAGTTTTGAATTATTGCAAATTTAGCTCCCGACAAGATGAACTCCAATGGGGATGAAAATTGGTGGACTAACTCAGAAAAATGTGCTGAGTTTGAATATGAAGCCAACTTTTGAATTTAAGTGATAAAAGTTTCTGTAATTTGAATTTACATTCAAATTGGCCTCTTTTTCAAATGCCCCCAAAAGTGCCTCACAAAGTGTTGGATTTGCATGAAATTTGACCTGAACCTTCCCAAAACTATTTAAGTTCTAGGGGTGAGCTCAACCTGTCATGTTCATGTGTAGAAATCCTACTTTGTAAAAGTTAGGGCTTTCCCCTCTAATCACCCTTTTGATGGAGATTACTTGCTCTTCATAAGTCTTTACAAGATATCCACAATAAAAGCTGTGGTGTTGTGAGGTGATGAAAAATTTTTGCAAGTCCCTTTTCTTGGGCTTCCACACAAGGTGTAACCATAGTCCCTAAGAGTTTGTCGTATCCATAGGAGTTGTGCACAACAACTCCCGGCTGCGAAGTACTCCGCTTCGGCTGTGGATAAGGCAATGGAGTTTTCTTTCTTTGAAGACCACGAAACCAAGGATCTACCAAGGAATTGGCAAGTACCTGATGTGCTCTTCCTATCTATCTTACAACTGGCATAATCGGCATCGGAGTATCCGATGAGATTGAACTTGGATCCCTTGGGATACCAAAGTCCTAGGTTAGGAGTGTGAACCAAGTATCTGAGAATCCACTTAACGGCCATCAAGTGACACTCCTTAGGAGCGGCTTGGAACCGTGCACACATACATACACTAAGCATTATGTCGGGCCTAGATGCACAAAGGTAAAGCAAAGAACCTTTCATGGAACGGAATACCTTTTGGTCCACACTTGGACCATATTCATTAAGGTCAAGATGTCCATTTGTTCCCATTGGAGTCTTGATGGGTTTGGCTTTGTCCATGTCGAACCTCTTGAGTATGTCTTGAGTATACTTGGTTTGACTTCTGAACGTTTCTTTCTTGAGTTGTTTGACTTGGAATCCTAGGAAAAACTTCAATTCCCCCATCATTGACATCTCGAACCTTTCGGTCATTATCTTTGGAAACTCATCACAAAAAGCTTTGTTAGTAGAACCAAATATAATGTCATCGACATATATTTGGCACACGAACAGATCATCGTTAAAATGCTTAGTGAAGAGTGTGTAGTCGACCTTTCCTATCCTAAAACCATTTTTAATAAGAAAGTCTCTAAGACACTCAAACCAAGCTCTAGGAGCTTGTTTGAGGCCATAGAGGGCTTTCCGGAGTTTAAAGACATGGTTATGATACTTATCGTCCTCAAATCCTGGTGGTTGCTCCACGTACACTTCCTCCTTGATCGAACCATTGAGGAAAGCGCTTTTCACATCCATTTGGTATAGCTTGAAATCATGGTGAGTAGCAAAGGCAAGCAATATACGAATTGATTCAAGCCTAGCTACAGGGGCAAAAGTTTCATCAATAATCCAAACCTTCTACTTGTGCATATCCCTTTGCAACAAGTCTCGCCTTGTTTCTTGTTACAACCCCATACTCGTCTTGCTTATTGCGGAATACCCACTTGGTTCCCACAACATTTGCATTGGGTCGCTTCACAAGTTCCCATACTTGATTTCTTTCAAAATTGTTGAGTTCCTCTTGCATGGCCACCACGTAATCCGGATCTTGTAGTGCTTCTTCTACCTTGCGGGGCTCCAAAGAGGAAATAAAAGAGTAATGTTCACAAAAATTAGCCATTCGAGAGCGAGTGGCCACCCCTTTGGAGATATCTCCTAGTATGTTATCGATGGGATGATCCCGTTGAACACTTTGGTGCACTCTTAATGAGGTGGTTGAACTCTTTGATCTTCATCTTCATTGTCACTCTTTTCTTCGTCTCCCCCTTGATCCAATCCTCCATCTTGACTTTGGTAGTTTTGATCTTGTTGAGGTTGGCCTTGCTCATCTTGAGCTTGATCATGGGAGGGAGACATATTTTTGTTTATTGGATGATCATTTGAGTCTTGAGGATGTTCTTGAGAAAAAATGTCTCCAAGTGCCATCCTTTTAAGTGCTTCTTGTGGAGCCTCTTCTTTATCTAGCACACTTTGATCAACTTGCTCCACGGTTAAAAGTTCGTAAGACGTCTTCTTCAAAAGTCGATGAAGATACAACTGGTTTATGGCATGGCAAGCGGTGTTAACCGCTTTCGCCCAAAACTGGTCCGACTTCTTGTACTCGTCAAGCATGGTTCTTGCCATCTCAATGAGAGTTCTATTCTTCCTCTCAGAAACTCCATTTTGTTGAGGGGAGTAGGGGGCTGAAAACTCATGCTTGATGCCTTCTTCATCCAAGTATTCTTCCACTTGAGTGTTCTTGAACTCAGTGCCGTTATTGCTCCTTATGTTCTTGATTCTTAAGGAGAACTTGTTTTGAGATCTTCTCAAGAATTTCTTGAGCACACTTTGAGTTTCACTTTTGTCATGCAAAAAGAACACCCAAGTGAAACGAGAATAATCATCTACAACAACAAGACCATATTTGTTACCGCCGATGCTTATGTAGGCGATTGGACCGAAGAGGTCCATGTGAAGTAGCTCCAAAAGTCTTGTAGTCGTCATGACATTTTTGGATGGATGTTGAACTCCAACTTGCTTTCCGGCTTGACAAGCACTACATGGCATGTCCTTATCAAAAACAACATTTTTCAAGTCTCGAATGTGTTGTCCTTTGAGAAGTTTTTGCAAGTTCCTCATCCCAACATGGGCTAGCCTTCTATGCCAAAGTCATCCCATGTTGGTCTTCGCCATTAAACGCGTGTCAAGTTGAGCTTTATCCGTGGTGAAATCCACAAGGTAAAGCTTTCCCTTGAGCACGCCCTTAAAGGCGATTGAGTCATTGCTTCTTCTCAAGACAGTCACACCCTCGTTAGTGAAAATACAATTATAACCTTTATCACATAGTTGGGATATGGATAGAAGGTTATAATCAAGGGAGTCAACATGCAAAACATTTGAAAGAGTATGATGGGGAGAGATAGAAATTTTACCGGTGCCAAGGATTTTCCCTTGGCTATTATCCCCAAAATATATTCCTTCACTTGGATCTTCATTTTCCTCATATTCAACAAACATCCTTCTCTCTTCGGTCATATGGTTTGTGCATCCACTGTCGAGCACCCATTTTGATCCACCGGAGGAGTATGCCTACAAAATAGAGTTATGCCTTACCTTTTGGTACCAAGCGGAGTTGAGTCCTTTCATGTTAGTCAAGAGGAACTTGGGCACCCACACACAAGGTTTTGGACTCTTGCGGAGTGGCCCAACATACCTAGCATAGATCTTTCCAAACTTGTTTCTCAATAAAACATATGAGGTATCAAAATCATGGAACAAAGGATGAGGTTTATTTTTAGGCATGTTGGCTGAGTTTGCAATATTCTTTACATTTTCTTTGTTGGATGAACCTTCCTTGACAAATACAATCAGGTCTTTTCCCTTCTTGGGAGTTTTAGCATCTTGCCTCCACCACCGATAATAGCCAAGACCATCTTTGACATATGGAGGTCTTACATTGGTATATGAACTTCGTGCATATGCCACTTTTTCCTTGTCAAAGATACTAACTTTCGGTGTCTGCTTGTTTTATGCCAACTTGAGTTCATCTTTGAGTTTTAGGATTAAGTTTGAGCACTTGCAAGTTTGAGTTGCTTCGGGATATTTCTTTTAGGAGGGTGAAATCAAAGAGGAAGAAGATGCATTGATCTTGAGAGACTCAACTTGTGTTTCAAGGATCTTGTTGACTTTTGTCAAGTTAACAATTTCATCCTTGAGCACAACAGTTGTGTCTTCAAGATTTGAGCAAGTTTCCTTGCTCAAAGCGAGTTCACGCTCAAGTGCCTTGTTTATTTCCCTTTCAACCTCAAGGAGCTCTTCAAGCTCATGACATCTCTCCTTTTCAAAGATGAGCATGTCTTCTTGACGGTTGATGAGTTCATCCTTCTCAAAGATTTCTTCCGACAACAATCTCATCTTTTCATGGTGCTCCTACTTAGATCCTTAAGCATGGATTCATTTTCACTGCTACTATCAAAGCTATCAAGTGAAGAAGTAGAGGAGGATGGTTAAGATTTAACCTTTCTTCTTCCCTCCTTAGCCATGAGACATGTAGACTTGAAGTCTTCAATGTTTGGGAAGAGCTTGCTCCTTCAAATGGCAAGTGTTGCCACTTTCTCTTCATCCTCGGAGGATGAGTCTTCATTTGAGTCCCATTCCTTCCCAAGATGAGTGTGTCCTTATGGCTTCTTCTTCTTGAAGAATTTCTTCTCTTGAGACTTGTCATTTTTCTTCTTCTTACTCTCTTCATATGGACAATCCACAATGAAGTGTCCATATTCACCACAGTTGTAGCATGCTCTTTTCGTCTTAGGCTTGGACCTTTCCTTGTTCTTGTTCTCATAATGGTTGCCCCCCTTCCTTCTTCTCATCATCCTCTTGAACTTGTTGATGAAGAGCGCCTCTTCTTCATCGGTGTCGAGGCCCTCATCATCACTTGCTTCGACGTATTGTGATGAGGATGTTACTTTGAAAGCAACATCTTTCTTCTTTGAGGAGGCAAGTCTTTGTAGGTCGCTGTAGAACATGACTTCCTTCTCCATCATCTCATTGTTGATGATTCTTCTAAGCACTTCCTCCGGGGTCATTTGAGCATATCCTGGGCTCTCATGGATCAAGGAGCAAAGAGCAATGTTTCGAGGCATGAATGCCCAAAGCATCCTCTTTACCACCTCATGATCCGTCCACCGGGTGCATCCATAAGATCAGATCTTGTTGACGAGCACCTTGAGACGGTTGTACATGTCTTGAGGGGACTCACCATCCATGATGGTGAACCTCCCAAGCTCTCCTTCAATCATCTCGATCTTGGCCTCCCTAATGACTCGGTTCCCTTCATGCGTCGTCTTGAGTGTGTCCCATATGTCTTTGGCCACCTCCAATCCATCGACTCGGTCGAACTCTTCTCGAGTCAAGGATGAGGTGATGACCCCTACTTCTTGAGCATTGCGATGAAGTAGGATGGCTTGCTCCGGGGTGACGTTTTCTTCATTTCTTGGAAGATGGACACCTGTTAAGATAATTTGCCACAAGCTAGGGTTTAAGGATATTAGATGCATCTTCATATTATGCTTCCACATTGAGTAATCATTTCCATCGAATTGAGGAGGTTTGCCAAGAGGAATAGATAAGTAATGATTGTTAGAAGTTAATCGTTCATAGTTGAAAGGATATTGGGAGTAGTCCGGTTGACTACTCCTTTCTTGATCCTTCAGCTTCTTCTTCTCTTTTCTAGAGTGGCCTAGCTTCTCACGAAGTCGTGCCTTGAGCTGGCGAACTTCTTCATCGTCACTTGAGTGATCTTTCAGCACATCACTGCCTATTTTCTTGTCATACGTGTTTTCTCCTTGCGATGACGGCGGAATCTCGTAACCCTCAACTAGGAACATCTTCTCTCTGAGTGGTTAGACTCTTGATGGAGAGACCTGCTCTGATACCAATTGAAATTGCCTAGAGGGGGTGAATAGGCTAAAATACTTGAAATGACTTACTTAAATGAGATTAGAATACAATGGCCGGACTAGTCTGGCTCAGGGGCGGACTAGTCCGGTTTGCTTGCTGAAAGAGCCTAAAGGGACCGGACTAGTCTGCCTTAGGGGCGTACTAGTCTGGTCAAATTGCTGAAAAGCCTAAAACTTGGTTTTTATGTGAATAAAAAAACTAGCAATCCTATATTACAAGTGTGATAGAATATTGAAATGAATTGTAGGATTGTGATGATGTATACTCTAATCGCGAGATAACTAAAACAAACCCTAAGCAATCTTGATCTTCAAAGAAATGTACTTGCAACAGAGACACTGAGGATTTTTTCCCGAGGTTCGATTCTACTCAGGAATCTACGTCCCCATTGAGGAGTCCACAAAGGACCGGGTCTAACAACCCTTTCCTCACCAAGTCGCCACTAAGGCTAATCCGATTCTTCACTATCTCAAGGGTGAACTTACAAAGTTTGTGGCTGCTCACAATCTGAGGCTCCCACTTGATCACTTCTAAAAAGCTTCACCGATCTTACAAGACACAGGTCACACCAAGTGCACGATATCACTCCAAGAGCCTAAACGCGAAGTTCTTCCATCTCCTCTTCTCACACAACCAAATTCACTTAAGATTTGATTCAAGAGGGTGAGTAGGCAATGGAGAAGGCTTGGAGAAGCTCTAGGAAGGCTGTGACGGTGCTAGGGTTCCAGAGCGGTTGAAATGTGGTCGGGGCATCTCCTTTTATAGGAGTCCTGAAGCCAACCGTGGTCACCTACCGAAAGTCCGGACTAGTCCACCTTACACTGGACTAGTTCGATCTCACACAGGAACTCTTTGTCCGGGTGAGAACTCACAAGTCTGTAGGACCCGGACTAGTCCGACCACTGAGGCGAACAAAGTCCGGTCCACCAAGACTTAGCCGTGGGAGCTCTCATCTCACAATCATACGGACTAGTCCGCCTCAGAACGGACTGATGAAATTTTTAGGCCCGATCTTCCGAAAGGTAGGTCGATTGAGGTGGAGAACTCGACGTTGATGATCCGCGGTACTCGAGCAGTTCGAACACCCCTGCAATCATTACACCACTGCTCCGTTGGTTATCAACCGTGCAGCACACGCTTGACCTCGCCAAGAAGTCTAATCCCTGCAGGTGCAACCGAGAACACAAGCAAGAACGACGAAGATGCAATCTAAAATTGCAAAATTGGGGTCTCACAAACCATAGAACGGTGAAAGTGTTTAATCTAAGCAAAACCCACCAAATATGGCCGGCAGCTGCAGTATTTAAAGGCTAGGGTTCGACCATAAGACCCTTAGACGCGTCCCTAATGGACTCATACGGGGTACAAGGCCCAAAAACCCAATACGGTGGTGCAACACCGGACAGAACTCCGAATTCAATTTGTTTCGACAACTCCCAACGACTCCCGGCGAATTTTAATGTGGGACCAGAGCCATTGGAAAGTTTATCTTCTCATATTTCTATGCATATGTAGAACGTCAGAAACGGAGTCCGTATGCATCCTGAGCGTCCGTTTTAAGATGTACTGCTCCTGGACTCCGAGTTGAACTCGAGTCCGAGTTGGTAACTGTTTCCATCAACTTGTGGACGTCCCATCTGATTCTCCACGTCCCCAAATACTCCTACCTTTACTTGTTGATCATGTCTATGGTTCCTAATAACAATTAAATCATTCAATAGCAATCCATTCTCAAAATCACATGGGTAGGAAGTTAGGAACGAGTTGACCTGCTGATTTAGTAACCGTGCTCGTCCTCTTGTGATTGGTCCTTGTATATCAATGTGAGTTTCCACTGCTGTGATGTCCTCATCATCCTCCCCCTCTTGAATCGGAATCGTCCTCGGCTCAAGATCATCTTCTTCCCCCAAGTATGGTCGTAAATCTGAAATGTTAAATGTGGGACTAACCCCAAAATCGGGAGGCAACTCAAGATTAAATGTGGGACTAACCAGCAGCTCGTGGCATAAGTTTAGATTTTCTCAAGTGAGGGAATCATTCTTTTCTCAAATGTAGCCATACCAAGTTCCCTGGTTCAACTTTTACTTCTTTTCTACCTTTACTACTAGAAATTCTATACTTCTCATTCATCCTTTCAATATTTTTCTTTGTAGTTTCATGCATCTTAAAAATGAATTCAGATCGATGTGTAACATCCAAATTTATAGTTTCAGAAGGAGGCAAAGGTAATAAATCAATAGGAGCACGGGGATTGAAACCATACACTAACTGGAATGGGCTTACCTTTGTAGTAGAGTGAACTGACTTGTTGTAAGCAAATTCTATATGTGGTAAACAATCCTCCCAACCAGTTAAATTTGTTTTTAAAACAGCCCGCAACATAGTGGATAGAGTACGATTTACTACCTAAGTTTGTCCATCGGTTTGTGGGTGACATGTGGTTGAAAACAGTGGTTTGGTTCCCAATTTATACCACAAAGTTCTCCAAAAATGACTTAAAAATTTTGCATCATGATCAGAAACAATGGTATTTGGCACACCATGTAAACAAATAATTTCCGTCATAAACAAATCAGCAATGTGTGAGGCATTATCATTCTTATGACAAGGTATGAAATGTGCCATTTTGTAGAAACGATCAACAACCACAAAAATACTATCCCTCCCCCTCTTAGTCCTAGGCAATCCCAAAACAAAATCCATGGAAATATCCTGTCAAGGTACACTAGGAACAGGAAGAGGCATATAAAGACCATGTGGGTTAAGTCGAGACTTAGCTTTTTTGCAATTAGTGCATCGTGACACGTAGCGCTCGACATCATGTCTCATCTTTGGCCAAAAGAAGTGTGTGGCCAGCACGTCCTCAGTTTTCTTTACTCCAAAATGTCCCATCAATCCTCCTCCATGTGCTTTCTGCAAAAGTAATAGGCGAACGGAACTAGCAGTAACACATAGCTTGTTAGCACGATAGAGGAGGCCCTCCGGTAGTACATATTTATTCCAAGTTCTTCCTTATTTACAATTTTCAAAGGCATCTTTGAAGTCCAAATCAGTAGGATATAATCCTTTTATTGTTTCCAAACCAAATATTTTATGATCAAGTTGGGACAGCATGGTGTAACGTCTAGATAATGCATCTGCAATAACATTCTCCTTCCCTTATGCTTAATGATGTACGGAAACGATTCTATGAACTCAATCCATTTAGCATGTCATTTATTCAGATTGGTTTAACACTTAAGATACTTCAAAGATTTATGATCGGAATGTATGACGAACTCCTTAGACCACAGGTAATGTTGCCAAGTTTGTAGAACTCGCACTAAGGCATACAATTCCTTATCATAAGTAGAATAATTCAGAGAAGGACCATGCAATTTTCACTAAAGAATGCAACGGGTTTACCTCCTTGTATGAGAACACCTCCAATACCAATGCCGCTTGCATCACATTCTAGCTCAAATGTCTTGTCAAAATCAGGAAGTTGTAGCAATGGTGCTTGTGTAAGCTTTGATTTGAGAACATTAAAAGCTTGTTACTGCTGTTCGCCCCATCGAAAATGCACTCCCTTCTTCGTCAGTTCATGGAGAGGTGTTGCAATGGTGCTGAAATCCCGCACAAAGCGTCGATAAAAACCTACAAGACCAAGAAAACTACGCACCTGCGTGACGGTCGATGGAGTTGGTCAGCTAGTGATCGCCACAATTTTTGCCTCATCCATCTCAATTCCCTGCGATGAAACGACATATCCAAGAAACGAAACTCGATTGGTGCAAAAGACGCACTTTTCATGGTTACCAAACAAACGTGCATCTCTCAAGACACTGAAAACAGCGCGTAAGTGATTAAGATGTTCGTCATATGACTTGCTGTAAATGAGGATATCATCGAAGTTAACCACTACAAATTTTTCAATAAAAGGACGTAAAGCCTCGTTCATCAATCGCATAAAAGTGTTAGGTGCATTAGTTAAACCAAAAGGCATTACTAACCACTCATAAAGTCCAAACTTGGTTTTAAATGCAGTTTTCTATTCATCTCCTAGTGCCATTCTAATTTGGTGGTAACCACTACGCAAGTCAATTTTTGTGAAAATAATAGCACCACGCAATTCATAAAGTATGTCATCTATGCGAGGAATAGGATAACGATATCGAATAGTGATGTTATTAATCGCTTTACAATCAACACACATGCGCCAGCTACCATCTTTCTTAGGAACCAAAAGAATAGGAATAGAACAAGGACTAAGGCTTTCACGAATGGGTACACGGATCAAAAGATCTTGAACTTGTCGCTGAATTCCCCTTGTCTCTTCCGGATTCGCCCTGTACGTCGCACGATTTGGCAAACTTGCCCCTGGAATCAAGTTGATCTTATGTTCAATGCCCCTCATAGGTGGTAATCCAGGGGGTATCTCGGGGGAAAACACATCCGCAAAATCCTGTAAAAGGTTAGCAACAGCAGGGGGCAATGCAATGGACACTTCATGAATTGAAAACATGGCTTTTTTGCATACTAAAGCATAGTACATCCCCGTGTTATTAAATAGATCAGCAAGGTCAGATTTAGTTGTGAGCAACGAAGGTGATTTTAACTTAATTACTTGCTGTTTTTCAGAGTCTAGTGATTTTGTTGCCTTATCATCACGTGTTTTACTTTTCTCAAAATGTACAATTTCAACAGGAGTCATAGGAAGCAAAGTGATTTTCTCTCCTTTTATGCATCAGAGTATATTTATTAGTTCTACCATGATGAATAGCATCTGTATCAAATTCCCAAGGACGTCCCAACAAAAGAGAACAAGCATCCATAGGTACGACATCAAAATCAGCAAAATCATGGTAAGAACCAATCGAAAAATGTGCCCTCGCTGTTTGTGTTACCCTAACCTTACCATTGTTGTTGAACCACTGAATGTGGTACGGATGAGGGTGTGCTCTTGTTGTCAACCCAAGTTTCTTGACCACATCCGTGTTCACCAAGTTGTTGCAGCTGCCTCCATCAATTATAGTGTGCACGCGGCAGTCCTTGACGATGAGAAACATGTGAAAAATATTGTATCGTTGTAGCTTGTCATCCGACTCAACTTTGGAGCTCAAAGCACGCTGCACAATTATGCTTCTATAATTCTCCGTTGCTGCAGTACCAAGTACCTCTTCATCTGTGCTATAGTGGTCATCTTTTGGTCCTGCAACGTTAGTAGCAAGAGAATATTCATCTTCAATATCCGAAGTACTATCATACCCACCACCATCTCGTGCTATGTATGCTCGTTTGCTAGGGCAATCTTTTATCACATGACCAACTCCCTAGCAGTGGTGACACTTAATGTATGAAGTTCGACTTGTGGAAGGAGTGGAAGACGTAGGCTTGAATGATGTCGTCTTGCTGCCCTCCGACGCGCGAGAAAATGGAGCAGTAGATGAAGTTCGTTGGCCACCATTGGATGGTGTAGTGGCAGTAGGAAAACTCGAAGATGGTGCTGTTTTGGATGGTGTAGATGTCGAACGCGGTGTAAATGTGCTCCTCATGCGTTGGTGATGTTGCTGTTGGCGGCCCTGCAATTATTTTTCTGCCAACATAGCCAGCTGAAATAATTTGTTAACAGTATCATATTCCTTATAATCAACAATGTCCTTAATTTCACGCCTCAACCCCCATAAAACGAGCTATTTTATCATCCATGTCCTCTACTACCCCACAGCGCAACATACCCTTTTGTAACTCTTGATAATACTCCTCTACGGACATGTTACCTTGGTCTAAGCGCTGTAATTTTTTGCAAAGGTCCCGCTGAAACGAAGGAGGAACAAAACGGATACACATAGCTTCCTTTAATCTATCCCATGTTAGAGGATCAGTTCTAGTTTTAACAAGTTCATTCCACCATATGATAGCAAAATTCTTAAACTCACTAGTGGCTTGACGAACTCTATGTTGTTCAGGAACAAGGTGGGCATTTTCTGCTTTACTGTCATCTCCCAATCAAGATATGCCTCAGCATCATAAGCACCAGAAAAAGAGGGTATAGTAAATTTGACTTTAGCAAAAGGATCATCAAGAGGACGATTAAAATTGTTATGACGATCATTGTAATTATAACGATTATTACCTCCCATACCTCGTAGATAACGTGGAAGTCGTGGTTGATTGTTATGATCTTCCATATTATAAGCATCGTCTTCACGATCTTCAGCGAGAGGCAGCTGCACCTCAAGAGTATCCATCCGAACAACAAGATCAGCAAGTTGGCGATTCAAGGTCGTCAATGACGCCTCTATCGATGCTTGGATTTTGGTGAACATATCTGTCATTTCCCTCATCATGTCACGCAACTCATCATGTTGAACACATTCATCATCCCTTTTATCTTCTGCCATTGTTAGTAGTAAACAAAAGACAACAAAAAGATGTTATCCCTATCAACTACGAAGGATAGTGGCAATGTGAAAAGTGGAAAGAAGGAAACAATCTCTCTCTCAAGCGTCTTACCACGTTCTTAGAAGTGTTCTTACCGACACAGCAGGTGGTAAACGGTGGACGGTGAGAACCAATGAAGTGTGGAGTGATTGCAAAGGTACCTGTTCTGCTCAAGAGGAAAAGTGGAGCTTGGATGGCACAATATAGTGGTTAATAAGCAAAGAAAATCGTTAACAGCAAAACAAAGTTGAATAAGTATTCAATGTAGAAACTGTTGTTGGTTAACAAGTGTTCTAGGCCTAGCACAACACAAGGCGGTAGAGAGGCAAATAGAAGATCAAGAAGATATAAGCAACAAGTACAGCACAAGTGTATAGGCCAACTGTTTCAAGTGGTGTGCTGTCAATGATTTAATATATGTGCTCTCTTCACTATTTTTTTAATATTTTTCTGATATTTTTTGTTTACATGAGAGCATAAAAATAGAAAGCACACAACTTTGCAGCTTAATTGGATGTAAGATGTGGCCTATAGAAAATCAAGAAGATTCTTTAAAATTTGTGCTGAAACTTCAGAGACCGGATAGTCTATCTTCTGAGGGGAATTTGGCCAACCAAATTTTGCTGAACACGGCAAAGCGGTGGAAAATCGGTTGCGAAATTTTGAGTAGATCAATTTGAAAAAAAATTGCCCGATTTCGAGTTCGTATGAAAAAGTTATGGATGTTTTAAGATAGGCTACCCGAGTTACTGCTTTTTATGTTGATTCAAACTTGGTTTTGAAAAAGATCTCTAAATAGGATGTGAAAAACAATCGGAATTTAGCAACGACGGCTGATGGGATGTTGGGTGATGAATCAAGGAGGACTGGCACAATGGTTTGTCACCTGTTCTAGGGCTGGCGATGCGGGAGTTCACGCAAGGCGGCTAGCTAGGGCAAACCGATGATCTTGGTGGCTCAGTTTGTTGTTTAGGGATTGTGGAATAGGTGAGCAGCAAGAAAAACAAGGAAGAAAAACGATAACTATGACCCAAAAACACAAAGCTAAACCAGCAACAAGACTCAACCACACGAATGCAAACTCAACAATGCAAACTGAAAAACAAAAACTTGCAAGCACTATAGTCTAGGAATCGGTAACACGATATGTTTTTGTGGCTTTTTCTGTGGACTCTAGGTATGAAAAACAAAAACTAATCTAGTGGGAAATCAAAGTACCTCATGGGCAACCTGAAATCTGATACCAAATGATGAGTTGTTTAGACCCGATCTTCCGAAAGGTAGGTCGATTGAGGTGGAGAACTCGACGTTGATGATCCGTGGCACTCGAGCAGTTCGAACACCCCTACAATCACTACACCACTGCTCCGTTGGTCATTAACCGTGCAGCACACGCTTGACCTCGCCAAGAAGGCTAATCCCTGCAGGTGCAACCGAGAACACAAGCAAGAACAACGAAGATGCAATCTGAAATTGCGAAATTAGGGTCTCACAAACCGTAGAACGGTGAAAGTGTTTAATCTAAGCAAAACCCACCAAATATGGCTGGCGGCTGCAGTATTTAAAGGCTAGGGTTCGACCATAAGACCCTTGGACGCGTCCCTAATGGACTCATACGGGATACAAGGCCCAAAAACCCAATACGGTGGTGCAACACCGGACAGAACTCCGAATTCAACTTGTTTCGACAACTCCCAAAGATTCCCGGCGAATTTTAATGTGGGACCAGAGCCATTGGAAAGTTTATCTTCTCATCTTTCCATGCATATGTAGAACATCAAAAACGGAGTCCGTATGCATCCTAGGCGTCTGTTTTAAGATGTACTGCTCCTAGACTCCGAGTTGAACTCGAGTCCGAGTTGGTAATTGTTTCCATCAACTTGTGGACGTCCCATCTGATTCTCCACGTCCCCAAATCCTCATCCCTTTACTTGTTGATCATGTCCATGGTTCCTAATAACAATTAAATCATTCAATAGCAATCCATTCTCAAAATCACATGGGTAGGAAGTTAGGAACGAGTTCACCTGCTGATTTAGTAACCGTGCTCGTCCTCTTGTGATGAGTCCTTGTATATCAATGTGAGTATCCACTGTTGTGATGTCCTCATCACGGACTAGACTGAACTCACACAGGAACTCTTGGTCTGTGTGAAAATGGACAAATCTGGCTAGCCCGGACTAGTCCGGCCACAGAGGCGGAAAGTCCGGTCTACCAGCACTTAGTCCCAAAAACACTCTCACCAAAAGAAAAACAGACTAGTCCGTCCCAGAACGGACAAGTCCGATCTCAGTCAGAAACTTTTAGTCCGCCCCAAAACGGACTAAGTCGTGGGGCTTCCGAACTAGTCCGGTCTCAGGCTCTCCACTAAGGATTTGACACTTCTAATGCTTTGAGCTCTCTTCTATGATCTCAATGCACTTGACACACACACTCTCACTATTACACGGCTAGCCTACTAAAGACTCAAGTGAAACCCTAATTTCTACTGTTCGAGTCTTCGACGCCGTTCTTCATCTTTTTCCCTTTTTGAGAGTTTAGGTGTCCGCCTTGAAAATGTCATGTGCTTATGATCATCTCAGCTCATTAGTCTCTTAATTTGTCGTCATCAATCATCCAAAATCCACGGGGATACCTAGATGCACTTACAGTGGCAAACATTGCCATTGACAAGTCCTCAACATAGAAGATGCTCTTGCCCAACCGAGGTGATTGGAGGAAGGAAAAACACACTTGTCTCATGGCCAAGGAGACAAAGCGCAAGGTAACCTCAAAATCTTTCACTAAATCTATTGCTAGTGATAGTCTCTATGGTAGTAGCGGTAGTGATGTAGAATTTATGTTTAAAGGCATGAGTAAAAAGACTATCGCTGAAATGGAAAAACCTCATGAATCAAGTAGTTGATATGGAAACAATTCTTAATAAGCAAGAAGGATTACTTGTTATTAAAAAGGAGAAAAACCGTGAACTAGAGGAACTCCTAGAACTTGAAAAAGAAAATGTAGAAAAATGGAATTATAACTTGCATCATGCAAAGAGACTTGTGCAAGTCTCAAAAGCTCAAATGTGATGCTTCAAGACGAATTTGATAGTTTGGCAAAAACTCACAAATCACTTGAAGCAAAATTTGAGTCTATTAAGTCTAGCACTTCACTCTCTAGAGATTCACCTAAATTAGTTAAGCAATCAACTACAAAAAGCTGCAATTGTGCAAAATTGATAACCAACCTAAGGGAACAACTTAGTGCAGCCCAGGGAAAATCTCAAAGAAAAAGGGAAGTGTTTGACAAAAAAGGTTGATTATGATAGAAGTGCATTTTTGAACTCTAGATCCCCTTTAATTAAAGATGGTCTTGGATATGTTAGGGGTGGAAAAGAAAATGCTAGAACTATTAAGAATAACAAGGAACACATTACCTTTGTTAAGCAAGTATCATCTAATTATGTGCAGTCAAACAATTCCTATCATGTAAAAGATGTTTTAGTTCCAACTATGCCATTTCATGATTTCGATGCTACTTACGTTCTTATGAGAAACATATATGGTAGAGTTGTTACCAAATATGTTGGGCCACGCCACAAGAAAACAAAAACTTGTGTGTGGGTACGCAAAACTCTTGTGACTAACATGAGAGTACCCAAACAAGCTTGGGTACTTAAAACCAAGGCATAACTTGTTTTGTAGGCATACTCCTCCGGTGGATCAAAATGGGTACTTGATAATGGGTGTCAAACCACATGACCGGAGAGAAGAAGATGTTCATCGCATATGAAGAAAATGATGATCCAAGCGAAAGCATTTCTTTTGGAGACAATAGCCAAGGAAAAGTATTTGGCATTGGTAAAATAGCTATTTCCTCTCAACACTCAATTTCTCATGTCTTGCATGTCGATTCACTTGATTATAACTTATTATCCGTTTCACAACTTTGTGAAAAAGGATACAACTGCATGTTCACTAATGAAGGTGTGATCGTCCTTAGAAGAAGCGATAACTCAATTGCATTTAAGGGCGTGCTCAAGGGAAAGCTTTATCTTGTGGATTTTTCAATGGATAACGCTCAACTTGACACATGTCTAATTGTAAAAACAAACATGGGTTGGTTGTGGCATAGGAGACTAGCCCATGTTGGTATGAGGAACTTGCAAAAACTTCTAAAAGGTGAACACATCTTAGGACTAACAAATGTCATGTTTGAGAAAGATAGGCCTTGTAGCGCTTGTCAAGCTGGAAAGCAAGTTGGAGCACCTCATCCCGCAAAGAATGTGATGACTACCACAAGACCCTTGGAGCTGCTTCATAAGGACCTTTTTGGTCCGCTTATATAAGCATAGGCGGTAACAAATACGGACTTGTTATAGTTGATGATTATTCTAGATTTACTTGGGTATTCTTTTTATATGAGAAGAGTGAAACACAAGGACTGTTGAAGAAATTTTTGAGGAGAGCTAAAAATGAATTCTCCTTAAGAATCAAGAAGATTAGAAGTGACAATGGAACCGAATTCAAGAGCACACAGGTGGAGGAGTATCTCAATGAAAAAGGAATCAAGCATGAATTTTCAGCTTCATACTCTCCTCAACAAAATGGAGTCACCAAAAGAAAGAACTGCACACTCGTCGAGATGGCAAGAACCATGCTTGATGAATACAAGATTTCGGACCAGTTTTGGGCTGAAGCGGTTAACACCGCCCGTCATGTCATAAACCGACTCTATCTTCATCGACTCTTGAAGAAAATGTCATATGAACTTCTAACCGGTAACAAGCCAAATGTTTCATATTTTAGAGTCTTTGGTAGCAAGTGCTTCATTCTTAATAAGAAATCTAGAACTTAAAAGTTTGCATCAAAATCCGATGAAGGATTCTTTCTTGGATATGACTCAAACACTTATGCATACTGTGTTTTCAACAAAAACTCCGGTTGTGAAAATAGCACGCGATGTACTGTTTGATGAAACTAACGGCTCTCAAGTAGAGCAAGTTGACCAATCCATGCTAGATGAAGAGGAAGCTCCGTACATAGCACTAAGAAGGATGTCCATTGGTGACGTGCTCCCACAAGAGAAAAGTCATGGTCAAACGGATCAATCCTCAACTCAAGTTGCTCCCCCAACACAAGCACAAGATCAAGCTTATAATGACCGACCACAAGATGCTCAAGTCCAACTTGATCAAGATCAAGATGATGGCATTGATCAAGGGGGAGCCGATAATGAAGAAGAAACTTACCCAAGACCCCAATTACCACATCCAAGGGTCTACCAAAGAGTTCAACGCGATCACCCCGTCGACAACATTCTTGGTGATATCACTAGAGGGGTAACCACTTGATCTTGTGTAGAAAATTTTTATGAACATTACTCGTCTGTTTCTTCTTTGGAACCTCTAAGGTGGAGGAGGCTCTACAAGATCCGGATTGGGTGGTGGTGATGCAAGAGGAGCTTAACAACTTCATAAGAAACAGGGTATGGGAGCTTGTGGAGAGACCAAATGCAAATATAGTGGGCACCAAGTGGGTCTTTGGCAACAAGCAAGATGAAAATAGAGTAGTAACAAGAAACAAAGCTAGACTTGTGGCAAAGGGATACTCACAAGTTAAAGGTTTGGAATTCGATGAATCCTTTGCTCCTGTAGCTAGACTTGAATTAATTCGTATATTATTAGCCTATGCTACTCACAATAATTTTAATTTGTATCAAATGGATGTGAAAAGCACCTTTCTCAATGGACCAATCAAGGAGGAAGTGTATATGGAACAACCACCCAGTTTTGAAGATGATAAGTATCCTAACCATGTCTTTAATCTTCACAAAGCTCTCTATGGCCTCAAACAAGCTCCTAGAGCTTGGTATAAATGTCTTAGAGATTTCCTCATTGACAATGTCTTTAGCATAGGAATGGCCGACTACACGCTTTTCACAAAGATCCTAGACAATGAATTATTTGTGTGTCAAATTTATTTAGATGACATAATATTTGGTTCTACTAATAAATCTTTTTGTGAAGAATTTAGCAAAATCATGACGGAGAGGTTTGAAATGTCAATGATGGGAGAGCTAAAGTTCTTTCTAGGCTTCCAAGTGAAGCAGCTCAAAGAAGGCACCTTTATATGTCAAACGAAGTACACTCAAGACATACTCAAGAAGTTTGGCATGGAAAAGGCGAAGCCCATCGAAACAACAATGGTGACAAACGGACACCTCGACCTCAACCAAGACAGCCCTAGCGTGGATCAAAAGGTATATCATTCTATGATTGGATCCCTTCTTTATCTTTGTGCATCTAGGCCCAACATTATGTTAATTGTATGCATGTGTGCAAGGTTTTAAGCCGCACTTAAAGAATGTCATCTAATAGCCGTAAAGAGAATCCTGCGCTATCTAGTTCATACACCTAACTTGGGGTTGTGGTATCCTAAAGGATCAAAGTTTAATCTCATTGGATACTGCGATGCCGATTATGCCAGATGTAAAGTACATAGAAAAAGTGCCTCAGACACCTGTCAATTCTTGGGCAGGTCCTTAGTGTCATGGTCATCCAAGAAACAAAATTCCATTGCCCTATCCACAGCCGAAGCGGAGTACGTCGCAGCCAAAAGTTGTTGTGCACAACTTCTTTGGATGAGACAAACTCTAAGAGACTACGGTCTCAATATGAACCACATTCCACTCCTATGTGACAATGAGAGTGCTATTAAAATTGCCCACAATCCTGTTGAACACTCTAGAACCAAAAACATTGATATCCGACATCATTTCCTAAGAGATCACTCAATAAAGGGTGACATAGTCATTTCACATGTTAGAACTGAAAAACAGCTAGCGGATATCTTCACCAAGCCACTAGATGAAAAACGCTTTTGCGAACTTAGAAATGAGTTGAATATCCTTGACTTCCGAAATGTGGCTTGAGATGTTGCACATCTAGTTGTTATTGTCTATTTTTTATCAAATTATTTTAAAATTATCATCTCCTTGAGTCGTGGTCGTTGTTTGTTTGGTTGTATGCTCTACTGGTCATGATTCAATGGGAATACGTGTGAAAAATTAGTCTATGTGAATCAGTTCCTAAAGATCATATATATATAAGGACATGATGTCAAGGACCGGACTAATCCGACACAGGGGTCAGACAAGTCCGGAGTATCAGATAAGTCTGACTGAGTTTAGACAAGTTAATAACGAACTAGTCCGCACCATCACAGAAGTTCAAACCTAATCCGACCATCGAACTTGTCCGATATCTACGACCGGACTATCCCGGACAGTTGGGACTTAACCC
This sequence comes from Neostapfia colusana, assembly GCA_030760725.1. Classification (NCBI taxonomy): domain Eukaryota; kingdom Viridiplantae; phylum Streptophyta; class Magnoliopsida; order Poales; family Poaceae; genus Neostapfia; species Neostapfia colusana. Next base: position 49,856,267 of record JASWHV010000020.1, read on the forward strand.
AACCGCCGGGGGTCCAGACCCCCTTCACCGTCACAACGTTCAAACGCGAGCCCACTCTCAAAAATCGCCCCCATTGGCGATTTTTGAAGATCTTTACCCAAAACTTCAAAGGATCCGAGTCATCTGCTCCTTGGGGCCTCAGGAAGACAATTCTCGTACTTCTCCATATTTTGATCCGGCGATTTCATCGAAATCAAGGTGTGTTCTTGGGGCCAAACCTAATCTTCTAAAACTTCTCAATTCTAGGATGTTTTTTCATAAAGTAGGGTGCCTAGTGCTTCATGGTCTTCATGCCCCTCTCCCTTAGGATTATTGCAAACTATTGATCGAAATTGCAGAAAATCCGCTTAGTTAGGGTTCAACTCCAGGCTGTTCGGACTAGTCCGGACACAAGACGGACAAGTCTGCTCCTGACTGGACTAGTCCGATCAGGGACCGGACAAGTCCGGGCATACCTTGAGTTAATCCCTAACTTAGTGTGTTTGCTGCACATTGGTCGTGATAATCTTTTGCTTTCAACTCATATCCTTATTCATTCTTCGAGCATGTCTCAAACCGACAACTCTCCACCCCTCTCCAACCCGGAGCACGAAGCGGCTCGACAAGAGCTTTATCGCCGTCGTGAGGAGGATGCCGCACTTGCACAAGAGCTCGCTCATCGAGAGGCTCGAACCAAGAAGCGGCACGAAAGAGAGGCAGCTCAAGCACAAGCTTAGGAGAGCGCGCAAGTCGGAGGAAACGGATTGTTTCCCTAGATGAAAAGGAGAGGGGCCAAGCAGCTGATAAAGGCAAAAGATCCATGAATGAAGGAGAAGGGGCCAAGAAAAAGGGGAAAGCCCCGATTCAGAACGTGCCCGTCAAGAAGGCAACACCAAGAAGAAGCGCACCTGCAAGTGGGGGGTTGTCATTCGAGACCGTCCCATGGGATCAAATGCTCCCCCACAAGGTCCCATTGGACCTTTGGTCATGACACCACCCATGAACAATCCAAACTGACAACCAGAGCTCTCAAGCAATATCTTTCATGGAAAAGGTTGTGAAAAGGCAAGGAGGCTTAGGGAGAAGGATCCTTACAAGTATGAGAAGGCCACACCGAATCATCACTTTTGGTGTGACTTTCATTGCGATTACTATCGCCTGGTCTATTTAAAGATGAAGACACCAGTGGTTGATGCTCAGTGGGTTGATTGGCCCTATATGGAGAAGAAAAACCATTAAGCCTTCAATGCAATCATTCAAGCCACAGAGCGTCATGGGTTGAAGGATATTCTAGCCTTCCAATATGACTGGAACATGGAGGTGGTCGCTCAATTCTACACCACATGCTATTTCTCCACCTTCGGAGACAGAATGATTTTATGGATGACGGACGGAGTCCAATACTCCGTTCTCTACAGTGAGTTTGCACGGACCCTTGAGCTTGAGGAATTTCTGAACTATGAGCTGACATTCACAACCTCACGGCGATAGACTTGGGGGAGATGAAGTTTATGTATGAGGTTGGCTTCTATAACCCCCCTACTATTAAAATCCTTTGTCCCTTCTTTAGTGTGCTTAATCAGATCTTGAGAAAAACTTTAGCACCTAAAGACGGGGATGCACGAATGATCCAAGGCCATCTATGCCATTTGTTGAAGCTAATCTCTAAAGATGAAAAGTTCAACGTGGTTGACTACATCTACAATGACATATTCAATATATCTCACATCCCCAATCGGTCACGTGGGTATGCTCCTTTCACTATGTGCCTTATTGAAAAAGTGTCGGGACAGGAGTTTGTGAAGGATGTCAAGCATAGACCCCTTCATCCTCAAATCCCGCCTATGGTGCCAAAAATTGGTGGAGCCTCTAGGAGGAGTGTCCCCGATGCACCTCCTCCTCCAGCCGCTCCTGACTCCTCTTCTGGAGACTCATCCAATGCCATCTTCAAGTTCCTAAAATCTATCTTCACATCTTGCCGCAAAGTGAAAGTTAAGACACAGAAAATGGCTAAAAGGCAAGAAAAGTACTTGAAGAAGCTCTATGAGAAGGCAAACATCACTATGTCTCCGGAAGCCTCCGACGATGAGGAAATCACACCCTTCTCGGATCTCACAACAGCCGAGGTTGCATTCCTTAAGGGAGGATCCTCTAGTGCTGCTCCTGTCATCGAGGAAGAAGAGGACGACCAAGATGATGAGGTGGACGATGATGAAGCCACCTAAAGCGATGAAGATCGCGAGGAGGAGAGTTAGAGTGCGACGACTAGATTTAGGCTCTCTTCTTCTCCTTTTTGGTGTCATGATGTCAAAGGGGGAGAGATTGAGGGACTCATTTAAGTTGTAATGTTGCTACACTCATTTTTTGCTATTTGGATTGTAATAACTTTATAATATGCTACTCGTATGTGTGATGGTACTTGATTTCAATTTAAGATGCATGTGTCCTTTCTTGCAAAACATTCATGCACATATTTAGGGGGAGTATCTTATTCACGTGTATGTTATGAAAACTAAATCATTCACATTTTTTTCTAAACCTCAAAGTGTTGTCATCAATCACCAAAAAGGGGGAGATTGAAAGTGCATCTAGGCTAATTCTCCATGGGTTTTGATGATTAATGGCAACACTTAATGGACTAATGAGCTTTCCAAGTATGAGTACAGGTGATTAAGAAATTCACGAGGATGGATACACTCAAAAAGGAAAAGAAGAGAAAAAGGCAAGTGCACAAGAGGAATAGAATCTAGGGTTTTTAATTCTTTTTTGTTGAGTTCAGCCCTTGAGCATGAGTGTATCGTAGAGTAAAGTGCTGAGAATCATCTAAGAGCTCATAGTCCGAGTTTAGGTTGAGTGGAGTGAAGATTTTGGATAAGCGCTGTGAATAGAGCCAGACTTGTCCGGGCTGGGAGCCGGACTAGTACGGCACATCGGACTAATCCGATATAGAACAGAACATGAGTTTCTGTGTGAGTTCGGACTTGTTAGTCATGGGACGGACTAGTCCGGGGAAAGAGTGTATGAGCTTTGCAGGAGCTAAGTGTTGAAGGACCGGACTAGTCCACTCTTTGAGGCCGGACTAGTCCGCTGGTTCAGACTAGTCCGTTTCCAACCGAAACAGGAGTTTTTGAGTGAGATCAGTCTAGTCCTCTATGTGTCGGACTAGTCCGTGTGAAACTAGGAAGTAGCTGCAAGGACTAAGTTTTGGATGGTCGGACTTGTCCGCCCATGGAGGTTGGACTAGTCCGGTGGACTAGACTTGTCCGTTCTCAACCGGAACAATGGTGTTTGAGTGAGATCAGATTAGTCCGTTATGGACCGGACTAGTCTGTGGTATATGACCGTTCAGTTGGTGAAATCCGACCGATTAGTTGGTGAGATCTGACCGTTTAGTAGGTGAAGAGTGATGTGATCGGTCCCCGCAGGCTGGGTTAGTTCGGGGTCAAAGGGAGAACTAGTCCGGAGTTTGGTAGTTGGCAACGGCTAGTCCCAGGACCTCTATAAAAAGAGGTTGCCCGGGCCTCAAAGCAATACATAAGCACCCCAACAGCGAAATAGCCTTTCTAGAGCTTTTCTAGTCCCTCTCTTCGAGTTCTTGGAACCCTAAGTGTGATTCTTAAGGGTTTGTGAGTTTTGGGAAGAGGAGAAGAAGGGGAGTGTGCACTTAGAGCTCTTGGTTGATTCTTCGGCACTGAGTCATAGGTGTGCTATTGAAGAGAATTGTTTGTAAGTGCTTTGAGCTGAGTTCTCGTGGGAGCCTCAAGCTATGAGTTGCCCCACGACATATTGTGAAGCATTTGTGATATAGTGGAAGAACAAGCCAACCTTGGTGGTGGCTTGGTGAGGAAAAGGTTGAGAGCAACCTGGTCCTTAGTGGACTCCTCAACATGGACGTAGGCTCCTTTGTGGAGCTGAACCACGGGATAAACACTGCATTCTTATCTCATTAAGCTATAATTTTTTTTGACCGGACTAGTCCGCCCTCAGGACCGGACTAGTCCGCTCTCTGTGAACTAATCGTTTTATTAAGTCGAATTTCAGATTTTCCGCCTATTCACCCCCCTTCTAGGCAACTTTCAAGTAGTCTTCTGCTCCTTGGACTGCTTGGTTGTCCCCCGAGCCGATATATCTGTGTAGTGATACGGTCACCTGCTATTAGATCGAGGTCGACAGCAGTGCACGCTGGACTGAGACAACGATGACATCCAAGTGTTGTATCAGATGGTGCATGCTGGACCAGGGCAATAGTAACATCCAGTACCGGGTGGGCAAAATCGTCGTCTACAACAGTACCAGGAGGAAGGATTGATCACTCTCGACTTAGACTTCCTCCGGTACCGATAGACAATCCTCCTCCGGTAGAGCGCCTAGAGGATGTGCTCCACCCCACGCTGGTGTTAGGGCTTACTGTGGGTCGAAGACCCTGTCCCCGACGGCCTCCCCTACCATCGATGCGCCATCAGGATGGCTTGTGCCACTATCCAAGGCCTTCAGGGAGAGAGATCCGTCAGAGACCCTCATCGGAGGCCGCACAGTCGCGAACATCTCGCAAAAGCGTACGAAGTCGGCTACCGGTGATGGAGTATATGGTGGGCGAGAGCGTCTGGAAGCGGCGACTTCCAGCGCGCAAGAGGAGAACGAAGGCCACATGGTGAGGAAGGGTGCCGACCCACACCGCAAGACCTCCTTTTATACCCATCCTCGGCCTCAGGCAGTGCAACAGGCACGACGATTGGGATACCACCGCTGCACACCGAGGGCTATCCGCCTCCCCCAACGATGGGCTGGACTCAGGTCCACTCATCAGCCACTGGGGGCCGAAAGGATAACCCCTCAGGAACGCCCGGCGGTTCCCGAGAAGAGCGGTGAGACCGACTCTTCGGCTACCACAGTGAACAGCTCAGGGCGACCCTTCGAGCACGTCGCCCTAGCACTCGCCAATGACAGGAAGGGCCCGGGCCCACCAGTCAGGCACTGGCAGGACAGGCAAGTAAGAACTCGGAAGTGCCTAGCGGTTCCCGAGGGAAGCAGTGCAGCACCCCGATGATTCACGAGCGCTCGCAACAATTTCCTCGAGGTAGCCCCTCGACTGCCACGCTGTGATCGGTCAAGTCAGAGAGGACACGGTGAGGCGCAACCACTTTGACTGAGTGCGCCCGCTACACATAGGACGAACAACCTTTTCATCTCCCACGTACGGCCGCTCGCCCACTACGCGGTAATCACGCCGTCGCTTCGATTTCCAAAAAATTGCAAGTTCGAAACCACCACGTGGGATAGATAGGGGTTCCACCTGTGGGCTCAATACCTCCCCCGCATAGTGGATAAAAACAGTCTAGGTCCCGCCCTTCTAGCTTAGGTGGGCCAGAGTGTAAGCCATGTGCCCTGGGTCCCATGGGCAGTCCCGGGGTTGCCATGTGTCTTTAGGCCCTGAGCCTCACTACCAGCCGAGGGCGGCTTAGGAGCCGCCACGTGTCTAGTGGTGTCGGGCCCGGTCTTCCTCAAGGGAGGGCACTGGCGCTGCCACGTGCCCGGAATCTTCGAGCCACACCCTCCGCCAGAGAAGCTCCAGAGGTACCACATGTCCTGCGGCTCCGGATCCGACCTCCGGCACGGGAGGGCTTCAGTGCTGTCATGTGGGCGATGACTCCAGGTGCACCTTCCCTAAGGAAGGATCCGGATGTGCCACGTGTCCTACGGCCCCGGGCCCGACCTCCAGCATGAGAGGGCTCCGGTGCTGCCACGTATCCAATGACTTCGAACCACCCAATACTTCGCAAGACAGCTCTGGTGAAAATGCGTGTTCCAGGGGCCAGCCGCTCGGACGTCACACCGACGAGCAATGCGCATATGGCCAAGGAGTAAAGAGGAAGATACGCTATCAGGACAAGCATTCAAGGCTCGCGCTTTCTCCGGAAGCATGGCGCACGGGCACGCCTCCGTTCCCCATCTGCGCATCATTACGGTGAAAGACTGGGCGGCGGGGCGTGATGACACAACAATGCCGCCCAACGGCGTAGAGCCGACTAGCAGAGCGAGGAGACGCGGCGACGATACTAGGGCTTCATCATCACCGGCCATCCGGTCAGAGGCGTCCGACGTGTCAGGCGACACGCCTTAACTCTACCAACAGTGACAATGCATACAACTGTAAATGCCTATAGCTCATGTATAGGACACAGATAGCCCTGGGGCTACCTGTCGGGCCCCGGGTCACCTTGTAACTGCCCCGGCCTTGGGCTATAAAAGGACTGGGGCAGCCTCCGGGCAAAGGGTTCGCAACCTAGCCAACTCACTCACTCATAAGCGCGAACAATACAACAGACACCCATGGACATAAGGTATTACGCTCCGGCGGCCTAAACCACGTAAATCCTCGTGTCCCTCTCGCCGTTGTGCATCGCCCTTCGAGATCCTCTAGCCCCATCGAAAAAAGAACCTCCGCGGGCTGCTTCTGAGTAGACCGGGAGAAGTGTTGTAGCGAACACTTCGACATTATCTTTTTTTAAGTACCTGGAAAAGTTCTTAAAAATGATTATTATAGATCATGTTTTTTTGGCAAGCGGACAGTCAACGCAAAAAATATAGGTTAGCTAAGTGTAGTATAGTATGTCAATCAAAGGAACAAGGCGGGCCTGATAAATGAGGATGGTATGTGGCAGAGATTATTGAGAAATAAATATTTATATAACAACATAGTGAGACCAGAAAATGCAACCGTCACAGATATTTGTGGTTCCATACCGTTGAATGTGTCCTTTAGACGTGGATTGGTAGATGTGAACTTGAGATGGTGGAATAATTTGGTTGACATGGTTGCTACAACTCCTATTACAGAATCATTAGATACTTTCCTATGGGGTCTCCATCAAAGTGGATATTTTTCCATATATTCCATGTATTCTTGTATGATATCTAATGGTAATATGAGGAGTAATAAGTACTTGTGAAAATCTAAATTACCCCAGAAAAAATTTTATGTGGTACTTGAGTAGGGAAGTCGTGCTGACTAAAGATAATTTAAAGAGGCACAAATAAAAGGGTGATACAAAGTGTGTGTTTTATGCATATATTGAATCTATTCAACCCTATTTTTTTATTGTCACTTTGCGAAATTCATGTGGAGAGTTGCAACTGTGACTTTTGGGATAGAATAACCATAAAATGTGTTTCGTTTGTTCAATACGTGGATACTGGCATGATAAGAATTTTAGACAAATGTTGATGACAGATGCAGCTGCCTTTTGTTAGGCTATCTGGGTATCTAGAAATGATATTGTGTTTGACCATTCTTCAATGAAAAATTATTTACAGGTGTTTTTCAGAGGAACGCATTGGTGCTAGACATGGGCGTCATAACAAAAATGTGAGGACCGTATCAAGTTCATCCATGGTGCTTGTAGGTCCCTCGAGACGACGGTCATGGCAATATTTGATTCGCATGGATGGAGATTTATTTCTAGACTTATGAATTAAATAACAAGTTGTAATTGGATGCGGTCTTTAGAGGTGGGCACAAAATCTGAACCCGAATTATAATCCCGTAAAAACCCGAAAATCCCAAAAATTGAAACCCAAAATTATTTTTCGGATAGAGGTTTACAAAACCCGATAATATTTCTGGTATTTTCAGGTAATGATATCCGGTACCCGAAATACTTGATCTCTAGGTTAGACTGTGGTTTTTTCGTGTTTGGCCTAACACATCATGGATTTAGCCCGTGGCTTACATATCATTGTAATGTTATATGGTAACACTAATGTTCTTCAATTATCCTTATAAACTTTCACTTATTTTGCTGCAAGAATATTAATTTTATTTCTGTTTTGGCTGCTGTATTTTTAGCTATTTTAAATTATTCTATCACTATTCGGGTAATATAGGTAGCCCAAACCTGAATTTTCGGGTACCCGAAAATTTGGGTACAATTTTGGGTAGTGATTTTGGAAATCTGAATTTCCCGACCCGAAATTTCGTATAATCCTGAACGTCCACCGCTAGTGATCTTTTGCACCAGTATGCCAGGTGCGGTGTGGACTTTGATTTTCTTCGATGTAATAAACAGGCATAACCTCTTTTGAGGTGAAAGGCAGGGTTAATCCCATTATCTAAAAGATACTAAAGTTTCCTTTCTTTCCCTTTTTGCATTTCGGGAAGGGTGTTACGCCCGGAGGTTTTTATGTGAGATCATAAGCGGGCAAGAACAACAAATCCATTACCCATAGACGGAACAAAATAATTCCATTTCTGACACGATTGCGTCATTATTGGATCCGCTTTCCATGGGCTAGGTTAGGTTCACAACCAGCAGAGACGGTATCGGCTATTTTAGGACCTTTTGAATAATTATTAGTTACATTAAAGATTTCTCCTGAAACTCTCCAAATACAAGAATAACAATAGTCCAATAAATTACAGAAATTATTAATAGTTCAATTTATCTTCTGATTTTTAAGACAGGATTGGCAAAGACCTTTTAAGGACACGATCTTGCGATGTCAGAAGCAATGAGTTTGAAGGTCGAGCCACAAAGTCTGACACAGTTTACAGAGGAAGATCCTCGTAACCTGACACATCGCGAGATGCAAATCCATACACCTTGAGCGTACAAACAATCTAGCCCTAGTCATCTAGAAAGACTCTGGTACGATGAACCATGCATGGTATAACTCCCATATGAAATTAATATGTACTTAAAAAGCATTCCCAACACATAAGAAAATAGAAAAACAGTCTGCAGCATTGGCAGAATCCGAGGTATTTCTTAAAGAGTCAAATAAGCACGACACTGAGCTGCTCTGCTTCTGCCATGAAAACCCCTCGAAGCCTCGGCAAGGTCAATCCCAACAGTCTACTGCTGCTGCTCCTCAAACTCGTGGCCATGATCCAAGAGGTAGTTGGCAGCGAGCTCCTCGTCCTTGTTGCACGCAAAGAAGACTTCCAGAACAAGCTCCCGATTGAAACCCATCGCCTCCAGCTGTTGAAAAATTTATATATCAATGTAATTAGTCAAGAAATGAGAACACCATGCTAGTAATCAAACAGTTTCAAGCAACCATTATCTAGGCACAATGTGCGTGGTGTAATCAGAGGGGCAATTGATAGTGTCAGAGCTAACAACGTCTAGGCTAAGTGGAACGTCAGCTCGTTGCCGGCTAATTTTGTAGCGTGGGCTCCTGATTTCACCCTTTGGCTAGTTAGTGTACACACTGGTGGGCTTCCTGCTTTCTGATGTGCTCTTCCATGGAATGTTGAAGCATACTACACAGCATTTTGACATTTGACTTGGGCAACAGGGGGACGGAGCCCAGCTTTGCCCTTACAAGGCTCTGCCAGTGCCCAGTGGCACCTAGTACTTCAGTTAGAGGCAGAAAAAAAGCGGCATACTCTTCACTGTTATGTACCACATCATGCCCTGGCCACTACGATTACAATTTAAAGTTAGAGAAGCATAGATTCTATCCAGTTATGCAGAATTCTGTGCACCATAGTCTCATCACCTTCAAAAGCATTTCATAGGATTTGGAATTGCCATTGAATTAAAAAAATAATGAATACTGAAGAGCAACAAGTAGAACTACTGAAGAGCATTAGATGCAGACCAACAAATGAACATTACTTTATATGTGCCATGCAGATAACAAAGAAGCTAAACTAATGATCGAAATAAGTCCAACACAGAGAATAGATCAAAGAAAGTACCCGCTGGATAGCCTCCCTTTCATCTGGAGTAACTGTCAGTGCTTGTGGCATTGCAGCTGCTAGTTGACCTAGGATGTTTCTGGTGCACCAGCACAAAACATAAGCATTGTTGTCACTTGCCTGAACAGTCTAAAGTAAGACATAATTGGGTAGTTTCACTTACCCGCCAGTACCACTCTCAGGTGATTCATTCACAAGGCGGAGAAACTCGGCTTGATTTTCCTGGATCAACCGCAGGACTTGAGGATTTTGTTTGCCCAGCTCTTGAAGCATTGGCTTTCAATCAACAGAAACTTTAATTAGTTTATAATAATACACCAAATGGTTGAAAAGACACAAATAGTAGCAAAGATTACTAAAAACAACAGCCAACTTTTATCAGCACCTGTAAGATTTGAGGATTAGCCTGGACCAAAGCAAGCAGTGCTTGAAACTGAAAAGAACATTTATTAGCAATTAGCATCATGCATCAAGGACTACTTTGCACAGAAGCTGCTGCACAGTTTGTACCTGTGGAAGCTGTCGTAAGGCATCAAGGGCACCAGCTCCAGGACCAGCAGCAGCAGCAGCTGTAGGATTGGCTCCACCACTTGGAATACCCTTTTGATCAGAAATCAACATCAGAACAGTATAGAGAAATCCAATTATAGAATACTTGGTTTCACATGAAAAAGGCAGGAAGCTAAATGAAACTCGTAAGACTGTTACACTAGGAATATGTTTTCTGAGAGATTCAGATAACAGTACTGTTTGAAGACACATTGGCAGCACATACCTGGGGGAAAAGGTTTAGAGGGTTTGCATTAGGGCCCACAGATGCAGCAACTGGCTGCACCGGTTGTGCAGGTGCAGGTTGAGTTTGTGGTGGTGCATCCTGCGGATTTGTTTGTTGGCCAGAAGCAGGTGCTTGAGCCACAGGTGGCACCTCTACATTTTCAGGAATTCCCTAGCAGGCAGGCAATCAAGATGAACCATTAGGGCCAAGTTCCTATTATAATATAGTAGCTAGATAAACATCTGTTAGAATTCATTAAAATATATTTAACAAAAAAAGGGCAGCCCAGTGCATGTAGCTCCGGCTTGCGCAGGGTCCGGGTCCAACCCACTTGGGTCTTTTGTACGCGGCCTTTCCCTACATTTTTGTAAGATGATGTTTCCAGGACTTGAACTCGTGACCTCATGGTCACAAAGCAACAGCTTTACCGCTGCGCCAAGGCCCCCCTTCATTAAAATATATTCAACATTACTTTTAAAAGTTTGCATTTTCCATTTTAGTAATGGACAAATCCATCTTCCATCAAGGTATCATAAATAATAATAAAATTAATAATGTGAAGAATAAAGGTGAAACTTGAAACAAAAATGGAACTTACAGAATACAAGTAGTCAATAGCTCTCTCAGGGTTGTTATATGCTGCGCGTAGAGCACGAATAACAGTATCACGATCCCAGATGCCTCCGCCCATATCAAGAATTTGTTGGATAGTCTGTTCTAGGCTATTGCCTGAGACAAGGTTTGATGCGGCCTGACTGTACACATCTGCATCACTACTGCACAACATAACACAAGAAAGAGAATATTATTATAATACCCTAACAGAAAATAATGGGGCAAAATTTCAGGGTTTGATTTTCGGCGATCAAGCATATGTTAGTATCTGAAGTCTTACTCTCATGGAAAGGATGACACTATGAAGCTTTGGGAGAGAGTGATTGAACACCGCCTGAAGAAAGTGACCAATGTCACTAAAAACAGTTTGGTTTTATGCCTGGGAGGTCTACAATGGAGGCGATTTTCTTGCTTCGTCAGCTTATGGAGAGATATAGGGAGCAGAAGAAGGACTTGCATATAGTGTTCATCGACTTGGAGAAGGCGTACGACAAGATACCAAGGTCAGTCATGTGGTGGGCACTAGAGAAACATAAAGTGCCAACAAAGTACATTACCCTTATCAAGGATATGTACAATAATGTTAGGACAAGTGTGCGCGTAAGTGATAGTGAGACTGATGCATTTCCTATCACGGTAGGACTACATCAAGGATCAGATTTGAGCCCATACATCTTTTCCTTGGTGATGGATGAGGTGTCGAAGGATATACAAGGGGATATCCCTTGGTGCATGCTCTTTGCTGATGATGTAATGCTGGTAGATGAAACTAGAGATGGTGTTGATAAGAAATTAGAGTTACGGAGACAAAGCTTAGAGTCCAAGGGGTTTAGACTCAGTAGGACCAAAACCGAGTATATGAGGTGTGACTTTAGTGGTGTTGGTCATGAAGAGGGAAATGTTAGTCTACAAGGACAAATAGTACCTAGAAGGGACTCTTTCTGATACTTAGGATCAATGTTACAAAGCAATGGCGATATTGATGAGGACGTTTCCCACAGGATCAAGGTAGGGTGGATGAAATGGCGACAAGCCTCTAGAATCCTATGTGATAGGAAAGTCCCACAAAAGCTAAAAGGGAAGTTCTATAGGACGGTGATCAGACCCGCGATGCTCTATGGGGCGGAATGTTGGCCAACTAAACGGCAACATGTCCAACAAATGAGTGTCGCAGAGATGCGCATGCTACGGTGGATGTGCGGGCACACGAGAAGAGACCGAATAAGTAATGAGACGATTCGAGATAAGGTAGGGGTGGCGCCGATTGAAGAGAAGTTAGTCCAACATCGACTTAGGTGGTTTGGACATATCCAACGGAGACCTCCAGAAGCACCGGTTAACAGTGGGATTTTAAGAGGTAGAGAAAATATTAGGAGGGGTAGAGGACGACCAAGGTTGACCTGGGAGGAGGCGATAAAACGAGATTTGAGAGATTGGAATGTATCCAGAGACTTAGCTCATGATAGGACCGCATGGAAAGTAGCAATCCATGTGCTAGAATCGTAGTCTTGTTTTTTTCTTTTCTCTTTCTTTTTTTTTCTTTTTTTCTTTTTTTTCTTTTTTTTTTCTTTTTTCCTTGTTCTTATAACTCTTCCTCTCTTTTACTTCATTGATATTGGGTTTCATGTCTAGCCGACCCCAACAGGCTTGAGATAAAGGCTTGGTTGTTGTTGTTGTTGATTTCTCACACAATGCCATACCTAACCTAGGGGTTGGGGTTACATATTTATAGCCCAAGACAACTGCCGAGATGCTGTCCTAACTAGGACTAAGATGTTATCCTAACAAAGGACTAAGATGTTGTCCTAACAAAGACTAATATGTTGTCCTAACAAGTACTAAGATGATGTCCTAACAAGGACTAAGATGTTATCCTAACAAGGACTAAGATACTGTCCTGACTAGGGGGCCACAAGACCAAGAGTACAAGACTTATTCCATCATTCCCTCTCTAAGTCTTATGCGTCGTCTTGTGGGAAAGTTGGACCATCCCGGTCCTGGAGGAAAGCTCAAGGAACTTGATCCTCCCAAGGGGCTTGGTGAGTAGGTCCGCAAGTTAGTCCTTGGTGTTAATGTAGCACGCCTGGATGCTTCCATCCCCAAGCAGCCTCGGAGAAAGTGGTACCTCAACCGGATGCACTCGCTCCGTTCATGAAAGACGGGATTCTTTGCCAGGGCCACAGCGGACTTGTTATCCACCCTGAGTTCCACCGCTCCAATGTCTCTGCCAAGGAGATCACCAAGCAGTTGAACAAGCCAGAGCGCCTGAGACAAAGCGGTAGAGGCCACTATGTACTCAGCCTCGTAGCTGGACATGGCCACCACCTGCTGCTTGACCGATTGCCAGCTAACGAGACACTTGCCGAGGAAAAAGAGAATCCCGCTCGTGCTCTTGATAGTGTCGATGTCACTGGCGTGGTCGCTGTACCCGACAAGGTGTGCCTCCCCAAGGCACCTCGGATAGTAGAGGTCGTGGTCGAGAATCCCCGCAACGTAGCGGATGATCCTCTTCACAGTCTGTTGATGCTCCGTCGTCAGTTGCTGCATAAACCGACTGACGTAGCCGACTGAGAATGTCAAGTCCGGCCGTGTGTGGGCGAGATAGCGAAGGTTGCATAGCGTCCACCTCCTCCGTCGTACTATCGCGGCTCAGCTTCAGTCTCTCCTCCATCAGAGTGAGAGTTGGGTTCAGTCTGTGAGCCCAGCCAGCTCAACAACATGCTTGGCGTAGGCAGTCTATCGAAGCATGATACCCGAGTCAGCCTAGTGCACCTCGATCCCCAGGTAAAAGGAGAGAGATCCCAAGTCACTCATATGTAAGGTGGCTTTCATCTCTTCCTTGAACGCTGCCACCTCTGCATCCTTGGTGTCGGTGATCACCAAGTCATCGACATAGACACCCACCAGTAGGGTGTTTCCTCCATTGCCCCGCCGATAGAAGGCCGCCTCGTCCAGGCTTTGCCTGAAGCCCACCCCTTGAGCGTGGAGTCCGACTTGGCATTCCACGCACACCTGCTGCTTGACCGATTGCCAGCTAACGAGACACTTGCCAAGGAAAAAGAGAATCCCGCTCGTGCTCTTGATAGTGTCGATGTCACTGGCGTGGTCGCTGTACCCGACAAGGTGTGCCTCCCCAAGGCACCTCGGATAGTAGAGGTTGTGGTCGAGAATCCCTGCAACGTAGCGGATGATCCTCTTCACAGTCTGTTGGTGCTCCGTCGTCAGTTGCTGCATGAACCGACTGACGTAGCCGACTGAGAATGTCAAGTCCGGCCGTGTGTGGGCGAGATAGCGAAGGTTGCATAGCGTCCACCTCCTCCGTCGTACTATCGCGGCTCAGCTTCAGTCTCTCCTCCATCAGAGTGAGAGTTGGGTTTCAGTCTGTGAGCCCAGCCAGCTCAACAACATGCTTGGCGTAGGCAGTCTATCGAAGCATGATACCCGAGTCAGCCTAGTGCACCTCGATCCCCAGGTAAAAGGAGAGAGATCCCAAGTCACTCATATGTAAGGTGGCTTTCATCTCTTCCTTGAACGCTGCCACCTCTGCATCCTTGGTGTCGGTGATCACCAAGTCATCGACATAGACACCCACCAGTAGGGTGTTTCCTCCATTGCCCCGCCGATAGCAGTGTTATCCTAAACGGCCTAAACGGCCTGTTTAAACGTGTTTAAACGCTAAACAGAGGGCAACTGCATAGTTTAGCTCCTAAACGGTAGATTAAACGGTTGACCCGTTTAAACAGGTCAACGCCCGTTTAAACGGGCTAAACGGGCTAAACGAAACGGATTTTAAACGTGTTTAAACGTGTTTAGAACCGTTTAGGCAAAGTGAACTTACAATTGATCCAGATTTCAAATTAATATCACAAAATTGATTAAAATCAAAACATTTTCTAAGCTTCACTTAAACACATTAGAAGTTATATTACTTGTGTTTTAAAAAATATAATAAAAACAGCATTAGCAGCTGAAGGTTAAAATATTTGTTTAGTTTACTACATGCACAATTTTTCAGTCTCAATATTATTATTTGGTGGTCTGATATTGTGATTGTCTCTTTAATTTTTATATAATGTCGAAGTTAAATTTATTCCTATTTCCTAACATGAATTTGAACTTGATTTGAAAATCTACCATAGAGCAGAATAGTAAAAAATATTTTTTCTTGCTGCTACAGTACACGCCGTTTAATCCGTTTAAACACCGTTTAAACGCCGTCTAAACCTTCTAAACGGTAAACAGAGCTCCACCGACTGTTTACCGTTTAGGATAACACTGGCCGATAGAAGGCCGCCTCGTCTAGGCTTTGCCTGAAGCCCACACCTTGAGCGTGGAGTCCAACTTGGCATTCCACGCCCTTGGTGCCTGCCGCAAGCCCTAGAGGGTCATGCGCAGACGCAACACCTTGCCCTCCTTGCCAGGAATCGCAAATCCCGACGGTTGGTGCACGTAGACCTCCTCCTTTAAATTGCCGTTAAGAAACATCGACTTGACGTCCATGTGCTGAACCTGCCAGCCTTCCTGGGCATCACACAAATTCCGTCCGTGCCACGGGTACGAAGGCATCATCGAAGTCGATCCACTTCTATCACATGAAACCACGTGACACCAAGCGAGCCTTGTGCTTGACAATGGCTTTGACTTCATTCCTCTTTAGCTTAAACACCCACTTAAGGGTGATCGCGCGGTGATCGCGCGGGAGGTCAGCAAGCTCCCAGGTGCGGTTGTTCTTAACCGCGTCCATCTTCAAGTGCAACGTGCCATGCTGCGTATCTCTCAACCTCCGCGAAGGACCGAGGATCGCCGTCGTCGCACGCAAGATGCAACTGCGCCTCCAGATCGCGAGGGGCCAGTCCCGGCACCGGCTGGTCGCCGAGAAGGTCCTCCACCGTACAATACCGCAACAGCTCCCCGTCGTGGTACGCGTCGATGCACTCCTTGTGGGAGAGCAGAGTAGTGAACTCCACCGGGTCGTGCTCGACACGAGCTGGCGTCAGAGTGGACGTGCCCGGAGGGGTGGCCGTCGGTGCTGGAGTGCGTGGAGTCGCCGGCTGTGGTGGTGGTGAGGAAGAACTCGCCGTAGCCGAGGTCGTGACTGGAGAGCATGGCGCTGAAGTCGGTGGAGGCTCGGGGACTGGGGTAGACATGCTCGATGAAGAAGAGTTGCCTACTCCCCCAGTTCCCTTGAAGTGGATGTACTCGACGGTGAAGTTGTCGTACGTCGGAGTCGAGTCATCGTCCACTGCCTTGTCCCATGCCCATCCTCGCCCTTCATTGAACACTACATCGTGTGTCGTGCGCACGCGCTATGTTGCTGGGTCGAGAATACGGTAGGCCTTCGAGCCCTCCGCGTAGCTGATGAACACCCCCAGAGTGCTCCTGTTGTCGAGCTTGCCAATGTGGCCAAGCTCCTTGGCAAACGCGAGGCAGCCGAAGACCCGTAGGTGAGACTGTCGGCTTGCGCCCATCCCAAGCCTTGTACGGCGTCCTGCCGTTGAGAGTCTTGGTGGGCGAGCGGTTGAGCATGTAGACCGTCGTCACCACCGCCTCTCCCCAGAAGACAACCAACATTCCCCTCTGCTTGAGGAGGGCCCGAGCCATCCCCACAACCGTCTGGTTGCACCGCTCGACGATGCCGTTCTATTGCAGGTTGTATGACGGGAGTAGTGGCACTGAACACCCTCATTCGCGCAGTAGGACGCGAACTCAGCCACCATGAATTCGCCACCGTTGTCGGTGCGCAGCACACGCAGCTTGCGGCCGCACTCCGCCTCCGCAATGGCCTCTGCGCGCCTGATGGCGTTCGCAGCCTCTCCCTTGCTGACGAGGACCATCACCCACATGTAGCAGGAGAGGTCGTCGACGAGCGGTAGGAAGTAACGTCGTCCTCCCGGTGTAGCCGGTGTCACCCACATGTAACAGGAGAGGTCGTCGACGAGCAGCAAGAAGTAACATCGTCCTCCCGGTCCAGCAGAGACTCGAGCGAGCGAGCGATCTGCTTGTACTTCTCGGGAAAGCAATGGAAGAGCTTCTCGACGACTCTCTCCTCGTCGTAGGTGTTGTCGCCGAACTAACCATCTTCCACACGTTGTGTGGAGACGGAGAGCAAAGTCATCAACGTACTCACCTGACGTGAAGTTCAGGTTCTCCTAGTGCCGATGTGTGCCGCAGCGATACCATCCCAAGCCCCCTTAACAGTTCGCTTCTTGAAAAGCGAGAACTACATCTCGGGCGGTACTATAGCAATGAGGGCATCCAACGTCCGTCGATCCTCGTAGTAGTCGACGTCACCGTACCGGACTGTTTCCCACATGTACCGCACTTTGAGCCGTATCCTCGTCACCACAACCCACTCGACGTAGTTGGTCATGGTGAGGGTAGGCCACACAACGTCGGGACCAACTTCCCTGACAATGGCCTGGATCCCATGGTGACCATGGTACCTATCCGGGGAGGGAGAGTCGCGCCGCTATCTCTGTCGACCCAACCGCCCGCGCCTGGAGCGCCGGCGGCACGTCACGCCCGTCTGGGCTACTGCCGCCGCGCAAATGGGGGTGCGCGGCTGCCCAATGCGTTGCCTGGGGTCGTGCTACCTTCCCCGCCAGCTTGAGGTCTTCGTTGATGCCATCGTCGGTAGAGACAGAGCCTCTGGCGCTACTGCCAAGCAGAGCCTCAAGCTTTGCTACAGCCACACGCGCTGCATCCACAAACGTTGCTGCTTCTACTTCCGCCCTCACCACTACCGGATCCGCCGACGCCAGCCTCGCCACCCTCGCCGCCGCTCGCTCGCGTTCTTCTGCTGCGGCGACCTCGGCCTCCTACCGATGTCGCACGCTCAAAGCAACCGAGCGTTGAGACTGTCCTTCGGACATGGCACGCTAGTGGGGGAATGTTCTGTGGGGAAGAGGCTGCCTCAGACAAGTTGTTGCTCGTCTATGCAGGAGAGGAAGGATGAGCTGGAACAGCCGGTGTTCTTGCCGCCGGCTAAGGACAAAGAGAGGTGTGGAAAGGAGATGAGCAGGAGATGTTTAGGCTACAGGATAGAACGGCTTTGATACCTCTTGTTAGTATCTGAAGTCTTACTCTTATGGAGAGGATGACACTAGGAGTTGGAGAAATTTTTTCAGTTTATCTCACACAATGTTATGCCCAACCTAGGGGTTGGGGTTACATATTTATAGCTAAGACAGCTGCCTAGATGTTGTCCCATGCTGACCTAACTAGGACTAAGATGTTATCCTAACAAAGGACTAAGATGTCCTAACAAAGGACTAAGATGTTGTCTTAACAAAGGACTAAGATGGTGTCCTAACAAGGACTAACATGTCCTAACAAGTACAAAGATGTTGTCCTAACAAGGATTAAAATATTGTCCTAACAAGGACTAAGATGTTGTCCCGACTAGAGAGGCCACAAAGACCAAGAGTACAAGACTTATTCCATCAGCATAAAGAGATAGTAAACATAGTGGCCAATAAGCATGAAAAGTTGATCAATGCAACAATACAAAGATGCAACTAGTTAAGTGCCATCATGTTCTAGTGGGGGTGCATACGGATGACCAGATGACCCTAAGGGTACCCTCCAACCCTATTTAGTTGAAAAAAATATGAACTAAGGTTTCCAAATGAACAACTTTTCAAAAAACAAAACAAAAGAGGGGTTGGCGGATACCCTTAGGGTCATCCCAATCCGGTGTACTTACTACTTATGTCTGACCTTTCGATTTTAGGTAAATTTGGTGCCTTCTTTAAAAACAATGTATAATTAGCTGTTTTATGAAGGGGCTTACGCCGCAGCAACTGTAGCAGCTGGAGTAACAGTAACAGCAGCGGCTGGAGGTCGGGTGCTAGAAAGC
The DNA here is from genome assembly GCA_030760725.1 of Neostapfia colusana. Taxonomy (NCBI): domain Eukaryota; kingdom Viridiplantae; phylum Streptophyta; class Magnoliopsida; order Poales; family Poaceae; genus Neostapfia; species Neostapfia colusana. The sequence continues at coordinate 49,875,197 of JASWHV010000020.1, forward strand.
CTAGGAGTTGCCCTGTGGAAGATGATCGTAAGGACAACCATAATCTTATGACAAAAGATGGCATGAAAGAGAGCTCACGGTTCAGATGCAGCAACAGGTGCTTGTGGAGGAGCTGTTCTTGCAGCTGAAGCAACAGGAGCTGCCGGAGTAGCAGGTTGAGCCTAGTGCAAAGTTAAGAGCTTCATAGTCAGGACTCAGTAATTCTGTTATTGAAACATAAATACAGGAGTAAAATTCATATACAATACAGGAAATTTTACTTATTGTACCTGTAAAATATCTAAAACGGACACTATGATAATACTGTGAAAATAAAAAGTAGGAAACATATTTAAAACGATAGTTGACCCACTGACCAAAATAAAATAATACACCTTATTTTCACCAAATTCTCCATTGTAAACAAATGCATTAATAGTAACACATGTTTGTGACAAAGAAAAAACATATTTATGAATTCCTTTCAAAACTCAAAATGGTTAAATAAAAATGTCTCCATTCTAACAGGTTCTGTTCAAGAAGCCTAGGGGTGGGCATTCGGTTAATTCGGTTAAGAGGAATTTCAGTTATGAAAGATTGATAACCGCATTTGATCTAAAAAAGTCATAACCACACAATTCGGTTGCGGTTAATTCGGTTCGGTTCTGCAGTTAACCGCATTTTTATTTGTAATATAATTTATTGGGCAAAAATGATAATAAACACATAAAAAATTAGTAATAAATATACAAATGACATATATGTGTTCATGATGGGTGGAGATATTAAGGTTGGGTTATGGTACGAGAAAAATTTTGGTGAGGATAAAATTAGTACTATTGAGCTTTATTTTTATGGGTTATATGATAGGTGTGGGTTAAAATTTCGGTTAAATCTGTTATTCGGTTAATACGATGTGATAAGCGAATTTTATTCGGTTAACCAAAATATACAAAAATGTTAACTGCATTTAACAAAAAATTCCGGTTAACCACGTATTTCGGTTCAGTTTGGTTCGGTTTGCGGTTATCGGTTAAATGTGCCAACCCCTAAAGAAGCCTGAGATTTGCATATCACACTTGTAAATGCGGAGAAAAACAGAGGATATAATGTAGAATTTATGTGAAACGACCAGCAGCGAACAAATCGAATGCAAGCCAAAGTAATGACATAATTGATACCAAATGTTTCGACATACACTACAAAAACAAAGCCACTTTTTTATGGCTGAAAATGACATCATTTACACTCAAATATTTTCTAATTCATAACCCTAAACATCTACTGAAGTACTGATATAGAATAACTAGATCACACAAGCATCCTCACCGATGATACAGGAGCTGGAGCCTTCGCAATAGTAGAAGCCCCACTAGTTGACGCCTTAGGCTAAAAAAATGTCAACCATGTCAGATGATATGGAAGACTATATAAACTTAAAAGAGCTTCAGTTGTGAACTGGGAATCATTCTATACAATAAACTAATTTCATATAAAATATATGAATGCTGACAAGACATCTAAAAACTGAATCAATCCCAAACACTCATAACAAAAGTGCACAATGTTTGCATTATTGTAATTGCCATGAGAACTCATCCGCCAACAAATAAGAGTGTTCTAAGTTGAAGTGCAATCCAGAACTTGAACATGTGGCCCTGCTATTTTATTACTCAGTGGTGATAAGTAACTTACAGATTACTGGCATAAATAATTTATAAGCACCACTAGAAGTGAACAAAATTTCAATATATTATTACTCCATGTACCCAGACAGCACCAGTAAAGCAACCCATTAAACAAGGCTTAATATATAAACAACCTAAAACTTTTGAATGTGGCATAACATCCAAGGTTTGAGTTAATCGTTAACGACATACACTTTCTACGGCACTAAATCAGAGCATCATATATACCTTCGAGAGCATTATAACAACGAAGCTGTTCTCGGTAACTTTGTTGCTTTCCAAAGTGGTGTCATCCTTGAGAATCTTCCCTTGGTAGATGAGCATGAGCTGGTCCGCAGGGTAGACATTCGGGCCCTGAGTAGACTCGATGATTCTCTTCACCTCAGCAACCTGGACAACAGGGCAGAGCAGAGGGCAGAGACGTGAGTAGACTAGCACTAACCAGACACAAATCAAGCATCGCTGCAGAACCAATCATCGTGCTCCACATCATCAGCGCCGCATTCCTGCTCACCCACATAACCACAGCGAACTAACACTTCCGAAACCCCAATCCACATGGAACCGTAAGACTACAGCCCAAGAGAAACCGATTCCCGATTTCGATTCCGCGAGCCTCGAGGTAGTCAACCCCAACCGCGTGGCACAAGGAGAGCACCGCCGAAACCCTAGATTCAGATCATAGCCCTCCCCAGCCACCACGGCGGAATCGTTCGGCCCCTTGGGCCCGACCACAGCGAAATTGAACCGAGCCTCACACGAATCGCCCTAGAATTGCACGGAATCGCTCTGATGGAAACAAGACGAGCGGGAAGAGAGTGGGGGGGGGGGGGGGGGCGCCGTACCGACGACTCGGCCGGCGCCTCGATCTCGAAGGTGGTGCCCTTGAGGGTTTTCACGTTGAACTTCATCTCGGCCGCCTCCTCTGCTCGCCCTCGCCGCAGGCGCTTGCTTCGAGGGCTAGGCTTTGTGCTCGTTTGGGCCTCGCGAAGACGACGAGAGCGCACGGGGGCAGCACGGTATTATAGGCCGAAAAAGAATCCCGAAGCCGCTGCGGAATGGAGACGATAGAGTACGGAACCTAGACGGTCTCGCTAACGTGTTGGCCGGGACTAGGTGGACCCCGAGTTCCAGTAGGGGAGACGGGTGCAGGATCGGGTGAGGAGCCAAGTGGGGGCGAGGCGGTGGGCGGATCAGGATGTGCCATCGTGTCTTTGTGGGCAGACGTATGGATGGGCAGGTGGCAGACGGAGAGTGGCTGTGCGTATTGTAGAGGTAGTTGGAGGGGAGTGCGGGTGAGGAAAGGTTTAGTTTTGGCGTGTTTGGTTAACGTAGTTAATTCGGTTCTGTTAAGTAAAATTTTATTTATGAATAATTGATAGTTGAATATGATATAAAAAGTTATAATCAAACAATTTATTTATAAATAATTCGGTTTGATTTTGTGGTTAACCATTTTTAGTGTATAATATAATTTATGAGATAAAAATGACAATAAACACACAATAACAATAAACATATAAATTATATGTATTGTCCGATGATGGGTGGAGGTTATCAAAATTAAGTGCGGCTTGGAAAAAAATTTGGTAATGGTGAAAATTAGTAATATCGATCTTTTGTTTTATAGGTTGTGAGATAGTATGGATTAAAATTTTGGTTAAATCGGTTATCAGTTAATATGACGTGATAATCGAATAAAATTTGGTTGACTAAAATACATAAATATAATAACAATAATTAATAAAAGTTTCAGTTAAACACATATTTCAATTCAGTTCAGTTTAGTTTTACGTTTAAAAGGGTAATTGTGCCCTGCACTGCAAAATAACTGATAGCGGCTGTAAACCCTGGTGCCTGAGGTTGCGGGAGACGACGAGACTTGTGCGCTATGAGCCGCTGCACGCCAGCACGTGGGCCCCAGCATGTCTCTTCGGCCGGCGCCGGAATGCGCTCAAAACTGGCGACGACGAGACGGATGGCTGACGCATGCTTGCGCGGTAGAAAACGAGCAAAAACGGACTCAAATCCTCTGCAGTATTGTATGCATGGGCCCACATGTCAGTGACTGCTACTACATGTGCAGTACTGCAGAGGATATGCACCTAGCAAAAACAAGGAGAACGTTGCGCGAGTAGACGGTGGATTAGAGACAAACCGTGCAGCGAAGCGGCACGGGCATCGTCGACGTCGATTCATCATCGCTCACTGTGGAGGACGCTGGCCCTACAAACCGCGAATCGGGTGGAAGTGGGTGATGCCGAGGTGCTAACTGAAACAGGCTATGATGCTTCGCGCCGATTTCGTCATAGTGCTACAAAGTCTGGTCTCTCGTCGTCCGGTCCATTTGAGAGCGAGCTCGACAGGCCCGGAGTACAAATCTTCTCTTGGGCCGAGTACGTTTTGGTTGGATGAATGATGCATAGAATCTGGCTTCGACGTTGTTGGGAGGATTAAGGGTTTTAAACTTGATTTTTCATTTTTTTATGCAGCTGAATTCTTGTAAGCTCGGTACATCGATTTTCTATTTGTTTCAAATGATGATTCTTGCATGCAGCTAAAATGTTGATATAAGATTGAATACCTTTCAGAAGCAGTTAATGTAACGACACTGAATAACTATTTACCTGTACCTTTTATAAGCTTATTTGGTTGAAAATGAATACAATTCTTGCACTACGTAAACATGACTTGATGAATGTAACCTTGTTGTCGGTCTCGAATGAAACAATAAAGTAGGGGCAGATAAATGGGACTCACGTCGGTACCACGTCTCAAACAGGAATCCTATTTGAGTATAAGGTGTCAAACTTGGACATAAAAATGGCATGTCAAATGAAATACAATTGCAGATTTAAGGATCCGATCTTGAATATAGTGAAGGAATTATTTGTCACAATTTAAACTTGTTAAAAATTAGCTTGTTTGGAAAGCTGGTGAACAACAGATTAAGCTTATATCTCGCTTTTAATTCATTATGAGAAACAGATGAACTAATAAATTACTAGAGAAACTGATTATTTAGCACAGCCCATCTTATCTTTGTGAAAAAACTGGTACAGTAACTGTGCAAAATAAACACTAAAACTAAATAGATTTATTATGACAACCGACTACTTACATTTCAATACCTAACCCTCCTCCAAATTGGGGGTCCTCGTCCATGTTCCAGCAGTGAGCCAATTTTTCATCACTCTCCAATCGGTTAAAATTCTTCCCAACTTCACACTGTTGTTGCGGTTGCCCAATTTGGAGTTCAGCCACGAGATTAAACCAATTTGCATATTTCCTCTAAAAAATCATATAGGCTTTGTTTGGATAAAATGGATCCACGTAGATTGGAAGGGAACTAATGGACTGGAAAATAAACTAATAATTTCCACTTCACTCATCTATAATTCATGTGGATTGGAGTAGGTTCACCTCTATCCAAGCGATCCCGTAGGATGATGATGGGGATTCAGTTCGAGTTGCTTTTAGATTATTACTATCCTATCCAAAATTTTAATAATATCTTCTGTGACGAGATCAAAGATTTAGGAATAAATTAACTTTCATCCAAGATATCCCTTCTAATAAAATAAAAATAATCAAACTACCTAACAGGTCCATTTTATGCATTTTTTGAAACTACACATGTATATCTGACAGGATTTCTTTGGTAGAAAAAGAAGGGAAAATGAAAACACTGCAAGGCACTATCATACTATATATATATATATATATATATATATATATATATATATATATATATATATATATATATATATATATATATATATATATATAGCAGAGCCACTAGCAACCGACAAAACCTCACTGAGACGGGGCAAAAAAATTCCAGAACTGTCCAACCAATCATTACAAATTCACTTAGCTATATAGTTTTATTATTATTCATCCGCCGCCATTAGCACAAGCATCTGCCAATCGAAGGCACAGCTAATAACCCTAAGTGGCGAAACGATCGGTGAAAAATAAAGGAACATAATTTGGTGCAAGTAATGAACTAAAGTAGCTTCGACGAGTTGTTTGTTGGCGGCGTGCCGGCCGGCGGGCGGCTGCACCTGCACCTGCAGTGTGCGGCCGTATGTGCACGGCAACGTATCGCTCGTGTCCTATGCGAGGCCAGCCATGGCGACGCTGCCTCCGGCTGTGGCGCGCTTTACGAAGCGGCCCTTCATCCGCGGCCGCTTCTCGGCGTTGAGCTTGCGCACCTCGTACCGGATCTTCTTGGAGAAGAGCCGCGTCCGCCGCTTCTCACGGTACCGCGACACCCGTGCCTCCCGGTCACCGTCCGTCCCCAGCCTCGGCAGGCTCACCTCCTCGCCGACGTGGCCGATTCCTCCTCCCACTACCCACATGCCCTGTACATGCACCGCCAGGATCAGAGTTAACAATCACTTAAGTTAATCTATGTATGAATATGAACACGATTTTTTACACGACACGAGTGGTGCAGCAGTATGTACAGACGTGCTCTACAGCTGCGTGATGAACACGTACCGTGTAGTCGTGGTGCCAGCAGTCGTCGAGCTCGACGTGCGGCGGCCGGTCACCGCCGCCAGTCCACGGAGAGCTCCCCCAGCTCTGGATGATCGCCTCGTAGTTGAGGGTGAGGGAGAGGCTCCTCTGCAGGAGCTTGGCCTCGGCGCCGCCGGTGCCGCTGCTCGCTGCCTTCTCGTCTGCTGGTGTCTCCTGCGGCGAGCCGTAGTCGAAGTCGATGTCCAGCATCTCGTCGGATGCCTCCGGCTCCACCTCCACCTCGAGGCGGCACGCCGGCGCGTTGCTGGCTTCGAACAACGCGCTGCCGTTCTCAGTCTCCACCTTGACTCGCGCGCCGTCGTCCGCCGCTGGATCGAGGAGCCCCAGCGTCTCCATGTAGAAGGAGTCCTCCTCGTTGCCTTCGTCCAGGCCGCGGCCGAGGAGGGCTTCCATGTCGGCGGCGAACTCCCTCAGCTCCGCGTCCGTCGGCTCGAAGTTGGCATGGACGTCCGGAAAGAACTGCGTCGGTGGCGGCGGCTGTGGAAGCGGTGCGTCCGGCTTCGTCGGCTTCGCGACGGCGCCGTCCTCGTTGCTGCACGACGACGCGGCGGCCGCCGCGTCGTCCTCGAGCAGTGGCGGCGAGCAGAACTCGGCGAGGGCGGGGTCAAATACTGGCACGCGGTAGAGCAGCTGCTCCTCCTCCTCCTCCTCCTCCGCCTCGACCTCCCCCACGGAGCTCCACCCCTCCGGCGAGTTCCCGCCGCCGGCTGCCTCCGGCACGACGACGAGCCGCCGCGACAGCTCCCGCCCGACGCTCTTGTTGGCGGCGTGCCCTCCGCGCGGGGTGCGCGCCTTGCGCCCGAACCACGCGGCCGGCACGACCTCGTCTGCTTCCCGCTCGCGCTTGTCGGCCCCACCTACGGCGGCAGGCGGCTGCAGCCGCAGCCGCTCGTGCCGCCGCGCGAGCGGGTTCGCGGAGTGCACGGACGTGTCGCATCCCTGGCACAGGAACGCGTCGTCCGCCGCGCAGTACCACCTCGCCCGACGGCGCAGGCACCCGTCGCACGCCCGCGCCGCCTTGCTTCCCACCGCACCGGCGGCGGCCGCCGCCGCCTTCATCGAGCTGCTCGTGGCAATCATTTCTTGTGTCCAGCGAAGTGTGGAACGTCGGTGATGTCTCGTCTCGTCTACGCTCTATATGCGACGTTGGTATCCAGTATTCACCGTACCTCTAGTACCCATCTACACTTTCGATCTTTGTACTTGTATTGTGTAAAAAGGTCTCGTGCTGAAAATATCGTGGATTTTGGTTTTGTAGGAGGGAGCTCCAGGGCGGGCCCGGCCGTGCACTTTTTGGGGGTCCCACGGTGTGCGCTTTTGGTGCTACGGTGGCACACACCTGCAGGTTATCTGCGATGTGATTGGCTTAAGGGTAATACCTCATCCGACAAGGGCGCCTGCTATTGGCTGCGACGGGATTTCTGGCACTCCGTTCGGCTAAGCGACACCAAGAGCCCCCTTCCCACGTCGCTCTCGCAGTTGCTGTGGGTTGGCACAGTTGGCGGTGGGGCCCTGTGCGTCAAGGGAAGAGTCTTTTTTAGTATATAAATTCTATGCAACTGTGTTGTAAATATTTACCCTATGCAACACCTTCTATATTGCTGTCACGTGTCTTTTACACGAATCTTAAAAGCGGATAAGAAGGAGGATAAAGAAGAACAAATGATCTATTTATTCCCATCTGCTTTAAGATTCGTGCGAGAGACACGTGGCAACAATCTAGGAGGTGTTGCACAGGGTAAATATTTGGAGCACCGTTGCATAGAACTTGTTCCCCTTTTTAGATGTCAATTTTTCCCAACATCTGAAAAGGTGCAAATATTACAGATTCATGTTACATTACATTTTTTGCACGCTTACAAATTTGGACTAAAATTACATGCTCGCAAACTATAGTCATTACCGACTTTGACTTTTAATTGGCGATAGATATTAGCATAACACACTTTTAGTTCATATTCGACCTAATAAAGTTCTTGTAACAACAATAATAAAAAATCATAGGGTTTATTTCTATGTGAATAGACATTTTTTTGTTTGCAGAAGTTCATACTGATTTTGTAAGAGAAAATTGACAGCTTTCATATGAAAGATGGAGAACTTATATGGACCACTCTGGAGAAGCATCTCCCGATTGATTTATACCTAACAACAAGTTAAGTTTATACCTAACGACAAGTTAAGTGGGTAATGTTGGGGTGAGCCAAAAAGGTTTGGGTAGTCAGGCTTATCTTTGTAATGGACGAGATTACCGTATTGATATTGTGCGTCGTACTTGATCTTAATGCATAAAGAAATGTTCATATGTTTCCTCCAGGAATTGGGAGAATAGAAGAACAACAGCCTGAGGCTTGTCACACTCTTGACAGCCGCCACCTCCTTTCGCTGCTGCCCTTGATCACCCTAGCTTAGCCTTGTCCACTGTCTGTCCGACCACCCTGATTGCAAACACTTTACCGTTCCACTGTCAATCGATATCCATGCTTGCCAGCTCCAATTAATTTGCATCAAACCCTGAACGCTAACCCTAGCTTATTACCTTGCCCAAATCTCTATAAAGACCTCACGGGTGAGGCATCAACCAGGAAGACATAATTGTTGTGAACCAAACAGTAGACCGGATGTAGTAAAAATATCGAGGCTTGACAAGACACACCAAGTGAGATAACCTTTTTAGGTTTCTAATAACAGTGGATTCAATTGATCCATGTGAAATTTTATGTGTTCTTATCTAATTGATTACTAATGCACAAAAGACATGGTTCAAAATGTGCTGATATGAACTAATTTAGTTCAATATGATCTGTTAGAATAAATTAAAGTTTTAGAAGTTTAGAACACCTGACGATGATTGGATCTCCAATTGTGTTGAATTCCTTCCAAATACACACACACAAACAAACACATGGGGAGAGAGAATTAGTGAGAGAGAGAGACAGAAGAGGTAAATTTGTGCACAATCTCGAGACACGTCATAACGTATGCATGGTCCCCAAGGAAGATTGCTATGCTCTTAGCTGCCACGCCTAAATTTTGGAAGCCTACAGAAACTTGCACACCCCAATTTTTCAGCTTCAGGGTCCCCAGCTGAAGATTTGAATCCTTCTTGAAAAGTTGATGTTGTGGAACATAGCAATTGATGAGCCCTTGGAACGTAGCATCGTGGTCAGCATGGGCTTACAAAACAGTCGGACTCACGACGATGCCGATTTTTGCTGTGCAACAGGTCTTATCCAGAGAATATAATTGCATAAGGAAAATAAGATATTACTTTTACACCACTATTATTGGGGAGAGTAATTTGCTTAATTTCAAAGGCAGTGCCAGTAACACTGATATAACTGATGTTGACAAAGTGAACAATCGATAATCTGGTTTGGTCTGAGATGAATATAACCATTTTAATTTTATTTTGCATATAACCATTTTAATTGATGCTTGTGTTTATCTCTTTGCTTATGGAAACTGACATCAATCAATCACTACAGGAAACACGATCATTTGCGACGGCTAAAATTATTTGCCACGAGCGACCGTCGCAAACACTACAGGAATTACGACAATGGACGACGGCTAGATTAATTGACGACAGCCCCATCGTCCATAAATTAATTGACGACGGCTGGATTGCACCGTCGTCAATAAAACATTTATTGACGACGGTTGACCTAGCACCTTCGTCTATATGCTCTCGAGCCTTATAGATGACACTGGAATGTCGATAATAATGGTCCTCGTCAATATGGGCCGTAACCTGGGCCTTCCCGGAACTTATAGACGACGGTTGACCTACACCGTCGTCAATAAATCCTTGTTGACGACGGTGTAAACCAACCGTCGTCTTTAAGGTCCCAATACTCGGGCCACCCCCTCAGTTCTTTCTTTCACTCTCGTCGCCGCCTCCCTCTCACGCCGCCGACACCGCCACCGCCGACGCCGCCGCCGACCGACTTTCGGCATAGGTACGTCGTGCCCCTCCCTCCCTCCTCCCTTCTCCGCCCATGCATCCCGGCCCCGCCTCCCCCGCGCCGCCCCTCGCCGGCCGCGCGCCGCTCCCCCCGGCCCGCCCCTCGCCGGCCGTGCCCCACTCCCCCCCCCCCCGGTCCGCCCTCACCGGCCGCACCGCGCCTACCCGGGGCCACCCCTCGTCGGCCGCGCCCCGCCTCCCCCGGGCTGCCCCCTGCCGGCCGCGCCCCGCCTCCCCCACGGCCGCCCCCCCCCCCCCGGTCGTGCCCCGCCTCCCACCCTGGGCCGCCCCGCCGGCAGCTGGCCTCGGACCCACGACGCCCCGACCCCCCTCCCGCACCGCCGCCCCGCCGCCCCATCCCCCTCCCGCCCTGCTGCCCCTCTTTGCCGCCGGCATCCCTGCCACCCCGCGCCGCCATGGCCCCCCTCCCACCCCGCTGCCCCGCCGCCCCGGCCCACCTGTCGCCCGGCTGCCCCCGCTGCCCCTCTCTGCCGCCACGCCGCCGGCCTCCACGCCGCCCCTCTCCCCGCCGCTCCTCTCCGCTTGACTATATATAACCTGCCTTAACCAATTGCTAATAGATGACTAGCTAGTGTTAATAACCTGCCTGCCTTAACCAATGAGCTAATGATACTCACTCGGCGACCCTGCTCATGCAACAACCGGGCAGCAGCAGCAGCTAGCAGAGACCTTTGGTTTCGGATTATTAATTTAAACAAAAACAAACAATGGATTGATGGATGGATGGATGCTCTGCTGGGAACAGCAGGAACAGCTGTCTTAATTGGCTCGCATACGATCGAGTATGGTTAACTAGCGGTGCAAAAAACTATGACTGAGACTGACCCCTCCTCACCTCCTGTCCTGAGGAGAGAGGAGAGAGAGAGAGATAGTGTGTGTGTGAGAGAGAGCAGGAGGGAGGGACCCTGTGCTGCAAATAACAATAGTTCGGGGGGCAAAGCAAAGGTGAGTCAGTTTCCAAGTTGAAAGGATGGGCCGCCCCGAAAGAAAGAGAGGAGGCAGCTGGCCCCCTCCCCTGGCCGGGCTGTAGCAGCATGCCTGCATCATTGCCCTCCTCCTCCTCCCACCTTTTTTCTTTTTCTTCTTCTTTTTATTTTTTGCTTAATAAGAGTTAACCAACCAGAACCAACCTTAACACGTACGTAATAGCTGGTCGTTTACCTGTTGCTTGAGCTGCTTTGTTTCCTCTCTCTCGCTCGGACTAGGACGTACTAGGGAGTGTGTCGTTGCTCCGAAGTCCGAACCAAGCAGGCTTCCTCGTATCATGCAGCTGCTGCATGTGTACAGTACACATGGTACGCAGGAAGAGGAAGACCCCGGGGTGTACACTGGATTCCGTCGACTGTTGCAATTGCATTTGCATTTGCATAGAGGATGACATGTAGTTGCTGAGGACGCCCATGGATGACTGAGCTAGCTAGCAGTAGATAAACAACAACAACAACAACAACAACAACTGGGCCTGGGCTGGCGCCGGTTTCGGTTCGTAAAACAACAAAACTTGCTATTCTCCTCAACCGAAGCAGTGCGTGTGTGTGTGACCACCTCAAATCAGGGTGCAGGGCTGCTCTGCTCCTCCAGCCCGCCTCCTTCTCCTAGGGCATACGGCAAGTGAGCCTGCTGGGAATCCAAAGGCTCACCCCCGGCCCCTCTTCACCACAGCTACGGAGCTGCTGCTACAAGTCCGCACCCCACTGGATGGACGATGGTGCTCTCTCTCTCTCCCTCCCTGTGGCGCCCACCAACAGATGCCCGACAAAGTATTTGCAAAGCTTGCTGAAGTCGTAGCTAGACGATTCAAACCAAACACATTTCATCTTCTGTGTTTTTTTATGATATGAAGACGAACCTCTATATCCAGTTACATACATATATATGCTGGATGGATCTGTACATGTATGGTGTGGTACACTATCTGAAACCTGCTATTGCCACGAAGAAAGAAAGAGAAGAAGATGTCATCATGCACATGTCTGCAATCACGACGAGTTGGGTAGCTAGCGTCATCTGATGAAGCCGTGCAAAAAAAGGGGCTCGCCTAGCTTGAAGAACAACAGATGAGCAGCCAGTCAGTATCCTCCATCGCATGGCAAGGCAACCAACAAAACTAGCGTTGGTGTGTGGCTGCTTCCAGGTGGTCAGGGAGGCGTACCGCCGCGAGGCGGCGCCGCCGGCGTACGTCATACCCGAGGAGCCGCCGGTCGTGGTCAAGCTTGTCGGCTGGTACATCTACAGCTTCTGCTCCTACTTCATCACCCACCTGCTGCTGCCCGTGCTCTTCCCGGCCATCGTCACACAGGTCGCCTTCCCCAACTCCGACTTCACACCGGACCCCAAGTACACCGTCAAGGGCGTCACCTGCTCCGTCCACCTCATGTCCATGTAGACGGCGCCCCGACTGACGGCGCCCTCGCCTACGCCCTGACCGACGGCGCTCCCGCTCGGATGGATCCTGCTGCGACCGATGGTGCCCCACTCGGATGATCTTCTTTGACTCGCAACATACGTATGACGGCTATAACCGTATAGTTTCCCCCTTTTACTTGAAGAACTGCACCGGATAGGGGGTGTAGTGTTAAATAGACGGTGTTATGCTTTCGAAATAGTAGTTTATTCGTTGTTATTATTTAATATATGGACATAAAGGAGTTTCAGGCCGACCCGGTCCGGCACGGCCCGACCCGACACGACACGCAATATATGCATCGGATGTGGAATTATCATCTAAGACCAACTATCTTTCTTCTCTTTCTCTCGTTCTTTCCTCTCTCGTAAATGATTTGTCTGCTTTGAAGGTATACTCTCAAAAACAGCTAAGACCGCACTTGGATGTATACTGGTTGGAAAAAGGATGGGAGACACTCAGAAGAGTGGTTCACCAATACGAATGGTTTCATAGAACGAGCTTTCTCGTTGTCAAACAACAGGAAGGTGCAGTGCCCATGTATGAAATGTCAGAATGTGAAGTGTTTCGACAAAGTGACATTGACGTATCACTTGTGTGGAAATGGTTTCATGCAACTTTATGAGTTGTGGACATTTCACGGTGAGACACCTTCTCAAGTTATAGAAGATCGAGATGAGGATGTAACACTAGGGTCGATAGGATGGACAAGATGCTTGAAGCGATAAATCCTGAATTGACGGAGGATCCTCCTACAACGGAGGTTAAAACGTTTTTCAAGCTTGTCGATGGTTCTGAACAGCCGGTGCATGAACACACCAAAGTCTCGATCCTCAGTTTCATGACTAGATTTATGACAATTAAGTCTAAGTTTTCCTTCTCTAATAACTGCTACAATGAACTCGTCAAATTGATCAGCGATGTCCTTCCACAGCCTCATAAATTGCCTAAAGATATATATCAGTCTAAGAAAATAATTTCCGGGCTTGGTATGGACTATGAGAAGATTGATATGTGCCCAGACAACTACATGCTTTTCTGGAAAGAGCATGCCAACGAGAACAAGTGTTTAAAATGTGATAAAACAAGATTTGTTGAAGTTGTTAACGATGACGGTACAAAAGTAATGACTGAAGTCGCATAGAAACAGCTTCGTTACTTACATGTGACACCTAGGTTGAAGTACTTGTTTCTCTCGAAAAAAACTGCCAGATACATGAGGTGGCACAAAGAAGATCTACGTGAGAACGACAGAATGATGGTGCACCCGTCTGACGGTGAGGTATGGAAAGCGCTTGACCGCTTCGATCCAGATTTCGCCAATGACGCGAGAAATATTCGCATCGGGTTGGTAACAGATGGCTTCTCACCGTTCAGTACAAATGCAACACCGTACTCTTGCTGGCCCGTGTTCGCTATTCTGTACAACTTACCACCATCTCTTTGTATGAAGTACGAGTTCATGTTTCTTTGCCTTATTATACTTGGACCGGATCATCCCGGTTCACATTTGAACGTGATGTTGAAGTCGTATATTGAAGAGTTGAAAATGTTATGGACAGGAATCGAAGCGTACGACTATTACAAAAAACAGAAATTCAACCTTCGAGCTGCATATTTATGGTCTGTCCATGATTTTCTAGCTTACGGCATGATTTCTGGCTGGAGCACTCATGGTCGATTGACATGTCCGATATGTGCTTCGGACATAGAATGTTTTCGTTTAAATCATGGTAGCAAGATTTGCTACTTTGATTGCCACCGATGTTTGTTAACGTCTAATCACGTATTTAGGCAACAGAAGAATGCCTTCAGGAAGAACACCGTTGTCAAAAAAGGACCACCACAACGTCTCAACGTGTCGTAGATTGCTGAATAGTTGAACAACTTAGTGTTAGATGAAGGTCGTCCTGGATATTTTGTTGGTTACGGAGAAGAGGACTCATATATGTGCACTATGGGAGCTATCGTATCTAAAGTCCTTAATCCTAATGCATAATATTGATGTCATGCACCAGGAACGTAACATGGGCGAATGCATCATAAGCACATGCTTCGATCTGACGGGCAGAACAAAAGACAATACAAAAGCTCGTAAGGATTCGGCAGAGGTTTGTAAACGTCCTAATCTTGAGCTAACTAAAGCTGGTGGCAAACCGCGTGCTTCTTTCTGTCTTCGACCAAAAGAAAGGAAAGAAGTTTTCGAATGGTTGAAAACGTTGAAATTCCTAGATGGTTATGCTGCTAGCCTGAGACGAGTCGTGAATGTTAAGACTGGAAATCTCATAGGGTTGAAAAGTCATGATTATCACATAATCATGAAAATACTTCTATCGGTTATGTTTCGGGGCTACCTTGACGATGCAGTGTGGAAGGTGTTAGCCGAACTTAGCTTCTTTTATAGACAACTTTGTGCTAAAGAGATCACAACCGAGATGATGGAGAAGTTGGAAAGGGAGATACCAGTGCTTTTATGTAAGATGGAAAAAGTTTTCCCTCCAGGGTTCTTCAATCCAATGCAACATCTCCAAATCCATCTTCCATACGAAGCCAAAGTGGGCGGCCCTGCGCAATATAGGTGGATGTATCACGTCGAAAGAGCACTCAAGAGTCTTAAACCAATGGTTCGCAATCGGGCAAGGGTTGAAGGATGCATCGCCGAAGCATACGCCATTCTGGAGATTGGATACTTTTCAAGCGTCTATTTTGCATAAGAACACAATGTTAATATTTCCATGTTGCGGTACAATATAGATGAAGCACCCCCTTTAGCAGCCTCTCCATTTCTCAAACGAGAGGCACCACTGTTGGTAGTGGCACGAGCTACGATCTTGAAACAGATAAAAAGACAGCTGCTTTGATGTACATGTACGCCAATATAGAGGGGATGCATGAACATTTTCAGTAAGTGTTTGTGTTATAATTAGCGTGGTGTGTTATACATCTATGCTAATCATTCTGTTTTATCTTATTTAGTGAGTTCGATCAATAAAATTGGAAATCTAAGCAGCAACCTACAAGCAGACAAATACAATCGATGCGATATTATGGAGTAAATGGAGGGCCTAACTTCCTATCCTGGTTTCATGCACATGTAACATGTTCATGTCTTGTTTCTCTTAGTAATTATGTGTATAGCATAAATAGTCTTCTAAATTCATATGTTGAACAGTGCAAAAATCAAGCTGGCGTCCATGAAGAATTGCGACAACTGTCCTACAGCTCCATTAAAATTAAAAGCTATGGTCGATACGATGTCAATGGGGTTCGATTTTGTTCAACTGAATTTGAATCTCAACATCCCTTCAGAGCAACATGTAACACCGGAGTTGTGAATAGGGCAGCTGATGCACAAGGATGTGAAAGTAATTATTATGGGATCATTAAAAATATCCTTGAATTCAGTTTTGCGGGGAATAATGTCCTTAATGTAGTCTTCTTTGACTGTGATTGGTTTGATCCTAACAATGGAACTCGAGAAAACCAATATGGCATGGTAGAAGTGAAACATAAGAACCATCTACGAGGCTACGACACCTTCGTCCTTGCACACCAAGTCGAGCAAGTTTATTATCTACATTATCCATGTGAAAAGCTTAATGCTTGGTGAGTTGTACATAAGGTGAATCCTCGTGAGCGGTTATATATACCAGACAATGCTGGATACCTTGATGATGAGGTTGATGTTATTTACCAAAAACAAGAGTTGTCGGACTCTTTTGTCGTCGAGCCTGATTTAGTACTCTATGACTTAGTTGGAGATGCAAAAGATATAGAGACTAGTGAGATGCGAAAACTAAAACGAAAACGGCTAACTACTACGATAGAAGACCGATGGACCGGTTTACGTAGTAGAGTACATCGTGATATTGATGAATTTTAAAACTGAGTACAAGTAACATTTCTTTCATCTCTTGTTTTCTTTTCTATACTTCCTATTTCATTCATTAGCAAATTTTCCTTTAGACAGGATGTCGTCGAGCAGCAGCAGACGATGACGTACAGGGGCGCGGAGCTTTCTGTCACCGACACCCACGAGAGCAGATGAGGTCTTCCACGTGACTCAGCTTAGCGGGGGTATACGGGCTCAGTTGTTAAGCCATCTACCGGATTCGTCATCTGGTTCTGTACAACGGTCATGACAGGTAAAGAACATTTAATTAAATAAATGATATGAGTAATTCTTTATTTTATAATATGAATCTTTAAAATTGTCAGGACGACTCTACGTCTGAGGACACAGAGGCTACGGTGCCTCCTTCTTCTTCAGATCCTTCTTCTTCGAAGCCTCTTTCTTCAGAGCCTCCTTTGGAACACCCTTCTTCGAAGCCTTCTTGTTCGGAGCCGGTTCCACAGCGGCGGACTAGGAGGAGCCACTCCTCCTCCGGCTCCTGTAGACCCAAACAATCGGGTCATTATTCGTCCGGCTGGCGATAGGTAAGTAAATGTCTAACAATTCAATTTAGATATTTTTAGCCTTATATGTATACTAATTGAGAATCATGTATCAGAACTTGGGAGGATGCTTCGTTCACGGGCCAGGGACGCCACACGCTGGTGAACGGTGTCTTGGGCCGTCTTGTCCGTTTGCACTACCCTGGTGTAGTGAACAGACACGCTGCCACGTCTTGGGACGACTACTATAGGGCCATGACGTTCTTCACGGCAACCACCAGGAGGCTGTTTGGCACGACTTTATGGTAAGTATGGACAATATTTGTGTAATACAAATTTATTATAAGTTACATACATTTAGTTATATATTTCTTTTTCTTCAGGCACGATATCGTTTGATGGATGAGTCCGAGCACACGGATCACGCTCGTCTCATCTTCTATAACTGCGCTAGGAAGATCGTGACAGAGTCACTATCTATGGCTCGCATTCAAGCTACAAACGCATTCAAGTTACATCTAGACGAGGGTGAGCCGGGGAAGGAATCGGGCGACACGTACTTGACGGAGGTGCAGTACGCAGAGGTAAAGATTTTAGTTTACTCTGCTTCATTATCTGATCGTGATCAATATTTTCATTCAATAATAAATGTGTGCAGGTCGGCGTAGTGTGGCTGACAGTCGTCCGGACGCGTATCGTGCCCTGTGTGCTTTTTGGGCGAGCGAGGGCTTCAAGTCAGTTTCTAAAACCCATCGAGAGAGTAGAGGGACATGCGGGAAACATCGTTTAGGTGGGGATGGCTACATACGCCTCGCTAAACGGATGGTAAGTGCTATAAGCATTCTATTAAGTAATTTTATAATCTTTATTGTGCTAACATGTATCGATAGGAGCACGAGAGCGGTCAGCAGCCGACACGTATCGAGGTGTGGAAGAGGGGTCACTTGGGAAGGGACCCGTCGCAGCCTGACCAGCTGTCTTCTCAGACGGCGACAAAGACTTTGGTGAGTTAATTTTTTCAACTTAATTGAATTCTCTTTAACAGTACTAATGACGTTATTTTTCTGGTTTTTGCAAGCAAAGTACGGGGAGGAGTCGCGGAGGATTCGAGGCGAAGAGTTCGATTGGCAGAGCGCACCAATCGTCCCCAAAGTCGCGTATGCAAGCGGTGGTGGTAAACCTCACGGACGGTGAGCTTTGTAATTTTTAATTTACTGTTACGAACTTCGAGATACAAAATTTACTAATCTTACTTCATGTGTGCATGTTAGCCATCTTCGATGGAGTGGTCGACTCGATACAGGCGCGAGCTTCCTCGAGAGCCTCTTCATCGCTTCAGGGCGGGTCCAGCAGCAGCCGCGCTAGTCGAGATCTGGAGCTCCAGATTCTGCGAGAGGAGCTCCACAGGACGCAAGAAGCACTCGAGGCTAGGGACGAGGCACGGGCAGCTAAAATCAGGGCTAGAGACGAGGTGCAAAGGGCTAGGAACGAGTATCAAAACTCGTTCATGTTACAGATGCAAGCTTCCATGCAGGTAATCTATTCTAGATGTTGTACTTAACATTTTTTACATATAAATGACATGTATAATGATTTGCTTTGTGTTTGCAGGCTATAAGTGCAGGACAGGCGATTGTCTTTCCGCAATGGGCGCCGCCAGCGATACAGTTGCCGCTGGTGCCACCGGTAGCCCAGGTGCAAACTTAGTAAATCACACTTGCACTAGTTAAACTTGTTGAAATTTAGTAAAATATGCATTTTCTTGTAACATGTTTAACCACACTTGCACTTCATAGGCGTCGGAAATAGAGGCTCAAACTCCATCGCCTCATATACTTGGACGACTGCAGGAGGACGACTTTCCAAACTCCGGTGGCAGTGGACGGGGTAGCGTCTCTTAGTGAGGTCAGCCGAGCCTCAGACTTGTGAGCTGAGTTCCCTCCTCTGTCAAAATGTGTTGTGTGAGACTTGTATGAAGAATTATGTAATAATATATTGTGTGATGTATTATGCATGTTTGTGTCATGTTTTTGTGTCTCTGTGATCTGGTCATCGAGCCAGGACTGACCTCGAAGCTAGGGCAACATTTACTGTTTTAAAAAAAACTGCAAAAATTATCAACGACGGTTACATGGAGGCCGTCGACGATACTGGTGAGTTATCGTCGACGGTGGCAGGGGCACCGTCGATGATAAGCGCTCAGTATCGACGACAGTACCCTTCTACCATCGATGATACTGTAACTTATCATCAACGGTGTCCTTGGCACCGTCGACGATAAGCTTCCCCCGCTGCTACGTGGAGGAAGTCACTTATCAACGACAACTGGTTTTGGCCGTCGTCAAATAGTTTATGGACGACAGTTACCGTCGTCAATAATGTTATAGATGACAAAAAAACATAGAAGGCACTATACCATCATCTATAAGCGTATACCGTCGTCAATAAGCTATGGACGACGGTTTGGGCCTTATAGACTACGGTTTGTGGCCGTCGTCTCTTATCGTAATTCTTGTAGTGAAATAAAGTAAATTGTGACGGCTAACCCTAGGTCATCGCAAATAGAACCCTATTTGCGATGGCTACAACTTTAGCCATCGCAAATAGACATTGATTTGCGACGGCCAGACCTGTGGCCGTCGCAAATTACATAACCGTTGCAATTAAATGCATGTTTGCAACGGTCAAAGAAAAAGCCGTCGCAAGTTAACGGGATATACCCGACCGAGCGCCGTTCTGACTCACACAACTCTCGCTGCCACCGCGCCAGCCTCCCGCCGCGCTGCCGCCTTCCGCCGTGCCGCCCGCCGCCCACCTCCCGCTGCCCAACGCCCGCCTCCCTCCACGCCGCCGCCCGCCTTGTAACACCCGGTTCCGAAAATAGAACCAAGTGAATGCATATGTGTGCTCAGGATGTTTATCACACATACACATGTAATCCGCAAACTAAATTCAGAATATAACCACAAATAAATAGGGTTTAAGTACTTTATTACAATGACTCAATGTCTCACTCATGAATGTCTATCTTATTCTTGCAGCGGAAGACTCTAAACGACAATGGAAAATGACTAAAGACAACAGGCTCCATCTTCGAGTCCACAGGCATGTTGATGGTAGTTTGTACACCTAGTACTCCACATGGTCCTCAAAGTACTCATCTCCTGTAGCTGATGTTTATGTGGTAATGCAAGGGTGAGTACATGTCGTACTTAGCAAGTGCGGGAAAAGTATGACATGTAGCTTACAACAAGGTAGGAAATAAAAAGGCTCATTGCAGCAAGCAAATTTTATTTCATAAACATGATAAAACAACAACTATTTCTAAGTGAAATTTATCCCAACATGACCAAGTAATTCAGCAACATTTTCTCATCATAATTCACCACTTGTCAAGTCTCATTCAGCAATCAATCTTTCTTAAGTTCATCTCATAAACATTCATAACCATCTCATATTCATATAACCAAAACCAAACTCATTATCATGACTCAAAACAGTCCCAAAACCAATCCCAATGACCATATCATAACCATACCGAATAACCATCCCAAGTTTTCCCTCTAATCATGGAAGTTGGCCAGGTGCTTGTGACCGGAAGTACGGCTATCATGATAGTTTTACACTGCAGAGGTGGTACCACTTTACCTACAAGTTCGTGATTTTGTCACCCGTCGGTGACTGTAGAACCTCCATTATACCAGTACTCAACCGTCGGTGTATGGCCAAGAGATCACAAAACAACCTTTACAAAGGGGCTACTAGATGTATGGACTCACTGAGGTTTCACCGACAGGCTTGAACCACCATTCTCCCACCCACAACCCCCTCTTATGCATACAGTTCCCAGGGCAGTCATCCTCGACTCTCATTCCCCACGCCATCCACGGTCCATAACAAGCTAGCAACACACCTAATTATTCAGCTAAGCCACACCAATACTTGGCCTTGTGGCGGCACTGTTTTTCTGGCGTATTCTCGCATGAACCGATCCTTAGATCTATAGCAAGTACCGCCATCTCATCCAGCAACATGCACGAACCAAGCTTGCCTAGATCTCCCTGATTTCATGTCCATTAACATCATCGAGATCTCATCATCATTATTGATATGAGTGCAGTAGCTAGACAGGTTTTATTTCAGCTTCTCGTATCCCGTGAATTAAGCGAAGCAAAAAGGAAAAATGACCATACTCGACTCATCAACTTTCCCGGCGACAAGGATGGTTAACAAAACTAGTAAACTCCAATAAAAGGGTGCCCCATCAAGTTGACTCAAGCATAAGAGTTTTCGCAAACAAAACAATTTCGAAACATGGGATTAATATGGTCAAGGGGCACTTTGCCTTGTTCCCGTGGCTCTTGTTGCTCAAGCGTCTCGAAGTCTTGGTGCTGTAGTTCCTCGTAGATGGCCTCTTGAGCTTGTCCTTCTACTCACGACCACACACATACAACATTTACAGCAATCAATCATCATGCACAACTTTACTCAAGATGCAATGGGGTAGATGAATGCAAATCCTATAGTGCAATTTTATTAATCCAGTTTGTACGTTTTCTTGCATGTTTTAATGGGATTTCATGGGGTTTTATGATGAACAAGGGTGTAGGGATCAAGTGTGGACGTGGTGATGATCTTGACTCAAGATCTAGATCAATTCCACCGTCAAAAATTGATCAAAACATGATCTGTCCACACGTAAAAGTTTCTGCTCGAAGGGGGCAAAGAAAACGGATGCGTAGAAACAGCGGCGACGTCGTAAGATGGGTAATGAAGACCTACCTCACTTCCTTTTGGTGGCAAGGCCTTCCTCCTAGCAATGGCAGCAGCGGGGAATTTTTCTATGTAAGATTAGGGCAGGACAGATTGTTGGGCTTCTTCTCCGGCGACGGCGGGGCGTGACGGGGCTCGACGGCGGCCAAATTCCAGCAAGGGGGGAACTTGGCGACTTGGCAGCAAGGAAGGGGGCTTGGCAGCAGGGGGGCGTCCAAAATAGAGAGGATTGCGGCGAGGGGGTGGGGTTATATTTATAAGGGGGAAAAAGGAGAGACCTACTCTAATTGGAGCTCAAATAAGGGTCCTATTCAATTTTTTTGGATCTTAACAAACTTATCTCTTGTGGTGCGGCAGCCTTGGGGATTTTATCCTCAAAATGTGGGGATAATTTCCCTTTTTGGGAATTGGGGAATTTAGAAAATTTTGGGGGAAATTTGGGGAAATTTAGGAATGGCTTATTTCAGCTATCTTTTTCCCATTCCTCACCATTTCTATGTCACTTGCTTCATTTCTACATTCCCCTCTCCATTTCTATGTCCCATTCTCCATTTCTACATTCCCCTCTCCATTTCTATGTCCCATTCTCCATTTCTACATTGCCCTTCTCCATTTCTATGCCCCATTCTCCATTTCAATATTCCCTTCTCTATTTCTGTGGGTTTTCCTCCATTTCTATGGTTCGTTCCTCCATTTATATGGTTCTTTCTCCATTTCTATGGTTCCTTTCTCTATTTCTATGGTTTTTTCTCCATTTCTATGGTTCTTTTCTCCATTTCTATGGTTCTTTCTCTATTTCTATAGTTCTTTCTTCATTTCTATAGTTCTTTCTCTATTTCTACTTCTTTTATAATGTTTATCTACATGAAAAATGTATGCAATGAATGGAAATGAATTTGAGGATGTTACACGCCTCCCGCCGGCCGCCGCCCGCCTCCCGCCGCGCCGCCGCCCGCCTCCCGCCGCCTCCAGTTTCTCGCAGCCAGCTACCTCGCCCTGCCGCACCCGCCGCCATCTCCCACCGCGCCCGCCTCCCGTCGCCATCGCCGCCTCTCGGTAACCTCCTCCATCTAAATGCACTTTTTCATTTTTTTTCTTGTTATTAGTTAGATTTGGTTATAGTTAATTCAATGTTGTTTTAGAGTAATATGTAATTAATTTGGCAATTAAATTGTTTTTTTGTAGTTAGTTAGGTAATTAGGGTGTTTATAGTTTAATTTGGTTTATAGTTAATTGATTTGCGACGACCGCCCCGCCGCGCCGCCTCCCACCACTGCGCCCCGCCGCGGCCACCGCCGCCCCCCTACCGCCACCGCGCCCCACCGCGACCGCCGCCTACCGCCACCTCCCGCTGCCGCGCTCGCCGCCTCCTTCCGCGCCCGCCTTCCGTTTGTGATGGTCGTCTTCCGTTTGTCAATTGTGCTAATTTATATTTGTGTTATGTGTTGAACATGTTATTTTATGTGCCTATGTTTGTGTTATGTGTTGAACATATTCTGTTACGTGCTGAAGTGTTGCGGGTAATGGGTAAAGGTTCGGGTACGGGTAACCCAGAGTAATATCTATCTAGGCGTAGTCAGGCACATACTAGGCCAATGCTTGTAGGCATACCTCCCTCCTTGTTGCGCCATATATAATACTTTCTGATGTTCGGTGCACTAGAGCAACCCGAACTTAGATTCGATGGAAGGATCCACCTATCCGCCACTAGAGGATCCTCGGCCTCTATGAAGACCTGTGGTTGAGTCACCAAGAACTCAACATATGAACTCGTTTGAGATTGACGAGAGTCTTCGTCTTGATGTCCCTCTTGACGGGATGTATTCTTGACATTATGTGTCAATTGTGCTAACATCATATAAAGTCCTATTTGTGAGGACCAAAGAAAAAGTCGTAGCAAGTAAAATAAATTGTGACGGATAACCCTAAATGGGATATACCTGGCCCCGAATCACACACCCCGAGCCCGCTCCCGATTACATGGCGGCGGCCCCGGTGAGCGGCATACGTGGCGGCTTCGAGATGGAACGGAAGCGAACCACAATGGTAACCGTCGCAAATAAAGTCTCCAAGCCATAATTGGCGACGCTAACCGTCGTTCGTCCCTAGGATGTCGTTACTTACGACAAGATCCCGCGTGTGGACGGCGGGCCCCAACGGGTGGTTTTCTCCCGTTCATTTCTCCTCTTTCATTATTTCCTCGCCTCCTCCCTTGTTGTTGGACAGTTGTCCCCAAAGCTTTAAGAACTGCACCATTTTTGGGGGCTGCAGTGTAAAACATGCGAGGTTATGCTGCCAAAATTTTGTTAGGCTTCAGATATTGTGTCTCGTGAGAAGCAGGATAAATCCTGCATATATTAATGATAATTTCTTCAGCTTTAAACTGCAGAGTCAAACATGGGTGAAAACTGCAGTTGGATGTATAATGGCTGGAAGAGCAGAACTGGTAGTCACTCGGACGAGTGGTACATCAAGTTAGATAAATTCTTGGATTGAGCATTTTCATTGTCAGCGGATGATAAGGTGCGGTGCTCATGTACGAAATGCCGGAACACCAAGTTTTTGAGCAAATTGGAACTTTCGTTTCACTTATGTCGAAACGGTTTCACGCCAAGTTATGAGGTATGGACCTTCCACGGCAAGACTAAATCTCGAGACATAGTAGAAGTGAATGAGGATGATGATATAATGGGGGTTGATAGAATGGATGAGATCCTAGAAGCTCTGGAAGTGAAGGATTCTCTTACAAAGGAGGCATACGATTTCTTCAAGGAGCTCAAGAAATCACAACAGCTGTTGCATGAACACACGGATGTGACTGTCCTTGCTTTCTTGACCTGATTTATGGCAATTAAGTCTAAGTATTTTTTTCCATCAACTGCTACAATGATATCATGAAAATAATATGCGATATCCTTCCACAACCTCACAAAGCGCCTAAAGATATGTATCAGTCGAAGATCCGGATATCTGGTTTCGGCATAAACTATGAGAAAATCGATGTGTGCCCAGACAATCGCATGCTATTCTGTAAAGAGCACGCTAAAAAACATATGCCATATGCTTGAAATATGGTAAACTAAGGTATGTTGAAGTTGTTAATGATGATGGTGATAATGTGATGACACATGTCGCCCATAAGCAGTTTCGTTACTTGCCTGTGACACCTCGGATGAAGCGGTTGTTTCTTTCAAAAAGAACCACAAAACACATGAGACGGCACAAAGAAGTTAAACGTGAGAACAAAAAATTCATGACGCATCCGTCCGACGGTGATGCATGGAAGGCGCTAGACCGTTTCGATCCATATTTTTCTCGTGATGTAAGAAATGTTTGCATCAGGTTAACGACAGACGGATTCTCACTGTTCTGTACAAACGCCACACCATACTCCTGTTGGCCCATATTTGTCATTCCCTACAACCTGCCAACGGATTTGTGTATGAAGAACAAGTTCATGTTTCTCAGCCTCATTGTACCTGGACCTGATCATCCTCGGTCACGTCTCAACGTGATGTTGAAACCGCTGATCGAGGAGGCTAGGAGGATACACGGCACAAATTTTGATTGGGGACATGAACCAATCGATCCTCAAG
Organism: Neostapfia colusana; assembly: GCA_030760725.1. Taxonomy (NCBI): domain Eukaryota; kingdom Viridiplantae; phylum Streptophyta; class Magnoliopsida; order Poales; family Poaceae; genus Neostapfia; species Neostapfia colusana. The sequence continues at coordinate 49,900,565 of JASWHV010000020.1, forward strand.
CCGCGTATGCAAGCGGAGGTAGAAAAGCCCACGAAAGGTGAATTCATAAGTCATTTTATCGTTTTCAATTCAAAATATTCAAGATATTTCAATTCCATATTACTGATTCTTTTTTTATAGGCTCGCTATATTCATCGGAGTTGTCGACTCGAGGGCGGCGAGACCTGCGAGAGGCAGCTCCACACAGTCTTCGTCGGCAGGCTTGAGTCGCAGTGTCTGGTTGGTGGAGACTCTCGCCCGTCAGGTCCAGGAGAGTCGCGAGCAGTATCAGGCGGCGATGGAAGCGCAGAGGGCGCCAATGGAGGCCACCATCTCCTACCAGCGAGTCTGCATGGAGTAGATGCGGCAGATGATGGAGATGCAACGGTAGGCGATGACAATAAGTTAAAGTAATTTAAATTTATCGCATTCTTAATAATATGTAATAACCTGTAACGTTTACAATGACAAATTTTCTTTTAAGTGTGCGAAGTCCACGGGTTGCACTTCTAGCTACCTCCACTCCCCACCACCAATTCCACCACCAAAACTGGAGCTACCGTCGCCGGTGCACATTTCTCCGGGTTTTCAGATAATCAAAAACGTTCTTACTTAGTCTTAATTCATCAAATATAGACAAATCTAATTTAACTTAGCTATTGTAGTCTTACTTAGTCTTAAATAATCAAACATAGCAAATCTAAGTCAAATTAACTAAATTAAGTTTAATATGATCAATTCGAGCTTGTTTAATCAATTCTAGTAAAAAACGAAGCTATAAATTAATCAATATGTCAAACAACTTCTTTGTGTTGCAGGGACCGGCGACGGAGGCTCAAACTTCGTCGCCGTTTATACTGGCGCCTGGACTAACGCACTGCGAGGACGTTGGCGGCTCTGGGGGTAGTGAACACTAGCGGATAGGCTCTATTCTTTCTTTTTCTATTCTTGTGATGAGATGCGAGACACTTTTATGTTGTGATCGGTTGAGATGTTATATATTGTATTTTGGATATGCGTTTATGACTATTGCGAGACACTTTTGTTGCTGATGTTATATATTTTTGTCTTTGTCGTGTTTCTAGCTATCGAGTCGGGCAGAATGTTCTATTTTTTAAAAGAAAAATAAAAAACTTAATTGTGACGACTTTTTATACACTACCGTCGCAAATAAGGTTACTGGTCGTCGCAAATTAGCCTATGTTATTTGCGAGACATTAATACCATCTGCAGTCGTAAATTGTCGTGTCGTGCCCATCCGCTGGCATCGGGCACTTATTTGCGACGGCAGGCCGAAACCGTCGCAAATAAACTTAATTGCGACAAAATATGATCAACGGTCGGACACCGTTGCAAATAAGTGAAACCGTCGCAATTAGATTATTTGCGACGGGTTTTCACTTATTTACAACGGTCATGACCGTCACAAATCGTCGGGATTTCTGTAGTGAATACTCAGCCACGGTATTGCTCATGCATGCTCTATGACCTCTACCTGCTGCTTGTCGACTTCCTCCGCCCGCTGCAGTGGGGGCTGCTCTGCTCGGTCGCGCTCCGGGAGATGCAATGCACATTCTTCGATATCTAGGAGCTAGCCGTCGCTTCGGGTCAGGCTGTGTTCTCGCTCCCGCTCTCCGCGCTTCGCTCCTCCGCTGCCACAGTCACTGACGCGCGCCTCGCGCTCCTGCGCCGCATGCTCCACACTCGTCGGCCTTCCCGCGCCTCCTCTGCTTGTTGGTCTCCTTATTTTTTAATGGTAGACGACATGTCCATCAACACCAAGAGATCTATGGCTGTTGTAATTTAAACCGCTTTATGTCCTTCCGTTCTATAAACATCGACACGTTTGCAATCCTTTTTAAACACAAACATGGTCATGTATGAATATACAAAGCAGCAAACATATAGACCTCATATTGTGTAACATCCCAAAATTTTGTAAATTCAAATTCCAATCAAGTAGACGTAATGCATGTTGAGGAAAAATTTAAATTCAAACCGGAATTCAAATTTGAAGGAAAAACATAAAAGAAAAGGGGAAGAAAAAGGAAAAACTAGCCACTGGGCCGAAACCCACCGAGTCAGCCCAACCGGCCCGCGCTTCCCCCTCCTCTTCCTCCCACTGATGAGTCGGGCCCGCCTGTCATCACCCTCCTTCGCTCTCCCATCCAACCGCTGCATTTTTACCGCGCCGAGCTCGCCGCGCCCGCCACCTCTGAATTCCACGCACGAGTCCATGATCTCCGGCCCCACACGGTTCAGCACGATCCCAACCGACCCACGCCGCCCCCTCGTCCATCTAAACGTAGAGACCCCGTCGTTTTTCCTCCTTGCCCGATCCATTTTCGTTCCCGGTGAGAACCGAAGCTTCCGCCGTCGTTTTCCTTCGAATTTCTTTCGGTTTCGTTGATCTAACATGTTTGTCATGTTCCACCGCCTTCGGGGCGGCTTGCAGGTGAAGGATACTCCGAGAGTCGCACCCTAACCACCACTCCAACGAGCACCGCCGAGCTCCACCTCCCGACGCCATCGCCGAGCAGTTTCCAGTCGCCTCGGGATCACGAAAACCCCACTAGTGAGCTCCCCTATCACCCCTCTGTCGATTTATGCCGGAAAATCCGAATGTTAGCGCGTGTTGGCGAAAACCCGAGACCTCACCGGCGATATCGCTGCCTCCGCCGCCATGTGCCGCCGGCCGCCGCTACTAACAGGCAGAGAGGCGACGTGGCCCTCTGTGGCCCGTCCATTTTAAATCGTGAGGACGGGAACAGAAGCCCCGCGTACCCCTTCGCGATCTAATCTCGGCCTTTCATTTAGAATCCGACGGCCCACGTTGATCCCGAATTATAACCGTCGGGAGTTTAGCGCGCTACACCCTGGGATTTTCAGAAAACGCGCGCTAGCCCGATATTTTTCTGAGCTACCCCTGAGGTTCTCTAGAATTAGGGAAATTGCTAAGTAAAGCTGATTTAGCCCCTAGATAATTAGAAAATTAGGAAAAAAATTCTATTTTACATGTTTAGACCCCTGAACTTTAGAAAAATAAGATTTTTGGACCCTGCAGCAGTATAATATTCAAATTTGAACACTGTAGAATATCTGATTTAGGAATTTAAACATTTGAATATGATTTAAATTCAAATAGGGATGCAAATACATGTGCAAATGCAGTTTAAATTTTTCTAGCACTTTGAAAACATTTAGAATGATTTGAGAACTGATTTTAAGTTGCAAATGAAATCTAAAAATGCCATTTAGTTTCTGTTATTGCTGAAAATTCATTTTTAGGCATAAAACAATTATGAAATATATGTAAAAATAAATCTAAAATGATCTAAACAATTAGGAAGCCTATAAATGTTCTGTTTGGTATTTCTGAGCAATATATATTCTGTGCATGTGTTTATTTTGCTGTTTTTAATTCTGAAATTCACTTTTAGACATAGAAATAAATATGAAAATATGGAAAACTATGGATACACACTTAGGAAATGTCATATAAGGTTCTGGAACCTAAAGTTTCAATTTGAAAGTGGATAAGAAGTCTAAAATTCTGTTTAGGGTTAGAATATACTCTTTTATGCAGATTTTATAGCTAAACACTATAGCATTTAATATAGAAATTGGTTTAAAATTTATAATTCAGTTTATGTGTGCATTTAAAATCTGTATTCCAAAGATGGAAGCCATATATATATGTTTAAAGAGTGTAAACCTACATAGACAACTCATATAGTGTGAAAATTGGATAAAAGTAAAGCTTACATGTGATATATATGCACACCTACACACAAAATTTTGGCTAGGATATCATAGGAAACTAAAAAGAAGAAGTTAACCATGAGACACCCAAATGAATATATAAGTAGACTTTGGTAAATATAGGCCAAAACAGTAATGTGAAACAATATTGTATGAATGTTTGACTTGTGTGTGTGGATGATTGCTTATGAAGTGTTGTTTTTCTTTTGCTATGTGTATGTGGCATGAATAGAACCAGCTCCAGAGCCGGTTCTCACTTTCCAAGACCAATAATTTACGTTCCCAGAGCAGCAGGAAGAGGGCAAGTGTCCTTGACCACTTTGATCCTAAGCTAGAAAGTGTAGTTAGAGTATTGTATTGTCAATTGAATCATGAAACCCATGTTAGGAAGTTTTCCTAGATTTTTATTATCTTGCTTCCTTGTAGCCTGGGTTGGGAGTTATTTTATTATGTCATTTATTTATGCTACTCATGCTTAGCCACGCTTAAAATGTGATAAATGGGATATGAGATCATCACCTTGATTATTTACCCTTGAATGGAATATTATGAATTATGTTAGAGGTAGAAATCTAGGCAAGTTGGATGCTTTGGTTGATGCTGCGTGCACGAGACTCGGGTTTGTGTTTAGTGCTTGCCTGGATTCTAAGGACCGGTTCATGGAGCATGTAACCTGGCTTTACCATGCCAACCACATGCTGAGATAGGACAGCTTGGCCAATTAATTAGGTATATTTCCGATGTAGTGTGGGTGTTTGGACGGTGCGGGGAATATGTGTCAGCTGGACTACCATAGGAACCGCAAGGCTCAAGAGAGGGCCATTGCAGCGGGGGTTGGAGCCTCCTAGATGTTGTTAGGGGTGAAACCTCAGTGGGCTCATACTCGTCGAGAATCCCTTTGTAAAGCCCTCGTAGTAATCTCCTGGCCACACACTTGGGAAGTGTGAACGCGGTTCGCGACCACAGGCAAAATAGAGGTTTTTAGTCCACCCGGCAATGAGGGATGAAATCACTACATATGGTTACAGTGGTGCAAACTCTACAGAGTCAAAACTTTCATGACAGTCGTGCTCACAGTCAAGAGCGGCTTGGACTTGTTCATGATTAGATGATGATGAATGAAGAGGTTGAGGATGTTAAGCGGGGAGCTTAACAATGGGATTGGGTGTATGGGATTGGGATCACTTTACTTACGTAGTAATGTAGGTGTTTAATAAGCTAAGGAGATAAGTATTAATTGCGTAGTACTTCAACCATGTATTCAACCTTTCCTTGTTCTAGTCTGCATGTCATAAATTTCTCACACTTGCTGAGTATCAATGGTACTTAAGCTTGCTTTTCGTTGGTTTTACTCGCTGCTCAGGCCAAAGAAATGAAGTGGTGTACAACAATGAAGACTTTAGTCCCGAAGAAGGTTTCTAGGTTCACGGAGTCCACCGGGCAACACCTGTGACGGAGCCCACAAGACCCTATTTCTACTGCTATGTTTATTTACATGTCATGAGCATTTTATCGTCCTTTGAGACGCTATGTAAGATTTATTTGTATTTGAACACATGTCTTATAATATTATGATGTTTCACTATTTGTCGTCACATGTATGAGAAAATGATCCTGGCATACATGTGAGAATCACTTGGTTATTCTTCGGAAAACCCGGGTGTGACATATTGCCAAGCTAGAGACACGGGGATTGCCGAGGCCGAATATCATTTCATCTAATTTCCAAGAACTGGAAGTAAGTGGGGACAATGAATATTTATCATTGAAGCGTGAGCGAGTTTCTGCTACCGTATATTCTTCTCCAAGAGAGCTTTAACTTTCGGTGAGCTGGTTATACGTGACTACAAATGTACCGGCCAGATTGTGATGATTGCCCTGAACAAAGCCCAGCACAAAGTTTCCCGACGACCAGTTAATATTCCAAGTAGAATAGAGTCGAAAATAAGCATGTCACGTCCACGGCTACACAGCAAATGGATAAATACCTCCAGTGAGGAGCCTCTTCTGAGCCTCATGCATATTTTGTACCCCGCTTTCGTTTTCCTTCCCCATTGTCTAGTGGCCAGTAACGATCAGCTAGTGGCCAGTAACGATCAGCTTCTACGTCGTCAAGCGCCGTTGACAGGTTAGATCCTACCTGGTAACCTATATATGCTATCTAGGACTTGTCGTCTTTGAGATTCGCGAGTCAAAGTCACGGGGGATAGAGTTTGTTGGGTAAGAAGCTTTGTATTGTACTTGTATACTCTCTCCGTTTTATAATAATTAATGTTGATTAGTTTAAATTTAAACTAATTAATATTAAATATTATAAAATAGAGGGAGTATGTCGCACCGTGGGTTAATAATTTTTCTCACGTATCAAAAGTTTAGTTTATTTGTAGTGCCTAAAGTAAAGGGCAATAGAAATATGTGTATTCTAGTGCAACACTGTCTTCGCATGGAAATATGCGCGAGTTTTCTGGACATTTCCATTCCAGCTAAACGGTGTGTAACAAAACGAGTGCATCGTTAGTCTGTTGTATATACATGCACTGATCAATGCAACTAAAAGCCTAATCTGATGTAGAAAGTCGAACAATTTGTTTATACCTCAACACACTCTTTTTTTCGAAAGGCCTATACCTCAACACTCTCACTCTATACTGTCACATTTTGAACTCAAGGCATATATGTCTGTCATTTTAAATATAGTTACTAGGCACAAACCAGAGCTCAATCAAAAGCTCAAGTCGATAGGGAGATGTGGACAATTCATTTGTACGTCAACATCCACCATTTAGTCAAAAGTTGTGTCTAAGCAAAGTATTTCAACCATTTCATTTAAATGTTCATCAATATATATCACTACAGGATTCCCGTCAACATACGACGGCTAAAACCGTCGTATATAAAGCAGAAGCCGTCGTATATAGTTTATATACGACGACAATTGTTTATATACGACGGTTTGTGGCCGTCGTATATATTTTGTCGTATATATAGTTATATATGACGGCACCGTCGTATATAACAGTATATACACGACGGCCACTTATATACAACGACCTGTTTCGTAGACTTGGCCCAGTGGCCCAGGGCCTTTATATACGACGGCTGGGCCCTGGCTGTTGTATATAAGGGCTTATATACGACACCCGCTGGACCCTGGCTGTCGTATATAAGAGCTTATATACGACAGCCTAGCCCAGCCGTCGTATATAATTTATGCTTATTTACGACGGCCCTGTATAGCGGCCGTTGTATATAAACTATACAGGTTGTCGTATATAAGCTTTTCCATTTTTTTAAAAAACAGAAAATGACTAACCTGTCTTGATGGCCAACTACACATCCAAATCAATAGACAACAACAAAATAATTTGATATATAAATTCACAACAAAGTGCAATAGTACACATCGACAATCACGAAGTCTGACAACCACACAAATAAAAACAAAATCACAAATCTATTGATTACTAGCCCCTCCACTACCTCCAGGAGCGAAGAAGTCATCCTGCCGCGGCGAACCTGGCGCCCTTAGCTGTGGCGATGGAGTCTGAGCCTCCGTCCCTGATCCCTGCGAAACACAGTGACATATGTACAAGTTTACAATTGTTTTTCTAGGTTCATTAGGATTCTTAGCGGTTGGGGCTTCCACTTAATGTAACTTTCTTTTTATACCTGTACTCCAGGAAACTGCTCCTGTGGTGGCGACGGCTCCAGCACGAACGGAGGTGGCTGCCACAACGGTATCTGGATTTGCTGCCCTTGCTGTCGAGCTAGCGTCTGTCATTTCAAACATTACAATTTACAAAACTAATTGAAATGCAATGTAATTAAATTATAATTATATGTTTCTTACTTCCATTGCCGCTTGCATTTGTGCCATATAGGGCGCATGGTACGCCATGGCAGCCCTGTTATTCTCTCGCTCTCTCGCCAAGGCCTCCTCCTACCGAGCCAAGCTCTCCCGAAGCGCTATGACTTCGAGATCTCTCTCGGTGACACGGCGGCTGGAGGAGCCTGCAGCCGAAGACTGCGAGGAGCTACCTCTCGCAGGTCGTGCCTCCCTAGAGTTGACGACTCCAGAGAATATGGCAAGCCTAAAAAAACGAATCAATTCAAGGTAAAATTAAATAATCTTGAATTGAAAACAATGAAAGTAAATGACTTCACCTTCCGTGTGCTTTTCCACCTCCGCTTGCATACGCGACTTGAGGGTCGATGTTCGGGGAGTTTTCCCAATCGAACCCTTCGCCGTGTATCCTCACAGCCTCTTTCCCATACCTAGTCTGAAAAATAATGAAAATTGTGTAAGTTCAACAACATATATAGTGTCAAATAATTTCAGAGGTCATGAAACTTACCAGGCGCTCCGCTGCGTACTGACTACACTGCTCTGGCTGAGAAGGGTCAGCGTGACCTCTCCTATAGACCGCAGTAGCACTCGGTCGCACGCTGGTCTCCTTTTCCTGTGAACATATGTTAGTACGAACAATACTACATTATAAATATAATAAAAACTACCAAAAAACTTACCATCCATTTAGCCATTCGCACAAAACCTTGGACGCCCATACCGTGCTTCCCTGAGCTCCCTCTGGCATCTCGAGCCTTCTTGGACTTAGCGATGAACTCATCGCTAGCCCAATACCTGCAAAGGACTCGGTAATCTTCAGTTCGTCCCTGTAACCAAGGGACACTAACCTGCACACATGCGTAGTTCATTAGGTGTTACTTAGCAAAATTAATATGAACAATTTAAAGATTACGCAACTTACCTCTGCGTATTGCTCCTCCGTCAAGTACGTGTCGGAGGCGTCTCTGAACGACCCAACCTCGCGGTCGTGGAGCTTTAAATAGTCGTTAACTACTTGACTCCGAGTGTTCGAAAGCATTTGCATAACAAGCTTCCGAGCGTTCACTTCGAACACGGAGCGGGCGTGATCCATCTGCTCAGCCGGGTCCTCAAGGCGGTACCTGAGCTGTAGGAAGCCAACACAGTTCGATATATACGCACATTAATATTTGAAGGAACATAAAGAATTGAAACTTCAAATATTTATGAAAGTTACTTACCCAAAAATCTGCCCACACGACTCACTGTAGGTTGTCGTTCTCCGGGTGAGGAACGTGCGCGTAGCAATTATTAGAGAAGAAATACTTAGATTTGATTGCCATAAATCTGGTCATGAAAGTAAGAAGAGTCATTTCAGTATGATCATGCAACACCTCTTCAGAAGCTTTCAAGAGATTAAAGAATGCGTCTGCCTCATGTGTGGGCGGATCCTCCGTTTGTATATCTTGTAACATCTCATCAATCCTGTCAACACCCGGACAATCATCATCATCTTTCACTACATGAACGACTCGAGGAGCAGACTCGCCGTGGAAACTCCAGACCTCATAATATGGCATGTAACCATTTCTGCACAAGTGTAATGACAATGTCGTTTTGTCCAAAAACTTAGTATTCCGGCATTTCGCACATGGACAACGAACTTTATCGATCGTAGACAACGAGAACACTCGGTCAATAAAGTCGTCTGTCCTGGCATACCACTGATCTGAGTGACCAGTTGCCTTGTTCCAACCGGTATACATCCAACTACGGTCTTCACTCATGTTTAACTCTGCAGTTTTAAGTCAAAGAATTTATAGTTAGTTTATTATTTATTTATATCACGGACCTATATCTATTGGAAAGGATAGGTCCTAAACCCACCCAAGAGTGACCGAGACGAACATGCTTATAACAAGACACGAGGTCTAGATTCAGAAGAAATTTCGGCAGCATAACCCCGCTGTTCTCCAACTGCACGTCCAAAAATGGAGCAGCGGAGAACATTAGGGTTACGCTGTCGAAACTACGTCCAAATCTAGACCCCGTGTCTCATTATAAGCACGCCCTATCGGTCACTCCTAGGCTGTCCAAAAAGGGACAATTCCGAACCTACACGCCTCACAAGCGTAACACGTGTGAGACGGGCTGGTTCGAAACGGGTGACGCATATTGTAAAGGTTTACGCCAATCTTTCATTTTTGAGTGATTTTAAAGAGAGAGAGGAAAGAACAATAGAGAGAAGGAAAGAACCATAGTTGTTAAGGTGTTGCTTAAGCGTCGCTTAAGCGGTAAGGCGCCTGGAGATCGTAAGGCGTCCCATCGCCTTAGATCCCGGCGTAGGGCAGGTGAATACGGCGGCGGCGCTTGCACACAGGGGAGACGGCGGCGGCGCCCGCGCACAGGATCTTGCGTTCGTATGAGGTTGAGCACCGGCAGATCCGCGGCAGCCGGTCAATGGAGGCCGACGAGTGCCGGCAGATCAACAGTCCCGCGGCGGAGGAGGCCGAGCGCCGAAGGATTGGCAGTTCCGCGGCAGAGTGTCGGAGGCCGAACGCTGGCTAAGCCGCGGGGGGGGGGGGGGAGGGGGTGGGGGGTAGGGCGAGGCGGCCTAGGTTGTTCACATCGTGCTTTTGTAGACGTATACGTTACCACTAAATGGGTCGTATCGGGCCCTAAGCCCATTTATGTACATATAGTACTTTCAAACACTCAAACAATCGAAACAATAATAAATTAAACTATTAACTCATATGCATTAATCATCTAAGCAATTAACAACTCATCTAAATAAACATAATTACCGTAGTTAACAAGCTTATCAATTCTAAGCAATTTAAAAAAACACCTAGCTAGCAATTCAAATAAACCTGGGCAATAATTAAACCTAAGCATATCAATTTATCTAAATCTAAGAAATTATCCACTAAACAATAAAAAACAAACAAGCATAATCTAAACATTTGGTAATTAAAAAACCAAACTTTCTAGATGGGGAGGGAGGCGGGCGACTTACCTCACGGTGGAGGCGGCGCGGCGAGCGGCACACGGCGAGGCGGGCAGCTGACGGCGTGGAGGCGGACCGGCACGACGCGACGGTGGAGGCTGGGGCGGGGACCTCCGGGGCGGCGGCGGCTGGCGGCGGTGGCGGCGGCTGGCGGGTGGCGGCCGGGGCGGCGGCTGGCAGGTGGCGGCCGGGGCGGCTGGCACGTGGCGGCCGGGGCGGCGGCCGGGGGGGGGGGGGGGGCGGCCGGGGCGGCGGCTGGCGGCGGCGGGCGGGCGACGGCCGGGGCGTTTAGGGCTGCTTGGGCTCGGGTCGGCGCGGGCGTGAATGCCCGCGCCGACCCGGGCCCGCAGGTATATAAGCCTTATTTACGACGGCTACACCATGGGCCGTCGTAAATAAGGCTTATTTACGATAGCCTCGGTTTGGCTGTCGTATATAACTGCTATATACGACAGCCTAGGGTTGGCTGTCGTATATAACAGTTATATACGACAGCCATACACTAAACGACGGCTGCACTGTCGTATATAAACTTATATACGACAGCCTCTGTTGACCGTCGTATGTAAGTTTATATACGACAGCTAGCCGTCGTATGTTATACATGCTGTCGTATGTTGCCCTATTTCATGTAGTGTATACCAATTGTCTAAGCTAACCATCTTTTTACTTGTAAGTTCTAAGGGTTGGTGAATTTCTAAGCGAGTTTGACATAATATTATTAAAATGAATCGATTATTTAGTAAATAAGAAAACCCATATTAAATGGTGTTGCCTGTGAAAAAGTCATTCTTCTGACTTCTGATGGTTCATTTCGAGGATCTGTCTTCATTTTAACCATCAGGGATTTTAAGGCACAAGTATATGAAAATAGAGGAAGATGCCACTGAATGAATGTGTCAGAAATCTAATTTGTGGATTACTTTGTGAAGCTGCCGTTGGCTATATATCTAAATCCAATCAAGGCAAGCGTATATTCCCTGAAAAATCCAGGCAGATGCTCATTCTCCAAAATAGGACAATGGAATGAGATTTGGGGGTGTTGAGCTTATTAGCCCGGGCATCAACGTCAAGCCCATCCCTGCGGTCCAATGGTTGGACATATGGGATACTATTTCTGATCCGAGCGTGTCAATTGCCAATGTCACATCCAGATCTTGGTCCTATGTGACGCATGTCGACATCAATGACATGGATATACACATTTATTTCCACAACTTACATCGATTAAATACATTTACACAAATCAAACCTTTGATGCATAAAAATTGAAACAAGTAGTTGATCCATTTTGTTTCCAGAATTTACGACCATATAGGCTACTCGTTGTTGATATGAACTTGACCAATAGTGTCCGACCTTAAGCCAGACCATGTAGGACAACATTTCTAGCAGAAAAACTAGAAAGATATGTTGACACGCGTTGGCCACTCGACATACCACGTGTCAAAGCTCATACCAAGCTACCAGCAAATGAATATCCGATCATCACATGTGTAATTCTGATATTTCCAGATATGCACTACGGCGTCTAAGATTGACATCCATACTACTACCTCACATTTGCAACAATCATCATCACAAGACATAGATAGAGCAAATAAATTATTATGTTACCTTACAAGTCTTTTTAACTTCAAATTAATAACAAAAGAAGGTTTGAGCTCAAAACAACTCCCAAGTTCACCATCAAAATAAACAAGGACCAGGATAGGAGTTTGGTTCTTACTTAAGAGTTCATGACCTTGAACATATATGTAATGCAAATGCTAACATGGTGCACATGATGCAGAGTTATGCATTTGGAAATGGTGTGTTACAATGCGTACGCTTTCTATTGTAAATTTACTGATGCAGTAGGTTTTCTACATTTGTATCCTGAGGATGATTATAGATTGTTTTGAAGGGATGAAACTTCCAAGCGCATAAAGCCAAATCTCTCTTTGTTATCTTGTGGGCCTCGTGTTTATCCACTTGATTCATGTCCCTGTCTGCGGGTACCTTTAGTGCATCGTCTTTGTGTACGACTCTACGTAGGTACCATATTCCACTCCGCCGGAAATACAGACTCACATGCCTAAAGTACCAAGGCAAATTTATCAATTCAGGAATTTTTTGTTTAAGGCCTTGAAGGGACAAGTGTTGACATTCAAATGGGTTAAGAACTTCTGCATCCGACTTCGTTTCCCGAAAATGACAAATACAACATTCTCGCAGTTTGAAAGCTTTGTATTATGGTTTAATTCTAGCTTATTAGATTAAGCTCAAGGCAGAAAAGTTGTCTAGTTTTTGGTGTGATCTTTTCATCCTCACTTTCCTCTTCCTCTTCTCTTTCTGGTACAAGCAGCAGACTTCCTGTGTCCAGCTGCAAACTGAATACTCCCATTATAGGAAATAGCATCAAACCAGTACGGTCCTTTTGACTTCCTGCAGTGTACAGCTGCAAACTGAATACTCTTACGTTTCAAATTATTTGACGCTGGCTAGTTTATTAGATTTTCATCGACCATTCCAACAAAGTCGTACATAGTAATTGTATAAGATAAAAACTCACCGGCCGTGAGGTTTTCCACGTCCACTTGCGTAAGCGGCTTCTGGGATGATTATTGGCGCGTTCTGCCAATTATACTCCTCGTCACAAAGCCTCTGTGCCTCCTGCCCATACCTGGTCTATAAATAAGAAAATAAAAGAATATTAGCTAGTTTGATTAAGATAATTCAATACATGTGATGAGACAACTCACTAGTGCCTCTGTCGCCGATTGAGAGCAGAGCTGGTCGGGCTGTGACGGATCACTTCCTCTGTGACCTCTCTTCCACACCTCAATCGGTGGGGGCTCCTGACCAGTTGCGCGCTCCTATGGATGCAGCACAATGAAAATATGAAACATAAACAAACATTATACTTGGAAAGTTACACTTACAAAGACATTTTTTGGACCGCAAATACCCGTCAGCACCAAAAAAGTGAGACGGGTCCGTCCCTCTGCTTTCTCGACGACTGCGGGACAGGGCCTGGAAATCCTCACTCCCCTAGCGTAAACAAAGGGCCTCGTACGCCTCCGGCCTGCCTTCTAGCCACTGGACTCCTCCACGACCCTACACAAATATCTTATTAGTTGAAAGCACTTTAAATAGAAAGAGATAATTGAACAAAATAAAATTCACAATTTACCTCCATGTATTGCTCCGTAGTCAGGTAAGTGGAAGACGCCGCCCTGAAGTGACCCAACTCTTGCTCGCCCGGATGTAGCTTGAAATATTTGTTGGTAGCTTGAATCCGGGCGCTCGAAAGGGCCTCAGTCACGAGCTTCCTGGCGTTGTGGTGGAAGACTAACTGGGCGTGGTCCACCGCGCCCTTGTCCTCCAAACGGTACCGTGCCTTGCATAACAAATTTAGAAAGTAATTGTATTTAACGTATTATAGACTACACTTGATATGCTTACCATGAAGTCGGACCATACAACCTCCTGGTAGTTACCGTGAGTCACGTCTTGTGCGGTCGCGTAATCGTCCCATGGCGTGGCGGCGACACCGTTTACTACACCTGGGTAGTGCAAACGGATCAGACCACCGAGGACACGGTTCACCTGTTTGTGTCGTCCTTGACCCGAGAAGGAGTCATCGTACCAACCCCTAATACAGAATTTTAAATCATTATATATATATATATATATAAGCTTAGAAAAATCTAAATTGAAGTGTAAGATATTTACTTACATATCGCCAACCGGACAGATAACTATCCGATCCAATGGGTTTGCTGAGCGGGAGGAAGACTCACAAAGTGCCCGCTCCTAGTCTTGCGCACCCGACGAGGCTCCACATCAGGTGACCCAAAAGAGTGGTCAGCTAAGTAACCTCCTAGCTGAGAACCACCGGATCTAGAAGCCGGCTGCGAAGGGTGGTCAACCACTAGTGGCTGCTGTGGACCGCACTCCTCGGAGTACTCGGACGAAGAGTCGTCCTAGAAATTGTATATATACGAATGTAGTACTTATACAATTTAAGAACTTAAGAAAATTGAAGAAGATGCTATTTACCTCTGAAGACCGCATTACGGCCACATTTCTATCTTGCATCTCTGGTAGCTGGCTCAACAACGCAACCCTCCTACTAGCGCTGAGCTGGCTACCCCGAAAGGCCTCGCTCGAGGTGGTGGGCAGAAAACCCCTCGCCGGTGGCCTGTCCCCCTTGCTCTTTCCCTTTCTCCTACTCGACGACATCCTATTAAATGAATAATTATTATTTATTAAATTCAATTAACAATAAGGAAGATAATATAAAAGAAGATAATAGAATTCAATCGTGACTGATTTTCGTTTTCGTGTCTCACGACTCTCTATGTCTTGAACATCTCCAACTAACTCTTCTTGGTAAACCTCATCAATCTCACTGTTCAACAACAACAAAGTATCATTATACTCATCATCGTTTGGTGTAGATAACTGTTCACGAGGATTGACCTTTTGTACAACCCACCAAGCACGTAGCTTTTCGCAAGGATAATTTAAATAATACACTTGCTCGACTTGGTTTGCAAGGACGAATGTGTCACATCCTCGTAGTCGTTTATTGTGTTTCACTTCTACCATGCCAAATTGGTTTTGTCGAGTGTCTGTATTATTATCAAACCAATCGCAGTAAAAAAGACTACATTTAGCTCTTTATTTCCGGCAAAACTGAATTCAAGGATTATTTTAATAATCCCATAGTAATCCGTTTCCCGTCTTTCGGCATCTAGAGCCGTATTCACAACTCCAGTGTTACATGTTGCCGTTAGAGGACGATGATATTCAAAATCAGTTGTACGAAAGCGGAACCTGTTGACATCGTATTGACCGTAGCTTCTCACTTTAGTAGATCCGTATGATAATTGACGCAAGTCCTCATGGACACCTGCGTCATTTTTGTGTTGTTCAAAATATAGAAGTTAGAAGGTTTTTTAGCCCCAAAATCGTTAATAATAGAAGGAGAGAAAGAAAAGAAATCGTTATATGTTCTCTAAACCAAGATTGGAAGTTAGGCCATCCATTTACTCCAGTACGTCGTATCGTTAGTACTTACTTGCTCGTAGGTTGATACTTAGACTTCCAATTTTCTCGGTCAAACAAACTAAGTAAAGAAAAAATAGGGTCATTATAAGTAATTCAAACATGTGTGCTATTTAGTATACATGGTGAACAAACACTTACTAGAAATATTTATCCATCCCATCTATATTTACTTATATGTAAAGCAATGCCGCTGTCTTTTCTTCAGTTGTAGCATCGTAGCTCGTGCTACTACCAACGGTGGTGCCTCTTGTTTGAAAAATTGAGATGTCGCTACAAGGAAGTGTTTTATTCACATTGTACCGTAACGTTGGAGCATTAACATTGTTTTCTTCAGTAAAGTAAACACTTGAAAAGTATCCTATCTCCTGAAGTATAAAAGCTTCGGCGATGCATCCTTCTACCCTTGACCTATTGTCAACCATTGGTTTCAGCATTCTGAGTGCTCTTAAAATGTGATACATCCACCGATATTGAACAGGGCCGCCCACTTTAGCTTCATATGGAAGATGTATTAGAAGATGTTGCATTGGGTTAAAGAAGCCTGGAGGGAAAAAAAATTCCATCTTACATTACAACACAGGTACCTCTATTTCCAATTTTTCATCATCTCTTTTGTGATTTCTTTAGCATAAAGCTGTCTATAAAAAAAACTAAGCTTGGCTAACACCTTCCACACTGCATCATCAAGATAGCCCCGAAACATTACCGGCAAAAATCGTTCCATGATTATGTGATAATCATGACTTTTCAACCCAGTGAATTTTCGAGTCTTCACATTTACAGCTCGCCTCAGGCTAGCAACATAACCATCTGGAAATTTTAACTTTTTCAACCAATTAAAGACTTCTTTCTTGTCTTTAGCTTTAAGACAGAAAGATGCGCGATGTTTACCACCGACTTCAGTGAGTTCAAGACTTGGACGATTACAAACTACTGCCAAATCCTATCGAGCCTTTAGATTGTCTTTTGTTTTGCCCATCATATCCAAGCATGTACTTACAATGCACTCAACAATGTTACGCTCCTGATGCATGACATCAATGTTGTGCATTAGAATTAAGGACTTCACATACGGTAGCTCTCATAATGCACAAACATGAGTCCAATTATGGTCCTCTCCGTAACCAACCAAATATCCTGGACAATTTTCATTTGGCACAAGTTTGTCCAACAATGCAGAAATCTTTGACCCGTTCAAACGTTGCGGTGGTCCTTTTGTGATAATAGTGTCATTTTTGAAGGCATTCCTCTGTTGTCTAAAAATGTGATTCTTAGGTAACCAACGTCTATGACAATTAAAGTAAGATATCTTGCCACCATGACTCAGCCGAAAACATTTTCTGTCTACAGCACAAATCAGACATGTCAAACGACCATGAGTGCTCCAACCAGAAAACATGCCATATGCTAGAAAGTCATGAACGGACCATAAGTACGCAACTCGAAGGTTGAATTTCTGTTTTCAATAATAGTCGTACGCTTCGATTCCTATCCATAACATTTTCAACTCCTCAATCAACGGCTTCAAGATCACGTTGAGTCGTGAACCAGGATGATCTGGTCCAGGTATAATGAGACAGAGAAACATAAACTCATACTTTATACACAAAGATGGTGGCAAATTGTACGGAATAACAAACATCGGCCAACATGAGTATCGGGTGGCTTTAGTACTGAACGGTGAGAAACCATCCATCGCTAACTCGATGTGGATGTTTCTTGCATCCTTGGCAAAATTTGGATTGAAGCGGTCCAACGTCTTCCATGCCTCACCGTCGGACGGATGCACCATAACTCCACTGTTCTCACGTACACCTTCTTTGTGCCATCGCATATGTCTGGCAGTTCTTTTCAAAAAAACGCTTCAACCGAGGTGTAACAGGCAAGTAACGAAGCTGCTTATGTGCTATTTCAGTCTGTACACGCTCGCCTTCGTCATTACTAACTTCAACGAACCTAGACTTACCACATCGTAAGCACTTCTTCTCGTCGACATACTCTTTCCAAAAAAGCATGTAGTCGTTTGAGCACACATCAATCTTCTCATATTTCATACCAAGACCAGATAGCAATTTCTTAGACTGGTACATATCTTTCGGCACTTTATGAGCTTGTGGCAGTATATCGCAGATCAATTTGATGAGATCGTTGTAACAGTTATTGGAGCATGAATATTTAGACTTAATTGCCATAAGTCGGGTCAAGAAACTAAGAAGATTCACTTTTGTGTGTTCATGCAGAGGCTCTTTTGATGCTTTGAGGAGCTTGAAGAACGTTTCAACTTTCGTTGTAGGAGCATCATCCGTCAACATAGGATCTATGGCTTCAAGCATCTCATCCATCATATCAATCCCCGTGTTATCAGACACCACTTCTTCTTCAGCAGCTCGAGAACGTGTCTCACCGTGAAAGTACCAGACCGCATAATTTTGCATGAAACCGTTTCGACATGAGTGAAACGTCAAAGTCACTTTGTCGAAAAACTTTGCATTCTGACATTTCATACATGAGAATCGCACATTACTGTTGTTGGACAACGAAAAAGCTTGTTGTATAAAAGCATCAGTCTTGGTGAACCACTCATTTGAGTGTTGCCCATTCTTTTTCCAACCCGAGTACATCCACGTGCGGTCTTCAGCCATGATTCAGGTTATACGTTCAAAGCAGACACATCTTTATAAGTTCATTTTTATTTAATATCATGACCCCTATACCTAGGTTGATAGGTCCTAAACCCACCCAAGAGTGATCGAGGCAACGTGCTTATGACGAGACACGGAGGCTGAATCCGAACGAAATTTCGGCAGCATAATCCCGTTGTTCTCCACTACATGCCCAAAAATGGTGCAGTAGAGAACAACAGGGTTATGCTATCAAAATCTCATTCGGACCCAGACCCCGTAGCTAGCTCATCATAAGCACGTCCTCGATCACTCTCAGGCTGTCCAAAAAGGGATAATTCCGAACCTGCACGCTTCACATGCCTATCGCATGTGAAACGTGCAGATTCGAAACGGGTAATCAATTACTATAGGTTACGTTAAACATTTCCATCATCCAATCATTTAAGATAGAGTAAAGAACGAGAAAGAGGAGGAAAATTGGTCAGAGTTGAAAGTTCAAAGGGCCTATGCCGGGTCGGACCGTGTCGTGTCGTGTTAGACCGGATCTTGCCGGGTCGGGCCGCAGGCCGGGCCGTGCCGGGTCGGGGCGTGTCGTGCCGTGCCGGGTTGGGCCGTGCAGGGTCAAGTCGTGTCGAGTCGTCAGGACATGCCGTGCTAGGGGTTGGGCCGTGTGCCGGGTCGGGCCATGCCGTGCTGCCGGATTGGGCCGTGCCGGGTAAGGCCGTGCCGTGCCGATATGGGCCATGCTGTGGCGGGTCGGGCCGTGCCGGGTCAGCCCGAAACCCATTAATATACGTATAATGAGTAAACACTCACAATCAATTAATTAACTAATTCAAAACTAACTGAACATTTTAAAACTAAATAAATAATTAAATACTTCAACCTAATAAACTTATGAGACTAATTGAACAATAAAAAATATTTAAACGATTATATAATAGTTAAACAAACTAATTACAAACTAAACTAAATAACTAATTAAACAATTGAAACTAATTAAATAACCTAATTAAACAATTACAATCTAAGTAAATAATTACAAACTATTTAAAAAAATCTTATCTAATTCAAAAAACTAATTACAATCTGATTATAAACTAACTACACAATTACAAGCTAGACAAAACTATTAAATTTAAACTTTTTACAAACAAAACTAAATATCTAATTAAACCAAAACTAATGGCAATCTAACCTTAATATATAGGCAGGGGCCGGGCGGCGGTGGAGGGCCGACCAGGGGCGGCCGGGGGGCGGCCGGGAGCGGCAAGGGGGCAGCCGGGAGCGGCTGGGGGCGGCGGGTGGCAGCCGGGAGGCGGCCGGGGGCGGCCGGGGCGGCTGGAGCGGCCGACGGCGGGCGGGGGCGGCCGGCGGCACGACGTCGGGGGCGGAGGCGGCGGTCGGCGGCGGCGCAGCGTTGGGGGCAGAGGCGGCGGTCACGCACGCGGGAGGGGAGCGAAACCGCTTCTTATTTATGACGGTTAGGTCAACCGTCGTTAATAAGGTTGTTATTAACGACGGTGCTCATTAACCGTCGTAAATAAGTAACTTATTTATGTCGGTTAGGTCAACCGTCGTAAATAATGGCCTTATTAACGACGGTGTTAACGACGGTACCGTCGTAAATAATTATCCCCTCGTTAATTTACTAGTTTACTGTAGTGGTAATGAACTAGTAACACAGAACTTTTTATGGAAAAGAATCCTGGAAGAACAACTGAGTTGTAGTTGGAACAAAATGACTTTATTCACTGTTAGCACCATATACAGTATACCATAGAACATCCAACACATATATCAGGTAACATTTTTTTAAAAAAATATATGTCATAATACAATGAAAAAACATTATTTTATAAAAATTAGAACTCGACCAGTGAAAATGAAACCGCCCCGGCGGCATTATCCTAAGAGGGATAGGACAAATCCTAGTCAATAAAACCCCAAAGTCTTGTTATATATGTGCCGCATTGTTACATATATGAGCCGATTTGCCATAATTGCTCAGTCACTTGGAAGGGCCGAACCTGTCACCACATGCATCCTGAGATTTTTTTGGTGAGAAACAAAGTTCGAACCTAGTATATATGTAGCCTACGTCGGCTACACCAATTGGTGGGTGCATGCAGTTGGCGAGCACACGCCGTTCTCCAAAGACGGGCGCAAGCCACGCGCATGTGCCGGGAAAACGCCGCACGTGTGACAAGGCTGGAGTCGCGATATTTTGGCGTAGCGAGGGACGGCGTCTGAGTCAAGGACAGCAAGGGACTGAATGCCGAGTGATATGCGTGTTGGTGTTCCCATCCGTGTTCTGTGCTGTCGGTGCTGTTCGTAAGAATCCATAGCATCTGAAGAACTCTGAATTCTTCTCGCTACTACTGGAAACTGTTTGATCGAAACTGTTTCTTATCTAACTTTTTGATCGAAACTGTTTGATCAAAGACCGCAAGGGACTGTAGTTCATTGTACCATACATGTGCTTGGTGGATCTAAACAATTCTTATCTATTTTTTCCAAATCTAGGCCAGGGAGGTATGGAGGAGCATAGGGGGACATGGGAATAGTTATTGATGGCTAGTCCTGTGAATTGGGCCGTGCCGGACTTGGGCCAACTTTTTGATCGAAAGTGTTTGATCAAGGACCGCAAGGGACTGTAGTTCATTCTACCACACATGTGCTTGGTGGATCTAAACATTTCTTATCTATTTTTTTTCCAAATCTAGGCGAGGGAGGTCTAGAGGAGCATAGGGAGACGTGGGAATAGTTATTGATAGCTAGTCCTAGGAATTGGGCCGTGTCGGGTCCGGTCCAGTCGTGCTTCGGGCCGTTCTGATCCGTGGCATGAAAGCACGGTGGGCCTATTCGTGCGGGACCGTTCTGGTCCGTGGCCCGAAAGCACGATGGGCCTATTCGTCATGGGCCATTCTGGTCCGTGGCCCGAAAGCACGGTGGGCATATTCGTCTGGGGCTGGACGACACGAAATGCACAAATCCTGGCCCAGGAAGGGCCCTCAGCACGCCAGACCAGCTTCGTGCCGTGTTCGACCCGAAGACAATGAACACACAGAAAAAATAAAAAATATACAAAAAATACAGGAAAAATCACAATATATTAAGTGGAAAAAATGTGTAGATAAGAATAGCTTACAAGATTTATAGAGAAGTTTATGCACACGCACAACAAAATAAAGAACAAACAATTTTTTTAGGGGGAATAAAATTTTTGTGCCTATTTTGGGCCGATGGGCTTTTTCGAGCCAATTCAAAAAATCGGGCTATTCGGGTCGGGCTAGCCCGAGCACGGCCCCAAACTTCATGTTCGTGCCATGCCGCCCGTCGTGCCCAGTTCCCAGAGCCGGCACAGCCGAAGTTTTATGCCGGACCGAGCGTGCCTTCTCACTGTGCTTCGACCTGCCCGAAATCGGCCGTGCCCAATTCAACTATTGATGGCGAACATTACTATAGCTAGCGCTGCAGCTAGACCTATGCAGAACAAACCGTATCGTTGGCATATTACGAGCCTATGACACCTAGAACTCTTGAGCTCTGATGCATAGCGATAAGCCAATAAGCCCACTACAACTGCCTAAACCTACCAGAATACTACAACAGACATGGCGCGGTCGTCACCTCAGTCACTTCACGAGTACAAGGGTAGAGCATCCAGGGGATTTCGGTCCTTGATTGTTCTCACATGCTGGCTCATTTGGAATTAAAAAAAACACGTGAGCTTTTGATGTTAGTGAGATGTCGCCAAATCAACTCTTTGCCCAAATACAGGGTACAGCGCGTCTCTGGATGATGGCAGGGCCCGACACATTGTTGCTGAGAATCCATAACTAGTTCCTAGTTGATCTTTTGAATCTGCTTTTAGTGAAATGTCAGGTGTAATCATCTAATGTAAACAGCTGCAATTTTCTTTCTTCTTATATTAATACAAACCAGGTCTAGAGTCGAAGATTTAAAAAAAAATTATAAATGCACTACACCACTCCTGAAGGCAGTGACGGTGTCAAGATCCAAGGGCCGAAAAGTCCTTTTATAAGTTGGGTTGATGTGGTTAGATTAATACGGGCCGTAAAATAAAAAATAAAAAAGATCGGACTGAGTCGTGCCGTGTATGAAAAGAATCAGATTGTATACACGGCCCGTTTCGTAAAAAAGAGCTGGGATACTGGCCTTTGTGGTCACGTTGGACCCTAACCCTAACACGCACGAACACAGACACGAGAAGACGGGCGAGGGCACAGCCCACAGGCACAAGAAGACGACAACGACACAACACCTTCTCGAGTTCTCCACAGCGGCAGCGGCGTGCCGACAGCAGCCATCGAGGCTCTGCACGAGCTCCAGCAGGAGGAACGCCGTAGCGGCAGCAGCCAACGCCAGGCTCTGCAGTAGGCCCTCCTCTGCACCGGCTGCCGTGCAACACTGGTACCTTCTCCTCGACTTCATTCAGTATTTCGTTTTTGGTCTGTGAATCTTTATTATTGAGTGGACGTTATTTTTGTGGAGCCCTTCTTGATTTGCTAGCAAGATCCCGTTCTTGAGGGATTTGGAAGTAGCAAACATTCCCACATCGGATGAGGAGCAGCTAGCCATGAGTGAGATCTCATCATGAGCCATGGTCGTTCACGCAGTGGCTGTGTCAAGTATAATTTTTTGTTCATTCAACTTTATAGACTGCATTGTTTACTGATTTGTTGCTTGAATGACTGACAATGCAATGATAACCATGTTTCTTGTTTACAATGTCTGTATTCATATCAGTGTTGTTTTATTTAGCTTTTTAGCCTTTGATTTGTTAACTGAGTTGCTGCTTTAGTAAGTAATAGATAATACATTTTATTATCCTAGCTTTTTTTGCTGCTTCAATAAGAGTTGTTGCTTCAACAAGTAATGACAAAGTTGATACATATCTGAATTAGTTGTATGTAAATGTTCATGTTGGAGTTTACACATTTTTGTACTTACATTTCCAGGTGTCCTAACAAAAAACATGTAAAAAATACCAACTACCACTTGGTGTATTGGCATTTGAAATATTATTTTTACATAAAATTTATGACTCCTCATGCTGATACCATATCAACTAGATATACAAAGAGTACTATCAAATCTTGTGCTGCAATGTTTTATGTGGAAGCCCAAGTAAGAATGGATGACAGGTACCTTCTACCTTTGCAGCTAGTCAGAACATTGCATTATATGATAGGTATTTTTTAGTTGCTTGGTTGATCCACTAATTATAGATTTGCATAACTCAAATTCATTTTTATGCTTTGATGCCATATATCCTTAGTCATTTGCATAGGTAGATAGTTTGTTATAAAATATATTCAACGAGTTACAGAATATAATCATCTAGTTTTTAGACCTTTCATATTGCAGATATGATCTTTTGTTTTTTTAGTTCTTACTTGTTACTGGTGATCTGAGAATCTGATTTTTTAGAGAGAATATGTGTGATGTTCATTATTTCACATAATTTATACTTGAATTAACTTTCAATATACACCTGAGTTAACTTTTATTGAAGGACCAAAATAACTAAATGTTGTTGTTTCCTTTGTTTAAGTATGAAGCTACAAATTTTGAAGATAACAAGTTGTTTATTGCTACTTTCACGGAAGGACATGAACTCATTCAAAAACCGGATAGTTCAGCGGAGCTACGAATTGAACATCCTTTGAACCAGAAAAATAGACTATTCATTTAAACCACTGCTCTTTTTTCTGTTTTTCGGTTTTGTACATGAGATGGTGGAATTTTATTTGATAAAATAAATAGGATATTCATTTGAATCATTGTATGATCTTCTGTCTATTGGTCGAAATTGGTCAATTTTTGTCTTGTTAAAAATTTATAATTCATTTAAACCACTGCAATGTTCATTTGATATTAATATTAATGTGATATGAGATGGTTAAATTTTGTTTGCTATGTGTTAATACCTAGAAAAAATACGTAGGCAACAAAGTGTTAATACTCAAAAACAACTATGTAGCTGCAAAGTGTCAATGCTCAGAAAAAAGCATGAATTAATTAACTAGTCCGTGGGTCGAATCCATAGCTTAATGTTAGGACTGACCCGAATTATTAAAATGGATCAAGATAGAATTGGGTCTATTTTGTAAAAAGACTGGGGTGGATGGGACTTATTAGGCTGAAAACGGATTGAATTAGGATAGGGCCCACTAAATGAAAACAAAGGTTGGGTTAGAGTTTGGATGAGTCTTGGCCCATTGTCAGGCCTTACTGACGCACATGGTTCACCCACCGCCAGCTTTTGTGTCCTTATTCGGAATTCCGACCTATATTCTTACGCAGTATACACTGAAAGTCAGATAAAATATATTGTTGTGAACGATGGAATCATGAGTGCTGAACATCATCTCACCTGCAGAGGGATTTGGCTAAGTGGAAATAATGTCATCTTCGATATCCTGGCCTAGAAAGATGTGGAAATGATTTTGAAGACTATTCTAAATCTATCAAGGGAATGGAGCCTCATCTACAAAGGATTCAAAATTGGAGCAGATGGAGAAATGGTGGCAATTTTCGGAGACCCTCAGGCGCTTGAAGCTGAAAAATAATCAAGCCAATGCACAGGCCAATGATTCTCCGTCTGGGGGAGGTTTGAGTTTCTATATGTGGTGCCCAGTAATTAAGCGTGATGCCTGAAACTGTATCGGGCTGGAAACGGTGATCTGGTAGTTCTCGTCAGCTAGCTGTATTGAGTTCTCAGCTACCACAGAGCTATTATGGGTTGATGAATGTAAAAGGAGATGTAACGTATAAATTGTCTCGTTAATTAATAAAAGAACATGTCAAAGTGCATTTATTTCTTAAAAGAAATTGGAAATGGCACTACTAGGGGAGGGCATGCTTCTACAGGTGTTTTTTCAGTTCCCCAGGTGTCCTCGCATTGCGTCGCGACTCTTGTCATGAACCGTTTGGATCCGTCTCAAAAAGAAAAAGGAAGCGTTTAGATGTTGGGCATGGCTTCTGTACAAGCAAAAAGGTTCAACGAAATCTCTATTTTCTGTCCAAGAGATCGAAATCGTGCCATTGATGAATCCAGTATTCCAATTGAAGCATGTTATCCTTTTTTCGAGACGCTAACAGCTTCCTTTCGCACTTGCTCCATGTGCACCCCAAATTTATGATCCCAATCAAAACGGTGGCAGCTCCTCGTACTGCCTTGCCATTACAAGCAGATTGACCCAACACTGCAGTAGCCCCGTACGTGCTCCGTCCGTGGAAGCGCCAGCCATGCATGCATGTGAGCTTCAGCGTCCTTGACCAAGCTCCTTCTCGGTGAAATTCAGTACGTTCCACGAGTCCTGCACCCTGACCCTCGTGAGACACAAGGGTTCCGATGGGCAATGCCGGCCGAGTAGCAGACGGGCAGTACAGTAATGCGCCAAGATTGTCCCGGCAGACTTAAGACATGGCTGCGCCCTAGCATGTAGGTCTGTCTCTTCGTTTAGATGACGATGAAATAAATTTCGTTCGTGCATCGTCAACGATTCATGGAATCATGGTGGATCCCGGCATCTCTTATCTATAGGGATTGTTCGAACAGGTCAGTGACAACCACACTCGATCAACTTGTCGGCGAACGGAGACCGGTTCATTAGAAGACTTCCGAATAGGAGTCCATGAGCCTACGGCCAGCTAATCTTATCATTAGCTGCTTTCTAAGTGAACAGAGACTGCGTGTGACCGGAGTAAGGAGGAAGGCAACGAGATAAGACCCCACGTTGACAGTTCCTATCCCCGCGGCTTTTAAAATCTCGCCGCACCCTCTGCGCCCAGCACGGTTGTCCAAGCAAAAGCATCACTTAGTTACAGTGAGCACGGAAAGAGGACAGCAACGACAGCATGATCTCGACAACTCCGCTCAGCAAGATGCTCATGGCCGTGTACCGCCGCGTGGTGGACAACTTCCTAGCAGTCGCGACGGTGCAGCTCGCCGCGGCTGCTCTTGTCGCGGTGGCGCGGTTCGGCCCCGACGAGCTGGCCGGCCGGCTACGTGACGCCCGGCCGGTGCACCTCTTCCTGGCCGCGTTCCTGCCGGCCGCGGCGGCCACGACCTACCTCAAGCTGCGCCCGCGCGCGGTGTACCTGGTCGACTACGCCTGCTTCCGGACGACGCCCAGCTGTCGCGTGCCCTTCTCCACCTTCCTCGAGCACGCCACGCAGGTGCCCGTGCTCAACGACCGCAGCATCCGGTTCATGACGAAGCTGCTCGAGCGCTCCGGGCTCGGGGAGGAGACGTGCCTTCCGCCGGCGCACCACTACATCCCGCCGTACAACTACTGCACGTTGGAGGCGGCGCGAGGCGAGGTGGAGCTTGTCGTCTTCTCGGCACTCGACGAACTGTTCGCCAAAACGGGGATCAGCCCCGACGCCGTCGACATCCTCGTCGTCAACTGCAGCCTGTTCTGCCCCACGCCGTCCTTCGTCGACATGGTCATCAACAAGTACAGGCTGCGCAGCGACGTCCGCAGCGTGCACCTCTCCGGCATGGGGTGCAGCGCGGGGCTCATCTCCGTCGGGCTGGTGAGGAGCCTCCTGCAGGTCGCGCCCCACGGCGCGCACGCTCTCGTCGTGTCCACGGAGACCATCACGCCGAACTACTACGTCGGCAGCGAGCGCGCCATGCTCCTGCCCAACTGCCTGTTCCGCGTCGGCGGCGGCGCCGTGCTGCTGTCGACTTCCCCGGCCAAGGCCCGGTTCCGCCTCAAGCACGTCGTGCGCACGCTCACCGGCGATCAGGACAACGCGTACCGCTGCGTGTTCCAGGAAGAGGACGACAAAGGCAACGTGGGGATCAACCTCAACAAGGACCTCATGACCATCGCCGGCAACGCGCTCAAGGCCAACATCACCGCCATCGGGCCGCTCGTCCTCCCGGCCTCCGAGCAGCTCCTGTTCGCCGTCTCCTTCATCGCGCGGAAGGTGCTCGGCGGGAAGGTGAGGCCGTACATCCCCGATTTCCGCACGGCGTTCGAGCACTTCTGCATCCACGCGGGGGGCCGCGCCGTCATCGACGAGCTGCAGCACAGCCTCAGCCTCTCCGACGAGCAGGTGGAGGCGTCCAGGATGACGTTGCACCGGTTCGGGAACACGTCGAGCAGCTCGCTGTGGTACGAGCTGGCGTACATCGAGGCCAAGGGTCGCATGTGCAAGGGTGACCGGGTGTGGATGATTGGGTTCGGGTCTGGGTTCAAGTGCAACAGCGCCGCGTGGGAGTGCATCGAGCCTGCGCCCAACGCGGCAGGGCCGTGGGCGACGTCGATCCACATGTACCCGGTGGAGATCCCCGACGTCCTCAAACACTAGCTACAGCTCGCCCTGGCACCATTAAAATGCTCTATCTACCCTCCCGTGTAAAATAACTACCGACACATATATCGTCCGTGCGTCTGAAATATATACGATGATAACTACTCGCTGTTATATTCCTAAAAAATATTCTCTTCGTTTTGAATTATTTGGCGGTTGTTAGTTTGATTTTGAACTAGTCGGTGTTAAATAATTTGAAATATAGAGAATATTATACTTTTCTAGCTGTTCAAAAAAGAGTAGTATACTTTCCGCAAGATTAGCTGTGATCGTTTCGTTCACCATTGTAAGTTGGTTTTCAGCTAAGATAAACGATGTCAGTCTCGGCAACTTGAAGCCACTTGTTCACAAATGGTGTTTCCACTGTTTGTATTTGCTTGAAAGTTTTTGGGCTGCTTAAATGGGAATCAAGGAGCAAACGATCTGAAGTGACAGCTCTGCCCTTGATTACGCAACCTCTTGCCTGGTTTCTTTATTATGTCTGACTCATTAATAACAAGTGGTATCTTGCGTCTTAGTATATCCCGGTTTTCAATTCTGGCGTACTACTCTGTTGCTGTCAGTTATCCAAGCCTAGTCGCAGTCTCGTACTGCAAACAGTGAGAGAAAGTGCAGGACTAATGAGCTCTAAGTGGCCCGATAAACTGTAGACCTTCATTTTCATGTTAGTCAACTAACTAGTGTTCCTCCCTTTGTCTGAATGTCTGATATTTCAACCAGAACTAAGTAATGATGGAGAATGACTACTTTGTATTATTGAATTAGATTCATGTCTAGTTGCTTCATTGTGTCTGACCTGTTGGTCACTGGTGTAACAAGAGTCAATTCACCATTTAAGGTTCAAAAGGGACAGCTACTGCAAACGAGGAAATTCAGTACTGTATCATCCTACCATACGACGGAAAATAAGTGCCTCAATACAGGTAATAAACAAGGAAAATGTGTGGGCAATGGAACATTGAAGTTAAAATCAAACTTTTCGGACCACGCAGGAAATAGAATCTTCTTGTTTTCATTATAAGTTTTCTATTTATAAATTTCAATGTAAATACTTCGACATCCAAAGTAGAACTTTAACATGAAAAAAATCTCTCATCAAATTCAACCTATGCACTACAAGAAACTATTAAATTAACGAGGGGGGTAATTATTTACGACGGCACCGTCGTTAATAACGGTGTTATTAACGACCGTTATTAACGACGGTTGACCTAAATCGTCGTAAATAATGGCCTTATTAACGACGGTTGACCTAACCGTCGGGAACCGTCGTAAATAAGCTTATAAATATACAGCCGCGCGCGCGGGAGGGGAGCAGTTCACTCCCCTCACGCGCGCGACCGCCGTCTCTGCCCCCGACGCCGCGCCGCCGCCAACCGCCGCTTCTGCCCCTGACGCCGCGCCGGCGGCCGCCCCCGCCCGCCGCCTCCGCCCCGGCCACTCCAGGCTTGCCCCGGCCGCCCCAGCTGCGCTTGACCGCCCCAGGCCGCCTCCCGGCCGGCCCTAGCCGCTCCCGGCCGCCTCCTGCCACCACCGGCCGCTCCCGGCCGTCCCCCTGCCGCCACCGGCTGCCCCCGGCCGCCATCGGCTGCCCTCGGCCGCCGCCCGGCCCTGCCAATATAGTAAGGTTAGTTTGTCATTAGTTTTGGTTTAATTAGGTATTTAGTTTTGTTTGTAAAAAGTTTAAATTTAATAGTTTATTCTAGTTTATAATTGTGTAGTAATTAGATTATAATTAGATTGTAATTAGTTTGTTGAATTAGATAAGATTTTTTAAATAGTTTGTAATTGTTTACTTAGATTGTAATTGTTTAATTAGGTTATTTAATTAGTTATTTAGTTTAGTTTGTAATTAGTTTATTTAACTATTATATAATTGTTTAATTATTTTTTATTATTCAATTAGTCTCATAAGTTTATTAGTTTGAAGTATTAAATTGTTGATTTAGTTTTAAAATGTTCAATTAGTTTTGAATTAGTTAATTAATTGATTGTGAGTATTTACTTATTATACGTATATTAACGTGTTTCGGGCCGACCCGGCACGGCACGACCCGCCATAGCACGGCCCAACTCGGCACGGCCCGACCCGACACGGCCAAACCTGGCAGCACGGCAGGGCCCGACCCGGCACATGGCCCAAGCCTCGGCATGGCACGGCCTGACCCGTCACAGGCCAACCCGGCACGACCTCACCAGGCACGGCACGGTCCAACCCTGCACGGCCCAACCTGACACGGCCCAATCCGGCAGCACGGCACGACCCGACCCGACACACGGCCCAACACCTAGCACGGCATGGCCCGACGACCCGACACGGCTCAACCCTGCACGACCCAACCCGGCACGACATGCCCCGACCCGACCCGCGTTCCGACCCGTCAAGACCCGGCCTGACCCGGCACGACACGGCACGGTCCGACCAGGCATAGGCCCTTTGAACTTTCAACTCTGACCAACTTTCCTCCTCTTTCTCGTTCTTTCCTCTATCTTAAATGATTGGAAGATGGAAATGTTTAATGTAACCTATAGTAAATGATTACCCGTTTTGAATCTGCACGTTTCACATGCGATAGGCATGTGAAGCGTGTAGGTTCGGAATTGTCCCTTTTTGGACAGCTTGAGAGTGATCGAGGACGTGCTTATGACGAGCTAGGTACGGGGTCTGGGTCCGGATGAGATTTTGACAGCATAACCCTGTTGTTCTCTGCTGCACCATTTTTGGGCGTGCAGTGGAGAACAGCAGGGTAATGCTGCCGAAATTTCGTTCGGATTCAGCCTCCATGTCTCTTCATAAGCACGTTGCCTCGATCACTCATGGGTGGGTTTAGGACCTATCACCCTAGGTATAGGGGTCGTGATATTAAATAAAAAACGAACTTATAATGATGTGTCTGCTTTGAAGGTATAATCTGAATCATGGCTGAAGACCGCACATGGATGTACTCGGGTTGGAAAAAGAATGGGCAACACTCACATGAGTGGTTCACCAAGACTGATGCTTTTATACAACAAGATTTTCGTTGTCCAACAACAGTAAGATGCGGTGCCCATGTATAAAATGTCAGAATGCAAAGTTTTTTGACAAAGTGACTTTGACGTTTCACGTGTGTCGAAACTGTTTCATGCAAAATTATGCGGTCTGGTACTTTCACGGTGAGACACGTTCTCGAGCTGCTGATGAAGAAGTGGTGTGTGATAACACGGGGGTTGATATGATGGATGAGATGCTTGAAGCTATAGATCCTAAGTTGACGGAGGATGCTCCTACAACGGAAGTTGAAACGTTCTTCAAGCTTCTCAAAGCATGAGAAAAGCCTCTGCATGAACACACAAAAGTGACTCTTCTTAGTTTCTTGACCCGACTTATGGCAATTAAGTCTAAATATTCATGCTCCAATAACTGTTACAATGATCTCATCAAATTGATCTGCGATATCCTGCCACAACCTCATAAAGTGCCGAAAGATATGTATCAGTCTAAAAAATTGCTACGTGGTCTTGTTAAGAAATATGAGAAGATTGATGCGTGCCCACACAACTGCATGCTTTTTTAGAAAGAGTATGCCGACGAGAAGAAGTGCTTACAATGTGGTAAGTTTAGGTTCGTTGAAGTTGATAATGACGAATGCGAGCGTGTACAGAATGAAATAGCACAATAGCAGCTTCGTTACTTTCCTATTACACCTCGGTTGAAGCGTTTGTTTCTTTCAAAATGAACTGCCAGACATATGCGATGGCACAAAGGAGGTGTACGTGAGACAGTGGAGTTATGGTGCATCCATCCAACGATGAGGCATGGATGACGTTGGACCACTTCGATCCAGATTTTGCCAACGATGCAAGAAACATCCGCATCGGGTTAGCAACGAATGGTTTCTCACCGTTCAGTACTAACGCCACCCCATACTCATGTTGGCCGGTGTTCATTATTCCGTATAATTTGCCACCATCGTTGTGTATGAAGTATGAGTTTATGTTTCTCTATCTCATTGTATCTAGACCAGATCATCCTGATTCACGACTCAACGTGATGTTGAAGTCGTTGATTGAGGAGTTAAAAATGTTATGGACAGGAATCAAAACGTACGAGTGTTATAGAAAACAGAAATTCAAACTTCGAGTTGCGTACTTATGGTCCGTTCATGACTTTCCAGCATACGGCATGTTTTCTGGCTAGAGCACTTATGGTCGTTTAACATGTCCGATATGTAATGCAGACATAGAATGTTTTCGGTTGAGTCATGGTGGTAAGATATCTTACTTTGATTGTCATAGACGTTGGTTACCTAAGAATCACATTTTTAGACAACACAGGAATGCCTTAAAAAAAGACACTATTATCACAAAAGGACCACCGCAACATTTGAATGGGTCAGAGATTTCTGCATTATTGGACAAACTTGTGCCAGATGAAAATTGTCCAGAATATTTTGTTGGTTACGGAGAGGACCACAATTGGACTCATGTTTTGCATTATGGGAGCTACCGTATGTGAAGTCCTTAATTCTAATGCACAACATTGATGTCATGCATCAAGAGCGTAACATTTGCGAGTGCATTGTAAGTACATACTTGGATATGATGGGCAAAACAAAAGACAATCTAAAGGCTCGAAAGGATTTGACAGTAGTTTATAATCGTCCAAATCTTGAACTCACTGAAGCCGGTGGCAAACCTCGCGCATCTTTTTGTCTTAAAGCTAAAGACAAGAAAGAATTCTTTAATTGGTTGAAAAAGTTGAAATTTCTAGATGATTATGCTGCTAGCCTGAGACGAGCTGTGAATGTGAAGACTGAAAAACTAATTGGGTTGAAAAGTCATGATTATGACATAATCATGGAACGACTTTTGTCGGTAATATTTCAGGGCTATCTTGATCATGCAGTGTGGAAGGTGTTAGCCGAGCTTAGTTTTTTTTATAGACAGCTTTGTGCTAAAGAAATCACAAAGGAGATGATGGAAAAATTAGAAATAGAGGTACATGTGTTGCTATGTAAGATGGAAATTTTTTCCCTCCAGGCTTCTTCAACCCAATGCAACATCTCCTAATACATCTTCCATATGAAGCTAAAGTTGGTGTCCCTGTTCAATATGGGTGGATGTATCACATTGAAAGAGCACTCAGAATGCTGAAACCAATGGTTCGCAATAGGTCAAGGGTAGAAGGATGCACTGTCGAAGCTTTTACACTTCAGGAGATAGGATACTTTTCAAGTGTTTACTTTGCAGAAAAAAATAATGTTAATGCTCCAACGTTACGGTACAATGTTAATGAAGCACTTCCTTGTAGCGACCTCTCAATTTTTCAAACAAGAGGCACCACCGTTGATAGTAGCACAAGCTACGATGCTACAACTGAGAAAAAGACAGCGGCATTGCTTTACATATACGCAAATATAGATAGGATGGATAAATATTTTCAGTAAGTGTTTGTTCAACATGTATACTAAATAGCACGCGTGTCTGAATTACTTATAATGACCCTATTTTTTTCTTTATTTAGTCTGTTTGACCGAGAAAATTGGAAGTTTAAGCATCAACCTACGAGCAAGCAAGTACTAACGATGCGACCTATTGGAGTAAATGGAGGGCCTAACTTTCAATCTTGGTTTAGAGAACATGTAACGATTTCTTTTCTTTCTCTCCTTCTATCAATAATGATTTTGGGGCCAAAAAACCATCTAACTTCTATATTACGAACAGTGCAAAAATAACGCAAGTGTCCATGAGGACTTGCGTCAATTATCATACGGATCTACTAAAGTGAGAAGCTACGGTCGATACGATGTCAATGGGTTCCGCTTTCGTACAACTGATTTTGAAGATCATCGTACTCTAACGGCAACATGTAACACTCGAGTTGTGAATACGGCTCTGGATGCCGAAGAACGGGAAACAGATTACTATGGGATTATTAAAAGAATCATTGAATTCAGTTTTGCCGGACATAAAGAGCTAAATGTAGTTTTTTTTACTGCGATTGGTTTGATAATAATACAAGCACTCGACAAAACTAATTTGGCATGGTAGAAGTGAAGCACAATGAACAACTACGATAATGTGACACATTCGTCCTTGCAAACCAAGTCGAGCAAGTGTATTATTTAAATTATCCTTGTGAAAAGCTACGTGCTTGGTGGGTTGTAGAAAAGGTCAATCCTCGTGAACAGTTATCTACATCAAACGATGATGAGTATAATGATACTTTGTTGTCGTTGAACGGTGAGATTGATGAGGTTTACCAAGAAGATGAGTTACCGGATCAATTTGTCATTGAGTCAGGTCTAGAACTTGATGAGTTAATTGGAGATGTTCAAGATATAGAGACTCGTAAGACACGAAAACAAAATCCAGTCACGGTTGAATTCTATTATCTTTTTTTCTATTATCTTCCTTATTGTTAATTAAATTCAATAAATAATAATTGTTCATTTAATAGGATGTCATCGAGTAGGAGAAAGGGAAAGAGCAAGGGGACAGGCCACCGACGAGGAGTTTTCTGCCCACCGCCTTGAGCTAAGCCTTTCGGGGTAGCCAGCTCAGCGCTAGTAGGAGGGTTGCGTTGTTGAGCCAGCTACCAGATCTGCAAGGAAGAAATGTGGCCGTCATGCGGTCTTTAGAGGTAAATAGCATCTTCTTCAATTTTCTTAAATTCTTAAATTGTATAAGTACTACATTCATATATATATATATATATATATATAATTTCTAGGACGACTCTTCGTCCGAGTACTCCGAGGAGTGCGGTCCACAGTAGCCACTAGTGGCTGACCACCCTTCACAGCCGGCTTATGGGTCCGGTGGTTCTCAGACACGAGGTTCGTCAGCTGACCACTCTTCTGGGTCACCTGATGTGGAGCCTCGTCGGGTGCGCAAGATTAGGAGTAGGCACTTTGTGAGTCTTCCTCCTGCTCCAGCAAACCCATTGGGTCGGATAGTTATCCGTCCGGTTGGCGATATGTAAGTAAATATCTTACACTTCAAAATTCTGTATTAGGGGCTGGTACGATGACTCCTTCTCGGGTCAAGGACGACACAAGCAGGTGAACCGTGTCCTCGGTGGTCTGATCCGTTTGCACTACCCTGGTGTAGTGAACAGTGTCGCCGCCACGTCGTGGGACGATTACGCGACCGCACAGGACATGACTCACGACAACCACCAGGAGGTTGTATGGTCCGACTTCATGGTAAGCATATCAAATGTAGTCTATAATACGTTAAATACAATTACTTATAAATTTGTTATGCAAGGCACGGTATCGTTTGGAGGAAGAGGGCGCGGTGGACCCCGCCCGGTTAGTATTCCACCACAACGCCAGAAAGCTCGTGACTCAGGCCCTTTCGAGCTCCCGGATTCAAGCTACCAACAAATATTTCAAGCTACATCCGGGCGAGCAAGAGTTGGGCCACTTTGGGGCGGCGTCTTCCACTTACCTGACTACGGAGCAATACATGGAGGTAAATTGTGAATTTTATTTTGTTCAATTATCTCTTTCTATTTAAAGTGCTTTCAACTAATAAGATATTTGTGTAGGGTCGTGGAGGAGTCCAGTGGCTAGAAGGCAGGCCGGAGGCGTACGAGGCCCTTTGCTTACGTTGGGGGAGTGAGGATTTCCAGGCCCTCTCCCGCAGTCGTCGAGAAAGCAGAGGGACGGACCCTTCTCACTTTTTTGGTGCTGACGGGTATTTGCGGTCTAAAAAATGTCTTGTAAGTGTAACTTACAAAGTATAATGTTTGTTTATGTTTCATATTTTCATTGTGCTTCATCCATAGGAGCGCGCAACTGGTCAGGAGCCCCCACAGATTGAGGTGTGGAAGAGAGGTCACATAGGAAGTGATCCGTCACAGCCCGACCAGCTCTCCTCTCAGTCGGCGATAGAGGCACTGGTGAGTTGTCTCATCACATGTATTGAATTCTCTTAATCAAACTAGCTAATATTCTTTTGTTTTGTTATTTATAGACCACGTATGGGCAGGAGGCACGGAGGCTTTGCGGCAAGGAGTATGATTGGCAAAACGCGCCAACAATCATCCCAGAAGCCGCTTACGCAAGTGGACGCGGAAAACCTCACGGCCAGTGAGTTTTCATCTTCTACAATTACTATGTACGACTTTGTTGGAGTGGTAGATGGAAATCTAATAAACTTTATTCTTTATGTAGGTTCGACATCTTCCAAGGAGTGGTCGACCCTAGACAGGCACGACCCTCCAGGTCCTCTTACTCTTAGCAGGCTAGCTCTTCCAACCGGTCTAGCTTGCTGGAGCTCCAGAGTGTCCAGGACGATCTCCGTTGGACACAGGAGGAGCTCCGGAGAGAGAGAGAGAGAGAGGACTTAGGAGGAGCTCCGACTAGAGCGAGAGCGACAGGCCGCAACCACTAGGGCCAGAGACGAGTATCTCAACTCGTACATGCTACAATTTTAGGCAGGAATGGCGGTAAGTAATTGTCGTTCAAATATGTATATGTTTCAAAATTATGAATGCAAAAATGTGCTAATAGTTTGTATTCGCAGGCTATGACGGCTGGACAGCAGGTTGAGCTTCCACGGTGGGAGCCACCACCGGTGATCGAGCCGGAGTAGCCACAGGTGCCAACTACAGGAGCTCAGGTAAAAACGAACCTCTCTTGAGTTTATTTAGACATACTTGGTCAATTATACCTAAACTTACTCAAATATAACTAAACTAAGTTACCATTTTTCTATTATAGACAAACATAGTTGAACTTTATCAAATACGACCAAAACACTTTGAACTTGCTCAAATATAGTCTTGTATAGTTAAACTTGCTAAAATGAAGTCAAAACTAGTTCACCTTGCTAAATTTAATAATATGTGCTAAAACATGACAGACATTAGGGACGGAGGCTCACACTCCATCACCACACGTGCCAGGAGTGAGCAGACGGCTTGAGGATGATTTTGCGGGCTCTGGAGGTAGCGGCCATGGTAGTAATGTGTAGATTCGTTTGTATCGTGTCATTTGATTGTTTGTGATGGACTTATAATATAATTTCTATGATTGTGATCGTGCAATATTATACTTTATATATAGATTTCTGACTATTTGTGTTGCTGGCCATCGAGCCACTGGACTGGCCATAGAGCGAGCGGTCAACATTTTATGTTTTAGAAAAAAACAAAAAACTTATTTACAACGGTTTATACAGTACCATCGTAAATAATGTTTCTGTTATTTACAACGGTACAATCACCCGTCGTGAATAGTGCCCCTGTTATTTACGACGGGGTGCCTGTACGTCGTAAATAAAACCCCTGTTATTTACGACGGTACAGCCACCCCGTCGTAAATAAGTTTCCCGCCGTTCCACGTGGCGCGAAGACTTATTCACGACGGCTAAAATTAGCCGTCGTAAATAAGCTTATTTACGTCGATAACCGTCGATAAGCTTATTTACGTCGACTTATTTTTGACGGCTAAAAACCCTCGTAAATAAGTAAATACCATCGTAAATAGCTTATTTACGAGGGTAATCACTACAGGAAACTGAACTATTTTCGTGTGCCAAATACATTTTGGTCGGCCCTCACGAAAACAAGTTTATTTTCGTGGGCTGGCATGTAGCTCACGAAAATGAGACATATTTTCGTGGGTTACGTAGTAGGCACACGAAAATGAAAATTATTTTCGTGAGTTAGGGGGGTGGCACACGAAACTGAAGTATTTTCGTGGGTTAGAAGCTAGCTCACGAAAATAATTACCCTATTTTCGTGGGTTAAATGTCAGCTCACGAAAATCTTGTCTTAATTTCGTGGGTTTGCTGTTAGCTCACGACAATACACAAACAGTGGAACTACTTTCGTGGGTTTCCTCGGGGCTCATGAGAATGATGGAATCTATTGTCGTGGGTTTCTGTGCAGCGCACGGAATTATACGCTATTGTCGTGGGTTCTTTAAAGCGCACGGAAATAATGGACGTACTTTCGTGGGTTTGAAGCGGGCGCACGAAAATAAACGAAATTTTCGTGGGTTCTGTCGGGGCTCACGAAAATAAAGGAGTTTTTCTCGACCTAGCCGCGCCGCCAGCAGTTTCCTCGACACAGCAGCGCCGCTCCGCGCGCACCCGCACCCACCGCCGTGAGCGCCGCCGCGCCGTTGCCGCCAGAGGAGGCTGCCCCGGCTGAGCCCCGGGCCACACCGCGCCCCGGACGGCTCCGGTGCGCCGGCCGCGCCGCGCGGCACAGAGCAGCCGGCCGCGCCGCGCGCGCACCACAGAGGCTGTGGGCGCCGCGCTGCGCCGGCCGAGCCAGGGGCACACCGGCCCCGGGAGAGCTCCGGTGCTCCGGCCGCGCCACGCCGCCCAGCCACAGGGCCCCTCCGGTGCGCCGGCCGCGCTGTTCGGAGGTGGCAGCCCCACGCCGCCGGCCACTGGGCCCCGCCGGTGCTGCGTCACGTTTCGAGCCTGTCGACCGCCGCAAATCGCCGCCTCTGCGCCGAGCCCGCCCCGTCCGCCGCCACCACTCCTGCGAGCCTGCCGGCCGCCGCACATCGCCGCATCGCCGCCTCTGCCCCGAGCCCGCGCCAGCCGCCGCAGCCCCCGAGTGTAGGTATGTATGATATACATAATCAATTTTTTTTTTGTTCAATAGAAAGCAAGCCGACCCGATGAGTGGAAATTCTGTAGTAGCTACAGTGAATATATATTGGGTTGCACCGCCATTTTGTTAATGAAATATATTATGAGTTGCAAATTATATAATTCATTTTATGTCTGTCTTTTTATCTGCCACATGCATGTACATCTTAGATCCACATGATGACCCACATGTCTTAGTGCTCCGTGCGCATGGTTCAAAGCAAGGTTCAAATGGTATGAAAACTTTTTTTTGAAATTCAAAATAGCCTCATCAAAGTCTTAGTGCTCCGTCCGCATGCCAAGAATGTCCTAAGTAGAAGAGATAATACCTACGCGTCTACAGCCGCACTTGGGCCCTTGATTGCACATGCAGTTGTTATTATTCTTGTGTGTCTGTTGTTTTGTGTTTTTTTTGCAAACTCAAAAACAGAGATTGTGCATCGAACACCTTTTCCGTAGTTAGCCTCTCCTCACTGGTCGCTAGCTCACCGATCACTAGCTCAAGCGAGCGGAACGACCAGAGCTGGATGCGTACGATGCCGGCGTCTTCACATCTTTTGGCATGGTGCTCGCTGTTTGCGTCCTCGTCCAGCGAGCTGCTCGGGCTCTCTCCGCCGTATTGTCCGGGTGGTGGCTTCCGACGCTTCTGCCTCTCGACACCGCCGAGGAGCTCACTGTCTCTCTCTCGTTATTTTCTACTGTCTCTCGTTCTTATCTCTCTCTCGTAAATTACTTGAAAAAGTAAAATTCACGTAACCTATACAATATGCAACACCCGTTTCGGACCGGCCCGTCTCACATGCGTTCCGCATGTGAGTCATGTAGATCCGGAATTGTCCCTTTTTAGACAGCCTTGGAGTGACCGAGGGGGCGTGCTTATACGAGACACGGGGTATGGATTCAGACGAAATTTCGACGGCGTAACCCTAATGTTCTCTGCTGCACCATTATCGGGCGTGCAGTTGGAGAACAACGGGGTTATGCTGCCGGAATTTCGTCTGAATCCGGACTCCGCATCTCGTTATAAGCACGCTCCTCTCGGTCACTCCTAGGTGGGTTTAGGACCTATCGCTTCCAATAGATAAAGTGAACGTAACTAAATAATAATTTTTGTTTGCGAAATTCTTATGTTCTTATATTGTATAGTATAGAAAATGGGCGATGATCGGCGATGGATGTATGATGGTTGGCGAAAGAATGCTGCGCCTTCGGATGAATGGGCTATAAATACTAAGGCATTTATCAGTCGGGCTTTTTCTTTATCGACCAACCGTTTTGTGAAGTGTTCGTGCAACAAGTGTCGTAACTTTTTTTGCAAGGAGAAGTTCGACATGGAACGAGATCTTTGTCGATTTGGTTTTATGCTAGGCTATGAAACATGGTATGAGCATGGTGAGTTATACCATAGTAATGTTGATATTGATGAAGTAGATGCTGTTAACGATGACAGAATGGAAGACATGGTTGAAGCACTACATCGTGATTGTGGTGAAGGTACATCTGTAGAAATTCCTGGACCCGAAGTTCAAGAGTTCTATAGAATTCTCTCTGCATCACATGAACAATTGCATGAGCACACTAAAGTGTCCGTCCTTTCAACCGTTACTCGTCTCATGTCTATAAAATCAAAGTACAATTTGTCGAACAAGTGCTACGATGATCTCTTGGATTTAATATCAGATATTCTTCCGATGAATCATAAGTTGCCGAGAGACATGTACCAGTCAAAGAAATTGATGGCAGGCCTTGGTATGAAGTACGAAAAGATTGATTGTTGTCCTAACAACTGTATACTTTTTTGGAAGGAAAATGCAAATCTGACACAATGCTCGGTTTGCAAAGAATCTCGATACATGGAGGCCACAAATGAGGACGGTGAATTGGTGAAGACAAAAGTGGTAGTGAAACAACTTCGTTATATGCCTCTTGCACCTAGGCTGAAACGGTTGTTTCTATCAAAATCAACTGCAAGACACATGCGGTGGCATAAGGAAGGTGTGCGCGAAACAAAGGGGGTAATGACACACCCATCTAATGCTCAGGCTTGGAAGGCGTTGGACTCTTTTGATCAATATTTTGCAAAAGATGCTAGAAATGTTCATATTGGATTGGCCACCGATGGTTTCACCCCATTCAACACATCTTCTGCATCATACTCATGTTGGCCGGTTTTTGCTATACCATACAACCTTCCACCAGCTATGTGTATGAAATATGAATATATGTTCTTGTCTCTAATCATTCCCGGACGTAAACATCCAGGAAAACGTTTAGGGGTTTTTCTTCAACCATTGATTGACGAGTTAAAAGAATTGTGGACCGGAGTAGAAGCGTATGACAGTTATAAAAAACAGAAATTCAACTTGCGCGCAGCATACTTGTGGTCAATTCATGATTTTCCTGCATACGGAGTTTTTTCAGGATAGAGCACACATGGCAAACTTTGTTGTCCAATTTGTGGGTCAGACTCTGATTGTTTTAGACTTACTCATAGGGGCAAGGTGTGTTTTTTTTATTGCCACCGACGATTTCTACCAGCAAATCACCCATTTCAGAAACAAGTTAATACATTTCGAAAAGATACTATTGTAACAAAAGGTCCACCGAAACGCTTGGCTAGTACTGAGATTGTTGCATGCCTCAGTCAACTTGTCCCTACAGATGATGGGTTTGTTGGTTTTGGTCACGAACATAATTGGACTCATATATGTGGCTTATGGGATCTTCCTTATGTTAAGTCATTGTTAATGCTACACAATATTGATGTGATGCATCAGAAACGCAATGTAGCAGAAAGCATCAGTAGCACATGTCTCAATTTCAAAAAGACAAAAGATAATTTGAAAGCACGAAAAGATTTAGCAGATATTTGTAATCGTTCGTCTTTAGAAGTCAGACAGGATGGTAGTGGAAAACAGAGAATGCCACGTGCTCTATTTTGCCTTAAAGTTAGTGAAAGGAAAGAAGTTCTAAAGTGGTTGCAACGACTGAAGTTTCCCGACGGTTACTGTGCTGGATTGAGGCACACGACAAATCTTGAAAATTGGGGTTCTAAATAATCTTAAAAGTCACGATTATCATATAATGATGGAAAGACTACTTCCAGTAATGTTCCGTGGATATGTGCATCAGGATGTGTGTAGAGTACTTGCAGAACTTAGTTTTTTCTACAGACAATTATGTGCTAAAGAAATTACAGTTCAAATGATGGAAAAGTTGGAGAAAGAAATACCGTCACTCATATGCAAAATGGAAAAGGTATTCCCGCCAGGATTTATGAATGTAATGCAACATCTACTTGTGCATTTGCCTTATGAAGCTAAAGTATGTGGTCCCGTGCAATATCGATGGATGTACCACATTGAAAGGACACTAAAGAAACTTAGAGCAATGGTTTTAAACAAAGCAAGAATAGAAGGGTGTATTGCAGAATCATTTGCCTTGAAAGAGGTAACATACTTCTCAAGTACATTCTTTGCAGAGGAACATAATGTGTATGCTCCCACAACACGGTACCACATAAATGAAAAAACTCCTGCGGGAAATCTAAGTATTTTTTCGTGGAAGGGAAAAACGGTTGGTGGCAGCACTAGGCATGTGGTTTCAGAAGAAGAATGGAATTCATGTATGTTGTACATGTACACAAACATCGAAGAGATGGCTCAATATTTTGTGTAAGTGTTCTTTTCTAATTACCACATAGTAACACTTTATGATGTCTCATTTTTTATATGAGATATATTTCGATGTACTAATATTAGCACATGTTGTAGCGAGTTCGACAAACAATTTTGGAAGTATACGCGTCAACCAACAAGCAAACAATTAGATAAAATGCGTCATGATGGCCTTCATGGGGGTCCTAACTTCGTCAATTGGTTTTGGAAGCATGTAATGTATTCTTATTACATGTTAATTTTATCATTGCCAAGTTAATATGATTAACATAACTGATATTTTATTTAATTCGTAGTGCATGGTCGATGCTTACGTTCATGAGGACCTACGGCAACTTTCTCAAGGAACCATAACAGCAAGGAGTTTTGGTCGTTACGATGTAAATGGGTTCTGATTTCGTTCGGCTAAATTTGAAGCAAAACATCCTCTTGCAGCCACGACAAATAGTGGTGTTGTAACTAGAGCATGTGATGCAGAGGGGAATGAAACTAACTACTATGGGATCATCCAGAACATTGTGGAGTTTAAATTTAGTGGTTCCAAAGATCTTAGAGTTATTTTCTTCCATTGTGACTGGTTTGATAATAACAGGGGAACACGACAGGATGAATTCGGTATAGTAGAGGTAAAACATGAAAATAGACTTCGTGGATGCGATAATTATGTTCTTGCTCATCAAGTTGAGTTGGTTTACTGCCTAGCGTATCCTTGTCCAAAATTGAGTGCTTGGTGTGTCGTGTATAAAGTTAATCCACGAGAACGGTTATATGCCCCTGGTGATGCTGGTTATCAAGAAGAACATGATGAAGTTTACCAAGAGGATGATAATCCACAATCTTTCAATATAGATGATGGTTTAGGTCTTGATACATTAGTTGCTGATGATGAAGACAATGATGTAGAAGAGCTAGTAGTGATTAAAAGAAAGAGACCTCACACTAAAAAAGTTAAGGTGGGACGAAAGAAGAAAGTTGGTCGACATGTTACCGAAGCAACATCGGATCACGATGAATTTTAATCATGTAAACATTATATACTTTATTTGTATTACTTTTTGTTGTATCATTATTTATTTATTTCTAATCAATATTTTCTCTAACAGGATGCCACGTGGTCTGAAAAATATCGCTAAGGGGCTCTTTGGCTCCTCAAGCAAGAGTAGTAGCAGGTCTGCTAGCTCTTCTCGTAGTTATGAATCCCTTTTTCATGGTACTGCCTCAAATAATAGTAGACGAGAAGCATTTAGAAGATGCATGGAAGAAGCTCAAGAACAGGTAATTTATTTATAATTTTATTATATTTACTATTATATAATTATGTGGAAGTTAATTTCTCTAATTTCAGGTGGACGAAGAGGTTCACGAAGAGGTTCAAGAGGAGGGTCAGGAGGAGTGTCGAGAGGTCCAGGAAGAGGTCCAGGAAGCCGAGGAGAAAGCTGAGGATGACGAAGAGGATGACACAGATATGGGAGACTTGCCACAATCATTTAGATACCGGTCTTCAAACACTCTACCGCTGGCTGTGCCTTTACAACAAAGATTACGGATCGCTCCTGTCGGTGACTGGTTAGTAAATATGCTTAGTATTATTGAAGAAACAAAATATATAATTTAGTATTGAATTTTGTTTCATTTATTTGAAGGCAATGGGATGACTTGGATTGGGATGGACGACAACACCGCAGGCACCCTAATGCGGTTTTGGGTGCTATATGTCGTCTCCATTATCCAGGTCTTGTCGTTGTGAAAGGTGTTGAGAAACCCGCAACAAGTTGGGAGCACTATAAGATTGCTCCTCATGCTGTGCATGAAAATGTAGCAGGAGCTGTCTGGTATGATTTCTGGGTATGTTTTTTTATAGATTACATTATATTTATCTTAATTAAATTTTTATTACTACATGTAGCATTTTATTTGAAGGAACGATACTGCTTGCCGGACTACCATGACGTTGCTCTCGAGTCTAGAGCACATAAAGTCTTCCATAAAGCTGCGCAAAAAGTTGTCAATGACATGAAGTCAAATGCGTGAATATCGGTTGTGTGTTTATACTACAAAGAGAAGGTTGGACAAATGATGAACAAGAGAATGGGAGCTTCGAAAATTTACCTAGAAGACGATCAATACCGTCAGGTAATGATTCCTTAGATGGTAAAGTGTTCTGATGCTTATTATGCTTTATGTACTTATTGGGCGTCGAGTGAGTATCGAGAGAGATCTAATTCCAAAAGAATCAACCGTGAGTCTGGTGGTCAAGTTCTTCATCGTTATGGTGGAGATGGTCATATTTGTCTTTCGAAAAGGATGGTAAGTTTTAGTTCATTTACAATTTGTTGTTATAATGTTTGATTTTATAGCTATATATTTATAATATGTCTATGTGGGCTGCTCAAAGTGGTGAGGAGCCTTCTTTCATCGATACTTATATAAGAGGACATAGAGGCTCAGATGACAGCCAGTTGTGCACACCGACAGCAACTCAAAACTTGGTATGTCATATTAGTAAATTTTATTATGAAACAATACAAATAGTTGGTTCACTTAATTTTTCTTGTATGTAGGAGAAATATGCTGAAGAGATGGCTAAACGTCATGGAGATGACTATGATTGGAGAAAAGAAGACGTCGATGTCGTGGCTTTGTACCAATCCGGTGGAGGAAAGCCTCACGGGAGGTAAACTTTTACTACCCTCATATTCTTTTATTCATATAATAAACTTGCTTCGAGCATTATCTTATAATCATGTCATATTTCTTTATGTAGGTATTCAATGTTCAATGGTGTGATGAACACTGATGTGGTTCTTTCAATGTCACGATCGACACAGAGCGGGGCAAGTTCTTCTCGACGTACGCATACTAGAGATGAGTCAAGGTTCAAACAAATGGAGGAGGAGCAAGCTGCATTGAGAGAACATATGAGACGACAGGAAGATCGCATGAGACGACAGGAAGAGT
The DNA here is from genome assembly GCA_030760725.1 of Neostapfia colusana. Classification (NCBI taxonomy): domain Eukaryota; kingdom Viridiplantae; phylum Streptophyta; class Magnoliopsida; order Poales; family Poaceae; genus Neostapfia; species Neostapfia colusana. Next base: position 49,945,418 of record JASWHV010000020.1, read on the forward strand.
GCATAAAAGCACAAAATGACTACTTTGCAAACCTGACAGCATGGCAACAATCGATGCAGGTAAATTATTATAAGAGTTTAATAATTTGTGTTAACATTTAAAGAATAAGTATGCTAAAAATTTCAAAATAAATTTAGGGATATTTTTCACAACTTGGATTGCCTGCCGCTATGCCACCTCTACCGACGCCCCCACAGCTACCGACATCTCCATCGATACCGGTAATTCCACAACTTCCTGCTATTGGAACACAGGTAATAATATATACTCCTAATGTTCTTTTTACTTTTATACGATTAATATATTTATAACATGTATCGTTATTATTCATAAGAGATCATCCTCAAGACCGCAAAATTTTTAGAGTCCTGTTGCAAATTTGCCCACATCATCTATAGGAGAACGGTGTGGAGGAGAAGACTTCGTCGATCAGTTGTTCGCTCCGGGTGGTAGCAACTAGGTAAATTTAAAACAAACTAAAATGAATTTAGAGTCCTTTTGTCATATATCTGTTTCCGCTTTCGTTTTTCAAAACGATATGATGCTATTTTTTATTTAATCTTATCAAATTGGTTCTAATGTATAAATCGGTTATACAGGAAGAACGACGAGCGGGATGGGCTGATGAGTTGTGAGTTACAATTATTGTGAGCCGTGTAGTAACGTTTAAATTTGAGTTGAACTCGTTGTGAGTTGTAATGTGAATATGTAATGTGTTTATGCACTAAACTTGTTTTGATTATGTTATAAATATTTTCATGTGAATTGAAAACAGTTGTGAATTGATTGTGTTGTTGATATTTTGATTTGAGATGTTATTTATGTGCTGGAAGTAATTAAATAGGTTATATTCCTCAACTGTATAGCAATATTTTCGTGGGTTTCAAAGGCACACGAAAATAATTAGGTCTTATTTTCGTGGGTTTTCAGATAACCCACGAAAATAAGACCTAATAATTTTTGTGGGTTTACAGGAACCCATGAAAATAACTAGCCTTATTTTCGTGGGTTTACAGGAACCTATGAAAATAACTAGCCTTATTTTCGTGGGTTTCCAGGTGGCCCACGAAAATAATTGCTCTTATTTTCGTGGGTTTCCAGGAACCCATGAAAATAAAGAGCCTTATTTTCATGGGTTTTCAAGTGGCACACGAAAATAAATCATCAATATTTTCGTGGGCCGTCTGAAAACCCACGACAATAATGTCACTTATTTTCATGGGTTTGTTTGTGGCCCACGAAAATATGTAGTGTCGTGAGCTCAACCTGGCCGACGAAAATAAATGTATTTTCTTGAGCCACCCACGAAATTAAGTTTATTTTCGTCGGTTTATTGTTGTGGGTCGGGAACCCACGAAAATAAGGTCCAAACCCACGAAAATACTTATTTTCGTGGGTTTGGACCTTATTTTCGTGGGTTCCCGGCCCACGAAAATAGAACGTATTGTTGTAGTGAATGTGCTTATTTACGACAAATTTTCACCCTCACTAATTACTATATTTCCTGTAGTGATGGCAACTAGCTATTTATGACCGACAAGTGATAATATCATGACCAGAGACCCAACGAAGAGGACACGCATCCTTTCTTCGACCTGGTCTGTTACAATTTTAAATTGATAACGGTTCTCATAAAACGTTTTTGTTTGCATAATAGCCCCGTCCTTCCTCCAACCAATACTTTTCAGTTCAATCCTGTTAGTGAACAGCAAAATCAACTCCGGGAAAAATTAGCAAAAAAGATCATCATCTTCCGATGGGGGATTTCCATCGATGCCGGCATCTAGGGTAGGCCCCGGGAAGCAAGAAGGGCCCAACGTAGGGCGTGAAAAGGAGGGCACCGCGAGGCCACCACCTTCTTGGTGTTGTGGCAGCCAGCAAGGTGATAATGGAATAGTTCGCTGGATCAAAGCTAAAGAGGGTTGCAGGGTATCATCTTAGGGTCACCAATTTATACCCTAAATCCATAGCTCTTTGATCGTTAACATTCCTTCGGTTCTAAAATAAATAACATTTTAAAAAAAGATTTAATTTAATTTAAATTAAATTAGTTATACTAAATGTCATTTATTTTAGAGAACAGTAGCAGTAGTTATATATGTAGCCCTCTGCTTGTGCATGAGTTGACACGATACACGCGTTGCCGGCTGGCCAGATTAATTACACTGTCGTTCTCGCGAGCAATGAGCTGGTCCCAGATCTTTGACGACCTCCCTGATCATGAAGTAATTCATTAACCAACGACGTGCCCGGTGCCTGCGTGTCCTCATACGTGGACACACTACCACTGGTTTCACAGCACTCTGACGACTTCCAGAGGCACGGCGCGAAGCCACCTTCGCCCTGATCAATGCTCGGCATACGTCCATCCACGGCGTGCAAGGAGCTACTGGTGGTACTGATCCTGAAGCAGTGAAGCATGTTGTCGGACGTTGATGTTACAGTGGACACTGACACGCAGGGGGCGGCCGAACACAGGCGAGGTAGTACTTATCTTCGATCGATCGTAACGCGTCAACACTGCTCCTCAACACACAACCAGCTCCTCCAGACCTCGACGTAGCATGGGAGTCATGGACCGAGAAGCAAGCCCTAAATGTGCTAGCTAGTAAGCGCTAGCACTAGGTCTGACCAGCGTTGGTGCTCAAAGTACTAGTACTAGTAACCGGACGTTGGCCGCTGGCAGTGGAGTAGTTAGCAGAGGACTGACTAGGTGGAACGTTGCTCCAATGATGCCAATGGATCAGATCGTTCTCAGTCTATCGTTCAGGTGTCATATCAAAAAACAGATCTTGGCTAGTTCGGTGGGGCATGATAGTTAATTTGTATGGCACTTGATAATCATTATGGTTCATGGTGTCTGGGATATATATATATATATAAAAGCAACGTATATGATAGTCTATCTATAACACTAAATATAATAAAAACACAATCTAAGCTATTAAATATAGATATATACTTCTATTCTAACAAGACATAAGCACAACGCAACACCGTCAGTTAATTTCTCTCCTTGAGGGATGGCACCGCACGGACTATTTTCTTTCGATAAACAGTCAGAAGCTTATAGCACTTATAAAATTACTTCTATATATTCTACCATGCCGTTATTTCATCAGTTTATCATCGCCTCAACGGGTACTCCCTGCCGAAACTTGGAGCCTGTTCTCTAACTTTGCCACGCGAATGTTTAGTTGACTGTCACAAGTCACACTTTCTTAGCTCTTTCGCCCATATAAACCCATATGTTATATTTAACTTTTTAACTAACTTTGCCACATTTATGGCTAGAAATTTATTGACCACACTTTTTATGACAAGTCACAGTTAACTAAGGTATAAATATTACTTACCAACCAAACAGCTTCTCCGAAAGCGCCACAGTTGTGGTGCACCAAACCTCCCACGCCCCGAGCGCCCGTCCAAAACGTGGTGTTCTTCTGCGGATGCTCCCGGCCCATCGCCGATCGAGTTTGTGCCAGCACATGGCCGAATTCATCGCCATCAAGGCGCAGCCCGTGACTGCAAGCACGAGCTGTAAAACCACCTAGCTTGAAAATGGAAGTGGATGACGGACATCCAGTTCCTCAGCCGAGCCTCCTTCTAGAAGCAGCCCATTAGAATTTTGAGACATGCGGGATTAAAATGTGGACTGTACAGCCCGCACGGTAGATGGAAAAGGCCGAGAGGGCTGGGCTGGGTGCCGTGAGCTTCGGTATCTTCAGTTTCACTCCGGCCAATCTATTTTGAAATAAATGGCGTTTAAGATAGTTAATTTATTTTAATTTAAACTATTTTTTTCTAAACATTATTTATTTTAAAATTGAAGAAGTATAACTAATGATCCAAGTTGAGTCTGTAAGTAAAGCTACGTCCTGTTTTACTGCAACGGTATGTCGTAGAAAGCAATAGCATCATCGCGTTTTCAGAAGAACAGCGGAGCATAATCCGATAGGCCAGACTCTAGGAGACTCAAACGCAACTCGAACATCGCACTTCAGCGCCCTACCCGCCGCCGCCGGTCGGCGCCGTCTTTGACCCGTGACCCACTTTTAACTCCGGTCTCCGAAGCCGTATCCCGACCCGACGACCACGCCAGCAGAGAGCTGGCTCTGCATGCGCGCCGGCGCCGCGCCCATGCTTAGCTCGCCCACGCGTCGCCAACGCGCGTGCTTGCGTCGCTGACTTGAGCTGGCTCCGTCGCGCGCGCGCATGGAACCGCATGCGAGCAGCATGGCTGCGCCGCCGTCCCCCCTCTCCGGCCCGTCTGGCGCGGCCGCGGATTCTGGAAACGGAGGACCCAGAGCGCTGACCCGTCACGCGTGCACATTTGCGCCGGGCACGCCAACGGTCCAACCCCCACCGGCCGTCCTCCCGCGCCGGACCCGCCACAGCAAATTGAAGAGACGGCCGTGAAGGAGACGACGCGAGTTTATCAGCAGTCAGCTCCAACAATCGAGAGAGACCGGCAGCGATAACGCTACACTACAGCAGTCGACACCTGTCCTGTCTCTCTCTTTCTCTCTCGAACTGAAGCGTGAAGCCTGATACGGCGCCAATTACGTTCTCCGTTCGTGCTCATGTCGAGTGCGTCCGCCGGTACTCTCTTGCCGGTTAGATCGTTAGTTAGTTAGTTAGTGCGAGAGCCTGATGATAGCAGCTGTTACTGATTAGAAACGCGATTAAATTCCTTGTTTGGGAGCACCCGGCTCGTCGCGTCCTCGGCAGAAGTTAATGGTTGTACGGTGTTGAGTTGTTGCAGCGTATTGTACCTAATCAGTATTGCAAAAGTTGATGGGCTTCGCACGCGCACGAAAGAAATGTAGCAAATTTACAACCGGCAGAAACCGTCGTACATAAGTGAAAATCGTTGTAAATAACTAATTTATAACGGTTTTCTGTTATTTACGACGGTTTCTGCCCGTTTCATGTTTTTAGTCGTAAATAATATTATTTACTTACGACGGCTTGGAACGTCTATTGTAAGTAAATAGCAGTCATCCATTGCCGCACCACGTGGCGGGCTGGGCGCCTTACTTACAACGGTTGGGACCCTGACCATCATACGTTAGTTAGGTTAACTTACGACGACCTAGCCCTGGCCGTCGTAAATTAATTAGGTTAACTGTACAGCCGACCGTCGTAAATAAGGTTTTTAATTTTTTTAAAAAACAGTAAACAACTACCCTGGCACGATGGCCAGCTCACAGAACAACTTCATATACACAACAAGACAAATATTCCATTATAATTATCCAAAATATAAAACAACAAGGGACTAAACACTACCCCTTCCACTGGCTCCTCCACTGGCTCCGGAGCCGAAGAATCCGTCTTCGCGCCCTCCTCCTAGTGCCGATAACTATGACGGTAGAGTTTGAGCCTCCGTTACCGTTCTGTGCAATTCAAATAAATAGATAAAGTGAGTTTGAGCTTGTACGACTCTCTCCCCACTACTCTCACTCCCTCCCCCCCCCCGCACTCTCACTTTCTCCCTCACCCTCTCCCCCCTCTATCTACGACTCCCTCGCTCTCTCTTACCCCCATATCTCTACCACTCCGTCTCTCTCTCCCTTCCTCTTTCCCCTTTCACTCTCACTCTCTCTACCTCTCCTTCCGTGAATGTAGCCTAAAGGGGGGGTGAATAGGCTTTTCGATTCTTTGTTAATCCCTGAAACACTTAATAGATTTATCAAATACAGGAAAATCGGACTAGTCCGATACTGTTTACTAGTCTGGTATGCGTGGACTAGAAAGATCAAGGTTGATCAATATTTTCACTTCTAGTACCCTATGCAGCGGAAATTAATTGGGAACTTAGATGTATTACAACAGTGAAACAATAAATGACAGAGATCGATTTAGTTTCAATGTTTCAACGTGAATTACACAAGATTAAGTAAACCCTAGAATATGATGAAAAATAAAACACAAGAGCAAGAGACAAGATTTTATCCCGAGGTTCGATTCCACGAAGAAAATCTACGTCCTCATTGAGGAGTTCACGAAGGACCGGGTCTTCACCAACCCTACCCTCGTCGAATCGCCACGGAGGCCGATTCTCTTTCACTAATCACAAAGGGCAAATAAATCGTTCAAAGGGCCTTCTCACAAGTTGAGTGCTCCCCAATAATTACAATGAATGAATACCACCAAGCAAACTCCAAAGATGTACAATAAATGAACAAGAGTGTGCGAGAGATCAAACCCAAGAGTTCAAGATGTGTAGAACAAGTCTCTCCTTTGATCAATTGCTAATCCTTAAAGATTTGATCCTTTTAGGGTTAGAATGTGTGGAGAGATGTGAATTTTGGGCTCTTGGAAGGTGTGACGGTGCAGGGGGTCGAGAGTGGTTGTAGTATGGTCGTACACTTATATTTATACTAGGGTTTCTAAAAGTTACCGTTAGGGTTTGTGATGTCCGGACTAGTCCGTGGTGGACTCCGGACTAGTCCGGTGTGCGGCGTGTGGAAAACCCTTGGTGTTGTGAGATACCGGACTAGTCCGTAAGAGTGCGTACTAGTCCGTTATCTACTCAGAGACAAATCGGACTAGTGCGGTCCATATCGGACTAGTCCGCTGTGATGAGAACTTTGTAGATTATGGACAAGTCCGGACTTGGCGGACTTGTCCGTTCTCTAGTTAGAGACATATCGTACTAGTCCGATCCATATCGAACTAGTACGCTGCGTGGAGAAAGTAAGGACTGAGGACAAGTCCGCACTTGGAGGACTTGTCCGTTTTCTAGTCAGAGAGAAATCGGCTTAGTCTGGTTGATATCGGACTGGTCGGCACATGATGATTTTTGTGCAGTTAGTGTGATTTCTTTCACTTGAGCTCTTGGGGTGTGTTTCTCCAACACACTCCATAATAAGTAATCTAATCTTTTCATCTCCTGAGCTCTTATCATTTTAGATCCTCATTCTCCTTTCTTTTTGCGCTTTCTTCCTAATTTCTTTAAAAACTTGCGCCCATCTCAACGATTTTGTTAGGATCTCATTTGTTTGTCATAAATCAACCAAAACCCACAAGGGATGCCTAGATGCACTTTCAATCTCCCCTTTTTGGTGATTGATGACAACCAATTGAGACCACACAAATATGATAAAAAATTTAGATTTTCATAAAGTGTGCACATATGAGCTTTGAGCAAAATAGGCAATGTAGACATAAGTCATATGTGCACTCTTTATGGTGGGGTGCACAACTATGTGTGTGAGCAATAATTTTGATGTGAATATCATAATAAACGTAATCATAATATCGTCAAGAGTCTCAAGCCTACATAGTTGTTTTAAACATACACCATTAATCATAAGCATAACATAGTTATCATTTCACAGCACATGTCCAAAAGCATAATGATAACATAAGTCTTATAAAATCCCACTTCTTAAACTAGGATATAAAAAGAACCTGTGACCTAAGACTCCCCCTCAATCTCTCCCCCTTTGGCATCAAGGCACCAAAAAGAAGGAGAGGAGGGATCTACTTGTCGTCGCCGGCTCTAGGGTTATGGAGTCAAAATATCGGACTAGTCTGTGGTCACTTATACAGAAAAGTACAAACACTTATATATATGTATTCAATGGTTCCTAATAAGAAATAGGGGACAAAGACACACATATATTCTTGATCAAAATGATCAGTAAACATACAACAATCAATCTATGACCATAATAATCAAGATCAAGTAACTAGCATAGTTTTTAGGAGAAAAATAGAGAGAAATGATTTTTCAACACAATTAACATGATTTTGAGGATGACATACAGGTATGCAAGTTTTTAAGCCACGTTTCGAGCATCAAGGATATTTAGTTCATTTCGGAGCTCACAAAAGCGTTTTTCATCAAGTGGCTTGGTAAAGATATCGACTAATTGTTTTTCAGTGTTGACATTGGAAATGGCTATGTCTCCTTTCATTGAGTGATCTCTCAAAAAATGATGTCGGATATCTATGTGTTTGGTTCTAGAGTGCTCAACAGGGTTATGGGCAATTTTAATTGCACTCTCATTGTCACAAAGAAGTGGAATACGGCTCATATTGTAACCGCAATCCTTTAAAATTTGTCGCATCTAAAGGAGTTGTGCACAACAACTCTCGGCTGCAACATACTCCGCTTCGGCCGTGGATAAGGCAATTGAATTTTGTTTCTTGGATCAAGAAACTAAGGATCTATCTAGGAATTGGCAAGTACCGGAAGTACTTTTCTATCTACCTTGGATTTGACATAATCTGCATCGGAGTATCCAATGAGATAGAATTTTGAACCTTTAGGATACCAAAAGCCTAGGTTGGGTGTATAAACTAAATATCTCAATATCCTTTTAAAGTCTGTCAAATGACATTACTTAGGATTGGCTTGAAACCTTCCACACAAACATACACTCAATATGATATGAGGCCTAGATGCACATAAATAAAGTAAGGAGCCAATCATAGAATGATATATCTTTTGATTCACATTTGGTCCATATTCATTGCGATCCAAGTGTCCATTTGTCGCCATGGGAGTCTTTATGGTCTTTGCTTTGTCCATTCCAAACTTTTTGAGAATGTCTTGAGTGTACTTTGTTTGGCTTATGAACGTCCCGTCCTTTTGTTGATTCACTTGGAATCCCAAAAAGTAACTCAACTCTCCCATCATGGACATCTCGAATCTATCTGTCATAATCTTACTAAAATCTTGACAAAAGAATTTGTTAGTTGAACCAAATATAATATCGTCAACATAGATTTGGCAAATGAAGAGATCATTATCAAATTGTTTAGTAACAAAAGTGTAATTACCTTTTCCAATCTTGAAGTCATTTTCAATCAAAAATTCTCTAAGACACTCATACCAAGCTCTAGGAGCTTGTTTGAGGCCATAGAGAGTCTTACGTAGTTTGAACACATAGTCGGGGTACTCTTGATCTTCAAAACCGAGTGGTTGCTCCATGTACACCTCCTCCTTGATCGGTCCGTTGAGAAATACGCTTTTCACGTTCATTTGATAAAACTTGAAATCATAGTGAGTAGCATATGCAAGTAATATACGAATCGATTCAAGCCTAGCTACGGGAGCAGAAGTCTCGTTGAAATCCAAACCTTCGACTTGTGAGTACCCTTTTCCCACAAGTCATGCCTTGTTCCTTGTTACCACTCCATGTTCATCTTGCTTATTGCAGAAGACCCATTTAGTGCCGACGATGTTGGACTTGGGTCTTTCAACAAGCTCCCACACTTCGTTCCTTTTGAAATTGTTCAATTCTTCTTGCATCGCCATCACCCAATCTGGATCTTTTAATGCATCCTCAACCCTGTATGGTTCTAAAAAGATACAAAATAATACTGTTCACAAAAATTAGCTATGCGAAATCGAGTTATTACTCCCTTTTGGATGTCACTGATTATGTTGTCGATGGGGTGATCTCTTTGGATGCTTTGGTGTAGTCTTGGATGTGGCGCTTGTGGTATTGAATCTTCATTATCATCTTCTTCTCCCCCTGGATAGTTGCCCTCATTGATGTTTTGATCTTCTTGATTTTCTTGAGGTTGATCTTGTATGGAAGCTCCCCCTTGATAATTTTCCTCCACCCCTGGTTCATTTTCTTCATTCGCATTTAAAGGTGGCACTTGTGGTCGAACATTGCCCAATGCCATTCTTCTCAATACTTGACATGGAGCTTCTTCTCAATCTAGCACACATTGATCAACTTGCTCTTATTGAGAGCCGTTAGTTTCATCGAACACTACGTCACGTGCTACTTCAACAAGTCCGGAGGTTTTGTTGAAGACACGATAAGCGTAGGAGTTCGAATCATAGCCAAGTAAGAAATCTTCATCGGACTTTGAAGCAAACTTCAAATCCCTTGCCTTCTTGTTTAAAATATAACATTTTGAATTAAAAACTCGAAAATATGAAATATTCGACTTGTTACCCGTGAGTAGTTCATATGAAGTTTTCTTGAGCAACCGATGAAGATATAGTCGGTTTATGGCGTGACAAGCGGTGTTAACCGCTTCAGCCCAAAATCTGTCTGAAGTCTTGTATTCATCGAGCATTGTCCTCGTCATCTCAATGAGAGTTTTGTTCTTCCTTTCGACTACTCCGTTTTGTTGAGAAGTATATGGTGTTGAAAATTCGTGCTTTATCCTTTCTTCGTCTAGATACTCCTCAACCTGGGTGTTCTTGAATTCTGTCCCATTGTCACTTCATATGTTCTTGATCTTCAATGAGAATTCATTTTGGGCACGCTTGATGAACTTCTTGAGGGTTTCTTGAGTTTTTGTCTTATCATGCAAAAATAAAACCCACGTGAAGCGTGAAAAATCATCAACAATAACTAGACCATATTTATTACCGTCGATGCTTATGTAAGCACTTGGACCGAATAGATCCATGTGGAGGAGCTCAAACGGTCTTATTGTAGTCATGACATTCTTCGCGGGATGGGGTGCTCCTACTTGCTTCCCTGCTTGGCAAGCTCTACAAGGCCTATCTTTCTAAAAAACAACATCCTTTAAATCTCAGATGTGATCGCCCTTAAGGAGTTTTTAAAGATTCCTCATACAAACATGTGCTAGCCATCCATGCCACAGCCAACCCATGTTGGTCTTTGCAATCAAGCATGTGTCAAGTTCGGCTTTATCTTTGTTGAAGTCAACTAGATAAATTTTTCCCTTTAGCACACCCTTGAATGCAATTTAGTTATCACTCCTTCTAGAAACAGTCACACCCTCATTAGTGAATAAACAATTATAACCCTTGTCACATAATTGAGATATGGACAAAAGTTTATAATCCAAGGAGTCGACGTGTTTAAAACACGAGAGAGGGTATGTTGTGATAAAATTGAAGTTTTATCGATACCAAGCACTCTTCCTTGACTATTATCACCAAAGTAAATGCCTTCGCTTGGATCTTCATTTTCTTCATATTCCACGAACAATCTTCTTTCTCTGGTCATGTGATTGGTGAATCCACTATCTAGCACTCATTTTACTCCACCGGATGAATAAGTCCACAAAAGAAAATTATGCCTTGGTCTTAGGTACCCAAGCTTGCTTGGGTCATTTGAGGTTAGTCACAAGTGATTTGGGCACCCACACATGAGACTTGGTGTTCCCATGGCGTGACCTAACATATTTAGCATAATCTCTTCCAAAATTACTTTTCATAAGTACATATAAAGCATCAAAAGTTCTAAATATAAGTTGTTGTTCATATGTGTTCACAGTGTTAAATTTATACACATTATTAAGTTTTCTAACTTAAGAAGAGTTTTCCTTGACAAAGGCAATGCAACTCTTGTTATTCTTGTGGCTTCTAGCATTTTGCTTTTCACCATAAGAATATTCAATGCCATATTTGACATTAGAAGGTCTTGTGACCGAGTATGCACTGCATGCATACTTGATCTTCTCCTTGTCAAATATGTCACTTTGACAAGATTGCTTTTTCTTTGTCGAGTTTGGCTTTTTCTTTAAGTTAGTATCACTTTTGGCACAATCACAAGTAATACTAGTTTCAGAATTTATATGTTGAGAAGGTGAGCTTGAAGTGGATGAAGAACCACTTTGCTTGAGTGACTCAACTTGTACCTCAAGGATCTTGTTAATTTTGGTTAAGTTAGCAAGTTCATCCTTGATGGTGGCGTTTGAGTCTTTTAACTTCAAGCAAGCTTCCTTCCTTGAAGCTAACTCAAGTTCTAATTATTTGCTTCGCTCCTTTTTAATTTCAAGAAGCTTTTCAATCTCAAGATATTCCTCCTTTTGAGAGATGATCATATCTTTCTGACGATTGACTAACTTCTCCATATCAACAAGCTTATCAAAAAGAAATTTTATTTTAGCAGCTATCTTTTTGTCTAAACCCCTAAGCATATATTCATTTTCATCACTGCTATCATCGTCACTAGAATTATCACTATCACTAGTAAAAGAATGTGAGAAGGAAGATTTAGTTGTTAACTTTCTTTTACCTTCCTTTGCCATTAGACAAGTGTTGTCGGTGTCCTTCCATGCGCCCATGGTTGAGAAGAGAGTGGATTTCTTGGTAGTCTTCTTTATGGCTATGGTGTTGTGAGATATCGGACTAGTCCGTTGTCTACTCAGAGACAAATCGGACTAGTCTGGTCCATATCGTACTAGTCTGCTTTGGTGAGAACTTTGTAGATTATGGAAAAGTTCGGACTTGACGGACTTGTCTGTCCTCTTGTCAGAGACATATCGGACTAGTCCGGTCCATATCGGACTAGTCCGATGTGTGGAGAAAGTGAGGACTAAGGACAAGTCCGCACTTGTAGGACTTGTCCATTTTCTAGTCAGAGAGAAATCGGACTAGTCCGCACATGCTGATTTTTGTGCAGTTAGTGTGATTTCTTTCACTTGAGCTCTTGGGGTGTGTTTCTCCAACACACTCCATACTAAGCAATCTAATCTTTTCGACTCCTGAGCTCTTATCATTTTAGATCCTCATTCTCCTTTATTTTTGCGCTTTCTTTCTAATTTCTTTAAAAACTTGCGCTCATCTCAACGATTTTGTTAGGGTCTCATTTGCTTATCATAAATCGACCAAAAAACCCACAAGGGATGGCTAGATGCACTTTCATTCCCCCTCTCTACCACCATCTCATACTCTCACTAGCTCCCTCTCCCCCCTCTCACTCTCACTTTCTCCCTCGCCCTCTCCCTCCCCCTCTCTCTACAACTATCTCTCTCTCACCCCTATCTCTACCACTCTTTCTCTCTGTCCCTCCCCCTTTCCCTTTTCACTCTCACTATCTCTCCCTCTCCCTCCTCTCTCTACCACTATTTCTTACTCTCACTCTCTCCCTCTCCCCCCTCACTCTCACTCTCACTCTCTTTTCTCGACTACACTAAGTTTTTCTTAGATTAGAAAATAGCAAATAAAAAATATATTACCTAGACATCTGAATGTGCATGTGGTGGGGCACTTGTGGCGGGGCCAACTCTGACGGCTCCCACGTCGGGATCGGGATTTGCTGCCCACTCTGTCGAGCTAAGAGTTGTAATTGCAAAATATTAAAACAAATAAACTAATGCAATGTTATAAATTTAAATTAATTTATATTCAAATACTTACCTCCATCGCTGCCTGCATCTGAGCCATGTAGGCGGCCTACTGCTCCTGTATGGCCCGGGCTAGATCCCTCTCCCTCTGAAGCTCCTCCCTCTCTCTCTCCGGATCTCATCTCTCTCTCTAAGGAGCTCCTCTATTTGGCTCTGTGAGGGATGACGACTTGTATGCCGGATGGAGGAACCCTCTCTCGATGGAGTGACGATCCAAGATCGTGCGACCCTCGAATCGACAACTCAATCAAAACTGGCAAACCTACAAATAAATAAAAGAATAATAATTAGAAGAAGCAAGTTTTTACCAAAATAAAGAAAATGACCAACTTACCATCCATGTGCCTTCGTGCCTCCGCAAGCGTAAATGGCTTGAGTGTCTTTTGACGCGTTTTCCCAATCGTACCCTTCGTCATGTATCCCCACGGCCTCCCGCCCATACTTTTTTTCTAAAAGGAGTAAAATTGTGTATTAATAACAACAAATTAGTAACAATTGAATTGATAAGTTTTGATAATTTACTAGTCGATCGGCCGCGACCTGACTGTACTCCCGAGGCTGGGATGGGTCCTTATGACCCCGCTTCCAGAAGGCAGTGTTGGTCGGTACCTGACCGGTCTCGCGCTCCTGTAGATATGTGTTAGTATGCTATTTATATTATAAAGATATACAAAGAAGAGTTACTATTCTTACAATGCGTTTAGTCAAACGAACATGGCCATCGGGGCCATAGGAGTGCTTTGAGTCTGAACCTCTACAACCACGAGCCCTCCTTGACTTGGCGATGAAAGCATCGCTAGCCCACATCCGGCAGAGAGCTCGGTATGCTTCAGGCCGACCCTCTAGCCAGGGAATACTGACCTGCACATATTTATTATGTCATTGAAATACCTTTTACATAATTAAGTAATAAAATAGTTGAACACAAACAACTAAGAGGCCGGGGGCAGCCGGGCGGCGATGCGGGGAGGCAAAGGCATGGGGTGCAGGGGCGGCGGCAGGCGACATGGAGGAGGCCGGGAGCGGCGGCGCGGCGGGGGTGGGCAGGGGCGACCGGGCGGAGGAGGTCGGGGACGGTCGAGCAGTGACATGGGGCGGCAGAGGCGCAGGGTGCTGGGGCGGCGGGCGGCGTGGAGGCGAGGCCGGGGGCGGCCGGTGAAGCGGCGGGGCGGCCGGCAACGCGGCGGGGGTGGGCAGGAGAGAAGCTAAATTCAATCTAAAACTAAATAAATTACAACTAAATTAAATCTAAAACTAATACAAAGAATTGAAAACTACATTTAACAAAATTCATAAACTTAACAAGTAACAACTAAATTAAATGCAATCTAAAACTAATAAAACAATTTGCATCAATTAAATAATAACAATTAATAACTAAGTTAACTAAACTAAATCCAATTACCAACTAAATTAAAAAAACTTACTTCTCGACGGCTGCGACGTGCTCGATGGCGAGGGAGCTCGGAGCCGGGGGCAGGGCTGCCGGACGCAGGGTCGGGGAGGAGCGCTAGGGGCTGCCGGTTTCGAGGGAGGGCATCGGAACCGTCGGGGTCGGGGGCGGCGGTGGCCGAGGGCGTGGAGGTGCCGGGGCAGAAGGCTGAGGCGGCGGCGGGGCTAGCCGGGGCTCGAGCGGCTCGGCCGGGGCGGCGGTGGGTGTGGAGGCGGCGACGGAGGCCGGCGCAGCGGCGGCTTGGGCGGTGGGCTGGCGGCGGCGGAGCCTCAGGTGCTCGCGCCGCCCCCGGGCCCACGGGTATATACCAGCCTATTTACGACGGCCAGACCCTGGCCGTCGTAAATAAGCTTTTATTTACGACTGCCAAATCTGGCTGTAAGGGCCTCAGTTTTGGCACAGATTTGAAGTATTCATCACCACACCACACACCTCATTTGAGGAAAGATGATGAACACAAATGAAGAGCAAGTAACCACCATCAACATGCTCATTAGAGAACAAACTCACATATTGCAAAAGTGGTATTTCCCACATGTGATATAGGTGGGCTGGACATATGAAAACTCCTACACATTGCTAAGGATGTCCATGCCAAGTTTCACCCAAATTCAAAACCTTTTTGAGGTCATTTTGGGTATAGATAGAAAGAGGGCAGTTTGAAACCACATTCAAATTCAAACTGTTTTTATCCCATGAATTTAAAAGTGGGAGGCATATTCTTACTCAGCACATTTTTGTGAGCTCACACCCCAATTTTCACTCTATTTGGAGTTGATCTTGACATGAGCTAAGTGGGACAAATTCAAACTTTAGTTGAATTCAAAACTGAACTTGTGCTGAAATTCATTCAAATCAAACCCCATTTAAATTCTACTAAATTCAAATAGCTCACGGGTGAATAATTTGAATCACCATGGGTATTTTGGCACTCACTGTTTACAACAGTGATTAGGAGTAAATTTCAGAGGTTAAAATTGGCAGTGGGACCCACATGTCAGCCACTGAAGGAGATCAACCGAGTGGACTTTCAGCACTCGGGTCCCCGAGCTTCTCCAGAGAGCGCCATCGAGGGGAGGCCGCCGTGCCACCACCTGCTTGCCGCCCACGGTCACTGAACCGACTCCCTGGGTCTTTATCTACCCGCCCGAGCGGTCACCGACGCCTCCCATCGCTGCCTCGCCGCACTTTCACTCAAAACGCCGAAACACCTCGCCGCCCGAGCAAACCTTCGGTTCCTCATCGCCCGGCCGATCCAGTGACCTTCTCGGCGATCTGAGACCAGCACCGGGTGCGCCAAGCCATCTTCGACACCTTCGCATCGGTTCCAGACCCTGCGCAGCCTTCCCCGAGCTCCACCACGGTGATCTTTGCCCTGCCGGTGCAGCTCGATCCGCCGCTGCAGGAACCGCCTTTCCGGCCACCACAGCCCACCGTTCACAGAGCTGTAAACAGCAAAGAGGTTCGCCTTCAACCCCTCTTTCTTTTCTGCAAGCTCCGGCGGCGTGACAAGCACCGCTCCGGCTGGAATTTCATATTTTCGCAACGGTGTGCAAAAGTGAGGTCGGTACTGATCCGAGAAATTCGTAAACCACACTGCATCACTCATCCTCTCATGGAGAGGATCACTTCTAATAGCCCGTGCGGATCCATAGGATCAAGTACCACGAAGAACTGTGGAGGGAAACCCCTGTTCTTCGAGTTTTAGTAGAAATCCCGATTTCCGGCCTAGGTCGCACGGTGACAGCCCAACACAGCCCTTCCCGAGCTCCGTAGAACTCATGTCGACCTTTCCTATGGTCCACTGATGCTCGACGACCCTTATCTTGATCGGAGGAGGTGCTAGGGAGAGTGGACAACGTGACCGAAGTTCTTCCGAGGTTGCGGCTCGTCACCGACCAGGTGGCAGCCGTTGTCATGACGAGCTGACCCCAGAATCCTGTTCCCCGAGTGGAAATAGGCAGGGGAGGCTAGAATCGTGAAGTTTGGAGCTTTACAGAAGCCGGCGGTGAGCTCTCCGGCGAGGCTCCTCAGCGGCAGAACGCGGGCAGCGGGAGGTTGACGAAGGGGTGGACCCCAGCTTTCAGCGGGAGATACTTTAAATCGGGATCGGGTGTGGCCGGGGACCGGTTGTGCTGGCGCGCAAATACCCTGTGAGCTCCGGTGTGCCGGACACCTCCGCGCTCAACACGTGTGGTATCTCCGGTGTGCCGGACACCTCCGCGCTCGACACGTGTCCCCGCGAGCCCCGAGAGTTTAAACTTTTCCCCGATTTTCAGAATTCTTCCAAACTTCAAATTCCCATAACTTTGGCTAGAGAGCTCCAAATCGAGTGAACCAAATTTTACTAGATTCAGCTTTCTGAGCAATTTCCAGCAAATCAAGTTTCACTTCATGAAAACCCTTGTTTCTCCAGAATTAATTCCTCAAAGTTTAAACTGTTAGGAATTTTAATTGGAGAATCCTGAGGAGGAAAATCCTGAAATTTTGCTGGGATGTTCACCAAAATATCCCTGAACTACCATAAAAATTTCAGACCCATTGGAGCTCATTTAATCCACCTAATGGTGTGATTAGTGAAACTGTTCCAGAGAAAGTAGAAAATGTTCAGAAATATTTTCAGGATTTTCTCTGAAATTGTTTAGCTCATATCTTTAGCTAGAAACATTCAAATTAAGTGAGACCCACTCCATTAGAACCCTCTGAAAATCTAGTTTTCAGAAAATCATAGTTTGTTTCATGAAAATCCTTAGAACACCATAAAAGCCTTCAATTAATGTCAAGTACATAATTAATTGTGGAGGGCTCAAATAAGCTTTGCTGCAACTAAAACTTGACCAAGTCTCTATTTAGGTTGTAACCAAGCAACAGTAAAAGTTTCACAGTCATAGAGTCTGTCTAGTGGGACTTATAAGCTTCACAAGTTTAAAACTTAATACAAACACATTTAAATTGATACATATGTTGCTTCTAACATGTAGTCGCTAAGGTCGAGGAGGAACCCAAAGTCCTAGACTTCGTTACTCCGGAGGAACAGCTAGCCTACGACCAAAAGCAGCAAGGCAAGCTCCGGTTTGCATTAAACGTTTACAAATTTTTATTGTTTTGAGCACTTACTTGAGTATTATGATTCTTTGCATTAGAGTCTTGTTTGGAAACCCAATTGCATAGCCAAGAACACCATGGGTTGGGTTTAGGATTGCAAACCCCGTTAGCTACTGCATTGCTATGATAGAGTAGGATTCGGTACAAGTCGAGTAGTTGGAACTACTCGCGAGCATAGGCTAGAGGCACTCGACTCGGGTAGTGATAGCACATGAAACACATGGCAAGAAAATGAGACCAAGGGTAGGGTAAGGATAGCAGGACTTTGGGGCCTATGTGCTATAGCTCCGCTTGTGTCGATTGAGGACCGAGCCGTGTGCGGGCCTGTTGAACAAGCTAGAACAGTACCGAAGACCTACTGGCTATATGGGAACCAGGAAACTGATGTAACTCGGATAGCTCGGTATTGAGGCATTGCCCGTCGTTCAGAGGGTAGGTTGAGAGCTTGAGGTGTAAATCGGCTGGCGGCACTGAGATGCGCATGCAGAGACCTCTTGCTCAGGATGATGGGACCGGTTCAATATTTGGCTGACGGGCGAAAGGTGGTTGCGTACGGCGTCCGTGATGGTTGTTGTAGGCAACATTGAGTACGGGCGTACGTGACGGGTTGTTCGGGTAACCCTGCAGGTGTAAATCGATTATAATCGCCGTCCCTCGCGGTCAGTGAGTACCACTTGTTCACTATACCGTGACGTAGAAAACAGGCTAGTTACATGTTAAAATGCTGCTGATTGAAAGATGGAATTTGCTTGTTAATGGTTTGTTGTAGTTTAGAGCTAACTAAAGTTCCTTTCAACTTTGGGCAAAGTACATGAGAGAAATGCGTTTCTTGTTTGATTGCGACTCTCTCATGTGCCTTAGCGTAAGGTTCTCCACAACCTGCTGCTAAAACTTGAAAGTAAGGTTCTACTAATTAGGCGAGTCCTTGCAAATGATTTTTCCCTCATGTAACCCGCCACCCCTCATTTAGAAGTTCCATGTTTAGGTGAGACGGGTCAGACTTGCTGAGCCTTCGTGCTCACTGCTTGTGTTTGAAGCTTTTGCAGGGTTCTATGAGGAAGGGACTCCCGAGGAAGAGACGGAACCCCAAGAGGGGAACCCCGTCGAGTGGGAGTCGTGCACGCTGCAGAGTTAGTGTATGTGCTAGCAAGGACACGTTCAAGGGCTGAACGTGCACTTGATGCGTAGTCTACGCCCGTGAGTGTAGACTGAACTTATTTTGATGTCAACATGTTCATAAACTTGTTTATGTAATAAAAGTTTCGCTTCCGCTTTGTACCTTTGACGTGTGTTATCGGGTGCTGTGCAACGCAGCACCCCTAAGCGTGATCCTGGCTCGACAGGACCTTGGGGTCATGTCAGCGTTGGTATCAGAGCTCGCTTGAGGTTTAACACAGTACAAAGGTCATCTTTTTCAAAAATCCAGTGAGGAACGAGTTAGTAGCCCGTATAAGGATGTTATTAGCATATAGAAAGTGGCATATTAACCTATTTGTTATGTCGAAAAATCGTGCATCTCGGGACGTTCATGTCTTGGAGGGTGCACGTAAGCGCTGTCCACCAGTGCGCACAAGCTGAAGGGTGGAGCCCCACGGGTGGTAGGTAACCCGACCCGCTTTGATATCCTCTACGACTCTTCATGTCGTTTGGGGTATTCGAGCAACGTCTATCCCTGGCGTGCGTGGTGCAACTTGGGAGACCCCGTCACGTGGTCTGAAACGTGAACACGTAACTCAAGGCGTGGTTGGCTTGAGAACATTCGGGCGAGTGATGACGGTCGGGTGTACGAACTGTACGGATTCTGGGCTCGGTGTGCAGCCGAGTCTGATGATTGTTTGAGTTTCTGCAGGTAGCCTGACCACGAAACGGTATATTGTGCGAGTGACGTTTAGTGCCACTGAATTAACGGAGCCGGCTAAGTCCGGTATAGGTTTTTCTTTGTGAGGACGTAGTACCGACATAATCTGGTGACGCATCGACGTCACACCCCATTAAATGAACAGTTTCATTTAAAACTTGAAGGTTTTGATCCAAAGTATTAAAACTTGATGAAACTCCTTCCCTTGAACAGGATATTCAAAGTTAACAAGTTTTCAACTTATAGGTTGTTAAGGACAGAGCACTCTGTTTTCAGCTGAATCAAGGCTGAAGTTAATCAGAGGTTAGAGGTTGAGTTCTTTCGAGGTTTGGGTCATATGATACATTTCTGGAAAGCTTTGGAAGAGCTTTACAACTCTTCTGTGGAGGTCCAGAGGTGTTTCATCCCTTAACCACTCGAAAAATACAGTAGAGTTGAAACTGTCCAGAAAACAGGGCAGAGCAAAGACTCTCTGTAGACTCTCTGTAAATTAAGCATAACTTCCTGCATAAAAATCCAAAAATAGAAAATGAGGTAGTTCTGGAAACCTTATGATATAAGTTACAACTTTGTAACATAAAGTTTTGTCAGATTAGGAACAGAATTAACTGGGATTCTTGGATCAAATCAGTACCTAAAGCAGGGAGGTGCTGTCCAATTTTCTCCAGAAATTCTATTAACTTTGACATCTCATAACTTTTAAACCAGGACAGATCTTAGTCCAAGCAAATACTTTCTGGAAATCTATTGAAGTTAGATTTAACTTTGATGTTGAGCTCCAGAACTGGTTTTGCCTTTAACATGGCCTAAATCAGGTTGAACTAGAAACTGGTCAGGGCTGTCATGGGAACAGCAGATCAGCAGTCAAATTTGTTTAAAATTTGAACTATGTTTCCAAGTTTTATGGGTTCAATGACATATCTTATATTATAACTCAATGGTTTACTGTTTAAATAAATATTTGATATTTTTCAAATATATTTTTACAGATGACAGCTGATAAGAAGTTGGAGAACGGGTGGGTGATGTCCCACTGTTCTCACCGTAGCAGCTACCCGGAAGCATTGCGGCAAATGCTCCAATATTTCGGGTACAATCAGATACCGCAGTACTTCGCCAAGGAAGAAGGCGAAGAGGGGAACAAGACATGGACGATCCATGTCGAAGTCCCTGCAGGACCTACGCCACCCGGTTGGGTGCCGTTCACCGTCACGGTGAGAGGAAGACAACCGGAAGGGATGTGGCAAGTGGCAGCCCGTGACACCATGTCACGTTTCTGCCAACTACACGTGCAGGCTATGGAGGGCACTCCATACGCGCTCGTTCCGGTGGAGGGACGGGCTCAGCATGTGTGGGAAGAGAGGTATCTAGAGGCAACAGACCCGAGTTGCCCAAGGTACAACCCCGCGGAGGCAAACCTTAGCCTCCAGATGAGGGCGGGAAACGCCGTGATGGACAGCCAAGCTGTTCATACGGAGCATCTCGCCACAAAGCTCAAGGAGAGCACAAGCCGTGGAGATCATTTCGAGAATGCTCACAGCGCACTCCGCAATGTGCTCCTTCTGACGATCAAGCGACTGAATGAACAACACAATCAGTTGCGTCGTCTGAAGAAGGCAAAGAAGAAGAGCCGTGTTGACATCGCGGCGTTACAAGAACTGGTACAAAATCTGACCCAGCAGAACGAGGAACTTACTCAAGAGCGGGACGACGCTATTGAGGAAGAGCAAGGCTGGGAAGAAGATTATAACCAAGCCATGGACGAGGTGCACGCATTGCAGGACCTCGTACCTCCGGTGTTAGGCGTACCGGTGGTCTTGGGTCTTCTGGCAATGGGAGAACCCGAGATGAGAGAAGAGGTGGTAGATCCAGAGCCACCAGCAAAGGTACCGGAGGAGGAGAACCCACAGGAGGTCGAGTTCTACTCCGAGTAGGGGGTTACAGTTGCCATGTAGGGCAGCTAGGGTAGTGTAGCCCAAATTATGTAATAGGTGACATGTCGTGTAGACAGTAGCGTATGTATGGGTAGTGACGACATGAGCACGACTTCTCGGAGACCCGAGAATAATGTATCTTGTATAAAGTTTATGCTTTATCAATATATGTGAATGTTGTGCAAATTAATCATGTGTCACTTTAATACCTACTGTTGCATACGGAAATTTCAAGTAAGACATGTGCTAATTGCTGCTGTTTTGAATTTCAGAATGACGCGTACTCGTGCCAACCCTGATGTTGGGGTAACTAGCCAAGGGGGAGAGACCTCCCAACAGCCTCCCGAGGACTCCTCGGGACAGCAGCAGCAACAGCAACAGCAAACACCGCCACCGTCACTGCCAACGGTTACATTGGCTGACATCGTCACGGCAATGGCGGGCTTGCATCAGCAGCACACAGAGTTGCTGCAGACTCTCATCGCCAATACGTCTTGTCCAGAGAGACGTCAAGACCGGGAGGAGCGTCAACAGAGCTCCTACTCCGACTTCCTGGCTACTCATCCCCCGGTATTCTCAAGGGCGGATGAACCTCTTGACACGGACAACTGGCTCCGCGCCATAGAGATGAAGTTCTGGCTGCTCCAGATAAGCGAGCAATGCAAGACTCAGTTCGCGGTCCAGCAGCTCCAAGGATCCGCGAGCGCGTGGTGGGCCAACTTTTGTGTTTCACAGCCCACCGATCGAGTGATGACCTGGACGGAGTTTCGGACGGCCTTCAGGGCCTATCATATACCGCAAGGTTTAATGAAGAGGAAGACGCAGGAGTTCCTGCACCTGCAGCATGGGAGCCGGAACGCGCTGGAATATTCCAGGGCGTTCAACGATCTCGCGCTTTACGCGTCATATCACGCAGATACTGACAAGAAGCGGCGGGACCATTTTTACCAGGGGCTTAACCTGCTCAAGGACAAGTTGGCGATGTTCAATCGCGGCAGCCTCAACGACATCATTGATGCTGCGATTGTTCAGGAGGACTCCGGCAGGGAGTTGGCGGCGGCAGAGCGAAAGCGAAGTGCGCCGCAGAGCAGCGGAGAAGGAGGCGGTCCTTCTCAGAAGTTTCGGATGGTGAATCGCCCACCATCGGGTCCACGCTGGCAGCCACCACAGCGGTAGATGCCGTTCCGCAGTCGGCCGTACTCGTCACCGGCATTCAGGCCGGCACTGCCAGTACCACCGCAACAACAACAACAGCAGCGGGCGATGCCGCGTGCGTTTGCACCTCAGCAACGCATGCCGGGCTTCCGTTCCCCGAGCACTACACCAGCAACGGCCACATGTTACAAGTGTGGTCGTCCTGGACACTTCGCGAGCTGTTTCCCAGAGAGGCAAGCCGGCGGAGTGGCACCGCAGTTTCCGGGGAGGAATCAACCCCGGAACCCTACTAATGCGCGGCGGGCAAACCCTAGGCCGGGCACTGTCCACCAGCTTGCCATTGAGGACGTGCCGGAGGGCGAGCCAATCCTTGCCGGTATGTTCCAACTCCACCAGCATAATTTTATTAGCCAAGCTTTCATTGCTAAACACAGCTTGCCAATACTACCCACCGATAGTCCATATTTAATTTGTTCACCGGGTGGGAAGATTTCAGCAAGCGTAATGGTTTCCAAAGCACCATTATGCTTAGCGGGTAGAGTGTACCCCACGTCTCTCATTATCCTAGAGGGACAGAAGGTCGATGTCATCCTAGGGATGTCGTGGTTAACCCGCCACGGCGCTGTTTTAGACACCGTCCTTCGAGTCGTGCACTTAAACTCAGAAGTGCACGGGTCGCACTCTTTATTTCTGGACAGTCCAGAAATAAAACTTCCAAGTGTCTATCAGTCCACTACTATCAGATTGGAAGATATTCCAGTGGTCCAAGAGTTCCCTGATGTATTCCTGGACGATTTGCCGGGGATGCCACCCGATAGAGAGGTGGAGTTCAAGATTGAACTTGCACCGGGAACCATGCCAATATCCCGAAGGCCGTACAAGATGGCGCCTAAGGAGTTGGCTGAACTGAAGACTCAGCTCACGGACCTTCTGGAGAAGGGCTTTATTAGGCCGAGCTCCTCGCCATGGGGCTGTTCGGCATTATTTGTCAAGAAGAAGGACGAGACGTTACGGCTTTGCGTGGACTATCATCCATTAAATGCCGTAACCATCAAGAACAAGTACCCGTTGCCACGGATCGACATGTTGTTTGATCAGTTGGTCGAAGCAAAGATCTTCTCCAAGATGGATTTAAGATCCGGGTACCATCAGATTAAGATAAGGGCTGAGGACATTCCAAAGACAACTTTCTCGACGAGGTACGGACTCTATGAGTACCTGGTCATGTCCTTCGGCCTCACCAATGCTCCAGGTCATTTCATGTACTTGATGAACTCGGTATTCATGCCGGAGCTGGACAAGTTTGTCGTGGTCTTCATCGACGACATCCTGGTATATTCCAAGTCGGAAGAAGATCACAAGAAGCATCTGCGTATAGTCTTGCAACGGCTGCGGGATCACAAGTTATACGCGAAATTTAGCAAATGCGAGTTTTGGATATCGCAAGTGCCTTTCCTAGGGCATATCATCTCAGCGGAGGGTATCGCTGTAGACCCGAGCAAAATCACTCAAGTGCTGAATTGGAAATCCCCGAGAACTGTTCACGAGGTGCGGAGTTTCCTCGGACTCGCGGGATATTATCGGAGGTTCATTCCGAACTTCTCGAAGATTGCCAAGCCAATGACCGAGCTGCTGAAGAAGGCTACAAAATATGTTTAGAGTCCAACATGTGAAGCAGCATTCAAGGCTTTAGTTAAGCACCTGACATCAGCACCGGTTTTGGCGCAGCCAGACACAACAAAACCGTTCGATGTGTACTGCGATGCATCCGGCATTGGGCTCGGATGCGTGCTGATGCAAGACCGAAGAGTGGTCGCGTATGGATCACGGCAGCTTAGAAACCATGAGCAAAATTATCCAACTCACGACATGGAGCTCGCTGTCGTGGTATTTGCACTGAAAATGTGGAGGCACTACCTACTCGGTAACCTCGTACATTTATATACCGACCACAAAAGGCTCAAGTACATATTCACTCAGAAAGAGCTGAACATGAGGCAACGAAGATGGTTAGAACTGATAAAGGATTACGAAATAGAGATCCATTATCATCCGGGCAAGGCAGACGTAGTGGCAGATGCGCTGAGCCGCAAGTCACACGTCAACAATCTGACCATCACACCGTTGAAAGAGAGCGAACCACCACTACATATAATTCCACATGGAGCTCTCTACAACCTAGCGTTGATCCCCACCATCTGTGAAGAGATAGCGGCAGCCCAGAAGAATGACAAGGGCATGTCACATTTGCGGAGACGTGTAGACAGTGGGGAGTTGAAATGTTTCCGGAAGGACGGAGACGGCATCCTATGGTTCAAGGACCGGATCGTCGTACCCCGAAACCCGGAGTTACGGAAGAAAATCTTTGATGAGGCTCACTTGTCAAAGTTTTCTATTCACCCCGGCAGCAATAAAATGTATCAAGAGCTCAGAAGCAAGTTTTGGTGGACACGATGAAGCGAGAGACTGCAAAATACGTGTCCGAGTGTGATACATGTCGAAGGGTGAAGGCAGACCACATGCGGAAACCGGGACTGCTACAACCACTAGGGCGTTCCTGCCTGGAAGTGGGAGGACGTGAGCATGGATTTCATCGTCGGTTTACCCACCACCTTGCAGAAACATGATTCTGTGTGGGTGATCGTCGATCGGCTCACCAAAGTTGCCCATTTCATCCCGGTCAACACCAACTAAAACGCCAAGAAGTACGCTGAACTGTACATCTCACGGATCCTATGCTTATGCGGCGTACCCCGTACTATCATATCGGATCGCGGAACTTTATTTGTGTCCCGTTTTTGGGAGCAGCTACACGCTGCCTTGGGGACGAATCTGATCCGTAGTTCAGCATACCACCCGCAGGCGGATGGGCAAACGGAGCGGGTCAATCAGATTCTAGAAGACATGCTACGAGCCTGCGCTATCAACCACGGCAAGAATTGGGATGATCACTTGCCGTTAGCCGAGTTCTCGTACAATAATGGGTACCAAGCCAGCATCAAGATGGCACCTTACGAGGCGCTATACGGTAGGAAGTGCCGCACACCATTGAACGGGTGTGAGTCTGGCGAAAGGGTTACCTTCGGGATTGACCTTGTCAACAACGCGGAAGAAAAGGTTCGACTGATTCAAGCGAACCTAAAAGCCACTCAATCCTGTCAGAAACAGTATGCGGACCGGAGAAGGCGCCCTTTACAATTTGAAGTTGGAGATCACGTATACCTACGGGTGTCTCCAATGAAGGGCGTAAACAGATTTGGGGTGAGAGGAAAGTTGGCACCCCGATTCATCGGTCCATTCCAGATTACCGAAAGATGTGGATCAGTGGCATACCGGCTGAAATTACCAGAAGCACTTTCCGGTGTGCACGACGTCTTTCACATTTCCCAGCTGAGGAAGTGTCTTAAGCTATCAACTACCATTCAGCTGGAAGACATTGAAGAACTGCAACTGCATCTCACCTATCAGGAGGAACCGGTGCAGATTATTAATGAAAATGCCCGAACCACACGCAACCGTACGTTGTGGTTTTACAAGGTTCTATGGAGTAATCACTCCATGGACGAAGCGACATGGGAGAGCGAAGAATTTCTTCGCGCTAACTACCCCGACTTTTTCACATCGCATATCCGGTAATTTTCCACCGTCCTCTCTCTCATTTTTACCTTATAATCTCGGGACGAGATTCTTTTAAGGGGGGAGGAATGTAAGGGCCTCAGTTTTGGCACACATTTGAAGTATTCATCACCACACCACACACCTCATTTGAGGAAAGATGATGAACACAAATGAAGAGCAAGTAACCACCATCAACATGCTCATTAGAGAACAAACTCACATATTGCAAAAGTGGTATTTCCCACATGTGATATAGGTGGGCTGGACATATGAAAACTCCTACACATTGCTAAGGATGTCCATGCCAAGTTTCACCCAAATTCAAAACCTTTTTGAGGTCATTTTGGGTATAGATAGAAAGAGGGCAGTTTGAAACCACATTCAAATTCAAACTGTTTTTATCCAATGAATTTAAAAGTGGGAGGCATGTTCTTACTCAGCACATTTTTGTGAGCTCACACCTCAATTTTCACTCCATTTGGAGTTGATCTTGACATGAGCTAAGTGGGACAAATTCAAACTTTAGTTGAATTCCAAACTGAACTTGTGCTGAAATTCATTCAAATCAAACCCCATTTAAATTCTACTAAATTCAAATGGCTCACGGGTGAATAATTTGAATCACCATGGGTATTTTGGGACTCACTGTTTACAACAGTGATTAGGAATAAATTTCAGAGGTTAAAATTGGCAGTGGGACCCACATGTCAGCCACTGAAGGAGATCAACCGAGTGGACTTTCAGCACTCGGGTCCCCGAGCTTCTCCCGAGAGCGCCACCAAGGGGAGGCCGCTGTGCCACCACCTGCTTGCCGCCCACGGTCGCTGAACCGACTCCCTGGGTCTTTATCTACCCGCCCGAGCGGTCACCGACGCCTCCCATCGCTGCCTCGCCGCACTTTCACTCAAAACGCCGAAACACCTCGCCGCCCGAGCAAACCTTCGGTTCCTCATCGCCCGGCCGATCCAGTGACCCTCTCGGCGATCTGAGACCAGGACCGGGTGCGCCAAGCCATCTTCGACACCTTCGCATCGGTTCCAGACCCTGCGCAGCCTTCCCCGAGCTCCACCACGGCGATCTTTGCCCTGCCGGTGCAGCTCGAGCCGCCGCTGCAGGAACCGCCTTTCCGGCCACCACAGCCCACCGTTCACGGAGCTGTAAACAGCAAAGAGGTTCGTCTTCAACCCCTCTTTCTTTTCCGCAAGCTCCGGCGGCGTGACAAGCACCGCTCCAGCCGGAATTTTATATTTTCGCGACGGTGTGCAAAAGTGAGGTCGGTACTGATCCGAGAAATTCGTAAACCACACTGCATCACTCATCCTCTCATGGAGAGGATCACTTCTAATAGCCCGTGCGGGTCCATAGGATCAAGGACCACGAAGAACAGTGGAGGGAAACCCCTGTTCTTTGAGTTTTAGTAGAAATCCCGATTTCCGGCCTAGGTCGCACGGTGACAGCCCAACACAGCCCTTCCCGAGCTCCGTAGAACTCATGTCGACCTTTCCTATGGTCCACTGATGCTCGACGACCCTTAGCTTGATCGGGGGAGGTGCTAGGGAGGGTGGACAACGCGACCGAAGTTCTTCCGAGGTTGCGGCTCGTCGCCGACCAGGTGGCAGCCGTTGTCATGATGAGCTGACCCCAGAATCCTGTTCCCCGAGTGGAAATAGGCAGAGGCGGTCAGAATCATGAAGTTTGGAGCTTTACAGAAGCCGGCGGCGAGCTCTCCGGCGAGGCTCCTCGGCGGCAGAACGCGGGCAGCGGGAGGTTGATGATGGGGTGGACCCCAGCTGTCAGCGGGAGATACTTTAAATCGGGATCGGGTGTGGCCGGGGATCGGCTGTGCTGGCGCGCAAATACCCTGTGAGCTCCGGTGTGCCGGACACCTCCGCGCTCGACACGTGTGGTATCTCCGGTGTGCCGGACACCTCCGCGCTCGACACGTGTCCCCGCGGGCCCCGAGAGTTTAAACTTTTCCCCGATTTTCAGAATTCTTCCAAACTTCAAAATCCCATAACTTTGGCTAGAGAGCTCCAAATCGAGTGAACCAAATTTTACTGGATTCAGCTTTCTGAGCACTTTCCAGCAAATCGAGTTTCACTTCATGAAAACCCTTGTTTCTCCAGAATTAATTCCTCAAAGTTTAAACTGTTAGGAATTTTAATTGGAGAATCCTGGGGAGGAAAATCCTGAAATTTTGCTGGGATGTTCACCAAAATATCCCTGAACTACCATAAAAATTTCAGACCCATTGGAGCTCATTTAATCCACCTAATGGTGTGATTAGTGAAACTGTTCCAGAGAAAGTAGAAAATGTTCAGAAACATTTTCAGGATTTTCTCTGAATTTTTTTAGCTCATATCTTTAGCTAGAAACATTCAAATTAAGTGAGACCCACTCCATTAGAACCCTCTGAAAATCTAGTTTTCAGAAAATCATAGTTTGTTTCATGAAAATCCTTAGAACACCCTAAAAGCCTTCAATTAATGTCAAGTACATAATTAATTGTGGAGGGCTCAAATTAGCTTTGCTGCAACTAAAACTTGACCAAATCTCTATTTAGGTTGTAACCAAGCCACAGTAAAAGTTTCACAGTCATAGAGTCTGTCTAGTGGGACTTATAAGCTTCACAAGTTTAAAACTTAATACAAACACATTTAAATTGATACATATTTTGCTTCTAACATGTAGTCGCTAAGGTCGAGGAGGAACCCGAAGTCCTAGACTTCGTTACTCCGGAGGAACAGCTAGCCTACGACCAAAAGCAGCAAGACAAGCTCCGGTTTGCATTAACCGTTTACAAATTTTTATTGTTTTGAGCACTTACTTGAGTATTATGATTCTTTGCATTAGAGTCTTGTTTGGAAACCCAATTGCATAGCCAAGAACACCATGGGTTGGATTTAGGATTGCAAACCCCGTTAGCTACTGCATTGCTATGATAGAGTAGGATTCGGTACAAGTCGAGTAGTTGGAACTACTCGCGAGCATAGGCTAGAGGCACTCGACTCGGGTAGTGATAGCACATGAAACACATGGCAAGAAAATGAGACCAAGCGGAGGGTAAGGGAAGCAGGACTTTGGGGCCTGTGTGATGTAGCTCCGCTTGTGTCGATTGAGGACCGAGCCGTGTGCGGGCCTGTTGAACAAACTAGAACAGTACCGAAGACCTACCGGCTATATGGGAACCGGGAAACTGATGTAACTCGGGTAGCTGGGTATTGAGGCATTGCCCGTCGTTCAGAGGGTAGGTTGAGAGCTTGAGGTGTAAATCGGCTGGCGGCACTGAGATGCGCGTGTAGAGACCTCTTGCTCGGGACGATGGGACCGGTTCAATATTTGGCTGACGGGCGAAAGGTGGTTGCGTACGGCGTCCGTGATGGTTGTTGTAGGCAACATCGAGTACGGGCGTACGTGACGGGTTATTCGGGTAACCCTGCAGGTGTAAATCGATTATAATCGCCATACCTCGCGGTCAGTGAGTACCACTTGTTCACTGTACCGTGACGTAGAAAGAACAGGCTAGTTACATGTTAAAATGCTGCTGATTGAAAAATGGACTTTGCTTGTTAATGGTTTGTTGTAGTTTAGAGCTAACTAAAGTTCCTTTCAACTTTGGGCAAAGTACATGAGAGAAATACGTTTCTTGTTTGATTGTGGCTCTCTCATGTGCCTTAGCGTAAGGTTCTCCACAACCTGCTGCTAAAACTTGAAAGTAAGGTTCTACTAATTAGGCGAGTCCTTGCAAATGATTTTTCCCTCATGTAACCCGTCACCCCTCATTTAGAAGTTCCATGTTTAGGTGAGACGGGTCAGACTTGCTGAGCCTTCGTGCTCATGCTTGTGTTTGAAGCTTTTGCAGGGTTCTATGAGGAAGGGACTCCCGAGGAAGAGACGGAATCCCAGGAGGGGAACCCCGTCGAGTGGGAGTCGTGCACGCCGCAGAGTTAGTGTGTGTGTGCTAGCAAGGGCACGTTCAAGGGCTGAACGTGCACTTGATGCGTAGTCTACGCTCGTGAGTATAGACTGAACTTATTTTGATGTAAACATGTTCATAAACTTGTTTATGTAATAAAAATTTCGCTTCTGCTTTGTACCTTTGACGTGTGTTATCCGGTGCTGTGCAACGCAGCACCCCTCAGCGTGATCCTGTCTCGACAGGACCTTGGGGTCGTGTCACTGGCCATTGTAAATAAACTTATTTACGACTGTTGTAGGGTTATCCGTCGTAAATTAATTTGACCGTCGTAGATTTGGTGGATTTGTGTAGTGATGTGTACTATGTAAAATTACATCAGCTTTTTTTATATATTAGACTAAAAACAAATATAAAATTTTTATGGTTGTAATTTGGTCCGACCTTCCACAAAACTAGTTTATTTTTTCCGATCCGTTACCAGACCTAATACCCAAATTTTGTTTTACACCAAGTAAATTGACTTCTTTTGAGAACGAAAGTGAAATAACTATATCTACTCAAGCAACTACTCCTAGCTATTTCAAAAAAATAAAAAAATAAAACTACTCCTAGCCTCCTAGACCATAGCAGGCAGATCTGGAACTGGAAAAGTATTGTGTACGAGTGTCCATCTTGTCGCTCTAATTACTGTACCTCCCTTGCTATGTGAATCAGTACTGACGGTTTATATAAAGTCCCGCTTGACTTACCTTAGGGAAGGAGTTTTATTTCATCATTTTAAACACGGAGCAGCAGGAGCGTAGTGGTAGTTAACGCTCCCAAACTTCATTTTATGTTCAGTTGTGGTAGTTCCTTGTTTGCTTTGTGTATTAAAGCTTAACTCGCTTGCTTGGGCTGTTGTGCAACCCAAGCATATACGAGGGTTGGCTCTCGTAGATCTGAACTCTTTTCTTCTTACGGACCTCCCGCTGTTTCTCGTCAAAAGGAAAAAAATGAGTAATTCAAATAAATAGAGAACAAGGTTTTTTTAAAGCGCCGGCTTAAGACGGATGTATTATAGTAGAAAAGAGCAGTACATGAAGTTAGTTACATATTAGGAGGGAGAGGTGTACACTGTATGAACTACAAATAGAGGAGAGAGGTACATGGGTTCATTAGTTACAGAGAACAAGGTTTTAGAAGAGTATTAAACAGTACTTCCTTCGTTCCTTTTTTATTTGACGACTGGTTAGTTAAAAAATATGTCAAATATGCAACAAGAACACTTATCTACTCAAGCTTTCTGTAACAAAATATGCTGGATGACAGGACATGAAGGTGAAACTCAACCTTGATACACTAAATAGTTGTAGTCATTAGAGGCATCTTTGAATTCAACACCGATGAGTCGTCCTTTCAGATTTTTTTGGAAAATAACATGTTGCTTTGTAGGAGTTTTATAGGAACTATGTAGAAATTTCATATGAATTAGTTCAATTTCATGGGAAAACACACAGGGTTCAAATAAACTTCATTCCAAAGAGGCCTATACGTGCTGTTGCCACCCGTCTACAATTACTTATACCAGAAATAAATAGAAGACCTGATATGGCTACGTACACACAGTACATCAACAAATTGGAACAACTGAGGATCAATAATTTATATGATGAGTACAAGGACGGCAATATCTCAGGGATACGCATATGTAATCTACAATTACTTGTATAAGAAATAAAGACTTTGATGCCTAAGTACATACATCAACAAAAATGGAAATAATGCTGCGGACAATCATTATATGACCACCTTTAAGCGAAAGCAAAGAATACACCAAATAAGTAGTAGGTTGCACCACAAATGGGGCCCCGTCTATGTAAAGCCCTGTTTGGGAGGGCCTTCCCCGCCTAAGATGGCTCTGGCTTGTAATGTGCATCTTAAAAAAATGTAGCAAAAACGGCTTGAAATGAGTTGAAAGCCGACGAAGCAAGAAAAACTGGTTTCACCGGCTTATTCCTTGAGCTACCTTTCTCGTTGTAACTGATGTTAGTACAGCAACACGTGCTATTGATTCCTTAGAGCAAAAGGAGAAAGATGAGAAAACATACCAAGTATTGCAAGGAAACAGAGTGCCAAGAGGACTTGTGTGATCCTTGTATATACAAAGAGCTAGCTATCAGGACATCTATCATGCGCTGCCTGCATGTCGGTTTTTCATTTTGTCATCTTTACGCATCCAAGACCTGAAAAACCATGGGCATCCATTAAAGAGGCTGCTGAAGGACAGGTGTAGGTGGTATGGCATTCTCACAGAAGTCCAACGTGCCACCTGGTTCTGCATCTGGGCTACGAGCTGCAGCATGGATTGCTGAAGCCAAGATATACTACTGCTGCTTCTCAAATTTATCCTCGTTTTGCCACATGCTAGAACTCGGAAAGTGTAGGAAATGGAAACTTTAGTTTGACGAAAGTGCTTGTACCAGTGCAAGATTTGGAATTCTGCTACAGTTTTTGCCCTCTGAATGATGAGGCTACAAATCAGTGCGATCGGCCAAACGAACATGGTCTTAAATTAGCAGCATCATTTCCATCAGATTTAGCGGTGAACCACGCCGATGAGCGCTCGCTAGCCTGTGCAAATTAAGAGCCCGCTGGCCCACGAACGTGCGTCGATAATTCCTTTGCTAGATCCCACTCCCGCTTTAAATCCTCCACGTTCCCTCCCTCTCTTCCAAAGCCAGCATAGCAAGCTCACAGACTCTACAGTCCAGTAGTCCACACTGCCACCACTGCCGTAGTGCTCAATCGAACACGATCGATCGGACAGCATGAGCTCGTCGGCGGCTCAGCTGAAGCAGCTCAAGCCGCTGTACCAGCAAGTGGTGAACAACTTCGTGGCCGTGGTGGCGGCGCCGCTGGCCGTGGCGGTCCTCGTCAATGCGGCGCGCGTCGGGCCGGAGGAGCTGCTAGCCCGGCTGCAGTCCCTCCGCGCGGTGCACGTCTTCCTCGCGGCGTTCGTCCCGGCGGCCGCAGCGACGCTCTACTTCATGCTGCGGCCGCGGTCGGTGTACATGGTGGACTACGCGTGCTTCCGCACGCGGCCCAACTGCCGCGTCCCGTTCGCCACGTTCCTGGAGCACGCGAAGCTGGTGACCTTCGTGGAGGGCGCGTCCATCGACGAGCGCAGCGTCCGGTTCATGACGCGGCTGCTGGAGCGGTCGGGGCTCGGGGAGGAGACGTGCCTGCCCCCGGCCCACCACTACATCCCGCCGTACCGCAACATGGAGGCGTCGCGCGCGGAGGTGGAGATGGTCATCTTCTCGGCCATCGACGACCTGCTCGCCAAGACGAGCATCAGCCCGGACGCCATTGACATCCTCATCGTGAACTGCAGCCTGTTTGCGCCCATCCCGTCCTTCACGGACATGATCATCCACAGGTACAAGATGCGCAGGGACATCCGCAACGTGCACCTGTCGGGGATGGGGTGTAGCGCAGGGCTCATCTCCGTGGGGCTGGCCCGCAACTACCTGCAGGTGGCGCCCCGCGGCGCGCGCGCGCTGGTGGTGTCGACGGAGACCATCACGCCCAACTACTACGTGGGGAAAGAGCGCGCCATGCTGCTGCCCAACTGCCTGTTCCGGATGGGCGGCGCCGCCGTGCTGCTGTCCACGTCGCCGGTCAAGGCCCGGTTCCGCCTCGCCCGCGTGGTGCGCACGCTGACGGGCGCGCAGGACAGCGCGTACCGGTGCGTGTTCCAGGAGGAGGACGGCGAGGGGCACCGTGGGATCAACCTGTCCAAGGACCTGATGACCATCGCGGGGGACGCGCTCAAGGCGAACATCACCGCCATCGGTCCCCTGGTGCTCCCGGCGTCGGAGCAGCTGCTGTTCGCGCTGTCCTTCATCGCGCGGCGCGTGCTGAACCGCCGCGTGAAGCCGTACCTCCCCGACTTCCGCACGGCGTTCGAGCACTTCTGCATCCACGCGGGCGGGCGGGCGGTTATCGACGAGCTGCAGCGCAGCCTGGGGCTGTCGGACGAGGACGTGGAGGCGTCGCGGATGGCGCTGCACCGGTTCGGCAACACGTCCAGCAGCTCGGTGTGGTACGAGCTGGCGTACATCGAGGCCAAAGGGCGCATGCGCAAGGGGGACCGGGTGTGGATGATTGGCTTCGGGTCCGGGTTCAAGTGCAACAGCGCGGCGTGGGAGTGCATCGCGCCGCCGCGCTCCGCCGAGGGGCCGTGGGCAGAGAGCATCTGCCGCTACCCCGTCGACATCCCCGAGGTGCTCAAGCACTAGCCCACCGGCGCCGGCGGGCTCGCGCGTACGGCCGGGGTACACGTGGCCGATCGATCTGTGCCTACCACTACTAGGTAAAGCTATCCCATTGTTCCCCCGTCCCGCGCATGCCGCATGTCGCCGCGACGGGGAGGGAGGCTGAAGTGACATCGTGAGGGCCGGCGACTCTGCAGCTGCTTGCTGCGGGCGGTTGAATGCGGAGCCTGACCGACGCGTGCATGTGCGCGCGGGTTAAACTCCCGGCCATTCTATTTACACACACGTATGCTAGCACCTTACCTGTGATCCTCTCGATCGATCGACCGTATGTACTACCTGTGTCTCTCCTTTTTTACTACATTTTCTCTCTTTTTTTACTGCCCATTTGTTTCGGCTCCGCCACTAATAATTTACTTCTTCCATGCCTTTTGAAAACAACCAAATGTACTGCAATGCAGCTACAACCACCGCCAGTTGAAATGGTCACTAGTACATTATTATACTCCTACTAAGCATTGTACTAGCTGAATAATTTATGAAGAGAAGTTATTACTGTCCTGCTATTGATTTAGATTTAGTACTGATTATAGATGGATGGGCACCGTGATGTGAGTTGTGACTTGCCAATCCTGGTCGTGAATCTGCTGCGTCACAGTCACTGCATGCATATGCACTTGCCGCTTCCTGCTGCAGAAGCCTTTCAATTCTTGCCGTGTCGCGTGGAGATGGAAATTTATCACCAGCTTCTGCCGCTGGCAGAATGCAGCAGCCGGCCGGCACCACTTTTTTCCTGCCACGCCGAAGGAAAGGCAGCATGGCATGGAGGCATACAGGCACTCGTACTAAATGTGACGAGGCATGGCCGGAGGCGCACAGAAGTTAGGCGACGGGCGACTTGAATGCCAAAGAGGGGAGGCTGCGAATCTAAGTGCCGCTACTGCTATAAGCGAGCACAAGTGTCGCGCCTAGAATGCGATGCCACGCTAAGCATCGCCGGAGCATTGTATGGCATGGCACGCACTTGGATCGACCGGGGCCCCAAGTGGCGCTCGCGTATGCATGTGCTCATAAGTCGGCACTGTTTGGGCGGGTGCGTGCCAGCGGTCTACTACTGTTTCCATCTTAATATGCAGTTCTTGGTTGTCTCGGCTCTCTAGTTAGTCCCTACCCATCACTGCTGTTGTTTTTTCTTCTGGTTGATATCACTGCGGTATTCCAGTCATGCAAGTCTAGGAAAGATTCTCTAGTAAAAAATGTGCGTGTTAAACACAGAACATGGTCATTGTTGTCCATTACTCGGTCCATCCGCAAAAATAGAAAAAGTACTTTTTTGCAGCTGTACCTTTGTAACACATTCGTCAACTGAAGAGATGTGCTCTTTTCATTCTCCTGAAGTATATAGCACGGTTCATAAATAAAATAATATAATAGAAATCTTTAATCAAACCTTATTTTTTATATAGTTAAAATGCACCATATATTTCCGATGGAGGGAATGCCGTGATAGTACCATGATAGAACGAACAGTTCATTCATTTGCCAGAGGTGGCTCGTTTCAATCCGTCCTGGTCTTCCAGTGCCCACTAATCTCAATTTTTAACCGCAAACGAACGCAAAGTGCATATTAGTTCTAGATCGGCCAATACAAGTAGTACTGCCGAATTGAAGGTGGCAGTGGCAATAAACATTTATAGCTACAGTACCAACATGCCATGCCATGCACCGTTCAGTCCGGACCGTGCTACCTACTCGCGTTAATGTACATGTACTGTGCACTTTCAACGTACCAGAGCTCCAGAAGACCAACGTCATGCCAGGAGGACGAGCATCATGAGCAGTGGCAGTGGCGCAGTGCGCCGCAGTTTTAGCCCCAGCACCAGCAGGCAAACAAAGGGTGTAAACTTCAATTTTGACTGACACTGTTTGTACTGCGGGGGTAGAGGCGTGTCAATGGCAGGAGCAGTCACTAACATACCCTGCGTCGCCCAGAGCTAGCCCCGGACCCGTCGTCAGTGTGCGCCCACGCGCTCGCGTACTCCATTGCATCGTACCAGAAATCAAGAGGCCGTAGCTGTGCGTGCACAGCGCAGCGCAGCGGGATGACTATTGCAGCCACAAGAGGCGGAGTGTACGCTACACGCGGTTAATCCCCACCGCCCACCGGAGCGCGGCGGCCGGCCGGCTCTCCGTCCCCGCCCGCCGGCGTGCGCTCACGTCCCGATGCCGCCACTGGCAAACCGCGAGGCGGCACCTAGTGGCGATCGCGGCAACAACAGCAGACCGTACGAACGCGGCAAAGTTAACGCCTCACCGGCGCGGCGCGGCGCTGCACGGACGCCGCCCTCGCGCGCCAACCCGCTCGATCGTCGTCCTTGCGTCCGGGCGAGCGCGCCGCCCGCGGGCGGCCGCTAATGCGCCGCGACGTGCAATGAATACGGCCGTCCTTGACGTGCTCGCTCGGCACGCCGGGAGGTCCGGTTCGCTTTGAGCTCCCAAAGTCTCAAGCCTGCCGAGCGCGCCGATCATTTTGCCCGTCGCCGGGCGGCGACATGTATGGAGCGCCCACCGTGGACGGATCGACTACGTACACATACGCCCTCCGGTGTCCGTCGACGGACGGCTGCCCCTATACGCGCACGTGCATTGCTGTCATAGGATCGTCACGGCTTCATTCTACTGGAATGAGCATCGACCGGCCGGACATATGAAAGTTGCAAATACGTGTGCAGGAAGGCAACAGCGGCGTAATTGTCTGACGTGACGTCTTACCCGTAAGCCCATACTTTTTTTTTCGAAAATCCCCGTAAGCCCATCCTGTCCATACGGTGGCCGATCTAAATAGATTCCGCACTGCGCGTTGCAATAGTGTTTCAGATAGCTTCTATTCAACGTTCATTTCTCTCTCATGCTTACCTGGAACGCTGCCAAGAGAACAAAATCTCGGCTTTTATAGAAACCACAGTAGAATGTTCATACCGCTGCTCAAGGAAAACGATGCTGGCCGGTTGAAAATTCTGAAAGACCCCGTGCAGTGCAGCGGAGCGTACCGCCTAGAAGCCATTTGATGACGGCATCGCTGAGCAGATTAGCTTGTTAAGTGGCACACCTAATCTTAATCTCCCAGCAACTGAGACAACGGGCGTTGTTCCCGCGGGCCTAGTCAACATGCGGATAAATCAGCTCGCACTCCTGAATCCTGCCTTGTCCGGTGACGATGACGACGGTGTAAAGAAGCAGAAGACAATCTCGGCTCCCCCAGCCTCGTCCCGGTGCCCGCCGAGGTCTCCGCCAAGCCGTGGCTGACGTCGCCCGCCCGCCCGCCTCGCCGCCTCCGTCGCGTATCGCGTGCTGCTGCTTGGTCGCCAGTGGCAACACGAGT
Source organism: Neostapfia colusana (assembly GCA_030760725.1). NCBI lineage: Eukaryota > Viridiplantae > Streptophyta > Magnoliopsida > Poales > Poaceae > Neostapfia > Neostapfia colusana. The sequence goes on from JASWHV010000020.1 coordinate 49,983,181, forward strand.
GGGTCCCACATAAATAGAAAAGGAATAGGGACCCTGGTGTGAACGGTGTTGCTGAATTTTCGAGAGGAAGATTTACAGACCGACTCGTGAAATAGACGTACATCCACTCTTTTGGGCTACCGCCGGGGTGCTCTTACAGTTTATACTGTTAGAATTTTTTGAAACAAATGTAATTAGGGATGAAGAATCGAAGATGAACTTAATTATATACTCTCTCTATTTCAAATTATTTAAAATTAATTAATACTAAATAACTAACAAACATTAAATATTTTGAAATGGAGGGAGTATAAAATAATGAAAAAGGTAAAAGTAATTGGGCATTTACGGGGCATGCGTGAGGTGAGACACCGTTGGATTTCGGACCCCAGAAGGCAGCGGGACAGGGGTTCTGGCCCGGCAGACCGGCACGGGTGGACAAGTGACCCGTCGTAGAGACCACTGTAACAAGACAACCCGGATGATTTCGGAATTTTTGCTTCAAGAGAATGTCTGTGTGACAAAACTTCTACGTATCTCTCCCAAACTGTTCTGTCTTCTGTGGTGTCGGCCCTAGGATTCGTATCAAATCGCCGCCCGTCGCCATCAACCACCAGTCATCCTTCACAAACATCTCTCTCCCTCTCTCTCTGCTAACCCGTGAGAGTCATGGTCCCGCGCTGCCATTGACCGCCAGCTTCCAAGTCCGCGGCTCCGGTGCCACTGCCATCGTCGGCCCAATCGCCTCCCCTGGCCCTGCTTCAATGCATAGCTTAGTCCAGCAGAATTTCTGGTCCAGCAATGTCGTCCTACCCAGTAACAGCCCAAACAATTGGGCCGTGCCTTCATCCAATCTGCGGTTCTGCCGCTCGCGCCACGACGCCACCATTGAAGACCGGGGGAGCTCGGAGACGAAGTCAACGGACGAAGGACACAAAGCAACGAACCGGTATTGGATGCGAGTTGATATGTGCGCCGTTAGCTGTAGCCCATACCAGATGGCCTCTGCATGATACGAAGGCTACCATCGATCGTCTATTCGTCAAGAAAGAAGAAAACGTAACGAGGTCACTATGGATGGCATCTTCGAGGCTTTGACGACTGAGTATTACTGTCTATGTATACAGTATTTGATTCTGCACCAGTAGTCCATGTTATCAACTCCGTTACGTCTTAACTTTTTAGTGTCCACCACTGTACCTCAAGCTTCGGGTTAGCGCGCTTTCAACTGGATTAAAAATAAATCCACCTTCTATTCAGATATGAGGATAATGAATAATTTTAATCTGGATGAAAAAGCACCAAGGCCTTTTGCTATACTAATTCTTTCCCTGAAAGAAACTTGTCTCTAGCTAGATCATGAAAACTGGTACCTTAGTTTTTCCCTCTAGGAAACGCGTCGGAAATACATAAGGTTTTGACGCAAAGATGCTGCCCTGTCCGTCAAAAATATCAGTGCAAAGCTTGTAGGCAATGATGCCGTATCGCGAATGCACATTATGACAGTAACGGTAAATCAGTTACTTTTGGGACGTCACTCGGGGCACGGTTCACTGAACACCACTATAGAAGTGTTTGGCGCTGGTCTCGTCCATTATGGAAATTTCCATCTTCCTTTTTTCAGTTGATTATCCAGGCTTCCTTTGTGGATTCTTACTGTGTCTGTGTCTCCTTATGAGCAATGACTTCACACGCACCTCACTCACTCACTTGAAGTTTACCTGATCCATCCAACTCCGGAGCTCTTTTTTTGAAAGCGTCAAGACTCTTTACCGGCGTGCCGTGCTGCTTTTCGTGAAAAATGTAAACCTTTAACTGCTGCTTTTGATCTATATAATCGCACTGTCCTTTCTTACCTAATGGTTTGACCCCACTATACTCGTTTGGACACGTTTAAACTATGATCTGGTCGCAAAAGCTCCACTACGATTCTTTGTGCTAATTGCTCATTGTGATCTTTTTCAGGATTCTTCCAAATTTCCTGAGAATGAGTGTGCCGGGACGTGTTGATACTACCTGAAAATAAATTCCTTTTTAACTAGTGTCAAATAAAAATGAACGAATGGAGTACGAAATAGTGAACTATTTTGCCGAAGGAAATGTCAGGCGATTAAACTATCAACGGAATTCGGGCGCGCGTGTATTTTGACTGCTTAGATCATGCGTTCACACATTCGGCATGTACGTATGCCTCGTGCTGTGCTGACGAAACCATGAGACGGCAAAGAGAGAACTGGTCCGGTTTCGTCATGGGTCAAACTACACAGTATTCTGATGGCAAAGGAAAAAAAACAACGCTGCAGATATGCCGTCCGCTATTTCTCCATCAGAGAGACCGGTGTGCTCGCAAGACACCAAAATTGTTGCATCTGGATTGTCAATGCGTGATGCTTACATGTACGCTACGTGGCATGGAGATGATCTGAAAAATTGATCGGAAGATGGTGATAAGGAGCATAGAGAATTAATGTGCGATGTTTACCAAATCTCTGTACTGGTATTACATGCTCGGTTCAAACTTTGACGTAACAGGAAACTAAACTCTGTATCCGGTTTGAAGCGTGTGGGAAATTCGGAAGCCTACGACTACACGAGGACGAACCCCCACAGCCTAGAATAGAGCACTGTCACCCGTGGCCACAACACGCTCTCGCGCCAGTCACCTGGTCAATCCATCTCTCTTTCAACTTCCCATTCGCTTCCGGCTCTCGCGAGAAAAGATCTCGGCGTGCGGGTCTGCGGGATTGGCGCCGAGGGTCCCATGCATCGGCCGATGTCGGCTTCTCTTTCTGATGTCCAATCATTAACCGTGTCGCCGTCTGTGCTTAATTGCCATGCCTATTTCCTCTCCTCTGCTGCTCTGCAACGTACGACGACTGATCCAGTAATGACGTGAACCTGATGACACTGCCATGTATGCAATACGGAAGTAGGAATCAGAGTGATTCTTCTCTAAGCTCGTGCGTGCCTCCCGACCGGCCACTCATTTGCGACTGTCCGTCCGTCCGTCGTGCTCTTCTGCTGAGTTGAACCGATCCCCGGCTACCGTATCCGGTCGCAAAGTTGCTGGGGGACCTTGGTAAGCGAAGACCTCAAATTAAAGGCCACGAGTTACGGGTTCTGGTTCCAGTTCGTGTGCCATTAGTTTTCTTTCTTGTTGAACGTGATGCAAACTGACGAGCAAAATTGCACCAAGGTTCGTAAAATCTATTTGGCGTGTCCTAAGTCCTATTGTCAGTCGCATTAGCGCTCATGTGTGCAAGAAAGCGCCGGTCTTCCCTGTATTTTTCTACACGGATGCAATGACACCATGTATTGTCACTACACCAGACAAAAGAAACAGAAGAAAATTCTTGGAACGCCATTTATTGATACAGTTAGAACTTGGAAGCGAACAATGAGGTGGCAGATCTTCCATGTCCCTTTGTGCAGACAGGACAGGAGAACGGTCCCTCACTTGGCAGCTCGTGTGAGTTGGAGCTTGGATAGAGTTCACGAGCCACAGACAGGCTAGTTAAGTGGTTTAAAATCCCCGGTTGGTGAAGCATCTACTGCTGGGCCTGTCACTGGGCAGGCATATTGATATCCAATAGTACTCTGTTCGCTTTTGTCAGCAATTTTAGATTTGCCCAACAGCTAGCTCTCATGCACAATGGGATCAATATCCGTACTCCTGATTTCTAAGTAGTATCACATTGATACGTTTGAAATCAATAAAGTGCTTATTATCTAAGAAAGTAGTTTTCAGTATCCAAGGATGTTTAGAAGCCGTTTTATGTTACTCAAAAGTAGGTCACACAAAAAAACCGTTTAGTGTGCATATGGTGTCAAATGTAAGATAGTAGAAGAGCGGATGCCTAATGCTAGGATGTCTAACGGAAGCAACAGATTACTACAGTTTTCAATCTGAAAACTTATATCTGTTAGGCCACATGTGTTCCAGTTGTCATTTGTCAATCAATAGCTTGCCCCGATCCCCATCAGCAGCTTTTATTAGAGAGGGATCAATTCAGAGGCCCATTTAACAAAACCGTACACCTAACCCCGTCCTTCGAATACCACGGAGTATTCCTACACCTATACTCAAGAAATTGACCGGCGACCTCGTCTCAATCACAGAGAGCCAGTGTGTTTGACCCTTCCATGTTCGCCTCGCTCATTTCAATAGAACTGCGTGCCTCACCTTGTTAGGAGCACCAACTACCTAGAACCGTAGTCCATAGGCGAGAACCGGGCATGTGCTCGTTGCCGCGCCGCAAGGATCCAAGGATGGTGTCCAGTACACACTTGGCTGGAATAAGAAATATTGGGGTTAGGTCGCCACCTGATATATTAAGCCTAACATATGTCAATTTATCCATAACCATGATGATGCAGGGCCCCAACCCAAGTAGGCCGAAATTACCTCCACAGATTCCGTTCTCTTCGCCTCTTTCTCATGCCCCTGTGCATGATGAGTATATGTCAACGAGCCAAAAGAAAAGGTCTATAAGAAGTTTAAGTCCTATTTTAGGAAACAAATGAAAGGATGTCTTACAATCTACTGATCCACATGGTGTAACTTGTTAAGTTGTTTTATACGACTAATAGGTGCACTTCCAGAATAGTTGGCAGCTTATGTTTGGTGCGGCCAAATGATTCAATAAATGTACCTTTTGTATATATTTGACTCACTGTTCTCACTTAGATTATACACGTAAAAGTACATGAGAATTTTTTTATTATTTACTGAACATCTGCTGCTCTAGTAATACTTAAACGTGAGTAAAGATTCTTGCAATCTACTAGTTAATGACGTATATTTCAGTGGTTGCAGTCTTAAACAGAGAAAATGCAAGGAGGAAGCAGGTTAGCGTGATAGAACTAAGAGATAATGGCACAAATAATTCCTAGACATTTAAACGTTTAAAGAAAAATGTAAGGATGTCTTTCAATATAACATGAAATCAAATGAAACCTGATCCTCGAGAACAATTCCGTAGCTATATAGGTTTTTGAGACCCAATAGTTCCTTGGAATTTGTGCAAATTTGACCCTGTTGTGCTCATCTTAGATTACACGGGAAGAGTTTGCAAAGACGACATGTTTGATTGCTGAAATGTGCTTCCTAATATACAGAAACGTGACTATAGATCCCGGAAACCTTTATTATGTTTCGGTGGTTGCAGTCTTACCAAAATAATAAGCATGCCTCTAATAATTGATTCACTATACAAGGACGATAAGATCGCACAAGAGAAAATCCACTTGTTTATTTGTCGAAATGTACCTTGTCTGATGGTATAGGAACGTTCCTTTTTCCGCTTGATGAGATTTGAACGCTCAAACATAATGGTAGACTAATCAGGACGGATCAATGCAAGTGTGTGTACGAATCTACACTTCTCATAGACTCTTCCTCAATCATGTTCCAGTCTCGCTAACAAAAATCTAAGGAGGTTCCAGCAAATTAGAATATTAAATCGCCATTGCACTCTGAATTGACAACAAATTTACTAAGGGCATTATATTTCAGTCTTGAAGAGAATCTGAGGTTGCAACAGATTAGCACGATATCACGTATTTTCTTTAGGATATAATTTATATGTATTTCTGATAATTTTTTACCTCAACCTCCTTTTTATTTTCTTTCTTCTTGTGTTTGACGCTAGAATGAGACTACGATAGGAGGATATTCAAAACCCACGTGTACTTTGCCAGAATGTGTCGTTTAAAAACTTCTAAAATGCAAATGGTTGTTTTATGCAAATTCTAATGTACAAGCTTAACAGAAGATTCGAGTAGCATGTAAATATCTAGCCCAAGCCGGGAGGCGGGCACATGGAGCCTGCTTGCTTAGTCAATGCTTCCAGTTGTTTCATTTGATCCATGTGATGTGCTTCGGTAATGCATAAAGCATGACTATACAAAGATTATATCTTGCGGCCTACTAGTTGATTATGTTTCATGGTTTACAGTCTTTGCCGAGAAACAAGTACGGAAGCCTTAGTAGGATAACGTATATGATGAAACTGAGATATTCACGCTATACTTCGCATATAGATTTTCACTTCTCGTTATTTTTTTTTGTTTTTGTAAAAGGAGAGAAAATGTTACTACTATTCTTAATTGATATGTGAACAGCACACCCATATAAGGTTTCGGTCTTGCTTAAAACAAATCTCAGGTGTAGTTAGCAAACTAGCAAACGAACATTCTTTCTTGGAAAGAAAAATTAGCATGATCTTTATTTCATGTATACATACATGCTAGATATATCCTCATATAATCACTATAGGAAACACGCCAATTTACGACGACCAACCCTAAGTTACGACAGTCCTAGGGTTGGTCGTCGTAATTGACATTATTTACAACGACCAACTATGGCCGTAGTAAATAAGCGGTTGTTTACAACAGTTTGACCTAGGCAGTCTTAAATAGCAATTTAATTACGACGGCCGGGGCTTGGCTGTCGTAATTAAGCTTATTTACGACGGTCATACATCGGGCCATCGTAAATATGCCTTATATACCCCGCGGGCCCGGGTCGGCGCGGGAATTCACGCTTGCCCTGACCCGATCTACAGCGCCCGTCGCCGCCGCTGCCTGCCGCCGCCCCGAGCCTCCCTCACCGGCGCAGCCCCGGATTCCCCGCCCCGGCCGCTGCAACCACCGGAGACGCCTCCCCCCTTTTCGGGGTAGTAGCTCCGGAGAGAGCAGAAAGTCTCAGTTGTTGAGATACGTGCCTTCAGAGCTGTTAGTCAGATCTGTTGCCTTTCAGCGGACCAAGGTTGTCGGTACCCTGCAGACCGGGTACCCCCACGTAGAGGGTAAAAAACAGACTGGGCTCCGCCTCCCTGCTGAGGCGGGCCCCGGCGTAGCAACGTGTCCTTGGCCCCAAGATCAGCCCTGGGGCTGCCACGTGCGCTTGAGTTCCAGAGCCGACACGTGCCCTGGGCTCCGGTCTGAGCCTCCCCACTAAGGTGAGGTCCGGAGCTGTCACGTGTCTCTAGGCTCAGAACCCCCTCCCTGCTAAGGATTTTCTTCGGAGCTAACATGTGCCCTCGGCTCCGGTTCGAGTCTCCCCACTGAGGTGAGGTCCAGATCTGCCATGTGTATCCAGGCTCCAACATTCCTCCATGTTGAGGAGAGCTCCAGAGCCGACATATGCCCTAGGCTCCGGTCCAAGCCTCCCCGCTGAGGTGAGGTCCGGAGCTGCCACGTGTATCCAGGCTCTGACACTCCTCCCTGCTTAGGAGAGCTCCAGAGCTGACATGTGCCCTGGGCTCCGGTCCAAGCTTCCCTGCTGAGGTGAGGTCCGGAGCTGCCACGTGTCTCTTGGCTCAGAGCCTCCTCCCTGCTGAGGAGAGCTCCGGAGCTGACACGTGCCATGGGCTCCGGTCCGAGCCTCCCCGCTAAGGTGAGGTCCTGAGCTGCCACGTGTTTCCTGGATCAGAGCCTCCTCCCTGCCGAGGAAAGCTCCAGAGCTCACACGTGCCCTGGGCTCTAGTCCGAGCCTCCCTGCTGAGGTGAGGTCCGGAGCTGCCACGTGTCTCCTGGCTCAGAGCCTCCTCCCTCCTGAGGAAAGCTCCGGAGCTGACACGTGCCTTGGGCTCCGGTCAAAGCCTCACTGCTGAGGTGAGGTCCGGAACTGCCACGTGTCTCCTCGCTCAGAGCCTCCTCCCTGCTGAGGAAAGCTCCGAAGCTGACACGTGCCCTGGGCTCCGGTCCAAGCCTCCCCGCCGAGGTGAGGTCCAGAGCTGCCACGTGTCTCCTGGCTCCAAACCCGTCGATAAGAGCTCTGAAGCCGCCACATGCCCTACGATCCGTTGTGGGCCGTGGGTCGATGAAGTCAAGGTAGAAGTGCGATGTGAGGTTGTGCATTCAAGGATCACGCCTTCCCCAGAAGCATGGCGCACTACGCACGCTTCCGTCCTCTATTCCTTTGCCATTACAGTGACAAGATAGGAAGGCAAAGCGCGACAACAGTACAGTACCGCCCAATGGTGTAAATCCCCAAAAAGTGGTAGCAAGAATTTTCAGCTCATGTACACTTAGAAAAAATGAGGGGAATTAAAACTTTGAATTATAACGGTGTAAGTTCAATGTGAGGATCCAAACTTCCCAAAACTTCCAAACATGGAGATCTAAATGCATGACTTGGATCTTCATATCCCAAATATTCAACCTTCCAAATTTCAGCTCATTTGGAGGAGTTTCAATATTTGTTTGGGATTAAAAGGAGAAGCCCTCTAATCTGAATTTGAATTTCAGTTTCAATTTCCAATTTCCTCAATTTGCAAATTGGGTTTCACAAATGTGTTCTTCACATTTGAATTAGCAGCCATGCCAAAAATCAGAAACTTTGGAGTTGGTTTGCTATGTTTTTGGAATAACACAAAATGGAGAATTTAAATTCCATTTCAAATCCAAACGACCGAACACAATTCAAACTTCACACCATAATTCAAACCATTTAAATTCAGCAAATTCAAACCTTAACTTTGGAGTGAAGTAAGGTATTTAAGTCTGAGTAGCTGGGTGAAAAATATCAGAGAAAAAGTTTGATTAAAAGAGGGGGAGGTGGGACCCAACAGTCAGCCTCACAAATCCACTTTTTCCCTCTCTCTGTTTTCCCCGGGTGATCACAGCGCGCCAGCTCCTGATTAAACCCGCCGGCCGACATTCCACCGAGCTGCTTCACGCGCTGCGTCCGACATCGGTTCCACGCGTGTGGGCGTTCAAAGCGGCAGTCGAGTGCCGGTTCCCTCTTCTCCACGTTACACCGCAACTTCTCCACGCTCTGCTCGCACGTTCACGGACACAAACTCCCCCGGCGGAAGAACCTTTCAGCTCATCGACGCTTGGCGAGCTCGGCGTGCCTCTTGCGTGACTGAGCCACGGGAACGTTGCGCCAGGTCCCTCTCCTGCTCTCCGAAGCCTCAAGTAGATGCCAACACCGGTGGTTGGCTCCTACGAGCCGGAATTTCCTTCGGAGCCCCGGTGTTGATCATCTCTGCGCCGCACCGTCGCCCGACGGATTTATGGCCTCTTCCAATCAAACAAAAGGTCCCTGAGGTGCGTGAGGAACCCTTCTTCTTTCCCTCCAACTAGTTCCTGCCTTCTTAGCTCTCACACCGAGTATTTTGAAGTTTGGTGTCGGCGGTTCTTTAGAAACCCAAGGAGTCTTTGGGGAAATTCGTCGTGCTCCGGGTAGCTCCACACTAGATGAGCTTAGAGTATCTCCAGCACATGCTTGCGCATCTCTCCGAAGTCCTAGCAGCTCAAATGATCAAGTAGAGATAACGAACACCGAGTTTTTGTTGCTGCCGTCGTTTTGCGGGCTCGGGTCATCGGTGAGGTCCCCTCTCCGGTGTTTTTCATGAAGGGTGGGCTATGGGTCGACGTTGTCCATGTGACACTGGTGCTTTTAGAGCAAACCCTAGCCCGAAATACCCACTGTCGAGTGAGAACGAGGTCGCCGAAGTGAGGTTCGACATGGTCGCCGGTGCGAGCACCGTTCCGGCCGTTGTCATCCGCTCCCGACCCCACCATCATGTTGAGCATGGTGTAGAACTCACAGGCGGCGAGTTTGAGGAAGTTCGGACCACGGGAACCCCGTCCCGGCGAGCCTCGCCGGCGTGCGCCGCCGTGGGAGCCGCGGGGAGCGCAAGGAAGAAGGAGGACATGGTCCCACCGGTCAGCCTCTGTACCGTGTGGGGATCCGCATGTGGCACCGGATCCGGTGCGGCTGAGCGGGAAATAACCCTGTGGCCTCGGTGTTCCCATCATATGAGTGGATTCGCCACGGGTGGGGCCCATAGCCAGGATTTAAACATTTCTTCAATTTCCAGATTTAGTGCAAACTTCAAAGGACCATAACTCTTAGTAGGAATGTCCAAAATTTGTGAAACAAATTTTTCTGGATTCCTCTTAGTCAGTAATTTGCAGAAATGCAAAGAAATTGATATGAGAATCTCTAGAAATTTCTCCAAAATTCATCAAATTTAAATTTTGGGAATTAATTCCAGAAGATCCCTGTGATGGAATTGCTTCAAATTTGGCTAGGAGGTTTCTTATGATATTACTGATCTCTAGTAAAAATTTGATCTTCATTGGAGTTCATTTGCTAGGATAAATTGCCTTCCAAAGTTCAGCCTTTATTTAAAAATTCAAATCTAAACAGAAACTTTTCAGAACTCCTGTCCAACTTCCAAAATTCATATCTCTTTGTTGGTAGCTCCAAAAATGGTGAAACAAATTTTGTTAGAACCATGGAGACTTACTGAAAGCATCTAGGCCCCCGTGAGGTATGGTTTCGGTGATTGATGACAACCGTTCGCTATTACTAATGAGTTTGTGGATGCAAGATTTCACGTATATCATATCAAACGTTGATGAACTATCTATTCACACCATCTACTGTTCATTGGATACAAATGGAGACCCCTCAACGATCTATTCTAAGGGGTCATTCGATATGAAGAACTCATACAAACAAATCTATTCTATCAAAATTGGCAACACAAGAAGCTTACACTTTACCGTAATATCATTTCAAACAAGTGTCAAAGAGGTCACTCAAGAAGATTCCAAAAGATCAACTCAAAACAACTCAAAGCAAACAAGTTGCATTCACCGGATCATCCGATGTCTTGCAAAATGACCACATCGGTCGAGTTTGAGTTGGCAGAAGAAGAAGACCTCAGAGCCCAGTACACACCGGATCATCCGATGTGAAGGAAGTGGCACATCGGTTGATTTCAACAGAAGGATAATTTCTGAGTAATTCTAAAGATCAACTCACCGGATCATCCGATGATAAAGTAAGTGAACATCGGTCAATTTCAACCGAAACATTATTTCTGAACCAATTCTGAAGATCAACTCACCGGATCATCCGATGATGAGTTAAAATAACATCGGTCGATTAAAAGATCCAACGGTCATATCCAACGGTCACATCTGACACGTGACATCAGCTAATTTGGAACTCGACCGATGATCATATAAAGGGGGCATCGGAGGATCCAATGATCACTGAAAAAGTCTGCCCACTTTTCCAACGGCTATCTCGTGTGGGCTGGCTATAAATACCCCTCCAACCGGCCATTTCGACAAGTCTTGATCACCAGAGCCTCTCTAGACATTCTCAAGCATTCAAGACCAAGAGCTACCACTTCCACACTTCAAAACCTCTTGTACTCCAACTATAGGTTATATCTAGCGAGAGAGAAGCTTGTGTGCGTCCATTCTTGGTGATTGAAATCTCTAGGCTAGTGAGAGAGAGTGTCTTGGTGACTTCTCTCACCTTGTAAACGTTGGAGGAAGAAGAGATCACTCCGGAGCTTACCAAGGTGTTTGTGGAAGCCCGGAAGATCACCGTTGTACAAGGCTTGAGCTCCACCTTGCCGGTGAAGGCGAACGGAGAAAGAATAGTGAATTCCCTCGTCTTGGTGACTTGGGAGTGGCTATACCCTTTGGTGGGTGCCACAACGTGGACGTAGGAAGATTTTTGTGATCTTACCGAACCACGGGAAAAATCGCCGTGTCTCCGAGTCTCCGCGGGAGTTTGCATTCTTCTCCTCACCCCTTACTATTATGCTTTTACTATTCCGCACTTAACTCTCTTGCTTGCGTAGTTAGTTTGCATAGGGAATTGGGCTTCAACCATTAAAGTTTTAAATTGCTCTAAAATTTTAAAAAGCCCAATTCACCCCCCTCTTGGGCGTTTCGATCCTTACAATTGGTATCAGAGCAAGGTTGCTCATTGGATCATTCTAGCTTCACCGCTAGAGAGCGAAAATGGCCAAGAATGGGGGTTCGGTTCCTACCTTCGAGGGCAAGAATTTTGCTTATTGGAAAGCACGCATGCGCGCTTACCTTGAGGCAATTGCTCCCGAAGTGTGGGAAGCGACCCATGCGGGGTTTGGAAATCTTGACTATGTTGGTGACCAACTAAAATGGAATGCTAAGGCTAGAAATGCCATATATGAATGCATTAGTCAAGATGTCTTTGCTAGGATTGCTAGTAAAGAAAAAGTGTGTGAAATTTGGGCATGTCTAATTGAAATACATGAGGGCTCATCTCGGGTTAAAGAACTCAAATATCACATGCTTAAATCAAAATATGATGAATTTAAGATGTTTCCTTATGAGAACGTTAACCAAATGTTTTCTCGTCTAAATGTGCTCATTGAGGAAATTAACGCACTTGACATTGCTTCTCTTGGCATGGGACTTATCAATCGCAAGATCCTCATGCTTCTACCCAAGCCCAAGTACAACATTATCAATTCAATGCTCCAAAAGGAGTCACTAGACAACATGGAAGTTTCGGAGCTCATTGGAGAAATCCATGCTCATGAGATGAGCGTACTTGGAATGATGGAGGAGTCATCATCAAAAACCATTGCTCTCAAGGCTTCAACCAAGAAGACAACCTCCAAGAAGAAGAAAGTGGTTGAGCCTAGCTCAAGTGAAGAAGAGCAAGAAACAAACGAAGATGATGATGATGAACTTGCTTTGATGATGAGGAAATTCTCACGCCTCAACTCCAAGATTGCAAAGAAGGGATACTCTTTTGATCCTAAAAAGAAAGCCTTGTTGCCAAGAAAAGATGAAAACAAGACGTGCTACAATTGTGGTGATCTAGGCCACATATCATATGATTGTCCTAGACCGTACAAAAGGAAGGAAAATGGGAAGCATTACAAGCTAGAAGAAAGTGATGATGAAGAGGAGGTTAAGCCCAAGCGTTCTTTTGGAAAGAAGAAATTTGACAAAGGCAAGAAAACCAAGCTCTTTCCAAAGAAGAGAAGAGGGCCTCAAAAGGTCTTCATGTGTGAAGCCAATGAGTGGATCACGGATGAAGAGTCAAGCAACGAAGATAGTGAAGATGAAGAAAACTTGGCGGGCCTCGCCGTCGTCAACAAGGATGACTCACCTCTTCGTCCACCTCCCATGTGCCTAATGGCGAAAGGTAACTCAAAGGTATGTGAAGATTCTAGCGATGATGATGATGAGCTTTCACCCGATGAATTAGCATCTATGATTAATGAATATCATGCCATTATAAAAAGGGAAAAGGCTAAGGTTAAGGCTCTTGAGCTAGCTTGAGCTAAGCTTGAAAGTGCCAACCTCGATTTGCATGATAAGTATGTAACCATACTTAAAGAGCATGACACGCTCAAATCAAATGTTAAGCAAATCGAGGAGGAGAATGCTCAAATCAAGCTTAAGTATCATGAGCTTGACTTAGCTAACTTAGCACTCTTGGCAAAGCACAATGAGTTGGTTCAAGAACATGAAGTGCTTAACCTTGCTTATGAAGCGATTGAACTTAAAGTGAAAAACACAAAGAAAGAAACCCTTGATGGCAAAATATCACCTAATTCACATGCCACTAATATTTTGGATGAGTCTTTGCCTTTGAAAGCAAGCCCTAGGGAGAAGGAGCTAATGGACGAAATTGAAAGTCTTCACACTAGTGTGGCAAGACTTTCTAAGGGGGAGGACAAGCACAAGGAAATCCTCTACCAACAAGCTAAAGGCTTCCACAAGAGGGGACTTGGATCCTTCCCGGTGCCCAACAAAGGAAAGGTGCCCTCACCGGAGCTTAGGACAAGCTTCATCAAGGAAGTTGGTTCCTATTGCCAACATTGTGAGGTCACCGGACATCACACGAGGGAGTGTCCTCTTCTCAACCGTCCTTCTCCCAAATTGCCTCCCAACTATAAATCTACGTTCAATGATTATCACTATCTATTGAGCAAAGTAGGTGGAAAAGTGAAGGCAAGGTTCATCGGCAAAGACATCAAGGGCATGAAGGGGAAGCTCCCCAAGCAACTTTGGGTTCCGAAAACACTTGTATCACACATACAAGGACCTAAGTTGGCTTGGGTTTCTAAACTCAAAAACTAACTTCATGTGTGTAGGTGAACTACAAAGCCGGAGGAAAGCATTGGGTACTCGATAGTGGGTGCACTCAACATATGACCGGTAATGATGGTATGTTCACCTCCATAGAAAACCCCGGCAATCATGAACAAGTCACCTTTGGTGATAAATCAAAGGGGAAGGTGATTGGTTTGGGTAAAATTGCTATTTCTCACGATTTGTCTATCTCTAATGTGCTGTACGTTAAGTCTCTTAGTTTTAATTTACTTTCTATTGCACAATTATGTGATCTTGGACTAACATGCACATTTGACAAGAATGGTGTTGTGGTGACTAGTGATTCAAGCAAAGAACTAATATTCAAAGGCTTTCGGCATGGACATCTCTACTTGGTGGACTTCTCCAACAAGTATGCTAGCTTGACCACTTGTCTTTTCACCAAGACAAGTTTGGGATGGCTATGGCATCGGCGCATCGCTCACATTGGGATGAGCAAGCTCAAGAAGTCATTCAAGCTTGGGATGGTGACCGGCGTGAAGGATGTCACATTCGAAAAGAACAAGCTTTGTAGCGCATGTCAAGCCGGGAAGCAAGTTGCCTCACACCATCCGATGAAGACAATGGTGTCAACCTCCAAGCCACTTGAACTACTTCACATGGACCTCTTCGGACCGTCCACATACCAAAGCCTTGGCGGTAATCTCTATTGTCTTGTTATTGTTGATGACTACTCTCGCTATGCTTGGACATTGTTTCTAGGTGACAAGGGTGAAACTCCGGAAATCTTCAAGACCTTCGCTAAACGAGCTTAAAGGGAATTTCAACTTCCCATCATCAAGGTCCGGAGTGAGAACGGCACCGAGTTCAAGAACTACAACATTGGGGAGTGGTGTGATCGTGAAGGCGTGAAGCACGAGTTTTCGGCCACATACACCCCTCAACAAAATGGTGTCGTTGAAAGGAAGAACAAGACTCTCATCACCCTTGCAAGAGCAATGCTTGATGACTATGACACGTCGGAAAAGTTTTGGGCCGAAGCAATCAACACGGCGTGCCATGCCGCAAATAGGGTCTATCTTCATCGACTACTTCAAAGGACCCCATATGAGCTCCTCGTTGGGAGAAAGCCCAACATCTCCTACTTCCGAGTCTTCGGGTGCAAGTGCTACATCTACCGCAAGAAAAGGCTCGGTAAGTTTGAAAGAAGGTGTGATGTTGGTATCTTTCTTGGTTATGCGTCAAACTCAAAAGCATATCGAGTATTCAACCAAACCTCCGGGTTAGTTGAAGAAAGTTGTGATGTTGAGTTTGATGAGACTAATGGCTCCCAAGAGGAGAGTTTTGGTCATGATGATATAGATGATGAGCCTCTACGAGAAGCTATGAAGAACATGACCATAGGAGACATCAAGCCCGAAGTTGAGGAGAGCCATGATCAAGGGGGAGCCTCAAGTTCCAACATCAACACCTCCATGGCGCCTAAAATTGATGAAGAAGAAGAGGAAGATGATCCATTGCCAATGCAAGATTCACATGCCACACAACACCAAGAAGAAGAAGAAGTTCAAGGTCAAGTCCAACCACAAGACGAGCAAGATGCCTCACCACCACCAAGTGCCTCACAACCTCTTATGAGGCATGGGCGCATCTCCAAGGCACATCCGATGGATCAAATCATCGGAAGTCCGTCACGGGGAGTAAGTACTCGTTCTCGCCATGTTGCTTCATTTTGTGAGCACTACTCTTTTGTTTCGTGTGTAGAACCCACAAATATTGAGGAAGCACTCCAAGATCCCAATTGGGTGATGGCTATGCAAGAAGAACTCAATAACTTCACCCGCAATGAAGTTTGGGTATTGGAGGAGCGACCTAAGAACAAGAACGTCATCGGAACAAAGTGGGTGTACCGCAACAAACAAGACGAGAATGGCGTGGTGGTCCGCAACAAGGCAAGGCTTGTGGCCAAGGGTTTTTCACAAGTAGAAGGACTAGATTTTGGAGAGACCTTTGCCCCGGTCGCACGGTTAGAAGCTATTCGCATACTCCTTGCTTTTGCTTCACATCACAATATTATGCTTTATCAAATGGATGTGAAAAGTGCCTTCCTCAATGGTTATATTAACGAGCTTGTTTTTGTTGAGCAACCTCCCGGATTTGAAGATCCGAGGAATCCTAACCATGTGTATAGGTTACACAAGGCGCTCTACGGGCTCAAGCAAGCACCTAGGGCATGGTATGAACGCCTAAGGGATTTGCTAGTCATGCAAGGTTTCAAGATCGGGAGGGTGGACACCACACTTTTCACCAAGGACATCAACGGGGATTTATTTCTTTGTCAAATTTACGTTGATGACATTATTTTTGGCTCAACTAACAAATCTCTTAGCCTTGAGTTTGGCACCATGATGTCTAGGGAGTTCGAGATGTCAATGATTGGAGAACTCAATTTCTTCCTAGGATTTCAAATCAAGCAACTTCAAGAGGGGACTTTCATCTACCAAGAAAAGTACACCAAAGACCTCTTGAAGAAGTTTGAAATGGGAGATTGCAGCTCAAGAAGTACTCCAATGGCAACAAATTGTCATCTCGACGCGGACATGGACGGTAAACCTATTGATCAATCTCATTACCGTTCCATGATTGGTTCATTATTATATCTTACCGCATCTAGGCCCGATATCATGTTTAGTGTGTGCTTGTGTGCTCGCTTTCAAGCGGCACCTAAAGAATCGCATCGTAAGGCGGTCTTTAGGATACTTAGGTATCTCAAGCATACCCCAAGTGTAGGTTTGTGGTACCCCAAGAACGCTAGTTTTTATCTCTTGGGTTACTCGGATTCGGACTTTGTCGGATGCCGTGTGGATCGCAAGAGTACCTCCGGTGGGTGCCACTTACTTGGGCGTTCTCTAGTATCTTGGTCGAGCAAAAAGCAAAACTCCGTGGCTTTGTCCACCGCGGAGGCAGAATATATAGCGGCCGGTGCATGTTGTGCCCAAATTCTATATATGAAGCAAACCCTTTTGGACTTTGGAATTAAGTTTGATTGCGTGCCTCTCCTTTGTGACAATGAAAGTGCGGTTAAGATAGCTAGAAACCCCGTTCAACACTCCCGCACTAAGCACATTGATATTCGCCATCACTTCTTGCGGGACCATGAGGCTAAAGGAGACATCTCTTTGCAAGGTGTTAGGTCCGAAGAACAATTGGCGGATATCTTCACTAAACCACTTGATGAGAAAACTTTTTCTAGACTTAGAAGTGAATTGAATGTGCTAGATGCATCTAACGTCATGTAAGTTGCCATGTTCATGTAAGGTTGTATATCAAATAGGTCTTGTCGAACTCCCAAAGGATAGGGGAAAGCTAGAAATAGCTTTTCCTGAGGAAGCCTTTGGCAGGTTTAAACTTGGCAAGATAGATTTACATTACGCCTTGCATGATTCCTGCCATATAGACTTGCACTCATTCAATGTCTTGCATTATTTTGTTTGGCATTGCATACGGTAGATTGTCACAAAGGGGAACCCACATCATGAGAAGGAGACCTGTTCAAAATGCAATATCTCAACTCATATGATGTGGATAGAGCAAAATTCTAAAGGTACATGCTTTAAAGAGATAGAAGTTTTCTATACTCTAGCTCACAAAGCATGGGCCTTACATTTTCATGGTTTCACTCCTAACCTTGTGTGTTCTCTTTGCTTAAGGGCTTAGCCAATATGTGGCACTATATTTAAAGCCTTATATTAGAGGTTAGGAGTTGCCCAAAAAGTCCGAGGACCCATCCTTATCTTTGTGTGTTTAAGTCCAAGGACACATATGGGCAGTCTTAGGTTTTCTGTAGTCATCGGATTATCCGATGCCAGGGCCAGCAGATCATCGGATCAATTGGTGCTTCAGTTCAAGTCAGATGTCACAAATCAACCGATGAGTTCATTTTAGAAGACATCGGAGCATCCGGTGTTCAGTTTTCCTGGTGCCTGCAGAAATCGACCGATGTTCGCCACCTCAACGTCGGTCCATCCGGTGTTCGAAGAGAGTTTTTGGAACAACTCTCTGTTGAACTCGACCGATGCATCCTCCGATGATCATCGGTCCATCCGGTGTTTTATGCGCGGCTAGAGTTTGCCCGTGCAGTTTAAAAGGCATTTCGGCCGCCCTTCGTTTTTTTTTCTTTTCCTTTCCCCGAGCTCCGCCGCCGCCCGACGCTCTCGCCGCCGTCCTCAAGCCCCCCAAGCGCCGCCGCCGCCGCCCTCCCCCAGGCGCCGCCGCCGCCGCCTCTCCTGCGCCGCCGCCTTCCAGCAGCCGCCGCCACCACCTCTCCCGCGCCGCGCCGCCTCCCAGCCGCCGCGCCGCCTCCCAGCCGCCGCCACTGCCTTCCAGCAGCCGCCACCGCCGCCTCTTCCGCGCACGCCGGCTCCAGGCGCCACCGTCAGCCCGTGCCAGCGCAGCCGCCGTTCCACCGCGCCGCCGCAGATTGCCTCCCTCGCCGTCTCCCCTCCACCACTCGCCGCCGGCCCGCATCACCCTCGCCGCTAGGGTTTCGCCGTACTTCGCCGTTCGGCGCTAAGATGGGTCGCGATTGCAAAGGAAAAGGGAAGGCTATTGAGGAGCCCGCCGCGAAGAAGCGCAAGATGTCCAAGGACGCGCGTCGTGCGGAGTTGGCCGCTCGCGCCGCCGAGGAGCGTGAGCGCGGCCATCGCGGTTCCTTACGGATCCGCGAGTCCCGGCAGAGGCAGGAGCAGCCTCCGATCCAGCCGGTGCCTCCCGAGGGCTCCGATGAGGAGGAGACCGGGGTGCCGCCTCTCATCCGCCGGCGCACCCCGAGGACTCGTGGAGGTGGACAGACTCCTACGGCGAGTCGGCGCCCCTCTGCAGCTGACCGCGCCGAGGACAGAGAGGCCGAAAGGGCCATCCACATGATGGACACAGCAGTCTGAGTTGCCGAAGAGGTCAGACTCACTGACTACAGGAAGATGAAGGCAAGGCAACTAAAGAAGCTTAGATGGTCAGCGTTGATCGAGGAGTGGTTCCCACGGCCTAGGGACGCTCGAGTGGACTCCCGCTTCTGGACCCTGACACAGGCGTCCCTGTACGAGACTTACAGGCGTCGGGGTCACAAGCTATTCCAGCATAACAGCATTGACTGGGATCAGCTTGCAGTGGTAGCAGGACACGGGATCAGGCCACTTTTTGAGAGATACAGAGGCCTTGTGGACCTACTCTCGCACCAGAGGAGTGCCTACGTCGAGGAGTGGGTTAGGGTGTTCTACGCGACACTCTATGTTTCTGAGGGTCGTCGCTCGATTCACTTCATGTTCATGGGGCGAATCCACGACGTATCTCGAGACCTGATGGGCAGACTGCTTGGTGTGGAGCTCTCTACTACGTGCCTGCACCAGATAGTCTACGGAGACGCAGACCCGCCGAGGAGACCACTGACTGGAGGAGTGGCACCACCTTTTGAGGAGATCAGAGGTCTGTTCACTCAGCCGTTCACTCCAGACCAGCCGAGGGTGCCAGCGCTTCTCACCCCAGCAGCTCGGACAGTTCACCACGTCCTCAGGCGTACCCTTCTACCGAGGTCCGGCTACTTGGAGGGTTTCACGAGGCTTCAGCAGACCATCCTGTTCTATGTGATGAACGGGATGGAGTTCGACATAGTAGACATTCTGATCTGCGAGATGGAGGACGTGATCACCGACGGAGTTGGGATGCTACGACAGCTGGTCTTTGGTCACTGGATCTGTCACCTTCTTCACCAGCTGGTTCCAGAGGACACTCCAGGAGTCTCTCAGCTGACGGAGATGCACGTGACCCGGTTCAGCCACTACCGAGTCCCCACTCCGGGAGACCGCCGCCTTGGCCGTCCTGTCGAGCATGAGGTTCGAGCCAGACTGTCTGAGGAGGACTGGGCAGAGCTGACTCAGGAGGACGCAGAGCTGGCACAGGCAGAGGCTCAGGGAGGAGACCTACAGCACGTATGGTCGGACAGCGACACCAGCGACAGTGTCGAGGAGTACTTTCCTCCAACTCCTCCCTCACCGAGGCAGCACGACGCAGAGGCAGGAGGCTCAGCAGCTCCACCACCTACACCTCCTCCAGTGTTAGAGGCTCAGGTGACTCAGCCGTCAGAACTCACTGCCATACTTCAGCGGATAGCTCAGCAGCAGGAGCAGCAGGCTGCTCGACAGGAGCAGCTTCAGAGGCAGCAGCAGGAGATGCAGCTGGAGATCGCCCGTCAGAGGCGAGAGGACACCGACAGGTTCACCAACCTTGTCGACCAGATGACGCGACGCACTCTGGACCAGCAGCAGCAGACTCAGCAGATGTTGATGGGCATCCTGGGGTTGGTCACCAACCTCTACCAGCAGACTGGAGTCGCTCTTCCACCTCAGCACCTGGGACTCAGTCAGGCTCCAGGTGCACCCCCACTGGCACCAGGTCCAGTACTGCCGCCGACGTCGCTCCAGTCCTCACCTCTTCCGGCAGTACTCTCTCCACCGGCGCCAGCGGATCCACCAGCAGCTCCAGCTCCAGCTCCAGCCCCCACAGCAGCTCCAGCTCCAGCTCCAGCTCCCCCCGCTCCAGCTCCAGCGCCAGCGACCTCCACCTCCAGCAGCTCCGGCGACAGCACCGTCGACGCCGACCGCTTCACCATCGCCAGGAGCACGCCTGAATCGTAGTCACTCGACTTTCCTTTTTGGTGCCTTGATGCCAAAGGGGGAGAAGAGTTAGAGTCAGGGGGAGGTTAGCTCAGTTATAAGGGGAGCACTTGGTTCTAGGGGGAGTGTCTATCCCTGTGCTACTTATTTTTATCTTTGAGATTGCCTGTTACTATTATTTGACTTTGTACTCTTACGCCTTATTGTTATTAGGTGAGCCTTCGAGCCACTTGTGTTGCAATTTGTGTTACATTTCCTTTTTGAGCATTGCGCCTTAATTCCATCAATTCTATGCTCTACTTGTTGTGTTGTCATCAATCACCAAAAAGGGGGAGATTGAAAGCATCTAGGCCCCCGTGAGGTATGGTTTCGGTGATTAATGACAACCGTTCGCTATTACTAATGAGTTTGTGGATGCAAGATTTCACGTATATCATATCAAACGTTGATGAACTATCTATTCACACCATCTACTGTTCATTGGATACAAATGGAGACCCCTCAACGATCTATTCTAAGGGGTCATTCGATATGAAGAACTCATACAAACAAATCTATTCTATCAAAATTGGCAACACAAGAAGCTTACACTTTACCGTAATATCATTTCAAACAAGTGTCAAAGAGGTCACTCAAGAAGATTCCAAAAGATCAACTCAAAACAACTCAAAGCAAACAAGTTGCATTCACCGGATCATCCGATGTCTTGCAAAATGACCACATCGGTCGAGTTTGAGTTGGCAGAAGAAGAAGACCTCAGAGCCCAGTACACACCGGATCATCCGATGTGAAGGAAGTGGCACATCGGTTGATTTCAACAGAAGGATAATTTCTGAGTAATTCTAAAGATCAACTCACCGGATCATCCGATGATAAAGTAAGTGAACATCGGTCAATTTCAACCGAAACATTATTTCTGAACCAATTCTGAAGATCAACTCACCGGATCATCCGATGATGAGTTAAAATAACATCGGTCGATTAAAAGATCCAACGGTCATATCCAACGGTCACATCTGACACGTGACATCAGCTAATTTGGAACTCGACCGATGATCATATAAAGGGGGCATCGGAGGATCCGATGATCACTGAAAAAGTCTGCCCACTTTTCCAACGGCTATCTCGTGTGGGCTGGCTATAAATACCCCTCCAACCGGCCATTTCGACAAGTCTTGATCACCAGAGCCTCTCTAGACATTCTCAAGCATTCAAGACCAAGAGCTACCACTTCCACACTTCAAAACCTCTTGTACTCCAACTATAGGTTATATCTAGCGAGAGAGAAGCTTGTGTGCGTCCATTCTTGATGATTGGAATCTCTAGGCTAGTGAGAGAGAGTGTCTCGGTGACTTCTCTCACCTTGTAAACGTTGGAGGAAGAAGAGATCACTCCGGAGCTTACCAAGGTGTTTGTGGAAGCCCGGAAGATCACCGTTGTACAAGGCTTGAGCTCCACCTTGCCGGTGAAGGCGAACGGAGAAAGAATAGTGGATTCCCTCGTCTTGGTGACTTGGGAGTGGCTATACCCTTTGGTGGGTGCCACAACGTGGACGTAGGAAGATTTTTGTGATCTTACCGAACCACGGGAAAAATCGCCGTGTCTCCGAGTCTCCGCGGGAGTTTGCATTCTTCTCCTCACCCCTTACTATTACGCTTTTACTATTCCGCACTTAACTCTCTTGCTTGCGTAGTTAGTTTGCATAGGGAATTGGGCTTCAACCATTAAAGTTTTAAATTGCTCTAAAATTTTAAAAAGCCCAATTCACCCCCCCTCTTGGGCGTTTCGATCCTTACACTTACCCAAATCCGATCTTCTACTGTTAGCTATGTCAAGCTCCTGATTTGGGCTCAAAATTCAGAGAAGTCTTGTACTTGTAGGAATTTTGGAGACTACATTGTGAATGACATTTCTCCAAATTTTGCTCAGATCATCCTTAGAGAGTCTAATATCCACTGTAAAAATCCCAAAGCCAATTAAGGGACCTAAACAACAGTAGATCTAAACAAAAGTGTACTTTTTATATAAAACTTGCACTTATGCATGTATTTTACTACATTTCATAATAGTGACCGAAGTTGAGGACGCCCCGGAGCCGTTGGACGTCCTCCCACCAGAAGCTGACTTCTCATTTAACTCGCAACCAGGCAAGCCCCAGTTTGCACTTAAGTACCTTTTATAAAGTTTTTCATTTCTATCACTTATGTCCAGGTTGAAATGTATGCATTAGAGTTAGGGTGATTGAAACTCCACTTGCATAACCTTTTTGACTTCTATAAATGATTGGGTAGTTTACAAACTCAACGAGTAGAGAATGCCATGCTAATGTTTAGGATCTCGGTAGAAGTCGAGTGGTTGGAAACCACTCGCGAGATAGTACTTATCACACGGAATGATAATAGGTAGAAAATGGCTTAAGTTGTGAAAATGAGACCCAGCAGGGGGTAGGGTGCAATGAGCAGAGGTCTCACGTGCGTAGCCCTGTTGATGTCGGTTGAGGACCGACCGTGTGCGGCCCTGCTGGACAAGTATCGAACAATACCGGATGCATACTGGCATATGGGAACCAAGAAACCGATGTAATTGGTTAACCTGGGTGCCAAGGCTTACCCAACCGTAAATAGGAGTGGGTGAAAGTGCATCTAGATAATCCCCGTGGTTTTGGTTGATTGATGACGACAATTAAGATGCTAATAAGTTTCTACTGAGTATGAGCACATGTGTTTATCAAAGAAATGGATATGGAGTCTCTCAAGAAGCAAAAGGAAAAGAAGAAGACTTGGAAGAGTTGAAAATAGCATTTTCTATTAATCTTCACATTTTTCTAGTTGTGTATAGGGTCTTCTCTTTTAGAGTGCTTGAGAATCACTAGAGAGCTCAAACGAAAGACAAAACGTTAGAATCATGAGATGGTAGTCATAGATATGAAGAAAAGGGAAGACTGGACTTGTCCGGACAAATGGCCGGACTAGTCCGTTCATAACAGGACTAATCCGCTTTAGACCGGATAAAGAGTCTCTGAGTCAGTTCGGACTAGTCCGTTAAAGGCCGGACTAGTCCGTTGTTGTGTGAGTCTGAGCCGTTATGAGACTAAGTCTCAGAAGGCCAGACTAGTCCGCTAAGCGGACTAAGCCGCTTAGGTCCGGAGAAGAAGTCTCTGAGTGTCATCGGACTAGTCCGCTCCACAGGCCGGACTAGTCCGATCTTTTCAGACTAGTCCGAAATAGGACGGAACAAAGGTTCCTGTGTGAGCTTGGACTAGTCCGAGGTTGGCTGGACTAGTCGGCAGCTCCAGTTGAGAGAGTTTTTTTCATACTAAGTCTGGTAAGACCGTACTAGTCTGCCCTTTGTGCCGGATTAGTCCGCCCTTACCAGACTAGCCCGCTCTCATACGGAACAAAGGTTCCTGACTCATGCCGGGATTTCTATAAAAGGAGACCCCCCGGCTGAGAATTTAGATGACACGAACCCAAGCGCTGAAAAATCATTCCTAGAGCTCTTCTAAGCCTCTTTCCTCACCTTCTAGACCCCTAAGATCGTATCTTAAGGAGTCAGTGGTTCTTGTGAGAGGAAAGACGTGGTGACCGAAGTCTGAGCTCTCGGTTTGATTCCTTTGCACTCTAACTGTTATTTTGAGTTCTTAACAGTTGTACTTTGAATTCTAGAACTGCTTGGTTGGTGTAGGGAGCCTCAAAGTGTGAGTAGCCCCTAAGAGCATTGTATTCACATTCGATTGATAGTGAGAAAGCCCGGGCTTGATCTTGGTGATCGCTCGGTGAGGGAAGGGTTAGAAAAGACCCAGTCCTTGGTGGACTCCTCAACAAGGACGTAGGTTTCTGTGTGGAATCAAACCTCGGGATAAATCGTGTCTCTTGTCTTCTCTACTATCTTACTTGCTCACTAGAATTAGTTGTTAAACTTTCATTGTGTTATTTTCTGTAAATTGTTCTATTATTTTGCAATCTGATTATTCTCAACTAATTTGTGATATCAATTGACTACCACATATTTTCAGCTCAAACAAACTTAACAGGAAACCTAAAACACAAACTAGGCTTAGACCGGACTAGTCCGACCTCATACCGGACTAGTCCGGCCTACTCTGGTTTTATCCACTTTTTATTTTAATTTCAGATTTTATTAGCCTATTCACCCCCCTCTAGGGAACTTTCAATTGGTATCAGAGCCTAACTCTCCACAAAAGCTTAACCGCTTGGAGAGGAGATGGGGGACAAGGTCGGTAGCCAAATTGATCTCAACAAGGGAAAAGGAGCAAGTTCGAGCAACTTTGAAGAACAAGGTTCTAACCCACCTCCCGCAGTTGCTCCTCCACAAGACGTTACAAGCTCAGAAGAAGATGAAGAAGTTCTTCATCTCATGGCACTCCTCAAAAAGAAGAAGGAGGAGGCTAAAAGAAAAAAGGAGAATTTAGAGAAGAAACTCAAGAGTAGTGAACAAGACTATTCGCGATATCCTTTTAACTATGAACGACTAAATTCTAATTCTAGTTATTTATCAATTCCTCTAGGCAGACCACCTCACTTTGATGGAACTAACTATACAATGTGGAAACACAACATGAAGTTGCATCTAATTTCCTTGAACCCAAGTCTTTGGCATGTGGTATGTACAGGTATAGATATCCCCAAAGACGAGGATGAACTCACTCTAGAACAAGAACAACAAATCCATCGCAATGCACAAGCAGCAGCCGTGCTCAACTCATCTTTGAGCATTGAAGAATTTAACAAGGTAGATGGGTTGGAGCTCGCCAAAGATATTTGGGACACCTCAAGATCGCACAAGAAGGAAACGGATCCGTGAGGGAAGCTAAGATTGAGATGATAGAAGGAGAGCTTGGAAGATTTGCCATGGAATAAGACGAAATACCTCAAGAAATGTACAACCGACTCAAAACTCTTATCAACAAGAGTCGGGCGTACGGATGCAAGAAATGGAATGACCATGAGGTGGTTAAAAGGATGATAAGAGCATTTATGCCTCGCAATGTGACCCTATGCACCCTAATCCGGGAAAAGTCCAAACTTTCATTTGATGACTCCGGATGAAGTGCTAGGGAAGATCATTAACCATGAGATGACGGAGAAGGAAGCCCAACACGTCAATGACTTAGCCAAGATCACTTCATCCAAGAAGAAGGGCATTGCTCTCAAGGCCACATCCAAGTCAAAGGCAAAAGAAACACAACTCACAAGTGAAGATGAAGAAAGTGATGATGAGAGCACAGACATGGATGATGAAGAAATGGCGTTCTTCATCAAAAGATTCAAAAGGTTGATGAGGAGAAGGAGAAGCTATCACTATGAGAACAAGAGCAAAGACAAAGGCAAGTCAAGAACAAAGAAGACTTGCTACAACTGTGGATAACATGGGCATTTCATTGTGAACTGCCCCCATAGCAAGGAAGATGACAAGAGAAAGAAGAAGGATGGGAAGCCGCAAGACAAGAAATTCTTCACAAAGAAGAAGACATATGGACAAGTCCACATCGGAGAAGAATGGGACTCAAATGAGGAATCCTCCTCCGAAGATGAAGAAAAAGTGGCAACCGTAGCCATCAAGAGGCCAACCATAAAGAAATCACTCTTGCCAAACAAGGGTGATTGGAAGAACCGAAGTCACACATGCCTCATGGCAAAGGAAGGAAAACACAAGGTAATGACTAAACCTTCTAAGTTACATATTGAAGATGATAGTGACTTCGATAGTAGTAGTGAAAACGAATTCATGTTTAGAGGATTAAATAAAAAGGCTATAGCTAAAATGAAAATGCTATCGGATGAAATATTTGAACAAGAAGAGCTTCTCAATCAGCAAGAAGAATTGCTTATCCTTAAAAAGGAAAGAAACCTTGAGATTGAGAAACTTCTTGAATTTGAGAGAGAAAAGTGTAGAACATGTAAAAGCCCAAGAAAAGGGACTTGCAAAAACTTTTTATCACCACACAACACCACAGTTTTTATTGTGGATATCTTAGGAAATATTGTGAAGAGCAAGTAAACTCCATCAAAAGAGTGATTAGAGGGGAAAGTCTTCCTTTTCACAAAGTGGGATTTGGACACATGAACATGAGAGGTTGAGCTCACCCCTAGAACTTAAAAAGTCTTGGTAAGGTTCAGTCCAAGTTTCATAGAAATCCAAAACTTTTTGAGGCACTTTTGGAGGTATTTGAAAAAGAGGCCAATTTGAATGTAAATTCAAATTGTAGCAATTTTCATCACTCAAATTCAAAAGTTAGCTTCATATTCAAACTCAGCACATTTTTCTGAGTAAGCCCACCAATTTTCATCCTCATTGGAGTTCATCTTGTCAAGAGCTAAATTTGCAATAATTCAAAACT
Organism: Neostapfia colusana; assembly: GCA_030760725.1. Taxonomy (NCBI): domain Eukaryota; kingdom Viridiplantae; phylum Streptophyta; class Magnoliopsida; order Poales; family Poaceae; genus Neostapfia; species Neostapfia colusana. Next base: position 50,010,067 of record JASWHV010000020.1, read on the forward strand.
GAATTTGAATTTCAGTTTAAACATGCAGCAAATTTAGCCAAACATAGTCAAATTTGAGAATTCAAATTTAAACCAAGACTTGGTGACTAAGTCTCAAATTAAATTGTGAGTAGCTGGTGGGATAATTAGCAAGAACAGAAAAGAATTAATATGGGAAAAGGGGGAAAACCACTTAGCACTTAACCAGGTGATTAAGTCTAAGCCAAACCACCAACACCAGTTCATCTTTAAATTCTTAAACAGAGTTCCAGTTGTTAGAACTGGTTATTATAACTAATAGCAGTAACCTTACAACAAACTTGTATGCACTTTGCATTTAAATTTACATGTAGTCTTTCAATAACGTGTAGTCGCTGAAGGCGAGGAAGCTCCGGAGGTTCTCGACTTCCTGCTTCCAGAGGAAGAACTGACTCCTGACCAGCAGCAACAAGGCAAGCCCCGGTTTGCATTAACCCTTTTCTAAGTTTTACTTTGTTTACATGAGTCATGTGAAGTATGATTGTGCATTAGGTGTAGGATGAATGGAACCCCACTTGCATAACCAAAGGTTCCTAAAAGAGTGAGGGTAGTGTCTAAGACCCCGAGTAGAAAGGCTATGCTTAAAGATTCATAGGGCTTCGGTACAAGTCGAGTAGTTGGAATCTACTCACGAGATAGGCTTGGGACACACGGGTTCGGTTGAGTGATGTGAGATCACTTTAGTAATAAAAATGAGACTAGGCAGGGGCTAGGGCGCAGCAAGAGGAAGTCTTGTGTGCGCAGCCCTGCCCGTGTCGATTGAGGACTGATCCGTGTGTGGCCCTGCTGAACAAGTATTGAACGTACCGAAGGCATATCGGATATATGGGCCCCGATAAACCGATGTAGCCTAAACCTCCGGGCATCGAGGCATAGCACACCGATTTATAGGTGTAGGTTGAGGGCAGCAAGGTGGAAATCTGCCAACGGGCATAGAGAGATGCTCCGTGTGGGGAACCTCCTGCTCGTTTCGGTGCGACAGGTTCGACGTTTGGGCTGTTGGGTGAAAGGTTGTCCTGTACGACATCGAGTGAGCGTGCTGTGCAGCTCCACGGGTGGGCGTACGTGACGTACTCTAACTTTGGTGTTCAACTTGAGTCATGAAAATGCCCATAACCAGATCAAAACTTAGAATAGGTAGAAAGTGGTCATTCTGACAGAAGAATGACAGTTGGACTCATTGGAGAGGGTGTGGTACCCTAAGGGTGGTATACGTGATGACAAAACGATAGTAATATCTCGTAGTGACCAAACCTAGTTATGGTGAGCTTCCAAAGTGGAGGTTCATTAAGTTGGATTAAACTAGCTTGTGTTTGGTCTGGTAATGGTGTAGCTTGTGCAAAGTTATTACATTCTCTACTTACGAGATGTATCGCTTATTTTTATTGTCATTATGTTGTTACGCCTATGGTTTGCACTGCATGTAATCTGTTGCGGGACTGATGTTATTATCGTATGGTTGCAGATGGTTCGCACTAGGACCATGCACGAGGTTGGTGGCTCTAGCCAAGGGGGAGGTGATGACTCCCAGCCACCTACCTACGACAGCACCCCGCAGCAGCAGCCACCACCGCCGCCTCCGCTTACTCTAGCGGATGTTATAGCGGCACTGGTGGGAGGTCGTGAGGAGCAGACCGACCTGCTCCGCACGATCGTGCAGAATACGTCCCAGGCGGGGGGACGTCAAGATAGAGGGCCTCGTGAGCCCCACGAAGTGTCGTACTCGGATTTCATGAGTACGCACCCTCCAGTGTTCACCGAAGCCGAAGAACCACTGGAGGCGGATAACTAGCTGCGGACCATCGAGTCCAAGTTCGGGCTGCTCCAATGTACGGAGCGGCAGAAGACTCTGTTCGCAGCGCAGACCCTCCACGGTGCCGCTGGTGCGCGGTGGGCGAATTATGTCGCCTCACGTCCGGCTGGCCATGCCGTGGAATGGCAAGAGTTCCGGGAGGCGTTCCGCGCCTATCACATTCCTCCCGGGATCATGAAGAGGAAGTTCCAAGAATTCTTGGAGCTGAAGCAGGGCGGGAGGAGTGCCCATGACTACTCCCGTGCCTTCAACCATCTGGCGCAATACGCGTCAGACTATATATCCACTGAGGAGAAGAAGCGAGAGCACTTCTATCGGGGGTTACACCCCGAAATGAAGACCCATCTCGTGCAGTGGAATCGCGGCACATTCAACAACCTAGTCAATGCTGCGATCATGCAAGAAGACGCTCAGCGGGAGTTGGTAGCTGAGCAGCGGAAGCGCAGCGCTCCACCCAGCGGTGGGAGTGGCGCTCCCCAGAAGTACCGTATGGTGTATCGGACACCATCCGGGCAGCAGTGGCGACCACCGGCGTGGCCTCAACGGTTCGGGGGACATCCTTTTCAAGCACCTCCATTCCGTCCGCCAATGCCACCGCCAAGACAGCAGCAGCAGCAGCAGACGGTACCCCAGGCGTTTCCACCGCCACAACGCGCCCCGGGATTCAGTCCACCGATCAGCGGGGGACCGCCCCGTTTCACCTGCTTCACGTGTGGCCAGGCGGGCCACTTCGCGAAGGACTGTCCCTAGGGGCAGCAGAGCAGCGTGCAAGCCCAGTTCCAGGGCGGTGCTCGAGGCCGACCTCCGGTGAAGAAGGTTGGTCAGCGGACTGTGGGTGTCCGCAACCTCAACAAAGAGGACGCCCCAGAGGGAGACAACGTGCTGGCGGGTACGTTTACTCTCAACCATCAAGCCATTGTCATATTGTTTGATTCTGGTGCAACCCACAGCTTTATAAGTGCATCCTATGTGGCTAAGCATCAAATGCAAGTCTTCCCAACCGACTACACTTATATGATCTGCTCACCGGGAGGGAAGATTTCAGCGAATATGATGATTCCAAAGGCACCTCTGTGCTTAGGTGGGAAACTATATCCCACCACTTTGATAATCCTTATGGGACAAAAGATTGATGCAAACTTAGGGATGTCATGGCTACAATACCATGGCGCTGTCCTAGAGACTCGGACACGGACGGTTCATTTAAACTCTCCATTCCACCATCCGCATTCCATGGTATTAGACACTCCAGTCCGGGAAGTTTTAGCAGTTAATAATGCTGAAGCTCTCAAGTTAGAAGACATCCCCGTAGTACGGGAGTATCCTGACGTGTTCTCGGATCATCTTCCGGGCATGCCACCTGAGCGGATGTCGAGTTCAAGATTGAACTTGCACCCGGGACTACGCCCATATCACGGAGACCTTATAAAATGGCTCCAAATGAGCTGGCTGAACTGAAAGAACAGCTCAATGATCTGTTGAGCAAGGGTTTCATTAGGCCGAGTTCCTCGCCTTGGGGATGCTCGGCGTTGTTCGTGAAGAAGAAGGATGAAACCCTGAGGCTGTGTGTGGATTACCGGCCGCTCAACGCCGTCACCATCAAGAATAAGTACCCACTGCCCCGCATCGACATATTGTTTGATCAACTTGTGGGTGCAATTGTATTCTCCAAGATGGACCTTCGCTCTGAATATCATCAGATTAAAATCCGGGCGGAGAATATTCCGAAGACGGCCTTCTCGACGAGATATGGACTATATGAATATCTCGTCATGTCCTTTGGTCTCACAAATGCTCCAGCCCACTTCATGTATCTCATGAACTCGGTGTTCATGCCGGAGCTGGACAAGTCCGTGGTAGTGTTCATCGATGATATCCTGGTTTACTCCAAGACAGAAGCCGAACATGCCGAACACTTGCGGATCGTTCTTCAACGATTGCGAGACCACAAGCTCTATGCCAAGTTCAGTAAATGCGAGTTTTGGATCAGCCAAGTGCCATTCATGGGACATATCATCTCAGCAGAAGGCATTGCGGTTGACCCAAGCAAAATAGAGCAAGTGCTGAAATGGAAATCTCCCACTTCAGTTCATGAAGTCAGAAGTTTCCTCGGGTTAGCGGGATACTATCGGAGATTTATTCCAAGCTTCTCCAAGCTCGCTAAGCCGATGAAAGAATTGCTGAAGAAAGGGACGAAGTATGTTTGGAACACGACGTGTGAAGGAGCGTTCCAAGCATTGGTGAAGCATCTCACAACAGCCCCGGTCTTAGCTCAGCTGGATACAACAAAGCCCTTCGACGTGTATTGCGACGCGTCCGGTATTGGGCTCAGCTGTGTGTTGATGCAGGAAGGAAGTGTGGTCGCCTATGGCTCAAGCCAACTTCGGAACCATGAGCAGCACTATCCGACTCATGATCTTGAGCTTGCTGCAGTGGTGTTGGCGCTAAAAATATGGAGGCACTATCTCCTGGGGAATCTGGTGCATCTCTACACCGACCACAAGAGCTTAAAATATATTTTCACCCAGAAGGAGCTGAACATGAGGCAAAGGACGTGGTTAGAGCTGATCAAAGATTATGAGATTGAGATCCATTACCACCCCGGCAAGGCGAATGTGGCTGCCGACGCGTTAAGTCAGAAATCACATGTCCATCACCTCACCGTTACACCGGTGGAGGAGGAAGAGCCGAGTTTATACTTGGTTCCTTATGGATCGCTGTACAACCTTGCCCTCGTCCCTACCATTAGGGAAGACATCATTGCAGCTCAGAAGACGGATAAAGGCATGGCACATCTCCGGAGACGGATAGACAATGGAGAGATCAAGTGTTTCCGGAAAGATGATGAGGGGACGCTGTTGTTCAATGACCGCATAGTCGTACCCCGGGATATGGAGTTGAGAAAGAAAATCCTCGATGAAGCTCACTTGTCTAAATACTCCATTCATCCGGGCAGCAACTAAATGTACCAAGATTTGAAAAAGAAATTTTGGTGGACACGGATGAAACGGGAAGTAGCGAAGTACGTATCCGAGTGTGATACGTGTAGACGAGTGAAGGCGGATCACATGAAGAAATCAGGGCTGTTGCAACCCCTTTAAATTCCAGCATGGAAATGGGAAGATGTGAGCATGGATTTCATTGTGGGATTACCCTTAACATCCAACAAACATGATTCCATTTGGGTGATCGTTGACCGACTGACCAAGTCAGCTCACTTCATCCCCGTGCATACACATTTCCATGCCAACCGATATGCGGAGTTATACATTGCCAGGATTCTATGCCTGCATGGTGTACCCACGACCATAGTCTCAGACCTAGGCGCATTGTTTGTATCTCGCTTTTGGGAGCAGTTACATGCTGCTTTGGGTACTAAACTGATTAGAAGCTCCGCCTACCACCCTCAGACCGATGGCCAAACAGAGAGGGTGAATCAGGTTCTAGAAGACATGTTGAGAGCATGTGCCATCCATCATGGTAGGAACTGGGATGATCACCTACCATTGGCGGAATTCTCGTACAACAACGGCTATCAGGCAAGTATCAAGATGACACCCTACGAAGCTCTCTACGGTCGCAAATGCCGCACCCCATTAAATTGGTGCGAGTCCGGTGAGAGGGTCACATTCGAGGTTGATGTGGTGAACGACGCCGAAGAGCGCGTTCGGACAATTCAAGCCAATTTGAAGGCCGCTCAATCCCGGCAGAAGAGCTACGCTGATAAGAGGCGTAGACCGTTGCACTTCGACGTTGGGGAACACGTGTACCTCTGCGTGTCTCCGATGAAGGGCGTGCACCGGTTCGGTGTGAAGGGGAAGCTCGCTCCCCGTTTCATTGGACCCTATGCTATCACCGAGAAGTGCGGACCAGCGGCGTATCGATTGGAGTTACCGGCATCTCTTGCTGGTGTCCATGATGTTTTTCATGTTTCGCAACTGTGAAAATGTTTAAAGCATACGGCTGCTATTCCTACCGAAGACATCGGCGAGCTGAAACCGGATTTAACATATGAGGAGTATCCGGTAGAAATTCTTGATGAGAAAGCCCGAACCACGCGTAGCAGAACGTTGTGATTCTACAAAATACTCTGGAGCAACCACACCGCCGAAGAAGCGACGTGGGAGAGCGAGGAGTTCCTTCGCTCAAATTACCCGGAGTTCATGGCATCTCAGCACGGGTAAGTCCCTATTACATCGCTATCTCTTCTTTTATAATCTCGGGATGAGATTCTTTTAAGGGGGGAGGGATGTAAAAGCCCAAGAAAAGGGACTTGCAAAAACTTTTTATCACCACACAACACCACAGTTTTTATTGTGGATATCTTGGGAAATATTGTGAAGAGCAAGTAACCTCCATCAAAAGAGTGATTAGAGGGGAAAGTCTTCCTTTTCACAAAGTGGTATTTGGACACATGAACATGAGAGGTTGAGCTCACCCCTAGAACTTAAAAAGTCTTGGGAAGGTTCAGTCCAAGTTTCATATAAATCCAACACTTTTTGAGGCACTTTTGGAGGTATTTGAAAAAGAGGCCAATTTGAATGTAAATTCAAATTGTAGCAACTTTCATCACTCAAATTCAAAAGTTAGCTTCATATTCAAACTCAGCACATTTTTCTGAGTAAGCCCATCAATTTTCATCCTCATTGGAGTTCATCTTGTCAAGAGCTAAATTTGCAAGAATTCAAAACTGAATTTGAATTTCAGTTTAAACATGCAGCAAATTTAGCCAAACATAGTCAAATTTGAGAATTCAAATTTAAACCAAGACTTGGTGACTAAGTCTCACATTAAATTGTGAGTAGCTGGTGGGATAATTAGCAAGAACAGAAAAGAATTAATATGGGAAAAGGGGGGAAACCACTTAGCACTTAACCAGGTGATTAAGTCTAAGCCAAACCACCAACACCAGTTCATCTTTAAATTCTTAAACAGAGTTCCAATTGTTAGAACATGTGTGCCACCAAATATGGCTTACTAAACTTCAGCTTCCTGAACTGTTAACTTGTTGCTAAAAGATGAATTAAGGATGAACTTCTAGGCGAGTCCCTTTTTGCTGCAATATTACTATCCTATGCTCATTGTATCCCTCATATAGAGTTCCATGCTTAGGTGAGTCGGTTAAGTCTTGTTGAGCCATCGTGCTCACGGTTGCTGCTTAAGTGTTTTTCAGGTGAGGAGCCACCCACGGACTCAGAGTACGAGTCCACCGGAGAGGGTTACCCTCCATCGGGGACCACGGCTGAGTGGGAGCCGTACACGCCGCGCTGAGCTGAGGAGTGCCGCTAGTGTGGGTTGCCCTAGGGCTGGGCAACCGACTTTTGCTAGATAGGCAGGCGTGAGTTGTATAAAAGAAACTTCCGCTGTGTAATAAAGACCCTAGTTTGTAACTGAGAAGTGTACTACTTTGTACATTCAGTTTATTTTTCCTATGTAAGATAATGTGTTCTTATGACGTGTGCTCTCAGGTGTCGCATTCGTGCGGCACCACCCTCTGCGATCCTGGATGAGCGGATTCCGGTCCGCCACAGAACACTTGAAAGCGAACTTGCCATGAGCAAGGAGACATGCGTTCAGCTTAAAAGTGAGAATATAGCGCTTCAAGATGAACTTGTAAGTTTAACCAAAGCTCACAAGAATCTTGAATCACAACTTGACTCACTTAAGTCTAGCGTCCCAATAAATTCATCCTCTAAAAGCTCTCTCTCAATAAAGATAGAATCCAACACTAAAACTTGCAAATGTGCTAGCATTGTCTTAAACTTAAAAAATAAGCTCAAAGAGGCACAAAGCAAGAATACACACGAGTGGGATCTTTGATAAAGAAAAAATTAATTATGCACGTAGTGCATACACAATCACAAGATCTCCCTTCATCAAAGATGAACTTGGATATACTAGGGGGGGAAAGCAAAATGCTGGAATCCTTAAAAACAATAGCAAATTCGTAGCCTTCGTGAAAGAAAACTCAAGTCAAGACAAGAGTAATAACCTTGCATCTACCTCATATAAAATTACCAAAAATGTAAAATCCATAGTATTTCATAATTTCGATGCATCTTATGTTCTTATGAAAAGCAAGTATGGTAAAGTTTATGCAAAATATGTTGGGCCACTCCACAAGAGTCCAAAAACTTGTGTGTGGGTGCCCAAATGCCTAGTAACTAACCTCAAAGGACCCAACCAAGTTTGGGTACCTAAGAGCAATGTCTAAATTGTTTTGCAGGCCTACTCCTCCGGTGGCACTAAATGGGTGTTAGATAGTGGATGCACTAACCATATGACCGGAGAGAGAAAAATGTTTGTTGAGTATGAAGAAAATGATGATCCAAATGAAGGCATCTATTTTGGTGACAACAGCCAAGGAAGGGTACTAGGTATTGGTAAAATCGCAATCTCTTCTCAACACTTTCTTTCACATGTTCTACACGTTGAATCATTGGATTATAACCTATTGTCCATATCTCAACTATGTGAGAAAGGTTATAATTGCTTGTTTACTAACGAGGATGTGACCGTCTCTAGAAGAAGTGATAACTCAATTGCCTTTAAGGGTGTGTTAAAACAAAAGCTTTACTTGGTGGATTTTTCCACAAGTAAAGCTCAGCTTGACACATGCTTAATAGCAAAAACCAACATGGGATGGCTGTGGCATAGAAGACTAGCCCATGTTGGAATGAGGAATTTACAAAAACTTCTAAAGGGGGATCACATCCGTGGACTAAAAGGTGTTATTTTTGAAAAGGATAGACCATGTAGTGCGTGCCAAGCAGGAAGCAAATTGGAACAGCTCACCCCGCTAAGAACGTGATGACGACAACAAGACCATTGGAGATGCTTCACATGGACCTCTTCGGCCCTGTCACCTATATAAGCATTGGCGGTAACAAGTATGGTCTTGTAATTGTTGATGATTATTCTCGTTTCACTTGGGTATTTTTCTTGCATGATAAGGGAGAAACTCAAGGAATCCTCAAGAAGTTCTTGAGGAGAGCTCAAAACGAGTTTTCTTCAAAAACTAAGAAGATTAGAAGTGACAACGGTTCTGAATTCAAGAACACTTAAGTAGAAGAATTTTTGGATGAAGAGGGCATCAAACATGAGTTTTCAGCCCCTTATACTCCCGAACAAAATGGGATAGCTGAATGGAAGAACCGGACACTCATAGAGATGGCAAGAACCATGCTCGACGAATACAAGACCTCGGATCGATTTTGGGCAGAGGCAATCAACACCGCTTGTCATGCTACAAACTGCCTCTACCTCCATCGACTCTTAAAGAAAACCTCATACGAGCTCCTAACCGGTAACAAACCTAATATCTCCTACTTTCGGGTCTTTTGAAGCAAATGTTATATTCTTAACAAGAAGCCTAGGATTTCAAAATTTGCTTCAAAATCCGATGAAGGTTTCTAAATTGGTTATGACTCAAACACCTACGCTTATCGTGTCTTCAACAAAACCTACGGGTGCGTTGAAATTGCACGTGACGTGGTGTTTGATGAAACTAATGGCTCCCAAGTGGAGCAAGTTGATCAATGTGTATTAGATGAAGAAGAAGCACCATGTGAAGCACTAAGAAGAATGGGGCTTGGAGAAAACTGTCCCCAAGAAAATGTAGGACAAGATGCTACAAGCTCATCAAAAGTGGCACCTCTCACTCAAGATCAAAACCAAGCAATCAAAACCATGGTGTTGATCAAGGGGGAGAAGAAGATGAAGAAGAAGAAAACCACTCAAGAAATCAAGTGCCTCATCCAAGGGTACATCAAAGCATTCAACGAGATCACCCCGTTGATAACATCCTTGGAGATATCACAAAAGGGGTAACAACACGTTCTCGTATAGCTAACTTTTGTGCACATTACTCTTTTGTGTTGTCCTTGGAACCATTTAGGGTGGAAGATGCACTCAAGGACCCGGATTGGGTAGTAGCCATGCAAGAAGAATTAAACAACTTTACAAGAAATCAAGTATGGGAGCTAGTGAAAAGACCAAACGCAAACGTGGTAGGCACCAAGTGGGTGTTCCGCAACAAGCAAGATGAACACGGAGTGGTGACAAGAAACAAGGCCAGACTTGTAGCAAAGGGATATGCTCAAGTCGAAGGTTTGGATTTCGATGAAACTTTTGCTCCCGTAGCTAGGCTTGAATCTATTCGTATTCTATTAGCCTATGCTACTCATCATGATTTTAAACTCTATCAAATGGATGTGAAAAGTGCCTTTCTAAATGGTCCAATCAAGGAGGAGGTGTACGTGGAGCAACCACCCGGCTTTGAAGACCAAGAATATCCTGATTATGTGTTTAAATTGCATAAAGCTCTCTATGGCCTTAAACAAGCTCCTAGAGCTTGGTATGAATGTCTTAGAGACTTTCTTATTGATAACGGCTTTAAGATAGGCAAAGCAGATTATACACTATTCACAAAGAATGTAGACAACGATATCTTTGTATGCCAAATATATGTCGATGACATTATATTTGGTTCTACTAACACATGTTTTTGCAATGAGTTTAGCAAAATAATGACAGATAGGTTTGAGATGTCCATGTTGGGAGAGTTGAAGTTCTTCCTCGGATTTCAAGTCAAGCAACTCAAGGAAGGCACGTTCATTAGTCAAACCAAGTACACACAAGACATATTCAAGAAGTTCGACATGGACAAAGCAAAACCTATCAAGACACCAATGGCAACAAATGGGCACCTTGACCTCAATGAAGATGGATCAAGCGTGGATCAAAAGGTATATCGCTCCATGATTGGCTCATTACTTTATCTTTGCGCATCTAGACCCAATATCATGCTTAGTGTATGTTTATGCGCAAGATTTCAAGCATCACCTAAAGAATGTCATTTAACAACCGTTAAAAGGATCCTAAGATATCTAGTTCACACACCCAACCTAGGATTACGGTATCCAAAGGGGTCTAAGTTTAATCTCATCAGATACTCCGATGTGGATTACGCCGGATGTAAAATAGATAAAAGCACTTCAGGAACTTGTCAATTTTTGGGTAGGTCCCTAGTATCATGGTCATCCAAGAAACAAAATTCCACTCTCTCCACAGCAGAGGCGGAGTATGTCACAGCCGGAAGTTGCTGTGCTCAACTTCTTTGGATGCGACAAACTTTAAGGGATTATGGTCATAATATGAACAACATTCCACTCCTTTGTGAAAATGAGAGTGCTATTAAGATAGCCCACAATCCCGTTGAGCACTCTAGAACCAAACACATAGACATTCGGCATCACTTTTTAAGAGATAACTCTATAAAGGGGGACATAGCTATCTCACACGTAAGAACTGAAAAACAACTAGCCGATATCTTTACCAAACCACTAGATGAAAAACGATTTTGTGAACTTCGAAATGAGCTGAATATATTAGACTCTAGGAATGTAAGTTGAAAAATTGTGCAAATAGAAGTTCTCAGAAAATTCTTTCACAACCTTCAAAAATGTGCATGATTGTGAAAACTTGTACCTCCTCTATTTTCATCTCACATTATTTTTGGCTATATTATCATCACATAATTATGTGTTTGATATATATATATATATATATATATATATATATATATATGGACCATATAGCAGGTACAAGTAAATCCACCGTAAACCAAGGCAAAATTCTGATATACAAGAATTTCTAGACTTTAAAAGCCGGACTAGTCCGACCTAGAGGCCGGACAAGTCCGGGTATTCTAAAGAAGTCCGAGGAGCAGCGGACAAGTCCACAACGGACTAGTCCGCCTGGCACCCGGACAAGTCCGGACTAAAGACTAGTCCGGACCTAGTCCGACTGACCGGACTAGTCCGGACTGGGGACCAGACTAGTCCGGCCCTTGGAGACTTAACCTCCAAGGGTCGGGCTGAAACCCCTCCCTCTCCCTCATTCACCTCCACTCCACTTCTCTCCTCCAAAACTCGCCCCCGTTGGCGATTTTGGAGTTCTCCCTCAAATCCCTCGAAGGCATCCTCGATTCAAGGCTTGTGGAGTGCGGGGAACTCTTCTCCGACCATCTCCGCTCCTTCGAACCGTGGATTTCATCACATTCCTTCACTCCAAGGTACTTTTTAATCTAGCCTTGATTTTTCACAAAAATCCTATTCCTAGAACATATCTTGGGTACCTTAGGGCCTCTCTGAGTTTCCTAGGCCATATTATTTCAAAATACCATAGTATTGCACCTACTTTGATGAATTGATAAGCAAATCACATTAGTTAGGGTTTAAAACTGTAAAGTCCGGACTCCAACCGGACAAGTCCGACCGGAGCGGACTAGTCCGCCTCCTACACGGACAAGTCCGGATGACACAGTCTTAACCTCTAACTTTGGGTTTGTAAACTAATTTAAACGCAATACTCCATCAACTAAAAACTTCTTTTCTCACCAGATCATGTCAGGACCCAACGACAGCCCTCTTCCAAATCCCGAGGCCGAAGCGGCTCGTCAAGCCGCTTATCGCGCGGCAGACGAGGCAGAGGCAGTAGAGGCTGCTGCAAGGGAAGCTCGGACGAAGAAATGGGCTGACAGAGAAGCCCAAGCCTCCCAGTCCGTTGACCCTCCGAGGAGGAAGAGACTAGTCACCCTAAAGGACAAACAACCTGCCGAGCCACAAAAATCAACCCAGGACAAAGGAAAAGGAAAAGCAGTTGATCCCTCCAGGAAAAAGGCTCTAGCCAACAGGGGACTCATCATTCGTGACAACCCTAGACGGGGAAGAGAAAATCCCCCACAGGGACCTGTTGGGCCCCTTGAAAGGGCACCTCCCATGCACAACCCAAACCGCCAACCCAATTTGGCGAGTGCAACCTTCAAGGGGAAAGGAGCCGACAAGGCCAGAAGGTTCCGGGAGGAGGAGGTCTACAAGTACGAGAAGTCCACACCAAACCCTCGCTTCTGGTGTGACTTTCATTGTGACTACTACCGACATGTCTATCTCCCAATGAAGACACCGGTAGTTGATGCTCAGTGGGTGGACTGACCATACATGGACAACAAGAAACATCAAGCCTTTGATGCAGTAATCGAAGCAACAGAACGCCATGGGATTAAAGACTTGATGGCTTTTCAATATGATTGGAACATTGAGGTCATAGTCCAGTTCTACACAACCTGTTACTTCCACACATATGGAAACAGGAAAATCACTTGGATGCCAAATGGGGTGGTGTACTCAGTACTATATGATGAGTTTGCTCGCATCCTAGGACTTGGGGAGCACTTGAACTATGGGATCATAGTTCACAATGAGAGAACTCTGGGAAAGGACGACTTGGACTTCATGTATCCTTCCTACCTCTCCTATGAGGCATCCTCAACCCACAACATAAAACCTTTCTTTGGAGTGATGAACAGAGTTCTGAGGAAGACTCTAGCTCCAAAAGATGGAGATGCGGGGATGATACAGGGGTACCTCAGAAACCTGTTGAAGCTGCTCAATCAAGAAGAAAAATTCAATGTCTTTGACTACATCTACAACGACATCTTCAACATCTCCCACACCCCGAACAGATCCTATGGCTATGCACCCTACATCATGTGCATGATTGAAAAAGTCACAGGACTAGAGTTTGCAAAGGATGTGAAGCACCGGAAGCTTCGTCCTCAGATGCCAACTCATCTTCCTCGCCCTCCTGCATCCATGGGCAGGGGATCCACTGCAGCTCCATCCTCTTCTGTCGGACCATCCATTCCTCCGTCATCGAGTGGCTCCTCTAGTGGACTGCTCAAGATCTTCAAGGTCATATTCTCCTCGTGCCGGAAGGTGGAAGTTCGCACGCATAAGATGAAGCAACGCCAAGAGAAGTATCTCAAGGCCATGTGCGACAAGATGGAGATACCTATGTCTCCACCGTCATGAGATGATGACGACATGACAGAGTTTCCCACTCTCACGGAGGATGAGCTTGCCTATTTTGGATCCACCTCAGCTGCTCCTCCTACCTCCCACACCCATCACCAGGATGACGATGAAGAAGAGTATGAGGACGAAGAGACCCAGAGTGACCACGACGAAGATCAAGATGATAGTGATTAGGTTTTCTCCTTTTCCTCCCCTTTTTGGTGCCTTGATGCCAAAGGGGGAGAGAATAAGGGGGAGTAGTCTAGTCATAGTCATAGTCTAGTCTTGCTCATTAAACTTATTTCATGATGGTTTGTAATAACTATGCTACATTATGCCACGCTATGCTATTTTTGTAATGACTATGTTACTTTATGCCATAATGAAATCTGCTTGCTCATAAATGTTATATCTTTCTAAATGTGGTTACTGCTTATACTTAGTCACACCACCACAACACATGTAAGCATGAAAGTCCCCATAAACTCACTCTTGTGCACATTTTTCTTTCGTTCTTGATAATCCATTATGCACACATCTAGGGGGAGTAAATCTTTATGAAAACAATCTACTATATCTATTTTTCGAAATTCTTAATGAGTTGTCATCAATCACCAAAAGGGGGAGACTGAAAGTGCATCTAGATAATCCCCGTGGTTTTGGTTGATTGATGATGACAATTAAGATGCTAATAAGTTTCTACTGAGTATGAGCACAGGTGTTTATCAAAGAAATGGATATGGAGTCTCTCAAGAAGCAAAAGGAAAAGAAGAAGACTTGAAAGAGTTGAAAATAACATTTTCTATTAATCTTGACATTTTTCTAGTTGTGTATAGGGTCTTCTCTTTTAGAGTGCTTGAGAATCACTAGAGAGCTCAAACGAAGGATAGAACGTTAGAATCATGAGATGAGGTAGTCATAGATATGAAGAAAAGGGAAGACCTGACTTGTCCGGACAAATGGCCGGACTAGTCCGTTCATAACCGGACTAATCCGCTTTAGACCGGATAAAGAGTCTCTGAGTCAGTTCGGACTAGTCCGTTAAAGGTCGGACTAGTCCGTTGTTGGGTGAGTCTGAGCCGTTATGAGACTAAGTCTCAGAAGGCCGGACTAGTCCGCTAAGCGGACTAAGCCGCTTAGGTCCGGAGAAGAAGTCTCTGAGTGTCATCGGACTAGTCCGCTCCACAGGTCGGACTAGTCCGATCTTTTCAGACTAGTCCGAAATAGGACGGAACAAAGGTTCCTGTGTGAGCTCGGACTAGTCCGAGGTTGGCTGGACTAGTCCGCAGCTCCAGTTGAGAGAGTTTTTTTCATACTAAGTCTGGTAAGACCGGACTAGTCCGCCCTTACCAGACTAGTCCGCTCTCATACGGAACAAAGGTTCCTGACTGAGATCGGACTAGTACGCTCTTGGCCGGACTAGTCCGGGGTTTCATGACCGTTTGAATTCAACGGTCACTAAAACTTTATTTGGTAAGCCGTGACGTGAGTGGTCCCCCAAGATCGGACTAGTCCGGGGTTGGGACCGGACTAGTCCGGACTTTAGTTGGTAACGGCTAAATGCCGGGATTTCTATAAAAGGAGACCCCCCGGCTGAGAATTTAGATGACACAAACCCAAGCGCTGAAAACTCATTCCTAGAGCTCTTCTAAGCCTCTTTCCTCACCTTCTAGGCCCCTAAGATCGTATCTTAAGGAGTTAGTGGTTCTTGTGAGAGGAAAGACGTGGTGACCGACGTTTGAGCTCTCGGTTTGATTCCTTTGCACTCTAACTGTTATTTTGAGTTCTTAACAGTTGTACTTTGAATTCTAGAACTGCTTGGTTGGTGTAGGGAGCCTCAAAGTGTGAGTAGCCCCTAAGAGCATTGTATTCACATTCGATTGATAGTGAGAAAGCCCGGGCTTGATCTTGGTGATCGCTCGGTGAGGGAAGGGTTAGAAAAGACCCGGTCCTTGGTGACTCCTCGACGAGCACATAGGTTCCTGTGTGGAATCGAACCTCGGGATAAATCGTGTCTCTTGTCTTCTTTACTATCTTACTTGCTCACTAGAATTACTTTTAAACTTTCATTGTGTTATTTTCCGCAAATTGTTCTATTATTTTATAATCTGATTATTCTCAACTAATTTGTGATATCAATTGACTACCACATATTTTCAGCTCAAACAAACTTAACAGGAAACCTAAAACACAAATTAGGCTTAGACCGGACTAGTCCGGCCTACTCTGGTTTTATCCACTCTTTATTTTAATTTCAGGTTTTATTAGACTATTCACCCCCCCCTCTAGGCAACTTTCAATGGGTTGAGGGTAGCAAGGTGTAAATCTGCCGGTGGGCACAGTCACGCTCCACGCGAGGACCTCCTGCCCTGTTACGGATGGACCAGTTCGGCATTTGGGTTACCTTTGAAAGGTTGTTGGATACAACAGAGTAGGAAGGGGTGTGGAATCACGCTTCTGAAAGTGGGTGTATGCACCGTGTTATCCGGGTGTCTCCTGACTGCAATCACCGTACCTCACGGTTATTTGAGTACCCGCTTGTTCACTGCGCTGTGACGTAGTAAGAAGTGAAATAAGCCAACTGAATATGTTGTGTTGAACTATTAATGTCTTGAAAACTTGTATGCTGTAGTTATAGAGCGAATTAAGTTTATATTCCACTTTGGGCATCACCACATCGGAGGAAAGCGTTTCTTGTTTAATTGTGGACTTCCGATGTGAGGGCTGCCTAAGGCTCAATAAACTGTTGCTATAAAACTGAAAGTAAGGATCAACATGTATGCGTTTCTTTATTGCAAAGTCCTTTTCCTATCTTACGCATCCTTACATGTAGAGTTCCATGACTAGGGTTGTCGGTTAAGCCTTGCTGAGCCCTCGTGCTCACGGCTGTAACATTTGAGCTGTATGCAGGAGAGAGCTATGAGGAGGGTTCCAAGGATGAGGTGATGCCCCCGTCAGGGTACACGACCGAGATGGATCCCTGCATGCCGCCGTGATCTTCGTTGGAGTGCTGCTAGTGTGTAGCGTCCCCGGGCTGGACGGCTGCACTTTTGCATAGCTAGGCTAAGAGTTCAGCTGTAAATACTACTTCCACTGTTAATTAAGTTTTTGTAAAAGACTTCCGCTGTTTTATATCAAATAAAAGTTTGTATGTTCTTAATTTTTTCGTGTGCGCTGTTGGGTGTCACATCGCACGGCACCACCCTATGCGATCCTGGAGTAGGTGAACCACGGGGTGGTCCCCAGAAACGGCGCGAAGCCGCTCAAGCATGGCGAGAAGACGCGGCGACAAGACGGCATCTTCATCATCGCCTGACACACAGACAGGGGCTTCGACGAATACTTTCTTGAGAAGGAGGGAACAAACTCTCCCCCAGCTGTAAGGGTCCCTTCCGAGCAGCACAAGTATGTCGCTCGAGGTGCGCCCACCTAGCCACAGAGGATGGGGTACTTCTACACTATCCACAGAACATAGAGCACTTCAGCAAGTTCTATCCTTAGAGCAGTGGTAGGGTATTTTTTCATTTTCTCTTTCTTTGTAAAGGTGTCATAGTGTCAAGGAATGGCGCCTAGAACAGCTAAGCTCCGTAAAAGTCCCTCTACTCTTGTCATCCGGGGCGGGTCGCTGCCTTCTCTGCACCTAGCCCTGTGATGCCCGCGGCGGCCACAAGCACGCCCGAGGTTGTCCTGCATCCACGCTCGCAAGAGGTACTCCTTCAGCTCCAGCGCCTCCTCCACCGGCGAAGAGGCCGGTTGCAGCCGGAGGTTCCGGTGGCTCTGGAGGCCCGAGCAAGCGTCTCCGAGCCGCTTCACGGAATTTTGCCGGCCCTAGGTAGGTCATCCGAGGCCACCCTTTACTGCTTCGACCAAGACCTCGTCTTGTCGCTGCCTAACCCTCCTGCCCGATCTCGTCTTTAGAAAAATAAACTTTAGTTTGCCTCTATTCCAACTACACCCATGTGATCCCAACTATAACTCGCGAGTAGATTCCAACTACTTGACTTCTACCGGATGTCCTAAGCTATTTGGCACGGCATTATTCTACAGCGGTGACCCTTTTCTACTCTTAACTCCAGGGTTCATTTGGTCATGCATTTGGAGTGTAAAGCATCCTTGACCTAATGCACATACAAACTCTAAACCATAATTGTGAACAAAGTAAAAACTTTATAAATAACTTAAATGCAAACTGGAGCTTGCCTTGGTTTTGCAGGTGACTAAAGTCAGATAATTGTGAAGTTAGTTTTCTATGCTTTGAGGTTGTCTGCTAACCTCTATCCTCTACGCAGGAGCTCCTGGGAGCGCTCCGGTGCCTGTGGTGCCCAGCAGTCCGGTGAAAGCTTCCGAGACTGCTCCAGGTTAGGGTGCGGACTCTCCCGTGTCAACGACGTCCACGCCTCCTACCTCTTCTGCAGATGTCTCTCCGGCGGCCCCTGGCACAGAGAACTCCAGCCAGGACCTTCCGTCAGCCCAGGCTCCCATGCCTGATTCTGAGCCAGCCGTAGCTGAGGGGCTCCACCAGTTCACGACGACTAGCCCGCTCCCGCCGCTGACGAGGGTGTGTCAGATGCCGCAACTCCTACCCCGGAGGATAGCGTTCCCCGGCCAGGAGCTCACTTGCCCTCTTCCGAGGGACAACCCGAAACTTCCCTGGGGCCCTGCGTATCGGTGCCTACTCCGGCGACCGTTAACACCCCGGAGGACGATGCCTAGGAGGCCCTTGCACGCGTCGAGCGGGTCCCATTGTTTGAGGCCGTGGCTTTGGCTCATGCAAGTCTCCGTTGGGTTCTGCTATCGCTGGACCAGGAGCAGGGAGCCATCCAGGAGGAGGAGGAGGAGCGCCTCATCGGGTGGGAAAGGCTGCTCAAGCTCCGGACCCGAGAGACATAGAGGAGGTTGGAGGTGAAGGAGGCTCATCTATGAGAGGAGCAAGAACTGACCAACCGGCAGTGGGACCTGGTCGATCGGCTGGACGAGCAGTCCAAGAGGCTCTCGGCAGAAGCCAAGGAGGCCCACCGGACAACCAACCGTCGTCTCGCCTCCCTGGAGGAGCTGCGGCTAGTGCTGACTCGTCGCGAGGCTGCCATAGGCGAGCGTGAGCGTGAGCTAGCGGCGAAGGAGTAGGAGGCTTCGTCGCGCTTGCAGCGGGGAGCGGGCCGAGCTGAAGTCTCGGACCAATGACTTGGACCGCCATCAAGCCTCTGTGAAAAAGGAGCGGGAGAGGTAGGTGAAGGAGCACCAAGACCTCCGGGCTGTAGAGTCCGACGTCTCGCTCCGTGAGGAGGAACTGCAGTGTCGTGCCCGCGAGCTTGATGCTCGGGCGGCGACGTTGGCTGCCAAGGAGAGAAGACTCTCTGATTGCAACGCAGCAGCCCTGGCAGCGGCTTGGCGCGAGCTTTAGGAGCTCCGGGCCTCGTGCACGGTAGAGGTCCAGCAAGTCTGGGACTTTCTAGATCGTGCTGAGTCAGCTCTGGTGCCCTTCGGCTTCAGCCTGGTCCGCGTCGGCGAGCCTTCGCAGGAGATGAGCCAAGTGCTCCCTGTGCTCGACTCTGCAGGCTTGAAGATGGCAGCATTGGAAGACGTTGTCATCGACCTGCTGGAGACGGAGGAAAAGCCCTAGCTAAGAAGGTGGCGGCACATGTGTTGACCTGCTTCCGAAGCTGGGAACCCAGTGTCTCCCTGGAGCCAGTCATCCAAGGCCCCGTCGCTGCGAGGGAGGCGGCAGCCCGGTCTGCGGTCGAAGACCTAGGAGCTCTCGTCGCCGGGCGGTTTAGGCTTAATACGGGCGAGTCCTAGGTGGGCCCCGGCTCTTGTATCTTTTCTTTTATCTTTTGTGCTTTGTTTTGTATCTCTGTTATGAATGGAAGACATTTTGCTCGCCTTTTCATCCTTCAGCCACTCAGGGCAGGGTCCGGAGGGCAGAACCACTTTCGGCTTCCACAGAACTTCTCGGTCCTTGAAGCCGCAAAGATCGGGGGCTCTCCAATTCGTGAAAGTGGTTGATGCTTCCTTGTTGCATGTTGTATATGTGTACCCCCTTCCTTCTTGCACGTCATAGGGATCCGAGCATCTTGCTTGGATTGACTGGTTGTGATGGCCCCCTGGCAGGTGTGCCCAAGTGATTGGGGGCACCTGCTAAAAAGTACAAGACACTTGCTTTGGACCCTTCGGGAGACTCCGGCCTTGGGGTCTATGAGTGGCCCCCTCGGAAAGCTGAGGTTCTAGCCTAACGGATCGGAGTCTTGTGCCATGCTGTTGTATTTTCTCTGCCTGATGGCTTCATTATGACTTATGGTCCTCAGCTTGAGCTGCGCATCTTGGTCGATTTGGGGCAGAAGTGCTCGGGCCCTGGTTATTATGCTCCATGAGGCGAAGTGCCGGCCGGACCCCCAGCACCTGGGTGTTGCGCCGAAAGGGCAGAGTATGCACGCTTAGGGCACAGGGCAAGCTAAGCAGGCTACACACCCTGGGCCCCTCGTGGCCTGGCACTCTAGAGGGGGAGACGTTGTGTTGGCACCACCGGACCCAACCAGGAAGGTAACCAAGGGGGTCTGGAGACAATTAAAGGTGCTTCCGACATTTCCACCTTGTCTCACAAATTTGGCCAAGGGCGAGGGAGAGAAATACAAATATGTACATGTTGGGGTGTGCGGGAAAATACATGCAAGCTCGAAAGGAAGGCTACCATTCCCTTTATAATGGTGATACATAAGAGGAGTCAGGTTGTACAAGAGTCCGAACGACTTACCCCAGAGTAACAAGGGCAGCCCCCCCCCCCCCCCCCCCCCCCGAGTTTGGCTCATCAGAGCACCTGTCCTAGTCTCTATGGCCCTTTTACATGGGATAAATCCCTTACTCTAAGCTACGGGGTAAAACTTGCGGAGGTGCTCAATGTTCCAAGGATTTGGAATTGGGTTGCCATCCTCCGTCGCTAGGCGGACGCATCCTGTTCAGCATACTTGCGTCACCCGGAAGAGACCTTCCCAATGGGGGGAAAGCTTGTTAGACCCCTCCCGGGTAAGTATTCGTCGGAGCACGAGTTCGCCGACCTACATCTCTCTGCTCCGCACGGACTGCTGGTGGTAGCGTTGGAGCGCCTGGCGGTAACGCGCGTTCTGGATTGCAGCCTGCCATCTATGCTAATCGACGAGCTCGAGATCTTCACCCGGGCCTGGTCCTGCGTGGCTTCGTCGTATGCCTTGACACGAGGGGAACCCAAGGTGATCTGCGGAAGGAGGACGACCTCAGTCCCCGTAGACTTGTAAGAAGGGAGTCTCCCCTATGGCTCGGCTGGGTGATGTCCGGCTAGCCCATAGTGTGCACGGAAGCTCATCAATCCATTTGGCGCCATGCTTTTTTAGGCTAGCGTAGGTACGCGTCATGAGTCCACTGAGTATCTCAGCATTAGCTCTCTTGACTTGGCCGTTACTCTCTGGGTGAGCAACAGAAGCATAGCAGACCTGGATACCAAGGTCCTCACAGTATTCTTTGAATGCTGCACTGGTAAACTAGGTCCCGTTATTGGTGATGATCCTGTTTGGGACCCCGAACCTGCAGATGATTGAGTTGATGAATTTTACTACGGACTGCCTGTTGATGGTGACTACAAGGGTTGCTTCCGGCCACTTGATGAACTTGTCTACGACGACGTAGAGGTATCGGTACCCTCCGACGGCTCTAGGGAATGGCTCCAGGATGTCCAACTCCCATACCGCAAATGGCCATGAGGGCGGGATCATCTGTAGCGTCTGTGCCGGTGCGTAGATCTGCTTGGCGTGGAACTAGCACGCCTTGCATCTCTTGACCAGCTCGACGACATCCAGAAGAGCTATCGGCCATTAAAAGCCATGCCGGGAGGCTTTACCGACCAGCGTGCAGGATGAAGCGTAGTTACCGCACTCGCCTCCATGGATCTCTGCGAGCAGCTCACATCACTCCTCCTGGGCTATGCACCGCAATAGAACACTGTTGGCAGCACATCGGTAGAGATCCCCATCCACCAGTGTGTATCTTTTAGCCATACGAACGATCCGTTTAGCGGATACATGTTCATCAGGAAGGATATTTTCTTTCAAGTAGGCCCGGATCTCCGTGATCCATGCATCAGGTCCTACTTGAGCATTTGGATCTTGGTCACCGGGTTGCACGGTGTCCCTAGTGATGCATACGATCCTTGGCGGGTGCCATGGTTGCAGAGTCGCCGGGACTGCAAGTTTCGATGTGTTGGACTCGCCCCCTTCGCCTGGTTTGGCAGGCCAGGCTGTTGGACGCAGTAGCTTCCTTTCAAACACGCCTTCAAGGACCGTGGCCCATGTAGAGGCTTTCGTTGAAAGGTCGTACTCTACCACGTTGTTGACATGGGGGGTATCGCACAACTCCAAGGCATGGAACTTCTTCTCAATCTTCTGCACATGGATAAGGTAGGAAGCTAGTTGAGGGTCATTACAAGAGCACTCACGCCTGACTTGCTTGATGACAAGCTGAGAGTCTCCTTTAACTAGCATCTGCCACATGCCTAGAGACACGGCGATACTCATCCCAAATATGAGGGCTTCATAGTCTGTCATGTTGTTTGTAGCCTTGAAGTCAAGGTGCACCACATACTTGAACTGCTCCCCCACTGGTGAGATGAGCAGGACCCCGCTCTGGCTCCCTACTTACGTGAGGAAACGTCGAAGTAGAGTGTCCAGTGGCGTACAGTGAGCACCATAGGTCTGGGCTCCAGGTCGCCGTCGTCTTGACCCCCCTAGACGACATGGAGGCGGGGTCCATTCCGCCACAAAGTCCACCAGCACCTGGCTCTTAACGACGTGGCGTGGTAAAATTCGAGGTTGAACTCCGCCAGCTCAGCTGCCCACTTTGCTATGTTCCCCGTTGCGTTGGGGTTGTGGAGCACTGTCTTCAGTGGGTAGGTCGTTACCACCGACACCTTGTGAGCTTGGAAGTAGTGGCGGAGCTTTCTTGACGCGATCAGCACTGCATAGAGCAACTTATGAACCTCCGAATGCCATATCTTGGCATTGTGGAGGACCTCGCTGATATAGTAGACCGGTCGCTGGGTGGTCCGGACCCTCCCGGAGGGGTCCGGAACATTTTCCTCCACTGGCAGGAGGTCTACAACTTCTTGGTCTTGGTGTCCGACTCCCGAGAGCTGGGACTCGGAAGCATCCTAGGCCAGAGTTACGTCATGCTCCCCTACGGGACCCGGGTTGTGAGACTCGCAACCAATAGTAGGCTCTTTGCTTGGTGCTTGGAGTCGCTCAGGTTTTGGCTGTTCAGCGACCAGGACGATGCTGATGACTTCTTCCTTTGCGGAAGTATAGAGCAACAGATGCTCACTCGGCTCTGGGGCAACCATGATCGGTAGTGAGGTGAGGTACTTCTTTAGGTGTTGGAACGCCTTGTCGACTTCTTCAGTCCACACAAAGGGTCCGGACTTCCACAGAATATTACAGAACGAGAGGACGTGCTCTGCTAGTTGGGATATGAACCGACTGAGTGCGGTCAGGCATCCGGTGAGCTTCTGGACGTCCTTGACTCGGGTGGGGGTCGCATCATCTCTATAGCCTTGATCTTGTCAGGGTTAGCATCGATTCCTCGGTGCGAGACCAGGAAACCAAGGAGCTTCCCGGTAGGAACTCTGAATACGCACTTATTCGGGTTTAACTTTGTCCGAGTGGTGCGTAACTTATCGAAATCTAAGGCTAAGTTGTCCAACGGAGATGTATGTGACTTGGCCTTCACCACGATGTCATCAACGTACACCTCCACTAGTTCCCTTATCAGATCCCCGAATGTCTTATGCATGGCACGTACAAAGGTGGGCAAGGCGTTTTTATGGCTGTAAGGCATAGAGACATAACAATAAGGGTCATCTACTGTTATAAAAGAAGTGTGCTCTTCATCTTCCTTAGACATGGGTATTTGATTAAAACCGGTATAAGCATCCAGGAAGCACGGCAGATCACAGCCAGAAGTAGAATCTACAATTTGATCTATTCATAGGAGGGGAAAGGGGTCTTTAAGACATGCCATGTTTAGACTGGTGTAGTCGATGCACATCCGTAGCGTCCTGCCAGCCTTGGGTTCAACAACGGGGTTGGCCAACCATCTCGGGTGGTGGACTTCTCGGATGAAGCCGGCGTCGAGCAGCTTCTTGATCTCCTCATGAATGAAGTTTTGCCGCTCAATGGACTGCTTTCAAGGCTTCTACATCACCGGCTTAGCGTCGGGGTGGATCTTCAGATGATTCTCAATCACCTCCCTAGGGATCCCACGCATTGCGATGGTTACCAAGCAAACACATCGACGTTAGCCAGGAGGAAGGTGATGAGTGCTAGTTCCTATTTGCTACCCTAGTTTCCTAAATGCGGGTGGTCTGGGCAGCACCCTCGCCAATCTGGATAACCCTGACCTGGACCTCCTCTGCACCCGAAGGGTGTATGTGGGGCACGGAGGATGAGCCACGCTGTCGTGTGCTGGGTGGCTCCTTGCTTGTCCCAACACCCCCGAAAGCTTCCAATTTTGAAGCTGCTAGGGCTTGGAGCTTCTCCAGCGATGCAACTCCAGCGGTCCGATCTGCTCGGACTCTAAGGACACCACTCGGGGTTGGCATCTTCAATGCTAGGTAGCCATAATGGGCTACGACCATGAACTGGTACAATGTTGGCCTACCGAGGATGGCGTCAAAGGAGAGGTTGACCTCCACCACGTCGAGGACAACACTCTCGGTGTGGTAGTTCTCAAGCGTCCGATGCTACCGCGTGGGTGAATGGACCCCGGGCCCACTTCAGAGAATTGGCGCGACAGGGCCAGCTTTCCCATGGGGATATGCAACTTTTAATAGGCTGCAAGACTAATGAGGTTGAGGCCCGCTCCTCCATGAACCAGCACGTGGTAGAGCTTCTCGTTAGCTATGGTCGAGGAAACGATGAGTGGTAGCTACCCAACCCCCGCCATGTTCTTCAGTCGGTCAGAGGCAGTGAAACTGATCTCCGTCTCCATCCACTTGCGGTAGGGAGCCAGCTTGGGGGAGGTGATACTGCCATGACATCTCGGCGAAGGGTCTTGATGTCTCGCCAGGACGTGATGTCCAACGACCCCCCGTACATCACATGAAGTGTCTTTGGACGCTCATCCGGGGTGTGGCCAGGGCTAGAGCCCTTTCCCTAGTCATAGATGACCTTCGACGCTTGCTCGGCGTCCTGGTACTCCGTCTCCTAACCATTGCTGACCTCTGGGTCAGCTCTTTGCTTGCCCTCCCGCTGGCGAAAGGGCGTGCCATCTTGGCGCCGCTGTCGAAGCTCTCGAAAGTGCCTCGCTAGCTTCTGTATCTCCCGGCACTCCCTGGCACTGTGTCGTTTGGAGTTGTGGACCGGGCACTGTCGGTCGGTGCTGTCGCTGTCGGGCTTCTATCGCGGGCGCTTGGCGGTGCACGGTCCCCGGCCCCCCGCCGCTGCTAACGAGTTGAGCGCGGCGACGACCATATGGTCGACGTCGTTGCGCCACTACTCAGCAACGAATGGGGAAGCTCCCACGTACGGGGGGGGGGGGTTGTGGAGGAGTACTCGGGCTGGTAGCAACGTGCTCTCTAGGCTGGCCTTGGCCGGCGTCTGCGACACCGTCACAACCGAAGGCTGCCAGGAGGGAACTAGCAAGATCGCTGTTGGGACTAGCGTCGACGCAGATGGTCTCAATCTGGGACCAGAGGAAGCTTCCTGCTCCCCCTGCCGCTGGCTGCGTGAGGGACAGGAAGGCCCTTCGACAGATTGGATGTTCACCATTGTGAGTCACAGACAGCTTCAAGAACCAAAAGTCCCCCTACCTGGCACGCAAAATGTCAAAGTGTTCGCTACGACACTTCTCCTGATCTGCTCGAAAGCAGCCCGCAGAGGTTCTTTTTTTGGTGGGGCTAGTGGATCTCGAAGGTCGGAACACAATGGCGAGAGGAAAGACACAAGGATTTACGTGGTTTAGGCCGTCGGAGCGTAATACCCTACGTCCACGGGTGTGTTTGTTGTATTGTTCAAGCGTATGAGTGAGTGAGTTGGCTGGGTCGTGAACCCTTTGCCCGGAGGCTGCCCCGGTCCTTTTATAGCCCAAGATCAGGGCCCGACAGGTGGCCCCGCGGCTATCTGCATCCTATACACTTGCTAAAGGCATTTACAGCGCATTGTCACTGTCGGCAGAGTTAAGGCATGTTGCCTGCCACGCCTGGCGCCTCTGACCGGGGGCCGGTGATGATGAAGTTCCCGTCCTGTCGCCACAACCCCTCGCCATGCTTGGTGGCTCTGCGCCGTTGGGCGGCACTGTTGTGCCGTCACGCCTCGCCGCCCTGTCTTTCACCGTAATGGTGCGCAGATGGGGAACGGAGGCGTGTACCATGCACCATGCTTCTGGGGAAGGCGTGAGCCTTGAATGCTCGGCTTGATAGTGTACCATCCTCTTTACTCCTTGGCCATCTGCCCGTTGTTCATCGCTGTGACGCGTCTCCACCGGAGCTGTCTTGTGGAGTAGCGGGTGGTCTGGAGTTGTTGGGAACGTGGCAGCACCGGAGCCCTCCCATGCTGAAGGTCAGGCCCGAGGCCACAGGACACATGGCGCATCCGGGGCCCTCCTCAGGGCGGTGGAGGGGGGAGGTTCGCCCGGAGTTGTTGCCCTAGTGGCGGCACCGGAGCCCTCTTTTGTTGGAGGTCGGTCCTGGAGCCACTGGACACGTAGCACCTCCGGAACTCTCTCTGGCGGAGGGTGTGACGCAGAGGTTCCGGGCACATGGCAGCGCCAGAGCCCTCCTTGGCGGAAGATGGGGTCCGGCACCACCGGACACATGGCGGCTCCTATGCCACCCTCGACCGGTCTTCAGGCTCAGGGCCTAAAGATACGTGGCAAACGTGGGACTGCTTCTGGGGCCCAAGGCACGTGGTTCATGATGGGGCCCGCCTAAGCTAAAAGTCGGGGCCCAGGCTGCCTTTTATCCACTATGCGGGGGTACCCGGTCTGCAGGGCACTGATAGTGTACCTTTAGAAAATTACGTAGTGATAAAACTCTTTGATGCATAGATGCTATTGCGTGGGAGGACATTACCTTCGAGGGTAGAGGACATCAGAGAAAGGTCAACACTGTCTTAGGGAACCTCTTGCGTTTGCACTACCCTGGTGAGGTCCCTGGCAGCGGTGACGAGCGTATCCCTGCCAAGTCATGGGATGATTACGCTCGTGCTACTGACCTGACATACGAGACTGCTCAAGGTGTAGTGTGGGACGACTTCTGGGTAAGTATGTTTAATATATGTTTTAAATTTAGTTCTTCAATATATACAATGTTTAACACTTAGATTTCTGTCTTCTTGTAAAGATGGTACCGTTTTGTGGATCCAGCAGTTGCCGACCACGCGAGAGCCGTCTTCAACAAGAACACCAGGAAGCTTGTTACGCAGGCAATCTCCTATGCCCGCATTCAAGCAATAAATGATTATTTGAAGAGACATCAAGGGCAGGATCTTGCTGCGTTCAGAGATGGCTCGGACACATACTTGACCGAGGAGCAGTACGCCAAGGTAAACTAGTAGTACTTTTTTAGGATTATGATTTCGTAATGTCAACGTTATTTCAATCAATTAAATGCATGCAGGTAGGGATTTCTTGGTTGGATGACCGTACGGAGGCTTACTGGGCCCTCTGTCGCCTGTGGTCCAGTGAGGACTTCGTCTCCAAGTCCAAGAGGGCCCGACCGTGCAGAGCCTCTACCGGAGGCCATACGTATGGTCCGGATGGCCACCTACATCTTGCTAGACTAATGGTAAGTAAAATATGTTCAAAATTTTATTTATAGTATATTTATGCTATTGAGTCGTATTTACAGGAAAAGAAGCTCGGTGAATGACTGAGCCGTTCAGGTGTATAATAGAGGTCACAGGGAAAGTGACCCTTCACAGCCCGACCAACTTTGCACTCCGGTGGCCACAACAAGACTAGTGAGTACTTTAAATAACATGTTGCTTTATTTGTAACTAACATTGCCACTGACGCGTTATTATGTATTGTTTGTATTTGTAGGAGAAGTATGGGGAGGAGGCAGTGAAGATTCACGGCCAAGATTTCGATTGGCAGAACACACCAATCGAAGCGAACACCGTGTATGCGAGCGGTGGCGGTAAAGCCCATGGACGGTGAGATGCTACTTGTTTATTTTTTTTTGTCAATTCAACTTACATTATCTAAATTTTAATCTATTTTTGTATAGTTTTGCCATTTTCAATGGAGTGGTTGACTCGAGGGAGGCAAGGCCATCGAATGGCTTCTCCTTGCAGTCTTCGTCAGCTAGATCCAGCCGGTGGATGTCAGGGAGGGAGCTAGAGCTTCTAAATGTCCAAGAGGAGCTACGCCGGACACGGGAGAAACTCCAGGAGAAAGAAGCCTTATTGAAGGGAACTCAAGACCCTCAAGCCACCTACACCGCACAAATACAAGCGACAATACAGGTAATAGATTCAAATACAAAGTTGTCGGTACCATGCATACTGGGTACCCCGCATAGAGGGTAAAATATAGACTCGGTCCCGCCTCCCTGCTAAGGTGGGCCCCAACGTAGCCACGTGTCCTTGGCCCCGAGGTCAGCCCTGGAGCTGCCACGTGCGCTTGAGTTCCAGAGCTGACACGTGCCGTGGGCTCCGGTCCGAGCCTCCCCACTGAGGTGAGGTCCGGAGCTGCCACGTGTCTCCTAACTCAGAGCCTCCTCACTGTTGAGGAGAGCTCCGGAGCTGACACGTGGCCTGGGCTCCGGTCCGAGGCTCCCCACTGAGGCGAGTTTCGGAGCTACCACGTGTCTTCTAGCTCAGAGCCTCCTCCCTGCTGAGGAAAGCTCCGGAGGTGACACGTGCCATGGGCTCGCACCTTCCTCAGAAGCATGGTGCACTACGCACGCCTCCGTCCTCTGTCCGTTCGCCATTACGGTGACAAGACTTGATGGCACCGCGTGACAGCGGTACAGTACCTCCCAACGGTAAGAAGCCACCCAAGTAGGGCGAGAAGACGTGGCGACAAGACGGCGTCTTCATCATCGCATGACACACGGATAGGGGCGCTTAGCACGCCAGGCGGCGGGACTTAACTCCCCCACCGACTGCTCTGCTCAGAGTACAAAACGTTAGATCATGTATAGGGTTCGCATAGCTTCAGGGCCAACTGTTGGGCCCCAAGACACATTGTAACCACCCCGGTCTTGGACTATAAAAGGACGTGGGTGACCACCCGACAAAGGGTTCGCAACCCAGCACCTTCTCACGCACATACGAGCAAACAATGCAGCAAGCACTCCCGTGGGTGTAGGGTATTATGCTCCGGCGGCCCGAACCACGTAAATCTTGGTGTTTATCCGCTCTCTCGAGCCCGATCGCATGAGGGCGCCAAGCTCCCTCCAATCAAAGAACCTCGCGGACTGCTTCCGTAGCAGGCCGGGAGGAGTGTCACAGCTCACACACTCCGACAAAAGCAATTATATAATTTCATTCATATTCATGTTCTAATGTTTTTCTATCACAGGCTTTAGCACAGGGACAACAAATTACCATTCCCACATGGACGCCGCCGATGCCGGAGCCACCGGTGTCTTCTTCTGCGGCACATGTAAGCACTATTTATTTAAAGCATCGTACATTACATTACTATAGCAAACTAGGATAAATTTAGTAAACGATAGCAAAACTTAGCCGAAACTTAGTTAAACTTAGCTATATTTTCTCAGACATAGCCATAATTGCTCTCACATCTTACATGGATCGGCAACGGAGGCTCGGACTCCATCATTTGTGCTACTGTGACCTGGATTTCGACGTGAGGACGATATTCCAGGCTCCGGAGATAGCGGACGTGGGAGTGTGTAGTGTAGTGGGTTATTTGTGATAGTATTGCATATTGAATTATTTGTGTGTTTGATCTATATAATTTTGTGTCTGCCTGTGAGCTGGCCATCGTGCCAAGTTAGCATTTTACTGTATTTAAAAAAGTTACATACCTTATTTACGAGATCTTCTCGAACCAGACTGACTCATTAGGGCCTAGAGCCGGCCGTCATAAGTAAGCCTCTATTGTTTACGATGGTCAGCCGCTGGCCGTCGTAAATAAGTCTGTTGTTTACGACGGCCAAACCTTGTCCGTCGTAAACAATCTTCCAGAGGGTGCCACCTGGCACCCTCTCATTTAATTACGACGGCCAGGTAGTTGACACTTCGAAGTAGAGGCTCCTGACTGAGAAACAATCATTAATGCGGTGCGTGAGATGGGTTCGTCGTGAGACAGTTCGGTCCATATCCGGTGTGGGCGTAGAGTAGTAGTAGCACCTATTTTCTGAGTCCAGCCGTCGTAAATAAGCTGTTTACGACGGGTGCCATCGTAAATAAGCTTATTTACGACCAAAAAGTTGTGACGGCCTTTTGTCATCGTAAATAAGCGAAAATCGTCGTAAATAACCTAATTATGATGGTTTAGGGCTTAATTACGACAGTTCTGGCCGTTGTAATTTGATCGGTTTCTGTAGTGAATGAATGGCCATTATAATATATCACGCGTCATCTCTAAAAAATAATTACAACGCTGAACATCATTCCTATGTGAAGAAACCACAAGACCAGTATTGATAATAAGGAGATGCCAGTCCTGTTTCAAAAAGAATCCAATGAGGTCCTTGAAAATTAATTAGCACGATATTCACCTCTTGATTTGTTAGACTATTCTAGATATCAATACCCAGATAGCGAATATTCCATACCATGCTCAACTTCCATTTCTTCTAGCTTGTGAGTCGGACTCCATTGTGATATATAAGAGAGTGCACACGAGGGAGTAAGAAAAGGCCACACGATTAGTCGCTCATATTTGTATATAGTGCAAAAGTATTTGTTTACACGAAATTCAATTCGAATGAAGGAACGGGATCGAGACCAAAGATTCCTGAAACCGGCCCGGCCGGGGCACATGGAGCGTGCCCGAATCCACACTCCTTAGTTCTTACGATTGTTTCTCACAAACCGATGAAAGACCCTATTTTTTTCTAAGATTGTGTCATAAGCAAAGACGATTTGAGGACGCGCGTGCGTGCACGAATTCGGCATCCATGCGCGCACATGCTGCCAAGATACAGCCGTTTACCCTGCCCGTGTTTTCCTAAGCAAGCCCGGCCGGCTCAATCCATGGAGCCATTCGCTCCGCGCATCGCGGGAGGCCCCGCGGCCTTTGACAAAGAAAACAGCTTCTCGAACGGGACCTGGAGTCCGTCCGTGCAGAGCGCGAGGCGCGTGCGGGTCTTGCTGACTCCCGGTGACGCGTCAAAGTTCCAGCGACGTCACCAATTAAGGGGCGGGACAGTTAGGCGGTTACGCTCCGACGTCACGGTGACGTCTCTCTTTCTTACACGGCGGAGACGGCGACCGGCCAGGCTGACGGACGGCGCGGCACGCCGGTCGATGGCGTAGGGACGCCGAGAGGGTAGGAGGAGCGCGTACATACGGCAGGATAGACAGGTAGGATGGTCCGTACTACTTACTACCCGTGCTGAAAAAGACTGTATCGTCTCGGAAACGATTTCGTCCGTGGCAGCCACCGACCCCATTTTCCTCGCGAAAAAACACACGGACATCGAATTCGTGTCTCGACTCGAACAGTTCACGCTCTGTTTTGATCTGGCCGTCACGCTGACCTGACCAGACCAGGTGCGGGTGCCAACGTCGTACATGGACTGCAGAGTGTTTGACTCCAACAACCGCGCCAGCCATCTGTCTGGTCGCGTCGCCGGGTGCTTCAACTTTGCCGGCCATGCATGGTGGCCGGGACGACAAGCCGTCGCCGTGGCGGCGAGATGATAAACGCGCCCCGGCCGCGCGCACGTCTTCTCGCCTGCGACGCGACACGTTACCGCCGCCAATGTCCGCGGCACGCAACTCTGATGCGGCCTAGCTCTCCGGCGGCTGCTCCACCGACCGTGGGTTTTACCACCGATGGGCTGGTCGTCAGGCCCTAACCGCCGCCGCCGTTCGCCACGGCACGGAGTGTCATGCATGCCTCACCCGTGGCGCGACGTGCGGAACGTTCGCATTCTTCCCCAGGATCGAAATAGTCGTTCATGACGCCGAGAACCCCGCCAAAGAAATGTAAGAATGGGAGGAAAAGACTAGCATGCTCCTTATATTTCTGGGCAACTGCAAATCCCTCGAAATCCAAACATTTCTAGACGGAGGTAGTACCGTGCTGAACTTGACCACGTAGGACAGCAACAATTAGCATCAACCATATCTCTCGCCGCGTACACACACGTACATGCGGACAACAACCAAGGCCCGGCCTCTTCTTACCTATAACCAGAGCGGGGCCGTATCGAAATACTAGAACGAGCAGGGAGCTAGCGGACAATGGCCGCGATAGCTCGACGCCCCTCCCCCCTCCGTCCAGGAGAGAGAGAGTCGTCTCCCCGGCTGCAACCGGCCGGCGAAAACGACGAGAGCGAAACCTTGGCCTGGCTGCGTTGTGAACGGCCGCAGATTCCCTGGCTATAGTCGAACCAAGAGTTCGTCCTGTTTCGTTCTTGTAGATGAGACCAACTACCGCCCGCATGGCATGAGCTACTGCGTCGGCCGTACAAAGTCACCTGGTGTCCGGTCGGTGTGGTGTGGGTCATGAAGCTACGACCACCGCGACACGGTTGGTAGTCGATCGAGGAACGTGCAGCAGGCCGTTATACCGCCGCAGGTGTAAGATTCCGTTTACAAGCAGCAACTACTACTGTAGTAGAGTGCAGCGGTGTGCAAGTGTTAAAAAGCCTGACGCACAATATATACTCTAGCATAGTTTAGCTCAGAAGAAACGCACTAGAAGAAAGCCATGTCCTTGTTCTTTGGGTACACACGTGTGTCCTTTTCTCTTGTACACACGACAAAACACTGTTGAGACATGCAGAAGCCTATCAGAAGACGACCGTCACTTTCACGGCCGATCAGAGTTCGTGGATGCGCACGCAGGACGTGGTAATAGGCCCAGAATTCTACCCCGATCGAGGACATGTGCGTTTTCCGTACGTTCATCAGCATCGCGGAATCGATGAGCACCGCGACGATGACCGCGCCCGGCGTCGCGTGCGTGCACGCCCTCCCGGAACGCGACACGGCAGCGGCAGCAGCGGGTCGACCGGTCGGTCCCTCAGCTCGGCCGCTGTCGGGTCCAGCGCGGCGCCCGATCGACCACCACGCCATCGACAGGCTCGCGTCGCGCGCGGCCAGGAACGACACGGGGGCGACGCGGTTGACCTCCGGGCGCTCCTCCTCCGTGCCGTGACAGGCGCAAACTGAAAAGGGACAAGGTCCCGACTCGACGCGTGTGCCGCACCACCATCTGGCGTCCGCCGTGGCATCACGGGCGCCGCCTGGCAGTTTGAAGCTTTAAACTTATAAAAACGTTTACGTCTCCTAGAGGTTAATACAATTTGTTCCAAGCGAAGGGGATGGACGAATGGTAACACGCTTATGTTCTGTCTTTTACCTCCGCCTCTTGTCTCCGTCCTTCACAGCGGACCACCTGCCTAATCTGACGGTGAAACACGTCTTGCATTTTGGCTATCCAGTGCAGCCTTATCGCTAGTGTCGCCTAAGCATTGGAGAAGGGAAACCCTCCTCTTCACGGCCACTCCCACCACTTGTGAACTACTTGCAAGGCGGTGGATGTTTGCAGCAAGCTAGTGTATCGAGAAATCCGACATGAAGACTACTCTAAGTTTTAGCTATTGTTGCCCATAGAGGCACTGCTGGTGAAAGGAATTTAGTAGACTTTTGGTTTGCACAACAATTACACAAAAACCAAACCTCCGCCTCATAGTTGCATCCTTCCATAGACGTGTCGAAATAATTTTAGAATAAAAGCCTTCTCAACAATCCATGAAAAATAGTTTATTCAGTTTGGATGATACATCATTTTTATTTCCACAATTGGGTTTCCAGTGGTAATAGGTACTTTTGTACTGCTGTGATCTACATGTGACATGTCCTAGTACATCAGATATGACCTGCAATACATAAATTTATCATCTCCACATGTAAATAATTGTTGCAAACTACTTTTACCTTGTTTTTTTAATGCCATCACATTCACTAGCTATAGGTTATACCATATAATCTGCAGATGTATATGAACTTTAGCTCTTGGCGTTGTGGTACCCCATTGACGAGGTCTTAGTTTTGACTTGCCTTCTGTCGAAGTGTTCGGTCGACACTTCCCCCGGGCCTGCACTGGGCAGCCCGCGGAGGTTCTTTTTTCGGTGGGGCTAGTCCCTTGCGGAGAGCTTGAGCGTATGGACGAGTTAGTAAGAGCTTGACACGGCGAGTTTTACGTGGTTCAGGCCGCCGGAGCGTAAAACCCTACGTCCACGGCGAGCTATGGAGCTCGTTGTATTGCTTGTTGCTCAGAACCGGAGTCCTGAGCTTGAGGGTGAGTTACAGCTTGGGTGTGAATGGCTAGCGTATGAGTTGCGGGAGTGCGAACCCTTGCTAACGTCGCCTACCCGACCCTTTTATAGTCCAAGGCTCGGGTGGCTTACAAGGGGGGCCCGGGACCCGACAGGTGGTCCCGGGGAGATTGTCTGTCATCTACCGTATCTGCAGTTATGCCGGTAGTTGTCTCTGGCGAAAGCTTCTGAGTCTTCGTCTTGCCGCCCTGCCCATGCCGCACGCTAGTCGTAGTGGTTGATGACGGCGGAGGCGGCAGGGGATGTCTTGTCGCTGCGTTTATTGGCTGGCAAGTTCTGACACTACGCGCCAGTCTGCGATGCGACTGGGCGCAACGGCACCTGATAGAGGTGTGCTCCGCGTCTTCGCGTCTTGGGAAGGTGCGGGTCTTGAATGCTTTGTACGGTAAAGGCATGGCGTGCCTTTACTCCTGCTACCTACCGCGCCGGGCGGCAGCACTGCTCTGCTGGCCACGTGTCAGTCCCGGAGCTCTCCTCTGAGGAGAGGGGGGCTCCGGCTCCGCTGGACACGTGGAGCCTTCAGAGCTCACCCCTGCGGAGGGGGCGAGGTCCGGTCTTCCGGGCCACGCGGCATGCTCGGAGCTATCCTTTGAGGAGAGGAGAGCCCCGGCCCTGCCGGACACGTGGCGCCTTCGGAGCTCACCCTTGCGGAGGGGGTGAGGTCCGGCCTCCTGGGCCACGTGGCAGGCTCGGAGCTATCCTACGTGGGGAGGGGAGCTCCGGCCCCGCTGGACACGTGGCGCCTTCAAACCTCGCCCCTGTAGAGGGAGCGAGGTCCTTAGGAAGTTTTACGTTGTGCGCGGGGGTACCCGGTATTGAGGGTACCGACAGTGGCCCCCGGGCTCACCTCGGGGGAGGTAACGAGCCTGAGGTGGGGCCTTCTCCTACCCGCGCACTTTCTTGTATTGAGTACTCCCTGTGCTGGCAGGGTCTTGACGGCTTCGGAGTTCAGCCTTTGAGGAGAGGGTGAAGCCTGACATCGGAGCTCTGCTCTTGTGAAAAGGGGGAGGTCCGGCCTCGGAGCTCGCCTCTGAGAAGAGGGGTGGTCCGGGAAGTCATTGGAGCTTAGGCCCACGAAGGGCGTGAGATCCGGCATCAGGGCTCGCCACTGAAAGGAGGGCGAGGGTTGGCCTTGGAGCTCGGCCCAACTGCGGGGGCGGAGGTCCGGAAGTCATCGGAGCTCAGGCCGGCGATGGGCGTGAGGTCCGGAGGTCATCGGAGCTCAGGCCAGCGAAGGGCGTGAGGTCCGGAGGTCATCGGGGCTCAGGCCAGCGAAGGGCGTGAGGTCCGACATCAGCGCTCGCCTCTGAAAGGAGGGCGAGGGCTGGCCTCGGAACTCGGCCCAGCTGTGAGGGCGGAGTCCGGAAGTCATCAGAGCTCAGGCCAACGAAGGGCGTGAGGTCCGGCATCAGCGCTCGCCTCTGAAGGAGGGCGAGGGCTGGCCTCGGAGCTCGGCCCAGCTGTGGGGGCAGAGTCCGGAAGTCATCGGAGCTCAGGCCAACGAAGGGCGTGAGGTCCGACATAAGCGCTCGACTCTGAAAGGTGGGCGAGGGCTGACCTCGGAGCTCGGCCTGGCTGTGGAGGCGGAGTCCGGAAGTCATCGGACCTCAGGCCAACGAAGGGTGTGATGTCCGGCATCAGCGCTCGCCTCTGAAAGGAGGGCGAGGGCTGGCCTCGGAGCTCGGCCCAGCTGTGGGGGCGGAGTCCGGAAGTCATCGGACCTCAGGTCAACGAAGGGCGTGAGGTCCAGCATCAGTGCTCGCCTCTGAAAGGAGGGCGAGGGCTGGCCTCGGAGCTCGGCCCAGCTGTGGGGGCGGAGTCCGGAAGTCATCGGAGCTCAGGCCAACAAAGGGCGTGAGGTCCGGCATAAGCGCTCGCCTCTGAAAGGTGGGTGAGGGCTGGCCTCGGAGCTCGGCCTGGCTATGGAGGCGGAGTCCGGAAGTCATCGAACCTCAGGCCAACGAAGGGCGTGAGGTCCGGCATCAGCGCTCGCCTCTGAAAGGAGGGCGAGGGCTGGCCTCGGAGCTCGGCCCAGCTGTGGGGGCGGAGTCCGGAAGTCATCGGAGCTCAGGCCAACGAAGGGCGTGAGGTCCGGCATCAGCGCTCGCCTCTGAAAGGAGGGCAAGGGCTGGCCTCGGAGCTCGGCCTGGCTGTGGAGGCGGAGGTCCGGAAGTCATCGGAACTCAGGCTAGCGAAGGGCGTGAGGTCCGGAGGTCATCGGAGCTCAGGCCAGCGAAGGGCGTGAGGTCCGGCATCAGCGCTCGCCTCTGAAAGGAGGACGAGGGCTGGCATCGGAGCTCGGCCCAGCTGTGTCGGCGAAGTCCGGCACTGCTCAGTGGTCTCCCCTTTCCTGTCCCTTAGTCTCATTTGGCTTACTGTCCCAGGCCGGAATACGGTGTTTGGGTAATCCAATGTACTTGGTCCCGGAGGTCTGGCCCCAACCCCAGTCATGGTGTAACCGTCCGGCCCCCTGGTACTCAGACCGGAGCGCCGGGGGGCAGAGTGCGCATGCTTTGGGTGCAAGACCGGGCAAAGCAAGGCTCCTGACCCCCCGGTCTAGCGTAGGTCTTTTCTCGGAGGAGACCAACCGGCGGTACAGTACCCTTACAGGGGGAGATCCAAAAGGCCACCGGGCCTCTAGCAGGTACCCCAAGCACTACCGCCTTCGGCAGGACGACAAATATCGACTATGCATGAGAGCAGGAAAGAGGAACCGAGTGTACAATGGACGCACACTGTCTAGAGCGTGGGTAGGTGTTCATATAAATTAATGCGTAGTTTAAATAAACACCTAAGTAAGCATGGTGAACTTACTGGGGTAGCGTCGGAGCGCCTGTCTTCACGCAGAGCGGGTCATGCGTGGCTTCGTCGTACGCCGGACACGGGGGGGACCCCCATGGCGATCTAAGGGGGAAGCATGGCTTCGGCCCCGCATACCATGTGGAAGGGTAGTTCCCGTGACCCGGCCCTGGGAAGTCCGGCTGGCCCTCGACATGGAGGAGCCGGTATCCCCCGACGGCTCTGGGTGCGTGTCTGCACCGGTTGTGTGGGTCTGCTTGGCGTGGACCTGGCACACATTGCATCCCTAACCGGTTTGACGACGTCCAGGTGGCTCACGGTCAGTAGGAGCCATGCCGGGTGGCTTAACCGACCAGCGTGCGGGACGATGAGCGTTCCCAACACTCGCCTCCGTGGACTACTGCGAGCCAGTCGTAGCCTTCCTCCGTGGTTATGCACCGCAATAGGATGTCGTGGCGCCATGCCAGTAAAGATACCAGCGCGTAGCACTTAGCCATCCGCACCACCCGTTCAGCGAATGCATGTTCGTCAGGAAGAATGTCCTTCAAGGAGTCCCAGACCTCCGTGGTCCATGCATCGGGACTACTTGAGCTTCTGGATCTTGAGCGCTGGGTTGCACGGAGTCCCCAGTGACGCTTACGATCCTTTGGCGACATCCATGGCTGCAGGGCCGTCGGGACTGCCTAGCTTCGAGGCACTGGTTCACCCCCTTCGCCCCGCTCGGCGGGCCGGGCTGTGGACCGCAGCAACGTCCTCTCGAAGACTCCTTCGAGCGCAGGGGCTCCGATGGAGGCCTTCGTTGAGAGGTCGTCAGCTGCGGCCTTGCCAGCGCGCGGTACATGGCGCAGGTCCAAAGCGAGGAAGTCTTTCTCCAACATCCGCGCGTGGAGCAGATAAGCAGCTAGCTGTGGGTCATTGCAGGGGCATTCACCCTTAACTTGCTTGATAACTAGCTGGGAGTCGCCCTGCGCCAACAACTGGCGAGTGCCCAGAGACAGGATTGTCTTTTAGGCCAAATATGAGTGCTTCATACTCTGCCAAGTTGTTGGTTGCCTTGGAATTGAGACGCACCATGTACCCAGACTGCTCCCCCGATGGCATGAGAAGCATTACGCTGGCACCGGCCCCCTGCTTTCACGAGGAGCCGTCGAAGAAGAGCGTCCAGTGAGGCCCGGTGAAGACCGGAGCTCGGTGCTTTGGTTCACCGTCTTCGCGGCCCCCTGGGTCAGCCTTCGTTGGCATCCACTCAGCCACGAAGTCAGCCAGTGCTTGACTCTTGATTGTCTGACGTGGTCGGGAGCTCACCTTGAACTCCGCTGTCTTCGGGCTGTCTTCCGGCTTCGGAAGCTGGCAGTGAGTGCCAATGACGCCCGTCTTCTGCCCCGGCGCACTTGTCCGCCAGGCTGAAGAGCCCCGAGATGCCTTGCACCTCCCTGGTGGCCAACTTCTCGAGCATCTTCTTTTCCCTCACACCTTGTCGGAATGCGACCACCGCTGATGCATTCGGGATGTGGGGGATGGTGTTGCATACCTGGGAGAACCGCTGGATGAAGGAGCGCAGTGACTCCCCAGGTTGTTGCTTGATGGCGTGGTCAAGTTCCGTGCCGGGACGGGTGTAGGAGCTGCCGAAGTTGGCGATGAACTGCCGGCAGAGCTCTTCCCAGGAAGTTATGGAACCCTGAGGGAGGTTCATTAGCCAAGACCAGGCTGGGCCGGTCAAGGCGACGGGGAAGTAGTTGGCCATGACGGCCTCATCCCCTCCTGCGGCAAGTACGGCGGTGGAGTAGATCTGGAGGAACTCCGCCGGGTTGACGCTGCCGTCGTACTTCTCGGGCAGGTGCGGCCGAAACTTGCGTGGCCACCTCATGAAGCGAAGGTGGGGTGCAAGGGCCGCACATCCTGCTCCTGTTGCCGCAGGTATTGGTGCCGCGAACGCTTGGTTCGCACCTGGCACTGTGTACCCCGGTATGGGCAAGGCTGCGCCATAGACCGGGGACGCCGTTTGCAGTGCATATGGTTGTGGCATATGCTTCGCGACGTATGCCTGGGGCAGGGCTCGCGTGGCGAAGATCTGCCCTCCAAGCTGGGTCGAGGCCGATGTCATGCTGTCGCCAGCCTCTTGGTTGCGACGCCTTTCTCGACGTCGCTCGAGGTACACCCGGGCATCCTTGCCCAAGTGGCACCGTTCCAGCTCTATCCTCAGGTCTGTCGACGGGAGCCTGTAGGAGCTGGAATCCGCCGTCTGCCCGTCAACCGTTGGTGTGCGTGTCAGTGACACAGCCGGTTGGCCGGGGCGTCGCCCTCGCCGAAACCGAGGGTTTGCGGCGGCGACGACGAGACGGTCCACCTCGCGAACCCACTGCTTGGTCGCTGAATGAGGCGCGTCCCCAGCAGGTGGATTGCGCAGTAGCGCTCTTGCTGCAGCTAGCGCACCCCCGTGGTGTATGCTCAGCGCTGCAGAAGATCTGACGCTGGTTGGAGCCTGCATTGCCGGAGTCGGCGTTGCCGGAGTCAGCTGCTGGCTCCCAGCTTGCGCCGACACACTCCGTCCTGAGTGCGTCGACATGTACTCTGTAAAGGTCCCAAAATTATGAATACAAAGAAACACTTGGTTGCAAAGTTTTGTTTCATGTGTATGAAATTTGGGACTTGTTAAAACTTTTCCCCACATGTGATAACACACATGAGGGCTTTCTTCACACAAGTCAAATGTTCATTTGAGAACTTGGAACCCTAGAGGGGTCAAAACCAAGGATGGGAAGTTCCCATATGTGTGAGAAAGCAAAAATCAGATTTGGAACAATTTGTTCAAACAAAAATTCAAATGAGAAAAACACAATGGAATTCAAAACTGTTGTGCTAAAAATCTCATTTGCAACAGCCAAAATAAAAATCAGATTTCACATTTGAATTCCTTGAGTCCAAATTAGGGGGTGTGCAAAGTTTCATGATTTATGGAAATAGTTTGCAACCCATTTTGCAAAATGGACTTTAAAAGACAAAGAGTTCAAATGCATGTTTGAATTTGGATGAAACTTGCCCAATTATCCAAATGCATACCAGATTTAAATTCCCACAATTGAATTCACTCAACATTCAAACTTGGGAGATATTTGGAGAGGGGATAAGGAGGACTGATCAGTGGGTCCCACAGGTCATTGTGTGAACTGAAAACTTGCAAAAGATCTCAGTGTTGGGTCTCTGTTTTGCCTCCCCGGGTGATCGACACCGAGGGCAGCACCGGTCGACACCGGGCAGCGCCGATGCCACCACCTGCTTCGCCGGTGGGCGCCTGGCGAGCTGCTTGCTTCTCCTTATCACCTCGGCCGAGTTCCCTTGCCACAACCACGAGGAGCCGCTCTGTTCTTCTCCCACCCCCGCACCCTAAACAGAGCTGCTGCCGCCACACTCCTTCGATCGGCAGCCGGCTTTCACGAACCAAGGCCAGTGAGTAGCAAAACGGCACCAGGGCCTCACCCTCGTCCTCCACGACGCGCCATCGACCGAGCTCGACTCTCCTACCCCGAATCCATCACGGCCGTGCGGCGGCCGAACAAGGATCGCTTGGGAGGCGTCCGTGGACAGCCTCCTCCAGGAAGTTTCACGACCAAGCGAGGCCACTTGTGGACGCGCAGGAGCTCCATACAGCTTCTACCCGAAGCACAGAGCCTGCCTCGGCCTCTCGACGACGAATTTCGAAGATTCTCTCCAGCCGGTGAAAACTGACCCGCGGGTATGAATCGATGAAATTCTCAGGTT
Source organism: Neostapfia colusana (assembly GCA_030760725.1). Taxonomy (NCBI): domain Eukaryota; kingdom Viridiplantae; phylum Streptophyta; class Magnoliopsida; order Poales; family Poaceae; genus Neostapfia; species Neostapfia colusana. The sequence continues at coordinate 50,050,814 of JASWHV010000020.1, forward strand.
ATATTCATTTAGAGCTCTGCAGATTTCGCACATAGAACCTAGACTGGTGTAGCAACTTTTCTTCTTCACAAAACGTCGCATGAAACCGATGGTAGACGGCTTGTTTCAAGCTTTTCCATCGGCTACCACAATAAGGGGCATCGGGTGCACGATGAAACCTAGGTTGGAGCCGTTTCCGAGCCCATATGCGGCCATGCCGAGCAGGGCAAACCTCCACTAGTGCTGTAGAACCTTTCCAGGGGACTTCTGGCGGGCTAGAGCATCGGGGCAACATTGCCGGACTCCCTCAGAGCCGCTGCGCCGGTGCGGGGTGGTTTAGGAACCTCGCCGGTCTGGGGAAGTCCCACCATCGTGTTCCTCGGGTTAAGATAGGTCCTGGCGGCGAGTGACAGCTCGGGAGTTGGTCGGAGCGACGAAAACCGGCGAACTCCGGCGAGCCCGGCGGCGCAGGAGCGCGGGGGCGGGAGGTAGACGAAGGTGCTACCGGGCCCACGCGTCAGTCGCACGGATACAGTGGACCGGATACTCTATGGCGCGGGATCGGCTGTGACAGCGCGGGAAACAATTCTGTAGCCCGTGTGGCGCGCTCCCGGCAGCAGACACGTGTCCCTGGTCCCACAGTCAGGTTTAAACTTTTCCCCGGATTTATTCAAATCCCAGATTTTTCCCCAAACTTTAGAAGAGCATAACTTTTGCTAGGAACCTCCAAAATTAGTGATTCAAATTGGGTTAGATTCAGATTGACAAACTCTATCCAAATATGCAACCCAATTTGTATGAAAGTCTTTATTTAATTCTGGAAAATTCTTTAAAGCTTTTCAGAAAAAGAATTTTAGAGGGAATTTGGTTTATCCAAAAATCCTCAAATTTTGCCAGAATATTCTCTAGGGTGTTATTAGACTCCTGTAAAAGTTCCAGCTCATTTGGAGTTGAATTGATCAGGGTAATTCAGATTGTAAATTCCTGTATTCAAATGAATACAGAAACATTTTCAGAGAATTTCCAAAACATGTAAATTCAGTTCTGGGAAATTCTTAGCTCCAAAAATCCTAGGAAAATTCATGTAGACTCTATAAACTATAATGGAAATTGTGGTTCAATGAGTTTGACATGAAAATGGATGTTACCTCAGAATTAATTCATCTTTGACTAAACACTTAGAGAATTATTCTGAATAAACCATTCCATGAAATGTGCTAAATTTTGGTCCAGAGAACTTTCTTGTGACAAGGAACTCACATGAAAATTCTCAGCTCCATTAGAGCTCTGGATCACCACTGTCATGTGTGACCTCTTAAGGTGATCAACACTTAAGTGGGAAAAGCACTTAATAAGTGATATTAGTGTTTAAGTCCAACCCAAACCACTAGCACCAGTGTCATTTTAAATTCTTAAACAAAGTTCCAGTTTTAAATGGTCATTAGATCTTATGAGCAAAATCTTTTCAATTAAATACATATGCATGATCATATCGTGTAGCCTATACGTGAAGAAGGTGAGAAGGACATGAAGTGAAGATCAAGGAGGGAAGAAAACAAATGATCAAGCTCCAAGTGATCATCACTAACTGATTGTAACAGTAGTCACCTGCAAAACAGGCAAGCCCCGGTTTGCACTTGAACCATTTTATAAAACATTTTCATTGTAGAGATCATAGCTTTGCATCGTTGATTGCCTTACGTCTAGATGATATTGAAAACTCCACTTGCATGACCAGAAACACCTATGAGAGAAAGGGTAGAATAGCAACTCCTCGAGGGAATTTGGCTACGCTAATGTTAGTAGGAAAGGTCCGGTAGAAGACGAGTAGTTGGAATCTACTCGCGAGTTTAGGGCTGGTTTACTCGGAACGGGTCCGAATTAGAAAGAATGATGAAAGTTCACACTTAAGAAATGGAGACCGGGCAGGGAGGTTTAGATGCAGCAGGTTGCAGGCCGTGCGTGCATAGCCCTGCCTGTGTCGGTTAAGGCCCGTCCGTGCTTGGCCCTGTTGGACAAGTTTGAGTTGTGTACCGGGCACATACTGGCTATATGGGACCCAGGAAACCGATGTACCTTGGGAGATCCATAGTGGAACTTTTCCAACTGCCTTAGGCTTTCGGCGTCAGGGTAGCAGGAGGTAACTCGCTCAAGAACATACCACAGCGGGTATGCACCTTGAGGGAACTTGCGTACTCGGGGCAGTTGGACTGCGTCCAATGTGGAAGATCTTGGGAAAGGTGGCCGCGTACAACGTCAGTCGAGGTTGCTGCCGGCAACTCGGAGTACGGGTGTACGTGTCGTGTAGTCCGGGCGTGTACTGATTCGAATCACCGTCGCTCGCGGTCATATGAGCATACTTGCCCACTGCGTCTTGACGTAGTAACAACTGGAATTGTTTATCTTTAAACTTGATAAGGCTGTGCTATAACTTGTATTGCAACCATGATTGAACTAGAGATAGGCTCATTAAAGTTTACTTTCACTTTGTGCAAGGAGCATCGCAACAAAGCGTTTCTTGTTTGATTGTGGAATTGCGATGCTTTTCGGCTCAAGGTCTGCACAATGAGGCTTAAAACCTGAAAGTTAAGGATCAACTTTAGGCGAGTCCTTTATGCAAATCTAGCCAACCCAATTGCAACCGTCTTGCATGTAGAGTTTCTTGCTTAGGAGAGACGGGTCAGTCTTGCTGAGCCTATGTGCTCACGCTTGCTATATAAGTGGTTTTGCAGGTTAACAACGATGCTGGAAAGAAGGTTGTCCGGTGAGACTCGGGAACTCCCGAGTCAGGTAACACACGGAGAACCGAGCCGCTGCTGCTTGTCTTCGTGTTGCTAGCGAGAGGAGTCCGCGGGCTGGACTTCATCTCGGGTGCTCTTAGTTATTCGACGTGAGTTGATAAAGACTTCCGCTGTAGTTACTTGATGTAAAGTATTTACAAAGAAAAACTTGTAAGCTTCCGCTATTGTTTTATGTAATACATTGTTCCTCATATGTGTGTTGTTGGGTGCCGCATAACACGACACCACCCAATGCGATTCTCGGGCGAGTGGCCTGTCTCGGTTGAGCGGGTCGCGTCAGCGTGGTATCAGAGCTGAGCCCTGACTCAGTCGGTACCGCGCCCGTCTCAGTTGGTATCAGAGCCGCATTGGTAATAGCACACGGAATAAGGAAGGTATTACGACAAAAATTTAGGTTACGGTGAGGATACGGTACTAGGCCCACATAAGGATTACTATTAGCTTAATATAAAGGTGGCAACCTAACTTATTTGTTATGTCGGAAAATCGTGCATCTCGGGACGATTTATGTCTTGGGGGGTGCACGTAAGCGCTGTCCACCAGTGCGCACAAGCTGAAGGGTGGAGCCCCACGGGTGGCAGGTAACCCGATCCGCTTTAGTATCCTCTACGACTCCTCATGTCGTTTGGGGTACTCGAGCAACGTCTGTCCCAGGCGTGCGTGGTGCAATTTGGGAAACCCCGTCACGTGGTTAGTAACGTGAACACGTAGCTCAAGGCGTGTTTGGCTTGAGAACACCTGTGCGAGTGATGACGGACGAGTGTAAGAAATGTAGGGATACCGGGTTCGGTGTGCAGCCGGACCTGACGATTGGGTGTGACTTATGCAGGATTAACCACGAAATCGTAGCACAAATAGAACACGTTTGCGAGTGATCGTTTAGTGCCACCGAAGATACGATATACCGGTATAATCCGGTTAGGATTTTCTTTTGGTGAGGCTACGTAGTACCGACATGCTTCTTACGGTGCATCGACGCCGTACTAAACATAATAACCCCTTTCCTTTGAAGAAATGACTCATGAACTAACTTTCAACTAAAAATGGAAGTTTGAAACAAATATTAGTTACTGAACTCTTATTTTGAGCTAAGATTCAAATGAGAGGAGGATTAGACTTCAAAGATTTCAAAAACAGAGTGCTCTGTTTTCGGCAGGAATTCGTGTTGGACTTTAACAGAGCATAACTCTGAGTAGCTTGACCTAATTAAGGTGTATGATAGAGTTCTGGAAAGATTTTCAAGTGATCTACAACTTATTTGTAGAGCTCCAGAGCTAAATCACATGCTAAATGGGTAGAAAGTTCAGAGTAGAGTAAACTGTCCAGAACCAGGACGGTAACAAAACCTCTCTGGACCTTTCTGTTTTTAAACCATAACTTTCTGTAGATAAACCCTTAAGAAGCCTATGATACACCATTGGGAAGACTATGAATGTGCAACATTGTTGTAGTTCAAAGTTTGTTCAGGTTCTTATTGTATTACATATACAACTGTGATAAAATCAGCCATGTACAAAGGAGGTGCTGGCGAATTTTATTCAGGAATTCTGTCAACTTTGGAAAAATCATAACTTTTAATCCGGAGATGATCTGGGGGCATATGAGTACTCGTTGGAAAGATACTGAAGTTAAATTTAACTTTGGTATTCAACTTGAGTTGTGAAAATGCTCTTAATTAGATCAAAATCTGGAGATAGTGCAGAAAGGTCTGTTCTGTACAGATAGGCTGAATAACTCTGCCTACTAAGGAGTTTTGTAAACATGAATTTTGTTACTGCTTTCATAAAGTTTTGACATAATCATGTTTCCATTAGTCTCACATACTGCTGAGTTCTTGCTTAACTCATCTCAACTACATTTTACAGTATGGTTCGTAGTCGCTCTAGGAGTAGGGCCGGAAGTTCTCGTCGAGGTGGTGATGCTTCTATCCCACCATCGGAACGACCATCCACGGGATGGATGGATCTTATGACTCGAGTCGTCGAGTCTAATCAAGAGAATGCTAGGCTACTCCAAGAAGCAACACAAGAACACACACGCTTACTCCAAGCTTTGGTACAGCAAGGCGTACTCCAGAACACGCAACAAGTCGTTCCACCTCGGAACGCTTATCTGGACTTCTTGGCGACTCAACCGCCTATTTTTACTGAAGCCACCGAACCTGTCGAAGCAGATCAATGGCTTCGTGTCATGGAGTCAAAATTTGGAGTATTCCAGTGTGATGATTACCAGAAGACAAAATTTGCCGCTCAACAACTCCATGGAGCCGCCGGAAACTGGTGGGTGGATTATGTTGCCACCATTCTGGAGGACCATCAAGTAACATGGAGAGAGTTTTGTGAAGCCTTTCGTACTCGTTACATACCACTAGGTATTGTCAAGGCAAAGCGGGAGGAATTTTTGGGCTTGAAGCAAGGGGACATGAGTGTCCTCGAGTATGTCATAAGATTTAATCTTTTGGCCCAATATGCTCCCGAATATGTGACGAAAGAAGAGGCACGGTGTGACCTATTTTTCCATGGCCTGAGTGCCATATTACGGGAAAAGCTGTCCGTACATAATAACGGCAGTTACACCGACATGGTCAATGCGGCTTTCATTCAAGAGAAGCCAACACTTGAGTGGCAAGCGGAGAAGAGAAAGATGAGTAAGATCGAGCAGGCTAGCACAAGTTATGTGCCTCAGAAGTACCGTTTGGTGTATCAAACGCCACCCGGTGAAAGATGGAGGCCACCTGTACGATCAACTCCTCAGAGATTGATTACTGGTCAAGTTTTACAACTTGCACCACCTCCACTGCCGCAGCATCAGACGGTGGTTTGTGCTCCATCGCTGCAGCCATATGTACCTAGCAGTCCACCGCAAGTCAACGAAGAACCGGAGAGGCATCCGTGTCTTACTTGTGGGCGTAAGGGCCATTATGCTAGGCAATGTTCGGAGGGAATTCAAGGATGCGGGTCATCATATTTACAACAATATGACCCGTACCTCAATCTGCAGATAGGAGGGCAGATAAGGGGCAACATTCACTATACTGTGATTGATGATGTTCCGGAAGGAGAAGCCGCTTTAGCAGGGATGTTTTCTCTGAATCAGATACCGGTTTTAATTCTCTTTGATTCCGGTGCCACACACAACTTCATTAGCCAATCTTTTGTGGCTCAACATCAGCTCCAAACCGTTTATACAAAGAGGCAATACCTCATATCTTCGCCCGGGGGCAGCAGTACCGCAAGCGAGGTTGTCTCCCGAGCACCTCTTTGTTTGGGGGGTAAAATATACCCTACGACTCTCATTATCCTTGAGGGTCTGAAGATCGACATCATTTTGGGGATGTCGTGGTTGAATTACCACAGAGCGGTTCTTAACATCAGCTCTAGGACCGTTGAGCTCAACTCCCCACAGCACGGTCTTCATATATTAATTCTGGGCGCCAGACGGCAGCAGATTGTAACAGTGAACCACACGGAAGCTGTCAAGATAGAGGACATTCCGGTGGTACGTGAGTATCCGGATGTGTTTCCCGACGATTTACCGGGCATGCCGCCCGAGCGAGACGTTGAGTTCAAGATCGAACTTATACCGGGAACCACACCGATATCACGAAAGCCGTACAAGATGGCACCCAATGAACTGGCAGAATTGAAGACACAGCTGAATGACCTAATGAGCAAGGGCTTTATACGACCAAGTTCATCACCTTGGGGTTGTTCAGCGTTGTTTGTCAAGAAGAAGGACGAAACACTACGGCTTTGTGTTGATTATCGTCCTTTGAACGCCGTTACCATCAAGAACAAGTATCCACTACCTCGCATTGATATGCTCTTCGATCAATTAGTGGGTGCGAAGGTATTTTCGAAGATGGATCTTCGGTCCGGATATCAACAGATTAAAATCCGGGCAGAAGATATTCCGAAGACGGCATTTTCAACGAGATACGGGCTGTATGAGTATCTCGTAATGTCTTTTGGTTTGACCAACGCCCCGGCACACTTTATGTACCTGATGAATTCAGTGTTCATGCCGGAGTTGGATAAATTCGTCGTTGTCTTCATCGACGATATCTTGGTGTACTCCAAGTCAGAGGAAGAACATGCTGAACATCTGCATATTGTGCTACAAAGATTGCGAGATCATCAGCTCTATGCAAAATTCAGCAAGTGTGAATTCTGGATTAATCAAGTACCTTTTCTCGGACACATCATTTCAGCGGAGGGCATCGCTGTGGATCCGAGTAAGATTATCCAAGTGCAGAAATGGGAGTCACCAAAGTCAGTACATGAAATCCGAAGCTTCCTCAGTTTAGCGGGTTACTACCGGAGGTTTATTCCGAGTTTCTCCAAGATTGCTAAACCGATGAAGGAATTATTAAAGAAGAATACCAGATTTGTATGGGGTGCTGTGTGTGAACAAGCTTTCAAGACCTTAGTGAAGCATCTCACAACAGCCCCAGTTCTTGCTCAGCCGGATACAACGAAGCCATTCGACGTTTATTGCGATGCATCTGGCATCGGTCTTGGCTGCGTGCTGATGCAAGAAAGACGAGTGGTCGCTTATGGATCTCGTCAACTTAGAACTCACGAGCAGCATTATCCAACTCATGATCTTGAGTTAGCTGCCGTGGTCCTTGCTTTGAAGATGTGGAGGCATTACTTGCTCGGAAATCTTGTACACCTCTACACCGACCACAAGAGCTTGAAGTACATCTTCACTCAAAAAGAATTGAACATGAGGCAACGAAGATGGCTAGAGCTCATTAAGGACTATGAACTAGAGATTCATTATCATCCAGGAAAGGCGAATGTGGTCGCCGATGCGCTCAGTCGTAAGGTGCATATCCATCACCTAACTATTGCTGAAATGGATGATGAAGAACCAAGCCTCCGTGTCATCCCGTATGGAGCTCTCTATAATCTTGCTCTCATTCCTACCATCCGAGAGGAGATCATTGAGGCTCAACGAAAAGATGAGGGTATGTCTCACATACGACGGAGGATAGACAACGGAGAAATGAAGTGCTTCCGGAAGGACGATGAAGGTACTTTGTGGTTCAACGACCGGATTGTAGTACCCCGGGATATGGGACTACGGAAGAAAATTTTGGATGAGGCTCATTTGTCCAAGTTTTCCATTCATCCGGGCAGTAATAAAATGTACCAAGATCTCCGGAAGAAGTTTTGGTGGACACGTATGAAACGTGAAGTTGCAAAGTACGTTTCAGAGTGTGATACGTGTCGAAGAGTCAAGGCCGACCACATGAAGAAGTCAGGCCTGTTGCAGCCATTGCAAGTACCGGCATGGAAGTGGGAAGACTTGAGTATGGACTTCATCGTCGGGTTGCCGATGACCTCCCACAACCATGATTCGATTTGGGTAATCGTGGACCGATTAACCAAATCAGCACATTTCATCCCTGTGCATACTAGGTACAACGCAAAGCAATATGCGGAGCTGTACATAGCACGGATCTTGTGCTTACATGGAGTTCCCCACACCATTGTGTCAGATAGAGGATCGCTGTTCATAGCCCGTTTCTGGGAACAGCTACATACCTCCTTGGGGACAAAGTTGATTAGAAGCTCTGCATATCACCCTCAAACCGATGGGCAAACTGAGAGGGTGAATCAAATACTAGAGGATATGCTAAGAGCATGTGCCATCCACCACGGTAAGAGCTGGGATGATCACTTACCGCTGGCGGAGTTCTCGTACAACAACGGATATCAGACGAGCATTAAGATGGCACCATATGAAGCTCTATACGGCCGGAAGTGCCGTACGCCATTGAATTGGTGCGAATCCGGTGAACGAGTGACGTTCGGGGTTGATCTTGTCAATGAAGCCGAAGAGAGAGTTCGGATAATACAAGAGAACCTCAAAGCTGCCCAATCTCGTCAAAAGAGCTACGCGGACCAGAAACGTCGACCGCTGCATTTCGAAGTCGGAGAGCACGTGTATCTTCGTGTGTCTCCGATGAAGGGGATTCATCGGTTCGGTGTCAAGGGGAAACTTGCTCCCCGATTTATCGGTCCGTTTACTATCACGGAGAAGTGCGGGACTGTAGCCTACCGGTTGGAACTACCAGCAAGCCTTGCCGGTATTCACGACATATTTCACGTATCCCAGCTGCGGAAATGTCTCAGGTTTACAGCTGCCATCCGCACCGAAGACATCGAAGAGTTGAAACCGGATCTCACCTATGTCGAGCAACCTGTACAGATTATCGACGAAAAGACCCGGACCACCAGGAACCGGACTCTAAAATTTTACAAAGTCCTGTGGAGTAATCATACCCCGGAAGAGGCGACGTGGGAAACCGAAGATTACATCCACAAGAATTATCCGGAGCTTTTGTCATAAACCTTGTAATTACCTCCCACCTCGTTCCTCTTTTGAATCTCGGGACGAGATTCCTTTTAAGGGGGGAGGAATGTAAAGGTCCCAAAATTATGAATACAAAGAAACACTTGGTTGCAAAGTTTTGTTTCATGTGTATGAAATTTGGGACTTGTTAAAACTTTTCCCCACATGTGATAACACACATGAGGGCTTTCTTCACACAAGTCAAATGTTCATTTGAGAACTTGGAACCCTAGAGGGGTCAAAACCAAGGATGGGAAGTTCCCATATGTGTGAGAAAGCAAAAATCAGATTTGGAACAATTTGTTCAAACAAAAATTCAAATGAGAAAAACACAATGGAATTCAAAACTGTTGTGCTAAAAATCTCATTTGCAACAGCCAAAATAAAAATCAGATTTCATATTTGAATTCCTTGAGTCCAAATTAGGGGGTGTGCAAAGTTTCATGATTTATGGAAATAGTTTGCAACCCATTTTGCAAAATGGACTTTAAAAGACAAAGAGTTCAAATGCATGTTTGAATTTGGATGAAACTTGCCCAATTATCCAAATGCATACCAGATTTAAATTCCCACAATTGAATTCACTGAACATTCAAACTTGGGAGATATTTGGAGAGGGGATAAGGAGGACTGATCAGTGGGTCCCACAGGTCATTGTGTGAACTGAAAACTTGCAAAAGATCTCAGTGTTGGGTCTCTGTTTTGCCTCCCCGGGTGATCGACACCGAGGGCAGCACCGGTCGACACCGGGCAGCGCCGATGCCACCACCTGCTTCGCCGGTGGGCGCCTGGCGAGCTGCTTGCTTCTCCTTATCACCTCGGCCGAGTTCCCTTGCCACAACCACGAGGAGCCGCTCTGTTCTTCTCCCACCCCCGCACCCTAAACAGAGCTGCTGCCGCCACACTCCTTCGATCGGCAGCCGGCTCAGGTGATCACGAACCAAGGCCAGTGAGTAGCAAAACGGCACCAGGGCCTCACCCTCGTCCTCCACGACGCGCCATCGACCGAGCTCGACTCTCCTACCCCGAATCCATCACGGCCGTGCGGCGGCCAAACAAGGATCGCTTGGGAGGCGTCCGTGGACAGCCTCCTCCAGGAAGTTTCACGACCAAGCGAGGCCACTTGTGGACGCGCAGGAGCTCCATACAGCTTCTACCCGAAGCACAGAGCCTGCCTCGGCCTCTCGACGACGAATTTCGAAGATTCTCTCCAGCCGGTGAAAACTGACCCGCGGGTATGAATCGATGAAATTCTCAGGTTATATTCATTTAGAGCTCTGCAGATTTCGCACATAGAACCTAGACTGGTGTAGCAACTTTTCTTCTTCACAAAACGTCGCATGAAACCGATGGTAGACGGCTTGTTTCAAGCTTTTCCATCGGCTACCACAATAAGGGGCATCGGGTGCACGATGAAACCTAGGTTGGAGCCGTTTCCGAGCCCATATGCGGCCATGCCGAGCAGGGCAAACCTCCACTAGTGCTGTAGAACCTTTCCAGGGGACTTCTGGCGGGCTAGAGCATCGGGGCAACATTGCCGGACTCCCTCAGAGCCGCTGCACCGGTGCGGGGTGGTTTAGGAACCTCGCCGGTCTGGGGAAGTCCCACCATCGTGTTCCTCGGGTTAAGATAGGTCCTGGCGGCGAGTGACAGCTCGGGAGTTGGTCGGAGCGACGAAAACCGGCGAACTCCGACGAGCCCGGCGGCGCAGGAGCGCGGGGGCGGGAGGTAGACGAAGGTGCTACCGGGCCCACGCGTCAGTCGCACGGATACAGTGGACCGGATACTCTGTGGCGCGGGATCGGCTGTGACAGCGCGGGAAACAATTCTGTAGCCCGTGTGGCGCGCTCCCAGCAGCAGACACGTGTCCCTGGTCTCACAGTCAGGTTTAAACTTTTCCCCGGATTTATTCAAATCCCAGATTTTTCCCCAAACTTTAGAAGAGCATAACTTTTGCTAGAAACCTCCAAAATTAGTGATTCAAATTAGGTTAGATTCAGATTGACAAACTCTATCCAAATATGCAACCCAATTTGTATGAAAGTCTTTATTTAATTCTGGAAAATTCTTTAAAGCTTTTCAGCAAAAGAATTTTAGAGGGAATTTGGTTTTTCCAAAAATCCTCAAATTTTGCCAGAATATTCTCTAGGGTGTTATTAGACTCCTGTAAAAGTTCCAGCTCATTTGGAGTTGAATTGATTAGGGTAATTCAGATTGTAAGTTCCTGTATTCAAATGAATACAGAAACATTTTCAGAGAATTTCCAAAACATGTAAATTCAGTTCTGGGAAATTCTTAGCTCCAAAAATCCTAGGAAAATTCATGTAGACTCTATAAACTATAATGGAAATTGTGGTTCAATGAGTTTGACATGAAAATGGATGTTACCTCAGAATTAATTCATCTTTGACTAAACACTTAGAGAATTATTCTGAATAAACCATTCCATGAAATGTGCTAAATTTTGGTCCAGAGAACTTTCTTGTGACAAGGAACTCACATGAAAATTCTCAGCTCCATTAGAGCTCTGGATCACCACTGTCATGTGTGACCTCTTAAGGTGATCAACACTTAAGTGGGAAAAGCACTTAATAAGTGATATTAGTGTTTAAGTCCAACCCAAACCACTAGCACCAGTGTCATTTTAAACTCTTAAACAAAGTTCCAGTTTTAAATGGTCATTAGATCTTATGAGCAAAATCTTTTCAATTAAATACATATGCATGATCATATCGTGTAGCCTATACGTGAAGAAGGTGAGAAGGACATGAAGTGAAGATCAAGGAGGGAAGAAAACAAATGATCAAGCTCCAAGTGATCATCACTAACTGATTGTAACAGTAGTCACCTGCAAAACAGGCAAGCCCCGGTTTGCACTTGAACCATTTTATAAAACATTTTCATTGTAGAGATCATAGCTTTGCATCGTTGATTGCCTTACGTCTAGATGATATTGAAAACTCCACTTGCATGACCAGAAACACCTATGAGAGAAAGGGTAGAATAGCAACTCCTCGAGGGAATTTTGCTACGCTAATGTTAGTAGGAAAGGTCCGGTAGAAGACGAGTAGTTGGAATCTACTCGCGAGTTTAGGGCTGGTTTACTCGGAACGGGTCCGAATTAGAAAGAATGATGAAAGTTCACACTTAAGAAATGGAGACCGGGCAGGGAGGTTTAGATGCAGCAGGTTGCAGGCCGTGCGTGCATAGCCCTGCCTGTGTCGGTTAAGGCCCGTCCGTGCTTGGCCCTGTTGGACAAGTTTGAGTTGTGTACCGGGCACATACTGGCTATATGGGACCCAGGAAACCGATGTACCTTGGGAGATCCATAGTGGAACTTTTCCAACTGCCTTAGGCTTTCGGCGTCAGGGTAGCAGGAGGTAACTCGCTCAAGAACATACCACAGCGGGTATGCACCTTGAGGGAACTTGCATACTCGGGGCAGTTGGACTGCGTCCAATGTGGAAGATCTTGGGAAAGGTGGCCGCGTACAACGTCAGTCGAGGTTGCTGCCGGCAACTCGGAGTACGGGTGTACGTGTCGTGTAGTCCGGGCGTGTACTGATTCGAATCACCGTCGCTCGCGGTCATATGAGCATACTTGCCCACTGCGTCTTGACGTAGTAACAACTGGAATTGTTTATCTTTAAACTTGATAAGGCTGTGCTATAACTTGTATTGCAACCATGATTGAAGTAGAGATAGGCTCATTAAAGTTTACTTTCACTTTGTGCAAGGAGCATCGCAACAAAGCGTTTCTTGTTTGATTGTGGAATTGCGATGCTTTTCGGCTCAAGGTCTGCACAATGAGGCTTAAAACCTGAAAGTTAAGGATCAACTTTAGGCGAGTCCTTTATGCAAATCTAGCCAACCCAATTGCAACCGTCTTGCATGTAGAGTTTCTTGCTTAGGAGAGACGGGTCAGTCTTGCTGAGCCTATGTGCTCACGCTTGCTATATAAGTGGTTACTCCGCACTGGTCACGGTTCGCCGCAAACGCGGGGGGAGGAGAGTTTGCCGCTGAGGGAAGCTTGGTCATCTTCGTCGGCGGAAACTCGTCGCGCAAGGGAAAAGCCCCTTCCTGGCGCGCCAAATGTCGAAGTGTTCGGTCGACACTTCCCCCGGGCCTGCACTGAGCAGCCCGCGGAGGTTGTTTTTTCGGTGGGGCTAGTCCCTTGCGGAGAGCTTGAGCGTATGGACGAGTTAGTAAGAGCTTGACACGACGAGTTTTACGTGGTTCAGGCTGCCGGAGCGTAAAACCCTACGTCCACGGCGAGCTATGGAGCTCGCTGTATTGCTTGTTGCTCAGAACCGGAGTCCTGAGCTTGAGGGTGAGTTACAGCTTGGGTGTGAATGGCTAGCGTATGAGTTGCGGGAGTGCGAACCCTTGCTAACGTCGCCTACCCGAGCCTTTTATAGTCCAAGGCTCGGGTGGCTTACAAGGGGGGCCCGGGACCCGATAGGTGGTCCCGGGGAGATTGTCTGTCATCTACCGTATCTGCAGTTATGCCGGTAGTTGTCTCTGGCGAAGGCTTCTGAGTCTTCGTCTTGCCGCCCTGCCCATGCCGCACGCTAGTCGTAGTGGTTGATGACGGCGGAGGCGGCAGGGGATGTCTTGTCGCTGCGTTTATTGGCTGGCAAGTTCTGACACTGTGCGCCAGTCTGCGATGCGACTGGGCGCAACGGCACGTGACAGAGGTGTGCTCCGCGTCTTCGCGTCTTGGGAAGGTGCGGGTCTTGAATGCTTTGTACGGTAAAGGCATGGCGCGCCTTTACTCCTGCTGCCTACCGCGTCGGGCGGCAGCACTGCTCTGCTGGCCACGTGTGAGACCCAGAGCTCTCCTCTGAGGAGAGGGGGGGCTCCGGCTCCGCTGGACACGTGCAGCCTTCGGAGCTCACCCTGAGGAGGGGGCGAGGTCCGGTCTTTCGGGCCGCGCGGCAGGCTCGGAGCTATCCTTTGAGGAGAGGAGAGCCCCGGCCCTGCCGGACACGTGGCGCCTTCGGAGCTCACCCTTGCGGAGGGGGTGAGGTCCGGCCTCCTGGGCCACGTGGCAGGCTCGGAGCTATCCTACGTGGGGAGGGGAGCTCCGGCCCCGCTGGACACGTGGCGCCTTCAAACCTCGCCCCTGCAGAGGGAGCGAGGTCCTTAGGAAGTTTTACGCTGTGCGCGGGGGTACCCGGTATTGAGGGTACCGACACCTTCTATTTAAAGAAACAAAATGCTTGAAAGCTAATGCTTTTGGGAGGGGGGTTTTAGAAGGAAGGGGACCTCACTCTAGCTAGTGCAGTAACGAACTAGATGGGATATGTAGTACATGCTTTAAGCAATGTCCTGACATGCATCCCTTGATTTTCTCTAGTATTTGGCCCCCAAACCCCTGACTACTGAGATATTTGCTTAGAATAATGTTAGAAGGACTTAACTTCCTTATCTTCATTATATTGTCGCTTATTACAAAGCAACACCTGATGCTAGTGCTCTAGACAATATGAAACAAAAGAAATACTGAGTTGTATGCATGCACCACAACACTCGATCGGTGGCAGTAGAGCAAACACTTGGACTATTTCCATCGATTTATAATAGATTTGTGGGACCAGTCAATGGTCGTAGTTCAATTCTCTCTGGAATAGTCGCATGTATTGTGTCACCACGTACACCGTAAACTCTACTTCTCTTAATACAAACGTGCAAAGCAAAAAAAAAAGGTTACACCTGTCGCCGTGCCTAGGGCCATAGGCCTAAACATCTCTTCTTCCTCTTGCAAGTAATAGAAAATAAAGTACCTTTCAAAAATATTTGCCCTTGAATCGAACACTCACCGCCACCTTTGACTCCCAACACTCCCTTACCTTTTCCCCTTCCCCCTTTTTAAATTCCAACGCCCTACGCATAGACACCACATACAACAACACGCCCTGCCCAACCCAAGCAATCGCACCACCCGCGCGAGCTGCAACACATATAGCAGGGAAGGCAGAGGCGGAGGCGAGAAGCCAAGCGAAACACCAGCCGCGCGCCGAAGCCGTCGGACAGAGGAGACACAGGGGGAGCAAAATGGGCAACAGCATCGGCGGGCGGCGCAAGGGCGCCAAGGTGATGCAGCTCGACGGCACGTCGTTCCGCGTGAAGCCGCCGGCGTTCGCGGGCACGGTGCTGCGCGACCACCCGGGCTTCCAGCTCCTCGAGTCGGAGGAGGTCAAGCTGCACGGCGTCCGCGCCAGCCCGCTCGCGCACGACGCGCCGCTCCGCCCCGGCCGGCTCTACTTCCTCGTCGCGCTGCCCCGGCCGGCCGTCCCGCCGCGCCGCGCCTGGTCCGGCGCGCTCCACGTCGGCGCGCGGGAGCGGCTCGAGTCGCTTATGCTCACGCGCCGCTCCACCTCCGACCTCTCCTTCCCGACGACCTCCGCCGCCACGGCGCCAGACTCGCCGCTCTCAGCCGCCGCCTCCGAGGGCGGCGGGCCCGTCCGCCTCAAGATGCGCCTGCCCAAGGCGCAGGTCGAGAAGCTCATGAGCGAGAGCCGGGACGGCGCCGAGGCCGCCGCCCGGATCATGCAGCTCTGCGCCGCCAACGCCGGCAGCGGCGCGGTCACGCCGGAGAGGGGGATACTGCGGACGCCGGAGCGGTTCGTGCCCACACCGGACTGGGCCGCCGGCGCCTTCCCGCAGACGCCGGAGCGGTGCCCGAGGTTCGCGGCGACGCCCGAGTGGGGTACCGGGTTCATGATGCCGGCCAGAGCTGGGACCGCGCCAAGGACGCCGGAGAGGTGGCCCACGCTGCCCTGCACGCCGGAGTACGGGGACGTCAAGGCCAGCAGGAAGGAGGTACACGACCTTTCCCAGATTTTTCTTTCTGGCAGAACTACTGCTAGTAGTAGCTTATTTCGAGCTCCTCGCCAGCGTTTTCGTTTGTATCTTGCAGTAAAAAGCTTGCTAAATTTGGAGAACAGCACACGTTTCACAAAATATATGTGGATTAATTAATTGTCCATGCAAAACCAAAACTAAACCTATAGATTTTGAGACGGTACCAGAATATGGCATATGCGCGTTTTTTATATATAAAAAGATTCTTTCACAGACCCTCCTGTTCTCTCTCAAAGAAAAAAAAAGATGCTTTCACATCGTCTCATTTTTGAAATTTCTTATAACTGCAAGGTGGCATAAATAACCGAAATTATATTGAAAACTGCACTAGTTCAGACTTAAAAGTAGATATGGTGCACGAGTACTTAAGAGAGAACACTACACTAGTTCTTGGGTTAATCAGTAACAGTCAAATGGTACCATGTGTACTGTAGACGGCGTGTAAATTCTACAATTAGGAACTGGATAATGACCAGGATGAAAGCGGATGAGATCTCCAGCTCATGCTTACACCAGGAAAGCCACAAACTCCCACGAAACAGCATAGTTTGCTGTTTAAATAACTAGGTCAGCTAAGAGCCGATTCTTGTCAAGATCGAGAGCACCCCAACTCAGACCCAATCTGCTGTGCTGATAGATAGCAACAGACAATAATTTAGAATTCAGAAGGGTAACTGGGACGAGCTAGCTTTTTCATTGTGCTCGGAGCAACACAGGCACAAAGCTGTGTCTAAAGCATATCCCACGAGGGAAAAGTGGTCACCTCACGGAAAGAAGAAAGTAAAAGAAGAAAAAGGATGGTAAAGCCACCACGTTTCGACGGCCGCCTGAGTTGAAAAAAGCTAGAGGCGCGTTGAGTGCTGGATCGAGCAATGGCCGTGTTTGTTGGTTGCTGGTTAGTGTGGCGGCTGCAGGGGACGACGACGGGTATAATGAGGGAATTTTCAAGATTTTGACTGGTCGACTGACGAGGCAAAAAATACAGTTGATTGTCACGATCGTACTTGAACATGTCTGCTGTTGTTGAGTTCTCCGTTCTCTGCCTGACTGCCTGCGGCTGTAAGGTCGTAGTCGTGGATTTGGTCCATTTGGAGGGGATAACTTTTTTTTTACCTCGTCGAAGCTTCAAAACAAGTTCATCTTAGTTTCCAGATTTTCTTCAAGTTTTGCACAAGTGTGTCTCATTATGTTTTTTTCTCCGATCCCCCCCCCTTGCGTCTCACTGCACAACATATATACACACAACTTGTAATTTCTTATGAACTTTTTCATAATGTGAAGTGAAACTCTCTAATTGATACGAGCTGCACAAGGTCTAGCAATGATATAAAACCATCCAGAGATGGAAAAATCAGATTGGTAGAAAATCAATGCGTATACGTAACCCAAACTTTTCATAAGTTTTCGTCTAAGAAGAACCAGATTTTCTCAACGTATTCTCTCTCTGGTAGCCGTACAAACACGCTGCTTGGTCACCGCCTTCATATAAAACCCCCAATAAAAAAGTTTTGCGGGTCTCAACATTACAAGTTTTGAGTTTATCTCCGGTCAATCTTTTCAGTCCCCATCACCGGCGTGTTCATTCACTTGAATCCGATTTGTTCTTGGCATGCACCTGCAACTACAAGTCAAGCTGATAAACCATGCCATCAAACTGCCTTCCTTACATAATAGCAGAAGGCAACCGTTGTCGTGTGATGATGCTGCCTTATCGCAGTTAACCTCGTCGCGATCGCCAATCTTTTCCCACCTTTTCTCCATCTCAAGATAAAAAAAAGACATCCGCGAGACGAAACGTTCGTTCGCCATTTCGAAAGCGCTTGCATCTTTTGTGGCTTCTGTCATACGTTTACTTTTGCTTGTCTTCCCTGCTTGGTTTTTGGCCTAATACATTTTAAGCGAGAGATATTGGACGCTTTTGGTTTGCTGATGACGGTCGTCTCTAACTAAGCTTTTTTGGGTGTCTTCTGATGTGGTGTTGTGTTGCAGAAGCGAACGCGGTTCGTGGCGCTGCCAGACGAGATCATCGCGTGATGATTTGTTCCGTCCTCCCCCGAAACAAGCAAGAGCTATGGGATGTGGCTGCTTGCAACGGCGCGAGCATGCCGGTGACCGACCGTCATAGCGATGGCAGCAGGTGTACACTGGCGGTCTGCTGCAGAGACCGGTATGCTCCCGTCGTTGCGGCCGTCCGGAGCCGGAGGCGGCCTGTCTCGCTCGCTTCGTATGACTCCGTGGAGTGTCTCGTGTGTGTCTTTTTTCTTTTCTTTTATTTCTCCAGGCAGAGCATAATGCTGTGTGGTGTGTATATGCTGCGACCGTCATTGTCTCCTGCTGTATTTAGCTGAAGCTAATGGAGACGTATCAATGCTAGTGAACATGCTTTCGCGGTCATCATCTATGTCTGCCGGCCAAACGACTTGGTATGTCATCCCGATCGATCGTGATTCAGATCCCGTAAATACTTTCGTCGACCTGTTGTATGTCTGCTAGGTAAATTCTAAGTCTCGTCTGCTCAAAAGAGAGCTCCGTTGACCGGGCTGTCGTCCCTCAACCCAGGCCGAAAAATAGGCCGTGAGATGGGCGCCTAAGCCCGCGAAACAACTCGCGGCTTGGACCAGATATTTAATGGATGAGCCACGTCTCCGGCTTCTTCCCATTTGGGCCGCTCACGGTCCGAAAAGAAAGGCCGTCGTTAGCTGGACCCTGCCAGAGCCCAGCTGTAGACGACGCCGGTTCCACCAAACAACACGCGTCGGCCCGGTCCGGGCGTCCACACACGGCCCCTGCCAGGTTTCTCGTGGGCGAGCCTCGTCCTCCTCCACTGTCGTCGGCGCTCGGCGGCGGCGGCGGCCAGCCGCAAGCGCACTCATCAGAGACGGGTCTGATTAACCCTAACATCACAGACGCGACGCTAGAGACGGGAAAACACCGGCCTCTGATGCATATCTTCACCCGTCTCTGATCATCATTTTCTGCAGTGGTGGGTGCCTGTCTGATTCACCCCCCCCCCCCCCCCCCCTGATCCGAACAAGAACAAACGTCACGAGGACCGGAGCTCGATTGGCGTGGTCGTCCCTCCCTGTCTGCCCCAGGGTACCAATCCCATCTCGAGTGATGGAGCTCTCGCTCTCACCTCGTGCGCAGCAGCGCTCCGAGGAGAGTTTCCTGTCCCACGAGGCCACGACTTGAGATGATGATGATAGGCTTGGCTGCCGCGTTCTGGTCCCGCGCCACGTGACGTCTGACGGATCGGCATGTCGGATGGATCGAGGGGTGGCGGCGGCTGAGGTTAGGCACAGCAGCTGGACCACAAACCATGGAATTACAATCCACTACTGTATGAGGTGCATAAAAAATTGTTATTCTATACAGAAGCTATGAGTGCATAAAAAATTATCACCGAAACAGAACCGAAGAGTTTGTCTCGAGAAAAAATGTAATAAACGCATCGTACATTGCGTGGCTAGGAATCAAACCTACATGAGAGGCCTGGGAAACAGTGGAGGAGACCAGTCAAGCCATTAAAGTAAGTGATAGTAATGAAAAGAAAATCTATTTAATACTTCCTTGGTATATGAGAACATGTCCAAAAGACAATTTTTTATGCACCGGAGGGAGTAGTTAGGAGTGGTAGGGACAAAAAAAATGAACTAATAATGTGGAGGGCTGAATGAGATTAGAACCGGACTAAATTTTTATTTATTTTTGAACTAATATTTAACTAGAGCCAAAATAAATGTGAAGGGTTAAACCCTATTATCACCCCTACTAATAGTACTAGTAGAGATTAGGATCAAAAGCAAGGAGCCATGTGTTGACAACACCTTTCGCGCTGAGCGCAGTGGGAACTGTGGAAGTACACCTATCGACTATACCGGCGGCAGCAGCAGCAGCTAAATTAAGTTTGGTTAATTCGCGCTCGTGTCCTGCTATGCCTAGCTTTCTCGTTGTCGTACGTTTCGGCTTGTGTGAAGAAGCTGGCCTAGGGCTCTTTCCGAGAGTAGCAGTATTTTCGCATCCGTTGGTCTCAGGCTAAGCTCCTTTTGAGACCAGGAGATCAGTTTTTTCTTGGAGGAGTCTCTAAACCATTTTAGATAATAATCCTGTTGGAGGTGGTCCAAGTTGAGCCGGGTCTTACTCTATCTCTGCCTGAAAATAAAAATACATATCCGAGTCTTCTCCTCAATGATTGCAAATCACAGGATGTCAAGATCTGATGCAGCGCCACGTACTGAAAAACGTTATTTTAGTTTTTTTTAAAGCGAAAAGCCGGTGAACCGGAGCCGTTTTCCGCATGCAGGCGGCGATGATCCGGCCGCAACCTGCATTCCTTGACGGATCCGAAGCTAGCGCCACCACCTGATGAAGCGCTGTCGGAGGAGTGGCCCGACCTCGTCGGCGTGCACGTCTCTTGACGGTCTGATGACCTGGCACCGGACGCGCCGTGGGTCCCCCGCACATCGGAAAGGCGGGTCGCGACAAGGACAGGGCCTTGCTTGCCCGGTTGCGTCCGCGTCGGATGGAGGCGACGCGAAGGGACGCCTACCCCCGCGGCCGCAGACCACCGGTGCTGCCGTGCCCATGTTATCCGGTGATCCGGATGCGCGGCCGGACGACTACTGGCTCCCGCTCACTTACGCTCACTGCCCGGACTTTTCAAAGAGGGGCTATTTGATATTTACTTCGTTTCTCGTTAGTTAATTTATTTTTTAAACTAACCAGTATCGAACAAAAGGTAAAGGATGAAGTATAATATATAAAGTGAAAGGATTGATAGTAGGAAAGGTGGTTATAAAGTCAAACAAAGAGAGTCTTTTGGTTTAGCTGCACTAATCAGATTATCTACAAAAAGTCAGGAATCTGAACCAAAGAGGTTCATATGAAAATCAGATTCTCCAGAATCTACAGATTTTCCTAGTACAAATAAAAATCTGCCAGAACCCTAGACTTTTCAGATTTCTGTTCCAACTCTTCATAGAAATTACCCACCATGCCACTGATTACACAACCAAATAGTATTTTATTTATAACACACATTTATTACATAATCCACAGTTGATAGTTGTTTCCAACCAAACAGATTTTAGTTTCATCGTAGCTCTCAGCTCACAACAGTTTTCTCACAGCTCACAGCTAGAATTAGATTTTCAAAAATCCATACCTGAATCAAATACACCCACAGTATGGATGGTTAGATTTAGACCCAACAACGAGAAAAGATAACAAATAGAAATGCTAAAAGTCAAATACAACTTTAAAGAGTACCAGGAAAGTTGACAAGCACTCACTACATAGTTACAGCCAAAACATTGCTTCCGCAATTCATTTGTGGCCGGAAAATAGAATTGGTCTTCAAAATGAACATTACCAGTAATTGGCTTTGCTTTCGCGATTTGCACTGCCATGAATTTCAAACCCGATGTAAGCTGTGATGTGCGTTGCTCCTATTTTCTGCCGGATGCGTGCCGCAGGATGGCGGGAGCATTTCGTGGTTGACTTGCAAACGAACATGTATCATGCCTTTTTTCACGCAACTCGCTGTCACCATGGAGAAACGTGAAAGTTAAGAGATGGCTGTGCACGCATGTTGTACTCGACCCTGTGCGGAACGGTGAACATGACGTTACTTCCATAAAGTTGAGCCGCACCGGGATGCTCGATGTTGTACGGGAAACGAAAGCACGCTATGAGCATACGCTTACTCGCCCGCATGAAATCCGTGCGGCTGGGGCGTGACCGTTGGCTCCCGCCCACGCGAGAACCGGCGTCGGTGTTGGAAGCGAAGGCGGGGACGTCGAGGACGACCGGAGCAGAGGTGGAGACAGTGAAGGCGGGGCTGACGACGCCGGCGTCAGGAGCTTTGGGCGCCAAATTGAACGTGGTTGTTGCCCTCCTCGCCAGGGTCGTCGTCGATGGCTCCCGGCGCTCGGCCACCGGCCGGAACATGCCGGGACACGTAGCTCTCGGCTTGGTCGACCTCATCGAGGTGGAGGCTCCATCGGGTCCACTCCCAAGCGGAGGGCGACGTGGAGGCGGTCTGGTAGAGGAAGCAGGCGGCAGCGCGGCGTGCGGGCTGGCGCCGGAGGGATGGCGAGTGGCGGCTTGGGACGGAGAGGGGCCGACGCGCCACCGCCGGCGTGGCGCACGCCGTGGCCGTTGCCGAGGACATGGGTTTGGGGCATGGTGGACATAGGTTGGCAATCGATTCGGGAAGGGTGGAAGTTTGGGGAAGCTTCAGGAGATAAGAAAGTGAAACGAGGAAACAGGGAGAGAAGAAAGGGAAAAAAAGAGAGAGAAAAAAGAGGGAAAAGGGAAGAAAGAAAGGAAAATATAGAGGGAAAAAGGAAAAAATAGAAGGAATGAAAAGGAAAAGAAGATAGGAGAAAAGAAAGAAAATGGGAAACAAAATAGATGGAAAAGAAGGAAGATAAAACAGAAAGAAAATTAAAGGAAAGGGGGAGGGAGAGAGAAGAAAGACAATAAAGAGGAAAAAGGAAAGAAAATAAGAAAGAGGTGGAAAGAAATATTAAAAAATAAGTTGTAGTTGATATAGAAGAGTATGTTCAGAGAGTACGATGAGTGCAGAAGGACGTGCTGGAAAACTGAGAATCTTTTAGAGTGTGCTGAAAAGAGATAAGAATATTCGTTTAGAGTAGAAATTTAGAGTATATGAATGTGGATAACCTAAGACTGCTACTAGCGGTATATATACGTACTTATGCCCAAGGTCTTGTTTTCTGCTATAAGCTACTAGTAGTGAACTAGTCACCTCTAACCACTACTTTTATTACTAAGAGTTCAGTACTAGTACTACCAAAGTTTATACGTACGTACACACGCCCTGTTTGGCACGGCTTAAACTTGTTAAAAAAGCAGCTTGTCTGAAAAGCTGGTGAACAACAGCTTAAACTTATATCCTGCTTTTAGTTCATTCTGAGAAGCAGGTGAACTAATAAGCTGCTGGAGAAGCTAACTGTTTGGTACACCCACAGCTTATTTTTATAAAAAATCTGGTTCAAAAGCTGTGCCAAACAGGGCCGCAAGTAGACAGGAGACAACTACTTTTCGGTGTTTGTGCAGCCTCATGCATGTTAAAACAGAAACCCAGTTTGCTTCAGTCATTAGTAAATGTCACCCTGGTTAATCCTTGAGCTGGTCCAAGGGAAGACCACGTCGTGTGCCTCGTCGTGATCTTATCAGTTGGTTGAACGTGTGCGTCGTGGGTGCGTTGAGTCTGTAAATGTTCACCGCCTCCTATAGATGAGTCTGTTACACCTATTCTATACACACTCGTACAGAGATCAACAGAGCTCACTAAGTTCTCAACCAAAACACAATTCTATTTTTTATATGGTACCAGGGCTAGCGATCCAAATATGAGTGGAACCGGCGGCGTTCTCGGGAGCTTCACCTCCGGAGCACTAACTTCATCAAGCAGTGCAATGCCTACGTCATAATCAAGCCACATGATCACCCTCAAGCTTACAAGTGAGAATTTTCTTCTTTGGATAACGCAGTTGTTCCCCTATCTCAGGGGTGAGGAGTGAGAGACTCATGGGGTTCATTAATGGGAGCACTGCTCAACCAGCGTCGACAATCACGGTGACTGGCCAAGATGGGAAGGCCCAGACCATTCCCAACTCTAACTTTGATACCTGGTATCAACAAGACCAGATTGTAATGTGTGTCATTATTTCCTCTTTTTCTGAAGGTGTAATGTCGCAAATAGTTGGGTGTACAACTGCTCGTGAGACTTGGTGTGACATTGAACAGTCCTTTGCGGCTAGTTCTCGCGCTCAAGTTATGCAGATCAGGATGCAACTGGCAACTATTCAGAAGAAGAGTCTCAGCATGACTGAGTACTTTCGCAAGGTGAAAAATCTTGCCGACACTCTAGCCATGATCGGCAAGAAACTTGAAGATGATGTGTTGATCGCCTACATGCTGCAAGGATTGGAATCAGAATATGATTCTCTTGTAACCAGCATCACCACAAGATCTGATGTGGTCACCATTAATGATCTGTACGCTCACATGCTCAATTATGATTTGTGTGTTGATCGTAACAATGGTGGATATCAAGCAAATCAAGTCAATAGGACCTCAGGAAGAAATGGAGGACAAGGCCATGGAAGATCTTCAGGTTGCCACAATAGTGGAGGTCGTGGCTCTGCAGGACGTGGCTAACGGACGAGGGGCAAATTCAAGCACTGGATTTCAGAGTCAAGGTGGTACAAAACAGTCTTGTCAGATTTGTTTCTGCAATAACCACGACGCATCAAGATGCTATCATCGCTTTGATCAAAACTATGTGGCAGATGATGCACGAGTAGCAGCTACGGCAACCTTCAGCAGCAGATATTCAATTGATCTAAGATGGTATGCCGATACAGGGGCAACCAACCACATCAGACATGATTTTGAGAGGTTGACAACCAAAGAAAAGTACATTGGACATGATCGTGTACAAGTGGCAAATGGTGCAGGTACGTCTATTTATCATATTGGTGATGCTACTTATCAAACACCAATGAAACTGAAAAACAAACTTAATGTTCCACAAACTGTCATCTGATTTCAATTCATAAACTAGTCTCTGACAACAATGCTTCTGTTGAGTTTCACCCTACCTTTTTCCTTGTTAAGGATCAAGCCACAAAGACCGTTCTTCTTAAAGGAACCTGCAAAAATGGAGTCTACCAATTTCCAAGCCAAGCCTATAAACAAGCCTTCTACAACCGGCAAAGTCTCTGAAAATTTATGGCATCAACGTTTAGGACATCCTTCTTCTGCAATAACTCATCATGTTCTAGTTAAAAACAACATTTCCATTGCTTCCAATAAACCACACTCAGTGTTTTATGCTTGCCATCAAGGCAAAGCCCATCAGCTCCCTTTTTATTCTTCTGTCCACACCATTTTCAGTCCATTAGAGGTAGTTCACACAGATGTGTGGGGGCTAGCTCTAACCTCTGTAAATGACTACAACTATATGTTAGTTTTCTTGATGAATACAACAGATTTACTTGGATTCATTTTCTGATGTGGAGCATATTTTTCTAAAGTTTCAGTGTCATGTAGAAAGAATTTTAAGAAAGAAAATATTGACAGTTCAGTTAGATTGGGGAGGAGAGTTTCATCATCTTCACAAATTCTTTGAGAGAGTAGGGATCAAACACCACATCTCAAGTCCACATACTGTAAGTGCATCTAGGCATCCCCATGTGGGTTTTGGATGATCGATGACAAACAAGTGAAGAGCTAACCAAACTTGCTAAGTGAGAGCAGGTTGCATGAAGAAAAAGGAGAATAATACATAAAAGGAAAAAGGTCGCCTTGATGAGAAAATGAAGAATCATGAATGAAAGACCTAAGTAAAGGAGAAAAACCTAGACTCATAGTTTAAGTATAGAGTGTGTGAGAGACACCTCTATGAGCTCAATTGGAATCTCATGTTAGTGCGGGAAGGGTGAGTGAGAAAAACACAAAGTCCAAAACAATGGACTAGTCCGGTATTGCAATGGACTAGACCGGTGCACGTGGACATATCCGATATGCCATGGAGAAGACCTCTCTATGTGACATCGGACTAGTCCGCGTCATAAAGGACTAGTCCGGTATAGCTAGACTTGTCTGATTGCCAACCGACTACTCTTTTCTGTGTGACATTGAACTAGTCCGTGCACCACAGACAAGTCCGTACTAAAACGGACAAGCACTCTCTGTATGACATCGAACTTGTCCGATGTCATACGGACTAATCCGTATGATTAGGGTTTTACTCATTTAAACCCAACTAGCGACTGAACACAACTTGAAATATAACACCAAACTAGTCTGGTGTTGACCACGGACTAGTCCGGACTCCTCAGATCCCAACGGATACATATCGGGACCTCTATAAAAGTGGACCCCCGACTCTTTTTCAAAATAACACGAACCCTAGGGCCGCCACAACATCCAAGAGCACAAAACGCTCCTCTCCACACATTCTAAAGCCCTAAGGATCAAGTTCTCGGGATTTGGGAAATTGAAAAGGGTGAGGGAAGAATCCATCTTCATTGAGCTCTTGGTTTGGTTTCTCTCACACACTTCGATTGATTATTGTGTAATTTTTGAATGTGTTGATCTTCATTCGTTTGTAAACTCGTGGGAGCCCTCAACTTGTGAGGAAGCCCCATAAACTTGGTGATTACCTCAGTTGATAGTGGAGATCAAGTCGGCCGAGGTGGTGATCCGACTCTGTGTGAGCTCCTCAACGATGACGTAGATCCCTTATGTGGGATTGAACCTCGGTAAAAATCACTTGTCTCATGTACTTTTAATTCATGTCATCATTAGTTAGGGTCTAATTTTGTGATTTTAGTTATTCTTGTGGTCCACGTGATATTAAGGTCTCGCAGGCACTAGTTAATATTACTGAAGTAATTGCTCACTTTTTGCTGCGAAAAATCAGAAGAAAAACAAAAACAAAGAAGGGAGAGAGGTTTTCTTGAACCACGGACTAGTCCGGACTTTGGAATTTAACCTTTTTGCTAAGCATTTCAGGAGTTTAAAAAGCCTATACACCCCCCTCTAGGCACATTCACATACTAATTAGTAAAATGGGCTGGTGGAAAGATAACACAGGAACATCCTCAAAACTGGCCTAACACTGCTTGCTCAATCATGTATGCCTATTCGTTTTTGGGATGAAGCTTTTCGAATAGCTTGCTTTCTTATGAATCGACAACCTAGAAGAGTCATTAGTCTTGACACACCAATACATCGTCTCCTTGGAACAAAACCTGACTACAAATTCTTGAAAGCTTTTGGCTGTGCTTGCTGGCCCAACTTGAGGCCTTACAATTCAAGCAAATTAAGTTTCAGGTCCAAGCAGTGTGTGTTCATAGGCTATAGATCTGACCACAAGGCTTACAAATACTTAGATAGACACACTGGCAGAGTATATCTGTCACGTGATGTAATCTTTGATGAGCATGTTTTCCCCTTTAAGTCATCACCTAACAACCAGAAACCTCCACCTAGCTCTTTACACCAGTCAACTATTTTACCCTGGAACACATACTACTCTGAACAATTCCTAACTGACAAAAATCAGATAGGTGGCAAACAAGTAGTACAACACTCAGAACCTTCTACACCTTTTCCACTCCTCAAATGAATGCTCCTAATTCTCTGAGATAGCAACAGTTGGTTCTCCTTGTGATAATAGACTAACTGATATCACTAATGATGAGCCAGATGTTTTCCCACATGATAGTGCAGGCCCACAACAAGGAACAACTGAAGAACGAATTGAGGCTGCAATAGAAATTGAAGAAGGGTCATTAGAAGAAGTGCAATCTGGACATACAATAAAAACAAGACTGAAGAATAATATAGTGAAACAAAAAGTAGTTCAAGAACGGTACAATTCGTTATGCTGCAGGTTTGGAAGTTCAGTGCTATACTTTAACAAATGAACCTAATACCTTGAGGGAGGCCTTAAAGTACAAAGAGTGCAGGCAGGAAATGAACACTGAATATTGTGCACTTCTGAAGAATAGCACCTGGTCTCTAGCTAGTGCCACCCAAACAAGGTGTTAATCTAATTGACAGCAGATAGGTTTTTAAGGTTAAAAGGGAAGCGGATGGGACTGTTGAGAGGTATAAAGCTAGGTTAGTGGCAAAGGGCTTCAAGCAAATATTTGGAGTGAATCATATGGACACAGTCCAGTGATTAAGCCCACAACGATAAGGATAATTCTCCCACTTGCAATTTCCAGAGGCTGGACACTAAGACAGATAGGTATACAAAATGCATTTATGCATGGATAAGAAGAAGTATACATGCGCCAGCCATGAGGATACGAGTCCCAAAGTGTTCCATCAAATTATACTGCAAACTACATAAAGCACTGTATGGCCTTAAGCAGGATCCTAGAGCCTGGTACTCTAGACTGAAACAAAAAATTGCAGAATTTGGGATTCAGTGTTTAACAGTCAGGCACATCACTTTTTATACTAAAGAGAAGCAACTGATCATGTATATTCTTATCTACATCGATGACATACTCATTGTGAATTCCTCCCCATTTGCAACTGTTAATGTTATTGAGAAACTAACTCCGCCTATGTTGTAATGACATAGCCGGTCCCAAGCCCGGGTAAAGGAGGAGGGGGTTGTGATAGGCTTGGCGAGCCAACAACTTACACTTAGCCATTCTCATGGAAATGAAACCCAATAGAAATTCGTTGGGGCGTAACCCTCTTAGCGACGTGCCATATCGGAACCCGGGTATGGTGTTAAGTGGGCAAGGGCCGGGTCGCCACCGCCTTAGTGGCGCGCCATATCGAAACCAGGATATGGTGTTAAATGAGAAAGGGCCGGATCGCCACCACCTTAGTGGCGCGCTACATCATCGCCCGGATGTAGTGATAAGTGAGCAAGGGTCTTTGCATCTTACTCGACGGGTGCAAAGCGTAAGGAAGCTAGCCGAGGAACATAGATTTCGGGTGGGTAGTTGGAATGTAGGATCCTTGATGGGGAAGCTACGTGAGTTAGTAGATGTTGCCATTAGGAGACGAGTAAATATCCTTTGTGTACAAGAGACTAGATGGGCGGGTGAAAAGGCGAGAGAAGTCGAGAATACCGGTTTCAAGCTTTGGTATTCTGGTTCGGCTGGGACTAGGAATGGCGTAGGTGTTCTAATAGATAAGAGTCTTAAGGATGGAGTAGTGGATGTTCGAAGACGAGGGGATAGGATCATCTTAATCAAGATAGTAATTGGGGACATTGTCTTGAACGTTATTAGTGCTTATGCCCCACAAGTTGGGCTCAACATGAGTGCTAAGAGGCAATTTTGGGAGGACTTGGAGGATATGGTGAGTAGTGTACCGATAACCGAGAAACTCCTCATAGGGGGAGATCTCAATGGTCATGTGGGTGCAACTAACCTAGGATTTGAGGGAGTACATGGAGGTTTTGGATGTGGCGATAGAAATCAAGAGGGTAAGGACATCCTAGACTTTGCCGTAGTCTATGATCTGTTGATAGCTAACACCCTCTTTAGGAAGAGGCAATCTCACCTAGTGACCTTTAGTAGTGCCCAACACTCTATCCAGATTGACTTTCTCCTTACTAGGAGAAAGGATAGACGGGAGTGTCTAGATTGTAAGGTGATCCCGGGGGAGTGTGTTGTGACACAACATAAGCTTGTGGTAGCTGACTTTCGCTTCCATACATGCTCTTTGCGGGACAAAGGTGTCAAAATCACAAGAACAAAGTGGTGGAAGTTGAAGGGAGAATCACAAGAATCCTTTAAAAATAGGGTGATCACAGAAGGACCCTGGGCAGAATATGGAGATGCAGATAGTATGTGGATGAAGATGGCAACTTGCATTAGGAAGGTAGCTAGTGAGGTGTTCGGTGTGACAAAGGGAAAGAAACTTGTAGATAAAGACACTTGGTGGTGGAATGAGGATGTACAAAAGTCCATTAAGGAGAAGAAGGAGTGTTACAAGAGTTGGCATAATGATAGAAGCGCAAGCAACATGCTTAAGTACAAAGAGGCTAAGAAGAATGCAAAGCAGGCTGTGAGTAAGGTAAGAGGACAGGCCTATGATAAGTTATATGAGAGACTAGAGACAAAAGAAGGTGAAAAGGACATATACAAGGTAGCAAAAATCCGCGAGAGAAAGATGAGGGATCTCAATCAAGTTAAATGCATCAAAGATTAGACTGACCGCATTCTAGTGAAGGATGAAGAGATTAAGAATAGATGGCGTGATTACTTTAATGGGCTATTCAATGATGGGAATGAGAGCAGTATGGTTGAGTTGGATGACTCCTTTGATGACTACAACAGGCGGTTCGTGCGGAGGATACAAGAGTTTGAGGTTAAGGAGGCCTTAAAAAGGATGAAAGGAGGAAAGGCCCTCGGCCCTGACGATGTCCCTATTGAGGTGTGGAGATGTCTTGGGGACGTGGCAATAGTATGGCTCACAAAGCTATTCAACCACATTTTTCGGTCAAACAAGATGCCTGAAGAATGGAGGAAAAGTATATTAGTACCTATCTTCAAAAATAAAGGAGATATTAAAAGTTGTACTAATTATCGAGGCATTAAGCTTATGAGTCATACTATGAAGCTTTGGGAGAGAGTGATTGAACACCGCCTGAGGAAAGTGACCAATGTCACTAAAAACCAGTTTGGTTTTATGCCTGGGAGGTCTACAATGGAGGCGATTTTCTTGCTTCGTCAGCTTATGGAGAGATATAGGGAGCAGAAGAAGGACTTGCATATAGTGTTCATCGACTTGGAGAAGGCGTACGACAAGATACCAAGGTCAGTCATGTGGTGGGCACTAGAGAAACATAAAGTGCCAACAAAGTACATTACCCTTATCAAGGATATGTACAATAATGTTAGGACAAGTGTGCGCGTAAGTGATATTGAGACTGATGCATTTCCTATCACGGTAGGACTACATCAAGGATCAGGTTTGAGCCCATACATCTTTTCCTTGGTGATGGATGAGGTGTCAAAGGATATACAAGGGGATATCCCTTGGTGCATGCTCTTTGCTGATGATGTAGTGCTGGTAGATGAAACTAGAGATGGTGTTGATAAGAAATTAGAGTTATGGAGACAAACCTTAGAGTCCAAGGGGTTTAGACTTAGTAGGACCAAAACCGAGTATATGAGGTGTGACTTTAGTGGTGTTGGTCGTGAAGAGGGAAATGTTAGTCTACAAGGACAAATAGTACCTAGAAGGGACTCTTTCTGATACTTAGGATCAATGTTACAAAGCAATGGCAATATTGATGAGGATGTTTGCCACATGATCAAGGTAGGGTGGATGAAATGGCGACAAGCCTCTGGAATCCTATGTGATAGGAAAGTCCCACAAAAGCTAAAAGGGAAGTTCTATAGGACGGTGATCAGACCCGCGATGCTCTATGGGGCAGAATGTTGGCCAACTAAACGGCAACATGTCCAACAAATGAGTGTCGCAGAGATGCGCATGCTACGGTGGATGTGCGGGCACACGAGAAGAGACCGAATAAGGAATGAGACGATTCGAGATAAGGTAGGGGTGGCGCCAATTGAAGAGAAGTTAGTCCAATATCAACTTAGGTGGTTTGGACATATCCAACGGAGACCTTCAGAAGCACCGGTTAACAGTGGGATTTTAAGAAGTAGAGAAAATATTAGGAGGGGTAGAGGACGACCAAGGTTGACCTGGGAGGAGGCGGTAAAACGAGATATGAGAGATTGGAATGTATCCAGAGACTTAGCTCATGATAGGACCGCACAGAAAGTAGCAATCCATGTGCCAGAATCATAGTCTTGTTTTTTTTCTTTTTCTTTTCTCTTTTCTTTTTTCTCTTTTCTTTTTTTTTTCTTTTTTTTTCTTTTTTCCTTTTTTTCTTTTTTCCTTGTTCTTATAACTCTTCCTCTCTTTTACTTCATTGATATTGGGTTTCATGTCTAGCCGACCCCAACAGGCTTGGGATAAAGGCTTGGTTGTTGTTGTAATGTTATTGAGAAACTGAATGGAGACTTTGCAGTGAAGGACTTGAGTGACCTTCAGTATTTCTTGGGCATAGAGATCAAGTTTGACAAACAAAGTTTGACTCTCTCACAAAGTAGATATGCTCATGATCTACTGGTAAAAGCAAATATGCACAATTGTAGGCCAATATCCACTCCTATAGCAGCTACAGAGAAACTGTCAAGAGAAGGAGGGACACCATTAACACAAGATGCTCAGTTTTGATATAGAAGTATAGTGTGTGGTCTACAATATCTGACAATCACTAGGCCTAGTCTCTCTTTTGCAGTAAACCATATTTGCCAGTTTATTCAAAATCCCACAGACAAGCACTGGGTTGCAATTAAGCGAATTCTTTGGTATGTGAAAGGAACAAGTGACCAAGGTCTGACATATCTGAACATCAGTGATAATGTGTTAAACAATTATTCAGATGATGATTGGGCTGGATCACCTGATGACAGAAGATCAACTAGTGGGTTTGCAGTCATGTTAGGACCTAATCTAATGTCATGGAGTTCCAAGAAGCAATCTACAGTGTCTCATTCAAGCACTGAGTCAGAGTATAAAACCATTGCAAATATAACAGCCAAACTTATTTGGATTCGGACACTATTGAAGGAGCTTGGAATTGTTCAAATGGCTGCACCAGTATTATGGTGTGACAATCTTGGAGCCACGTATTTATCTTCAAATTCTGTATTTCATGCGAGAACAAAACACATCGAAGTAGATTTTCACTTTGTCATGGAGGGAGCAGGTGGCAAGAAAAGCCTTGAAGGTTCAGTTCATTTCATGCAAAGATCAGTTAGCTGATATCTTCACCAAGGTACTGTCCAAAGCTCCATTTAACAGATTTGTGTCAATCACAACATCGAAGTTGTGATTGAGGGAGGCTGTTAAAACAGAAACCCAGTTGGCTTCAGTCATCAGTAAATGTCGCCGTGGTTAATCCTTGAGCTGGTCCAAGGAAAGATCACGTCGTGTGCGAATATTGTGCATCGTGATCTTATCAGTTGGTTGAACGTGTGCGTCGTGGGGGCGTTGAGTCTGTAAACGTTCACCGCCTCCTATGGCTGAGTCTTTTACACCTGTGCTATGTAAACGTACATAGATCGATAGAGCT
The DNA here is from genome assembly GCA_030760725.1 of Neostapfia colusana. Classification (NCBI taxonomy): domain Eukaryota; kingdom Viridiplantae; phylum Streptophyta; class Magnoliopsida; order Poales; family Poaceae; genus Neostapfia; species Neostapfia colusana. The sequence continues at coordinate 50,083,492 of JASWHV010000020.1, forward strand.
CGCTAAGTTCAGCCAAAACACAATTCCATTTTTTATAATGCAGTGATGCGTGCTCTCCGCGGTGCAACTGCACATCGTGACATGGTTACTGCCGTGTGGGTTCAGACCCACTTATTAGTGACTACAGTTTAATTCAGAGGGTCCTGTCTGTCATGCACATCATGTGCTGCTTTCATCGACACTTCGAGCTTAACTACTGCTCTCGATTAGAGTAATGTGCGAAAGTAAACAGCAATGTTTTTTAGCATACCACATGTCATTGTTGCTCGTTTAGTTTACTGATTCAGCTTAAAGTCAAGGACGCAGCATGGAACTAATAACACGAATGCAAACGCTTTAGCAGGCGTATGACACTTTTCGTGGAATCACCAACCGACAGGTAGGCGCGCTGGGAATCCCGAGTACAATAGTTAATTAGCATGATTCCTTTTCACCTTAAAAATAGTTAGCATGTACCCGTGATAACATAATGCGATATGGATAAGATAAGCAAGTTTTTTTTTAATTCAGTGGCGCGCGCGCCTTGCGCGTTCGATCGTAGATGTGACGCATGCTTCGGGCGCAACAGTTGCGAGAACGGGCAAGCGAGCAGCGTGGTGACTCGATCGTTTGTGAACTTGTGGATCAGCCTAAATACATATGGGCCGCAACTTGCCATTTTATTTTCATTCAGGTTCATGACGCCGTGGCAGTATTATATTAGGGGTTGTTTGGCTAACAATAAATAGAGTGGATTAGAGTGGACTTGAACGGAAAATGAACTGATTTTTACTTTAATTCTCTTCAATCCACTCTAAATGAAGAGTATTTCATTTGTATCCAAACAAAGCCTTAATTAGACCGACGTTACCTATTGGATACATACATAACGAGCATTGGCACGAGGCTCACGATGTATATTTTGCTTCTAACACCACCGTATACCTACGTACTTAATCCAATTAAAACAGAAATACGGGTGGCATGCACCACATCCATGTACATGGAGGTACAAAGCTGCTAGCTTTAGACGGCGGACTGATTGCATTCACAAATTATAATTATTTATAATCAAAACTGCGTCTGCTTGATGCGTGCAGGCACCTGATCACGGCACGGGGACTCTTTCCAGAGCATATACTCTTGCAACGTCTGGCTACTTTCTGTGCCTTCAACTAGCTAATGGACACTGTGTGGACTGTGACGACCGATACAAACCGCTGCACAAGAATAATCTTGTCTCCTATAGTAGCCTTGCAGGGTGCCTGAAGTCAACAACCAATAATGCAGCAGCACGCTTCTAAAATTACTGTACCTATTAGTGCTTACGGCTGCAAGAACTTTACCCATCACATCGCACAGCTAAAAGCTGTCAAATCCCCGACATCATCCGATATAGTCTCATGTCCCTGTACTTGTCACATTGTTTCCTTTTTATTTTTGATGATCCACTTACTTGTCACATTGTAGCTTAGGTTTCGTTTAGATGGCGGGAATTATAACCCTGTCCAATTGGATTAGGAAATGGTGATTGATTGTTTAGGTCTAGCATTGTTTTTCTCCTTTTCCATTTGCGAGAGTGGTGAGTGGGAAAGCTTTAATGCTGTGACTGAGACAAAGCTTTACTCAACATAATTAATCATGCCTCCTATAATAGGTAGCAAGATATTGCCAATTTTCCAACACGTCCTAGTTCATGACTATGGTACAGTGTTAGATATCAATACCCTACTTTGCGTAACTCGTTCGTCGGTGCTACAGGATCAAGATCCATAATTGAAAGCATAACAGAGAAGTAAATAACTAAATGGGAAATACAGTTCTCTACTTTCGAGGTCTCCATTACTATTGGACATATAGATATATGCACTACAAGAAACACGATCAATTATGACAGCCCAATCCATCGTAATTAAACCACTAACCATCGTAATTAACTTATTTACGACGGTTATTCCCGTCACAAGTGATTGGTCGTAAATAAGTTTATTTACGACGCCCATTGTCGTAAATAAGTTATTTATGACGGTCTAAACAGGTCGTCATAACTTAATGAGAGGGTGCCAGCTCGCACCCCCTGTTAGGTTATTGGCCGTCGTAAATAACCCAGGCTAATTTACGACGGCCTGGAGCTGGCCGTCGTAAATAACACAGGCTTATTTACGACGACCACCTCCCCGTCGTAAATAAGGAATGTAATTTTTTAAAAATAAAAAATGCTAACTTGGCACGATGGTCAGCTCACAGGCAGATACAAAAACAAACATATAACATCACAGACAATTTATAATATAATAATTTAAAATACAAGACACGACACTAGACACTCCCATGTCCACTACCTCCAGAGCCGTGAATATCGTCCTCGCGCATGCTCCAGGTCCCGGTAGCACAGGCGATGGAGTCGGAGCCTCCGCCGTTGTCGGTACCCTCAATACCGGTTACCCCAGGGCACAGGGTAAAACTGCCTAAGGACCTCGCCCCCTCTGCAGGGGCGAGCTTTGAAGGCGCCACGTGTCCAGCGGGGCCGGAGCTCCCCTCCCCTCGGAGGATAGCTTCGGGCCTGCCACGTGGCCCAGGAGGTCGGACCTCACCCCCTCTGCAGGGGCGAGCTCCGAAGGCGCCACGTGTCCAGCGGGGCCGGAGCTCCCCTCCCCTCGGAGGATAGCTCCGGGCCTGCCACGTGGCCCAGGAGGTCGGACTTCGCCCCCTCCGCAAGGGCGAGCTCCGAAGGCGCCACGTGTCCGGCAGGGCCGGGGCTCTCCTCTCCTCAGAGGATAGCTCCGAGCCTGCCACGTGGCCCAGAAGACCGGACCTCGCCCCCTCCGCGGGGGTGAGCTCCGAAGGCTCCACGTGTCCAGCGGAGCTGGAGCTCCCCCTCTCCTCAGAGGAGAGCTCCGGGTCCGACACGTGGCCAGCAGAGCAGTGTTGCCGCCCGGCGCGGTAGGCAGCGGGAGTAAAGGCGCACCATGCCTTTACCGTACAAAGCGTTCAAGACCCGCGCCTTCCCAAGACGAAGAGGCGCAGCGCACGCCTGTCACGAGGCGCTGTGACCAGTCACAGTCAGGACAGGCGTACAGTGTCTGAAGCTGCAGACCATTGAAGGCAGCGACAAGACCGGACAAGACATGCCCTGCCGCCCCTGCCATCGCCAACGACTACACGCTACACTTAGCCTGCGGCATGGGTAGGGCGGCAGGACGAGGACTTCGACGCCAGTGCCAAGACATAATAGCTGGTAGGAAATCACCCCGCGGCCACTTGTCGATTCCCCGGGGCCCACCTTGTAAGCCACCCGAGCCTTGGACTTTAAAAGGCTCGGGTAGGCAACGTTACAAGGGGTTCGCCTCTTACACACTCTCACGTGAGGTTCGCACTCCAGCCATTCACATCCTTAGTTTCGACTCATCCTCAAGCTCAGGACTCCGGTTCTGAGCAACAAGCAATACAACGAGCAACTATGCTCACCGTGGACGTAGGATATTACGCTCCGGCAGCCTGAACCACGTAAAAATCCCTGTGTCAAGGTTCTCCCTCAATCGTCCCTCACGCTGAAGCTCTCCGTGAGTGACTAGCCCCTCCGAAAAAAAACCTCCGCGGGGCTGCCCAGAGCAGGCCCGAGGGAAGTGTCGGCTACACACTTCGACATTTGGCATGCCAGGTAGGGAGGCTTTTCCCTTGCGCGATGAGCTTACGCCGACGAAGATGACGAAGCTTCCTTCAGCGGCAAGCTCTCCTCGCCCACGTTCTCGACAAACGGTGACCAGCGAGGACTACGTCTCGACACACTCAGCACGGAGTGTGTCGGTGCGAGTTGGAAGCCAGCAGCCGAATCCGGCAACACGAACTCCATCAACCTCATGGTCTACCGCGGCGCAGAGTGCCGCTCAAGCAAGCCAACTAGCCGCCGCAGAAGCGCTCCTGGACAATCCGCCTGCTGAAGACGCCCTCCAGGGGGCCACCCAACAGTGGATCCGCGACGTCAACGACCTCGACGCTGCTGCCATCAATCCTCCGCTCTAGATCGCGCGGTACCGGCAGACGCCCTAGAGCCACCGGTCCGTGCATGGGAGCCCAAGACAGGCACTCCGACGCTACCCCAGTAAGTTCATCATGCTTACTTAGGTGTTCATTTAAATTACGCATTAATTTATATGATCACCTCCCCGCGCTCTAGACAGTGTACATCCAATGTACACTCGGTTCCTCTTTCCTGCTCTCATGCATGGTCGATATTTGCCATCCTGCCGAAGGCGGTAGTACTTGGGGTACCTAGAAGAGGCCCGGGGGCCTTTTGGACCTCCCCCTGTAAGGGTACTGTAACGCCAGTTGGTCTCCTCCAGGAAAAGACCTACGCCAGACCGGGGGGTCAGGAGCCTTGCTTTGCCCGGTCCTGCACCCAAAGCATACGCACTATGCCCCCCCAACGCTACAGTCTGAGTACTAGGGGGTCAGACGGTTACACCCTGACTAGGGCTGGGGGCCAGACCTCCGGGACCAAGTGCACTGGATTACCCAAGCCTCGTATTTTGGTCCGGGACAGTAAGCCAAATGAGACTAAGGGACAGGAAAGGGAGGGCCCCTGAGCAGCGCCGGACCTCACCCCCTCAGCAGAGGTGAGCTCCGAAGCCGGACCTCGCCTCCCTCTCCTCAGAGGCGAGCTCTGATGCCGGACTTCATCCCTTCCGCAGGGATGAACTCCGAAGCCGGACCGTGCGCCTACACTAGGCTAAGGTCCAATGCTGGACGACACCCCTATCGCAGGGGCGATCTCCGAAGCCGGTTGCCACCCCCAAGGGTGAACACCGAAGCCGGACCGTGCGCCCTACTCTGGGCTAAGGTCCGATGCCGGACGACACCCCTATCTCAGGGGCGATCTGCGAAGCCGGTCGCCACCCCCAGGGGTGAACACCGAAGCCGGACCGTGCGGCCTACACTGGGCTAAGGTCCGATGCTGGACGACACCCCTATCGCAGGGCGATCTCCGGAAGTCGGTCGCCAACCCTAGGGGTGAACACCGAAGCCGGACCGTGCGCCCTACACTGGGCTAAGGTCCGATGCCGGACGACACCCCTATCGCAGGGGTGATCTCCGAAGCCGGTCGCCACCCCCAGAGGTGAACAACGAAGCCGGACCGTGCGCCCTACACTGGGCTAAGGTCCGATGCCGGACGACACCCCTATCGCAGGGGCGATCATTGAAGCCGGTCGCCGCCCCCAGGGGTGAACACCGAAGCCGGATCGTGCGCCCTACACTGGGCTATGGTCCGATGCCGGACGACACCCGTATCGCAGGGGCGATCTCCGAAGCCGGTCGCCAACCCCAGGGTGAACACCGAAGCCGGACCGTGCGCCCTACACTGGGCTAAGGTCTGATGTCGGACGACACCCCTATCGCAGGGGCGATCTCCGAATCCGGACGCCAACCCCAGGGGTGAACACCGAAGCCGGACCGTGCGCCCTACATTGGGCTAAGGTCCGATGCCGGACGACACCCCTATCGCAGGGGCGATCTCCGAAGCCGGTCGCCACCCCCAGAGGTGAACATCGAAGCCGGACCGTGCGCCCTACACTGGGCTAAGGTACGATGCCGGACGACACCCCTATCGCAGGGGCGATCTCCGAAGCCGGTCGCCACCCCTAGGGGTGAACACCGAAGCCGGACCGTGCGCCCTACACTGGGCTAAGGTCCGATGCCGGACAACACCCCTATCGCAGGGGCGATCTCCGAAGCCGGTCGCCACCCCCAGGAGTGAACACCGAAGCCGGACCGTGTGCCCTACACTGGGCTAAGGTCCGATGCCGGATGACACCCCTATCGCAGGGGCGATCTCTGATGCCGGTCGCCACCCCCACGGGTGAACATCGAAGCCGGACCGTGCGCCCTACACTGGGCTAAGGTCCGATGCCGGACGACACCCCTATCGCAGGGGCTATCTCTGAAGCCGGTCGCCACCCCTCAGAGGTGAACACCGAAGCCGGATCGTGCGCCCTACACTGGGCTAAGGTCCGATGCCGGACGACACCCCTATCGCAGGGGCGATCATCGAAGTTGGTCGTCGCCCCCAGGGGTTAACACCGAAGCCGGACCGTGCGCCCTACACTGGGCTAAGGTCCGATGCCGGACGACACCCCTATCGTTGGGGTGATCTCCGAAGCCGGTCGTCACCCCCAGGGGTGAACACCGAAGCCGGACCGTGCGCCCTACACTAGGCTAAGGTCCGATGCCGGACGATACCCCTATCGCAGGGGCGATCTCCGAAGCCGGTCGCCACCCCCAGAGGTGAACACCGAAGCCGGACCGTGCGCCATACACTGGGCTAAGGTCCGATGTAGGATGACACCCCTATCGTAGGGGCGATCATCAAAGCCGGTCGCCGCCCCCAGGGGTGAACACCGAAGCCAGACCGTGCGCCCTGCACTGGGCTAAGGTCCGATGCCGGACGACACCCCTATCGCAAGGGCAATCTTCGAAGCCGGTCGCCACCCCCAGGGGTGAACACCGAAGCCGGACCTTGTGCCCTACACTGGGCTGAGGTCCGATGCCGGACGACACCCCTATCGTAGGGGTGACCTCCGAAGCCGGTCACCACCCCCTCCGCAGGGGTGAACACCGAAGCCAGACCTTGCGCCCTACACTGGGCCGAGCACCGGAGACGCACATCACGCCCTCTGTAGGGGCGAGCTCCGAAGGCGCCACGTGTCCAGCGGGGCCGGAGCTCCCCTCCCCTCGGAGGATAGCTCCGGGCCTGCCACGTGGCCCAGGATGCCGGACCTCACGCCCTCCGGAGGCATGAGCTCCAATGACTTTCCGGACTTCCCCTCTTCTCAGAAGCGGAGCTCCGATGACCTCCTGGACCTCCCCTCTTCTCAGAGGCTGAGCTCCGATGCCGGACCTCACGCCCTCCGTTGGCCTGAGCCCCGATGACCTCTCGGACCTCCCCTCTTCTCAGAGGCTGAGCTCCGATGCCGGACCTCACGCCCTCCGCTGGCCTGAGCTCCGATGACCTCCCGGACCTCCCCTCTTCTCATAGGCTGAGCTCCGAAGCCGTGCCTCACCCCTCTGGCAGGGCTGGGCTCCGATGACCTTCCGAACTTCCCCTCAGCTCAGAGGCGAAGCTCCGATGACCTCCCGGACCTCCCCTCTTCTCAGAGGTTGAGCTCCAAAGCCGGGCCTCACCCCTCTGGCAGGGCTGGGCTTCGATGACCTTCTGAACTTCCCCTCTTCTCAGAGGCGGAGCTCCGATGACCTCCCGGACCTTCCCTCTTCTCAGAGGCTGAGCTCCGATGCCGGATCTCATGCCCTTCGTGGGCCTGAGCTCCGATGCCGGATCTCATGCCCTTCGTGGGCCTGAGCTCCGATGCCGGCCCTCGCCCTCTCCTCAGAGGCGGGCTCCGAATCCGGACCTCACCCTCTCCTCAGAGGCGAGCTCCGAAGCCGGATCTCCCCCTTTCACAAAGGCTGAGCTCCGATGTCAGGCTTCACCCTCTCCTCAGAGGCTGAACTCCGAAGCCGTCGAGACCCTGCCAGCACAGGGAGTACTCAAGACAAGAAAGTGCGCAGGTAGGAGAAGGCCCCACCTCGGGCTCGTTACCTCCCCCGAGATGAGCCCGGGGGCCACTGTCGGTACCCTCAATACCGGGTACCCCCGCGCACAGGGTAAAACTGCCTAAGGACCTCGCCCCCTCTGCAGGGTCGAGCTTTGAAGGCACCACGTGTCTAGCGGGGCCGTAGCTCCCCTCCTCTCGAAGGATAGCTCTGGGCCTGCCCTGTGGCCCAGGGGGCCGGACCTCATCCCCTCTGCAGGGGCGAGCTCCGAAGGCGCCACGTGTCCAGCGGGGCCGGAGCTCCCCTCCCCTCGGAGGATTGCTCCGGGCCTGCCACGTGGCCCAGGAGGCCGGACCTCGCCCCCTCCGCAAGGGCGAGCTCCGAAGGCGCCACATGTCCGGCAGTGCCGGGGCTCTCCTCTCCTCAGAGGATAGCTCTGAGCCTGCCACGTGGCCCAGAAGACCGGACCTCGCCCCCTCCGCGGGGGTGATCTCCGAAGGCTCCACGTGTCCAGCGGAGCCGGAGCTCCCCCTCTCCTCAGAGGAGAGCTCCGGGTCCGACACGTGGCCAGCAGAGCAGTGCTGCCGCCCGGCGCGGTAGGCAGCGGGAGTAAAGGCGTGCCATGCCTTTACCGTACAAAGCGTTCAAGACCCGCGCCTTCCCAAGACAAAGAGGCGCAACGCACACCTGTCAGGAGGCGCTGTGACTAGTCACTGTCAGGACAGGCGTACAGTGTCTGAAGCTGCAGACCATTGAAGGCAGCGACAAGACCGGACAAGACATTCCCTGCCGCCCTTGCCATCGCTAACGACTACACGCTACACTTAGCTTGCGGCATGGGCAGGGCGGCAGGACGAGGACTTCGACGCCAGCGCCAAGACATAATAGGTGGTAGGAAATCACCTCGGGGCCACCTGTCGGTTCCCCGGGGCCCACCTTGTAAGCCACCTGAGCCTTGGACTATAAAAGGCTCGAGTAGGCAATGTTACAAGGGGTTCGCCTCTTACACACTCTCACGTGAGGTTCGAACTCCAGCCATTCGCATCCTTAGGTTCGACTCATCCTCAAGCTCAGGACTCCAGTTCTGAGCAACAAGCAATACAACGAGCAACTCTGCTCACCGTGGATGTAGGGTATTACGCTCCGGCGGCCTGAACCACGTAAAAATCCCTGTGTCAAGCTTCTCCCTCAATCGTCCCTAACACTGAAGCTCTCCGTGAGTGACTAGCCCCTCCGAAAAAGAACCTCCGGGGGCTGCCCAGAGCAGGCCCGGGGGAAGTGTCGGCTACACACTTCGACAGGCGTCGATCCATGTGATAGTTGGAGCAATTATGGCTATGTTTAAGTAATTATGGCTATGTTTGAGCAATTATGGCTATATTTGGCTACATTCAGGCAATTTTGGTTAAGTTTTGCTATGGTTGACTAATTTTTTCCCAGATTTCTATATTAATCTAATGTATGATGATTTAAATAAATGTTGCTTACCTGTGCCGCATAAGAAGACACATGTGGCTCTGGCATCGGTGGCTGCATCAGAGGCGGCCCTGTGGGAAATACAATCTGCTATCCGTTCTACTGGGCTAAGGTCTGTGATAGAAAAGCATTAGCACATAAATAGTAATAAAATGATATAATTGGTTTATATTTTAAGCTATTACCATTATCGCTGCTATCTGTGAGTTGTAGATGGCTTGATAATCTTGAGTGGCCTTCATAAGGTTGCTTGCTCCTAGAGCTTCTGCTGTGTCAGACGTAGCTCCTCGTGGACACTTGGAATCTCTAGCTTCCTCTACGACATCCTCGATTGGGTCCGACAGACGAAGACTGCGAGGAGAAGCCCCTCGAAGGTTATTGCCTCCCTCGAGTCAACCACCCCATAAAAATGGCAAAACTATAAAAAAAAGATTAATAGTAAGATAATGTAGGTCGAATTGATAGAAAGAAAAACAAGTAGCATCTCACCGTCCATGCACTTTACCGCCACCGCTCGCATACACAGCGTTAGCATCAATTGGTGCATTCTTCCAATCGTAATCTTGGTCGTGAATCTTCACCGCCTCCTCCCCATACTTCTCCAACAAATACAACTAATACATAAAACGCGTAAGTAGAAATGTTAGTTACAAGTAAAGCAACGTGTTAGTTGGAGGACTCAACAGTCGTATGCTTCAACGCCTGTCCACAAATTTTTGAACTCTTTGATTAGGGGTTGTAACATCACGTTCAGGCGTGGACCAGAATGATCCGGTCTAGGTAGAATGAGATAAAGTAATATGAACTCATATTTCATACAAAGAGCAGGTGATAGATTGTATGGAATAGCAAAAATGAGCCAACATGAGTAAGGTGTGGTTTTTATACTGAAAGGTGAGAAACCATCTATCCCTAACCCGATGCGAACATTTCTCGCGTCACTAGCGAAGTCTGCATAGAAGCTATCCAGCGCCTTCCATGCATCACCATCGGACGGGTGCACCATTACTCAATCGTTGTCACACACACCTTCTTTGTGCCACCTCATGTGTGCGGAGTTTTTTTAGAGAGGAACAATCGTTTCAACCGAGGTGTGACGGGGAAGTAACGAAGTTACTTATTTGCGACTTCTGTCATCACATTGTCACCATCATCGTTAACAACTTCGACAAACCTTAATTTACCACTCTTTAAACACTTGTTCTCTTTGTCATGCTCTTTTTAGAAAATCATGCAGTTGTTTGGGCACACATCAATCTTCTCATATTTTATACCGAGACCAGAAAGCATTTTGTTTGACTGGTACATGTGTTTAGGCAATTTATGAGGCTTTGGAAGAATATCGCTAATCAATTTGACAAGATTGTCGTACTAGTATTTTGAGAACAAAATACTTAGAATTAATTGGCATAAGTCGTGTCATGAAAGAAAAGAGTATCACTTTTGTGTGCTCATGTAGTAGTTCTTCCGAGTCTATGAGAACATTGAAGAACGCTTCAACCTCTAATGTAGGAGAGTCTTCGTTAAAGTCTGGTTGTATAGATTCAACCTTCTCGTCCATGCTATCAATCCACATGCTATAAACATCATATTCCTATTCTTATATGGGTTTAGGTGTTGATTCGCCGTGAAAGACCCACATCTCATAATGTGGCACAAAACCGTATCGGCACAAGTCTAGTGAAAGCCTTCTCTTGTCCAAACACCTCATATTCTGTCATATGCTACATGGACACAACACCTTATTTATCTTGGGTAACGAAGAAGCACGGTCCACAAAAACCGTATTCTTGGTCACCCACTCATCTGAGTAACTTTCATTCTTTTTTCAACCAGTATACATCGAACTACGGTCTTCACCTATATTTGAGTCTACAAACCAAATTCAGCAACGCTAGATATCACGCGTCTACATCTCTATTAGGAAGAATGTGTCCTAAACCCATCTAAGAGTGACCAAGAGATTGCTTACAACGAGACGCGAGGTCCAGATCCTGATGAAATTTCGGCAACATAACTTCATCAGGATCTAGACCTCTCGCGTCTCGCCATAAGCAAGCTCTTTTTGTCACTCTGAGGCTGTCAAAAAAGGGATAATTCCGAATCTACACGTGTCACGTGCGTAGCGCAAGTGACACGTGCCGGTTTGAAACGGGTGACACATAGTTTACGTTACTCAGTTTTGATTCATTCAATACCGTCGTAAAAAACATATTTATGATGATTTTCATGTGTTCCAATTAGAAACAGAGGAAAGAAATAAAGAAAGAGAGGGAAAGGTTAGGAGATGGTCGTGTTTATGTACACCCCCCGTATCCTGCCCTGTCCACACGCGAGCTTGGCGTCCTCACCGGCACCGTCGCCTTCATGTCTCGCTCGACCTACTCATGGTCCTACTACTTGTGACAACACAGTCTCGAGCCGTCGTAAATAATATAGTATATATTCTCTCACGACGGTGTTATAGCTAACCGTCATGAGAGCAACAAATTAATACTAATAAATTAATTAATGCAAAAAACCAATAAATATATTTTCAAATAAAATTGATAGTTAACAATTTATCTAACTAAATATTAAACTAAGTACATAAAATACAACTTAATAACCTAAATTAATTAAGTATCAAATCAAGTTAATAAATTATAAACTAAACATACACCTAAATTAAAAACTAATTAAGTAAACAACTAAACAAATAACTAAATAATAAACAAAATACTGTACTAACTAAGTAAACAACTAAATAAACAATGAACTACTTAAATTAACAAGTAACTATTAACCTATAACATTGCCAATTAATAATTTAAACAAATTTTTTCAACTAACTAAAAGAATTATCTAACTAAATTAACAAGTAATTAATACATAATTATTAAAAAATACTCGACGAGGGCGCGAAGTCCGGTGGCAGCGGGTGGGGTGGGCTGCTGGGGTCGGGGGCGCACCGGGACGGCGAGGTGGGTCGCGGGGGTCGGGGGCTGGGGTGGCGGCTCAGGGTCGGGCGCGGGCGGTAGCGCGGCAGCGGTCGGGGGCAGAGGCGGCGGCAGGGGCCGGGGTGGCGGGAGGCGGCGCGCGGGCTCGGGGCCGGCGTGGGTGAATGGTCACGCCGACCCTAGGCCCGCGGGTATATAAAGCTTATTTATGACAGCCAGGTCCTGGGCCATAACCTTATTTACGACGGTCTTGGCCCGAGCGTCATAAATAATCTGTTATTTACGATGGCCTAGGTCAAACTGTCATAAACAAGCATTTATTTACGACAGCGAGACCTAGAACCGTCGTAAATAATATTGACCGTCGTAAATGATCGAGGATCCTCTAGTGATTTTCCTATCAGCTCACATTTTAAACAATTTGGTGTACCTCTCTATATATATTCTCCTATCAGCTTAGGATTTTGAAATCACATCCTAGCTAGGGATACAATCATAGGGGAACTTGCATGTTCTAATAGTGTATTAAAGTCATAAGTCTTGAACTCGAATCCTGGTGGCTAAATCATGGTAGAGTGATCACAACTTTCTTGATTGAACTAATTTCTAATATGAACTAACTGCTATTGTCATATGTCTCTTGCTATGAAACAAGAATAACATACTACAAATTGTTGCAGAAGTATTCACAAAACTCTTGTTGGATACTGATTAATTAATTAATTAGCAATGTTGTTTGGTCGTTGTGGGGACCATAGCAAGAAAAGCCGATACTAAAAATGTCTTTTTATTTTTTCATTGTTTTTCCTTATGCATGGATTCAATTTGCTATTCAAAACAAATAACTTTGAATTATCTCATGATAGATATTAATGGTATAATGGTATACAAACAACAATTAAAAGTATATTGGTTTCTCTATAAGCATACATAGATGATATACCAACTTGGTTGCCAGGTATCTAGGTTGTGAGCTGGTGTGCGTCTCAAATCCTCTACATTATTGTACATGTAATAGAAGTCACTCACATGTGGGGCCATGCGTTGGCCCACATGTCAGTGACTGCTACTGCATGTGCAGTACTGCAGAGGATACGCACCTGCTAGTTTGAGCTCTGCTACTTAGGGCAGTTATAGTAGTCACCAACGTGATTGGCATAGTCTGACCCAAGTATATGCTCGACTCTATAGGATGATGCTTGGGGTTTTCTTGACCGAAGAAGGTTAAGCTTTTCTATCAAAAAAACTGGAAGGGTAATTGTCGGAGTGTGAGCTATGACACTCCCCCTGGCCTGCTACTGGAGCAGCCCGCGGATGTTCTTTGATTGGAGGGGCTTGACGCCTCTCACGCGATCCAACTCGAGAGAGCGGATGAACACTAGGATTTACGTGGTTCTGGCCGCCGGAGCGTAATACCCTACGTCCATGGGCGAGTGAGTATGTGAGGGTGCTGGGTTGCGAATGCGGAACCCCTTGTCAGATGGTCACCTCGGTCCTTTTATAGTCCAAGCCTGGGGTGGTTACAATGTGGCTTGGGACCCGACAGGCGGCCCCAAAGCTAGGTGAAGCATATACATGATCTAGGGTTTTACACTATGAGTAGAGTAGTCGGTGGGGGAGTTAATCCCGCCGCCCGGCGCGCTGAGCGCCCCTGTTCGTGTGTCAGGTGATGATGAAGACGCCGTATTGTTGCCGCGTCTTCTCGCTCTGCTGGGCGACTCAGTGCCGTTGGGCGGCACTGTACAACTGTCACGCCTCACGCCCTGTCTTGTCACCGTAATGGTGAACGGGCAAAGGACGGAGGCGTGCGTAGTGCGCCGTGCTTCTAGGGAAGGCGCGATCCTTGAATGCATGTCCTGACAACACACTACCTCCTTGACTTCGTAGACCCACGGCCCACGACGGATCGTGGGACACGTGGTGGAATCGAAGCTCTCATCGACGGGTATGGAGCCGAGAGACACATGGCAGCTCTGGACCTCACCTTAGAAAGGAGGCTAGGTCCGGGGCCAAGGGCACGTGGTGGCTCCGGAGCTCTCCTGGGCAGTGGGAGGTTCGGAGCCTGGGGACACGTGGCAGCTCTGGACCTCACCTCAACAGGGAGGCTAGGTCCAGGGCCAAGGGCACGTGGCGGATTTGGAGCCCTCCTTGGCAGGGAGGAGGTTTAGAACCCGGGGACACATGGCAGCTCCGGACCTCACCTCAGTAGGGAGGCCAGCTCCGAGGCCAAGGGCACGTGGCGGCACGGGAGCCCTCCTCGGCAGGGAGGAGGTTTAGAGTCCGGGGATATGTGGCAGCTCCGGACCCACGTTAGCGGGGAGGCTAGGTCCGGAGCCAAGGACACGTGCTGGCTATAGAGTCTATACGTACGTGGCAGCCTCGATGCTGACCCCGGGGCCAGGGACACGTGGCCTCTCTAGTGCCCACCTCAGCAGGGAGGTGGGGCTTGGATTGTATTTTACCCTCCACGCGGGGGTACCCGGTTCTCAGTGTATCGGCACTGGTCCCCAGGCCCATCTCGAGTGAGATGGCGAGCCCATAGGTGGGGCCTCCATCTTTCCCGCGTGGTAGCTTTGAACCCGTACTTTGGAAAACGAAGAGGTGGCGACATTACAGCGTAGTGGATGTGTGGTTTTACCTGGAAGACGGAAAAGCCGCACGTCCTTGGCATGGTGTGCATACTCGTCAGTCACAGCGGCGACACGTCGTCGGCGCAATGGACATGTGTCTGCTTTTGACTGGCGGGTCGTGGAGACATGCTCGAGGTGTTGCCCCGGGGTATTTACTGCGGTAGCCCACGGGTCGGTCACAACAGTTCAACCGTGCCGCTTTTCTCAGGAACCGCCGGACGTTCACAAGAAGTTACCCGCTTGGCCCCCAGTGTGTGAGGGGTGTACCTGGGTCCTACCCATCGTTGGGAGAGGCGGATAGCTCACGGCGTGGCACGGTGGAAACCTAAACGTCGCGCCTATTGCCCCGCCAGAGGTTGTGGACGTATAAAGGGAATCCTTCCGGAGAAGGACGGTTCCCTTCCGCCTTTTGCAATATTCACCTTCCTCTTGTACACTCCAAGCCTCCGCTCCGCAGTGCTCACAACCTTTCCTCGCCACCATGTCTTCCGGCCTCCGTTCGTCCATGCTCAGCAGCGATGGTGACATCGCTATTGTGAGGCGCCTGCTCGGCTGGCAGTCAACCAAGTATGACGGAAAGATCCGTCACGGGAGGGTTCCGCTGAACGACATGTGACCCGGTGAGGTGGTTCTCTTCACCTTGTACGTGTTGTCCAGGTTCTCAAAGGTCTGGAATGACTTAGCCAACGTGGATAGCTCTTTGCCGATGTTCTGAGCTTGTTCCTCTGGGTCCTTAGTAGCGTAAAGGCCCAGGGCGCTCCGACAGTTTGGCTTACACTCCTTCTGGGTCATTGGCAGTGCAAGGACCCAAGGGAAGTTATGGCTCGTGTCTTCAACTTGTCGTAGCTGGTGCTTCGAGTCTTCTGCTTGCTACTGCAGTGGTCCGACGTCGTGCTCGCGTGGTTCATCGTGATGACCCCCTGGTAGGTGTGGCCCTTGTGTTGGGGAGCAGCTACCA
Source organism: Neostapfia colusana (assembly GCA_030760725.1). Classification (NCBI taxonomy): domain Eukaryota; kingdom Viridiplantae; phylum Streptophyta; class Magnoliopsida; order Poales; family Poaceae; genus Neostapfia; species Neostapfia colusana. Next base: position 50,099,022 of record JASWHV010000020.1, read on the forward strand.
CTGGATGAGGCATGACGTCAGCATCGAGCCCCCTGTGACGTCCGAGACACCAAGGGCTTGTTCAGATCTGCACACATGGGAGAAAGAAGGACTAGTCGTGCTCTCTGGATACTCTTCCCTGTTTGGTAGCTTTACTGTGTCTTACGGTCCTCAGCCGAGCTACAGGGCTTAGGTAATTTGATGTGGGTCGTCCGGGCTATGGTTGAAAATCCTTGGTATGAGCCACGTGGCTCCCCAATACAAAGCTATAGCGCTGGAGAGGCAGAGTGTGTAGGCTTGGAATACAGGACCAGGCGAAGCAGGCTACACACCCTGAACCTCCTGCTGGCGTAAGCCTTTCGGGGGAGGGGCCACTTGGCGCCATAAGGCCCCCGAGTAATGAGACAAACACATAACCCCGGGTACGCCACAGGTACCTCAAGTGGACCCGCCTGTAGAAGGATAGCACAACTCCTGCTATGGTTGAACACGGAGAAAGGTGTCTGGCCACACGGCCGGAGCAGTATGGAAAGAAAGCACTAAAAGCGAGGAGGCGATGTTCGGGGTCCAGTTACTTTTCTAGTCCACAGGCGTGTTCTTTCCGGCCCCGAAGTACTCAGTTGTAGCGTAGGGGAGGCAGTGCGGCAGGCTTAGGGTACGGAACTAGGCTAAGCAGCCTGCTCGTCCTGGACCTCCCGCATGCGTTAACCTTTCAGCGAGGAGACCTTCTAGTGCCACGAGACCTAGGACAAGTGTGTAGGACAGGCTCCGCACATGCCATTTACAGTTGATATGCATGAAAAAGCACAAACTGTAAAAGGGAGAGTACGCAGGATAGGACAAATTTTCTCATTTCAGGCTTCTTTCATAAGAGGAAACAGGTCGTACAGGAAGACAGCGAACCGCTCCGGATGACAAGAGTAGCAGGACTCCTCCGAATCTTAGCTGTTCTAAGCGCTGTTCCTAGACACTATGAAATTCTTACAGAGAAAATAGAATCCTACCTCTGCGCTAAGGATAGAACTTACTGAGGTGTTCTATGTTCCATGGATTGGGTAGAGGTACCCCATCCTTCGTGGCTAGGCGGACGCACCCGGTGCGGCATACATGCCGAAGCACCAGGTCACCTACCTTGAGCTTTCTACTCCGCACGAACCGCTGCTGATAACACCGTAGCGCTTGACGGTATCGTGCGTTTCGAGCAGCTGCTCGCTACCTTCGCCCATCGACAAGGTCGATATCTTCATGCCGGGGCTGATCCTGCGTGGCTTCATCGTACGCTTGGACACGGGATGAGCCTATGGTGATATCCCAGGGGAGGACAGCCTCGACCCCATACACCAGGAAGAAGGGTGTTCCCCTGTCACGTGACTGAGGGACATCCGACTAGCCCATAGTGCACACAGAAGCTCTTCGACCCAATTGGCACCACGCTTTTTCAAGCTGTCGTAGGTGCGCGTCGTGAGTCCACTGTGTATCTCGGCGTTTGCTCTTTCGACTTGACGGTTGCTCTGTAGGTGAGAAACAAAAGCATAGGGAATTTGGATGCCTGGGTCTTCGCAGTAGTCTTAGAACACTGCACTGGTGAAATGGGTCCTGTTGTGGGTGATGATTATGTTCGGGACCCCGAACCGGCAGATAATCAACTTTATGCACTTGACTGCTAACTGCTTGTTGATTGTTATTACAGGGGCATCTTCCGGCCACTTGGTGAACTTGTCAAAGGCAACGTAGAGGTACCGGCACCCTCTGACGGATCTGGGGAATCGCCCGAGGATGTCCAGCTCCCAAACAGCGAAGGGCCATGAGGGCGGGATCATCTACAGCGTCTACGCTAGTGTGTGGATCTGCTTGGTGTGGAACTAGCACGCCTTGCATCTCCTGACCATGTCGACGGCATCCTGGAGAGTTGTCAGCCAATAAAAGCCATGCCGAAAGGCTATATCGACCAGCGTGCGGGAAGATGCATGGTTCCCACACTCACCTCCATGGATCTCTACGAGCAAGTCACGACCCTCCTCCTGGGTTATGCACCGCAATAGGACGCCATTAGCGCCACGCCAATAGAGATCCCCTTCTACCATCATGTATCTCTTAGCCAACTGAGCATCCGTTCAGCGAATACACGTTCATCAGGAAGTAAATTGTCTTTCAAGTAGTCTCAAATCTCTGTGATCCATGCGTCGGGACCTACTTGAGCACTTGGATCTTGAGCGCCGGGTTGTACGGAGTCCTCGGTGACGCTTACGATCCTTGGCGGGCGCCATGGTAGCATGGCAATCGGGACCACCAGCTTCGAGGTGCTGGTCCTGCTCCCTTCGCCTGGTTCGGCCTGTGAGGCGGTAGGTCGCAGCAACTTCCTTTCAAAGACCCCCTCACGCACCGGAACCCAAGTGGAAGCCTTCGTTGACAGATCATCGGCTATTGTATTGTTAGTGCGGGGAACGAGGTACAAGTCCAAGGATAAGAAGTCCTTCTCCAACTTCTGTACTTGGAGGAGATAGGCTGCATGCCGTGGAGATAGACTTGTTTGATGATCATCCGAGAATCACCCTTGACCGACAACTGCTGGACACTGAGGGACAACGAGGATTCTAACCCGAAGATCAGAGCCTCATACTCCGCCATTTTGCTGGTCGCCTTGAAGTCAAGTCGCACCATGTACTTGAAATGCTCTCTGGTTGGTGTAAGGAGCAGAACCCCCGCTCAGGAACCTTGCTTCTGCGAGGAGCCATCAAAGAAATAAGTACAGTAAGGCCCAGTGAAGACTGGAGCTCTAGGATCTGGTCCACCGATGTCTTGCCCCCCCCCCCCTAGAAGGCATGGTGGTGGTGTCCAGTCTGCCATGAAGTCAGCTAGTGCCTGGCTCTTCACCACATGACGTGGTAAGAAGTCGAACTCGAACTCCGCCAGCTCCATGGCCCATTTGGCTATGTTTCCGTTTGTGTTGGGGCTGTGGAGGACGGTTCTCAGCGGGTATGAGGTAACCACCGAGATCTTGTGAGCTTGGAAGTAGTGGCGCAGCTTTCTTGAAGCAACGAGGAGTGCATAGAGCAGCTTGTGCACCTCCAGATATCTTGGCTTGGCATCATGGAGGACCTCGCTAATGGAGTATGCCGGATGCTGGATGATTTGAAACCTCCCGGAGGGGTCCGATGCGTCTTCTTGTAGAGATCCGGGACTCGGGGGCCGCCGGCCCCCGGGTTCGGAACTGCACTCTGGGAGCTCGGACCCAGATGCGCGCTCATTGTCAGGTCTAGCTGGTTGAGACCTGACTAGATCTTGTGAGGGAGGTCCGGGACTTGGGGCCCCCAGGCCGCCGGGTCTGGGGCTGCATTTCGGGAGCTCAGACCCGGATATTCATTGACCATCAGGTCTGGCTGATTGGGACCTGATTATTTTCCCGTCCCTAGGGTCTCCTGCGGAGTCTGAGTCCTGGGGCTCTTGACCTACGGCAGCAGGAGCCTTATCTGGGACAAGATATCGATGGAGTTCTGGCCGCTCTGCGACTAGAACCATGCTCACGACCTCAGCTGTAGCAGCGATATAGAGGAGCAGAGGCTCGCCTTGTTCTTGTGCCACCATGATCCGTAGCGTTGTGAGGAGCTTCTTCACCTCTTGGAAAGCCTCTTCTGCCTCTTCGGTCCATACGAATGGACCGGATTTGCGTAGAAGCTTGAGAAACAGAAGAGCCTGCTCAGCTAGTCTAGAGATAAATCGACTGAGAGCAGCCAAGGATCTGGTATGCTTCTGCACATCTTTGATGTGGGCTGGAGGCCGCATTAATCCTATTGCCTTAATCTGCTCTGGGTTAGCTTCTATCCCTCGGTATCGTGGGAACTGGGTACCCCCGCATAGTGGGTAAAAAGCACCTGGGCCCCGCCTACACAGCTTAGGCTGGCCCTAGTGTAAGCCATGCGCTCTATGCCCCATGGGCTGATCCAGGGTTGCGACGTATCTTCAGGCCTTGAGCCCGATTACCGGCCACGGGTGGCTCGGGAGCCGACACGCGTCCAGTAGTGCCGGACCCCATCCTCCACCAAGGAGGGCTCTGACACTACCAAGTGCCCGGAACCTCTGAGTCACACCACCCAGCCGGAGAGGGCTCCAGAAGTGCCACACGTCCTGCAGCTCCAAATCCGACCTCTGGCATAGAGGCCTCTGGTGCTGCCATGTGGGCAGCAACTCCGATCATACCTTCCCCCTAGGAAGGCACCGGATATGCCACATGTCCTGCAGCTCCAGATCCGACCTCCAGCTTGGGAGGGCTCCAGTGCTGCCACGTGCCCAACAACTCCAGTCCGCCTACTACTCCACAAGACTGCTCTGGTGGAGACACGTGTCTCAGGGGTCGTCCGCTTAAATGTTACTCCGGCAAGCAACGGGCAGATGGACAAGGAGTAAAGAGGAAGGTGCGTTGTCAGGTGAGGCATTCAAGGTTCGCGCCTTCCCTTGAAGCATGGTGCACGACGCACGCCTCCATCCCCCGTCTGTGCACCATTACGGTGAAAGACAGGGCGGCGAGGCGTGACGGCGTAACAGCGCTGGCCAACGGTACAGAGCCACCTAACAGAGCAAGGAGACAAGGCGACAAGATGGGGACTTAATCATCACGTACGTCCCGGACAAAAGCGACCGACGGGACAAGCGGCGCACCGTAACTCCACAGACAGCGACGATACGTGTAGCTATAAATGCCTATATTATGTATAGGCACAGATAGCCGCGGGACCACCTGTCAGGCCCCGGGCTGCATTGTAACTGCCTCGGCCTTGAGCTATAAAAGGACCGGGGCAGCCTCCGGGCAAAGGGTTCACGACCCGGCCAACTCATTCTCATACGCGAGCAAGTAACCCACCAAGCACTGCCGTGGACGTAGGGTTTTACGCTCCGGTGGCCTGAACCACGTAAATCCTCATGTCCGTAACGCCATTGTGCTTAGACCTTCGTGATCCTCTAGCCCCATCAAAAAAAAGAACCTTCACGGGCTGCTTCCGAGCAGACCGGGGGAAGTGTCGTAGCGAACACTTCGACATTTGGCACGCTAGGTAGGGGGCTTTTGGTTCTTGAAGCTGTTCGTGAAGCCCACAATGGTGAACATCCAATCTGACGAAGGGCCTTCCCGCCCTTCGCGCCGACAGCGGCAGGAAGAGCAGAAAATGTCATCTGGTCCCAGAGAGGGACCGTCTGCGCCGACGCCAGCCCCAACGGCTACAGCATCAGTTCTATCCTGGCAGCCTTGGGTTGCGACAGTGTCGCAGGCACCAGCAGAGGCTAGCCCGAAGAGTGCGCTCCTAGCGGCCCGTGCACTCCTCCACAACCCCCTGCACGTGGGAGCTTCCCCATTCGCTGCTGAGCAGTGGCGTAGCCACGTTGACCACCTGTTGTTGCCGCGCTCAACTCATTAGCAGCAGCGGGGGGCTAGGGCCCGCACACTACCAAACGTCCGCAGCAGTAGCTCGATAGTGACGGTAGCGACCGACATTGCCCGATGCAAAACTCCAAGCGGCAAGGTCTCGGGGAGTGCCAGGAGATACAAAATCTAGCGGGGCACTTCCGAGAGCTTCAACAGTGGCGCCAAGATGGCGCACCCTTTCGCCAGCGAGAGGGCAAACAAAGAGCTGATCCAGAAGTCAGCAATGGTTAGAAGACGGAGTACCAAGATGCCCGGCGAGTATCGAAGGTAGTCTATGACCAGGAAAAAGACACTAGCCCTGGCCACACCCCGGATTAGCATCAAAAGACGCTTCACATCATGTACGGGGGGTCGTGGTACATCACGTCCCGACGAGACGTCAAGACCCTCCGGCGAGAGATCATGGCAGTGTCGCCTGTCCCCAGGCCGGCTCCCTACTGCAAGTGGATGAAGACGGAGATTAGCTTCACAGCTTCCGACTGCCCAAAGAACATAGCAGGGCCGGGCAACTACCGCTCATCGTCTCCCCGACCATAGCTAACATGAAGCTCTACCACGTGCTGGTCGACAGAGGAGCGGTTCTCAACCTCATCAACCTTGCAGCCTTCTAGAGGCTGCGGATCCCCATGGGAAAGCTAGCCCCGTCGCGCCCATTCTATGGAGTAGGCCCGGGGTCCATTCTCCTACACGGGAGCATCACCCTCCCGGTAACATTTGGGACGCCCGAGAACTACCGCACCGAGAGCGTTGTCTTCAATGTGGCGGAGGTAAACCTCCCCTTCAACGCTATCCTTGGCAGGCCAGCACTGTAACAGTTCATGGTCATGGCCTATTATGGCTACTTGGCACTAGAGATGCCGACTCCGAATGGTGTCCTTAGAGTCCGAGCAGATCAGACCGCCGGGGTTACAGCACTGGAGAAGCTCCAGGCCCTGGCAGCTTCAAAGGAGGAATCTCCCGGGGGTGTTGGAGCAAGCAAGGAGCCGCCCAGCACAGGACAGCGTGGCTTGTCCTCCTCGCCCCGCATACAGCCCTCGGGTGCGGAGGAGATCCCGGTCCGGGTTGTCAAGATAGGCGTGGGTGCTGTCCAGTCTACCCGCATTGCGGGGAACTTGGGTAGCAAATAGGAACTCACGCTCATCACCTTCCTCCAGGACAATGTCGATGTGTTTTCTTGGCAACCATCGCAAATGCCTGGGACCCCTAGGGAGGTGATCGATCACCATCTGAAGATCTACCACGATGCTAAACCGGTGATGCAGAAGCCTCGGAAGCAGTCCATCGAGCGGTAGAACTTCATTCGTGAAGAGATCAGGAAGCTGCTCGATGCCGGCTTCATCCGGGAGGTCCACCACTCGAGATGGTTGGCCAACCCCGTCGTGGTACCCAAAGCCGGCGGGAAGCTACAATGTGAATCGACTACACCAGTCTAAACAAGGCATGTCCTAAAGACCCTTTTTCTCTCTCGCGAATCGATCAGTTGTAGATTCTACTTCTGGCTGTGATTTGCTGTGCTTCCTGGATGCTTATTCCGATTTTCGTCAAATACCTATGTCTAAGGAAGATGAAGAGCACACTGCTTTCATAACAGTAGATGGCCTTTATTGTTATGTCTCTATGCCACACAGCCTTAAAAACGCCTTTCCAATCTTTGTGCACGCCAAGCATAAGACATTCAGGGGTTTGATAAGGGGACTAGTGGAGGTGTACGTAGATGACATCGTAGTGAAGGTTAAGTCGCATACATCTCTGTTGGACAATTTAGCCTTAGTCTTCGATAAGTTACGTGTCACCCAGACGAAATTAAACTCGGATAACTGCGTATTCGGAGTTCCTGCCAGGAAGCTCCTCGGTTTCCTGGACTCGCACGGAGTAATCGAGGCTAACCCCGACAAGATTAAGGCTATAGATATGATGCAACCTCCCACCCGGGTCAAAGACCTCCAAAAGCTCACCGGGTGCCTCGCCGCACACAGTCATTGCATATCCCGACTAGTAGAGCGTGCCCTCCCGTTCTTTAAGCTCCTGCAGAAGTTAGGACCTTTTGTCTGGGCCGAAGAAGCTGACAAGGCGTTCCAGGAGCTAAAGCAGTACCTCACCTCGCTACCAATCATGGTCGCTCCAGAGCCAGGTGAGCATCTGTTGCTCTATACTTCCGCAAGGCAAGAAGTTGTCAGCATGATCCTGGTCGCTGAACGGCCAAAACCTGAGCTACCCCAAGCGCCAAGCAGAAAGCCCATGTCTGGTCGCGAATCTAAGAATCTCGGTCCGGCACGGGAGTCTGGTGTAACTACGACCCAGAATGCCCCTGAGTCCCAGCTCCCGGGGGCCAGATACCCAGATCAAGAAGTCGTAGACCTCTTACCAACGGAAGAAAGTGTTCCGGAACCTGAAGGGAGGGTCCGGACCACTCAGTGAACGGTCTACTACGTCAGCGAGGTCCTCTACGACGCCAAGACGTGGTATTCAGAAGTCCATAAGTTGCTCTATGCAATGCTGATAGCGTCAAGAAAGATCCGCCACTACTTCCAAGCTCACAAGGTGTTGGTAGTGACGACCTACCCACTGAAGGCAGTACTCCAGAGCCCCAACGCAACGGGGAACATAGCAAAGTGGGCAGCTGAGCTGGCGGAGTTTGACCTCTACTTCTTTCCGTGCCACGCCATTAAGAGCGAGGCGCTGGTGGACTTCGTGGCAGAATGGACCCTGAACCCATGTCGTCCTTTGGATCAAGACATCGATGATCCGGAGGCCAGACTTCCAGTGCTCACCGGACCCCACTGGACACTTTACTTCGATGGTTCCTCGCGAAAGCAGGGAGCCGGAGCGGGGGTCCTGCTCATCTCATCTGTGGGGGAGCAGTTCAAGTACATGGTGCATCTCGACTTCAAGGCTACAAACAACATGGCAGAATACGAAGCCCTCATATTTGGGATGAGTACCGCCCTATCTTTGGGTGTGCGGCAGATGCTTGTCAAAGGAGACTCTCACCTTGTTATCAAACTGGTTAGGCGAGAATGCTCCTGTAATGACCCTAAACTAGTCGTCTATCTTATTCATGTGCAGAAGATGGAGAAGGAATTTCATGCCTTGGAGTTGTGCCATATCCCCCGTGTCAACAACGCAGTAGCAGACGACCTTTCCACGAAAGCCTCTACATGGGCCACAGTCCCTGAAGGCGTGTTTGAATTGAAGCTACAACGTCCACTAGCCTGGCCCTTTGAACCAGGCAAAGGGGACGAGTCCAGCACCTCAAAGCTGGCAGTCCCGGCGGCCCTGCAACCATGGCGCCCGCCAAGGATCGTATGCGTCACTAGGGACTCCGTGCAACCCAGCGCCCAAGATCCAAATGCTCAAGTAGGACCCGATGCATGGATTACGAATATCCGGGCCTACTTGAAAGAAAATATCCTTTCTGATGAACATGTATCCACTGAACGGATCATTCGTATGGCTAAAAGATACACACTGGTAGATAGGGATCTCTACCGGTGTGGTGCCTACATCGTTCTATTGCGGTGCATAACCCGGGAAGAGGGCTGCAAGCTACTCATAGAGATCTATGGAGGCGAGTGCGGCAACCACGCTTCGTCCCGCACGCTGGTCAGTAAAGCCTTTTGGCATGGCTTCTACTAGCCGACAGATCTCCTAGATGCCATCGAGCTGGTCAAGAGATGCAAGGCGTGTCATTTCCATGCTAAGCAGATCCACACACCAGCGCAGACGCTGCAGATGATCCCGTCCTCATGGCCATTCGCAGTATGGGGGCTCGATATCCTGGGGCCATTCCCCAGGGCCATCGGAGGGTACCGGTACCTCTATGTCGCCGTAGACAAGTTCACCTAGTGGGCGGAAGCAACTCCTGTAGTCACCATCAACAAGAAGTTCGTAGTAAAAATCATCAAGTCAATAATCTGCAGGTTTGGGGTCTTGAACAAGATCATTACTAACAATGGGACCCAGTTCACCAGCGTAGTATTTCAAGGATACTGTGAAGACCATGGTATCCAGGTCTGTTATGTGTCCGTTGCCCACCCCGAGAGCAACATCCAAGTCGAGAGAGCCAATGCTGAGATACTCAGGGGCCTCAAGACACGTACCTATGCTGACCTAGAAAAGCATGGTGCCAACTGGATTGAGGAGCTTCCGTGCGCACTGTGGGCTAGCCGGACATCACCTAGCCGAGCCACAGGGGAGACTCCCTTCTTCCTGGTCTACGGAGTTGAGGTTGTCCTCCCTCCGGAGGTCACCTTGGGTTCCCCTCATGTCAAGGCATACGATGAAGCCATGCAGGACCAGGCCCGACGTGAAGATCTTGAGCTCGTCGACGAGCACAGATGGTAGGCTACAATCCGTAACGCGCGGTACCGCCAGGCGATCCGACGTTATCACCAGCAGACTATAAGGAGCAGAGAGCTGCATATCGGTGACCTTGTGCTCCGGCGAATACTTACCCGAGAGGGGTCTAACAATCTTTCCCCCCATTGGGAAAGACCCTTCTAGGTAACGCAAGTATGCCGACCAGGATGCGTCCGCTTGGCGACGGAGGACGGTGACCCGGTCCCAAATACCCGGAACATCAAGCACCTCCACAAGTTTTACCCGTAGCTTAGGGTATAGCGTTTTTCCTTGTAAAAGGGCTACAAAAACTAGGACCGGTCCTCGATAGCGAAACTCTGGGGGGCCCGGTTGCCCTTACTACTCTGGGTAAGTCATTCGGACCTTTGTACAACCTCACTCCTCCTATGTACCACCATTAACAAGGAAATAATAGCCTCCCTTTCGAGCTCACATGTATTTTTTCCACACATCTCAACGTATACATATTTGTATTTCTTTGTCTTGTCCGTGGCCAAAGTTGTACAACAAGGAGGAAACGTCAAAAGCACTTGAAAGTGTCTCCGGACCCCCTGGGTTACCTCCCTGGTCGGGTCCGGCGGTGCTAATGCGACGTCCCCCCAGGGTATGTAGCCCGTGTAGCTTGCCCTGTGCCCTGAGCGCGCATGCCCTTTCCCTGTCAAAGCAACACTCAGGTGTTGGGGGCCCCGGACAGAACTCCAATCCGAGAGGTTAGAACCACAGCCTTCCGAGGGGGCCATTCACGGACCCCCGAGCCCAGAGTCTCCCAAGGGGTCTAAACCCAATGCCATATACCTTTTTGGCAGGTGCCCCCAAAAAACTTGGGCACACCTGCTAGGGGGCCCTCGCAACCGGTCAAGACAAGTAAGATGAAAGGCCAGTAAAATGTCTTTCATTCATCACAGGAATACAAAGCAAAACGCAAAAGATAAAGGAAAAGATACAAGAGCCGGGGGGCGCCTAGGACTCGCCCGTGTTATGCTTAAACCGCCCGGCGACGAGAGCTCGTACGCTCTCGACCGAAGACCGGGCTGCCGCCTCCCTTGCAGGGATGGACCTTGGATGACTGGCTCCAGGAAGACATTAGGGTCCCAGCTTCAGAAGCATATAAACACATGTGTCGCCACCTCCTTTGCTAGGGCTCTCCCTTCCGTATCCAGCAGGTCGATTGACAACGTCTTCCAACGCTGTCATCTTCGAGCCTGTAGAGTTGAGCGCAGGAAGGACCTGGCCCATATCTTGCAAAGGCTCGTCGACGCGCACCGGGCTGAAGCCGAAGGGCACCAGAGCAGACTCAGCACGCCCCAAGAAGTCCCAGACTTGCTGGACCTCTGCTGTACGCGAGGCCCGGAGCTCCTGAAGCTCGCGCCGAGCCACTGCCAGGGCGCTGCATCGCTCACAGAGAGTCTTCTCTCCTTGGCAGCCAACGTCGCCGCCCGAGCATCAAGCTCATGGGCGTGGCATTGCAGCCCCTCCTCACGGAGCAAGATGTCGGACTCTGCAGCCCGGAGGTCCTGGCACTCCTTTGCCTGCCTCTCCCGCTCCATGTTCAGAGAAGCTTGCAGGCAGTCCAAGTCATCAGTCCGAGACTTCAGCTCAGCCTGCTTCTGCTGAAAGCGCGACGAAGCCTCCGCCTCCTTCGCCGTTAGCTCGTGCTCACGCTCGCGTATGGTGGACTTGCGACGAGTCAGCATTAGCCGCAGCTCCTCCAGGGAGGCGAGACGATTGTCGGCTGTCTGGTGGGCCTCCTTGGCTTCTGACCAGAGCTTCTTGGACTGTTTGTCCAGCCGATCAACCAGATCCTGCTGCCGGTTGGTCAGCTCTTGCTCCTCTCGTAGATGAGCCTGTTTCGCCTCCAACCTCCTCTGTGTCTCCTGGGTCCGGAGCTTGAGTAGTTTTTCCCAGCCAATGAGGCGCTCCTCCTCCTCTTGGATGGTTCTTTGCTCCTGTTCCAGCTACAGCTGAACCCGACGGAGACTTGCGTGAGCCAAAGCCACGACCTCAGACAAAGGGACCCGCTCGACACGCACTGAGGCCTCCTGGGCATCGACCTCCAGAATAGGCACGGGGACGCAGGGCCCCTAGGAAGTTTCGGCTTGTTCCTCGGGAGAGGGCGGGTGAGATCCTGGCCAGGGACGATATCCTTCGGCATGGGGGCTGCGGCATCCGGTGCGCCTTCGTCAGACGCTAGAGTGGGCTCGACGTCGTGAGGTGGTGGAGTCTCATCAGCTACAGCTGGCTCTGAATCAGGCACCGAAGCATGGGCTGACAGGAATTCCTGACTGGAGTCCCCTGCGTTGGGGGCCGTCGGAGGAACATCTACGGAAGAGGTAGGAGGTATGGACGTCATTGGTACGGACGGGTCCGCATCCCGACCTGGAGCAGTCCCGAAAGCCGCTGGTGGACCACCAGGCACCGCGGGCGCTGGAGCGCTCCCAGAAGCTCCCGCGGACGGAGCCGTGTGTAGAGGACACATGTCAGCAGACAACCTCAAAGCATAGAAAAAAACAGGACAAGCAGTGGAGGGCGACCTTGGATGACCTACCTAGGGCCGGCGAAGTCCCAAGAAGCGGCTCGAAGACGCTTATTAGGGCCTCTAGAGCCACCAGAACCTCCAGCAGCAACCGGCCTCTTCACCGGCAGAGAAGGTGTTGTAGCTGCAGGAGCACCACCTAGGTGCGGATGAAGGACTGGCCATACCGCTTTCGCACCCTCCAGTACAGCCGCGGGCGCACATGGGGCTGCTGTGGACATCACAGGGCCAGGTGCGGAGGCAGAGCTCCCATCCATGTGAGTCAACCTCCGCTTCTTCCCGGAAGAGCTAGGCTGGGGGGGCCACGGGTGCTTTCCCCTTCTCCTTGTCCAAGATTGGGGGTGGAGGAAGTCGAAGCAGCCGGGACCGGGTCAGAAGAGGGAGCACTTCCACCACTCGCTCCAGTCACCCCGGGGATCGTTATCCCACGAGAAGCATCGCCGACCTGCCGAGGAGCGACGTAGATGTCATCCAGTGTCGGCATCGTCCTTAGAAGCTACAATCTCAGCCCTTGGTCCATGAAGATGAGCAGGCACAACGTTGGAGGGATAATGAGGTCGTCGGAGATTGGGCCAGCCCCAACATCGGCGCATACCGTCCCCAACAGAGCGTCCAGGAGCTCCGCCTTCAGGTTGGTCCCGCAACCACGCTCCAGGCGAGTGGAGTCATTGTCGCCGGTGTACATTCAGGCCGCGTGGCAACGGCTCTGGAGGGGAGTGATGCATCGGCCTAGGAAGTCGGCCAACACCATCAGCTAGGACAGCCCCTGGTCTGCCAGGAGCTTAATCCTCACCAACATCAGAGAATAGATGCTCTCAAGGTGCGGTGCCTCCTCCCAGTCAGTTCGCGTGGTCGAAGTAGGAGAAGTCAGCAGATCCAGCCGGTCGTAGACGTCGGTCTTCACGATGATCCAGTCTTCCCTCAGTGCTCCCACTTGCTAGAAGAGAAGGGAGAGATGTATGTTGTCGCGGATCTGGTGCGGTGCTGGAAGTAGTAGGCACCTAGGAAGCTCGAGCTCCTTCCCGACGACCAAAGAACGAGGAATGCCTGGAACAGCCGCACCGACGGCGGCACTCCCACGAACATCTCGCAAAGGTGGACGAAAATTGATACCAGTACGAGGGAGTGTGGTGTCAAGTGTTGAAGCTGGAGCTCATAGGACTCCAGCAGAGTCAAGAAGAAGGAGGAAGCAGGAAAGGCGAGCTCCGCCAGTATGTACCCGAGGAAGACGACGACCTCGCCGGGCTCAAGATCTACGAGTGGAAGGGATCTGCAGCGAACCCTTCCATCGTGCTGAGGTGCTTGCCAGCCAATCAAGCGCCTCATGCATCTCACGTTGCTAGCACTCTTGAGACGAGACTCACGGAGGTTCGACGCCATTGGAGCAGGAGGAGAAAGTAATAAGATGAAGCGCAAGAAAGCGGATGGAGGAGAGGACTCCTGCTAGCAGCGGAGGGTCTCTTTATTCGCCCTAGATCCTTCGAAAACCGCCAATCGAGACGTGCCAAAAATAATCGCGTCCGCATTGACTGAGCCGTTGAGAGCAGAGGTGCAGGGCCCACTCGACAAGCAGTATGAGTAAAGGGCAGCACGGTTAAGGTGGGAAAAGATGGTTCCCCGATAAAGCCTGACAGGAGGAAGTACAAGGGTCGTGCAGGGGACTAACACAGACGAAGCAACAGTTGTGCGAAACGTGCACCCCCCACAAAACTTCAGCAATGAAAAAGGGCCTGTTGGAGACGACAAAGAAGTCTCTTTGACCAGGGGCAAGCAACCTCTTCCTCTCCAAAGAACGATTGCTCGCCCACTATGCGAGAATCACGTCGTCGCTTTGATTCCCAAAAAACTGTAAGTTCGAAACCACCATGCGGAAGAGATAGGGGGCCCTACCTGCGGGCTCAATACCTCCCCAAAGATGGACCCGGGGGCAACTGTCGGTACCATGCGAACCGGGTACCCCCGCGTAGTGGGTAAAAGCACCTGGGCCCCTCCAACACAGCTTAGGCGGGCCCCAGCGTAAGCCATGCGCTCTATGCCCCATGGGCTGTCCCAGGGTTGCGACGTGTCTTCAGGCCTTGAGAGCGATTACCGGCCAAGGGTGACTCGGGAGCCGACACGCGTCTAGTAGTGCAAGACCCCATCCTCCACCATGGAGGGCTCTGGCACTACCAAGTGCCCAGAACCTCCGAGTCACACCCCCCAGCCGGAGAGGGCTCCGGAAGTGCCACACTTCTTGCAGCTCCAGATCCGATCCAGCACGGAGGCCTCTGGTGTTGCCACGTGGGCAGCGACTCTGAGCATACTTTCCCTTGGGGAAGGCACCGGATGTGCCACGTGTCCCGCAGCTCCGGATCCGACCTCCAGCATGGGAGGGCTCCGGTGCTACCGCGTTCCCAACAACTCCAGTCCGCCCGCTACTCTACAAGACTGCTCCGGTGGAGACACGTGTCTCGGGGGCCATCCGCCTGAACGTTACTCCGGCAGGCAACAGGCAGATGGACAAGGAGCAAAGAGAAAGGTGCGTTGTCAGGTCAGGCATTCAAGGTTCATGCCTTTCCCAGAAGCATGGCGCACGACGCATGCCTCCATCCACCGTGTGTGCACCATTACGGTGAAAGACGGGGCGGCAAGGCATGACGGTGTAAAAGTGTCACAGAGCTGCCTAACACAACAAGGAGACACGGTGACAAGACGGGGACTTCATCATCACTTGCGTCCCGGACAGAAGCGACCGGCGAGACAAGCGGTGCACCGTAACTCCACCGACAGTGATGATACGTATAGCTGTAAATGCCTAGATCATGTATAGGAAAAGATAGCCGTGGGACCACCTATCGAGCCCCGAGCTGCATTGTAACTGCCCCGGCCTTGAGCTATAAAAGAATCGGAGCAGCCTCTGGGCAAAGGGTTCGCGACCCAGCCAACTCATTCTCATACACGAGCAAGTAACCTACCAAGCACTCCCGTGGACATAGGGTTTTATGCTCCGGTGGCCTAAACCACGTAAATCCTCATGCTTGTCTCGCCATTGTGCTTAGACCTTCGTGATCCTCTAGCCCCACCAAAAAAAAGAACCTCTGTGGGCTGCTTCCGAGCAGACCGGGGGAAGTGTCGTAGCGAACACTTTGACAGCCGCCCTGGCGCATTTGTCGGCCAGAGTTAAGAGCTCGGAGACGTCTTGCACGTCGTGCGTGGCTAACTTCTCAAGCATCTTCTTGTCGCGAATGCCTTGTCGGAAGGCGATCACGACGGAGGCGTTGGAGATGCGAGTGATGGTGTTCCTAACCTGGGAGAACCGCTGGATGAAGGATTGCAGTGACTCCACATCACGCTATCGTTTAGCGTGGAGGTCGAGCTCCGTGCAGGGGCGCGTGTAGAAACTTCTGAAGTTGGTTGTGAATCTCTAGCACAAATCTTCCAAGGACGAGAAGGAGCCTGGTGGAATGTTCATGAGCCATGATCGGGTGGTGCCAGTCAGGGCCACGGGGAAGTAGTTGGCCATGACGACCTCGTCCCCTTCTGTAGCAAGGATGGAGGTGGAGTACATCTACGTGGGGCCATAACTTGGGTGGCCAGATCACCATGCGAAGGTGTCGAGCGTGCGCCGTGCGATCTCCAACTGCTCCTGGAGAGGCACGTGTAGGCGGGGCGCGTCCCGCTGGTACAACACTTAGGGAGTCATACTCTCCCTCGAGGTTGCGACGCCTTTCGTGACGTCGCTCAATGGCAACTCGACCATCTTCGCTCACATGGCGATGGTTTAGATCGACATTGAGGTCGGCTGTGGCCGTCACGTGCGTGGGTGCCATCTCGTGGGCCACTGTCGGCGTACGCGACTGGGCCAGCGAGGGCTTTGCCACTGTCTCCTGTAGGCAAGAGAGTTCATGGCAGCGGCGACGAGGTGGTCAACATCGTGTCGCCACTGTTCTGCCGCCTTTGGGTGGCACCCTCGCTTGGAGGGTTGTGGAGCAGGGTGCCGCTCTCCGGACTCGGTCGTGGTGGTATAGTCGCCACCGCCGGTGTAAAGGGCTGCCACGAGGAAGCAGCCACTGGCTACGTGAGCGCCGAGGGCACACCGACTGTGCGGTCGCCGACCATACCTGACCTGGGCGCCATGAGCGCCACAGGCACACAACCCATCTGGTCGCCGGTTCGGCCAGATTTGGGCGCCGTGGGCGCCGCTGGTACACCGGTTATGTGATCACCGGCCTGGCCAGACCTACCCACCCTGGAGCGAGAGGTGGCTTCGTCGTCTCCCGCGTGGAGACAACAACGAGTGGGGCGAGAAGGCTCACCTAGGGGGGTGATGTTCACCATGGTCGCATGGAGAGCGTTTAAAAGTCCCCTACCTGGCGCGCCAAATGTCGGAGTGTGAGCTACGACACTCCCCCGGCCTGCTGCTGGAGCAGTCCGCGGAGGTTCTTTGATTGGAGGGTCTTGACGCCTCTCACGTGATTCGACTCGAGAGAGCGGGGTGAACAACAGGATTTACGTTGTTCGGACCGCCGAAGCGTAATACCCTACGTCCACGGGAGAGTTTGCTGTATTGCTCATGCGAACGAGTATGTGAGGGTGATGTGTTGCGAATGCAGAACCCCTTGTCAGGTGGTCACCCCGGTCCTTTCATAGTCCAAGGCCGGGGTGGTTACAATGTGGCTTGGGACCCGACAGGTGGCCCCGGAGCTAGGTGAACCCTATACATGATCTAGGGTTTTACACTCTGAGTAGAGTAGTCGGTGGGAAAGTTAAGTCCCGCCGTCTGGCGCGCTGAACGCCCCTGTCCGTGTGTTAGGTGATGATGAAGACGTCGTCTTGTCGCCGCGTCTTCTCGCTCTGCTGGGCGACTCAATGCCGTTGGACGACACTGTACAGCTGTCATGCCTCGCCGCCTTGTCTTGTCACCGTAATGGTGAGCGGGCGGAGGACGGAGGCGTGCGTAGTGCGCCATGCTTCTAGGGAAGGCGCGAGCCTTGAATGCATGTTCTAACAACACACTTCCTCCTTGACTTTGTCGACCCACGGCCCACGATAGGATCGTGGGGCACGTGGTGGCTTCGAAGCTCTCATCAACAGGTAGGAGTCGGGAGACACGTGGCAGCTCCAGACCTCACCTCAGCAGGGAGGCTAGGTCCGGGGCCAAGGGCACGTGGCGGCTCTGGAGCTCTCCTCGGCAGGGAGGAGGTTCGGAGTCCAGGGACACGTGGCAGCTCTGGACCTCACCTCAGCAAGGAGGCTAGGTCTGGGGCCAAGGGCACGTGGCGGCTCCGGAGCCCTCCTCGGCAAGGAGGAGGTCCGGAGCCTGGGGACACATGGCAGCTCCGGACCTCACCTCAGCAAGGAGGCTAGGTCCGGGGCCAAGGGCACGTGGTGGCACCGGATCCCTCCTCGGCAAGGAGGAGGTTCGGAGCCCGGGGACACGTGGCGGCTCCGAACCTCACCTCAGCAGGGTGGCCAGGTATGGGGTCAAGGGCACGTGGCGGCACCAGAGCCCTCCTCGACATGGAGGAGGTTTGGAGTTCGGGGACACGTGGCAGCTCTGGACCCCACCTCAGCGGGGAGGCTAGGTCAGGAGCCAAGGACACGTGCTGGCTCCAGAGTCTAGACGTACCTGGCAGCCTCGAGGTTGACCCCGGGGCCAGGGACACGTGGCCTCTCTAGTGCCCGCCTCAGCAGAGAGGCGGGGCGTGGTTTGTCTTTTACCCTCCACGCGGTGGTACCCGGTTCTCAGGGTACCGATAGTAATCTTACCCTGCTACTTTTTTTGAAAAATTGTTATTATGGTATCATCAAAGCTTTGAAGCAGGGAAAAGTAGGCGCATATTTTAAATGTGGGGCACTATTTTATAAAACTAAAACATGTTATATTTTACTACATAAATAAATTATGTTGTTTTAGTTATGAGCAGTATTTGGCATTAAAATGATCCGATCTAGAAGACTGTAACTGTAACTGTTGCGTGGTACCTTTGTCTAGAGCAATCAGTGTGCGGCAGCCGTGTAGCAAGTGATATTAGATGAATCAACCATTAAATTTTACACTTCGTATATAGGGCTCCGTTGGAGCGCTTTAAGGGGTCCTTTGAGTCCTGTTCATTCGTTTGGAACTCATGGGAAAAAACAAAGGAAACTTTCCTATAATGTACATTCTGTAGGAAAACGGAGGGAATTTTCCGTCCACTCTAACCTCTTTTTTTCCTCCCCTTAGCTGAACACCGAGGTAAAGCACAACCGTCCCTGTCATTAGACACTACCTGGACCGTCTCCATAGCAAGCTGGCACAATTATGAGGTGATAGCTCGGGTTCTCTAAAGATATAGTACGACATATTTTTTTCGAATGAATAGTATGACATAATTTTTTTTGAATGAATAGTACGACATAATTAAGCTAACTGTTTGTCTAAAATTTCTGCATGGTCTTTCGTATGCCCATCCAAACAACAAATACTACAAAATCTCAAGGTTTCTCGGTCCTTTATATTGTGTATGCGTTTCTGATAAGTTTAATCTTATTGGACCCAATAGATATAATTAGATTTATTATAGAGATGTAGTTTTATTTACTACGATTTAAAATAAGAGAGTATATAAATACTCATTCAGTTTCGAATTATGGGGAAGTAGCCAGGAGTTTGAGAGGAATAAATGCCCCTTCGAGATTAATTCTCTCTTCCTCTTGTGGCGCTCATCTGTTTCTGTGCACCCACGTGGCACCACCCACCACGAGCAGATCGCTTCTAGGATTCATCACAGGAACTCCTCTACGTCCTGTGGTCTTCACGTGTGTATACAACAGCATCAGCGCCCTCTATTCTTCACCGGTCGATCCAATCTGCTGTTGGGGTTTTCGGTTCCAGCAGCGAGTCTAACAGTTTTCCGACGTAGAGATCGTCCGGATTTTCAACATCAACATACAGTCACCTCATCCAAACATTACTATCTAAAATATTAGTGGTTGGAGGATGACTGATCTGGACCATCAGATCATAACCTCATCCAAACATTACTATCTAAAATATTAGTGGTTGGAGGATGACTGACCTGGACCATCAGATCATAATAGTAGCTATATAGTACGCATTGTGCGCCGTAAGTTTCTCGTGAATTAAACCCGGAACACGCTTTCATCCTTTATCATCTGTTCTTCATTTTATGTATCTCAGTGATCTTCCACGCACTGTTGTTCTTGATTAATTGGTAAGGTGATCCATACATCTCACGGCGACCAAAATTTTTAATAATGCAAAAGAGGTTCTCCTGGTTACATTGCCTTCATGTTGGCCGGGCTACTTCTTGTTATGCTACTGTGGCGCTCCTACTATTGATATCGAGGACGTATTCAGATATGTCATCACGAGTAATATAAGATATTTTCATTCTTGAATTTCAGCTGAAAGTTCTTACATTTCTCTAGTTAATAGTGCCGCAGTTAGAGCTAAATGTCGCTGGCATCAATTATAGTGAGTTGGTGTGTCGAGCAAAAAAGAAAAAGAAAAAAGAAGAGGTGGAGAGGGCTTCATGATGTATGAGGAGCTAAGTTATAAAGTTGGGATCAAAACATGATTCTGGCAAGATGCAGAGTGGGACATGCCCTTTGAGAATTTGTTTTTTTAACGAATGAAACATCTTATTTGACGGTGCTGTTTTTATCGATATAGCAGGAAAAAATTGCAAGAGTACAACTCTGAAAGGCTATATTTATGAAAAAACAATGACTACCAATAACTAACAACCAATATATATAACCGGCATGCCCTTTGAGAATTAGGTATCACAAAATATATATAAAACTCCATCAGCAATAAAATCATATTGTCAATCAAGTGCTAAGGGGGGGCAAACAAACCTCTCCTTCAGACGTGCATTTGGACCGCAAGAAATGCAAGAGTGAGGGGAACTTGTGGTAGAAATGTCTCAGATTAACTCGTGGACGAGGAAATATGAAATGGGAGCAAGAAAAATCTGGATGTTCAGCTATAGCATCCCTATACAAATACATTACTTTCGAGGGAGTAAAATATGAAAGAAAATAGATATGGAAATCTAAACTCCCCTTAGGTCAATTAGATTACTTTTAATGGCTGCTATATATATGGTGCCCAACACTAGTACAAATAACAACAGTGGCGGACACAATGTCCACTGTTTGTTACAATTGATTTTAATAAGCAGCCATCTCTCTGAAAATATTTATCTTTGATAACCCTGTTATATGTCGGTACCCTGCAGACCGGGTACCCTCGCGTGGAGGCTTGAAGAGGCCCAGACCCCGCCTCTCTATTGAGGCGGGCTCTGGCGGATATATATATATATATATATATATATATATATATATATATATATATATATATATATATATATATATGTCGGTACCCTGCAGACCGGGTACCCTCGCGTGGAGGCTTGAAGAGGCCCATACCCCGCCTCTCTATTGAAGTGGGCTTTGGCACCGCCAAATGTCCTTGGCCCCGCACCTAGCCTCTCCGCTGAGGCGAGGTCTGGCGCTGCCAGGTGTCTCCAGGCTCTAGGACGGACCTCCCCACTGAGTAGGGCTCCGGAGCAGCCACATGTCCTTGGCCCGCTCCCCGCTGAGGCGAGGTCTGGCGCTTCCACGTGTCTCCGGGCTCCGGGCCGGACCTCCCTGCTTAGGAGGGATTTGGAGCTTCCACCTGTCCTTGGCCTCGGACTTGGCCTCCCCGCTGAGGTGAGGTCCAGCGCTACCACGTGTCCCCGGGCTCCGGACTAGACCTCCCCGCTGAGGAGGGCTCCGGAGCTGCCACGTATCCTTGGCCCCGGACTTAGCCTCCCCGCTGAAGCGAGGTCCAGCGCTGCCACGTGTCCCCAGGCTCCGGGCCGGACCTCCCTGCTAAGGAGGGCTTCGAAGCAGCCACGTGTCCTTAGCCCCGGACTTAGCCTCCCCGCTGAGGCGAGGTCCGGTGCTATCATGTATCTCCGGGCTCTAGACCTGACCTCCTCGGTGACGAGGGCTCCGGAGCCGCCATGTGTCCCACGACCCGCCATGGGTCGTGGGTCCCAAGAGTCAAAGAAGACGTGCGCAGTCCAGACACGCATTCAAGACTCGCGCCTTCCCCAGAAGCATAGGGCGTTGTGCACGCCTCCGCCCACTCCTGCCAGTCATTACAGTGACAGGATAGAGCGGTACAGCGTGACAACGACACAGTGTTGCACAACTGACCAAGTAGGATGCGGCGATAAGACAGGGCCTTCTCCCGCCATCATCAACCGCTACTCGGTCAGATGCGCCTGACGTGTCAGGCGGCACGCCTTAACTCCATAGACAGTGACACTACAAGAAGTTGTAAATACCCTAGATCGTGTATAGAGTACAGACAACCATTGGCCGGCTGTCAGGCCCTGAGCCACAATGTAACTGCCCGACCTTGATCTATAAAAGGACTGGGGCAGCCTTCGGGAAAAGGGTTCGAAATCCAACTCACACACACGTGCGCGAGCTCAAGCAATACAACACTCATTCCCGTGGATGTTTACGCTCCGGCGATCCAAACCACGTAAATCTCAGTGTCCATCCTTGTTCTTCAAGCTCGATCGATCTAGGGACGTTAGTCCCTCCAAAGAACGAACCTCCACGGACTGCTCCAGTAGCAGTACCGTGGGAAGTGTCACGGGTTACACTTCGACAACATATATATCCACAAAATAAAATAATCACAAAAAAACCATGACCATACTCATAGAGATAAATCCTTACATGCCATTTTCAGCGACACATGAGTGGCACTTACAGATATTTTGGAAGTTTTCAACGGCACTAAAAGGAATGCCCCTCCAAAGTTACATGTAAACTAAGTCATTAAGACCTATTAAGACGGGGACTAGATGAAATCAAAATTGGAGGAGCAACATAATTATCAATCCAAACTCCTCCAATGTAGTTGGTTAGCGTACCATTCCTCATAAAAACAATATGTCACATCGAGTACCATTTGGCTAAATATACAACACTCTAGCTGGTTAGGCTAAACAATACTCAGCACTGACGGTTGGTCATATATAATTGCTATATGTATACTGGCAGTTAATTTTTAACTTTAACTATGTGCAAATTAATTTACAAGAAGGTATATTCATAATTTTAGTATCGAGTAGTGTATTGTTTTATATAATAGTTAATTCCATAATGTTACAAATTCATAAAACTACAACTTTGAAAATCTTTTTAACAAGATTACTACTAATTTGACACATATTATTAACAAAAAATAAATTTCAGCCTACCACTACTATAAAAGACGATTTATCATAACACTCTCTCTCCCCTACTATTTCACTATAAAAGTGGTCAATATAAAAGATCTGCATGCGCAGTTCATTAGACAGGCCCTACGAACAAGAACCGCTTGTGAAAATCAATTTCTACATGTGAGGGTTAAGATAATCATTTTTATAAATAAGGGTTATTTATACAAATGGTTATCTTAACACTATGGTTGTATAATTTTTTTCAGATACCACAGAATGTGTCTATAAATGGCTTCTATTTATAAAAACGGCTCTCTTAAGTAGGTGCAACAATAAATGGTTGTAGTTTTATGAAACTGAAAATTCCATTTTGGTTTTTTGAATAATTTATTTTATCTGTTTCACCCTTAAACAAAACAAGGACTCAATTTACTCTCCCAAACAATTTAAATCGGTGCAATATACTACCTATTCAAATTTGTCATTTTTTGTTTCTAAGACCAAATTTTTAAACGATAATGGTGGACATAACAATATATATATATATATATATATTAAAAAATTATAACATATTTTTTCATATCATTTTTGTAGTTTACTAGCAATTAATGATACATCCACATAAATAATATAAAAATATGTTGTAATTATTAAACATAGGTTTTGTGTGAGCTATCATCATGCAGAATTTAAGTTTTAAATTCAACTTGCATGCCATGAAACAGAAAAAAAAATTGCAATTAGGGGTCTATTGCACCAATTCAAATTGTTTGGAAGTAAATAAAATCAAAATTTTGTTCAGAGGGCAAGCAGATAAAGTAAATTGTTTGAGTAAAAGTACTTTGTTCCTTTATGAAATACATTTTTAAAAGTGTTTGTCGGTACCCTCAATATGGGGTACCCCGCGCACAGGGGAAAACTGTGTAAGGACTTTGCCCCCCCCCCCACCGCCCGCAGGGGCTAGCTCCGAAGGCTCCACGTGTCCTGCAGGGCCGGACCTCCCTCTCCTCAGAGGAGAGCTCCGGGCTCGCCACGTGGCCAGCAGAGCTGGACCTCCCCCCTCCGCGGGGAGAGCTCCGAAGGCTCCATGTGTCCTACGGGGCCGAACCTCCCTCTCCTCAGAGGAGAGCTCCGAGCCTGCCACGTGGCCAGCAGAGTCGGACCTCCCCTCTCCGCGCGGAGAGCCCCGAAGGCTCCACGTGTCCTGTGGGGCCGGACCTCCCTCTCCTCAGAGGAGAGCTTCAGGCCCGCCACGTGGCCAGCAGAGCCGGACCTCCCCCCTCCGCGGGGAGAGCTCCGAAGGCTCCACGTGTCTTGCGGGGCCGGACCTCCCTCTCCTCAGAGGAGAGCTCGGGGCCCGCCACATGGCCAGCAGAGCAGCGCTGCCCACCCGGCGCAGTAGGCAGCAAGAGTAAAGGCGCACCATGCCGTTACCGTGCAAGACATTCAAGACCCGCGCCTTCCCAAGACGCGGCGAACGTCTGCCAGGCGCCACTGTGGCCAGTCACGGTCAAGACAGGACGCGCCTTCCCAAGCCATGAAGACAGACACGCAATGTCAGAAGCTGTACACCACTAAACGCAGCGACTAGATAGCCCTTGCCGCCCCTGCCATCATCAACCACTACGCCTAGCCTGCGGCATAGGCAGGGCGACAGGGCGGAGACTCATAAGCCCTCGCCAGTGACAACTACCGGCATTACTGCGAGATATGGTAGATGGCAGGCAATCTCCCCGGGACCACCTTTTGGGTCCCGAGACCCCCTTTGTAAGCCGCCCGAACCTTGGACTATAAAGGGCTCGGGTAGGCAATGTTGCAAAGGGCTCCGTTCGCACCACAGACGGTCCGATCCCCTTAGAATTCAACACTTAACTAGCACTCAGCTCATCCTCAGGCTTGGAACTCTGGTTCTAAGCCTCAATCAATACAACAAGCACCTCTGCTCACCGTGGACGTAGGGTATTACGCTCCGGCGGCCCGAACCACGTAAAAAACCACCGTTTCAATCATCTTCTTCCTTCGTCCACCATGATTAGACTCTACGAGAGGACTAGCCCCTCCGAAAAAGAACCTCCGTGGGCTGCCCAGAGCAGGCCCGGGGGAAGTGTCGACCGCAGACGCTTTGACATTTGGCGCGCCAGGTAGGGGGCTTTTCCCTCTGGCAACAAGCTTAAGCCGACGAAGATAACGAAGCTTACCTCAGCGGCAAGCTCTCCTCGCCGTCGTTCTCGGCGAACGATGACTAGCGAAGCCTATGTCTCGACACACTCAGGACGGAGTGTGTCGGGGCAAGCTGGAAGCCAGCAGTCGACTCTAGCAACGCGGACTCCAGCAAGCCCAAGATCTGCTGCAGCATCGAGTGTCACCCATGGGAGTACACTAGCTGCAGCACGAGCACTTCTACGCAATCCACCTGCTGGGGACGCGCCTCAGGCGGCGACCCAGCAGTGGATTCATGACGTTGACCGTCTCGTCGATGCCGCCATCAACCCTCAGCTTCGGCGGGGACGACGCCCTAGTCAACCTGATGTGTCGCTGTCGCGCACGCCAACAGTTGACGGGCAGACGGCAGACTCCCGCTCCACCAGGCTCCCATCGGCGGACTTGAGGTCGGAGCTGGAGCGATGTCACCTGGGCGAAGATGCCCGTGTGACCATCGAGCGACGATGAGAAAGGCGTCGCAACCACGAGGTCGGTGACAGCATGTCGACCGCCTCGACCTTGCCTGGGCTATAGACATTTGCTACGCGATCTTTGCCCCAGGCGTACGCCACGCAGCATATGCCCCAGCCATATGCCCTGCAAATGGCGCCCCCGGTTTATGGCGCACCTTTGCACATGCCGGGGTACACTGTGCCAACAGCGGACCAAGCGTTCACGGCACCAACACCTGCAGCAACAGGAGCGGGGTGTGCGGCCCTGGTGCCACACCTTCGCTTCGCAAAGTGGCCACGCAAGTTCCAGCCACACCTGCCACAGAAGTACGACGGCGGCGTCAACCCGGCGGAGTTCCTCCAGATCTAGTCCACCGCCATCCTTGCTGCAGGAGGGGATGAGTCCGTCATGGCCGACTACTTCCCCGTCGCCTTGACCGGCCCAACACGGTCTTGGCTCATGAATCTCCCCCAGGGTTCTATAACCTCCTGGGGAGAGCTCTGCCGACAGTTCACCGCAAACTTCGGCAGCTCCTACACCCGTCCTGGCATGGAGCTCGACCTCCACGCCATCCAACAACAACCTTGGGAGTCGATGCACTCCTTCATCCAGCGGTTCTCCCAGGTATGGAACACCATCCCCCATATCCAAAATGCTTCTGTGGTGGTGGCGTTTCGGCAGGGTGTAAGGGACAAGAAGATGCTCGAGAAGCTCGCCACTAGAGAGGTGCGCGACGTCTCGTAGCTCTTCAGCCTGGCGGACAAGTGCGCCATAGCGGCGGAAGGGCGCAACTGGCACTCACAGCCAGCCTCCGAAGCCGTAGGACAGCCCGGATCTAGCGCTGCTCCCCATGGGAGCAACAAGAAGATCAAGAAGGGCGGCGACAAGGCCAAGCTACCGACCGGAGCTCCCGTTGCTGCAGCTGCAGCACCCGGTGGAGCTCGGCGGCCACGCCCGGACAAGAGGCCACGACAGTCACCAGCCCCTAGCGGTGACCAAGGTGAGCCGTGCCCCATGCACATCACCAGCAGCCATACTGCTGCTGAGTGCCGGGAGATCCAGAAGCTCGCGGAACGCTTCCATAAGGGGAAGCAACCGTGCGCGGACGCCCCTCACTTCCGTTAGAGGGAGGGCAAGCAGAAGGTCGACCCCGGGACAACGTCGACCAGTAGATGGGGTTCTAGGAGCCCCAGCGCTCCCTGAAGACGGTCCATCACCGTGAGGGCTCCACCTCCAGCGACGACGAGCGCCGGAAGACGCTCCACGTCATATACGGAGGGTCCTCGGACCCCTCGTCCTGGAGCGCAGTCAAGACCCTGCGCCGAGCTGTGGCGTCGGTGGCCCCTACCCCATGCGCAACGCTGCACCTCAAGTGGGTAGGGACCCCCATCACCTTCGACGCCATCGACTTCCCCAAGAACATGGCTGGGGCCGAGAAGCTACCGCTTTGGGTAGCTCCCACCATCGCCAACGTGAAGATGTACCACGTCCTGGTGGATGGCGGGGCCGGCCTCAACCTCATCAGTCGTGCAGCCTTCCAGAAGCTGCAAATCCCGATGGCCAAGCTCGCCCCCTCGAGCCCATTCTCAGGGGTAGGGCCGGGACAAGTCATCCCTGTCGGTACCCTCAATATGGGGTACCCCCGCCCACAGAGGAAACTGCCTAAGGACCTCGCCCCTCTCCGCGGGGAGAGCTTCGAGAGCGCCACATGTCCCGCGGGGCCGGACCTCCCTCTTCTCAAAGGAGAGCTCCGGGCCCGCCATATGGCCAACAGAGCCAGACCTCCCCCCTCGCGGAGAGAGCTCCGAAGCCTCCACGTGTCCCGCGGGGCCGGACCTCCCTCTCCTCAGAAAAGATCTCCGGGCCCGCCACGTGGCCAGCAGAGACGGACCTCCCTTCTCCACAGGGAGAGCTCCGAAGGCTCCACATGTCCAGTGGGGCCGGACCTCCCTCTCCTCAGAGGAGAGCTTCAGGCCCGCCATGTGGCCAGCAGAGCCGGACCTCCCCCCCTCCGCAGGGAGAGCTCCGAAGGCTCCACGTGTTCAGCGGGGCCGGACCTCACTCTCCTCAGAGGAGGGCTCCGAGCCCGCCACGTGGCCAGCAGAATAGCGCTACCTGCCCTCGCGCGGTAGGCAGCAAGAGTAAAGACACGCCATACCTTGTCCGTACAAGGTATTCAAGACACTCGCCTTCCCAAGATGCAGAGACGTGGAGCACGCCGCTGTCAGGTGCCGTTGCGCCCAGTCGCATCGCAGTGAAGACTGGCACGCCACGTCAGAGGTTGTACACCAATAAACACAGCGACAAGACATCCCCTGCCGCCCCTGCCGTTATCAACCACTACGCCTAGCTTGCGGCGTGGGCAGGGCGGCAAGACGAACACTCAGAAGCCCTCGCCAGAGACAACTACTGGCGTAAATGCAGGATACGGTAGATGGCACGCAATCTCCCCAGGACCACCAGTCGGGTCCTGGGCCAACCTTGTAAGCCGCCCGAGCCTTCGACTATAAAAGGCTCGGGTAGGTAACGTTAGCAAGGGTTCGCACTCCAGTGGTTCAAACTCAGCTCAACTCTTAGCACACTGACACGCTCAACACTCAAGCAATACAACGAGCACCTCTGCTCACAGTGGACGTAGGGTTTTACGCTCCGGCGGTCTGAACCACGTAAAGAATCTCTGTGTCAACCTTCTCCTTCCTTCGTCCCTAAAACATAAGCTCTTCGTGAGTGACTAGCCCCTCCGAAAAAGAACCTCCGCGGGCTGCCCAGAGCAGGCCCGGGGGAAGTGTCGACGACACACTTCGACAGTCCCCTATGGCAACATCAGCCTACCGGTGACCTCTGGGGCACCGGACAACTACCGGACAGAATACATTCTGTTCGACGTGGCGGAGGTCGACCTCCCCTTCAACGCCATCATCGGCAGGCCAACCCTGTACCGGTTCATGGTGGTAGCCCACTACGGCTACATCGTCCTGAAGATGCCTACACCAACAGGCGTCCTCAAGATCCGTGGAGACCGCACTGCTGCAGTGTCAGTCTTGGAGAAGCTCCAAGCACTTGCAGCAGCCCAAGCACAAGCCCCTGGCGGTGCAGAACTGGGCCAGCTCCACCCGAGTGCACGCCAACGTGCCTCGACCCCACCTCCCGGGGGCTGCCCTGGGCCTGTCAACCTCTTGTTGGCCTGAGCCAATGGAGGGAGACATCTCGGGTCCCCCAGGGAGAAGCCACGCAGGACCAGCTCCGGCGTGAAGACATCGACCTCGTCGACGTAGCTCGATTTCAAGCAATGCCCCGCAACGCACACTACCAGCAGGCGCTCCGGCTCTACCACCGAAGGACTGTGTGTGTCCAGAGCTCAAAGAAGGCGACCTGGTGCTGCGGCGCATAATTTCTCGCGAAAGAACCAACAAACTCTCCCCCAGCTGGGAAGGTCCCTTCCGAGTCACGAAAGTTTGCTGCCCCGGGTGCGTACGCCTTTCCACCGAGGATGGCGACCCGCTCCCGAACCCTTGGAACACAGAACACCTACGTAAGTTCTATCCGTAGAGCAGTAGTAGGACAGGTCTTTTTCTTTCTGTAATAGATCCCATAGAGTCCAGAAACAGTGCTCGGAGCAACTAAGCCCCAGGGGACGGTCTAGGACTATGTCCAGCTTGGCCTGGTTCCGACCCTAAGCGCGTAGGATCTTGCTTCCCTTTATAATGGGGCGGGTCGTTGCATCCATGTATAGCCTGCCTTCCTCCTATGGGTATTTATATGGAAAGAACCTTGTCCTACCAAGCTCTTTCTTATGTGTTCATTTAAATTAGACATTAATTTTTATGATCACGCCTCCATATCAAACACAGTGTATGCTTATCGTACACTTAGCTCTCATTTCCCTCTCTCATCTCTAGTCGGCATTTGCTATCCTACCGAAGACGGTCGCGCTTGAGGTACCTGCTGATGGCCAGGGGGTCTCTCAGATCTCCCCCAGTCAGGTGCTACGATGCCAGTTGATCATTTCCAGGAAAAATCTACGCTGTGCATGGAGGGTCCAGGGTGCGTAGCCTGCTTTGCCCGGTTCCGACCCAAAGCGTGCGCACCCTGCCCTTCGGAGGCCTAGGAGAGTACAACCTACTTTGCCTGGTTCCGACCCAAAGCATGTGCACTCTGCCTCCCCTGCGTTACGGTCCAGTACTAGGGGCTGGACGTCGTACCGTGACCTCGGAGGGATTCGTACCTCCGGTGCCAGGCGCACTGAATTGCCCGAGCCCCGTATATCGGTCCAGGACTATAAGCTAAATAAGACTAAGAGACAGGGAAGGGTGAGCCCTGAGGATAATTACGGTTCCCCTACTTGTGTGCAGGACCTCCTGGCCTTAGATTCCCCGCAGGAATGTGGTAGGTGCGCCCAAACAATTGGCCACACCTACCAGGGGGCCACTACGGGGACCGCACCAAGGAAGACCGGAGCACTCGGTGACACTGGAGCTCCTGACTCCAACAACAAGACCAGAGGAGCCGGACTTCGCCCCCTCCGTAGGGGCCAGCTCCGAAGGCCCCACGTGTTCAGCGGGGCCGGGGCTCCCCTCTCCTTAGAGGATAGCCCCAGGCCCGCCACGTGGACGGCAGAGCCGGACCTCGCCCCCTCCGCAGGGGCGAGCTCCGAAGGCTCCACGTGTCATGCGGGGTCGGACCTCCCCTCTCCTCAAAGGAGAGCTCCGGGCCCGCCACATGGCCAGCACAGCCGGACCTCCCCCCGTGCTCACGGGGCGAGCTCCGAAGACCCCTTGGGTCCTTATGTCAGCAAGGACCCGAGGAATATGTCTGTGCAAAGCTTCAAGATCGGTAGAAACCACCCGGAGCCCTTGCGGAGCTAAGGACTCGGGCAGGGCAAGTCAAGAGCAAGCTAAAAGCACAAGACACACAAATACAAAAGTATGTTCATTCATTAAAAGCTCCAAGAGCTGGACTACAGACTCAAAAAATAATAACAAAAGATACATAGCCCTTCGGCTACAAGGGCGGATGCCTAAGAGTCCCCGAACTCCCGCTGGAACCTAGACGCTACGAGGGCGGCCACGTCCCCGACTCCGGCTGTCGAAGTGTGTAGCCGACACTTCCCCCGGGCCTGCTCTGGGCAGACCACGGAGGTTCTTTCTTGGTGGGGCTAGTCACTCACGGAGAGCTTCAGCATTAGGGACGATCGACGGAGAAGCTTGACATGGTGATTTTTACATGGTTCAGCCCGCCGGAGCGTAAAACCCTACGTCCACGGTGAGCAGAGTTGCTCGTTGTATTGCTTGCTGCCCAGAACCGGAGTCCTGAGCTTGAGGGTGTAAGATGTCGAATGGCTGAAGTGCCAACGGCTAGGGTGCGAGAGTGTGTAAGAGGCGAACCCTTGCTAACGTTGCCTACCCAAGCCTTTTATAGTTCAAGGCTCGAGCGGCTTACAAGGTGGGCCCGAGATCCGACAGGTGGTCCCGGGGAGATTGCCTGCCATCCACCGTATTTGCAGTTACACCGGTAGTTGTCTCTGGCGAGAGCTACCGAGTCTTCGTTTTGCGGCCCTGCCCATGCCGCAAGCTAGTCATAGTGGTTGATGATGGCAGGGGCGGCAGGGGATGTCTTGTCGTTGTGTTTATTGGCGTGCAGGCTCTGTCGCGGGGCTCCAGACTTCACTGCGATATGATTGGGCACAATGGCACCTGACAGAGGCGTGCTCCGCGTCTCCGTGCCTTGGGAAGGCGCGGGTCTTGAATACCTTGTATGGGCAAGGTATGGCGCGTCTTTATTCTTGCCGCCTACCGCGCGGGGGCAGGTAGTGCTGTTCTGCTGGCCACGTGGCGGGCCCGGAGCTCTCCTCTAAGGAGAGGGAGGTCCGGCCCCGTGGGTCACGTGGAGCCTTCGGAGCTCTCCCCGCTGAGGGGGGAGGTCCGGCTTCTGCTGGCCACGTGGCGGGCCCGGAGCTCTCCTCTCAGGAGAGGGAGGTCCGGCCCCGCAGGACACGTGGAGCCTCCAGAGCTCTCCCCGCTGAGGGGGGAGGTCCGGCTCAGTTGGCCACGTGGCGGGTCCGGAGCTCCCCTCTGAGGAGAGGGAGGCCCGGCCCTGCTGGACACATGACGCCTTCGGAGCTCTCCCTGCGGAGAAGGGCGATGTCCTTAGGCATTTTCCCCTGTGCGCGGGGGTACCCCGTATTGAGGGTACCGACAGTTGCCCCCGGGCCCATCTCGGGGAAGATGGCGCGCCCGAGGTGGGGCCCCCGTCTCTTCCATTCCGCGCACCTTCTCTAAGACCTGCATTGACCGTTGCCAGAGAACGAACAGTCGCGGGATCGTGGGAGCGTGTGCCCCACTTGATTGTTGCTTTTACTGCGGCGGTTCCCAAGGCTGCCACTTCTGCACGTCGCAGCTCCTTTTCGGGAACCGCCGAAGCGTCTTGTCGGCTCGTCTCCTTGGGAGACTGACTTCTTGGCCCACCGCTTCAGCTGGACAGCTTGGGTCCACTTTTCATTGACGCTTTGTCTTGGAGCCGAAGCGGTTGTCCAAGCGGCGTATTCGAAGAGTTTTGAATCGCTTTGAATCGTGCCTGGGAAGTTTAAAAGGGGATCTTACCAGCATCGCGGCTTCCCTTCACACTTCCCAGCGCTTGCATCTTCCTTGAGTTCTTGCGCCCTTGTCTTCCCTGTCCTTGAGCTTCCTCCTGCCATGGCTTCCAACCTGCCTCCAGAGAAGAAGCGCGCCCGGTCTCCTCCGGCGGCGGCATTTGCGCCGAGTCAGGGATCCAGGGTGCCTGCGCGCCTTGCTTCTGGAGATGGCGCCCCGTCCGGTGGCGACTCCAAGAGGCCTCGGGCTCATCATCCCGACGGGACTCCTCTTGAGCGACGACGGGCTGAAGGTTCCCGGGCATCGCGTCCTCCCTCCTCAGGCGGTGGAGCCTCGAGGTGAAGTGCTGGTGCGTCGATGCCCAGTGGCGAGCCAAGAACTCAGGCGCCCCGGGCCTCAGGGGCCGGATCGGCGTCCAGGGGGGCTTCAGAAGCATCCCCTGCTCCGCCAGTCCGGGCGACTGCGGGGCAGCCATCGGTGGCGACGACGGGCTCTAGTGGACCTACCCCGGCTCGGAAACCGGGGTTTAGAGCCCGTTGGAGCGCTCGTGTTTCTCGGTAAGCGACGCCTACCGGATTCTAGAGCCTGTATTGTCTTCTTCATTTCCTAACTCAGGAGTTTCCCATGTTTGCAGGGACTCCCCGAGTGTCGGTAACGCTCTCGTTTCCCACCCATCCTCGACTGACGGGGGATCCACACCATAGCACTCGGAAGCCGAAACGGTCGCAGCGGCCCCCAAGCCAGCGCAAGTTCCTTCTGCGTTGGTCGGCCCGGCTCCTGCGGCAGCAGTGACTCCTCCAATTCATCCCCCTTCACCGGCTCGGGAGCCGGCTGTCACTGAGGGTTCAGCGGGACCGGCTGTCGATGTCCCGCCCCCTGTTGCCGGAGCGGGAGAAGCTGCCACGGGCCTTACAGCGGGCAGCGAACCAGGGCGCACCGAGAGCGAGCCTGTCCCAGTGCCGGCTTCTCTTGATCGGCGCCTTATCCCGGTTGCCGGAGCGTCGACTTCTCCCGAAGACGACATGATGGAGGAGGTCGGGGGCGCCGCTCCGGCCTCTGCCGCCCCGCTGCCCCTGGCAGACGCCCTCGTGCTTGCCCAGACGAGCGTCCGACAGGTTTTGGCCGCGCTCGGTCGCGAGTGGGGTGAGCAGGTAGGTGAGAGGGATCGCCTCCTCACTTGGGGGCGCCTTTTGAGGGAGCGAACTGAGGAGGTCAGGGAGGAGATTGACTTGAGGCGGGCATCGCTCGACGTCATGGAGGCTTTCCTTGACCGTCAGAAGAGGGTTGTCGACCGTCTGGACTCCGAGACGCGGCGCTCCACAAGGAGGCTCTCGAGGCGCATGCCCGAGCCGAGGAGAACTTCTCTGCTTTGGAGGAGGTGTGGCAGAGGCTGGCGTGCCGTGAGCGCACCATTGCGGACCAGGAGCGCACTACGGCGGCTGAGGTAGAGAAGGTCGCCGCGCGGCTGGCGGCTGGCGAGGGCGACCTGAGGGCCCGAGCCAAGGAGCTGGAGGCCCGGAAGGAAAATCTGGTCGCAAGGGAGGGGCAAGTCTCCCGGGAGCGCCAAGCGGTCCTGGATCGGGAGCTGGCTGCCGACTTCCGGGCTTCGGGGTTGGAGCAGCTTGCCTAGAGTCTTCAGCTCTGGGAAGACTCTCTGGCGGCCAAGGAGAAGGAATTCTCCGAGGGGAGCCTCAACTCCTTACTGGCAGCCCGCCGCGAGGTGGAGGAGCTCCTGGCCTCGCGGTCCTCCGAGGCCCGGGTGGTCTCGAGCTTCGTCGACCAGGCAGGGTCCGCCTTGGTCCCCCTTGGCTTCAGCCCGGTGAAGGCAGCGGCCCCGGCGCAGAAGGTGACCGAGGTGATCCCCGTGCTCGAGTCTATCGGTGCCAAACTGAACAGGCCTGAAGCGGTGGTCGCCGGCGAGCTCGAGGCGGAGGGACAGGGCCTGGCGATGGAGGTTGCTACGCACGTGTTGGCGTGCTTCCGGAGCCGGGATCCCTCCTTCTCACTGGAGCCAGCGAGACAGGGCCCCGTCGCAGAGCGAGAGGAAGCCGCCAGGGCTGAAGACGGGGACGTGGCTGCCCTTGTAGCCTCTAGGTTCCGGCGCGAGCCAGGGGAATCCTAGGGCTTGTATCTCTTCTTTTTCTTTTGTTGAGTCTATAATCTAGCTCATGGATCTTTGAATGAATAGACTCTTGTTATTTTCTGTGTCTGTGTGCTTTTGTCTTCTTCTTGGCTTGGCCTGGCCGAGTCCTTAGCTCCGCAAGGTACTCAAAGGTCTTCACCAATCTTGAAGCCCTGCATAGACACCTTCCCCGGATCCTTATTGTGTTAAGGGCCCCAGAGGTCTCCGGAACTCGCCCCGTGAGGACGGGGAGGTCCGGATCTGCCGACCACGTGGCGGACCCGAAGCTCTCCTTTGAGAAAATGGAGGTCCGGCCCCGCTGGACACGTGGGGCCTTCGGGGATCACCCCTGCGGAGGGGGCGAGGCTTGGCTCTACCAGCCACATGGCGAGCCCGGAGCTCCTTCTGAGGAGAGGGGAGCTCCGGCCCCGCTGGACACGTGGGGCCTTTGGGGCTCGCCTCTGCGGCAGGGGTGAAACCTGGATCCTCCGGTCTTGCGCTGGAGTAGTTGATGGCTCTTCCCCCCCCCCCCTTCATGCGGTCCCCGTAGCTAAAACATGGAGATCCTGCACACAGGTAGAGGAAGCGTAATTTTCCTCGGGGGGTTCTCCCCTCCCCGTCTCTTAGTCTTATTTGGCTTACGGTCCTAGTCCGGTATACGGGGCTTGGGCAATTCTGTGCGCGAGGCGCCGGGGCTTCGGCTCCCTCCGAGGTCAGGGTACGACCGTCTGACCCCTAGTATCGAACCGTACGCCGGGGAACCAGAGTGCACAGGCTTTCGGTACGGAACCAGGCAAAGCGGCTATACTCCCCTGGACCTCCGAAGGGCAGGGCGCGCACGCTTTGGGTCAGAACCGGCAAAGCAGGCTACGCACCCTGGACCCCCCATGCACAGCGCAGGCCTTTCCTGGAGGTGACCAACTGGCACCGCAACACCTGACTGGGGGAGGCCCGAAAGGCCCCCTGGCCATCGGCAGGTGCCTCAAGCGCAACCGCCTTCGGTAGGATAGCAAATGCTGACTATGGATGAGAGCGGGAAAGGAGAGCTAAATGTACGGTGAGCATACATAGAAAGTGCGGTCATAAAAATTAATGCGTAATTTTAAATGAGCACATAAGTAAGAGCGTGGTAGAACAGGTTTCTGTGTAAATGCCCATAGGAGGAAGGCAGGCTGAACATGGAGGCAACGACCCGCCCCATTAAGAAGGGAAGCAAGACTCTACGCGCTTGGGGTCGGAACCAGACCAAGCTGGACGTAGTCCTGGACCGTCCCCTGAGGCTTAGCTGCTTCGAGCGCTGTTCCTAGAGCCTATGGGATCTATTACAGAAAGGAAAAAGGCATGTTCTACTAATGCTCAGGAGATAGAACTTACTGTGATGTTCCGCGCTCCAAGGGTTCGGGAGTGGACCCCATTCTTGGTGGAGAAGCGTACGTACCTGGGACGGCAACTTTTGTGACTCGGAAGGGACCTTCCGGGCTGTGGGAGAGTTTATAGGTCCTTCGCGGGACAGTGCGCGCCGCGGCACCAGGTCACCTTCTCGTAGCTCCCAGACGCGCTTGGTCTTTTGGCGGTAGTGCCGGAGCACCAGCCGGGGTCGTGTGTTGTGGGGTGTTACCTGCAATCGTGCCTCGTCGACGAGGTCGATATCTTCACGCCGGATCTGGTCCCGCGCGGCTTCTCCCCGGAGCCCCAGGGTACCTTCCTCCATTGGCTCAGGGCGACAAGAGGTAGGCGGACGAGGACTCTTCTTGGGGGACCCAGGATGTCTTCCTCCATTGGCTCAGGCCGACAGGAGGTTGGCGAATCCTGGGCGGCCCCCGGGAGGTGAGGCCGAGACACAGAGACGTGCACCCGGGTGGAGCTGGCCCGGTTCTGCACCGCCGGGGGCTGGTGCTTGGGCTGTTGCAACTGCTTGGAGCTTCTCCAAGGCTGATACTGTAGCAGTGCAGCCTCCACAGATCTTTTGGGGCAGTCGTAGTCGGCTACCGCCCCGACGCGTCGTCACTAGAGTTGGAGTCCTCACAGTTGTGCTCCGCCTTTACGACTCGCTGAGGCTCCTAGAACCCCACCTGATGGCCGACTTTGTCTTGGGTGTTGACCTTCTGCTTGCCCTCCCTTTGACGGAAGGGAGGGGCATCAGCATGCGGTTGCTTCCCCTTGCGAAAGCGCTCCGTGAGCTTCTGAATCTCCCGGCACTCAGCAGCAGTATGGTTGCTGGTGTCGTGCACAGGGCATGGCTCGCCTTGGTCACCACCTGGAGCTGGTGACTGTCGTTGCCTCTTGTCGGGGCGTGGCCCCCGAGCTCCACTGGGTGTTGCTGCTACAGCAACGGGGGCTGCGGTCGGTGGCTTCATCTTGCCACCGCCCCGGTTCTTGATCTTCTTGCCTCTTCCATGGGAAGCAGCGCCAAATCCGGGCTGTCCTCCTACACTCGGAGGCTGGCAGTGAGTTCCAGTTCCGCCCTTCTGCTGCCCTGGCGCACTTGTCCGCTAGGATGAAGAGCTATGAGACGTCGCGAACCTCTCTGGTCGCGAGCTTCTCAAGCATCTTCTTGTCCCGTACACCCTACCAGAACGCCACCACCACAGAAGCATTTTGAATATGCGGGATGGTGTTCCGCACCTGGGAGAACCGCTGGATGATGGAGCGCAGCGTCTCTCCAGGTTGTTGATGGATGGCGTGGAGGTCGAGCTCCGTGCCAGGCCAGGTGTAAGAGCTGCCAAAGTTAGAAGTGAACTGCCGGCAGAGCTCTCCCCAAAAGGTTATGGAACCCTGGGGGAGGTTCATGAGCCAAGACCGGGTTGGGCCGGACAAGGCGACGGGGAAGTAGTTGGCCATGACGGCCTTGTCCCCTCCTGCAGCAAGGATGGCGGTGGAGTAGATCTAGAGGAACTCCGCCGGGTTGACGCTGCCATCGTACTTCTCGGGCAGGTGCGGCATGAACTTACGCGGCCACTTCGCAAAGTGAAGGTGTGGCGCCAGGGCCGCACATCCTGCTCCTGTTGCTGCAAGTGTTGGTGCCGCGAACGCTTGGTTCGCTGCTGACACTGTGTACCCCGGTATGGGCAGGGCTGCGCCATAGACCGGGGGCACCATTTGCAGAGCATATGGCTGGGGCATATGCTGCGTGGCGTATGCCTGGGGCAGAGATCGCGTGGCGAACGTCTGTGCCTCAGACTGGGTCGAGGCGGTCGACATGCTGTCGCCGGCCTCCTGGTTGCGACGCCTTTCTCGCCGTCGCTCAATGAGCACTCGGGCATCTTTGCCCAAGTGGCATCGTTCCAGCTCCGACCTCAGGCCCGCCAATGGGAGCCTGGTGGAGCAGGAATCGGCCGTCTGCCCGTCAACCGTTGGCGTGCGCGTGAGCGACACAGCCGGTTGACTGGGGCGTCGTCCCCGCCGAAGTCGAGGGTTGGCGGCGGCGACGACCAAACGGTCTACGTCGCGAATCCACTGTTGGGTCGCTGACTGAGGCGCGTCCCCAGCAGGCGGATTTCGCAGTAGCGCTCTTGCTGCAGCTAGTGCGCCCCCGTGGGAGACGCTCAGCGCTGCAGAGGATCTCACGCTTGCTGGAGCCTGCGCTGCCGGAGACGGCTGCTGGCTTCCAGCTTGCGCCGACACACTTCGTTCTGAGTGTGTCGAGACGTAGTCCCCGCTGGTCACCGTTCGTCGTGAACGTGGGCGGGGAGAGCTTGCCGCTGAAGGGAGCTTCGTCATCTTCGTCGGCAGAAGCTCATCGCGCAAGGGAAAACCCCCCTACCTGGCGCACCAAATGTCGAAGTGTGTAGCCGACACTTCCCCGGGCCTGCTATGGGCAGCCCGCGGAGGTTCTTTTTCGGTGGGGCTAGTCACTCACGGAGAGCTTCAGCGTTAGGGACGATCGAGGGAGAAGCTTGACACGGGATTTTTACGTGGTTCAGGCCGCCGGAGCGTAAAACCCTACGTCCACGGTGAGCAGAGTTGCTCGCTATATTGCTTGCTGCACAGAACCAAAGTCCTGAGCTTGAGGGTGTAAGATGTCGGATGGCTGAAGTGCCAACGGCTAGGGTGCGAGAGTGTGTAAGAGGTGAACCCTTGCTAACGTTGCCTACCCGAGCCTTTTATAGTTCAAGGCTCGAGCGGCTTACAAGGTGGGCCCGGGACCCGACAGGTGGTCCCAAGGAGATTGTCTGCCATCCACCGTATCTGCAGTTACGCCGGTAGTTATCTTTGGCGAAGGCTTTCGAGTCTTCGTTCTACCGCCTTGCCCATGCCGCAAGATAGTCGTAGTGGTTGATGATGGCAGGGGCGGCAGGGGATGTCTTGTCGCTGTGTTTATTGGCGTGCAGGCTCTGTCGCGGGGCACCAGACTTCACTACGATTGGATTGGGCGCAATGACACCTGACAGAGGCGTGCTCCTCGTCTCCGTGCCTTAGGAAGGCGCGGGTCTTGAATACCTTGTACGGGCAAGGTATGGTGCGTCTTTATTCTTGCCACCTACCGCGCGGGGGCAGGTAGCGCTATTCTGCTGGCCACGTGGCGAGATCGGAGCTCTCCTCTGAGGAGAGGGAGGTCCGGCCCCGTGGGTCACGTGGAGCCTTCGGATCTCTCCCCGCTGAGGGGGGAGGTCCGTCTTCTGCTTGCCACGTGGCAGGCCCGGAGCTCTCCTCTGAGGAGAGGGAGGTCCGGCCCCGCAGGACACATGGAGCCTCCGGAGCTCTCCCCTCGGAGGGGGGAGGTCCGTCTCAGTTGGCCACGTGG
Source organism: Neostapfia colusana (assembly GCA_030760725.1). NCBI lineage: Eukaryota > Viridiplantae > Streptophyta > Magnoliopsida > Poales > Poaceae > Neostapfia > Neostapfia colusana. Next base: position 50,137,640 of record JASWHV010000020.1, read on the forward strand.
CGGGTACGGAGCTCTCCTCTGAGGAGAGGGAGGTCCGGCCCCGCTGGACACATGGCGCCTTCGGAGCTCTCCCTACGGAGAAGGGCGAGGTCCTTAGGCATTTTCCCCTGTGCGCGGGGGTACCCCGTATTGAGGGTACCGACACCGGCCCTGGTGGCTTCCTCCCGCTCGACGACGGGGCCCTACTTCACCGGCTCCAGAGAGAAGGAGGGATTCCGGCTCCGGAAGCATGCCAGCACGTGTGTGGCAACCTCCTACGCCAAGATCCGTCCCTCCGTCTCAAGCTCGTCGTCGATCATAGCCTCGAGCCTATCCAGCTTGGCGCCGATGGACTCATGTGCCGGAAGCGCCTCGGCCACCTATTGCGCCGGAGCCCCCGTCCCCACGGGGCTGAAGCCGAGGGGTACCAGGGCGGAGCCCCCCTGGCCGACGAAGCTATAGACCGCTCGGGCCTCGACGGACCGCAAAGCCTGGAGCTTCTCTACCTCTTGGCGAGCCTTCAGCAGGGCGCTGGGCCCTTCCTCGGAGAACTTCTTCTCCTTGGACGAGAGGAAGTTCTCCCGGAGATCAAGGTCTCGGGTAAGCTGCTCCAGCTCTGACGCCCAGAAATCGGCCGCCAGCTCTCGATCCAGCGCCGCCTGACGCTCCCGAGAGGCCTGCTCCTCCCTCTAGGCCAGAGCTGCCTCCCGAAGCTCCAGCTCTTTGGCCCGGGCCTTCAGGTCGCCCTCGCCGGCCTCCAGCTTCTCGGTGACCTTCTTCTCTTGGGTCGTCACGGCGCGCTCCCGGTCCGCGACGGCGCACTCGCGGCGCGCCAGCTGCATCCGTAGCTCCTCGTTGGCATTGGCGCGGGCCTGGACACTGGTGTTTGCCTTGCGAGTCTCCTGCAAGAGCCGCCGGGTCTCGGAGTCTAGGCGGTCGACGACCCTCTTCTGGATGTCGAGGAGCACCTCCTCGGCATCGAGCCTCGACCGCTTCGCGTCGAGCTCCTCCTCGACCTCCCGTGTCCACAGCTTCAGGAGCCGCCCCCATCCACGGAGGCGGTCCCTCTTGTCCGCCAAGGCCTCCCACTTGCGCTCGAGCGCGGCCAGGATCTGTCGGACGCTAGCCTCGGCAAGCTCCAGGGCGTCCGCCAAGGGCAGCGGTGCGGCACAGGCCGAAGCCGCGCCACCGACCTCCTCCATGATGTCGTCGTCCGGAGGAGGAGACGCCGGCACCACAGCATCCACGGAGACCATGACGAGGCGCCGATCAAGAGAAGCCGGCGCCGAAGCAAGGGCGCTCCCGACGTGTCCCTGCTCGCCTCCAGCCGGAGGGCTTGCACCCGCCCCAACACCGAAGGGCTGGACGCCACCAGCCAGCTCCGCCGAGTCCTCGACAGCCGCCAGCTCCAAAGCTGGCAAAGGAGGACGAACAGGCGCCGCCGTCGCCACAGGAACCGATTTTATCGGCACAGAAGGAGGAGGCGCCTGCACCGGCTCAGGGGCCGGTGAAGCCGCTGTAGCTTCCGGACGCTGCGGCGCAGGACCTCCGCTAGCCGAAGGTGGCCGGGGAACAGATGCATTCCCGGCAACCGATGAGTCCTTGCAAGCACGGGGACCCCTCAAGACAAGAAGAAAAGAAATACACAAGTATCGAGACCCGGTGAGTGCAAACTCACCGAGGAACTTGGACACTCCAGCGGGCATGGATCCCTGGCTTCCGAGCCGAGGCAGGACCGCTGGAGCCTGGCGTCGCCGCCGGGGCCTGCGCTGAAGGCACCCGGACCGGCGGAACAGGGGGTGCATCCGGAGCCCCCCTAGGAGACGGAGCAGCAGGGCTCCCGCCAGCAGTGCTCCTAGCTCCGCTCGCCGATCCAGCCCCTGAAGCCCAGGGCGCCTGCATCCCTGGATGAATCCTGGCGCTGCTCCTTCCGGCGCCACCGCCTGCGAGCCTGCAGCCGGGACGCTCGTTGACCGGGGCGCCTGAGCCCTTCGCTCGCCCCGGACATCGCAGCTCCGGCGTCCCTCCTTGGAGCTCCACCACCCGTGGAGGAAAGGTGGGACGCTCGAGGCTACTCGGACCGCCGCTGTCCGAGAGGAGTCCCGTTGGCACGGAAGGCCCGAGGCCTCTTGGGGTCACCGCCCGACGAACCGATGCCCCCTGAAGGAGGGTGCAGGGGTGCTCCGGTCCCCAAGCTTGACGCAACTGACGCCCTCGGAGGGGACCGGGCGCGCTTCTTCTCCAACAAGACGAAAGCCGGCTCCTTGCCCTTCCCCTTGTCGACGGTCCGAGCTCCGTCGGCCTTTGTCATAGGTTGGGCATCGGCCGATGCCCCGCGCTCCGCTCTGGAGCGCTCAACCCCGGGGATCGAGATTTCCCAGAGGGCATCTCTGACCTGACGAACGGCGATGCCAATATCGCCCAGCGTCGGCAGCTCCAGTAGCAGCGTCGCCCTCCGTAACGGCTCCATGGAGAGGGGGAGGCAGGAAGCTGGGACCGTGAGGAAGTCGTCGTCAAGGAAGTCGCCACTGACGCTCATCAACATCCCTCTCAGCACTTCCTCAGAAGGGCTGAGTCTGAGCCCGTCTCCAGCCTGGTGCAGTCGTGGATGTCGGTGTAGTAACACGCCGGGCGGTTGCGCTGCTGCAACGGCGCAAGACGCCGCGACAAGGAGCTCTCCAGCACCATCAGGGATGTCAGACCCTCCTCCGCCAGGAACCGGATCCGCTCTAGGACTGGCGCGTATTCGGGCTCCAGCACCGGGCTCTCCTCCCAGAAGCTACGCTTGGTGGTTGGAAAGTCGATCGGCAACTGGAGGCGATCGTGCTCATCAGTCTTCACGATCACCCAGTTGTCCCTCCAGCCTTTCCACCTCGCCGCACTGAAGGGCAGAAGGTACCCAGAGACTTTCGAGTCCTTGCAGCGATGCTGGAAGTAGTAGGTGCCCAACCGGTCGTCCGCAGCATGAAGAAGTGGCGGAAGAGCGTCACCGAAGCGCGCACTCCCACGAACATCTCACAGAACTGGATGAAGACGGCGGCCATTGCGAAGGAGTTGGGGGAGAGGTGATGAAGCTGGAGGCCGTATGTCTCCAGCAGCGTGACGAAGAACGAAGAGATTGTCGGGACGAACCCCGCCAATCCGTAGGCCGCGAAGAAGACAATCTCCCCCGCCTCCAGACGTAGGGGGAGAGATCCTCGCCAGAGACAGCGCCGCTGCTCCTCTGAATGCCACCCCAGCAGCTTGCGCATCGGACCGAGGTCTTTCGTCTGGGCAAGGCGCAGCGGAGACAGGCAGGAAGCCATCGGTGATAAGGGCGGAAGTGCTTGGGAGACGAAGGCGCAAGATCTTGGGAGACGAGGAAGGCTCGGGCGCAGGGAAGTTTGCAAAGGGAAGCCTGTGATGCAGATGTGATCCCCTTTTAAACTTCCCAGAAGCGATTTGAAACGCTTCGGATGCGCTGCTTGGGGCAAACGCCCCAGGTCCAAGCTCTGGCATCGATGAAAACTGGGCCTAGGCCGTCTTGCAGAAGCGGTGGACCAAGAAGTCAGTCCCCCAGGCAAATGATCTGACGGGAAGGTTCGGCGGTTCTCGATGAGGCGCTGCGACGTGCAGTAGTGGCAGCCTTGGGAACCGCCGTAGGAAAAGCAGCCATCAAGCAGGGCTCACGCCCCCCCACGACCCCACGATCGTTCGTGCTCCAGCAACGGTCAAAGGGAGTCTCCAAGAAGGTGCACGGGGTAGAAAAGATGGAGGCCCCACCTCGGGCTCGTTATCTCCCCTGAGATGGGCCCGGGGGCCACTGTTGGTACCTTCAATATAAGGTACCCCCGCGCACAGGGGAAAACTGTCTAAGGACTTTGCCCCCCCCCCCCCCCCCCCCCCGCAGGGGCAAGCTCCGAAGGCTTCACGTGTCCTGCGGGGCCGGACCTCCCTCTCCTCAGAGGAGAGCTCTAGGCCCGCCATGTGGCCAGCAGAGCCAGACCTCCCCCCTCCGCGGGGAGAGCTCCGAAGGCTCCACGTGTCCTGCGGGGCCGAACCACCCTCTCCTCAGAGGAGAGCTTCGGGCCCTCCACGTGGCCAGCAGAGCCGGACCTCCCCTCTCCGCTGGGAGAGCTCCGAAGGCTCCACGTGTCCTGCGGGGCCGGACCTCCCTCTCCTCAGAGGAGAGCTCTGGGCCCGCCACGTGGCTAGCAGAGCCGGACCTCCCCCCTCCACGGGGAGAGCTCCGAAGGCTCCACATGTCTTGCGGGGCCGGACCTCCCTCTCCTCAGAGGAGAGCTCCGGGCCCACCACGTGGCCAGCAGAGCAGCGCTGCTCACCCGATGCGGTAGGTAGCAAGAGTAAAGACGCACCATGGCGTTACCGTACAAGACATTCAAGACCCGCGCCTTCCCAAGACGCGGAGACGCGGCGCACGTCTGCCAAGCGCCACTGTGGCCAGTCAAGATAGGACGCGCCTTCCCAAGACATGAAGACAGGCACACAATGTCAGAAGTTGTACACCAATAAACGCAGCGACAAGACATTCCCTGCCGCCCCTGCCGTCTTCAACCACTACGCCTAGCTTGCAGCGTGGGCAGGGCGACATGGCGGAGACTCAGAAGCCCTCACAAGTGACAACTACCGGCATTACTGCGAGATATGGTAGATGGCAGGCAATCTCTCCGGGACCACCTGTCGGGTTCCGGGACCCCCTTTGTAAGCCGCCCGAGCCCTGGACTATAAAGGGCTCGGGTAGGCAACGTTGCAAAGGGCGCACCCCAGACAGTCTGATCCCCTTAGCATTCAGCACTTAGCTAGCACTCAGCTCATCCTCAAGCTTAGAACTCCGGTTCTAAGCCTCAAGCAATACAACGAGCATCTCTGCTCACTGTGGACGTAGGGTATTACGCTCTGGCGACCCGAACCACGTAAAAAACCACCGTGTCAATCATCTTCTTCCTTCGTCCACCACGCTTAGACTCTCCGAGAGGACTAGCCCCTCCGAAAAAGAAACTTCGCGGGCTGCCCAGAGCAGGCCCGGGGGAAGTGTCGACCGCAGACGCTTCGACAGTGTTATTCGATTTTATTCATAAATCTAAAGTTTGTTCATAATTTAATTACAAAAGCTACCTTTTGAGCTACCTATAGGAAAATTACTTAAGACTGCATCATGAAACTATAAATTTAATTCCTATTTCACACATTGGCCCAAGCTAGTAGCCATGTCACACGTCCAACCTAGATGGTTACCCACCACAGGGCAAGAGTGGCTAACATGTGGGACATTCTTTTAAGGTTTAAGAGCTTGGTTGCGTGGTATCCAAATATTTTCATATTTTTTGCTAAACTTTTAAAAAAGTGAGATGAACAAATTATTCATCGTATTTTTTTATAAAACTTAGTAAACATATAGATTGATGGCATGTAAGATACTAGTCCAGCTACACATTTGTGACAGACAACCAATCACTAGCCGAAGAAATTGTTGCATGACTAAAGTTTGACGTAACAATGTACCATAAGCAATCAACATACAATTTCTAGATATATCCACTTGTGTCATGTAGTTAACCATGGTATTTCTATGGTTTGACCAAACAATTAAATTTACTCTATTGAGTATAACCAGACTATTGAGAATCGTGAGAGTAATCAATGAGCACTGATATAAGTTGCCATATTTACTGGAGCTCTTAATTAGGCCATTTTTAAGTAAAGAAGTAGTATAGCATGGTGGCTGTGTTTCATTTTCAGGAATGAGAAGGAACGCTGACCATTATATTTTGGCGGCTGATAAGCAATATTCTATCATGTTGAACCGTTTACTCACTTGCGATTAAACAAGAAAATTTAAAAGTACAATATATAATACTTTAGTCATTCTTTCCATCTACTCACTTGCCAAAAATAAGTCTAGCTATATTGAGTAAAAGAATATGCATATGTTTATAATTTTACAATGATGATGTAACTCCGACATATTTGTATCTTATTGCACATCCAAGGCTCGTAATTTCATAATTAGTATCTATGTATCATTTTTAGTTATTTTTGATATATATCCATAGACCAAAATAATTTCAAGATGAGACTAAAAATATTCCAAGACAATAAAACTATCTCCCACAATCTGGATTGATTTGCTACCTAATAAATTCGAGACCGAAAAACAAGGAAAAACAACCGAAGATTTTTTCAATTTTGTTTCTGTATGCAGAAAAACAAGGTCCATTGCTCCTTGGCTTTGACCAATAATAAAACAATAAAAGGCAAAGAAAAGGAAAGAAGTGAAAGAAACGAGATAAAAGGAAGGAGAAAACGATAAGAAAATCCACAGCACCCACCGAACAAATTTTTTCCCTTCTACCCGCTCACCTTTTCCCCTACTCTATATCTAACCTCCATTCCCACCGCAGCTAAAAGCTTCCTCCTCTCCCATGGGTACTTCCCCCTCCCTGCCCCCCTACCGCAAGCTCTGCCCGCCGTCTGCTTTCGCTGTCGTCCGCTCCCCGCCGCTGCCCGCTGGATTGGAAGGGTTTGAGTCATGCTGCCTTCTTGCGCACAACGTGCTCGACGGAATTCCTCTTCTGCACATGAGCCAAGAAACGCTAGGATTAGGCACCTCCCGGGGTCCCTTTTAGCTTCTATCTAACGATTCGCTAGGTTCCGTGTTTGGTGTGGCTGTGTCCTGTTATCTGTGGGTGCGCTCTGGTATCGAGTCTGTAGTGGAATCAAGAACTGCCAAGTTTGGGGTTGCTGTAGTTTTTTTAGAAGTTTTGGTGCTTTTATGGGAGTGCCCGTCGCGCACAAGTCCGATTCTTGGGTTGCCGAGCTTGGGATGACGGACTGCGGCGGCGGTGTTGGCGAGAGCTGCGGCCTCGATGCCCGGTCTATTAACGGAGGCCGAGGTGGTGAGGTGGAGCAGCGTGAAGCCGGCCAGGACGGTCCTCCGGTGTACCCGCCGGAGCGTAGCTGTACTCAGCCTACATCGAGGATGGGTGGATGGAGGCGCTTCTTGTCACCTGGCCCAGTCCGATGCCTAACACCTAGGTGAGCGATTGACTTTTTGCATACACCTGGGTGGGGAATAACTTGGTAACAATTCTTCTCACTGAATCAAATTGGTGGATGTAGGAGTGTTGGGTATGAAGATGGTGAGGATTCTGAGCGGTATTTCTCCCCTCAGAGTGAGATGTCTCAAGACACTTCCGGCACGGATTCGATGAGTACAAGTATCAGTAGGGCTTATACCTTCAAGTTGGGGACCTCGAGCCCATTAGACAACCCTATGAAACAGTTGGGAGGAGACACAAGTCCTCCCTCCAGGACGAGTGTTCATTCTGGTCAGTATTTTCCATGCTATCCTTTGAATTCAGGCCAGGTATCAGATTCTAGCTTTATGAATTCACCTCCTCGTGACAATGAGCAGAATGAAGGTGCTGTACATCAAATTAATTTTGAAAGTAATCAACACATCTGGTATCCACCACCACCACCTCAAGATGAGGGGGGTGATTTTGAAAATGTAGTTTTTGAATATGATGAGGATGACGACAATGGTGTTAGCGATGGGAAGATATTTGTACATGTCAAACTTGACCATTGTGATGATGATCTAGGCATCCGAGGGAAGAATACTATAGCTCATAAAGAGTTCTTGAGGAATTCTTTACATGGGCATTTCAGGGCCCTCGTGTCCCAATTACTCCAAGGACATGGAATCAAACCTGTGGATGGATGGTCAGACATAGTATCCTCATTAGCTTGGCAAGCCGCTACCTTTGTTCGGCCAGACACAAATGATGGTGGTAACATGGACCCCACTGACTATATCAAAGTCAAATGTGTAGCATCAGGAAAACCAAATGACAGGTTTGCTTTTGTAACTAATATTGAAGAATTACATGCATCTTGGCCATGGTACTTTAGGATCTAAATGATTGTCCATTTGTTTGCAGTACTTTTATTAAAGGTATTGTTTGTTCTAAGAATGTAAAACATAAACGCATGGTATCAAAACATGAGAACCCAAGGCTGCTTATTTTGGGAGGAGCACTGGAACAACAGAAAGTTACAAACAAACTAGCATCGATAAACAGCATTATTGAACAGGTCACACTCTTTGTTTTCCAATCATGACATGTTATTCCTAATTTTTCTCATTATATTCATAATATTCATTTAAAAATGCTATGTGTACAGGAGAAGGAGTATCTTAAGAATGCTGTTGCAAAGATAGAGGCCCAACGCCCTCATGTTTTGCTGGTTGAGAAAAGTGTGCCATTATATGCTCAACAGCTTCTTACAAAAGAGATATCTTTAGTATTGAATGTTAAGAGATCGCTTCTGGAAAGGATATCACGCTGTACAGGTGCCCAAATTGCATCGTCGATTGAAAATATCGCTTCTGCAAGGCTCGGACAATGCCAAACATTCTGGATTGAGAGAGTCTCAGAATGTTCATCACCAAAGATCTCGAACAAAAAAACACCCAAGACACTGATGTTTTTTGATGGATGTCCAAGACGTCTGGGGTGCACGGTAATGGACACAACTATCTACTCAGTTTTGATGATAACTAGTTCTATTGGAAGGTCCAAATAGTATAACTAGTTCTGTCATTATTCTTCCTGTTCATTAATTCACCCTTCTCATGCTTGTAATGTTCTGTTTATTTAATTGATCTTATATAGTGGATGTCACATGTTTTGGTTTGATCTTTCTAAATTGTGTACTACGGTACTCTATACTATGTTTTAGCTTATTTTTAGCATCTATTTCTTATATTATGTTTCTGACCTTTCTGATAAAAGTGTCATGTATTTTCTTAGGTTTTGCTTAGAGGCAGATCCTATGAAGAGTTGAAGAAGATCAAACTTGCAGTACAGTTTGCTGTATTTGCAGCACACCACCTATCACTTGAGACCTCATATCTAGCTGATGAAGGTGCAACACTTCCAAAAGTCCACTTAGACCTTCAACTTGAGAAGCAGAGTCTTCCCTCTAGTTATTCTCAGCAGAATTTGAATGAATTTCAAACTGTTGATGGAAGAGCTTCCGGAAATGGGTGCATCATGCCTTGCCTAGATGGTTCCGCTGCAAATCAATCTCATTCAAGAGCTGGCTTTATTCATGAAGATTGTGTGCAATCTTATTCAAGAACTGACTCAAGTAGAGAAGAACACATTGGTGGAACCGTGGACGTCTATCCCTATTCCACAAAAGCCTTGATATCTAATGGATGCATATTATCTAAAAATTCTAATGGATGCATACCACATCTAGACATAGCTGTTCAGAAATCAAAAAGTTTGCTCATCAGGACACCACCAGAGTTATATATTTCTGATAATGTTCAAAGAGATGAAACGGCTCGTGGAACGATAAGGGTTGAAAGTGACACGGACAATGGTTGGCATCATATATCTGATGAAGACCGTGCAAAAATGCATGATTACAATGGAAATCACAATGAATATTTTCCAACATCTGACAATCCACAGAGCATTTTGGTTTCCTTGTCAATTGCATGCCCTTTGAGAGGAATTGTTTGCAAGCAATCTCAGCTTTCTCGCATAAAGTTCTATGGTACTTTTGATAAACCACTTGGAAGATATTTCCGTGAAGATCTGTTTGTTCAGGTAGTTGCATTAACATGCATATTCTGTTAGTTTATAATAACAGCTTTTACAGTACCTTACCAATACATCTTCCTGTGTCTTCAGACTTCTTGCTGCAAATCTTGCAAGGAACCTGCAGAATCTCACGTGCGGTGTTACACTCATCAACAGGGCAGTCTCACAATCAGTGTCAGAACTCTCGCATCTATCAAGTTACCTGGGGAACGTGATGAGAAGATATGGATGTGGCACAGGTGTCTCAGGTGCAAACCAAAAGATGGAATCCCTCCGGCCACACAAAGGGTAGTGATGTCAGATGCGGCACGTGGATTATCATTTGGGAAGTTTCTAGAACTTAGCTTTTCAAATCACACAACGGCCAATCGAATTGCCTGCTGTGGACACTCCCTCCAGAGGGACTGCCTCCGTTTTTACGGGTATGTTTTTGCTTATTGTAATTACTTCAGTTTCATGGCCAATGTAAATATTAACATTCAACAGGCTTGGAAGCATGGTTGCTGTCTTTCGTTATTCACCTGTAGACATTCTTTCTGTCAACTTGCCATCCTCAGTACTGGACTTTGCTTATCCAGCAACTCAGGACTGGGTCATCAAAGATGCCTCTGATGTATGTTGATGTTAATTCTCCATATGATTATTTAGATTACTTCTAAACTTTCCCCATTGACATTTCCGTTTTTGGGAGATGTTTGCCCTAACTAAATGTTTCTGATTTGCAGGTATTCAGTAAAAAGGAACGCCTCTATATGGAGATCATTAATAAACTTGACTGCATCGAAAAGATAGTTCAAGCTCAGAACGTTAGAACGACATCAGGCTTGTATAAACATGTTGTCGATCTTAAGGATTTGGTTAAAGTTGAGTGGAAAAAGTATGATGTAAGTTCACATGCTACTTGCTTTATTAATAAATGGTGCCCTGGTTTTCTACATGCCATTCTGAACATTATTGCTAGTTTCTTTAAAGTTTGAATGATATCAATTCACATCATTAGTGCTCTTTACTTTTGTAGGTATTGTCAGGGTTTTCTAACACTGGTGACTTGCAGACATTAGAAAGTACTATAGATGTTCTTGAACTCAATCGCCTGAGGCGAGAGCTTGCACTTGATGCTCATATATGGGATCGCAGACTGTACATGATGCACTCCCTCACGAAGGAAAACTGTCGTACTGTGCAAACTGATGCACATTGTTCTGAGAAGCTTACAGGAAGCTTCGTAGAAGGACTGAAGGGTGTGGTATCCAGTAAACATGGGGATATCAAGAATTCACTAGAACAGTATCGATCAAGTACATTGGTAGTGTCCATGGATTCCAGGGAACCATCATCCACAAAGGAACAAGAAAATACGAATGTGTCATATTCAGTGCTGAAAACCGACACTATAGATGATATAAAAAGTGGAGTGCTGGCGGATGAACTTGATCCAGAAAAAACTTTGCAAAAGTCACAATCTTCTGCCTCCAATCTTTCTGAGAGAATAGACTTAGCATGGACTGGCTCTGGTCAGATTGCTTATGATCCATCACAGTGTGACATGGAAGCACTCCCAGCCACACCTGCTTCTCTGAAGGAGGATCCTGCATACCGGAAGGTTATAACACCAATTAGAATCAAGTCCTTCGATTCTGCTGCTGGTTCTAGAAATAAGCTAGTGACTTCTGACGATCCATATGCTAGAATAAGAAGATCTTATTCTCAAAGGCCTCCTAGGTTTATTGAGAGAATCAGTAGGGCACAGTCTCCAACGACATTCTTGAACAAGCTGTCACTTTCCGGTATGGTTAATTGGGAGGGTCGATTGGTACTACCTCAAAATACCTCAGATGTTGTTGTTCCAATTTATGATGACGAGCCAACTAGCATGATTGCCCATGCCATGACTGTTCCAGAATATCATGATTTCTTGTTACCACGGCTGGATCAGCATACTGAATCTAGTATATTGAATTGTGTGGCTTATGATTCTACTTCTAAGACCTCCTCAGATGGATCATTGCGGAGCTATGGTTCTGACCAGCCGATAACTGGAAATGGTCCTAAGGATATCCACTTAACTGTTTATTTTGAGGATGAAAATTCATATTCTGTTGATAAAACAAAATTTTTTGTGACATGTTATTTCACAAAGCATTTTGATGCAATCAGAAGAAAATGCTGTCCAGATGAGCTAGACTATATCCGTTCTTTAAGTCGCTGCAAGGGATGGAGTGCTCAAGGTGGCAAGAGTAATGTGTACTTTGCCAAAACACTAGATGACAGGTTTGTGATAAAGCAAGTGACCCGGACAGAATTAGATTCATTCGAGGACTATGCAGCTGAGTACTTCAAATATTTAACAGAATCTGTATCTTCTGGGAGCCCAACTTGCCTCACCAAAATTCTTGGTCTTTACCAGGTTTGTATTGTTATATTTTTATTTTTCTATACTTGTGAAGTATTTTGAGATTGAAACGTGAACCTAACTGCGTTTATGCACTAGGTCACTGCCAAGAATTTGAGAGATGGAAAGGAGCTTAAGATGGATGTAATGGTCATGGAAAATCTTTTCTTCAAGAGGAAGGTATCAAGAATATACGACCTAAAAGGCTCATTGCGTTCCCGCTACAACCCTGATACATCAGGTAACAACAAGGTTCTCTTAGATCTGAATCTATTAGAGACACTCCACACAAAGCCTATTTTTCTTGGAAGCAAAGCAAAACGAAGGCTGGAACGAGCTGTCTGGAATGATACTTCTTTTCTGGCAGTAAGTAAACTTTTTCTCCCTATCGTGGGATGATTATACTCAGTGCAGCTGCCTATCAGTTCTGTCAGGCCCACTGACTTCTATTGTCTTGTTATTTTGCTTTGTATCCCCACGTCACCACCTGACCAATGTCCTAACTTGAGGTGTCGTCATCAGCGTATTAAAGATCCATAACCGTTTTCCCACTTTTGAGAATGATTACTAACAACCTTACGTATATGCTGTGTAGCTCAGTTTCCAATACGTGCATTAACCTTGTCATGGGCCACATGTGCACCATCCACCATGGCCAGATTCCCTCTGCCCAGTAGATTTGTCATTCATGATTCTCCATTAGGTAGATAGAAATGGCCAACGATTGCCACTAATATTGTCTTTTGGCCTTTATCTTTAGAACTGAAATTCAACTTAGAACCATGTAAAACCCCTTCGCCCTTCATGTTCCAATTGGTGAATAAACCGAGTCTTACCTGACTATTCCTTCTAGTGTTGTTGAGAAGGTTGGAGAGAACAGTTACATCACATAGAATAGATCAAGACCACACAAATCAACACCAACTTGAATGCACATAAACACAAGCAGAGAATAGTGCCATCTCCGCCTTATCTTTACAATTCCTTTGTTGGTTGCCATTTGAACATGAAACTCGCGTCTGGATGGTAAGGTGGCACTTAAAAGTCACCGGTCAACCTAGCAATGTTTTGCAAATAGCTAAAAATAAAATATGCATACAAATACAACAACAACCAAGCTTTTATCCCAAGCATGTTGGGTCGGCTAGACATGAAATCCAATAATTATATATATATATATATTGTGCAAAGTGTAACTTTGTAGTATCTTCATTTCAAATAACTAGGCATGTGATGTAGCTCTCCAGTGTGATCTAACTCCTGTCATGCATCCCCATTTCTCAGTCAGTGGATGTGATGGACTACTCCCTTCTCGTTGGCATTGATGAAGAAAGGAAGGAGCTTGTGATAGGGATAATCGACTACCTTCGGCAATACACATGGGACAAACAACTAGAGACTTGGGTGAAGGCGTCAGGATTCCTGGGTGGCTCCAAAGATGTTCTGCCTACGATCATATCCCCTGATCAGTACAAGAAGAGGTTCAGGAAGGCCATGTCGAAGTACTTCCTGACTCTCCCTGACCAGTAGCCACCTTAATCTCTTGATAGCATTACTGATTGCCAAGTATCAGATGCATTCAGGTGATTCGAGCGCAAATTGGAATGATGGGAAGCGGCACTTTTCTCTTTTTCCCCCTTTCTTTCTGCATGTTACAATAGATGATCCGTCGTGCCTCTTGTATGTTATTTTTGTTCACAATAGGCAGGATCGAGCTCCCTGGAGAGGACAATGCGATAGCTCTCCATCCAGGTAGAGCCTAGGGATCAATACTGTACATACGCTACATTGTAACATGAAATGCAAAAGAAATGAATGTACGTGACAAAGTGAGTTTTATACCAAAGCCACGACGATTTGAGCTTTCTGATTGCTGCACTGTCTTGCTATCGAGCGATAAGCTGCTGTTCCTATTGCAACGCCATTTCGTTTAGGGCATGTTTGGGCCTTTTCTTTTTAAAAAGCAGCTTTTAGATGGTTACTTTTAAGAGACTGCCTTTTCAAAAGCTGCTTGTGTAAAAGCTGAGGGTCTGTTTGGAATGAAGGAATGAAATACGGAAAGAAGAAAATAAAGGAACGGAGAGAGTGAAAAAACTACAGGAATGGAAAATAAATGAATTGAGAACTCTAGATGTTTAGATTATAGGAATTTATAACACAGAACTGAAATATATAAATAGAAACAAAGCTAAAATACCAACACAATACACAAGTGTTTTCTTTATCTGCAAGCTATTGGCTGGTGGACCGAGTCAACCGGTCCCACAAGTCAAAGAACTAGCTCATATATCTCTTTTCTCTCGTTCCCTCCCGTATTGTTTTTTCTCTCTGTTAAATCCTCAACCACTCATACAAATTCCAATCTGCCTCTTCCATTTCTTCACTCCACGGGCAGTACTGAGGCGTCCATCTATTATTATCTATGCTAAGCTAGCGCACCGAAGAGTCATTGGTGATTTTGAAAAATGTGAGAACAAGGTCCGTTGTGAAGCTTTAGAAGCCGGCTACCAGGTTCTATCACGTCATCGTCGCCCTTGATTCCTTTCTCAAGGGCGTGTGTGCTTTGGGCTTTCGTGAAAAGTTTGGGTTTGAGCGAATGTTGTTTTTCCTGCATTTTGTGGAGGAAGGCAATCTTTTTCAGAGGAAAGGAAGGTCGTGTTCCTTCGTCCCAAACGCTCATGACGTCAGCATTCCTTAAAAATCGGGTTCCTACAAAATTCCTACAGAAATCCTTTGATCCAAATGGGCCCTGAGCATGTTTGTTTACCCTGCATTTGGATGTGCTGAGAGGTGGCTTTTGAGCTGAAATCACACTAACAAATTATGTAAATTGTATTTTCTATATAATACATATTTCCTAATAGTTCATAGATCCTCTGCTGTATAGGTCATGCATTTCATATATGAACAAACATCTATAGGGATAAGCTGTGCTCTCACCTCTAGGGCTATTCAAGCTTTTGGAGGGGTAGGGGTTGCTTTTCGAAAACCAAGATAAAAGATTGGCTGTTTGTTTCGGCTTCCATTTCAAGCTGAAAGGTGCCTAGAAGCTCAAACAAACGGGAACAGCTAGAATGCAAGCGGCTCTCTGGTGCAGTCGTGTAAAAATCTCTTCTGAACTACACGATCTACATCCTACGGTAATTGTATTTTTACACATAAACCCTCTCAACCTAACAATATAAGTTGAAAAAATAAAATGCGAAGGTGGCAGGGTTTAAATACAAAATACAATCATCACAAGATGTAGATCGTGTGATTGAAGAGAGATTTTTGCATGATTATATCAGATAATTGTTTGCATTCTTGTCCTTCCCAAACAAATAGACCATTGGTGTAGGCTATTATTGTTATTATTATTATTATTTAATATGTACTCCCTCCGAATTTCTTTTCTTGACATTAAGATAAGGCATCTAGTTGTCCTGTTCGAATGTCAACAGAAAAATCTGATGTACCTTTTCATGGTTTAGAAGAAAATGGGAATCATTCCGTATGATTGTTCACAAATGGAAGGCTCACCTTTAATGGAACTTTGGAGAATATGGAGCAGCACGTTTCGAAACTATGTTTCCTTTGATATTGCTGCCAGGTTTAAAGGCATCTAGTACTTTGTTAAGGCTTTGCTAGCTGGTTCTTACAACATCAAATAAAGAAGAAAAATATATTAGTAATTTGAGGTTGAATATTGGGTTTCTTAAAAATCAAGATGTATAAGTTCAATTGCAAAAGGTTTAAATTCATTAAGGGCACATCAACAAGCGCAAAAGCTTCTCCTAAAAAAACAAAGGAATACAACAAAATTAGAAGAACGGCGATAGGCACGAGAAACATTTATTATCAATGGAGCATAAAATGTGATGCGCAATGATAAGATAACATTATTCCCTCTGAAGCGCTCTGCGGTGAAGGTACAACGATAAAGTACAATGGACTTGACTGCCATGCACACAAAGTACTACGGCTCCACAACATTATTACCAATCCGATGGAACGGTCGGTCCCCCCCACCCCCCTGTGGCTGCGTGTTCCTGGCTAGTTCTTCACTTGAGGACTCCGCTCTCAGGCTTTCCCTGCAGATCCAAATAGGCGCATTTTCTCTACGACAACAGCTTTCATTGCTTCTTTAGCTGACGCCATGACCTGAATCAGGTCCTTCTCTGGCTTTTTGAGAGACTCCAGGTAACTGTTTCGGACCTCGGTGTTCACGTTGAATTTCCTCACACCCAACTCTATGCATTCCTGTTCCAAAAATGAACACGTGATTATTTTGCTTCCACAATAATTATAGCCATACAAAAACTTTTTAAATATGAATTCATCAATATCTAAGATTTCATGTGAAATTGTGATTTGATGTGCACAACTCAACATTGTCTTGATTGAACTTAAGGTGCGTTTGGCAAGAAGAAACATTTCAGATTCTAGATTAAATCAGTTAAAACGATACCAAACAGCAAAAAAATTAAAAGTTTCAACAGTTAATCCATGAGAAATGGTTCATATTTTTTGGCTACGAACACTAAATTTATCCTCCAATTTTGTAATTATTTACAGTGATTTGCCATCGTCTACTTTATTCTCAACTCGTGGCCGCTCTTACCTTCAACAAGAATTTGTCCGTGCATATGGATAATGACTTATATTTTGCAATGACACTTATAAACAATATATATTATAAGAATTTATTATATGTTATACTATGACAAAAACAGTATAGTACATCTAAAGATAATAAGATCATTTCAATCTTGCTCTTCTCTATACTGAAACTGAAATCAGAAAACTAAGCAAACAGTTTTCTATTTCAGTTGAGAAACATTTCTGCATTGAAACTCAAATGTTTCCGATTCTTGGAGAATCTGGAGTTGTACCAAACGGGGCCTTTAAGTCTGGCACTCATGATCTATCCACATTTTTAGGAGGGAAAGAAATAGTTTTGTTGTTTGGATAATTCATTTTTCATTTTATAATTGGCTTAAACAAGTCTTGAACAAGGAACCCAGGCTTCAATACCACACTGAACCTCCTGCGCAAGCTAGCTTCACTGAAGGACTAAAAATGGGTAGGTAATGGTGAGCGATGACGATGATTGTACACCTTCCCCAAGTACTCCGTAGCTTTTTTGCCAGTTGGCTCAGGAAACTCTAACAATGGCTACAAGCAACAGCTCCACTGATCTAATTAATTAAAATTAAACAATGTCCTGAACCTTTATTAGCTCATGAGGTAGGCCAGAAGCTCCATGGAGAACCAAGATAACTCCTTTCTTTAAGGTCAATGCACGAAGGTCCTGTCACCATTCAAAAAGAACACTGATTCTGTAAGGAATTACTTGATTAAAGGCATGCAACAACAATCTAATTTTTTCTACAGAATTTCATGAGATGTTGTAATTGCAAGTGCAAGAGGGCGTCTGCTGTAGCCACAACAGTTTCATCAATAGATGTGCCACGCTCAGATAAAGAACAACACTAAAGCTTTGCAAAGTGTAACTGCATTCTTCTGACCTTTAACAAGTCAAATCTAAGGTTCGGTCCACTAGATGGATATTTTCCATGAACATTTCCAATGCATACTGCTAGAGCATCAATACTCGTTTCATCAATAAATCCATCAGCCTGAAAACACATACCATAAAACTTAGTAAAACGTGATTACCACAAATAATAAAAGAGAATACAACGTTTGTTACAGAAAATCCCTAAAAGCTGTTACAGAAGAAAAAAGGCACCTGGGCAACATCAGTAAATTTTGCTTCGTATTCTTCAACTGTCAAGCCATCTTCGGAGCCTGAGAGTCTACCCAATTCAGCTTCGACAAGTATGTCTTTTGCATGAGCCAAGGAAGCTATGCTCTTTGTGTACAAGATATTCTCGCCCAAAGACAGATGGGAACTATCCACCATGACTGAGTCAAACCCCTGGAATATCATAGCAATTGACCAGGAGAAAAGTCAGGATTGAGATAAAGATGTTTATGGTTAAGGAGCGTATGGTTAAGGTGTTTATGATTGAGATATTGGTTACACAGTTCTAAGCAATGATGCATCTTCTTAACATACCATCTCAAGAGCCTCAAGTAAGTCTGACTTGGAAGTGCCATGATCATAATGAACAGTAATAGGCACCTGGGACAAGAGAATTTCAGAAAGTTCGCCTCTAGAGAGATTGCGTTGTACCATCGAAATATACAAGAAATCTAAATGTTTTTCAAACATGTGGTTTATTCAGAAGTCAGGACAATTGAATGTATGCAGATAGTCTTTGAAAATTTTGGCCTCTCTAGTTTCTCTTACACTGGATCGTTCTGCAGCAGCAATGCAGCAAGCTACCAATGGGACTCCCCCTTGCTTCAGAGCACTGGGATGAACCTAAATGACAACCACAATAATCATGATAAAAAATGCGAAAATACATATCATCTCCTCCCTCAGATTCTTTATTGATGATGTTAGGACAACACTTTTGGTTCATTTTTGAACTAAAATGTTGTCCTAACGTCACGAATAAGAAACTGGAGGGAGTACTATGTTTTCATATTATGCTATGTCCAGAGTCAAAAAAGTGTTTTTTCCAGTCAACGGCAATAAAGTTTCTATACAAGAAAGAGGCGTGATAAATCCGTGTTAGGAGCAATATGGTTCTGTTTTGAAGCTCACAATTATGCATTACCCCAAGTCCCCTGCGTGAACTCTGCTATTGACGAAAAGAAATCACCAACTGCATATTGAATCGATCCTAACCTGCAGTATAGCAGGACTTTTTTCAGCTTCAGCCGCTGCAACAACTGCTTCGATACCCTCAAGATTATACACATTGAAAGCACCAACTGCATAACCACCCTTCTCCGCATTCTTTGCAAAAAAAATAATAATCAGCTATGAATTTTAATCTAGAAAGAGTGAGAAGTTATCCTTAATAGGATGCTAAAACTAGGGATAGAATATTACAAGGAGAAGTTCTTTTGTAGGACTTCTTGAAGGAGGAGCCCAGTTTTTCACTACTGTTGCAAGAGCGCAGTTATCGCCAACATTACCTGTTGGGGGGGGGGGGGGGGGGGGGGGGGACAACATAGCACATTGAGCTAAAAGGGTTTTACTTATGTGTTGCTGTGGCATATGAACTGTAATGTTTAGTACCAGGAAAAACAATGTAAGGGACACCGGGAAGTCTACTCTCAGGACCAAGCTGCCACAATGGTACGCCAGGTAAAGCCTGTCCCATTACTTTGGCACGCCGAGCTTCCAAAGCTTTTGTAGCAATATCAGATGAAGTAATTCCTCCCTATGTGAATGACATTGTATAAACAATAATTTCAGAAGTCAATTCATTCACATGTGTGGTCTTGATGTTTTTGTTTGGGAACTAGCAAGCATCACTTGTACACATTATTTCTTCCTGAAGGAAACATGTTCAAAATTTCATAAAGTACTTTGTGGGAAAGGGAGAAAATAGAACAACAATATCGATTTTATAGTAATCATGCCAATTCGCGAAGTGTTGTAACAAATCTGTATATATGCATATTAGAGATCCCATATGATATAACTGAAAACAATAACTAGCGAGATAATATGCTTTAAGGAAAGAATCGACCCTTGAGCTGTTACCTTGGCAATGATGTAACGAGGCCGGCTATTAATCCTTCTCACAATCTCCACTAGCGCTGAGCTTACTTTACAATTAATTTCTAAGCTTTGTTCAGGAGCTGCAATACAGCGGGTGCAATTTTCTTAGATGTTATAAGATCGATATACTTAAAAGACAAACATCAAAGGCAAGAAAAAAATATTTTCTTTAGTTTGCCATGAAATTATAAAACACAGAAAGACATCAGTTCCCAGTAATAAATATGCTGCTAATGCTTATCAGTTCAGTATCATAACAACCATTTGTTATATATTGTACAAAAAGAAAAGCAGCCCGATGCATGTAGCTCCCGCTTGTGTAGGGTCTGGGGAAGGGTCCGACCCACTTGGGTCTTTTGTACGCAGCCTTTCGCTGCATCTGCAAGAGACTGTTTCCAGGACTCAAACCCGTGACCCCATGGTCATGAGACAACAGCTTTGTCGCTGCGCCAAGGCTCCCCTTCTTGTTATATATTGTATAAATAAAAAATTTAGGTTTGTACACTCCCGCACAGAGTTCAGTCACATACAGAGATTGATATGGTTACCCGTCAATCACTACAAAACATAATCATGTGCACTATACATGCCCTATTTGAATGACTGGGACAAACAATTTTCATTGGGCAAGTCTTGAAATGCAGAGTTCCATTGCTCTAGCCGTGAGAGGTAAATCCATGTGGTTGATGTTAGAGTATGTATTAGGGGTACTAAGGGTATTTGGGTCATTAGCCATTAGGTTACTTGACCCTCAAGTCTTATACCCCTATGTACTCCTGATTCGGCATCAATGAATTAATCCAATCTCTTTAGTTGACTTGGACGTAATCAGTATTTTCAGCGTGCTCCCATCAGCCTTTAAAAGGCATCGCCTAGGCGGCGCTCCGGCCTGGACGCCATGGGCGGCCGCCTCGTCTGGCCGGCGGGCGCCACCGTCATTGATGTCGCCGCCCTCGCCACAGCCGCACCGCAGGTCGCCGCCGCCCCCTCGCAGCGCCACCGCAGTTGCGGCCCTCGCCGCCGCCGTGGTTGCCCTCCCCGCTGCCGCACCATCGGCCCACCTCTGCCGCCGCCGAGAGAGGGAGAGAGAGTGAAGAAAAAAGGAATTAGGGTTAGGGGGAGAGGGTGGGTAGTATTTATGTGGCCCCATCCGAAATCAGAACCATCAGATCCCATCCAACGATCGACATCAATTGGGCCCGCTCGCTCGCCCTCGCGCCCGCCTTGCTCTCCTGCCGCCTAGGCGCGGGGCGCCCAGGCGTCCAGGCGCCCCGCCGGCGCCTAGGCGTCCAGGCGTGGGTTTCAAACCCTGGCTCCCATAACAGATTTTCAATTAATGCCTTAAGCTAAATTATCATGCCAATAAAATGCTAAGGAAACATGATATCATGCTCTTGTTGAGAACATTGGATATTATATTAGAATTAGAGGGGGGAAATGATTTCATTAAACCCAATAGGCTGTCAAGGGGGATACATATATATGGGTACAAAACTTAAGGGCCAAGGAACCCTAATACAAAAGGACTAAACTGCCCCTATAGTATCCTAATACAAGTGCAGTCTAACACCCCCCGCAGTCCCAACATCTAGCCACGGCAGATGTTGAGACTGGACCGAAACTCGGTGAACACCGTCGAAGGGAGCCCCTTCGTGAAGATGTCGGCGAACTGCGACGACGTCGGAACGTGCAGGACTCGCACCTCCCCGAGAGCTACCCGCTCACGAACGAAGTGAAGATCGATCTCCACGTGCTTCGTGCGCTGATGATGCACCGGGTTGGTGGAGAGGTAGACGGCGCTGACGTTGTCGCAGTAGACCAACGTACTCCGGGCGAGAGGGGAGTGGAGCTCCTGAAGCAGCTGCTGAAGCCAGGAGGACTCGGCCACGCCGTTGGCCACGGCGCGGTACTTCGCCTCAGCACTCGAGCGGGACACCACGCGTTGCCGCTTCGAGGACCAGGAGACGAGGTTGCCGCCTAGGAAGACGGCGTAGCCGGAGGTGGACCGGCGGGTGTCCGGGCAACCCGCCCAGTCAGCGTCGGTGTAGACGACCAGCTCGGAGGCAGAGTCGCGCCGCAGAAGAAGGCCGTAGTTGTGGGTGCCACGCAGGTACCGAAGGATCCGCTTCACCGCCGTGAGATGCGGCTCTCGCAGATCATGCATGTGGAGACACCTGCTGAACCGCGTAGGAGATGTCCGGCCTGGTGAAGGTGAGGTACTACAGGGCACCTGCAAGACTCCTGTAAGAGGTGGGGTCGGCGACCGGGGCGCCGTCGGCCGAAGACACCTTCGCCTAGGTGTCCACGGGAGTGGAGCACGGCTTGCAATCAGCCATGCCTGCTCGCTCGAGGATATCCAGGCAGTACTGGCACTGGTGGAGAAACAGAGCGCCCGAGTGGTGCTCGACCGCAATGCCCATGAAGTGGTGGAGCTGGTCGACATCCTTCATCGCGAACTCGCGCTGCAGGGCGAAGATCGTGCGCTGAAGAAGAGCCGGGCTGGACGTCGTGAGGACAATATCGTCCACGTACAGGAGGAGGTAGACAGTGTCACCCTCACGCCTGTAGACGAAGAGCAAAGTGTCCGACTTGGCCTCGACGAAGCCGAGCGAGACCAGGAAGGAGGCGAACCGGCTATACCAAGCCCGAGATGCCTGCTTCAGCCCGTACAGGGACTTGTTCAGCCGGCAGACCATGTCTGGACGGGCTGAATCAACGAACCCTATCGGTTGACTGCAGTACACCGTCTCCGTCAGCGTCCCGTGGAGGAAGGCGTTCTTGACGTCCAGCTGGTGGACAGGCCAAGAACGCGACAGAGTCAGCGACAGAATGGTGCGAACCGTCGCCGGCTTCACCACCGGGCTGAAGGTCTCTTCATAGTCGACGTCGGGGCGCTGCGTGAAACCGCGAAGAACCCACCATGCCTTGTTCCTCTCCAGAGACCCATCCGCCCTCTTCTTATGCGTGAACACCCACTTGCCCGTGACAACATTGCCACGACCAGGACGGGGAACAAGGTCCCAAGTCCGGTTGGCAAGCAGGGCCACATACTCTTCTTCCATAGCCCGACGCCAGTGAGGATCGGCGAGGGCGCTACGGACAGAAGAGGGGATAGGCGAGATGGGTGACAAGGTAGGCGGTGGGGGGGTCGACGACGAGAGGACGACCCCAGAGAAACGCTCCACCGACCGGAGAACCCCAGCGGCCCGTCGGGTCACCATCGGGTGAACGTGACGGGGGTCCCTATGGAGCAGTGGAGGGTGGTACACCGGAGGCTCGGGGCGGGAAGTGGCTGGAGCACCAACCCGCGCACGTCGCTGATAGACAAGAGTGGGGTCGGCGTACCGCGCCTCAGGGGCCGCACGTGGTGCAGTAGTCAAAGTCGGGGACGCCGAGGCCGCGCACGACGCGATTGCTGGCGTCGGGGACGCCGAGGCCGCGCTCGGCGCAGCAGACGTCGGCAGGGACGCCGGAACCACGCTCGGCGCAGCAGGCATCGTCGGGGACGTTGGGGCCGCGCGTGGCGCAGCGGGCGACGCCGGGGACACTGGGGCCGCGCATGGCGCAGCTGGCGGCGTCAGGGACGCCGGTGCCGGGCGTGGCGCAGCAAGTGGCGTCAGAGACACCGGGCCCGCGTGTGGCGCAGCAAGTGGCGTCAGGGACGTCGGTGCCACGTAAGGCACAGCAGGTGGCGTAGAAGACGCCGAAGCTGCGCGTGGCGCAGCGGGAGGGTAACCTGCAAGAGGTAAAAGACAAGGTCGCGGTACAGGAGCGGCCTCGGGGTCAGTGAAGAAGAGGGAATCCAACTCAGCGACGGAGTCAGAAGACGGGGTGAAAAAGGGAAAGGAAGACTCGTCGAAGACGACGTGTCGGGAGATCAAGATACGACGGGTGGTAGGGTCAAGGCACCGGTACCCCTTGTGGTCAGGAGAGTACCCAAGGAAAACACACCGAGTCGAGCGAGGCGCAAGCTTATGGGGAGCCGTGGCGGAGAGGTTAGGGTAGCAAGCGCACCCGAACACTCGAAGGTGGTCGTAGAGAGGAGGGGTATCGAACAAAGCGAAGTGAGGGGTGGGAGCACTAATCGCCTTAGTAGGAAGGCGATTAATGAGGTAGGTGGCGGTGTGAAGCGCCTCCGCGCAGTAACGAGCAGGGGTAGAAGCCTGAAACATTAGTGAGCACATGACATCGTTGGTGGTCCGAATCATTCGCTCAGCCTTGCCGTTCTGGAGGGAAGTGTATGGGCAAGACATGCGCAACTGAACACCGCGAGAAAGCAGAAAGTCACGGAACGCAGAGTTGTCAAACTCGCGCCCGTTATCGCACTGGACCTCACGGATCGTGCGCCCAAACTGAGTGGACACCCAAGCGAAGAAGTGAGAAAGAGTGCCGAACGTATCAGACTTCTGTCGCAAGGGAAAAGTCCACGAATAGTGCGAAAAATCATCAACGACCACCAAGTAATACTTATATCCAGAAACACTGAGAACAGGTGAAGTCCAAAGATCACAGTGAATCAAATCAAAGATGCGCTCGACACGAGTGACAGAATGCGGAAAAGGAAGTCGAACGTGGCGACCCAACTGACAAGCATGGCAAAGAGACTCATGGGTACCCCGAGTACACGAAATCACTGAACTACCAGACAACTTTGACATAGCATCAACACCAGGGTGGCCAAGGCGACGATGCCAAATGGTCGAAGAAGCTGTCGTAGTCAGGGCAAGAGGCGGAGCGGAAGCAGGAAGACGCATCGTGTACAGGGGACCCGTACTATCACAACGAAAGAGAATGCGTCGAGTAGTAAGATCCTTCACAGTTACACCATAAGGATCAAACTCAAGGGAAACATGGTTGTCAGCAATAAAACGACGAACGGAAATAAGGTGTTGAATGATGTTAGAAGCAACAAGAACATCACGTAGCTAAAACGAATCCGGCGAACCCGAGTCACCTACTGAGGTGACTGGAAGAGTCGTCCCATTCCCAACAACGATAGATGAAGGATCAGAGGGACGGAAAGGGCGGGTAGAGGAGAGGATACCGACATCAGGGGTAGTGTGGTACGGGGCACCGGAGTCCACCACCTAGTCAGGGCCAGACGGCGTGAGACCCCGCAGGTAGACCGACGTGTAGAACGGGTCGCGACATGCCCTGGCGGTGGCGGCGTCGAGAAGGAAGACAACACGCTCGGACCCTCGACGGTCGTGCCAACAGAGTAGGCAACACCGGATCCAGGTACACGGCATAAGGCGGCGTCGGCTGGAGACAGCGGCACGGCGTAAGGCGGCGTCGGCTGCCAGGTCAGAGCCGGTGATGACCGGATGTGGGCCAATGGTGGCGGCCGAGGCGAGGCGACGGCGGCCGAGGGTCGCAGCCCGGCCCACGTGTCCGGCAGCGGCGCGGCCCGGGTGGACGGCGGCAGCGTGATGTAGGCAGCGCTCCGCGGCGGCCGGATCTGACCACCAGACGGCGGTGGCGGCGTAGTCCACGCGGCCCAGGCGGACGGCGGCGGCGCGGCTGGTGGGGCAGCGGTGGCCCAGGGCGGCGCTGGTGAGGTGGCGACGGCCCAGGGCGGCGCTGCCGAGCCAGCGGCGGGATGAACACCAGCATCTGTCCTCCGGAAGTGGGCAACCTCGCGGCCGCGGTCACCACCGTCGGAGGCGGCCTCGGCGCGTGAATGAGCGGCAGGGCAGGAAACCCTAGCCTGGCCTGGGCTGGAGGAGGAGGAGGAGGCACGGGCAAGGGCGGAGGTGGAACCCGCGGCCGGATCGCAGCGCGGGAGGGCGGGTAGCGCCGCCGAACGTGACGAACCCCCAGCGCGCGGCGGATCTGGCTGATACGGCCACGGCGGCCTGGGAGGAGACGGCCACGGCGGAGGTGGCCATGAGAGGGGGCCGGAGGAGGGAGGCGCGGGCGAGGGCGGAGGTGCGCCGACGCGGCCGCGAGCGAGGCCCTGGCGGTCGACGGCATCGCGAAGGCGTGGCGGGGCGCGGATGGCGACCTGTTCGACTGAGGAAGGAGGGGCGAGGGCCAGCGGCGGCGGTGGCGCGCCGTCGGGCGGCGGCGGCGGCGGCTTCGGCCCGCTCGGCTGCATGCGGGAGAGAGAGAGGAGAGAGGCTCTGATACCAAATTAGAGGGGGGGAAATGATTTCATTAAACCCAATAGGTTGTCAAGGGGGATACATATATATGGGTACAAAACTTAAGGGCCAAGTAACCCTAATACAAAAGGACTAAACTGCCCCTATAGTATCCTAATGCAAGTGCAGTCTAACAATTAGTAACTAACAGATAAAATTACTTGATGCATACTCTTAATTACGATTCCTATCATGCTCTAACTGATGCCCCCCACTATACAATTTGCTCAATGACTTGACAAGTGGGATGTGGCTTAAGGAATTTTGGCCATTAAGAAGCTGTATATTAATATATCAAAACTGACTCTGCATGATAGCTGTAGTGTTAATCAACAAAACGATAAAATTGGCAGTAGAATGGTCATCAAATGCTAACTTTTTCCAGTAATAAGCTGGCGGCTAGTGACGACTAGAGTGTCTTTTCTCGATTTTATATAGGCATTTCCTAGTTCCACGGCTCGGCTGATTTCTTGGTCTCTTTCCTCAATTGATCTCATTGAAACCATCTCAACAGGTACCTGCAAAAATAAAAGGAAACATCATATACAGATGACCTCAAATAGAAAAGGCCAAATTTAAAGACAGAATTTGTAACTAAACTGTAAAAAATTATCTCGGGGTGTCAACATCTCAAATATAAGCACAACGACAAAAATATAATTTACCTCTATCACTCGAAGGAATTTCCCACACTGTGACCGCAACTCATCGACCTAATAAATGAGAACATGTTGACAAGGTACGATTCCAAAAAGGGGGGAAAAGATAAAAGCTTAAATCATTACAATTCTTACCTGCTTTGTAGTTTTGGGAACATAGGAACCAACAATTATGAGGCCTCCAGTTAAACCTCTTTTTAAGCCAAGATCATTTGGACAGATAGGTGGTCTTGGCTTGATCCCAATCCTTGCACTCACAAAACTCGCAGCCGTTCGACACAAAAATCTCTTTCCCTTTAATTCAGCCTGTCAGATTAATATAATAACAAATAAGTAAAAAATAGACAAAATCGAATACTCATGCTATCATATACTTGATTGGAATGTTTATACTATGAGCAGATTACTCATGGTAAAAATGGGGCGACATAACATGCCTGGATCATTCCAGAAGCAAAGACAGCCATGTCTCTCTCACTAGCAGCATTGACGATACACACAGAGCCCTACAAGCATACAGATTACTTGTTAAAAAGATTCAAGGTGAAGCAAGAAAAGGCAGAACAAGGAAAGTAGCTCTAGTAAATGTGATTGAATGTGTTGAAAAGTTCGATAAGTTTGTAAATGTACTGCAAATGTTTGGTGACCGGGAAAAAATAGATTGTTAGCTACTTTATTGGCAAGAAGGATGTGTGCATTAATGATGAGCCCCATTACATCTCTGACTCCTTTCTGAAGAAAATCAAACAAAAAATAACTTTAGCACGAAATGTGATTTCACAAATTACCTTTGCCAAGCTACAGAGATGCTGACAGACTGCATCTGGTCCCTCCTTACGCAGGAGATTTATGGAAATTGTCGAAACTTGGTTCTCAGAAATCCGTCCTCTAGTCTTCTCTTCAACCCACTAGTGTTCAAGTATGAAGCAAGTCATTTCTCTTCAATTCACCCCCACAACAACAACACCCAAAAACACACACTCCAGAATGATACCTGTCTGAGATTGGAAGATTTGTAGCCAAAAGCGACATCCTTGGCGAATTCCGTTTCACCAGCAGGAATTAATCTGGTACATAGTATTGGACCACCAAACTATGTGATATTTTGTATTTAAATAGCATGGCCTAAGAATCATGCATAGACTACCTGTCAGAGTCTGCAACGTAGTGGGTGTCATTAATAGTGTAGCGCCCACCTTGAAGGAAGAATGGACAGATTATCCAAGCATCCATCTCGCCCAATACTGAAATAGCAGCATCAGCTTCCTGGAAAGTAGAAGAACATCAGGTGATAATGGAAAATGAAAGAGATAAGAAAAGTTAAGGCTGTCTTCAGATACTAACTTCAGGGAAATGACCACGTAGAGTTGAGTCACCTCTCAAGACTACTGTATAACTAACACCAGGGACATTCCTTGCCGCAGCTTCTAGATTTCTGCAGATATTTTTTACTAGCAACATAGCCTATTATACAGTGAAAAAAAAGTTAAAATGGGTATTAAAAGGGGGCTATAACTGCTTAAAACTGTATTATCTTACTTTGTCAGCAGTCAATGAACGAGAGTTTGTCAAAATAAAAAAGCAACTAGGTAGTTTCAGAAACTGTTTGACGAGGGCTTCAACAGGCCTGCAGGTTGGATCATATAATTAAAAGGCCTGCTAGGCATGAGAAACCATGTATCTAATGAATATGAACAAACAAAAAACTGAGCTCGTATATCCATTTATGCTGGTAGAACATATAATTGATTAAATAAAATGTAAAATTCTTCTTTTACCATTCTGTTAAAACTTCTATGTCATGAACTGTTTGCGTCCCAGTTGGATCATCATCCAAGACAACAAGAATATTTGTGCTACTACGAGATGCAATAGAAACTACATCATCCATTGGATCTTCCGGCCATTCAGCGGGAAGAGAATGAAGGACATCTTCTTTATTAAGCATGGTAGACTTCCCTTCTACTTTCACTCCAGTTAATGTCTCGTATACCTGCAGTCATAACCCTCCTGTAAATTTAGTCTAAAATTTATACATTTGATTCAACCAACAGACTGATCAAGTTAGGGTTCTCGCACTTCAGCAAAGTCATAGTCTACCAATTCCTGGACAAAATAATACTTACTTTCACAACGGCAGCATCGTCACATCGACCCCACCCAGAAGCAGATCCTGTTATGCATCACAAAAGTTATATTGTAGCATCATTCTTTATTTTTTGATGAAACTAGCATCATACTTTATCACGTAGTTATCCAATAAAACATGTATCACTGGTTAGTTTTCTAGAACACTGTGCAAAATCAATAACTTAGGATATTTTTCATGCAAAGCAAGAATATGACATTGAATTGATCATCATGAAGAAGGAAATCATAGAATCAAACGAGGGTACTTTGTTTACTTATAGAAGAACAACCTGAAATAAACAGCTGATGAGCAATAGTTGACACATGCACCGGGATCCTTGAATTGGAACTTTCAAAAGATACTATACCCTGGAAAATACAAGATAGAAGCATTATAATATATTGCTCATGGCTAACAACATCAACAAGTAAAAGGTCAGTTATCCATACAAGATCCTTGACAAATATGTCCACTGCAGAATAAGGTGTATAGTCATTATCAAGCATGTGTGGCACACGATTTCCAAACATCCTGCAGGATTAACATGGATTTTGTCAAATACCTCGCAGCCACCTTTTACATTATAGAGTGTACAAGCATTGCATGAAAGAGTTACAAAACAAATTTGAAATATCAAACTGCAGAAACCGTTAGTTAGCAAAGACTAGTAGAACAGAATGTTTTCACTTTTTTAGCGTATCAGTGTGCTATACCACCAACATAATCAAAAGAAATATTTTTCTTTAAAGGAGAAAAAGAAATCCCAAATTTAAACACAGAATGATAAAGAAATGACTGCTATTAATGTGAGGAAAGGCATGATGAAACAAATATACCATGAGTAACCTCTTGAATGCTGCATAATTTCGAAAAGTCTTCTTGTTCTCAAATTTAGTCGAGCAGCAAATGCCATGGCTTCAGCTGCTGAGGCTATATGAACCCCAGCAAGAAGTTGGTTGACCATCTTAACAGAACTGGAAAGAATAACAAAAAATCGATACCCATTTGACGCATACCATATAAGCGACCACTTAGTGTGAAAAAACTGTAAGCCAAGAGCAAGCAAATAGCAATGCACATAACTGTAAGGGCATACCCAGTGCTGAAAGCTCCCACACGTTGTGGGGTCTGGGGAAGGGAATTTCTAGGCAGGGGAAGGCTGCCTAGAAATTCCCTTCCCCAGACCCCACAACGTGTGGGAGCTTTCAGCACTGGGTATGCCCACATAACTGTAAGATGTGCAAATCACCTTGCAGCTCCACATCCTCCTTTGATGATATAAAGCTTCTCGCTTAATGCTGTTATGTAAAACGATAAGTTACTCACCAATCTATGAATGTTTGTCCACAAAATGACATGACGGTGTGTAGGTAGCCTTCTCTATTACCTGATAGAACAGCACCAGTGCAACGTAGAGCTTCATCTGTTCCTGAAGCCATTATCTGTAGAAATGTGCAAGGTGTATTTCAGTTAGGGTTACATCATCATGTTTGTATTGAATTGGTGCAATAACGACCGTACAGTTAGTGTCCCCTCTGCTGCCCTTTTGACACCCCCAGACACCGGAGCATCAATCAACTTTATCTCTCTGCATTCAGCTGTATGGAAGCAGTAGATGCTAAATGCCAAATTTCATCTCTCGATCACAGAAAGTAGCATACAACAAGCTAAATTTTTTAATTGCAGAAAGCATTTCGCAAAATACCAACGTTGCCAACGCTTCTAAAACATATTGTGTCAAGTCTGGAACAGTTAATTTCAATAAAACATACAAAATCATCGCATATTCTTCTTTAAAAAAATTAATTGTTTCTTTTTTGTTGAACATAAAAAATACAGGTGCGCCTCGAAAATAATATCAGCAAGATAGGTAAATCAACATCGAAAACAATATCAAAGTACTCTCTTCTCTCTTAGGTTAAAAAATATTTGAAAATAGTACAATAATTCATTTGGGCAAATAAAAAAATAAAAAAATTTAGGCGATGTTACCTTCTAATTTCCTATTGAGGTGGGTCACAAATCCAGGAGAAACTGTAGAAGATAGAATGACAGATGTTCCAGCTGGCAGCACTGGAGACAAGGAAACTCACAGCATTTTAAAGAAAGCTCAAAAAATTAAAGATAACTAGGTAGATATATTAATCATGCAATGTGAGAACTTAAGGCAAGCATCTAGAGGATACCTGGTACAGCACCAGCACTTCCGTATAGAACATTATCAGCTTGAAACTCATTTGCAACCATGATAATAAGTATTTCCACATCTGCAATCAGGTTTTGGTTAATACATCATAAATGGTGTCATTAACAAGCAACAACTAGTTATCTTAAAGTGGGTATCGGTATCTGCCTACTCTTAGAGGAGCCCACCATCTATAGAAAAATATGAAAAGTTCAATATAGAAACAATGCAGAGTCAAAAGTTAACAATGATGAACAGACTTCCCCTACTCAAACATGGAACAGTGCAACAGGCACAACAAAAATACTCCTCAATCACACTGATGATCTTATATGTTGCAACGACTATAAAACAATAGAAGAAACTGATTCTTTCAAATGGATGCAGTAATAACTAATTAAATAATAAAGACTTATGATCTACCATGAAGGGTTAAATAAAACAGCATAACATGTTATATGACAATAAGGTTTTGGCCAATTAGATCCAGTAAAAGTTATTTGACAGAGTACGACATGAACTTATATGATCATGAGAAATTTACTGAATGCAGGTTTGAATATCATAGAGCAGAAACTTTTAAGTCACCTTTTGCTACTTCCTCAGGAGAACCTTTTGTCAATCCGCCTAAATCAGCAAACCTGGCCATTGTTGGCTTGTAGACCTAAATGGGAAATAGATAATAGCTTTTCATTGATGACAACAAATACACACATCAAAAAGGAAAGCAGGGTGCTATATGCTCTCAGGTGTAGGATCCACAGACAAATTTCAGACTGTCTTCGATATTATATCAGGAATTTAGGAATGCCTAGGGTTCAGGGTATCCATGTACCTTTTGTTGCTCCAGGATTCAACCTAATATTTTTCATTGTTAAATCTGGACAATAGTCTACCCTAACGTGCTCGGGACAAAGGCTTTGTTGTTGTTGTTGTTGTTGTTGTTGTTGTTGTTGTTGTTGTTAAATATGCACAATCTTACGATGTCCACTGTTCAGTCCAGCAACATTGTAAGATTGTCTAGATTTGTTTTTATTATTGTTATTGTTCTAAGGTTTATGGAATATGAAAATAGTAAAGAAACACATAGGCAGTTGGAAGGAAAGAAACATCGAGTCCGATATTTCCCCTCTACTGCAATAATACGAAGGGGCAATTATCCAGTTGGGAAGGGTAGGATTATCCAAAGAGTTCTCACATCATAAGCAACAACAGAGAATCCTGATTTCAACAAATGAGATGCCATTCCAAAGCCCATAGCTCCAAGACCAATGAAACCAATCTGCTTTGCTGCTTTAGATTCCATAACGAGATGGTCAGCTAATTTGCTTGCATCATAGATTTGCTGTCTGGCAGCATCTATGATGTTCACTCCAAATACTTCCTCCCAAACCTGAGAAATGAAGGTTCAAGTTCTAAGGTAGGCTCAAAAACCTAAAGCAACAATAAGAAAATCTTCAGTGCAACAAGCTGTTCTGCACCTTCAGTGGTGAGGCAGATTCAACTCCAATTACTGCTGAAGAACCTGAAATTAAGTGCAGAGAAGCTTGCATTCATGTTTGTTGAAAGGAATACATGAGTGGATTATTCCAATCCTTTCATTCCAATACTTAATGACTTTCGGCTAATGTATTGCCATATGCCAGATAAAGGCCATTTTGTCTAGAAAATAAGTGACATGTAAAGAAGCTTTAAGCATACCATGTATCAATTGTTGATACGCAACAGCGAGGAGTGGCAGTGGAAATGTTACTGCTTTAGCCATATCCATCACGCGGCTCTATTTTTTGTAAAAATGAAACACAGAGTATAAAATTCAGAACCAGAAGCATTCAGCTATACAGTTGCAATAGTTCTTTTCAGTAAGCAATAACAGAAGAACACAAATAAGAATCATGTAAATCAGGAATGTTGAGTGACCATAGGATTGCCTACCACTCACCAGAAAAAGAACAGGAACTTACTGAATTTTTCCTTGATGAGTATAGAAAGTCAGCAAGCAATGGACTATCACTCAGGAGCTTTGGAACTAACTCCACAAATATCCTGCAACCATAGTAAAGTGGGATTTTTCTTGAAAAGAATGTCAAAAGTATCATTCATTTATATAGAACACAAATAATCCAAAATTTTCCATAACCTTGAACTTCCAGCAGCATTTGATATTATATCATAGATAATTGATGGATGAATCCCGGCTCGAACGCCAAGATACATTGCTTCAATAGATGCAACAAAATGAACGCCCTCCAACAAATCATTCACCAGCCTAATTTTACTGCAAATATAAATGATATCTAGTTTAACTTTATGAATATAGTTGCAATACCTGCTACAAGCATGGTTTTGCCGTTAACGTTCTGTAGCATGCTACACGGTGTATTGGACTTTATTTCCTCTGTGCAGTTCTCCTATGTATTCTTAAGAAACTGAATAGGATACTTGCTATCGACAGAAAAGGAGAGCAACCTGCTTGTGCCAATTTCACCTTCAGCAAAATAAATGGTTTGGTCTAGACCTGAAACGTCACCGGTAGATTGAAATGTTAGCATTATTACACCTTTAGCACACCCTAAGATGGAAATATTAGCAAACAAAGATCCGCTTCTCTGGACTTACCGTGAAAAAACTTTCTAGCTTGTTGTGCAGTGTCCTGTCTCCCAGACGCTACAACCTAAAATTCAAAAGTAAATAGTGATAACAGAAATGGGAAACAAACACACAACAAATAGGAAAATTCCATCTATACCATCACTTTTGGTGCACTCTTCATTTATACCACCACCTTATGTCAATGACATGTAGGACCAAACTCCACATGTCATTGACTAGCCTGGTGGTACAGATGAACGCCCCCCTAGTGATGGTATCGATGCAAATAGTCCCAAACAAATATGAATTCATATTCTTAATTTGATGTGTTACTTACAACAATCTGTCGCTTCAATTCATCAGATAAACCACTGAAGATGTATCCATCAAGAAGGAAGGCATCTTTCTTTACACCTGCATGTAAACTAAATCAGATAGTGTACCTGTCATTTGTCTCAAGATGCAGATCTCCAACGGTATCCAAGCAGCTCGTGGGAACAGTATCAAATTTGTCAAAAATAATCATTTAAAGAATCAAGCCAAAAAAATAAATGGGGGGGGGGGGGCGACTAGGATCCATGCGGTGACTGTAGGATGGAGATTGTATGACTTAGGAGAGCTGTTTGCACGATGGCACCAAAAGAGTTGTTTGCATACTAGTCGTCCCTAATAAATAGACGTAATCATTTAACTATTTAAATGTGCAACTTTGGTACATGTAATAGAACTTAAAAGTGCAACAATAACCCTCTGTTCTCAGCATGACAGCTCTTGCACCTGGGCAAGCAGATAGATGCGCTGAGATGCAAGGTATTTTACCTTTAAGCTTCTGCTCCAAATTCTCAATCTGGCTAGGCAGCAAGGTCGACTGAATCAATACAACAGCGCCAGTGCACAATCCTGGCATGTTCAAACAAATATTGGATCAACTATAGCTTGCATGCAACATAAGGGTAACCGACAACACTCAGCATAGTAACAAGCCAATACTGTCATATACCTTTAACTATACCGTCAAGCCCGAAGAACAACTCGTCAATCCCATCCACGTCGCTCAAAACGATGAGTAATGCGGCATCTGCGGTCACCAATACATTGCAATCGATCAGCTGGGCATGTCCACGTCAGCATTTCGACAAACGCCTCGCTCGCACGCATGCACGCCAAACAAAATCCACGCGCACCATGCGTGCGCGCACGCCGGTTCCCGGATCAACCCGTGCCAGTACCGAAGCTCGAGGGTGAAGGCTCACCTGTCGCGGCTTCCTCCGGGGTCGCGCACCGCACGCTGCCCAGCTCCGTGAGCGCCGCCGCCGATCGATCCCCCTGCACGGATACGATTTGAATACTGATCATCCCAGAGAGCTTCCAAGTGCGCCACGCGGGGGGGGGGGGGGGGGGGGGGGGGGGGGGGGGGGCAAGCCAGAGCGGAAGGGCCATCAGGACGAGGAGAGACGGACCTCGGGAGCGAAGCAGCGGACCCGGGCGCCGGAGCGGAGGAAGGAGGCGGCAAGCCCGCGGCTGAGATCATCGGCGCCGAAGAAAGCCACGGAGGCGGCGGTGGCCGACGACATCGCGCCGGCGCGGGTGCTCAGCTCTCGCTGACGACGACCAGAAGCAGAGCGGAGCAGAGAAGCGGATCGAAGTGAGCAAGCAAGCGAGGTGGGCCACGGCCGCACGAAGATGCCAGTGTTGTGGGCTTTGTACACGAGCGCTGCGTGTCACTGGCAAGTGGGACGACGAAACGTTGGCGCAAGATGACAGGGAACATGGAAGCTTTTTTAGCGGAAGATTTCAGTAATCTGATGTGGCGTTTTGGCGAGTGGGACTGCCTGTGGCTTCTGCTAGTGAACCGTCGGATCATGCCCGGTGGGTGAAAATATGTATATATTCTGTATACAATGATAGATGGGTGTTTGATGCATCCGAAATTTACGGATCGTGTTGATGTTGGGGCAAAGAATGAGCAGGTTGTTTGTTACAGGTCCACCAGTCATAACATTTGACCGGAATCTTTAGTTTGTCAGCATTTCTGCATTTGCCGAGATATTAGCTGAATTAAACATATTAGCCACTTGGTGGTTCTCTTCTCATTACAAAGCTAGAACTTATTAGCCGTGTTTCAAAGTTCTGACCTATACGTACTGACATGAGTTATTTTTCTAAAAGGATGGAGCACAGCAGAAGAAAAGAAGTCGAGGAGCACATATTCTGGACTTTTGAAGGAGGATAAACATTTATAGAAAAATTAGAAACCCGTGCATGCTCGTGTGATATATCTAATCCCTTGCAGTTCATCTTCATTTCTTAAATCTATCTACTAAAAGCAATCACCTACAGTTGCAGCTACAAGTCTACAACGCCATTTAAAACACCAGCCTCGTGCAGCCACGCAGGCTGATGGACTATATATTACCAACTGGAACGTGGTACAATCTTGAAACAATTAAACCGTCACATGGGTGACTTTCTACTATCCAACAGTTTCCGCCAGGAGTAGCAGGAGTTTGCGCCCAGGCAAAAAACTATAAGGCTGTTAGAATTTGCCCATGTTCAGCAGCTCGACGTCACGCCCCGGAGGAATCATGCACAACGCGAGGAGGGAGAAAAAGCTTTCGCATCAAACAGGTCCAACAGCAATGGTGATATAACTGGCTGGTGGCCACGAACTGTACAATAAGCTGGACACTTCTCATTAACACCAAGTGACGATATTCGCCTCAAAATCAGGCTACCGCCAACACCAAGGCCTCGCATCACGCCGTGCTGGAAAGGGGTCCGTCAGTGCTGCTGGGTCGCGATACGGCAACCCGTGTGGCGCCAAGCGCGAGCATTCATCTGGTCGCCACCTGCGCCGCTGTCACGTCCACGCGCGCGCGACGACGACGGAGTCCCAGCACCGCGCTCGCCCACCAGACACTGTCGTCGTCGGCACCAGCTGCGCGCGACGGCAACAACTAGTCAGACCGGCCCGGCATTCTCTTGCCGCACGTCACACACTTGTCAACCCCTGGCCAGGAATATCCTAATCGCCGAGCGTACGTATAGGTCAAGGTCCCCGAAAGGGACGTACGGCGCGAGGAACATCCTGCGTTTAAGGACGCGCATTTCCCTCTCAACTTTGCCGGAGTTTGCACTAACTCGTCTCGGCTCTTTTTTATGTATCGTGTGCACACAGTGTGCATGGTCCCTCTCAGCTAGTTAGCATGTATGTTTGTAGACAGTTTTAAACTTTTTTTTAAGTAGCATGGACTATATCGTATCTAGTCGTGTTATAAGAAGTGACACACGTTTGCTTGCATGTATGTTTGTAGACAGTTTTAAACTTCATTTTTAAGTAAACTATTTTGACTCTTTCGCTAATAGTGTATTCTAAGTTATCAAATATTCCCTCTGTTCTGAAATAAATTATTTTTACGACAGCTAATTTAGTTCAAATTGAACTAGATTTTTTTTGTTCTAAACGTCATTTATTTTAGAACGGATGGAGTAAATTACTACCTCTATCTTCAAATTATTGTCGCTAGGACTTCGTCACGGAGGAAAAGAAGGGAAGAGGATGTCGCTGAAACCAACTAGAGACGGATTGCACATATCCATGCATACTTGAATGGTGCTGAGATCTCAGATGTGTCAGTTAGCAGTTCAAATTCTTTGAGGTAAGTCAGCTGACATGAATGCACATGTGTGTTAGCCGTATGGATCACACACGTGCGTCTAGCTAGCCTCGTGATGTAGACTGATCTGACGTCTAGTAGTGCTCCAAGATCCCCCGCGTTCCGGACAGTAAGTGTCACCCAATGCAAGTCCCTAGACCCTTTTTAGTTGTGTTAGACCTAAAATTCTTTGAAAGGCTGAAATACAACATATTTAACCCTTATCTTTTAAGTATACTTAGTAATTTAGATGTTACGTGTCTTAAACTGCCATATGCATTTGAGAGCTCCTATTCCTGGAGTCTCGTTACTCAATCTAAAATGTGTACGTGAGAGGCAATAAAAGAGAATGAAAGACACGGCCCGGATGTTATTGGCACAGAAGGACACATGGAGCGCCCTTGCCAACTTAGCTATGCATGCACCAATTTTTGAGAGGCATGGCAATACATCCAACGCATTGCCCGTCAAGCTCCTCGCTCCCACTAGCTAGTGTTGGAAGATTTGACCACGAGAGAATAAGAGATTGAGTCGGTTGCGATCGCAACCGACTCGATCTCTAAGAAGTCTTGATCGAAGACTACTCAACCGATCCGGTTGCGAGACCCCCTGGGGCGTCTCCTCATCTATATAAAAGCACATGCTTTTGCCTCATCGGGGAATAGAAGATTAAGAAGCAAAAAACACAATAGATTAGACATCACCCGAGAAAGGTTGATCATTAGAGAGGAGAAAGTTCCGGGAAGGCCTTCCCTCTTTGGCGAAGTGCAAGGATCATCGGCGAGCTTCAATGGCAGTGAACACCTCTGCAAACGAAGGTATGCATGCGTAAGTTTAATTACTAATACAATTAGATTAAGTATTGCTTAATGATTGAATTAACACATGAGATAAAAATTAGACCGAGGCAATTAAGCACCCAAGTTAAGATCCATATTTCTTAGAAATTTAACAATGGTATCAGAGCCGACCTATTTTGCTAATTGCCATCGGAGATCATCAGAAAGACAAATCCATAATAATTTAGATGCGACACTTGTAATTCAAATCAAATTCAAGTGAATTTGGGGATGAGAATCCCCAAACCCCAAATTAGAATCCAAATCGGATCAAATCAGACAAAGTTCGCATACAGTAGAGATCAAATTGAAATAGATCTCGTTTTAAAACCTTAAGCAAACTTAGAAGGTCAAAGGGAATTAGAACGGGAACTTATCTGGTCTCCTGATTCCTTGTTGACGTCGAAGAAGACCACCGTGCTCGTCGAGAAGCTCACTTCCACGCTGCTCCACTTAGTCCACCCAAAAGGTTATCGGGAATCATAGGAGGAAACCTTAATCCAAGAAACCCTAACTCTCGGAGCACTTCGGCATAAGCAAAGTGCACCGAACTGCAACGTGAACTCACCGTTAAACCCTCCTGAACCCTCCTTCAGATTGCTCCACCGACGGGGCATCGGTCACCGGCGCTCGGATCTATGTGTGGCTCGCCGCCTGCGCGTGGACTCGGCCATCTGCCGGCGTACGGTTCCCCCCGTCGCCGGA
Organism: Neostapfia colusana; assembly: GCA_030760725.1. NCBI lineage: Eukaryota > Viridiplantae > Streptophyta > Magnoliopsida > Poales > Poaceae > Neostapfia > Neostapfia colusana. The sequence continues at coordinate 50,176,171 of JASWHV010000020.1, forward strand.
GCAGGGCTCGGCCCGCCGCCAACACAAGGGCTCGGCCCGTCGGCAGCGCACGGGCTTGACCCGCCACCGGCGCACGGGTCGAACAGATGATCGTGAGGAGGAGGAGGAGGAGGAGGAGGAGGAGGAGGAGGAGGAGGAGGAGGAGGGGATCGAAAGAAGGAAGAAATGAGCTAGGGTTTTGCATTTCCGGACTTAAATACTTTGTTCGCTGCATCCTCAGTCGTCCGATTGCGAACCGACGTCCCAAATAATTCACATGACGTGTCTGTTTCAGTCGGGACCGTTCTTCGAAGATCCAACGGCCCAAAGCGTGCGGCACTGCGAGCAGGCCACGCCCGGCCCAGGCGGGTGTGTAACGGGCCGCTTGGGCTGCCCTTTCGAATTTCCCTCTGATTTTCAGAATTTTGTTAGCGGGCCTTGGGCCGAATTGGTAAGAAAACGGGCTGACAAGGCCAAATTTTTCTTTTCTTTTTCTGAAAATTCGTGGAAATTTTTGAAAAAGGATTATGGGCCAAATTGGTTTATGGGCTGAGCCATCACTGAGGGCTTTTGGGCCAAAATAAGATGGGTTATTTATATAAGCATTTTTTTAGAAAAGTAAATAAGGCGCTATTAAATTAGTTACAAAAACCCACCATAATTAAGTCCTTGGCATATAAAAATTCATAAATTATGTGTGATATGTTGGTATATTGTTATTTTAATAATATTTTATTCATTGCTGAAATCTAGAATTGCTATGCCATAAAATTAATTAAATTGTGGAATTTTTCTAAGAAATTTTAGAAAAATGCCCAAAATTAATTTCGCTTCCGCTGTGATTAAGTGGAGCATAATAAAACTATTGTTAAATAGCTAAAGTGAACAATAAATTTTATTATAATTTAGTTTTCATAGTAAATAAATGTTTAGTAGCCAACGTGAAAAACTCTATTTACTATGTCTTGTGGTAATTTCTTTATTTAGTAGCCAACGTGAAAAATAAAGAGATTACCACATTTTATAAAAAGATCATGTTGCATTTCATTAAGTAGCCAACGTGAAAAATGAAATACAACATTCCTTGCATATTTAAGTTAACAAGATGCATGCTTTTGCTTAGTAGCCAATGTGAAAAGTAAAAACATGTCTTTATTTCATTTTTCCTATGCACTTAATTTTTATGAATTTCTTTTGCATAAACGAAGGTTCCTCCGAGATCAACAACTCACTTAGTTACATCTCCTCCATTGAACATTTGAATGGCAAAAACTATGATTCATGGAGGGAGAAATTAGAAATAGCATTAGCTATCTCAGAGATCGACCTTGTGATCATGACACCTCATCCTACTGAGCCTAAGGTCTCACCTTCTCGTGGGGCAATGGAATCTCAAGAAGAATATAATGAAAGAATGAATGTCTTTCATAAAGAACTCAAGAACTTTTATGAGGATCATGCCAAATGGAACACTTACAATAGGAAGTGTCTTATGGTTATTAAGGGCACTATTATTGAGCCAATTAGGGGAGCCATTCCCGACTATGAGACAGACACAGGGTATCTTTAAAAGATTCAAAGTCACTTCACCGGTTCCTCTAAGGCAACAGCAAGTACTCTAATTAAGAGGCTTGTTACTGAGAAATACATAGAGGCGATATTCGTGAACATATACTTAGGATGTCAAATATGACTTCAAAACTCAAACCTATGGACTTGGGGATTAAAGATGAATTTTTGGTTCATCTCATCTCTGCCTCTCTTCCTAGAGAATTTGAAACTTTTGTCATCAACTATAACTCACAGTCAGAAGAATGGAATTTAGAGAAGCTCATTGCTATGTGTGTCTAAGAGGAGGAGAGAATTAAGACCTTCCACGGAAGTGACACTGTCAACTACGTGAAAGGACAAGGAAAGAAAAACTTTAATAGACCTGCAACAAAGAATTTCTATGATCCTCAAAATGATAAAGGAAAGCGGAAGGTTTTCAATGAGCAACCTTCAAAAGAAATTAAGGTGTCAAAAAATCAATGCCTATTCTACAAGGAGAAAGGACACTGTTAGAAGGACTGCATAGGTTTTCTCAAATGGTGCAACAAGAAAGGTAATGATTTTATCAGTAATTTTGATGAATACATGTACTTAAAAAATTATACATCCATGTGGTGGATTGACTCAGGTGTCACTGTGCACGTCTGTAATTCGTTATAGGGGTTAAGTACGAGGAGGACACTTCAAAGAGGAGAAAGGAAAATTAGAGTCGTAGACGGCCATGAAGCACAAGTTAAAGACATAGGGAACTTCTCACTAGAATTTAAAAATAGTTTTACTCTTACACTTCATGATATTCTTTATGTTCCATCAGTTAGGAGGAATTTAATTTTAGTTTCATGTTTAGACGATTATGGTTTTGTATGCCATTTTGGCAATGACAAGTGTGTCATAACATTTAATAATAAAATTATGGGTCTTGCCATCAGAAAAGATAATCTTTACCTTTTGTCTATACATGATAATATTAATGAAATAAGTGATGTTCAAAATTTCTCACACAATAACTCAGGTTTTAACAAACAGAAAAGAATAAATTATGAAACTTCTTCGAAATTATGGCATTGTCGCTTACGCCATATTTCGAGGGGGAGAATTGAAAAACTTAGTTTCACAATCAATTCTTTCTAATTTAGAATATTCTGAATTAGAAAAGTGCATAGATTGCATAAAAGGAAAATTCACTAAGAAAATTAATAAAAACGCCAAACGAAGTACGAGAATATTAGAATTGGTCCACACAGACATTTGCAGTCCTTCTCCCACGGTCTCAATAGACGATTTTGATTCATTCATAACCTTCACAGATGACTATACTCATTATGGCTATATTTTTCCAATTAAAGATCATTTTGAAGCATTGGACAAGTTTAAAATATTTAAAGTTGAAGTTGAAAATCAGCATGACATTAAAATTAAAGTGGTAAGATCCGACCGTGGGGGGAGTACTACGGTCGTCATATCGCGTATAGCCAAGTTTCTGGACCATTTGCACGGTTTCTATAAAAAAAATGGCATAGTTGCCCAATACTCAACTTCGGGAGAGCCTCAACAAAACGGAGTGGCGGAGCAACGGAACTGTACGTTAATGGACATGGTTAGATCCATACTTAGCTTCTCAGAATTGCCCGTTAATTTATGGATAGAGGCGTTAAAAATCGTCATTCATTTACTTAACAGAGTCCCTATTAAATTCGTGCCTAAAACTCCATATGAAATGTGGATGAAACTCCATATGAAATGTGGATGGGACGCAAATCTTCGCTTAGTTACCTACATATTTGGGGTTGTCTCGCTGAGACTAAAATCTTTAATCCAAACATTAGAAAGTTAGATCCTAAAACTGAGAGTTGCTATTTTATTGGCTACCTAGACAAGAGCAAAGGATTTCGTTTCTATTCTCTTGATAGACATACTAAGTTTGTGAAAACGAGACATGCAATTTTCTTAGAAAATGATATGATTAGGGGGAGTAAGGCAAGACGTGAAATTAATCTTGAGGAGAAAAGGGTCTATGTGCCCATTCCAATGATTCAAGAACCATATTTCACTCTGCCTACTGCTGCAGGATCAAAATCATATGATTTTAATCCTACACCTCTTGTTAGTTCTACACCAGCAACTCAAGTTAATAAGATTCCTGTTCTACAAAATCACCTCAGCATTCAGAGCAAAATGATAATATTGCTATAAATGGTGAAGAACAACAATTGCCTCAAACTGGAGATGGTGCGCAACTTAGAAGATCTCATAGAGTTAGAAGACCGACCATACCAGACGACTATGAGGTCTATATGAGTGAAGAAGTTAAAATAGAGGGTGATCCCACATCATATGAAGAATCTATGAGAAGTCCTATGTCTTCTGAATGGCATAAAGTCATGGAAGATGAGATAAAGTCTATGGATGCTAATAAAGTCTGGGAATTAGTGTGAATTCCCAAAAGAGCTAAAACGGTAGGCTGCAAATTGGTCTACAAAATTAAGTGTGGCTCCAATGGAAAAATAGATAAATTTAAAGCCAGACTTGTAGCGAAAGGATTCATTCAAAGAGAAGGAATAGATTATAATGAGACGTTCTCACATGTCTCAACTAAGGACTCATTCAGAATCATTATGGCATTAGTGACACATTATGACTTAGAACTACATCAAATGGATGTAAAAACAATATTTCTCAATGGAGATCTGTATGAGGATGTTTACATGACACAACCGAAAGATTTTGTCGCTAAGGGAAAAGAACATATGAGATGTCATTTAAGAAAGTCTATCTATGGACTTAAGCAAGCCTCGAGACAATAGTATCTCAAATTTGATGACACAGTTAGACAGTTTAGATTCAAAGAATATGAGGAGGATAATTGCATATATGCTAAGTTTAAAAATAAGAAATTCATTTTTCTCATCTTATATGTGGATGACATACTATTGGCTAGTAGTGATGTTCATCTATTAATAGAGACTAAGAAATTTTTATCCTCTAACTTTGATATGAAAGATCTTGCTGAAGCCTCGTATGTTTTGGGCATAGAAATTTATCGAGATAGATCCAAAGGGGTATTAGGACTCTCTCAGAAAACATACTTAGAAAATATGCTAAAGAAATATTGTATGCATAAATGTAAGTCATTGCCTGCTCCTATAGTCAAGGGTGATAAGTTTAAGAATTTTTAATGTCATAGGAATCAGTATGAGATTGATCAGATGAAAGTAGTCCTATATGCTTCAGCTGTCGGAAGCTTAATGTATGCTCAAGTATGCACTCGCCCTGACTTAGCTTATGTCACCGGGATGCTTGACAGATATCAGTCCAATCTAGGTGCGGATCACTCGAAAGCTGTGAAGAAAGCTTTGAGATACATATAAGGCACTGAGGGTCTCATGTTGACATATAGAAAATCAGATTCACTAGAAGTAGTGGGATATTCAGACTCAGATCTTGCGGGTTGTGTAGATACTAAGAAATCCACGTCGGGATATATATTCACTCTCGCAAAAGGAGCCATTTCATGGAAAAGTTCTAAACAAAATGTTACTGCATCGTCCATAATGTATGCAGAGTTTGTTGCTTGTTATGAGGCCATTGGACAGACAATTTGGCTTAAGAAATTTTTACCCAGATTTAGAGTGGTAGACAGCATTGAAAAACCACTTAAGCTATACTGCGACAATGAACCAACAGTATTCTACTCTCACAACAATAAGTCGAGTGGAGCTGCCAAACACATCGACATTAAGTTTTATGTTGTGAAAGATCGGATCCAGGATCACACTATTAGTATTGAGCATATTAGAACTGAGCAAATGCTCGTGTACCCGTTAACAAAATGTCTTCCACCCAGCGTGTTTAGAGAGCACGTGACCGGTATGAGTTTAAGGGAGAACCTATGATTTACTAGATACTTAGAGGCCAAACTAAGAATAAGAACATATTTAAGTGTAAAATGTGACGTAGTCGTCGAGTCAAGCAGTGCATAAATGGTTGTTTTCGATGCGCCGTGCTCTTCACATGGAGCATAGTGAAATATGTGTAAGGTTAAGCAAAAAGGTTAATAGGTTCTTAGATCGTGGTCAAGGGGGAGAATGTTGGAAGATTTGACCACGAGAGAATAAGAGATTGAGTCAGTTGCGATCGCAACCGACTCGATCTCTAAAAAGTCTTGATCGAAGACTACTCAACCGATACGGTTGGGAGGCCCTCTAGGGCGTCTCCTCATCTATATAAAAGCATAGGCTTTTGCCTCATCGGGGAATAGAAGATTAAGAAGCAAAAAACACAATAGATTAGACATTACCCGAGAAAGGTTGATCATCAGAGAGGAGAAAGTTCCGGGAAGGCCTTCCCTCTTTGGCGAAGTGCAAGGACCATCGACAAGCTTCAATGGCAGTGAACACCTCTACAAACGAAGGTACGCATGCGTAATTTTAATTACTAATACAATTAGATTAAGTATTGATTGATGATTGAATTAACACATGAGATAAAAATTAGACCGAGGCAATTAAGCACACAAGTTAAGATCCATATTTCTTAGAAATTTAACAGCTAGCTCCCCTCATTGCATCATTTGCAAGATGAGCACGGTGATATGTGAGGCCCGTGGCTCACTAGCTCACCCCGGCACCCACGGTGGGAGTGATGACACGACGAGGGTGAGGTGGGTTTTAGTTGGCCAGTCGTCGTAAATTTTGACACCTGACCGAAAAAAAAAGATAATGCTTCTTTTTTGGGGGGCCTTTGTACAATATTTGCGAAAAGTGCTCGTTGGACAGGCGGTGTAGAAGTATTGCAGGCGGACAACAGTGAAAGTTTACGATGTCGTCACCATTTTTTAGCCTTGACGTGATGTATATTCCCTCCGATCTGAAATAAATAACGTTTAGGACAAGAAAATTAGTTCAAATTGAACTAAATTAGCTGTCCTAAAAGTAATTTATTTTAGAACGGAGAGAGTATATGGTTTTTGCTGGATTTGAGAAGCTATCTGCTTGTAATTTACGGGTTCCACTTCGTGTACGGTACAGAGAACACACGTGGTTTTTGTCATGTTTCACAATTAAACCTTATTGATTTCTTGTTGCACGAGTCTGAATGGTTTTCAGCTGATGGTGAGAAGTGAGGAAGGATGCTTGAAGCTACAAACTCAGTTCGTATAGTAGATGGTGCTGGTAATAACGTACGAGGATTGTTGTTTTTTTAGAAAAAAAGGGGGGAGGAGCACCGCCTTTCATTAAAATAGAAGAGAATTAAAAAGATAACCCAGGTTCTTATTACAGATAATTACATTTATGCTTGGTCACGTAGGTTGTATTATGTTCTCCGGGTCTTTTTCTTCCAATTTGACTGAAGATCAACATCAAGAAGTATGCAGCATACCCAATCAAATGGAGGATATGTCGTTTGGTGATGCTTCAAACTCCTCACTCTTACTCCATTCTGAGGATAGCTGTTGGTAGCAGGGCAGAAACCCATTCTCTCCGTTCGGGTTAGACCGTTAGACAAGGAAAGATCGAAGCTTCTTCTTGCGGGGTGCTTCCCTTCTCTCTCCTCCCTTTCCTATGCTTTCTTGCTGCAGATCTGCTGTTGGCCGTCAATGGGCGACGGCGACCTTGGTTCTGGGCTAGGGGACTTTGCTTCCATGCTACCATACACACAGCCCTCGTCTGTTTGTTTCAGCTTTTTGAATCAGATTCTCTGTTCAAAATCTGAAATCTTGAAACGGATTCTTGATAAGCTATAGATTTTCCCGTTACAAATTACAATCAGCTTTCACCCTAGAATTTCCAGATTCTTCATCCAACTACTAGAAAAAATTAACAACCTAACATCGGTTATACATTCAAATCATTTTTCTTTTTCTTCCAGCTCACAATAGTTTTCACCCGCTCACAACTAAAATCATATTTTTGAAAATACACGGTTAAGCCAAACACATCATACTGTCACCCGACTCCACGTCGGCGGGTCCTCCCCACCTGACGCGCACGCACGCACTGCTGATCCAAAGTGCACGCGCCGTGCGTCGCGTGGGGTTCATGCAGGGCCTCCGTCACATGGCCAAACCAAACGCGGGAGTTTCTAACTACGTGGCAAAAGTGAAACTAGTCCACACACTGTAACCCTCAGGTTATTTTCATTGGTGGCAAGACTTTTGCGAATGGTGAAGAGCTCGACGGGAGGGCCAGCCGAAAACGAAGAGATTCGCTGGGCATCAGTAGTGGATCCGTGGGGCTCGCACGCGTTCGACGGTGCCGATGACGTCACCGTACGCGAGATGAAGTCACTGAGAAACCCAGCCGCCAGTTTTGTTGTGCTCGACGTTACATGGAAACAGGATACAATAGCAGATGGCGTTCCTCCTGTCTGTTTTTTTTGGGGGGGTGCTGCAAAAGAAAATCAGACTGCAATTATCTCCTTTTCTTCTTAATAAGTTCATGTACGTAGCACCTTTGGTTATTAAAATTTGTGGGCGCCCTGTTGTCGAAAATAAATTCACCAAAATTTGAAAAAACCAGTAAGTTGTTAGTGAAATAAATGTACTTCTTGATTACTATGTCGAACGAGCCCATGCAGGAAGTTCATCGGTTGCAACATGGACCTAGACTCCCGCACACATGTACGACCATTAATAAGTGAAACGAGTGATGAACGACTGGTGCCATGCACTCTCTCGACGAAGTTTAAATGCAGCCAGTGGTAACCGGAATGGAGCCACGATCTCGGCGTGCATGGCTTGCCAGCGGTCCAAGCAGCGGCGACGTCGCTCGCCCACCCTCCGCCGCGTCGTGACAATCAGCGCCATCACCCCGCGTCCTCGCCCCGGACAGAGTCTCCGGGCACCGCCGCGCCGCATGCGCACTCGGAAGCAGACACGACCGTGCGCACGCACATCAATCTGCATCCTCTTCCGCCGCACTATCTGAATCAGACGAGTCACGTCGACAGCACCGTCAAGTTTTCCGCACCCGAAACTTTTTTTTCCTTTTTTCGTTCATGTCGTCATCAACATTCTGTTCAGGTTTAAGCTAAGAACGGAGTAGCTGGATCGACGGCATGGACATGCATGCACACTCTATGGAAAAAGCTAAGAAAAGAGATTAACCATGGCAGCTACGCCAGGTTATGGAGTCTGCGACACGCGGCGGGCTATGTGCGTTGTCGGGACCACGCGCCGTCACATGTCACATCCAGTCGTCGCCTTGATCGAAGCCGCAGCCCGGGTACTGGTCGAACGGATCGAGGCTCATGCCGCCGCCGTCGCCGGGGAAGAGGCCGCCCCAGCCGAAGTCCATGATGCCGTCCATGCCGAACAGGTACATGGGCTCCGGCCAGTCCGTCGCCTCCACGCCGGACGCCGCCGAGGCAGAGGCCGAGGACGAGCATGAGGGCGAGACCACCGACGCGGAGCCGGCGGAGACGGAGGAAACGGAGCCGCAGGTGCTCGCCGCGGGCAGTAGCGTGGGGATCTCGTGCGGCTGGATCAGCGGCGGGTCCTGCTCCTCCGCCGCCGCCCCCTGCGGCAGCTCGCCGATATCCTGCTGCTGCTCTTGCAGTTGCTGTAGCTTCTGTTCTGCTCTCTCCTCGTGCTCCTTCCGCTCTTGTACGGGAGGAGCAGGGGGCTGCTTCAATGGCAGGTGGGTGACGGGGTCGATCCCCATCCTGAGGAGCTTCTTCCGGATGTGCGTGTTCCAGTGGTTCTTGATCTCGTTGTCCGTCCTCCCGGGGAGCTGCGCCGCGATCTTGGACCACCTGCTAGGAAAACACCAGCTCACGGTGAGCCGGTGCTCGCGCGTACGACGAAACAACGGGGAGCAGAAAAACGTGAAGGGTTCTGCACTCAGAACCGCACCTGTTGCCGAGCTGGGCGTGCAGGTCGATGACGAGCCTCTCCTCATCGTCGGAGAGGAGGCCCCGCTTGATGTCGGGCCTCAGGTAGTTGGTCCAGCGCAGCCTGCAGCTCTTCCCGCACCTCTGCAGTCCTGCGCGCGACACCTCACGAGTCACACAACGGTCCATTGCATGCAAGCAAGAACTCAATCATGGACGCATGGATGGAGGAGCAGAGGGATCGCCTCACCTGACAGCTTGGGGACGAGGCGCCAGCAGCAGTGGCCGTTGGTGAGGAGGAAGCCGACGAGCTTCTGGTCCTCCTCCGCCGTCCACGGCCCCTTCTTCACGCCCTCCTTGTCGCAGCACGGCTGCCTCCCCATCACTCACCTCTCTCTCACACTCCCCCCCCCCCTGCTCCGAACAACCAGGAGCAGCTTCTCCCCTCTGTGTGCGCGCGTGTGCAGTGACGAACGGCCTGCTGCCTGTCTCTGTTCCAGGTATGCTCGGCGCCGTGCGGGACTTGCATTTATAGAGAAGAAGTGGGGACGCTGCCCACCGGAGCGGCGCCACACGTGGCGGAGAGAGAGGGCGGGGGCGCTGTACTTTGGTACGTGTGAACCCGTCTCTGAGGGCGCCATGCCGATCATCCCTTTTGAGTTTCGCCAGGGTGGGTAAAACTGGCATGGGATTCACAGCCTGCTGGCGGTGGATTCGTGGGATTCTAGTGGTAAACGGGCAGTCAATGAACGTATTTCCAAACTTGTTTGACTTTTTTTATTTGATTTTGATATGGCGCCCTGCGGTCTTAGTCTGTGGTTTCTTCAGATGTCAAGTGACAAAAAAAAGGCAAGTCTTCGTCTCACAGAAAACTTAGATGCAAATCTTGGACTAAAAAACACAGGGAGCGCAGACCGTTTGTACTATCTTATCCACACGTTTTGCTCTAAGGATATAGTTCAGTTTTCAGAAGAGCGTGCATAGGCAACCAAAATACAGACAAAATGGACATAATATTCCTGCCATGCGCTCAACTTTATCATCTGATACACAATATTTAGATAAAAAGATTGACTGTGCTAGTAGCCCTTTCTTCCAAAGAAATATTTTGATATATTAATGAAACTAAGGCAACGAAAAAATGCAGAATCAGGTATATGGTGTGAATTGTAATGCCAACATAGCGGTTTTCTCCTCATACTTTTTTTTTGAGAGGCATGAATTCTTTCCATGCAAAATGGCATTCCCTTTTTGTTGCAATGCAACTATTTAAAGAAAAAAAACAGAACAGAAATGAAAGTTTGACTCATCGTTTGGGAATATTTTCGGCACATAGTTTTGCGTCTTCATGAACTGAATACCGCCATCCTATTAAAGAGGTACAGTTGGTAGAAGCGTGTTGTACTTTTGGTTTGTGACGTCAAATTTTCTTGAAAGTTTGCAGCTTATGTTTGAAGATTGCCTTTGTATTCAGAGTATTCCACCATGATTTATTTATGAACAATATTAGAGCCCCAAGTTCGGATAAGAATCCAGTGCAGGAGGAGACCTGCTATCAGCATACCTATCACACGTCATCAAATTAAAAACAAATGTTGCCATTTACTCCCAATCCATCCAGAGGTTTAGAAGGCTCAGCGTGAATATGAATATACTTACCGGTAAAAACTTGTATCCTGAATCTACGAAATGGAGAGAGCCTTTAGCGAACATAAGGGTATATGGTATTGGCTGCGTTTGACCTCTGTAAATTCTCCCGTGCCGGCAGCTAGGGATCTTAAAATGATGTGTCTCTCCACTCTTGATTATGCTGGAAGCAACAGATGAGATGGGCAGCAGAGTCAGAGCCTGATTTACATGCTTCCAACCTTTGATCAATGGGTCTTCCTGGCTCGAGAGCGAGGCTAAAACTGACGGTCGTTCCGATGTCATGATCCCCTCCTGGAGGCAGAAAGGAGGATGAATGCATACATGTCATGTCAACGAGGTTCTTGTGAAATCGAACATGCGATCCATGATTCCCCACTACCCACAGAACACAAGAACCCACTCAGTTACTCACGCCGTCTGCAGGTTTGGCACGTTGTCACTGAAAACGGTGGTTCATGCTGCCGTTGGCACGCACTCGGTTACCCGAAACATCTACTACCTCCAGAGTCCAGACTGCCGTGCGCGAGTCGGGGCACGCACGTAAACCTGCGCGCGTCGACGCGGCAGCTCGACGGCACGGCCGCCTTAGCGCGACACGCCGGTGGGAATGGGATCACACCACCGAGCCAGCTAGCTCCCACGAACCACCCGCCAAGATCTCGCGCGATCCCCCGCCCCAAGCCCGGCCCCAAAAAGTAGAGGTCGAGCACGGCTGACGTTCGTTGGAAGATGGTTCTAGTTGTCGCGCATATCAAGTACGTAGTTGCCCCAAGATTATGTGTTGTAAGTTGTTGCAATCGTGATCTCTAGATTGTTGTAATCTTTGCCGCGCACGGGGTATTTCATGCATCTACAATTACACGCGCAGCCTCCATATGAGCTGTAGTGACACTTCCTGCTATTCCCCACAAGGTTGACATCCCCGCGTCTCAGGCCGGGGAGCCGCGTTGCGTGCTGCGCCGCGAGGCCGCAACCTTGTGCCATTGGGCGGCGGGGGATAACGCTTTTCTTCGCGTCGCACTTGGCGTGATTTGTCGACGACGTAAGTACGGGGCTGGAATGTCCGATCGAGACGAAGTTGAGTTGGTAGGGGGTGAAACAAAGCGAGGTCCACGTCTCTTAGGCTCCAGTGCGGTTGATTTACATATGCAGCGTTTTTGTTTGAAAATGCTTGGGGCTCTTGTCCATATCCGGCTAGTATCAGATACTCTTTTCATTTCAAATTATTTGACACGGGCTAGTTTTAATAATTCAAAATAAAAGGAGTAGATAATGTTTTGGTTCAGATGATTCCAGAGTGGTTAAATCCCACCTCTTTGAGCGTTTTGGAAACTGTCCGTACTTTGTTGTGTCTTCGAATTACTCGGCTCTGTTTTCGAACAGTAGAGTCTCCCGTTCTTCGTGTTTCTCGTTCGTGATCTTCCAGCTTCGCACTCGCGGATTTCAGCCCCTGCCGAGATTTTGACGAGGGAGGACATCGCGCGCATGAAACCCCCATGAATGGCGTCAGGGAACCAGAGGCTGCAGCAAGCGGAGAGTCCATGTCCGAGGTCAACGTCACGCGAGAACAGTCGTCCATTGTTCGGGCAAGGCACGCACACGTGGACCAGTACCGCCGCCGATGCGCCGCACCGGGTCAAGTGCACGTAAAGGATGTCTTCAAAATCGCAGGCCTGCGGCCGGAGGAGGAGGCAGGGCTTTCTTGGTCAACTAACCGCTTCTTCTTGTTGCGGAAGAGAACACATGGCGTGGTTCGCATGAAGTCATCTGCTGCTGATGTGCATCATCAATTTAGCCATGAAATTCGCCGCGGGCATCCGCGTGACACCAACCCATCGAAATCTGTTCGTTCTGAAATTCGGGACGAGATCAGATCAGTGCTCTGACCCGACGGCCGATCCAAACTACGTACCTGTTCATATTGCAAGACGACAAGGTCGAATTTTACTAACTAATCTCGTCGTCCGCAACGGCGGACTCGCATGCACCGGAGCCATGTCATCAACGGGCTCGAGAAGCTGGCCACCGCTGCCCTTCTTCTGGACCCGGCGCGACCTTGACCTGTGGGCAGCTGTTGCTGGACCTAGTTGCGTCAATCGCTTATCCGAAACTAGCTGTTTTATTAATTTCGTTCTTGGATAGAACACGCGGCGAACGAGCCGGGAGCTGTTCCGTTGTTCGTCACGGGTTACACCATGTCCTCAGCTGCCGCGAGCTCTCGTCTGATCCTGGCACCGGCACGATCTTGGCTCTGCTGCACAGCGGACGGTTGTTGCTGCTTCTCGCCCACCTCTCGACGCATGCAGGGAACGCGTGCCTGCACGCCGGCACCTTGCTGCACAGCGCGCCGTGCCAGATAAGTATTGCTTCCCTCGCTGTTGCTGGTGTAATTATTAGGCCATACATTGCTTCCTTTGTAACGCGGTTTAACAATTCATTTGCGATCTGAATTGATGTGACGCGTCGGTTTACGACCTAATTTTCTGACTAGCGAAAATAAAAATTTTCTCGTCTCGAATTCACGGAATTGTCTCTAGCATCGCAGCCGGAGTCGAGGCAATTGGGGACTTTATTTCGTGCGGGGCTAACGGATTCACTTGCGATGCACATCTGGTGTTCATGTTTGTTTAGAAAACAGATCTGGTGTTCATGTAGAATGGTTGGAATTTCGCAAAAAGAAAAAAATGATTGGAACTTCATATTGCTCTATGCTTGTTTAACTCGTCAACAAAACACAGGTGCCTAACAACTGCACCAAGTACATGTATAGACGTTTGAAACGGAGTGGGGGCTAACGGAGCACGAGTCGGAGTTGCCACACGAAAAGGAGCTTCCATGCCGTTGCGCTCACGAAGTCGATCGGTCGGCTCTTGATCACGGCCTGGTCGGCGTTGCGTGGATCGGTTTCGGCGCGGTGACAGCCCGGGGAACGTCGTGGGTCGTCGGCGTCGGCGCACCGACGACGCGGGGCGGAACAGCGTGTGCCTGCTTCGGCAAAGCGACGGCGCGGGTCGGCATCGGCGCACCGGCGACGCGGGGAGCGGTGGTTCCGTTGCCCGGCACCACGGCGCCGGAGTCGACCATGTCGGAGAAGAGGCGATCGGCGATGATCTGGTTGGCGGCGTCGGAGGTGTGGTACGCGTCCCAGAACACGAAGTCCTTGCGGTCGGGGCAGAGCTGCGCCGTCGGCAGGCACAGGCCCCCCACCGTCGTGTCCACGTGGCAGCACGACGTGTCCGACGTCTTGAACCCTGCACACCCCCAAGTGCACGCACGCACGGCGCGGCCAACACTAGTTAGTGTTCGGCTCAAGCATCGACATGTGCGCACGCGCAGAAGGAGCAGAGGCCGAGCAGCAGGGTGCGTGGTTTACCGTATTTCTGGGGGTGGTCGATGAGGTCCATGACGATGGAGTAGGTGTCGGCGACGACCATGCGCGCGCCGGGCAGCTTGGCGTTGAGCCCCTCGAGCAGCTCCGTGGCCGCGGCGTTGAACTCGATGGCGTACTCGTTCACTTCCTCGAGGCAGTCCTTGCCGGTGTCCGAGAGGACTCGCTGCGACGGGATGCAGCCGAGCGGAGCCAGACCGGTGAACCAGATGTGGCGCGCGCCAAGATTATACAGCCTCTGCGATGCGAAGACAACAGTTTCGCCGGTCATTGCAGGAATTTAAGATTAGCTCTAGCCTCTAGCTAGCTGGGAGGCGGATAGTGAACACTGCACAGCGTGCTCCGTCCACAGATCGACTCATCTTACAGTGAGCTGCCGGTCCATGGTGTCCCTGAGGAGGCTGATGAACTCGTCGTGGGTGTAGAATATGCCGTCCGCCATGAACGGCCGCAGGAAGTTGTTGACGTAGTCGTTGCTCCCTGCAAAGCAGCGCGCATTATCTATCGTGTCAGCCTATTCACAGTTCTTCATTTCCGTTGGCTGCAATGCTGCCTGATCCAGCTGACGAAATTGCTAGGATATATGTCCTTACCGAGCCCGATTTGGAAGATCGCGCCATTGATGGTCTCCTCGGCCGCCTTTTTGCCGATCTTGGCGATCATCGCGTTCTTGACCTGCTCGAAGGACGATATTTGGTTGTCGAACGACAGGTACTGAACCTGAAAATTCGTAACGCCATACATGCTTATTGCTGCGTGTTACCGGAACAAGCGTTTTCAGAGACAAAAGAAGCGAAACAGCATCGTGTCTGTTGCTTACGAAGTAAATGCCGGTCTCGTTGAGAAGTCCGGCGCCGCCCGACGCGAAGTTAACGCCGCCGAGGACCTCGTCATCGGTCATGTACAAGGAGAGGAACGGCGGAGGGGGCGGTACGCCAAATTTGTCAGCTGCATGAGTCCACCAAAAATCAACGTCACACGTTACCACAATTGCGGAAGAACGAAGAAGCTGTCGTCGCCGCTCAGTTCCCGTGTGCGCTTTGGTTTGCTTACCCATGATGTCTCCGATGGTCCTGCCATTGGTGAACCTTCCGGTGGGGAAGCCACTCTTGTAGTCGATGCCGTACCAGGGGTAATCGCACTTGGCAATGGAGAGGAGCAGGTAGTTGTTGTTCCCCACGTCCGACATCGAATCGCCGAAAATGTAGATCACCGGAGCCTTGCTGCTTCCCGTTGTCGTCGGTGGGGTCGCTGGCGTCGAAGCAGCGCCGGTGACTGCCGCGTGCGCGAGAATGGCGACGGCGACGACCGCGACGGCGATAGCTTCCATTGCCGTGAACTGCACTCCGCTAATCCGAGCCGGATGCCCTGTGTTGTCTTGGTGAACGGTGGTGGGTCTAGGCTCCGTGTTTTGCCTTGGTCTTATAGCACGACGTAGCGAGCACCAAGCAGTGACAGCACCAAGTCATGGACGTTCGCTGCAAGTTTGAGACTTCCTTGCAGGGAAGGAAGCGAGAGGGATTAATTCACGGTTGGGTGTAGTGACTGAATTGCATGAGCTAACCGTGTGAGACAAGGTTTGGAAGCTTAAGCGGAGGAGGCGCACGCACGAGCAGGAGCAATCCTGGAATTGGCATGTGAGCAGAGGTGTGGGTAGCTGCGGTTGCTGTGGAATTGCGCGGCGTGCTCTGCGTTGTAATGTAACGGTCTTTGATGGGTGGTTTAGCTTGGTAGCATACTTGAAATATGGTTGGGAATATGGTAATGTATGGCAACTCAAGAAACTGTTTTCGTCTCGTTCAAGAATGGAGGACGGCGTCTCGTGCTCTTATGTCCACCGGCTGAACAAACTGGGCTGGGAAATGGGTGACGAAATTCGTGTCAGATAATTTACCGTCCTTCTGCCGGCGTTCGAGGTTAGCGAGTGGCCTTGCTTTAATGTGATGTGTCGAGTTCATAAACCATAGGAATCAGAATGTCAGAGAGCATTTCTTGCTGACTGAGGAGGTTATAAAAAAAAAGAGAGATAAAGCACAGAGGACACAAGAACACTGCAAATGGAACGAGACTGACTTTGCCAACATTTGGAGAACGTCGCCCATGCAGTCCACGAGCTCTTAGCCCGAGCTGCAAACAAAAATAGCCCAGACAACACAGTTAAGCCCAATCAAACTCACCTCTTAGTCTTTCGGGTCAGCATGCCCGTTCTTTCCCTTCTGTATTATACCGAAATGCAATGTAGAAGCAAATCGAACTATAATGAGATAGTTTGGGCCGTTTAGTTTCATAGTTCAATGTACAGTTTGTTTGTTATATTCTGATAGGTTAAATTTTGATATCTTCGATGTTTATTGATGATTTCAGGTCAGGCTGTTTAGTTAGTAGGATGAGATAAACATGTTTGTACTAGCGTCATCAACAACAAAAAAGTGTATTTAATGAATATCATAAAATACCGATTATGGACTATAGAAATTGTTGATCTTTTCTTTCCAGGTCTAGAAACAATAGCAGTCTGCATAGGAATGCATTGGCCTGATTTTAGGCATAATTGCAAGGAAGCGAAGAGGACAAAAAAATGATGCAAAGTGTATGCTGCAACCTCGAGATGCTGCTGCTGCACACCTTCGCTAACCATGGATAGAGATCTGGTAATTGGGTTGGTTCTAAAATACTACTCCCTTTATTCTAAATTAAATGATGTTTAGGACAAAAAAATTAGTTCAATTTGAACTAAATTAGCTGTCCTAAACGTCATTTATTTTAGATCGGAGGGAGTATCTCGTGGTCCGTGAACTATGTTGGTGTTTGCTTTATTTTGTTTCATCATGGTGCGAGTTTGAACAGATGGATATACTGAATTAGATGTACTCTCCGCCCAATGCTCCCACAGATGGATACATCTAGCTGGGTTGTTTTAAGTTCGTGGCCCAATGCTTCCACACGTGTGTGGATGTTGTGGGTGAAATGCAAGATTTGCACCTGTGTAAATTGGTAACTGCGCTCACCCACTAAGTAGATCTGGAAGCCAGAAGAGGAAATAAACCGTGCTAGGCCTCCTAACCTAGTGCAGGAGGTCTTCCAGGCGAGACAGAGATGGCGGAAAGATAAATACGTAAATAGGGGTGGTAATTGGGTTCGTCACACGGACCTTTTTATAATTTATTTTAATTTTTATTAAATATTAGTTCAAAAATAAATATAAAATTGACCTGACCCGAATCCGACCCGACCCTTCTCATTATTAGTTCATTTTTTGTGCCTTTTATCAACCCTACTCGTACGTGGAGGTGTGCCACAGGTCATGGAAGGGTGCTCCGGTCACACGGCGCGTCGACGATCTTGAGCATCGTTAATTGAGAGAGACAACACATCCACGGCTAGTCCTCCTCCTCCAACATGGAGAGAAAAGAGAGGGCGGACAAAGGAAGAGAGTGGGTAACCTGCATAAGGGATTCACCTCACGGACATTTTTTATAATTTATTTTGACCCTTATTAAATATTAGTTCAAAAATAAATATAATTTTTGACCTGATCATATAATTCGATCCAGCCCTTACCATTATTAGTTTATATTTGGGCTCTGTTATCAATCTTAGACTGAATATGGATTATGTTAGGGGAGGATGAGAGGTGGGCCGTTAGTAGTAGGCTGGAATGAAAAGGAAAAAGAATTGTTGACGGGCATCTACGATACAAAAAACAAAAATCCGTGCTTGGATGAAAAATAAAATCTAAAAAACACGGAGATAGAGAGTATTACAATATGTCTTTGTGTAAAGTTTAAAGTTGTAATTTATTTCGTATAAGTATATTAAAAAAAATAAAAATATCACTTACCACTGTTCTGGTGTCGTGTAAATAAGAGTCAAGAATTTGTAAGGTATTACGTTTCAATAAGAAGTTACGGTGTACCACAACCAAACTCACAATCTTAAAATATGCGACAGCAATTTAAAAAAAAAACAACTGAGAGAAGGCGAAACCGTGGAAGCCAAAGCCACACGCCGAGTCCAACGCCCAAAACGGCCAGAGCAGCAAACCCTATTTAAACCGCGGCGGCCGCTTCATCCCGCAGTCCACCGGATCCGACCGCCTCACGCCATCCCTCACCGGCGCCGCCCCCTCCCCTCCGGCTACCGCAGCGATGGTGTTCGTGGATTCCTGGGACGAGTTCGTGGAGCGGCCCGTGCAGCTCTTCCGCGCCGACCCCATCGCCGTACCCCCGGCCCGGATCCTCCCTTATTCCCCATATTGCGGGAGCCTCTCCGCTCCCGCTCCGTTCCGATTGTCGGATTGAACCTAATCTGTTGCGCGTTCTTACAGACCCGCTACGTGATGAAGTACCGGCACTGTGAAGGGAAGCTCGTGCTTAAGGTCACCGACGATCGTGAGGTACCGTGCTTAAGCTTATTTACCCAGATTTGCTATTGGCTTGGCCGGTTAATTGTGTGATGCAGATGCGATTCGGGCGTGCTTCTGTGTCCTGCTCGCGTTGCAGCAAAGAATTGGCCTGATCGATGAGTACTGGGTCCAATTGATTGTGTGCCTTGACAAATGCGGCTTCTCATGAAAAAAATATTGTCGTGCTTCATGAGGTGCCGTGAAATGCAGCAATGCGAAGTTGTGATGTATTATTATTCGTGCACCTGTTCCAATGGAGCTGTAACTTTGGTGACGACTGTTTTATTCGCGGTGGTAGTTGGTCTAGTGGAATTGTCACTTTAAACGTGGCTGTTTTTGGTGATGGTAGTTTTTGTATGAGAAGCACATATTAACTGATTTTGTAATAGTTAAATGCTGAAGGGATACTCATGTGTTAAGACAAAAGTTGGATGATGCTTATTCCATTGGGAAATCTTGCGCATGTTCCAGTAGACTGATGCACATATAGACATGCATGTCCTATAATTTAGACCAAATGCAACTCGTTATCTTTTGGAGTTGACATATTAGTTACTAGTGAACACCAGTGAAAAATCGTCAGCTTCCTTCCCAGCTCATTGCTTTTATCCATTGTAACGCTGTTCACAGCACTGCAATTCGTACTGTGAGCTGCTCCACCATTCTTGATCTTGAGTCTAGTGTCTTTTGCTGTATTTGCATTGGATAATCACATGGTCCTGCCATCATTGTGCCAAGCAGTTTAAGAATTAAATAATCAAATTATACTGTATCTAAAATTAAAGTTATCAGTTCTTGATTCTTCATTGACTGTTTGATTTTTCTGAACTTTCTCATCAAATCATTGCTCATGTACTTAATCATCACTTGGTTTTTATCTTACACTCTTCTCTGTGCATCCGCATTTTAAGAAATAAATTGTACCTACTACAATTTCATAAACCAGCAATTCATGTGCCATAATCTTAGTTTACTCTTATATCCCTTTCTTTCTTTTACTTATTTTTTTAAAAAAAATCAAAATTGTTGGGTTTCATATATAGGCTACCCCAACATGCTTGGGACAAAGGTTTTGTTGTTGTTGTTGTACCTATTACAATTTCAAGTTTAAATTTTGATTTCAGCCTGCTGTGCAAGAAATATCACCAGCTTGTTACAAAATTATCTGATACAAGTTTGCAAATCACATACTTGCATTTTATGATATCTGATTGATGAACAAAATTACTAAACTGGAAGACTTTAGGGTGCCATGTTCTTCTCTTAAATTTTCTAGTCCCTCTGTCCTAAAAAGGCTATTTTGGCCGCGTTTTCTTGTCTTTGACTACTAATTTCTATAAATTCGATCAATGTTGTGGGCTGATCTGCCCCTGGCCCAGGCCGGCCCCTCTCTGGCCCAGGGCGGCCAGAACTGGGCCAAGTGGGCTGGTCAGCCCTGGCCCAGGCCGGGGCCCCTTTCTAGAAGGTTTTTGAGTTTAATCTTCTTAGAGATAGATTAAAAGATCCTTTGTAACAGATTAGGACTCTTGTAAGGGGGGGCTATATATACAAGCCAAAAACACCCCAAATTGTGAGAGATCAATACAGAAAATTTTCCTCCACTTTTCTAACCCTAGCCGCCTCTCTCCTTCCTGCCCTAGCCGCCGGCCTAGCCTCTGCCCTAGCCGCCGCACAACTTCTGCCCTAGCCGCCGCCTAGCTCCTGCCCTAGCCGCCGCCTCCCTCTGCAGCCCTAGCCGCCACCAGGGGCTAGAACCAGCCGCCACCTCTGTTCCCCACCTCTATTCTGCATTTCTTCAACACCAGAACAGATCCGGCGGCTCCTGATCTCCCCTGTTCTGTTCTGCTGGAACAGAACCTGGCGTGACTCTCTGTTCTGCTCTGTCCAGGGCAGGAGCGGAAGCTGAATCAAGCCTGCGACTGTTCTGTTTCCCTAAACAGTTGCTGTTATTCCTCTGTTGTTGGCTGAAGATTTTTCTGGTCTGTCTTCAGGGAAGACAGATCGATCTGCTAGGGCAGATCGGTTTATTCAGCAAGAACAGAGGTAGTTTCAGCGCCGGAATTGCAACAAATGTTAACAACATGCAAATTATATATTATGTTTTTTAAGGTGAATCTAAAAATAAGAATCTCATGTTAAAAGTTATCAAATTTATACAAATCATTAGTCAAAAGAAGAAAATATAGTCAACCAAACCCTTAAATACAATCTTTTTGGGGCGTGAGGGAGTAGTTTGGAAGCTTTCATTATAAGAACTCAAAAGTAAGATCCGAAATTTCTATTTAAAGTTACTGTATTATTATGTGACACAGATGGATTTCGTTATATGTTCAAGGATTTGGTTCATGAGGGCTTCTGACAAATATATGAGGATGAGAGATGGGACTTTGTTGTGTGACTAATCTTTTGTAGTTCTGTTCTTCACTAGTGATTACAACCATTTGAAAAGCACCATAGGAATAGTCACGCATATGGCATTATATGTTTCCAGAAAAACATGCATGCTTCATGTGCCAGTATTGTTTCTGGATATATGATTTTTTTCTGTGTACTTTTTGCATGGTAGTGTCATTTAAAATGGCGATCAGTTTACCTTGTTAAATATGAAGTTGATAGTATCACTAAATATTCGAAGTCTCGAGGTTTAGCGGTTTAACAGGCCTTGAGACTGTATAAAAACATCCGTAGATCAAATTTTTTTCCCTTATGTGGCTTCTGATAAATTGCATTGGAGGTTCAATGTACGGTGAATGATGTAGACAATGATGATGTTGGCCGGAAGCTTGAGATATGAGAAGCTGAGAAACTGGAAAACAGTTTTATGTTTAGCTAATTAGCTATGAATTAGCCTTGTCCCTGTTATGTACATTTTGTAGAACTGGATAGAGTCTTTTCATTGCTGTTTTAGCCAGGCAGCATTTTGAACCAATTGTTTGGTTTCCTTGTAAATTATATTTTTATTTATATTTTAGCAGTGTTTTTAACGCGTCGCCTAGGCAGCGCCTAGGCGTCCAGTCGATGGCGGGGGACGCCAGGGCGGCTCGCCTCGCCTGGCCGGGCGTCGCCGGCCCCTTGCGCCGCCACCGCTGATGCTTCGCGCCGCCACCGCCGATGTCTGACGCCGCCGATTCCTCGCGCCGCCACCGCCTGTGCTTTGGAGAGGAGAGAGAGAGGGGGAGGAAAATGAGTATTAGGGTTGAGGGTCCTTTTATATAACCCACATAAAACGTGTGGACCGTCGGATTTTATCCGATGGTCGTGGGCTCTTGGGCTTCTCAGCCCGAGCTCGCCTCTGCCCCGAGCTCGAGTCTGGGCTCGCCTCTCAGCCCTGCCCCCGAGCTGTCCTCTGCCGCCGCCTCCATCGCTGCCCGCCGCCGCCGCGCCTGACGCCTAGGCGGGCGCCCGGCAGGCACCTAGGCGTCCGGGCGCCCATTCACAAGCCTGATTTTTAGTTGGTAAACCATTTCAAGACAAAATTTACAACCATGGCTGCTTACAAAAGGTTTAAAATTGGATATTTATTCTTATATCTCGTTCTAGAAATATTCATATCTATACTTATCCTCTGTTATTTATTCTCCTGCGTCGGTCAATTCTTTTTTTTTCAGAAAATGCAATGAACGTCCATCCTATCTGTATATGATGTGTTACCTAACTGGTTATAGGGGTCCTCGTGCATCAAAATATACTGGCCCGCTTCACCTAGTTGCCTTATGCAATTAATGGACTAGTTTCTTTCTTTTCAGAAGAATATCATTGGGCTTGTCTTCTCTTACCTTACACGTGTTTCCCTACGATGTGCAGCAAACACTCCTATCTTGTATGTTTTTTTCCTGTGTTACTTGAACTGTTCTAAATGGTCGTTATGAGGTTTCACTGAAAATGTGTTTAAATGGTGCTCTAACAGGGGTTGTTTGGGATTAAAATGTTTTGTTGCTATTGGTAATGTCACTGGAAATGTGTTTGAAGCACCCTCTGTTTTGCTGACACAAGTGTAATTTTTGCAGTGCTTGAAGTTTAAAACAGATCAAGCTCAGGAGGCGAAGAAGATGGAGAAGCTCAATAACTTCTTTTTTACTCTCATGACCCGAGGGCCTGATGGTGTTATTTTTTTTCTCTGGGGCTATGATTTTTAAGATCAAGTACTGAATTGTTTCGCTAATCTGTTCCTGTTTCTCCGTTGTGCAGTTGATATAAGTGAAGTTTCAGGGAAGGAACAGGCGGAACAGCAGCAATCAAAGAAAGGGCGGGGTAGAAGACAGTAGTTTCTGTTTTTCTTCTGATTTCTTTTAGAAACTTTGCAACTGAAACTGTGGATGGACATTTCATTCACTTGGCTTGTCCCTGGCATTTAACTGAAGGAAATTTGAGCGATCTTGGGCTTTCTGGTACAGAATATACTATGTGCACTATAATTGCAGCTTTTACCGGCTATTTCTTGGATGAAAGTGACTAGATGATCCGCTTGAATCCATCAGACTTCTTGTTCTTATCGCGCATTGCATAATATGTGGGGGCATTAGGCATTGCATGTGCTGCCGTAGCGGCTGCGGCGCTGATGATGCAGCAACAGTGGGGCTCAGCTGATACGGCAGGTAGTGTTACGGCTTAGACTGGCCGCACCGGGCCGCGCTAAACTCCCCTGGCCGGCATATTTGGAGGGGAAGCGGTAACAGATCATCCGCAGCGGTAACTGCAAATGTCCCGCTATTTTCCAGATGGTCACAGTGCATCGGTAAGTATAAAGATCTACTGTAGCATCTGTACACTGAAGTTAAGGAAAGGAAAAAGAGAGAGAAAGAAAATAAGAGAGGAGAAAAATAAAAAAAATAAGAATAAAATAGAAAGAAAAATGAAATGAAAAATAAAGAGTGAGAGAGGAGAGAGGGAAAAGAAAGAAGAGAAGGAAAAAAGGAAAAAGAAAGGAAAAAAGAAAGGAAGAAAGGAGGGAAAAAAGAAAAGAAAGGGGAAAAGGAAAAAAATAAGAAATGAGAAGAAAAAGGGAGTGAAAAATAATTTTGTATTTTTTTATAAGTTTTATATATAATACTATGTATATAAGTAGTTATATAAAATATTTTGAAATACTATATAGTTGTATTATCTAATATAAAATGTGTGATAGTTGATATAGAGGTCTGATTTAGAGGTGAACGAGTGCGGAGAATTAAACTGTAAAGACAGGAATCTTTTAGAGTTGACTGTAAAAGGATAAAAATTTTCATTTAGAGATCCAATATAGAGGTTCACGAGTGCGAATAGCCTTACCGCGGGGGTCGTGGAGGCAAGTGTGCGTATGCATCTCTGGCGACTTTGAAGTTGATACAACTGTCGGTTTGCTGCGCCTTCGCTGTGGGCGGATGGGCGCGAACATGTGTGGTTTGCCATTGGTCGTCTGTTCCCTTGTTCTTGGATTCATCACAGCAGGACTGTATGATCACGGTAACATGCTCAGCCTGCGATGCGCGGACCCCGATACCTTTGTGCTTGTTGGAGCTTATCTCGTGCTGCTGTAACGTGGCTAGCGTCACTTGTCTTGTTTCCGCCCTGTGGTTCGATTTGGGTTTTGGCTGGACATGGTCTGAATGATACACTCGAATCATTTACAGTGTTTTCTCTAGTATAGTAGTCTGTGGTTGTAGGATGAAAGAGGCTACACCACTTTCATCCCCATCCTCAGTTTGACAGGGACGGTGTTTTATATTGTATAGGGAAATGAAACATTGCAATCTGAATGGTTCATCGGTTCTTCTCTAACGAATGCTGCAAACCGAGATAATGGCACAGATAACTATGAAAGCGCATAGAGGGCAGCAAGATTTCACTGAGAACGGTTCACCTTTCATGTATCCTTTGACGGTCTTGTTTGTTCTTTCTGAGCATATCCGGTCAAACTGTTGCCCAGCCCGGATAACCTTTTCAGCGGATGGAAGCTTTTCGGGAGCGGCCATGCGACGCTCCATCAGCAAAGGCTCGGCGTCAAAAGGGAAGGTGATTTTGGGGCGCTACAGAATCTAATCTAGGAGGAGATGGAAGGCAGTGGCATCCGTTGAAGCGGCTTTATTTGGGCTCGACTGCCTCGCTCGCTGCTCATGCAGCTCGAACGCAGAGTTCTCGACTGCAGCATCGTCACGAGTGCACAGGAGGACATGATGCAACGCATGATCATCATCACCTCGGGCACTCCCCTTGCCGCCTTTCTCACTTCGAAATGGAGTCGATGGAGCCGACGCTGCCTCGTCCGGGCAGAAATCATGGAGGTCCGCCCCCTTTTTTTTCCGTCGCCCGTTGGAGCCTTGGATGGAGACTGGACAGGAACGGTGGCCGTCGAAAACCCAGCGGTCTGACGAGCGGAGCGGCGCGTCGCGTACAGACACCCGTGTTGTCTTCTCCACTGCATGCAGGGGGCCGGCCCTGCACGGCGAGGCCTAGGCCGTCGTCGTAAGGCTAGGCCGGTGGCTTTCCAGGGCCGCCTCGTTGTTGCTGCGGCCCACGTCAAAGCTCGCGTCCACTCTCCGCTCTCCCTCCCTCCCCCTGTCGCGTCAACAAGCACGGCCTTGGACGCTAATAACTGTCCTCTCCACGGGGCGCCTCTGCCCACAACGGCTACGTTAACTGTGTTCTTCAGTTAACGAAACCGAATTCTCTCGGGTCATCACTCCACTGTCCACTCCCCACTTCTTTCTCCTGCCGGTTGTCCTCTTGAGATTTTCTTGAACTAGTCTCTCTTGAGATTTTTGTCCCGCGCCTTCTGGATGCTCCCTGATATTTTCACTGCTCATTCACATTAACTTCCATCAACTGTAGTAGCTCTGTACCGGCGGCCGCGGCGGCAGGAGGGAGGGATGGGCACCGCCGCGCCCGCATGGTCCTCCGCGCCATCGCTGCTCGTGTCTCCGCCCACATCCCTTGCCCCATGTCCCCCGTCCGTATCGTCTGCGGCCATCTCTTCCTCATCGCCTCGACCCGTCACGTCCGGCGCCTCAGAAGATGGGGACCTACCCTCTCTCCCCGATGCAGCAATGGCCCTGCGCCCCGTCCATGGCAACAACTGAAACAAGAGCAGCAATGCTGGCAACAAGGAGTCACGAGCCACCATTTGCGCCTCTACGCACAAGGCAAACCACCGCACTGATGACTGATCTCTCGTGTAATAAGCAAGTAGAACGGCGACGTTAATAAGGACGCGACCCAGTCCACGGAGGCCGCGCTACGTTCTCGTAGCGCGCGCCGCAACGTGCCCACGCGTCGTCCCGCGACTGGGCGTTCCCCCAGCACCACCCCCTGTCCCGTCTCTGCGCTTGCACAGCCTCGCGCGCGCCTTCCTGCTGCTATTAATTCCCGCCCAGTCCGCACACCACCAACAAACTAAACTACCTCCAGCCACGGGGAGACGCTGTGAGAGAGGTTTCCCTCCCAACTCCCATGGCGCGGGCGTCGTCGCCGGCGAAGGCAATGGCGTTGGTGGTGTTGCTGCTTGTCGCGGCGTCGCCGGCGGTGATAGCCGTGCACGACTACGGCGACGCGCTGCACAAGAGCATCCTCTTCTTCGAGGGCCAGCGGTCCGGCCGGCTGCCCCCCGACCAGCGCCTCCGCTGGCGCCAGGACTCCGCCCTCCACGATGGCGCCGCCGCTGGGGTACGTACCCGTACTCCTCCTTTCCTGCATTGCTCGCCATCGCGGCGCGTTTTCAGTTCCTGAAGAATGAGCCCCCTCCGTCCGTGAAAACGCGCAGGTGGACCTCACGGGCGGGTACTACGACGCCGGCGACAACGTGAAGTTCGGGTTCCCGATGGCGTTCACGGCCACGCTCATGTCGTGGGGGCTGATCGACTTCGGCCGCAGCTTCGGCGCGCACGAGGCGGAGGCGCGGAGGGCGGTGCGGTGGGCGACGGACTACCTGATGAAGGCGACGGCGACGCCGGGGACGGTGTACGTGCAGGTGGGCGACGCGGGGAGGGACCACGCGTGCTGGGAGCGGCCCGAGGACATGGACACCCCGCGCACCGTGTACAAGGTGGACCGCGACCACCCGGGATCCGACGTCGCCGCCGAGACCGCCGCCGCGCTGGCCGCGGGGTCCATCGTCTTCCGCGACGCCGACCCGGCATACTCCCAGCGCCTGCTCGACCGCGCCGTCGAGGTGAGTGCATTGCCCCGTCCGTCGCGTGCGGAAAGTGCATTGGTGGTGGTTGCTCGTGCCGTAGGAGAGTTTGTACCTTTTAGTAGTAGTGACGTGATAAAAATGCAAGAGAAACGGCGCTGATTTCCGTTTGCGTCCTTGGGATTGGAAGGTGTTCGCGTTCGCGGACAAGTACCGCGGCGCCTACAGCAGCAGCCTGCGCGCGGCGGTGTGCCCCTGCTACTGCGACTACTCAGGTTACCAGGACGAGCTGCTCTGGGGCGCGGCGTGGCTGCACAAGGCGTCACGCCGCCGCGAGTACCGCGACTACATCAGGCGCAACGAGGTCGCGCTCCACGCCGGCGACGCCATCAACGAGTTCGGATGGGACAACAAGCACGCCGGCATCAACGTCCTCATCTCCAAGGTATGCACTAAGCAGCAGTACTACATCTGTTTCTTTTTTCTACTCGGTCTCGCGAGATTGTTGTTGCTACGCGCTGTACCACTGTACTTGTTTCTACCTCTCCGCAATCAGTGGCCTAGGATTGCGCGACGCTACTACGCAAGCGCCCGGGGATGTCTGTCATCTCAATGTCGCGCTCCTCCAGTTGCGGCATTGGTCTGCGTACCATGTCACAAGTAGTAGTACATCATCGCCCTGCCCTGCCTCGGTTCTGGCGCCCTGCGTCGTTCAGCAATCAGCAGGGAGCGCACATGCTCCGGTCAGGTGGACCCGCCGACCACCTGCGACGCCGTTTGACTCGTTCGGCATCCCGAGTAGTACTGACGCCTGGCAATACGACTGCCTGGCTGCGGGCCGTATCAAAACGAGTGATTAGCTAACCCTAACGAAGTGAACTGCCTTATATCGGATTCGGAGGGGGTTTAGGACTAGTAGAGTTGCGCGAAGCTATGAGCACGGGCCATATGTCGAACCTTTTCACACGCGCGCTGCGTTGCCTTTTGGCCCGGCATGTTGGACCATCAAGCGTCGCGCGCGTCATGTCTCGTTCCACTGTGCTCTTGTCCGAGATAATGCTTAACTGCTCTCGGAGCAATAGTTGTCAGAGCGCAGTAATCTACACTTAAGCACTTGCGAAAACTGCAGCGTCCTGACCATGATTCTAACTGGGCTAGGCAGATTAATCAACACGTTTGCAGTACTAGTTCAGGCTTTCTCAGTGCGAGCGTAGATTAATTAGTGGGTTTTCAAGGCAGCCGCGACGCATGTCTGTCGCGTCATGATCCTTGACTCGATAGGCGGTGCGGGGCGTTGTTGGGCAGAGCAGGGCATGGGGCAATGACCCGGCGCCTTTGCGGTGCTGCGCTCCCGGGTCTCGTGTTCGCCGCCCGAGCCGCTTTACCACTGATGCTCAGTGATCGAGGTCACCCAATATTTGTTGGTTGTGTTGTGCAGGAGGTGCTGATGGGGAAGGACGAGTTTTTCCGGTCGTTCCGCGTGAACGCCGACAACTTCATCTGCAGCCTGCTCCCTGGCATCTCCGGCCACCCGCAGATCCAGTACTCCCCCGGCGGCCTCCTCTTCAAGGTGGGCAACAGCAACATGCAGCACGTGACGGCGCTCTCCTTCCTCCTCCTCGCCTACTCCAACTACCTCAGCCACGCCAGCGCCCGCGTGCCCTGCGGCGGCGGCGGCGGCGCCACGCCCGTGCAGCTCCGCCGCGTCGCCAAGCGGCAGGTGGACTACATCCTGGGCGACAACCCGCTGCGGATGTCGTACATGGTGGGCTACGGCCCGCGGTTCCCTCGCCGCATCCACCACCGCGCCAGCTCGCTGCCGTCGGTGTCCGCCCACCCGGCCCGGATCGGGTGCCGGGCCGGCGCCGCCTGGGCCGCCAGCCCCGCGCCCAACCCGAACCTCCTCGTCGGCGCCGTCGTCGGCGGGCCCAGCAACAGCACCGACGCGTTCCCCGACGCGCGGGCCGTGTTCCAGCAGTCCGAGCCCACCACCTACATCAACGCGCCGCTGCTCGGCCTCCTCGCCTACTTCTCCGCGCACCCTGACCCAGCCCAGTACGGCGACGACTAAAGACGACGTCGTTATGTGTATGCGAGCTGCGATCAAGCTTGGGCCTTATTGCGTGTAGCCTAGTAGCGAGCGCGGCCGTTGTTGTATGCTCTGCGGCGCGGCGGGCTAATTAACTCGCCCGTTGCTGCTGATCTGCAGTTGATTATGATTTCTTAGTACGTACCTGGGTGCCGATCCTTTCCTGTAAAAAATGGCAGGAACAAGGATTGGTCGTGTAGTGTTCTTCCTCTGTACTATAAGGCTAAGACTATCCGTGCTTCAGCGTGCTCCATGCCCATCTGGTCTAGCTTTGCAGTGAAATCTGTTAAAGACTATCCTCCTGTCCCTCTTTTGGTCGATGTTTAAGTGCTCAATTTTCTCTTTTGGTGCGCAGAATTACACTGAAACAGTAATTGCATCTTACACTCCCTACGCTGCCTGCCTCAATTGCCTGAGTTGTGTAGTTTTAGTGTACGGCTTTAAGCCCGAGTCATGTGCAAGAGCAGGACCATGGTCGTCTCTTTCCGGCTTTGGGAGCAGACTCTTGGAATCCAAAGCTTTACTTGTGGAACGAGACAGGCCTGCAGCTGACAGGGCTCATCATGCCGTGACAGACAGCATGAGCGTCACTGGAAAGAGGAAGGCCACCCGAGCAAGACCGGCATTTGCTGCTGGAATTGAGGGGGAGAACCTTGCCTTTTGGACGGGGAGCCGGCGTCATTCATGTTCGTTTCGTCAGAGCGCCGGCCGTGGCAGCAAGTGACCGGGCACCAGTCATCACGGACAGATGAGATCCGGGGCGTGTACGTGACGACGGGCAGATGAGATGTCGTAGTAGGCATCCATCCATCCATCGGATTTGTTCTCTGCTCGCATTCTATGGTGTGACGGCGACCGATCAACCCGTGCAGATCAGATCGTTCATCACAGGTACGCAGGGAGGACATGAACAGAACAAACGCTCCAGAGATGATGGCTAACATCGCCGCAGGGAATGTGAAAGGTGTGCAAGAACAACGCAGTTTTGTCTGCCCCAGCACGGGAGAATCAGTACCCAGTATGGGTATGGTTGGTTACCTTTTAATGGTTCTGCACACCACAATGTTTATGCGTTGTTTTAACCCACTTTTTAATTACAAATAGCAGGGGCTTTAAATTTAAGTTTTGCTTTTGATTGTTTATACTGTAAAAGAAGAGGAAAGGGGAGGGAATAATAAGCGAAAAAGGAAGCATCAATTGGGGGCATTATGGATGAAAGGACCTAAGTGCAATGATTCATGAGAAACTGAAAAGAGAGAAAGGGAGGGACTGCAACAAGAGAATCCCCGAGGCCCTGAGGGGGAGGAAGAAAAAAGAACTAGTCTACTTTCACGCGAACACCCTTCCCGACGTCACTTAATTGCAGTTTGACTGGAGCGCAGCTTGTTCGTCGTTTACCCAGCGCCGCCGCTGCAGATGCCCGTGAGCAGCACCGGCAGCCTCGCCAGCGACGACGCCGACCTCTCTGGCGCCCGCAGCAGCCGCCACCTTCCTCCCTCCTCCGACGCGGCGGCCGCGGGTTGCTGTTTCGGGGGCCGCACCCGCCCGTCCGCCTCGAACAGCGCCGTGGCTGCCACGGGGTCCCGGCCCGACCCGCCGGCACCGTCGCACAGGAAGTCGGCGCCTGCCAGCTGCCGCTCCATGTCCAGGAACTCGCCCAGAGACGTGGGCGCCTCGCCGACGCCGCCGTCGTCCCGGCACAGCCGCCACCAGCTCCCGCCGAGGCTGCGCCCGCGGCGCCGTCGCCGCCTCCTCCGCCGGCGCCACACGCCGCCGCGCCTCCCGGCCCCTTCCTCATCCTCATCCTCTTCACGCGCCGCTCGCTGCGCACGGTCCCTCTCTTCCCCCGCCGCCGGCGCGACCGACGCCCGCCGCTGGCCGCCGCCGAACGCCGACACGCCCATCAGCGTCCCGAGCGTCGTGCTCCGGTCCGGGAAGAACGACCCCGTCGACTGCCAACAAACCGGGCCTCCGTCATCAGAACAAGCAAGAAAACGCATCAGAAACGCACAGGCATCCCGACCAAGAACCTCTACCTCGGTGTCGAGGTCGGAGGAGGACGGCGAGGAGTCGGCGGATGGGGAGGTCGGGATCATGTCGGCGTCGAGGTCCATCGCCCCCGGCAGAGCGTCGGCGCCGGGTGTGAGCAGGGCGAGCGAAGGGCCGTGGACTCGTGGTGGTGGCGCAAGAAGACTGAGGTTTATAGGCAGTTGGCGGGGCAGTTGGTGGTGGTGCCGTGACGGCGATGTGGTCGAGGCCTCGAGGTCCCAGACGCCATAGCACCGCACCTATGGCTTTGTTTACTCATCGGCATCTTGTTATTAGTAGTAGCATATACAAGCTCCTGTGACTGAGCAGAGCAGCTGCACCGCAAGGATTTGCGAACTGTACGTTGTGCCAGTCTGAATTTTCGGAAACGTATGCAAATTCTATTCCTTGTTTATGGCGATGTGGCAATGTGCATTTTCCCTAATTTTTGTAGGATTTGATATGATCTTAACTTGTATCTTCTGAACAAATTGAATAATAAATGCAACTATATAGCTAGATGGCCACGAGACCCTTTCCTACCTTGTACATTCCGTCCAGAGTAGAAGTAAGGGGTACTCTAGAACACAGTGCAACAACGGTCACCTTGAGCTGTGACTGGCATGGAGTGAAATGAAGCTCGTAAATTGTTCACCAATGATATTTTATTTCTTTTGACAAGTAGTGCTAATGTGCACCAAACCGAGACAAAAGAGAGAGAGTCTCATGAGGTAACACATGAGCTGCTAGTCTACTGTAAAGACAGGAGCACCTCATTCTAATATGATGATAAAAAGCAGATTGCTATCCCTAGAGTTGGGTTTCAGCCCTGATCATCATTCTTTTAATGGAACCCTAATCATCAGTTGTTCAGGGTCTCTTTGATTTCAGTTTTATGGAGCAAATTCACTGTTAATAATCTGAAATCTCAATTAAAGAGGTTTTATCGCGAATCAAATTTTCTCAATACAAATTAGAATCCCCACTCCAGATTTCTCATTTAATTATTAGAAAAAGTTACCTACCTGTTATTCTATCACTGGTTACACACATGAATCATTTTTTTATTTTACTTCCTCCTCTCAGTAACTTTCTCATAGCTCACAACTAAATCAGATTCTTAGGAGTGCATATGACATCATTCCTTGTCTGGTTATCTGAAAATTGACGATGCTGAGCTTAGGATCCTATCACCCTAGCCTGATTGATCGACTGACTGAAACGAATATATTTCTGTTCGGTTTCTCACTCAGTCCCAAGATTACTGACTCATGTCCACAAGCATGCTGACCCGCCAGTATCTGTCCATACTGTGTGAGGAATCTATAGCACAGTTTCTCATACGTTAGCGTTGGTAGCTTCTTCCGTTGCAATGGGACGCATGCTTGAACAAGAGCAGCAATGGCAATCCCGCCTTCGAATTTCTTAATCTTGAAATGCCAGCCTAGTGGAGTGCTCTGAAAATACAGAATGCGTGGATGGTTTATTGGTTTGCATCAAGCATTGAATCAGGTTCATAAATTATTATCGTTTTTTGATAAGGAAAAAATTGCCGGACTTGGTTTCATGTTGCCATGTTTGTTTCCAAAAATTCGTAAAATCAGTTTTCCAGTAGTTTTGGTAGGTTTAGGAAATATCGACGGGGGTGCTCCCTGCAAAATTTCAGGTACAAAACAGAGATGTTTCGGTGTGTTAAGCTACTATGTGTCGACCGATGGCACCTAAAAGATTAAGCTGAGGGGAAGGGTGCACAATTCACTTATATTTCAACACTTTCCTCACGTGCAGGCTCTCTTGGGCTGCAAACGTGGAATAAGAGTCGGCTATAATTTATTTTTAATAAATCACGTCCGCCAAGATTCGAACTCGAGGCCTCTGACTCTAATACCATGTTAAGTTACTATGCACCAATCGGTTACACCCAAAGTTTAACCTGATGATGATGAGTCAACAATTCACTTATATTTCAACACGGTGCTCAACTGAGATTTGATTTCCGGTAAGACACAAGCAAGCGGTTCGCAACCCAAAGCCAGGTTTTAAAACAATATCCATGCTTGCCAAGTGGGAAGGGGACGAGGGTTACGTAGCTGCACCTTCACTCACGTGTGGGCGCAGTGCCACACGTCAGTGACCGCGATTTATATCAGAGGATCTTTGTCTATAGGAAGGATGCTTGATTGGTGGTCCTCTGTAAAAGGAACACCGTTCGAACTAGAAGATGCAGGGAAACGTAAGTGGCGATTATATATCTTCTGAGAAAAATACGAATTTTATGATATGTCAATGGCATAAGCTTTCTTTTTCCCCTAGAACAGGGTCATCCCTGGAATTTCCAATACTTAAATAACGAAACCACTAGTTTCAGGTTCCAACAGTGCAAACAGAAAGAGGTTACATACAAATTTTATGAGATGTACCAAGAGGTAAGCATACGAATTTTATGACATGTGGTATGATGTTTTAGAGCAGACTGAAAAAAGGCAACCTTAGCGCACAAGAAAATCTCACAATTTTACCTACCGGGTTTACGAATACGATGTCCTGTTCCAGTGGAAAAGCGTGTTCAGAGTCAGGGCCTTTCTCAGTGTTCAGAGGTTGTTGTTGCACATCAGTCAGAGAGATTTGGTGGAATCAGTTGAACAGATGGATGGTTTTGGCAGCATGCACGCTAAAGTGGAGCGGTTGAACCTAACGGGCGCACGTGAAACTGAGGTAGATAACTTGTGCCGGCCGGATGCAATACACGGCAAGGCGGGTACGGCGAGTCCTGGCCACGTTTCCCTGACACAGCTCTGTGCAATTTTGCCCATGCCATACTACAATCATCGTTGAAGCTTGCCGTCGTTCTAGTCACGGAGGGCAACGGAACCAAATCTCTCCGTGCCCTTTGGGTATCAACTCACTGACTCACACGTGATGTTCTTCATCGTCTTGTTCGTCCCATTTCGAGGCAAAGAGTCTCGTTTCTGAGATTGTAGTCTCACGTGCGAGCTGGGAACTTCAGTAAGAAAAAGGAAGTCAGGTTTTAGTCAGCCAACAATGGGAGGTGACCTTTTGCAGAGCCATGGAACACGGTGCCATACCGATTGAACTAGCGGGTATTTTATTTCGATTGCTTCATACTCCTTCCTGAGGGAAAAAAATAATCCATCTACTTCTTCACGTATTGGTGGAATGTTTCTTTGGAGCATGTAAACCGGATCTGAATATGGACCCATTGCGTGTGCGATCAAATACGTTGTCGATTTATGTTCACACATCCAAATCAAATTCGAACTGTGTCAAAAACGAAAGTGGGCAGCAAAAGGAAGCGTGAAACACGAGAAGCCAAGTATGCTCAAATAATGATATACGGGCCTCAAACTTCCTTGGTTTAGCGTTTACTAGCCTGTGTACGTACCGTTGAAAGTTCCAAAGTTCTGTGCTATGAAGTCCAAAACGCAGAAGGACGCTGAAATATGGGTCGGCATCCTTTTCTCTGTTTTCAAAAAGAAATATTGTACCAGTAAAAGATTCTAAAATTTAGTTAAAGATTTTAATGCACATAAGCAGGGTTCTCGATGCACATCATCTAATAATGGGCACTCATAACAAAAGTTCAGTTCAATGGTTCAACACGGAAGCAACATGGGTATCTAGAAGTTCTATGTAAACTAGGAACATTTAAGTTTGTGCCACCGAGTCAATTATCATTTCGATATTTGCCATTGCTTATCAGGTACTTAGACCCATGCCATTGGATCCAAAGCTAATTATCCTAAACAAATAAGTATTCTTCCACCAAATGGAGAAACAAAGAAAAACATTTTAAGTGGTTCAGAAGAGTAAAACTCTTCAACTCGAATTAACTCTCGATTTGTGATCCACTGCCGGGAATGTACAAAGCCTGTCATGGTTTCAAAAAAGAAGTACAAAACCTTTGTTGATAAATTTACAAGACTTGGTTCGGGAATGCACATGTGACGTCTCCACATACAACGTCCCCTCTTCTCTGTGGGAAAATGACTCCGTCTCAAAAATATTTTTCCATTAACATGACAACCACAATTTGCTCTTTTATACAGCCGGCCAAAAGAATGAATTACCGTGGGCAAAGCAGTCACGGAGTTGTCATTACTCAATGCTGATGTCCCTCGTCACGAGGTCCTTGTTCACAACAAGTTTCCCCTCTTCATCCTTAGTGAAAAGCTTCTCCATCAATTCATCCCAACTGGTTCTTTCAGCAGATTTTGGTTCCGTAGTTGTCTCACTGTGGGTATCGGAGTATGGCACAGTGCTAGCATCGTCCTGAATTTCCTCTTCAGCAAGGTCTGCAGCATGAGGAATATCTAAGGTCTTTGCTCTCTGGAGGGCATTCTTGTGCTCGTCCTTCAAACTTTGCAATCTCTCCATCTTTTGCTGTGGAGGTGGATTCATTGTGTTCTCTTGTTCCTTCATTAGCTACAAAAATAGACATGCCCCACTTCTGAATTTAGCAAAACAGTACAGCAACCAATAGCAAGCTCCAAAATATATGATTTCTACAATTTCTGCAGTCATAAATATGTGCATTTCTTATCATTTTCTTAGCCACTCATTCCAGCTTTCTTTTCCAAATCAGTTCAGTAAAAGCTAGAGTAAATTCTATATTGATTTCATCACAGGCTATATACAAAGTCCACTTAGTTACTGTTGCACTAACTCTTAGGGGAGAAAAATAGAAGGCATAAACAGAAGCAAAGAATATGTATGACAATTGAAGCTTAGTAATCCTGCAAACTACCGACCAATTTGGTCCATGATAGTGAATATAGCATTCAGGTGAGAATGCTGCTTACCCAACCAACTAAGTGACATTAGTTCACAGCTCAAGAAAAAATGGAGGAAGAAGTGGCGTGATTGAACCTAATTACCATGCTTTATCAGAGCAGTCCATTGATTACTGTGAGCTAGTGGCTGCTTTGGAAGAGTATATCATAACTATAACATGGCACATTATTTGCCAGTAGTCTCATGTAACTAGACTGAACATGTCATCCATATGCATGGCATCAAGCCCTCGCCAAATGCTTCCTCTCAGCTCACTACTCTAGCAGCATTTTTGGATTTACTTGAACAATAGGAGGATAATAAGGCCTTATTTCACAACTTGTCTGTTACATCTTAATTGATCACAGAAGGTCACAAATCCTCTTAAATAGGTTCAGAAGTCCAAGTTTTTTTTGTTTCAAATTTGTTTTCAAGGAGTTAAGAAAAAACTCCAGCCCTGTTAACTCCTAGGAATAAGAGGGTATTTGATAATAAAACTATACCCATTTTTTCCATGCTCAACAGTGTTATTTATAGCTGCTTCAAAACGACGGTTATGGAAGAGTTTACCTGGGTTATAGGGCAGAACCATTTCTAAAGCCTTCTATGATTCGCCTTATCTCTTATCCATTATTTAAAATTTATGATCAGCAACATGTAATGCAATGCACTGCAATGTGCTTGGAGCAAAGGCTCGGATGTTGTTGTTGTAACATGTAATGCAATGTGTGCATACCTCTAAAGCCTTTTGTGATTCACGCTCAATCCAAGCAATGGCATGATCTGAAGTAGTACTGCATGATAACACAACATGCTCAAATCGATTTTCCACTGGAATAGCAGTTCTGACTTCAGGCGGGAATCGTCCACATCTACAGAGGAGCAGCATCTTAGTTATTTTTGTGGAAGCACATTTTTTGTTCACAGCAACGTGAAAAAAGTCATCAAATATATATTTCCAGGATTTTCTCATGAAATTTCCTGGTCATACATTTATTATTCAAATTACTGTAGGAATATATATACATCAAACCCTTCCCCAAACCCTGCGCAAGCGGGAGCTACCGGGCTGCTTTTTTTTTCACTGTAGGAATATACATCAAACCAAAAACCTACATAATGAGACAAATAGCCAATGGTCACATAAGTTGCGATCTATAATGTCTGCACTATGCCTCTGTGTATTCTACACATTATTTTACTTGATTTTTTTCTCACTCTAAACTTGCCATGGATCAACAAAAACTAAACAGAAGGAAGTTAAGAAAAACATGGTTATGTTTCATCTGACCAAACAACATAAAAGCATGCATTAAATTTGATGTATTCCCCACTTGAAGAAACATCACATAGAAAATCATGCTCTGAAGCATGAACATCTAATGAAGATTTGTTGCTCTTATATTAGCAAAAACATAAAGACTAAAATCCTTTATGTAAGCATGACAATGGTTGTTAGTGAATAATATCTACAACACATCAAGCTATTATTCCCCTTCAGAAAAAAAAACATATTGAGCTACTATGCACCATCCAACATAGTAGTAACTATTTTCCAAGAAGAGGGGGCCTCACTAAAATGTCAGCACAACATAAAAATGGTCAACATAGTGGCTAGCAGCTATTAACCAAAGGCAACAATTACCTGCAAAATTTCCTCTCAACAATGTGATACATTCGCCCAGGAGCGTACAACCTTCTAGGGTCCTTAATTTTTCTCTTATCTTGTTTAAATGTGTCTCTCAAGCAAATGAGGAATAGCAAGCAGGGCAAGCTGTCCAAAGAATAAAGGCCTGGTGAAACATGCAATAATTGGATGCATTTGTTTACTGAAAAAAAGGTCCTACATAAGCATTTGGAGAAAAAGAATAAGATCAACTTACCAGAATATAGACCCAAAAATGTACTCTAATGGTGTTGGCGTTCTTGGCAGAAAATCATCCTGGAAAATACATCATACAGTGAGTTGATAAATCTCAGACGATAACACAAGGTACATACTGATGGTAGAGCTTCACATTAATCTAAGAAAGCAGAACCAGTTGAGTTCATGAGTCGTTCTCTTGTTCAGCACAACAAGATAGCAACAGAGCAACAACCAAGATATAGCAGTTGCACAAGTTGCAGCACCACGAATATCATGTTATATGGTCAAGTGTAATATCAAAGTTTTTCTTCAGAATAAACATTCAGCCTGATACTCAACTTGCCGACTAAACGGAAACAAATACACAGCCCCATCGGGAGATGCAGAAAGCAGGATACATTTTACAACTCGTACTTCCATATTTGGGTATGGAACTGAATCATAAATGGATACCAACTAACCTCCCCCCAAACAACCTTTTATCAGAGCACAGCTCTAGTTGCAAGATTCCTACCCTTCTGTACAATCAATCTACTTTACCCTTTCTAGACATTCCCAAGTCAGGACACAAGCGAAGCACATTTGACCAGACTGATTGCTCCCTCTTTCCTCCCCCGCGACTATTCCAGCATACCGATCGTTCAAAGGCAGCAAAATTCGACACCATACGATTGCACGGCACCTGCACCGTTGAAGAATAAGATCGCGGTCTTACCTGCAGCACGACGGAGTTGATGACGTCGGCGTACTTGACGGCGAGGTTGAGCGACATGCACCTGGCCGGCGCGAGCGCGTAGCACTTGATGTGGCCCCGGGGTATGTTGTCGAACTCATTGCGGTTGTTGACCACCAGCACGGTCATGAGTGCGGCGATCCCCGAGCCGAGCGAGTGGCCGGCGAAGACGAGCTTGTATCCCTGGTTCCGGCGTAGCAGGTCTAGCAGCGTCTCCGTCTCCCGCTCCAGGATGAACTTGGCGGCCTTGAGCAGGCCGTGGTGCACGTAGCCGCCGTCGAACATCTGCATCCCGAGCTTGTTGTCCATGAGCACCTGCGCGCGAGCACGGGGCGGTGAACTGAGCGGGCAGTCAAATCCCGGGTGAGCTCCGGGGAGCGACGATCTGGTCAGCCAGCCAGGGAAGGGAAGGGGGGGGGGGGGCGGACGGGCAGCGAACCTTGTAGTCGGCGTTGCGGACGAGGTTGAGGCCGCGGATGGCGAGGATGATCTCGTTATGCGCGTGGTCGACGTAGACGAGGTATGGCGGGCAGGCGGTGCCGACGTCGGCGTAGGTGGCGCGCTTGACGACCCCCTCAGGGTCGACGTCGGCGTACCCGCGGGCCGGCGGCGCGAGGTCGGAGTCGTAGTTGGCGAGCACGACGCGGCAGACGCGCGGGACGGCCTCGAAGTCGGCCGGCGCCGCCGGCGGCCACGACTCGCTGTCGTAGGCGCCGACGTAGGTGAGCCGCTTCAGCGCCCACCGCGTGCACCCGAGGCACACCACCCACTCCAGCCCGCACGACACCGACATGGCCGCTTCGCTGCGGCCGGCTCCGCTCCTGATCTCCCCCGCCCGCTGCTGGCCTGCGGCCGGCTCCGCTCCTGATCTCCCCCGCCCGCTGCTGGCCTGCGGCCGGCTCCGCTCCTGATCTCCCCCGCCCGCTGCTGGCCTGCCGCCGCCTCGTGCTCCCGTCTGGGTCTCCTCTCCCGGACCTGGTCGCCGCCTCGGGGCTGCTCGCGTTTTTAATCGTCTTCCGCCTTCGTTTCTTCCGGAAACCAAACCACAAGCCCCGGCCGCCGAGCTGGAGTGGTGGGGGCAGACCGGCAGAGTGGCGCCTGTCACGGCGTGCTGCTTCGCTGTGCCCGCCGCGTGCGCGGACCACTGGTTTTTTTCTCGTTTACTACTCAACCTGCGAGGGTGGACCGCGTGAAAAGGCACACCTGATCCTGATCTCCTCTCGTGTAAACCTCCAGGAATCAAACGGCCCGGGAAGCCTTCGCGATCCAAAAACGCCTCCCCCGAGCGATCGCCACTTCCCGTCGATCGTACAACTGTGAGACACCTATCCTGGTCAACGTGCGCGTCACAAACTCTCCAGGAATGTTGCCGTCCTGGCGTCACAAGCTGAGGGAGGCACGAGAAGTCCGCCGACCCCTACCCGTATAGGGACCTGGACCACGCTCGCGCGTCAAAGCCGACCCCTACCCGTATACGGAGGACTTAAATTCTCTACAGTACTGCACATGCAGTAGCAGTCACTGACATGTGAGTTCATGAACCACGCTCGCGCGTCAAATTTTCAGCAAGTTCGAAGAGACGTTTCGACGATCGTAAGTTCGT
The DNA here is from genome assembly GCA_030760725.1 of Neostapfia colusana. Classification (NCBI taxonomy): domain Eukaryota; kingdom Viridiplantae; phylum Streptophyta; class Magnoliopsida; order Poales; family Poaceae; genus Neostapfia; species Neostapfia colusana. Next base: position 50,216,189 of record JASWHV010000020.1, read on the forward strand.
ATGCGCGAATTAAACAACGCGTGGGAGATGGAGCGGTCGATTGTCATAAGCACAGGTTAGGTGGATGCTTCGGCGACGGCAACGGTAACGGTAGGTGCCTTGGGTTCTCAACCTCACGCGCTGCCATGCGGGGAGGGACAGCCAGGTGGGCGGGTGAGACAGGCGACTCGATTCCAACGCTGGTTTATCTCTACCATGACGCGTCTAAGGTTTCTTTGCTTAGCACTTGCGTTACAAACTGAAGCCTCCGCGAGCAAAATATGTGTAAACTGACAGCGACATAATCTTCCAACCACTCCGTGTGATGTGATGTCTACTGATATTCTTCCTACATTTGACGCACGGTTCTCATCTGTGCGATACTATTTATTGTATACTCCATCAATTTCAAATTATTTGACTTCGGCTAGTTTAATCAGAGCCTGTTTTTATTTGACCCACATGAAAAGTTCTCATCTCTGTCAGACTATTCAATCGTGTAGAACTTTTTGTATACTCCATCAATTTTAAATTATTTAACGTCGGCTAGTTTAATTTTGAACTAATCAACGTTAAATAATTTAAGATGGAAGGAGTAAGACAGAAATGGGATTTGCATGTCATATTCTCCATTTAAACGAACACATAACTCTACATAAGATCGACCTCGTCTGTAAAGTTAAGGGCGACATGCGGTGACCTGGCTAGCGATTACATCGTCAGAGGGAGACCTGGAGCATCAAGCAAAGTACGAAGCAAAGCCACGCGGGACGGACGCTTTCGTTATGTGGAGAGCCGCTTGTGGGAAGCTGGGCAGGCAGGCGGCCGGCCCCGCGAGATCCTTCGAAGTCAAGGCAAAACCCCCAGCCGAAATGGCTCCTTTTCACCAGGTGCTTGATGCTTCGCCGCCAACTCGTGCGTCCGTTGGACCGTTGCTGGCCGGAGGTAAGATGGAGCTGTCATTCCACTTGTTCTCTCTGATTATTTATTATACTTGCGAGTCGTCGGCGCCACCGTGCCTCTGTCGCTCTGCCTGGAATCCCCAACGGGAGGGCGTCCTATAAAAGCATATCCCCACTAAATTTAAGTAACCCGGTTCAATTGACCTGTCAAACGAACTTTAATATATTCAAATAACAGTTTCGACACTTTTAAAGATCTAATTCAACATTTACAAGGGAAACATGTGCAGTACATCTAAAATTTCGACACGGTTTATATAGAATATTGATGCAGCGTATTTGAATTATTGATGAAAAATTGAATTCTGATTTTTTTAAAATATTCTAAATGGCACGATGATTCATTCGGATTCAAAATCAAAGTTATGGTTTGAGGGAAAAATATATTTTAAGGCCCCTATTTGGATATAAAGTATCTTTGTAGGTTTAGGCGATACACCACGGTTTCTCAAAAATACAGTAGTATTTAAAACTTTTCAGGTGTTTGGATGTAATAAATATCGCGGTTTTGTAAACTAAAGTATCGCAACTACCAATGTATTTTCGCAGATTTTAAAAATTCAACCCGCACCTTTTTTCTTTAAAAACTGAGCCAACTGACGCGTGCACGCCAGGCCATGTCCCTCACGTTTAATTTCAACTAGCATGCACGTTCAATCAATCCTGTGCATTCCTTGTACATGCTACAAAGACCCATATGTATGTGAATTTCTTCTCTAATACTCTCTCTGTTTCAAATTATTTGACGTTGGCTAGTTCAGTCAAATAAATCAAAACGGAGGGAGTAGATAATATAATTTTGATTCTTGCATTTTTGTTCTAAATTCCTGTATCCACCTAATCAACCTCGGTTTGAGATTAGAAATATACTACATATTAAATGCACGTTCCTAGATAACATAATATTTCTTCAACCGTTTTGAAATGTTGATTTAAATATGACATAAAGTTCAACATTTTGATTAATCTCTAAAGATATATCGCACTAAACACTGGGCATTCAAGCACCCCTTGTTTTTTTGGTAAAACTACAAGATTGTGAAACTGCAGTATATTTTAGATGTAGTTGCGAAAACCATGTTTTCATATAATGTGGTTTGTAAATACCATAACATACAAAAACACCCTAAACTTTGAAAATAAGTGGCAGCATCTCATCCTTCCCTTCCTCGATCTCAACCATTGATTTCTTCATTTGCACAAATCTCAAATACATAGACCTTGATAAATAAAGAGTGCTCTAGTAAATCGGTCTGTTGGGTCTATTGCAGAATGGGCTGCAAAGATAGGGTGCAGGAGGCCTGGTGGATCTGCTGCAATGGGCTACTCTCTTCGTTGGGCCTGGACCGCTGCAATTTCATTCCCAAGTGGACCCCATCCAATAAAAGGAAAGAAGACCACGCCGGAATAAGAACCCGATCCACCGGCCTGACAACAACGCCCGTCCCCTCCTCTGTTCTCTCGATGGGAAACGACGAGGAGACGACCCCGTCACCGCCGTCGTCCTCGACCCATCTCGTCGCCGTCCTCAGAGAGCCTTCTGTGACGACCGCGGAGGAACCGATGGAAGTGTCAGCGACGGAAGAGAATGAGAAAGGGCTGGAGAGCGTCTGAGTACCGGGGTGTTAAAAGTGTCGGCAGGTGGGCCGGCGGGTGAAGTGGGCCAACGGGCTGCGACCCAATGGCGTGTATAAGAGCGGAACAGATCGAGGGAGAACGATACGGAAAAACAGAAAAGAAAATATTCACCACTCACCGAAATTTCTCGTCGTTCTCGAGCTCGCGCGTCGTCGCGACCACCGCTGTTGCTCTCACGCCGGGAACCCGACGATCCTCCGGCCACGGGACGCTACAGCTAGTATCAGAGCCATCTCCTCTCTCGAATCCTTCGATTTTTCAGGGGAAGGGGGGCAATTTGCTGGAGTGGTGGTGATAAGGAGGTCGGGCTAGGTTAGGAGGTGATTGGAGGTGTGGGAGAAGAAATCAGGAGTTCTCAGGTGATCGGAGGGAAATAGGGAATCACAGGAGATTGGAGGACGTCACCACGTCGCCAGCAACAAAGCCGTCGGTGCAGACACGCTTCGTACTGGAAGCCATGGCCGAAGCCTCCGAGTAGACGGGGATCGATGGGAGAAGGTGTTCGGGGTGCTAGAGGAAACCTCCTTGTGCTTGGACAAGATGGATAAAGTCCAACGGGATTTGGTAGGTCAGCAAGTGCTCGCGGCCTTGGTCGCGGAGCAGGCGGCGAAGGAGAGAGATGTCCTGTTCAAGCAGATGGCGGAGACGGGGAAGCGAGTGGCATCTCTGACATTGGAGCATTTGGCTGAGGACATGGAGAATTTCGAGGGGAATCCGTCAGCGCTAAGGCAGGAGAGGGGTGATGTGGGCAGGAGTGGAAGAAGGAGATGGGAAGAACAGGCCAGCAGAAGAATGGAGGGGGTGGCCAGGAAAGCAGTAGAGGGGACAATACAAGTAGGGCATCGTGGGCAAAACCGAGAGGATGAAGGGGAGATAAGCTCACATCATGGCGGCAGGAGTTTGGGGGATAAGAGCTTGATCAAGTTATCATTTCCTCGATTTTCTGGAGAGCATCCAACTATATGGCTGGATAAATGTGAAGACTGCTTTTCCATCTATAATGTGGCAGAGTCCTTTTGGGTCAGGGCGGCATCGATGCACATGGAGGGCAATGCAGCCAAGTGGCTTCAAGTATATAAGGTGATTGAGGGGTTAAGCACTTGGAGTAATTTTGTGAAGGCTGTCAAGGAAAAATTCGGAGCCTACGAGTATCCACAAGCTATGTACGACTTACTCAATCTGAGGCAAACTGGAAATTTGGAGGATTACATATCAGAGTTTGAGAATTGCAGATATGAGACCTCAATGCATAACCCTGAGCTTGATGAAATTTTTTTTTGTCACTCAGTTTCTCAAAGTCCTTAAGAGTGAGCTCCAAAGAGCTGTATGGTCCCAAGTTCCTGCATTAGTGACTAGAGCAACCATTCTAGCCAAAGTGCAAAGAGATATTTTAGAAAAAGGGAAACTCAGAGGACATCGACCTCAATTCTTAAACAAGCAGATGAATACGATAAGACCTGAAAATAGGGTAGCAGGCTTAACCTCAGAAGTCAGCAAGGAAAGACAATTGAGAGACTATAGAAGGATGCATGGGTTATGTTTCAGTTGTGGGAAAAGTTTGAGCCCAGTCACTTGTTGAAGTGTCAGAAGAGGAGCCAAATGCAATTGAACACTCTGTCCACAAAGGATTTGGAGATGCACTTATCTGAGGAAGTTTTGGCACAGTTGGACAAAGAGGATCAGGAGGAAGAGGGATGTTACCAATTGTCCACACATGTTGTGTCAGGCACTGAAGGGACTGGTTGTATTAGACTCTGAGCTTTAATTCAAAATCAGGTGTTTCTGCTGTTAATTGATTCAGGAAGCTCACAGTCCTTTATTAACAAAGCTTTTGTGGATCGGTTAAAATTGCCTGAACAGAAATGTGCACCAGTGAAAGTTCAGGTGGCTAGTGGCGACCAAATGATAAGTGACAGTATGGTAGAGAAATTAGAGTGGTGGTGTGATGGTAATACATCTGCATCCAACATGAGGATTTTACCACTCGGAGCTTATAATGAGATTTTGGGGTATGACTGGTTGTCTATTCACAGCCCAATGCAGTGTGATTGGCAGAATAAGAATGTGGAATTCTATTATAAAGGACAAGGAGTCAGATTACAAGGAGATCAACATACAATTCCTAAAGAGTTGCCCCTGTATCTGCAGTGCAGCTAGATAAGCTATTGATTAGAAATGATGTATGGGCGATGGCCATAATATTTCGACAGGAAGACAAAGGGGATAAGGACAATATGGAAACTGTAAAAGAAGAGGTGCAAAAGTTGTTACAGGAATTTGAAGATGTCTTTCAGGAGCCTACTTCCCTTCCCCCATCTCGACCATTTGACCATGCAATTCCTCTCATTCCTGGGGCAGTTCCGGTCAACTCGAGGCGTACAAGTACTCTCCTCTACATAAGGATGAAATTGAAAGACAAGTTGCTGAATTATTTCGAACTGGGTTGATAGAGCACAATGTTAGTCATTTTACTTCTCCAGTATTATTAGTACAAAAAAAGATGGGACTTGGAGATTTTGCACTGATTATAGAAAGTTGAATGATCTCATGATTAAGAACAAGTTTCCTATGCCTTTGATTGATGAGATATTGGATGAGTTGGTTAGAGCTAAATATTTTACCAGCCTTGATATGAAAGCGGGATATCATCAAATTAGAATGAAAGCGGGTGAAGAGTATAAAACTGCCTTTAAAACTCATTGTGGCCATTATCAATTTAAGGTGATGCCTTTTGGCCTTATGAATGCTCCCGCTTCATTCCAACGTGCTACGAATTCTGTTTTATCTCCATTTCTGCGGAAATTTGTTTTGGTATTCATTGATGATATACTGATTTATAGTACTTCATTGACCTCTCATACTAACCATTTAAGAATAGTGTTAGAAGCTCTTAGACAACATCAGTTTTACATGAAGTTGTCTAAATGTTATTTTGCTAAGACAGAGTTGGAATACCTTGGCCACATTATTTCTACAGAGGGTGTCAAAACTAATCCTAAAAAAACTGAGGTGATGGAGAAATGGTCAATTCCGACAACATTTACTGAGTTGAGAGCTTTTCTAGGGCTAACAGGTTATTATAGAAAATTTGTTAAAGGATATGTGTGCATTGCTAGTCCTCTAACTCAAGTTTTGAAGAAAAAGTCATTTGTATGGACATCTGAGGCTGAAATATCATTTGTGAAGCTTAAATTGGCAATGTCTTCTACACCAGTTTTGGCTTTACTTGATTTCTAAGATACATTTGTGGTGGAGACTGATGCGTGTGATGTGGGCATAGGTGCTGTATTAATGCAGAAAGAGAGACCTATAGCATTTTTTAGCAAAGCAATAGAGGAGAAGCACAAACAATGATCCATCTATAAAAAGGAGTTTTTGGCTCTATTTTGGCTGTGGATAAGTGGAGGCAATATTTGCAAAGGGGAGAGTTTATAATCAGAATAGATCACAAAAGCTTGAGTTTTCTTGATGACCAACAGTTGCATTCCAACCTTCAAAAGAAGGCTATGGCTAAATTGATGGGGTTAAACTTCAAGATTATATATTGCAAAGGGAAGGAGAATGTAGCAGCAGATGCTTTATCTCGCATTGGGCAGTTGATGAGTGTAACTGTACTCCATGAAGTCCAACCACAATGGATACAAGAGGTGATAAATTCTTATGTTACAGATTCAGAGGCTCAGCAAATGCAGGCTCAGTTAGCCATAACAAGTCCAGACGACAATGGATTTTCTTTACATCAGGGTATAATCAGAAAGGAAGCACTGATGTATGTGGGAGAAAATTCAGCACTACGGACCAAATTGATTGCAGCTTGCCATGATAGTGTAGTGGGAGGACATTCTGGTATCACGGCCACCTATCACAGGGTGAAGAAGCTGTTCTTTTGGAAGGGCATGAGAGGAGATGTAGAAGATTTTGTGAAGCAGTGCTCGGTCTGTCAACGAGCTAAAGGGGAGAGGACTCATCCTGCGTGTCTTTTGCAACCCTTACCCATCCCTGAGGGTGTGTGGCAAGGTATAACTATGGACTTTATTGAAGGGCTACAATGGTTATAACACCATATTGGTGGTGGTCGACAGATTTTCCAAGTATGCTCATTTCCTACCCTTGAAGCATCCCTATACAGCAGCTCAGGTAGCTACACTTCTATTAGATAATGTGATCAAGTTGTATGGATTACCTATGTCTATGCTCTCTGACAGAGATAGAGTGTTCACTAGTGCTCTGTGGAAGCAACTATTCACAAGTATGAATGTTAAACTTTTGCTCAGCACTGCCTACCACCCACAAATCGATGGACAGTCAGAAAGAGTGAACCAGTGTTTGGAGACTTATTTGAGATGTGCTGTCCAGGAGTTGCCAACAAATAGAAACCTTGGCTGGCTCTTGCAGAATATTGGTACAACACTACATATCATTCCCCATTTGGTTGTTCTCCATTCAAGGCCCTGTATGGGTATGAACCAAACATTTTGTCAGCTATAATTGTGGCTCAGGTGGAAGATAAAATAGTACAAGAGTTATTGGCTGACAGACATGAATATCTGGAGATAGTAAAACAACATCTTGCAGGAGCGCAAAATCGAATGAAACAGCAGGCTGACAAAAATCGTACTGATAGGGAGTTTGTGGTTGGGGAGTCGGTCCTGCTAAAATTGCAACCTTACCCGCAACATTCATTGGTCAACAGACCATATCCTAAATTGGCCTTCAAGTATTTCGGACCATACAAAGTGTTGGAGAAGATAGGGAAGGCTGCATACCGGTTGGAGTTGCCGGACCATGCTCAGATCCATCCGGTGTTTCATACCTCTCAGCTTAAGCCCTTCACGCCTAATTACTCTCCGGTCTTCTCCGAGCTACCACAAGCTGTGGACTTTAGCAAAACACCACTGCAGCTTACTCGAATTATCGATCGACGGTTGGTGAAGAAAGGGAGCAGAGTCGTACCTCAAGTGCAGGTTGAATGGGCCTCTTCATCTTCAGCTCCGCTGACGACCACGTGGGAGGATTGGGGCGTCCTCCTCAAGTCATTTTTGGCGGTGGCGGCTTGGGGGCAAGCCAGATCTGGAGGCGGGGGAGGTGTGACGACGGCGGAGGAACCAATGGAAGTGTCGGTGGCAGAAGAGAATGAGGAAGGGCTGGAGAGCGTCTGAGTACCGGGGTGTTAAAAGTGTCGGCAGGTGGGCCGGCGGGTGAAGTGGGCCGATGGGCTGCGAACCAATGGCGTGTATAAGAGTGGAACAGATCGGAGAAAAAACAATACGAAAAAACAGAAAAGAAACCGAAATTTCTCGTCGTTCTCGAGCTGGCGCGTGGCCGCGACCGCCGCTGCTGCTCTCACGCCGGGAACCCGACGATCCTCCGGCCACGGGATGCTACACCTTCATGGTCGGCCGATCTCCGGTCACCGACCGCACGATTCCTCATACTCTCCTCCTGAAGGGTGATTAGGGCTGCCGCTATCTCATCACCGCCAGAATCTGGCGGCGAAACCAGTTGCAACCCTCCACCCTGTGCCGTAACGCGCTCCCTCCGTGCCGGAACTTCGCTGCTCGTCCTCTCCTCAGGAATCCTAGCGTCCCCCTCCTGCATCCTCGTCTTCCCGTCCTACCATCGTCGCAACAACCAAGGTGCATGGATATGGTTTTTGCGCTCCCGTATACTTTGGCCTGATTTCATGAGACGCGGAGTAATCCGCTAGTTTTCGTGACTCGTTCTTGGGATCCGTGATTTGTAAGAATTAGCAGAACCACGAATTCCTAGGTTTTTGTGATGGTATCATGTGACCGTGATGTGTGATCTGTTAGTGATGAGACTAGGGATCGTGTAGATACATTTTTGTTAACGGATTGATCAAAACCAAGTTCACTAGAAATTAATTCTGCCGAGTTGTGTTTATCCTGGTGCCTTCCGTATCTAGTTGGAGGAGCACTCAGTGATAATTGGTTGCCAATTGTTATGCGTTGATGCAATTTATTGATTTCCCATGTACTTGGCTATGCTTTAGCACAAAATGGATTTTACCATTTGGTATGTTACCTTGGTAGAATACTCAAGAGTCCGTAGCGTGTGCTGCTAGTTGTTTATTTCAGTTCAGATCTGCGATTGAGTTGTATTCTTGTTGGTACGTGCTGTAAAAAGTAATATTGAGGATGTTAGATATAATCTATTTTTTTTCTAGATTAGGATGGAGTTAGAAATAGATTATAAATCCATCTTTATTTAGAGTAGGAGTTTAGGGTAGTATTAGACTAGGATTCTATTGTATTCGGGGCTATATATACAATCACCCAAATAAATGAGAAACATGAGATGAAAATTAAGAGAAAATTCAGAGATTAATTTCTCTGGAAATCCTACAATTGGTAATCAGAGCAAGGTTTAGATCGAGGGGCAAGCGAGATCTAGGGTTTGGGGGCAACCTTCGCCTGGTGAGCAGCGGATGGATCCGGCTCTACGCTCAGGTGAGTGGTAGATGGGAACGGCTCTGCCACCTGTAGAAGACGAGCAACTTGCTGCGGTGGTAGCACAAGCACCCGTCGTTCGTCCTGTCGTGGAAGGCACATTCGTTTCCAATCCCGTGCGTCTTAAGACTACGTCGTCGGACCGCCCTGCTAACGGTGGAAGAGGAGCACGAGTTGTAGCTCGCGCACGAGCGATTGCTAGTGGTGGGCGCGCGGGGCACGACGTCCAATGAATCTTGCAGTAAGGGGCTCGGCTTGAACAAGATAGTGGCGGCAACCTCGTGGACGCGGTGTGGGAAGGAGGCGGGGCGGCGCGTGCCCCATCCATCCACAACTCTCACTCACTCTTGCTAGGGTTCTGAAAGATGTGAGAAGGTGGTTACATGCTAGGCCGGCCCTAAGGACTGTTCTTAGGATGCGCCTGAAGACTGGTTTTGGTTTTCTTGCTACGTGCACCCAGAGGTTGTTTTGCTTATTCACTGAATGGAGGGAAAATCAATGGCGTTGCAATATCCCCTGTTAATGAATACCAATTACACATCATGCACTATCAAGATAAAGGTTTTTCTGAAGTCACTGAGGTGACAAAAAATAATGTTGATCAAAAACAAAATCAGATGGCTCTTGCGGCCATCTATTATGCTATTGATGAAGACACTCTCATGCGAATTTCCGAGAAGAAGACAATAAAAGAAGCGTGGGAGTTGACCAAGATCGAGTTCTTGGGTGAAGAACATGTGATAGAAGCAAGGATCCAAACTTTTCAGAACGAGTTTAATCTGATGCACATGAACGAAGGGAACTCCATCGATGACTTTTGCCACAAGAGTGTTGATCATTGTCACAAAGATTTATGGTCTTGGAGGAAGGGTTGAAAAAAGCTACATCATAAAGAAATTGTTGTGTGCTTTGCCTTTGAAATTTCTTCACGTTGCATCCATCATTGAGTAATATGTTGACGTGAAGGTGATGACTGTGGTAGAACTTGTTGACAGACTCAAGGCGCATGATGAGTGTGTACATGGCTTCAACAACCAAGAGAATGAAGAAAGACTTTTTTTAACAAGAGAGTACTAGAGAGCAAGAGAGGCAAAGGATCGAGGGAAGCTTCTTTTGACAAGGGAGGAGTAGAAAGCTCAAGATGGTGGTCAAAAGAAAAAGAAAAAATTGATAAATTGAAGATTCAATGCTTCAATTCTGAAAAACTTTGGCACTTTGCCAAAGAGTGTTCCAAAAACAAAAAGGAAGATGAGATGCGCTTCTTGCGTTAGAAGAAACTTTGTTTTGATCTCACATCAAGGTGTGCTCGAGATGTAGATGCGTCCATCTGGAGATCGAGTGCAGGATGAAGATGTCTATCCTAGGGTTGAAGATGTGCCCAACCCGCATTTGTGTGTGGGATGAAGATGTGACCATCCTGGGGTTGTAAATGTGTCCGTCCCAAAATTGAGTTGTGCAGAGTGAAGATGTGATCATCCTGGGGTGTAGTTGTGTCCTTTCCAAAAATGTGTATGGTGGAAATGTGTCTCCATCCTAGTGAGTGTGATCTAGAAAAATAAGATTAGTGGTGATTGTCAGATATAATCTAGTTCTCTAAATTAGGATAGAGTTAGACATAGATTACAAGTCCATCTCTATTTAGAGTAGGAGTATAGTGGTAGTATTAAACCAGGATTCTATTGTATTTGAGTCTATATATACAGCCACACATAATTGAGAAACATGAGAAGAAAATTAAGGGAAAATCCAGAGATTAATTTCTCTAGAAATCCAATAGTGAACCTGTGAAATTTCGGCTTTTGTTAGTAGTTGGCAATCCAAAAATTGCTGTCTGATCTAGGTTCCGGTGCTCCGCTTTAAGGCTCCAAGTTTAGGTTTGCTGTCATTCCTACAAAAACAACAAAGCCTTTGTCCCAAATACGTCAGGGTAGGTTAGATATGAAACCCAACAGAAACGTATCATAGGTGTACTGTCATTCCTAGCTACCCATTTTTTACTGACCACTATTGTTGCCCACCTCTTGTATACGCTGAGCTTAAGTAGCCTACTTTATCGATGTATCTATGCAGAGCGCAGGTTTTTGTTTGCAGTATTTCTAGTTTCTTCCTGTGTTCAAATACTAGAACTTCGATCATGGGTTGTACAGATTTGAAAAGGTCATTACAGTGATCTTATTAAGTATTTTAATGTGTTGATGATGTTGATATTGTGATGCTCAAAATTGCAAAGATTTACCCATAATTTGTTATTTTAATTTTCTTATGATAAAATTTGCAAGCATATGATCGGCTTGTTAAATTGCATCTGTGAGACATGCCCATTAGACTACATGATGATAAGCTTTGGAAAATAAGACCAAAACTAAAATTGGCATGTATGCTAAGTGAAAGCTTGGATACTCCTTTTGAATTCCACAACTTATAGCTGTATTCTTTGTCAGAATTTTATACTCATATCGTGCAAAAAATTGAAAACAGAGGGAAACTTTGATTGTGATTCTCTCCATGTGTGCATATATGTGTACTGTTGTCCAACTAAATAACTAATGTGATGAAGTTCTTTCCTCCCATGCAGGCTTTAGTTCCTAACTTGTGTTCTACTCTCCTCAATTCTTTTCTTGAATGGCAACATCTTTGGATGTTCCGCTGGATGATTTGATTAAGAGTAGAAATGGGAGGGGACGGGGAAGAGGCAGGGTTCAAGGAGGGGGTCGTGGCCAAGGTGATGGCCGAAGGTTGGCCCGGGTTTCATGGCGTGGACGTGGTGCTGGCACCTTTCGTGGAAGGGGATTAGGGGTGCTTTCACGAAGGCCACTTGGTGTCAACACTCGGTCCTCGTCATTTGCTATTGTCAAGGCAAGAGCAGAACTATCACTGTCTTTCACTATATCAAGAATATAATCAGTAGGTAAATGACAAGAAGTATCAGTGCACTGCTATAAGGGGACAGCCTTGGTTCAGTTCAGGCCATATCTGCTATCCTTTAGCTGTGGAACTCAAAGAGCACACGATGGGTTTCTCATTTTGAATTATCTGAGAATTGACAATTTTCTGCTGAGTATGTGGATGAGAATATTTATGTTGGTTTCTGCTGGCTAATGCTTCAAAGTTTGAAAACCTTGTCTCTACTCAGTGTTAGCATATTGTTGGGCGGGCCACATATTTGTGTGGAAGCCTTTGATTTGTACAGGAATAACATCCATTCTATGCAATGGTATAGGGTTTTCTAATTCCGCTGATGGTAGATGACTCATCAAGTACCATGGATTGATGAGTCTTGTGGTTTTATATTAATACTTTCTCGTTACATTCTGGGGCTTTGAAACATTGCAGTCGTTCAATAAAACCAAGGATTTTGTGCGGAGACATGATCTATTTGAGGATAGCATGGTGGCGGCTGGACTTTATGGTATAGAATCTGGCACAAAGCTGTATATTTCAAATTTGCACTATGGAGTGACAAAGGAAGACATACAGGTAGCTGGATCTTCATATGCATACTAGAATATCTGACAGCCACATTCATGTTCAACATTTTTGAAGCTGATCTCTGTCCATGACATTGCTTCAGGAGCTTTTTTCTGAAATGGGTCATTTGAAGCACTTTGCTCTTCATTATGACAGTAATAGCCACCCAACCGTAAGTCTCACAGACTCTTTGTCCTTTCTATAGAGCGAGTATTTCTGTAATTCTGTATTGTTTATTTGTATGTCAAGAAGGACGGACCTGACGCAGTGGTAGTGTGTCTCCACTTGTGTCCTCAGGTCTTGGGTTCGAACCAGTCTCTCTGCAAAAGCAGGGGTAAGACTGTCTAGAAATAACTCTTCTCTAGACCCCACAATGTGTGGGAGCCTTCGGCGCTGGGTGCACCTTTTTTTATTTGTATGTCATGCTGGACATTTTTTCATGTTACGTTTTAAGATTTTGATTCCCTTCTCCCTTGACAATCATTAGCTGGTTGCAACTTTTTGGTTTCTCTAATGCGTTATTGATTATTTGTGATTTGATTGGATGGCTAATAGTAGTTATGATAGAATCTGAAGTACCATGCTAGCCATGCAAATAGCCCTTTTGGTGCCTTTATTTTTCTGGAGCCCCTTCAACACATGACATTTTGATCTGTTATCAACTTCAACACATGAAATTTTGATCTGTTATCAACTTCAATAGGTTTTTGTTTCTTGTTTTTTTTATCAATTGTTTACTTGACTAAGGCTTTTTTCTAAATGATAAGTTAATTAACCAGTCAACCACCACCTGTCTGCAGTTTACATATATGATGTGTTTCTTCGTAAACTCAAATTATACATGATCATATAAATTGGAAGGAAAATTGAATTCCATTTGTTCCAAAGGGGGGGTTACATATATATAGGGTTTCTAACATCCCCCCCCCAGTCGAAACTCTGGCTACGACAGATGTTGAGACTGGACAACAACACATTTCCTACATAAACAAACACAAACACACTCTAATAAGACCCCCTCGCAGTCATAACATCTAGCCGTGGCAGATGTTGAGACTGAACCAAAAGACCCTACATACATAAGTAAACACACACTCTAACAGCTTCCCGCAGAGAACACCATAGAAGAGCCCACTCACGCTCCCAAGCGGTGGCGAGGACGGAGTGGGCCGCAAACACCTCGCCATGAGGGGCACAACCGGTAGAGATGGCCCAAGCGAGCGTGGTGGAGGGCGGCAATGCATGTAAAAGGCTGGCGGTGCGGAGTAGGAGGAACGAGCGCGGCGAAGGCTGACGGCGCGGGGTAGGAGGGCAGAGACGCGCGCGGAAGGCTGGCAGCGCGGGGTAGGAGGGATGCGCGTGGCGAAGGCCGACATCGTGGGATAGGAGGGCAGGGACGCATGCGGAAGGCCGACAGCACGGGGTAGGAGGGCAAGGATGCGCACGGGATAGGAGGGCAGAGACGTGCGCGGAAGGCCGGCAACGCGGGATAGGAGGGCAGGGATGCGCGCGGAAGGCTGGCAGCGCGGGATAGGAGGGCAGGGACGTGCGCCGAAGGCCGGCAACGCGAGGTTGGAGGAGGGATGCGTGCAGAAGGCCGGCGGCGCGGGGTAGGAGGAAGAGGGACGCGCGTGGCGGAGGCCGGCAGCGTGGGGTAGGAGAACAGGGACACGCGCGAAAGGTCGGCAGCGCGTGGTGAGAAGGGTGAAGACGTCGCGGCGGCCATGGGGTGGAGCGGGGGCGCTGCTGCAGCCATGGGGAGGAGCGGAGGCATGGCGGTCAGGAGAGACGTGGCGGCTGCGACCATGGGAGGCGCGGCGGCAACGACCATTAGAGGAAGGAAGGGGAGCCGATGATGGTAGGCAGGAAGATGGCCAACAGCTGCCACGCGTTGCGCGGCACGCCGGAGGGCGTCGGGATAAACCAGATGAGGACCCTGTCGCGATGGTGGCCAGCTACGGCTTGATGACCGCGCCCTTCAGCGGCGGAGGCGGCGCGGGAGAGAAAAAGGAGAGGGATGGAGTCGGGGTGGAGGTGCTGGCCGAGGTGGTGGTAGGTGAGCGGGGACGCCGCGGTGGAGGTGGCCATAGCGGCGGCGGAGGTGCCTCTCCCAGTGGCCAGAGACGCGACGGTGACGGAGGTGCCTCTCCTGCAGGCTAGAGACATGAGGGGGGCCGACAGGGGCGCGGGTCCAACGGTCCCTGGCGGCCACGGCCCGACGGCGGCGGATCCAGCCGTGCCTCCTGCGGCGGCGGCGATGCTAGCTCTCCCAGCGGCCAGAGGCGCGGCGGTGGCGACCAGAGGAGAGGGGGGCCGGCAGGGGCGCAGACCTAGGGGTGATGCGCGCGGGAGGCGCCAGGGGCGACGACGGCGGATCCGGCCGCGCTGGGGCCGGGGAAGCCGGCGGCGAGGAGGGCGGCGGCGGATCCGGCCGCGCCGGAGCCGGGGAAACTGCCGAGGCGTGGGGCGGGCCTGGTGGAGGCGCGAGGCGGGCCGCCGCGTGCTCGCCGACCGGCAGCAGCCTGCGGGCAAGGTGGCGGCGCCTGCTCAGGGCATTGCCGCGGCGATGGCGGAGAGGCCGAGCCCGCAGGGCGGGAGGCCAGTGGCGGCGACGCGGTGGGGGCTACCCGCGAGCGGCCGCGCGGCGATCTCGGCTACGGAAACCTCGCGACAGAGGCTTGAGGCGGAGGCGGCGCTCGGGAGGCCGGCCGCGGTGCCTGTCGGGTCAATCAGCGGCGGCGGCGTCCAGCGCGGCAACTCGCTTGGCTCCCGGCGGATATCGGGGCGACCGAGCGGACGCACGCGTAGGCCACGCGAGGCGGGAGCCGGCGGCGACGCGCTAGCTGGTGGCGGTGGCGCTGCTACATGGGAGGAGGAGGAGCGCCGGGGTGGGAGAGGCGACGGCTGTTGGGTAGAGGAGGCGGCAGCTGTGGGGGAGAGGCCCTAGGGTTAGGGTTTCTTGCTCGATACCAAATTGGAAGGAAAAATGAATTCCATTTGTTCCAAAGGGGGGTTACGTACACACAGTCTAACAATATAATAAATTAAATTTACTTAACAAGACATGCAGTGCATATGAAGTTTACTGACTGGTCTTTTCATGAATCTTTTTGAACAGGGTTCAGCTGAGGTGATATATACTAGGAGAAGCGAAGCTCTTCGTGCATTGAAACGATATAATAATGTGCGCCTTGATGGGAAGCCAATGAAGATCGAAGTGATAGGAGCAGATGTGGGTCTATCTGCTGCTCCCGCAACCAGAATTAGTGTTTTCCCTAGTGCGAGGGGAAGAGGACGAAGAGATGTGATCATGTATGCTCTTTCTTGCAAGTGCACTATAGTTTCTGTGCTGCCTTTGCTTGCAAATCAACTACTCGCATTGTAACAATTCAGATTTTCTGCCCCTTATGTTAAGTATTTTTCTTTTCAGGCCTGGTACAAGTGGGTTTGGTCGAGGTGGGGCTGTCTCATCTAGTTTTCCAAGGTAGGCTATCAAACCTGCATTAAATTTTTTATATAGCACTTCTCCCCTCTTATGACCAGTACAATCGATATTATGTTTGATCTCTATATTTCTCAATCTGTGGCTGTGGGCCATGGATTTGAGCGCCTCCTGTTTAGTAGAGATTCACTAAATCTGAAATTGAGACCGGGCAGCAATCATAGGTTACACGGAATGTGGTTTCTGTAATTCTGTAGGGTTAGCACTGCATGTGTCAATTAAGGACCGTGCCGTGTGTGGTTCTATTGGACAAGTTTCAGCTGTACCAAATGTATATTGGATATATGGGACCCAGTAAAATGATGTAACTTGAGTACTTTGGTGTGGAAACTTTTCTGCCATCCTTGAATGTTGGGAGGGCATAAAGGTGTAAATTTTCTAGTGGGCAACTTCAACGTGTTCGTGTAGATGATCTTTTGCTCGGGATGGAGAGTTGATTCCACATTTGCGTGTCTTCTGAAAAATAGTATTATACGACGTAAAGGAGAGCACCGACGTGTCTTCCTACGGGCTTATGTGTTGTGCATTCCGGGTGTTTATGGTTCTAGTGAAACTATGTGCTTATAGTATTATATGGGAGAATCAACATCTAATTGCATTGTAATTTGGCTAAATTGTATGTCATGTCGTAAAACTTTTGCCTTTTGCCACAATCATTTGAAGTTACTAAATCATATATGACTATGTTTTTGTTTTATACATGTTCTTTCTCGTGATTGGCAAGATTTTTTATCACGCGATATCATTTGCACTCCTCTTTGTCCATAGAAATTGCATTGCTTTCTAGCGTTTTTCTATTCTCAGGTGGAAACGTGGAGGTTTTTCTCAAAGAGGGGGAGGAGAAGGGCGTGGTCGCGGTCGTGGGCGTAGCTTTGGTCAGGGGCGTGGACACGGCTATGTGTGAAAGGGGCCTGTAGGAAAATCAGCTGAACAATTTGACACGGAGCTTGACAACTATCATTCTGGTGCAATGAATGTCGACTAGAAGGTGCTGCATTCAATAGCATAGAGGCCAAGATTGAAGCCAAGATTGCCTTTTGTGTTCGTTTTCGCTGCTGAACAATCAACTGCTATCGTGCCTGGCAGTCTTGTGTAAGTTGCCTCGGCTTGAAGATTATATTTTTTAACTGCAATTTCGAGTTTGAACTTAGTCTTGTGGCAAAGTTGGCTCGTAGCTTCATGTTGGATGATGTTTCAATTTTTGTGGTTTTCTGCTGTCACCTCTTCTGCTTCTTAAGGGTTCGCTTTGGTACGTCAAAATTAGCTTGAGCTAACTTTTCAGACGGCCACAGTGAAGTTTTTGGTAAACGGAAACTGGGGTACGTCGTCTGCAGCTTTTGTTAGAATGCTATGTGTTAAGGAGGAAGGGGTATTCTAGTCTTTTTGGTGTAAGATATATATATATATATATATATATATATATATATATATATATATATATATATGTACTCCTTTCAGCCTATTAGGGCAAGATTGAATAAGTAGATCTCCCAACATGGTATCACAGCCGCCGCACCCCAACATCCTGATGGTTGGCACCGCCGCCGGCGGGCCGCCGGGCTTTCTTGCCTCTCCGGTCGCCGCCGCACCTCTCCTGGCCGCCGTCGTGCCTTCTTTGGCTGTCGCTGCTGTGCCCCCTTCTCTTGCAGCCGCCGCCGTGCCTTCTCTGGCTGGCGCCGCCGCCGGCAGGCCGCCAGGCTTTCCCGCCTCACCGGCCGCCGCCGCGCCTCCCTTGGCCGCCGCCGCACCTTCTCTGGCTGCCGCTGCCGCACCCCCTTCTTTGGCAGCCGCCGCCGGGCTTTCCCACCTCTCTGGCCGCTGCCGCGTCTCCCCTGGCCGCCGCCACGCCTCTCATGGTTGTCGTCGCCGCGCCCCCTTCTCTGACTGCCGCTGTCGTGCCCCCTTCTCTGGCAGCCGCTGCCGCACCCCCTTCTCTGGCCTCCGTCGACACGCCCCCTTCCCTGGCCACCGCCGCCACGCCTCCTCCTATGGCCGCCGCCGCCGCACCCCCTTCCTTGGCTGCCACCGTCGCTCCTCCTATGGCCGCCGCCGCCGCGCCCTCTTCCTTGGCCGTCGTCGCCGCGCCTCCTCCTATGGCCGCCACCGCCGTGCCCCCTTCCCTGGTCGCCGCCGACGCGCCTCCTCTTATGGCCGCCGCTGCTGCGCTCCCTTCCATGGCCGCCGCCGCACCTCCTTCCTTGGCCGCTGCTGCCGCGCCCCTGTTCCACCCCATGGCCGTCGCGGTGCCTTCACCCTTCCCCATGGCCGCCGTCGCGCCTCCCCCTGTGGCCGCTACAGCGCCTTCTCCGTTCACCGTTACGGACGATTCGGGGGATCCTAATAGTGGTAGTGGCTACCCCTCTGCGACTGTTGTCGTCGCGGCCCTCGTCGCCTCCCGTGAGCGGGCGTGCTCTCGTTCTCGCCTTGGAGTAGAAACGGGCGTCCATAGCGGCCCGTACCCACCAGTTCGAGGAATCCCCGCGCCAGCAGTGCAGTGCTACTCACGATCTCCCTGTAGGCGCTGGCGCTACTTACAACACCTACGAGACTTCCCTCGTTGCCGCCCTCCATGCTCAGGCTGCTGGTATCCAGAACATCTGGACACTCGTTCCGGTTGTTCTCAGCTCCGACTCCACCATCTAAAGCAGATGGCGCAACCTACTTCTCCTGACGTTGAGGCGGTTTCGTCTTGACGACCACGTCCTACGGGATGATTCCCGGTTGGACGACTCCTGGTTCAGCATGGGCTGTCTGGTTCTTGCTTGACCTCGAGTCTCACTCTGAGGAGCCGCGGGACATAGTTGACCAACGCGTTGGCGGCACTGCCTGTCAGGCGTGGCTGATCCTCGAGCAACGCTTCCAGGGGAACCGTGCGACTTGAGCCCTTCACATCCGAGCTCGTTTTGGCGCCACCACTCAGGGCGACCTCTCCATCTCTGCCTACTGTCACCAGATGAAGGGTATGGCAGATGCCCTTCGTGACCTTGGAGCCTGAACGAGCGCTACACCCACCTTCGCTCGTGGCTTGTTCGTGAGATGCCGTTCCCGACCTTCGAGAAGGTCTGGTCGGATCTCGAGCTTGAGGAGATTACCTCTAGCAGCTCCGTCGCTTCCTCGCCTGCCACGGCCCTCTACGGCTCTGGGTCGTCCTCGCGCCCTCCTCCACCAGCCACTCCTTCTGGGAGACACTCTACGCGTCCACCTACCACACTAGGGGCCCCTTCTCCCTCTGGTGGTGGTAATCGTCGTCGCAGCAAGCGCGCCGGTTGTGGTGGTGATGGTGGAGGTACTGATGGAGGCACTACTGGTGGCAGTAGCGGTGGTACAGGTTAGAGTGGCGTGACCTGGCCCACACCCAACGACCCGTGGACTGGCCAGATCTCCATGTGGCCTGGGCCGTCTCCGGGTCTTACTCCACCACGTCCGTTGCGTCCTCAGCCGGCCTACGTGGTCACTTCGGCTTACGGTGGCTCCGCCTACACGGTTGGTGGACAATGGACTTCAACCACTGGCGAGTTGAGCTGCCTTGTTGCCAGGTCGTCTGCTCTGACCCATTGGGCTTCACGAAACCCAGTCGACCAACCCGAGTCCTTGGTGCATCCCCACGACTCACCTCAGGCCTGGGACCGGCAGTCGCTTGCATCTTCCTTCAGCATGCTGGGCCTCACACCAC
Source organism: Neostapfia colusana (assembly GCA_030760725.1). Classification (NCBI taxonomy): domain Eukaryota; kingdom Viridiplantae; phylum Streptophyta; class Magnoliopsida; order Poales; family Poaceae; genus Neostapfia; species Neostapfia colusana. The sequence goes on from JASWHV010000020.1 coordinate 50,235,881, forward strand.
CTGGTCCTGACTGAGTCATGGACTCCGGAGCTTCGTACCACACCACCCCTAAGGCTGGTATACTCTCTTCTACCCACCCTTCTCACCATTCTCTTCCTTCATCTATCGTTGGGAATGGGTCTGTTCTTCCGGTCACCTTAGTAGGTGACGCGGGTTTGCCGGGTTCTTTTCAGTTCCGTGATGTTCTTGTTGCTCCTAACATTATCTAACACCTTCTTTCTGTTCGTCATTTTACTACTGACAGCCTTGTTTCCATTGAGTTTGATCTTCTGGTTTATCTGTGAAGGATCTTACTACCCGACGTCTTCTTCTCTGTTGTGAGAGCTCGGAGCCCCTGTACATGCTTCGTCTTCCTGCTTCCGCTCCGCCTACACCTTTTTGCCTGACTACGACAGCTTCTTCGACTACCTGACATCGTCGTCTTGGGCACCCTAGTGTTGATTTTATGTCAAAGTTGTCTAGTAGCTCAGTGATTTCGTGTACTAGGGGTACTTATAAGTCTCTGTGGCATGCTTGTCAGTTAGGTCGCCATGTTCGTCTTCCTTTCTCGCACTCTATCACTCATGTGGAGCGTATTTTTACTCTGATTCATTGTGATCTTTGGACATCACCTGTTCTCAGTATTTCTCGCTATAAATATTACTTAGTGATTGTCGATAAATTTCCCCACTATTCGTGGACTTTTCCTTTGCGACTGAAGTCTGATACGTTTGCCACTCTTTCTCACTTCTTTGTTTAGGTGTCTACCCAATTTGGGTGCACGATTAGGGTGGTCCAGCGTGAAAACAGAGGCGAGTTTGATAACTCAGTGCCCAGTGACTTCCTGCTCTCTCATGGGGTTCAGTTGCGTCTGTCTTGCCCTTACACCCTCCAAAACGGCAAGGTTGAATGCATTATTCGGACCACCAACGATGTAATACGCTCTCTGATGTTCCAGGCCTCCACCCCTGCTCGTTACTAAGCGGAGGCTATTCACACCACCACATTCCTCATTAATCACCTTCCTACTAAGGCGATTAGTGCTTCCACTCCTCACTTCGCTATGTTCGGTACCACCCCTCTTTACGGCCACCTCCGAGTCTTCGGGTGCGCTTGCTACCCTAACCTCTCTGCCACACCTCCCTATAAGCTTGTGCCTCGCTCGACTCATCGTGTCTTCCTTGGGTACTCTCCTGACCATAAGGGGTACCGATGCCTTAACCTTACCACCCGTCGTATCTTGGTCTCGACATGTCGTCTTCGACGAGTCTTCCTTTCCCTTCTCCACTTTATCCTCTAACTCGGTCGCTGAGTTGGATTCCCTTTTCTCCACTGACCTTGAGGCCTCTCCTGTACAACGACCTTGTTTTTTACCTCCTGCAGGTTACCCACTCGCTGCACCGCGCGTAGTCTCGGTGTCCTCTACACCGTCTATCGTGCCTCCTGTGGCTCCAACGTGGGCCACGTCCTTGATGCCACTAGCTATGCCACGCTGCTCCGACATCACTGATGTCGTCCGCTGCGCAACGCGCGGCACCGGTGTTGTCCGCTGCGCCACGCGCGGCCCCAGCGTCTCTGACGTCGTCCGCTGCGCCACGCGCGGCCCCGACTTCTCTGACTTCGTCCACTGCGCCACGCGCGGCCCCGCGTCTCCGACGTCGTCAGCTGCGCCATGCGCGGCCCTGGCATATCCTACGTCGTCAGTTGCGCCACGCGCAGCCCCGGCATCCCCGACGTCGCCTGTTGCGCCACGCGCGGCCCCTGCGTCTCCGACGTCGACTACGACACCCCGCGTGGTTCCTGTGCCGCGGTATGCCGACCCTGCTCTCGTCTATCAGCAACGAGTATGGGTTGGTACACATGCTTCTTCCCGCCCAAAGCCTCCGGTGCACCACCCCCTGCTCCACCGGGACCCCCCGTGACGTTAACCCGATGGTGACCCAACGGGCTGCTTGGGTTCTCCGAGGTCGTCCTCTCCTCGATGACCTCGCCACTGCTTACCTCTTCACCCATCTCGCCTATCCCCTCTTCTGTCCGTAGCGCCCTCACCGATCCTCATTGGCATCGGGCTATGGGAGAAGAGTATGCGATCCTACGTGCCAACCGGACCTGGGACTTGGTTCCCCGTCTTGGTCGTGGCAATATTGTCACGTGCAAGTGGGTGTTCACGCATAAGGAGAAGGCGGATGGGTCTCTGGAGAGGTACAAGGCTCGGTAGGTTCTTCGTGGCTTCACTCAGCGCCCTGGAGTCCACTACGACGAAATCTTCAACCCGGTGGTGAAGGAGGTGACGGTTCACACTATTCTGTCATTGGCTCTCTCGCGTTCTTTGCCTGTCCACCAGTTGGACGTCAAGAACGCTGTCGAAGTGTGTATTCGACACTTCCCCCAGACCTGCTCTAGGCAGCCCGCGGAGGTTCTTTTTCGGAGGGGCTAGACGCTTGCAGAGAGCTTTAGCGTCAGGGACAAGTGAGGGAGAAGCTTGACACGGGGAGTTTTACGTGGTTCAGGCCGCCGGAGCGTAAAACCCTACGTCCACGGTGAGCAGAGGTGCTCGTTGTATTGCTTGCTGCTCAGAACCGGAGTCCTGAGCTTGAGGGTGAGTGATGTCTAGAGTGCGAGTTCACAGAGTTCGAACCCTTGCTAACGTTGCCTACCCGAGCCTTTTATAGTCTAAGGCTTGAGTGGCTTACAAGGTGGGCCCGAGACCCGATAGGTGGTCCCGGGGTGATTGCCTGCCGACTACCGTATCTGTAGTTATGCCGGTAGTTGTCTCTGGCGAAGGCTTCCGAGTCTTCGTTCTGCCGCCCGGCCCATGCCGCAAGCTAGTCGCAGTGGTTGATGATGGCAGGGGCGGCAGGGGATGTCTTGTTGTTGTGTTTATTGGCGGGCAGGCTCTGACACGGCGCGCCAGTCTGCGATGTGACTGGGCACAACGGCACCTGACAGAGGCGTGCTCCGCGTCTCCGCGTCTTGGGAAGGCGTAGGCCTTGAATACCTTGTACGGGCAAGGTATGGCACGTCTTTACGCCTGCTGCCTACCGCGCGGGGGCAGGCGGCGTTTCTCTGCTGGCCACGTGGTGAGTCCGGAGCTCTCCTCTGAGGAGAGGGAGGTTCGGCCCCGCGGGACACGTGGAGCCTTCGGAGCTCTCCCCGTGGAGGGGGGAGGTCCGGCTGCTGCTGGCCATGTGGCGGGCCTGAAGCTCTCCTCCGAGGGGAGGGAGGTCCGGCCCCGCGGAACACGTGGAGCCTTCGGAGCTCTCCCCGCGGTAGGGGGAGGTCCGGCTGCTGTTGGCAACGTGGCGGGTCCGGAGCTCTCCTCTGAGGAGAGGGAGGTCCGGCCCCGCTGGACACGTGGCGCCCTCGGAGCTCTCCCTGCGGAGAAGGGCGAGGTCCTTAGGCATTTTCCCCTGTGCGCGGGGGTACCCCATATCGAGGGTACCGACAGTGGCCCCCGGGCCCATCTCGGGGGAGATAGCGAGCCTGAGGTGGGGCCTCTGTCTCTTCCGTTCCGCGCACTTTCTCTAAGTCCCGCATTGACCGTTGCCGGAGCACGAACAATCATGGGATCGTGGGGGCGTGCGCCCACTTGATGGTTGCTTTTACTGCGGCGGTTCCCAAGGCTGCCACATCTGCACGTCGCGGCGCTTTTTTCGGGCCGCCGAAGCGCCTTGTCGGCTCGTCTCCTTGGGAGACTGACTTCTTGGCCCACCGCTCCAGCTGGACAACTTGGGTCCACTTGTCATCGACGCTTGGTCTTGGAGCCGAGCGGTTGCCCAAGCCGCGTATTCGAAGAGTCTCGAATCGCTTTGAATCACACTTGGGAAGTTTTAAAAGGGGATCTTACCCGCATCGCGGCTTCCCTTCGCACTTTGCTGCGCTTGCACCTTCCTTGAACTCTTGCGCCTTTGTCTTCCCTGTCCTTGAGCTCTCCCCTGCCATGGCTTCCAACCTGCTTCCGTCACGTCTCGCTCGGTCGGCCGAGCTTGGACCAGTGCGCAGGCTGCTAGGCTGGCACACGGAGGAGCAGAAACACCGGCTCCGCCGGGGATTTCTCCCCCTGCTCCTGGAAAAGGGGGAGATGGTCTTCTTTACTGCCTATGCCATGGTGGGGTTCGTCCCGCCAATTTCTTCCTTCTTCGTCACGTTGCTGGAGACGTATGGTCTCCAGCTCCACCACCTCCCCCCCAACTTCTTCGCGATGGCCTCCGTCTTCATCCATTTCTGCGAGATGTTTGTGGGGGTGCATGCTTCAGCGACGCTCTTCCGCTACTTCTTCGTGTTGCGGATGACCGGGCGCAGCTCGAAGACCCAGCTGGGAGCATACTATTTCCAGCATTGCTGTAAGGACCCAAAGGCCTCTGGGTACCTTCTACCTTTCAGTGCGTCGAAGTGGGAAAACTGGAGGGAGAACTGGGTGATCGTGCAGACCGACGAGCACGATCGCCTGCAACTCCCAACTGTCGGCCCAACCACTGAGCGTCGCTTCTGGGAGGAGGTCCCAGAGCTGGAGAAGGAGTACGCACCGGTCTTGGAGCGGATCCGGTTCCTGGCCAACGAGGGGCTGACGTCCCTGATGGTGCTAGTGGCTTTCTTGTCGCGCCGTATTGCGCCCTTGCAGCAGCGCAACCGCCCGGCATGGTACACCACTGGCGAGCAGGACTGCACCAGGTTGGAGAGGGGTCTCGGCTCTGATCCTTCCGGTGAGGAGCTGTACGAGATAGTGGGCAAGGTGAGCGGCGACTATGTCACCGGTGGCGACCTTGCCTTCCCGACCTCTGCCGCTCCCCTCTTCTTAGAGCCGCAAAGGAGGTCAGAGCTGCTGCGGAAGATGTCGAACCTCGACGACATTGGGATCGCCGTTCGTCAGGTTGGGGATATCCTCCGGGGCATCTCAATCCCTGGGACCGAGCGCTATGGATCGGAGCACGAGGCCTCTGTCCCCGCCCAACCCACACCGAGGGCCGATGGAACTCAAGTCGCCGACAAGAGGAAGGGGAAGGAGCCGGCCCCCGGGCAGCCAGAGAAGAAACGTGCCCGGTCTCCTCCGAGGGCGTCGCTTGCGCCGATTCAGGGGGCCGGGGCACCCTTGCGCCCATCTCCCGGAGGCGCTGGTCCGTCGAGTGGTGACCCAAAGAGACCCCTAGTGTCCCTCTCCGGTGGGTCTCTTCCCGGACAGCGGCAGTCCGAGGTACCCCAAGTGTCCCGCCACTCTTCCTTAGGCGGAGGGGCTTCTAGGATGGACGCCGGTGGGGTGACGCCGGGGAGTGTGCCTTGGGCTCAGGCGCCACAACCAGCGAGCATTCCGGCCGCAGGTCCTGGCGGTTCTACCACGGCCCAGAGGCTGGGGCTACAAGCCCGTTGGAGCGCTCACGTCGCCCAGTAAGTGTTGCTCTTCCTGGCTTGTAGGAGTAGCGTTCTCTTCTTCTCTCTTAGCCTGAGAGCTTTCTTTGCCTGCAGGGACTCACCGGCTGTCGGGGGCGAGCCTATTCCTCGGCCATCTCTAGTTGGCGGAGGCTCCGCGCCGCAGCATCTGGGAACTGCGGTGGTTCCAACGGCCCCCAAGTCGGCGGGGGCTTCTTCTATGCCGGTGGGTTCGCCCTCTGCGGTGGCTGTGGCAGCACCTGTTCGTCCTCCTTCACCGGCCCGGAAGTCCGGTGCTGAGGCTGGAAGGGCTGTTGTTGGCGCAGATGCTCCCTGGCTCCCCCGGGTCAGTGCCTTGCCTCAGTTGTCGAGGCACCACCACCTTCGCCGGTCGTGGACGCGACAGGGGAGGTCAGGCGCACGACTCCTGCCCCCGCCGTCCCGGTGCCCATGTGGGATGCCTTGGGGCGTGTTCAGACTGGCGCCCGACAGTTCTATGCCGCCTTTGAGCGGGAGCGGGAGGCGCTGGCTAGAGAGAGGGAGCGTCTTCTTAGCTGGGAGCACCTCCTGCAGCAGCGGACCCAGGAGGCTAAGGCAGAGCTCGACTCGAGGCAGTCGAGGCTTGACGCCATGGGTGCTCTGCTCGACGCTCAGAAGAAAGCCGTCGGCCGCTTGGACTCAGAGACCCGGCGGCTCCGCGCTACCTTCCGCGAAGCTCTGGCCCAAGCCGAAGCCAAGGCCGAGGCGCGCTCTGCTGCCGTGGAGGAGTTGCGGCTGCAGGTAGTTCGTCGAGAGTGCGTCGTCGCCGATCAGGAACGTGCAGTGGCGGCCGAGGAGGAGAAGGTTGCCGCACGACTGAAGGCCAGAGAGGGCGAGCTGAGGGCTCGGGCCGAGGAGCTGGAGCTCCGCGAGTCGGCTGCTGCCACGAGGGAGGAGCAATCCTCCCGGGAGCGCCAGGCGGCGCTGGATCGCGAGCTGGAGGCCCGCCAAGAGGTAGAGAAGCTCCAGGCTTCGCGGTCTGTCGAGGCCCAGGCGGTCTGGAGCTTTGTTACCGAGGCGGGGTCCGCCTTGGTTCGTCTTGGTTTCATCCCAGTGCGGACGGGGGCTCCAGCGCAGGAGGTGTCTGGGGCAATCCCAGCACTTGAGTCCATCAGCGCCAAGATGGGCCGACTCGAACAGGTGATCGCCGACGAGCTTGAGGTGGAGGGACGAGGCCTGGCGAAGGAGGTCGCTACGCATGTGCTGTCGTGCTTCCGGAGCCAAGACCCTTCCTTATCTCTGGAGCCAGTCCGTCTAGGGCCCACCGCCGAGCGGGAGGAAGCAGCCAGGGCCGAGGTTAGGGACGTGGCCGCCCTTGTGGCCTCTAGGTTCCAACGGGAGTCTGGGGACTCTTGGGCATCCGCCCCCGTGGCCAAAAGGCCCTGTACCTTTTTTTCTCTTTTTTCTTTATTTTTGTTGAGTCTGTAGCCCAGCTCATGGAGCCTTGAATGAACAGACTCTTGTTATCTTCTGTGTCCGTGTGCTTTAGTCTTCTTCTTGGTTTTGCCTGGCCGAGCCCTTAGCTCCGCAAAGTACTAAGAGGCCTTCACCAATCTCGAAGCTCTGCACAGACACCTTTCCCGGGTCCTTGTTGTATTAAGGGCCCCGGAGGTCTCCGGAACTCGTCCCACGAGAACGGGGAGGTCCGGATCTGCTGGCCACGTGGCGGGCCCGGAGCTCCCTTCTAAGGAGAGGGAGGCCCGGCCCCGTGGGACACGTGGAGGCTTCGGAGCTCTCCCCTCGGAGGGGGAGGTCCGGCTTCTACTGGCCACGTGGCGGGCCCGAAGCCCCCCCTGAGGAGAGGGGAGCTCCGGCCCCGCTGGACACGTGGGGCCTTCGGGGCTCGCCCTTGCGGAGGGGGCGAGGTCCGGATCCTTCGGTCTTGCCTTGGAGCTCCGGTCTTGCGCAATCGCGTAGTGGCCCCTTGGTAGGTGTGTCCCATTGGTTGGGCGCTCCTACCATACTCCTGCGGGGAGCTAAGGCCGAGAGGTCCTGCACACAAGTAAGGGAAACATAATTCTCCTTGGGGCTCCCCCTTCCCTATCTCATAGTCTTATTTGGCTTACGGTCCCTATCCATTTGTACGGTGCTTGGGAACTATAGTGCGCGAAGTGCCGGGAGCTCGGGGCCCCCTGGCCATCGGCAGGTACCTCAAACGCAACCGCCTTCAGTAGGGCATCAAATGCCAACTAGAGTTGAGAATGAGAAAAGGGAGCTGAGTGCATGGTGAGTATGCACCGGAAGTGTGGTCATAAAAATTAATACGTAATTTAAATGAGCACAAGGGAAGAGCAAAGTAGAACAGGTTTCTTTTCATATAAATTTCCATAGGAGGAAGGCAGGCTAAACATGGAGGCAACGACCCGCCCCATTAAGAAGGGAAGCAAGACTCTATGCGCTTAGGGTCGGAACCAGGCCAAGCTGAACGTAGTCCTGGACCGTCCCCTGAGACTTAGCTGCTCCGAGCGCTGTTCCTGGACTCTATGGAATCTATTACAAAAAGAAGAGACTGTCCTATGTTGCTCTAGGGAAAGAACTTACAGAGGTGTTCTATGTTCCAAGGGTTCGGGAGTGGGTCCCCATCCTCGGTGGAAAGGCGTACGCACCCGGGGCGGCATACTTTTGTGACCCGGAAGGGACCTTCCCAGCCGAGGGAGAGTTTGTCGGTCCCCTCGCGAGAAAGTATGCGCCGCAACACTAGGTCGCCTTCCTGAAGCTCCCGGACACGCACAAACCTTTGATGGTAGCGCCGGAGCGCTTGTCGGTATCGTGCGTTGCGGAGTGCTGCATGTAATCGAGCCTCATCGACAAGGTCGATGTCTTCACGCCGGAGGTTGTCCTGCGCGGCTTCGTCGTAAGCTCGGACACGGAGGGGCCCCATGGTGATCTCTGGGGGAAGCACAGCCTCGGCCCCGTATACCATGAAGAAGGGTGTCTCTCCAGTGGCCCGGCTCTGGGAGGTCCGGTTAGCCCATAGTGTGCTCGGAAGCTCGTCCACCCACTTGGCGCCATGTTTCTTCAAGCCGGCATAGGTGCGGGTCTTGAGGCCCCGAAGAATCTCGGCGTTGGCCCTCTCAACTTGTCCATTGCTCTTTGGATGAGCAACGGAGGCATAGCACACCTGGATGCCGAGGTCTTCGTAGTATTCTTGGAACGCTGCGCTAGTGAACTGGGTCCCGTTGTCAGTAATGATCCTGTTCGGGACCCCGAACCGGTAGACGATCCACTTGATGAACTTTACTGCAGATTGCTTGTTGATGGTGAAGATGGGTGTGGCTTCTGGCCACTTGGTGAACTTGTTGATGGCGACGTAGAGGTACCGAAATCCCCCGACGGCTCTAGGGAATGGTCCCAGGATGTCCAACCCCCATACGGCGAACGACCATGAGGGTGGAATCATCTGAACCGCCTGAGCCGGTGTATGGATCTGCTTGGCATGGAACTGGCACGCCTTGCAGCTCTCGACCAGCTTGACGGCATCCTGGAGTGCTATCGCCCAGTAGAAGCCATGCCGGAAGGCTTTACCGACAAGCGTGCGTGAGGAAGAGTGACTCCCACATTCGCCTCCATGGATCTCAGCAAGCAAGTTGCAGCCTTCCCCCTAGGTTATGCACCGCAATAGGACGTGGTTGGCGCCACGCCGGTAGAGATCCCCTTCTACCAGCGCGTACCTCTTAGCCATGCGCACGATCCGTTCAGCGGATACACGTTCATCAGGGAGGATGTTGTCTTTCAAGTAGTCTTGAATCTCCGTGATCCATGCATCGGGTCTGACTTGAGCTTCTGGATCTTGAGCGCTGGGTTGCACGGAGTCCCTAGTGACGCTTACGATCCTTGGCGGCGTCCATGGCTGCAGGGCCGCCGGGACCGCCAGCTTCGAGGTGCTGGTCCAGCTCCCTTCGCCCGGCTCAGCACGCCGGGTTGTGGGCCGCAGCAATGTCCTCTCGAAGACTCCTTCGGGCACAGGGGCTCCGGTGGAGGCCTTCGTTGAGAGGTCGTCAGCTGCGGCATTGCCAGCGCGCGGTACATGGCGCAGGTCCAAGGCGAGGAAGTCTTTCTCCAACATCTGCACGTGGAGCAGGTAAGCAACTAGCTGTGGGTCATTGCAGGAGCATTCACCCTTCACTTGTTTGATGACTAGCTGGGAGTCGCCCTGTGCCAACAACTGGCGAGCGTCCAAAGACAGGGCTGTCTTTAGGCCAAAGATGAGTGCTTCATACTCTACCATGTTGTTAGTTGCCTTGAAGTTGAGACGCACCATGTACCCAAACTGCTCCCCCGATGGCATGAGAAGCAGTACGCCGGCACCGGCTCCCTGCTTTCGCGAGGAGCCGTCGAAGAAGAGCGTCCAGTGAGGCCCGGTGAAGACCGGAGCTCGGTGCTTTGGTTCACCGTCTTTCTGGCCCCCTAGGTCAGCCTTCGTAGGCGTCCACCCAGCCACGAAGTCAGCCAGTGCTTGGCTCTTGACTGCATGGCAAGGAAGGAAGTCCAGCTCAAACTCCGCCAGTTCCGCTGCCCATTTAGCGACATTGCCAGTCGCATGGGGGCTGTGAAGGATCGCCTTCAGTGGATAGGAGGTGACCACCGAGACCCGGTGGGCTTGAAAGTAGTGGCAGAGCTTCATGGATGCCACGAGCACTGCATACAGCAGCTTGTGGACCTCCAGGTACCTTGTCTTGGCGTCGTGGAGGACTTCGCTAATGTAGTAGACAGACCTCTGGATGGTCCGGACCCTCCCTCCTAGGCCAAAGATGTCTTCATCCATTGGCTCAGGCCTACCGGAGGTGGGTGGGTCCAGGAGGGCTTCCGGGAGCTAGGACTCAAAGGCTCGTAAGCCGCCTTGGACCTCCGGGAGGTCCCGCTGGTTTTCCGGGAGCTCCGGGAGGTCCCGTTGGACCTCCGGGAGGTCCCGTTGGACCTCCGGGAGGTCCTGTTGGACCTCTAGGAGGTTGTCGTGGAGGTCCGGGGGTCTGTCTTGGACCTCCAGGAGATTGTCTTGGAGGTCTGGGAGGCCGTCTTGGACCTTCGGGGTTTCCTGGTGCCTGTCTCCTAGTACCGGAGCAGTCTGTGGTGACGAGAGGTCCGGCCGCTCTGCGACGAGGACCATACTCACCACTTCAGTTGTTGCCGCGATGTAGAGCAACAAATGCTTTTCGGGCTCGGGGGCTACCATGATGGGTAGGGTCGTCAGGAGTTGCTTCAACTCCTGGAAAGCTTCTTCTGCTTCGTTGGTCCAAGCAAATGGACCGGATTTGCGCAGGAGCTTAAAGAAGGGGAGCACTCGCTCTGCTAGCCTCGGTATAAACCGACTCAGCGCGGCTAGGCATCCCGTGAGTTTCTGGACTTCTTTGATGTGGGCGGGAGGCCGCATCAAGTCGATGGCCTTGATCTTCTCTGGGTTGGCCTCAATTTTTCGGTGTGAGACCAGGAATCCTAAGAGTTTTCCAGAGGATACGTCGAACACAAACTTGTCGGGGTTCAGCTTGGTGCATGTGGAGCGCAGTTTGTCATAGACTAAGGCCAGGTTATCTAACAAGGATGAACTCTGCCTGACCTTGACAACGATGTCATCGACATACACCTCAACTAAGTCTCTTATTAACTCTCCAAAGGTTTTGTGCATTGCACGTACAAAGGTGGAAGAGCATTCTTTAGGCCATAAGGCATAGAGACAGATAACAATACAGGCCGTCTACTGTGATGAAGGAGGTGTGCTCTTCATCTTCTCTAGACATAGGGATCTGATGGAAACCCGAGTAGGCGTCTAGGAAACATAGCATATCACAGCCTGATGTCGAGTCTACTATTTGATCTATTCTAGGGAGAGGGAATGGATCTTTGGGACATGCCTTATTGAGACTAGTGTAGTCGATGCACATCCGGAGCTTCCCCCCGCCTTCCGGACAACAACGGGGTTCGCCAACCACCGGGGGTGGTGGACTTCCCGTATGAAGCCAGCGTCCAGCAGCTTCTTGATTTCTTCTCGGGTGAAGTTTTGCCGCTCGATGGACTGCTTGCGAGGCTTCTGTTGGACTGGCCGGGCGTCGGGGAAGACCTTCAAGTGGTGCTTGATCACCTCCCTAGGGATCCCCGGCATCTGCGACGGCTGCCATGCAAACACGTCGATGTTGTGCCGGAGGAAGGTGACGAGCGCGCCTTCCTATTTGCTATCCAGGCCTCCGGCTACCCGGGTGGTCTGGGTAGCATCGGCACCGACTTGGACGACCTTCAGGGGGATGTCGCCCTCGTCGAGGGGTTGCACACGGGGTGCTGCGGTAGAGGCACAGTGGCGTGCACTCGGGTGGAGCCGGTCCGGTTCTGCACTGCCAGGGGATGGTGCTCGAGCTGTTGCAAGTGCCTGGAGCTTGTCCAAGGCTGACACTGCAGCAGTGCGGTCTCCACGAATCCTGAGGACGCCTGTTGGTGTAGGCATCTTCAAGACGAGGTAGCCATAGTGGGCTACTGCCATGAATCGGTACAGGGCCGGCCTGCCAATTATAGCGTTGAAGGGGAGGTCGATCTCCGCCACGTCGAACAGAATGTACTCTGTCCGATAGCTGTCCGGTGCCCCAAAGGTCACCGGAAGGCTGATGTTGCCGTAGGGAACGACCTGTCCCGACCCTACCCCTGAGAATGGGCTCGATGGGGTGAGCTTGGCCATCGGGATCTGCAGCTTCTGGAAAGCTGCGCGGCTGATGAGGTTCAGCCCAGCCCTGCCATCTACCAGAACGTGGTACATCCTCACGTTGGCGATGGTGGGCGCTACCAAGAGCGGTAGTTGACCAGCCCCAGCCATGTTCCTGGGGCAGTCGGTGGCATCGAAGCTGATGGGGGCTCCCATCCACTTGAGGTGCGGTGCGACACTTGGGAGGGGAGCCACCGACGCTACCGCTTGGCGTAGGGTCTTAACCGCGCTTCGGGACGAGGGGTCAGCGGACCCACCGTAGATGACGTAGAGCATCTTCCGGCGCTCGTCATCACTGGAGCTGGAGTCCTCATGGTTGTGCACCGCCTTCACGGCGCGCTGAGGCTCCTAGAACTCCACTTGGTGGTCGACGTTGTCTGGGGCGTCGACCTTCTGCTTGCCCTCCCTTTGATGGAAGGGTGGGGCATCAGTTCGAAGCTGCTTCCCTTTCCGGAAGCGCTCCGCGAGCTTCTGGATCTCTCGGCACTCGGCAGCAGTATGGTAACTGGTGTCGTGCACGGGGCATAGCTCGCCTTGGTCACCATTTGAAGCTGGTGACTGTCGCTGCCTTTTGTCGGGGCGTGGCCCCCCCGAGCTCCACTGGGTGCCGCTGCTGCAGCGACGGGGGCCGCAGCTGGTGGCTTCATCTTGCCACCGCCCCGGTTCTTGACCTTCTTGCCGCTTCCATAGGAAGCAGCGCCAGATCCGGGCTGTCCTCCTGACTCGGAGGTTGGCATAGAGTGCCAGTTCCGCCCTTCTGCTGCTCTGACGCACTTGTCCGTCAGGCTGAAGAGCTCTGAGACGTCGCGGACCTCTCTGGTCGCGAGCTTCTCGAGCATCTTCTTGTCCCGGACGCCCTGCCGGAACGCCACCACCACAGAAGCATTTTGGATATGTGGAATGGTGTTCCGTACCTGGGAGAACCGCTGGATGAAGGAGCACAGCGATTCTCCAGGTTGTTGCTGGACGGCGTGGAGGTCGAGCTCTGTGCCAGGCCGGGTGTAGGAGCTGCCGACGTTAGCAGTAAACTGCCGGCAGAGCTCTCCCCAGGAGGTTATGGAACCCTGGGGGAGGTTCATGAGCCAAGACCGGGCTGGGCCGGTCAGGGCGACGGGGAAGTAGTTGGCCATGACGGCCTCGTCCCCTCCTGCAGCAAGGACGGCGGTGGAGTAGATCTAGAGGAACTCCGCCGGGTTGACGCTGCCGTCGTACTTCTCGGGCAGGTGAGGCCAAAACTTGCGCGGCCACCTCGCGAAGCGAAGGTGTGGCGCCAGGGCCGCACATCCTGCTCCTGTTGCTGCAGGCGTTGGTGCCACGAATGCTTGGTTTGCTGCTGGCACAGTGTACCCCGGTATGGGCAAGGCTGCGCCATAGACCGGGGGCGCCGTTTGCAGGGCATATGGCTGTGGCACATGCTGCGTGGCGTATGCCTGGGGCAGAGATTGCGTGGTGAAAGTCTGCGCCTCAGGCAGGGTCAAGGCAGACGTCATGCTGTCGCCAGCCTCTTGGTTGCGACGCCTTTCTCGTCGTCGCTCGACGAACACTCGGGCATCTTGGCCCAAGTGGCATCGCTCCAGCTCCATCCTCAGGTCCGTCGATGGGAGCCTGGTGGAGCTGAAGTCCGCAGTCTGCCCGTCAACCGTTGGCGTGCGCGTCAGCGACACAGCTGGTTGGCCGGGGCGTTGTCCCCGCCGAATTCGAGGGTTAGCGGCGGCAACGACAAGACGGTCTACCTCGCGAATCCACTGCTGGGTCGCTGACTGAGGCGCGTCCCTAGCAGGCGGATAGCGAAGTAGCGCTCTTGCTGCAGCTAGCGCGCCCCTGTGGTGGACGCTCAGCGCTGCAAAGGATCTCACGCTCGCTGGAGCCTCCGTTGCCGGAGTCGGCTGCTGGCTTCCAGCTTGCGCCGACACACTCCGTCCAGAGTGTGTAGAGACGTAGTCCCCGCTAGTCACGGTCCATCGTGAATGCGGGGGAGGAGAGCTCGCCGCTGAAGGAAGCTTGGTCATCTTCGCCGGCAAAAGCTCGTCGCGCAAGGGAAAAGCCCCCTTCCTGGCGCGCCAAATGTCGAAGTGTGTAGTCGACACTTCCCCCGGACCTGCTCTGGGCAGCCCGCGGAGGTTCTTTTTCGAAGGGGCTAGACGCTTGCGGAGATCTTCAGCGTCAGGGACGAGTGAGGGAGAAGCTTGACACGGGGAGGTTTACGTGGTTCAGGCCGCTGGAGCGCAAAACCCTACGTCCATGGTGATCAGAGGTGCTCGCTATATTGCTTGCTGCTCAGAACCGGAATCCTGAGCTTGAGGGTGAGTGATGTCTAGAGTGCAAGTTCACAGAGTTCGAACCCTTGCTAACGTTGCCTACCCGATCCTTTTATAGTCTAAGGCTCGAGTGGCTTACAAAGTGGGCCCGGGACCCGACAGGTGGTCCCGGGGTGATTGCGTGCCGACTACCGTATCTGTAGTTATGTCGGTAGTTGTCTCTGGCGAAGGCTTCCGAGTCTTCGTTCTTCCGCCCTGCCCATGCCGCAAGCTAGTCGTAATGGTTGATGATGACAGGGGCGGCAGGGGATGTCTTGTTGCCGTGTTTATTGGCGGGCAGGCTCTGACACGGCGCGCCCGTCTGCGATGTGACTGGGCACAACGGCACCTGACAGAGGCGTGCTCCGCGTCTTGGGAAGGCGCGGGCCTTGAATACCTTGTACGGGCAAGGTATGGCACGTCTTTACGCCTGCTGCCTACCGCGTGGGGGCAGGCAGCGTTGCTCTGCTGGCCACGTGGCGAGTCCGGAGCTCTCCTCTGAGGCGAGGGAGGTCCGGCCCCGCGGGACACGTGGAGCCTTCGGAGCTCTCCCCGCGGAGGGGGGAGGTCCGGCTGCTGCTTGCCATGTGGTGGGCCTGGAGCTCTCCTCCGAGGGGAGGGAGGTCCGGCCCCGCGGAACACGTGGAGCCTTCGGAGCTCTCCCCGCGGTAGGGGGAGGTCCGGCTGCTGCTGGCCACGTGGCGGGTCCGGAGCTCTCCTCTGAGGAGAGGGAGGTCCGGCCCCGCTGGACACGTGGCGCCCTCGGAGCTCTCCCTGCGGAGAAGGGCGAGGTCCTTAGGCATTTTCCCCTGTGCGCGGGGGTACCCCATATCGAGGGTACCGACAAACGCTTTCCTCCACGGGACACTGACAGAGATGGTGTACTGCACTTAGCTGACAGGGTTCGTTGATTCAGCCCATCCATACATGGTCTGCCGGCTGAACAAGTCTTTGTAGGGGCTGAAGCTGGCGCCTCGGACTTGGTATATCCGGTTCGCCTCCTTCCTGGTCTCCCTTGGCTTCGTCGAGGCCAAGGCGGACACCTCGCTCTTCGTCTACAAGCGTGAGGGTAACACTGTCTACCTCCTCTTGTACGTTGACGACATTGTACTCACGGCATCCAGCCCAGCTCTCCTTCAGCGCACGATCTCCGCCCTGTAGCGGGAGTTCGCGATGAAGGACTTTGTCCAATTACACCACTTTGCGGGTGTTGCGGTCGAGCACCGTCCGGATGCCCTGTTCCTCCACCAGCGACAATACTGCCTAAATATCATCCAGCAAGCGGGCATGGCTGATTGTAAGTCGTGTTCCACTCTGGTGGATACCTAGGAGAAGGTCTCCTCTGCTGACGGTGCTTCTGTCATTGACCCCACCGCTTACAGGAGTCTTGCAGGCGCATTGCAGTACCCTACCTTCACTAGGCCGAACATCTCCTACGCAGTTTAGCAGCTGTGCCTTCACATGCATAATCCGCGAGAGCCGCATCTCACGACGATGAAGCGGATCCTTCGGTACCTGCGGGGCACGCACGACTACGACTGTCGAAGTGTGCGGTCGACACTTCCCCCGGGCCTGCACTGGGCAGCCCGCGGAGGTTCTTTTTTCGGAGGGGCTAGTCCCTAGCGGAGAGCTTGCGCAGGTGGACGAGTTAGGGAGAACTTGACACGGTGAGTTTTACGTGGTTCAGGCCGCCGGAGCGTAAAACCCTACGTCCATGGCGAGCTATGGAGCTCGCTGTATTGCTTGCTGCTCAGGGCCGGAGGCCTGAGCTTGGGGGTGAGTTACAGCTTGAGAGTGTATGGCAAGCGTATGAGTTGCAAAGTGCGAACCCAGGGTGCAAATGGCTAGAGTGCGAACCCCTGCTAACGTCGCCTACCCGAGCCTTTTATAGTCCAAGACTCGGGTGGCTTACAAGGGGGCCGGGACCCGACAGGTGGTCCCGGGGAGATTGACTGATATCTACCGTATCTGCAGTTATGCCGGTAGTTGTCTCTGCCGAAGGCTTCTGAGTCTTCGTCTTGTAGCTCTGCCCATGCCGCATGCTAGTCGTAGTGGATGATGACGGCGGGGGCGGCATGGGATGTCTTGTCGCTGCGTTTATTGGCTGGCAGGCTCTGACACTGCGCGCCAGTCTGTGATGCGACTGGGCGCAATGGCACCTGACAGAGGCGTGCTCCGCGTCTCCGCGTCTTGGGAAGGCGCGGGCCTTGAATACCTTGTACGGGCAAGGTATGGGGCGTCTTTACGCCCACTGCCTATCGCTCGGGGGCAGGCAGCGCCGTTCTGCTGGCCACGTGGCGGGTCCGGAGCCCTTCTCAGACGAGAGTGGGGGGCCGGCCCCGCAGGACACGTGGAGCCTTCGGACCTCTCCCCGCGGAGGGGGAGGTTCGACTTCTGTTGGCCACGTGGCGAGCCCGGAGCTCCTCTCTGAGGTGGGGGAGGTCCGGCCTCTCTGGACACGCGGCACCTTCGGATCTCTCTCCCGCGGAGGGGGAGGTCCGGCTTCTGTATGTCACGTGGTGGGCCCGGAGCTCTTTTCTGAGGAGAGGGAGGTCCGGCCCCGCTGGACGCATGGCGCCTTCGGAGCTCTCCCTGCGGAGAAGGGCGAGATCCTTACGCATTTTCCCCTGTGCGCGGGGGTACCCCATATCGAGGGTACCGACAGTGGCCCCCGGGCCCATCTCGGGGGAGATAGCGAGCCCGAGGTGGGACCTTCGTCTCTTCTGATCCGCGCACTTTCTTGTCTTGAGTACTCCCTGTGTTGGCAGGGTCTTAACGGCTTCTGTGTTCAGCCTCTTAGGAGAGGGTAAAGCCTGGCATCGGAGCTCGGCCCGGCTGTGAGGGCGGAGGTCCGAAAGTCATCGGAGCTCAGGCCAACGAAGGTCGTGAGGTCTGGCATCAGCGCTCACCTCTGAAAGGAGGGTGAGGGCTGGCCTCGGAGCTCGGCCCAGCTGTGGGGGCGGAGTCCGGAAGTCATCGGAGCTCAGGCCAGCGAAGGGCGTGAGGTCCGGCATCAGCGTTCGCCTCTGAAAGGAGGGCGAGGGCTGGCCTCGGAGCTCGGCCCAGCTATGGGGGCGGAGTCCGGAAGTCATCGGAGCTCAGGCCAGCGAAGGGCGTGAGGTCCGGCATCAGCGCTCGCCTCTGAAAGGAGGGCGAGGGCTGGCCTCGGAGCTCGGCCCAGCTATGGGGGCGGAGGTCCGGAACTGCTCAGTGGTCCCCCCCTTCCTATCCCTTAGTCTCATTTGGCTTACTGTCCCAGGCCGGAATACGGGGCTTGGGTAATCCAGTGCACTTGGTCCCGGAGGTCTGGCCCCAGCCCCAGTCAGGGTGTAACCGCCCGGCCCCCTGGTACTCAGACCGTATTGCCGGGAGGCAGAGTGCGCATGCTTTGGGTGCAAGACCGGGCAAAGCAAGGCTCCTGACCCCCCGTTCTAGCGTAGGTCTTTTCTCGGAGGAGACCAACTGGCGGTGAAGTACCCTTATAGGGGGAGATCCAAAAGGCCACCGGGCATCTGGCAGGTACCCCAAGCACTACCGCCTTCGGCAGGACGGCAAATATCGACTATGCATGAGAGCCGGAAAGAGGAGCCGAGTGTACAATGGACGCACACTGTCTAGAGCGTGGGGAGGTGTTCATATAAATTAATGCGTAATTTAAATAAACACCTAAGTAAGCATGGTGAACTTACTGGGTAGCGTCGGAGCGCCTGTCTTCACGCAGAGCGGGTCATGCGTGGCTTCGTCGTACGCCGGACACGGGGGGACCCCGATGGCTATATCAGGAGGAAGCATGGCTTCGGCCCCGCATACCATGTGGAAGGGTAGTTCCCGTGACCCGGCCCTGGGAAGTTCGGCTGGCCCTCGACATGGAGGAGCCGGTATCCCCCGACGGCTCTGGGTGCGCGTCTGCACCGGTTGTGTGGGTCTGCTCGGCGTGGACCTGGCACGCATTGCATCCCTAACCGGTTTGACGGCGTCCAGGTGGCTCTCAGTCAGTAGGAGCCATGCCGGGTGGCTTAACCGACCAACGTGCGGGACGATGAGCGTTCCCAGCACTCGCCTCCTTGGACTACTGCGAGCTAATCGCAGCCTTCCTCCTGGGTTATGCACCGCAATAGGATGTCGTGGCGCCACGCCAGTAAAGATACCAGCGCGTAGCACTTAGCCATCCGCACCACCCGTTCAGCGGATGCACGTTCATCAGGAAGGATGTCCTTCAAGGAGTCCCGGACCTCCGTGGTCCATGCATCGGGACTACTTGAGCTTCTGGATCTTGAGCGCTGGGTTGCACGGAGTCCCCAGTGACTCTTACGATCCTTTGGCGGCATCCAGGGCCGCCGAGACTGCCTAGCTTCGAGGCACTGGTTCAGCCCCCTTCGCCCGGCTCGGCGGGCCGGGCTGTGGACCGCAGCAACGTCCTCTCGAAGACTCCTTCGTGCGCAGGGGCTCCGATGGAGGCTTTCGTTGAGAGGTCGTCAGCTGCGGCCGTGCAAGCGCGCGGTACATGGCGCAGGTCCAAGGCGAGGAATTCTTTCTCCAACATCCGCATGTGAAGCAGATAAGCAGCTGGCTATGGGTCATTGCAGGGGCATTCACCCTTAACTTGCTTGATAACTAGCTGGGAGTCGCCCTGTGCCAACAACTGGTGAGCGCCCAGAGACAGGACTGTCTTTTAGGCCAAAGATGAGTGCTTCATACTCTGCCAAGTTGTTGGTTGCCTTGGAATTGAGACACACCATGTACCCAGACTGCTCCCCCGATGGCATGAGAAGCAGTACGCCGGCACCGGCCCCCTGCTTTCGCGAGGAGCCGTCGAAGAAGAGCGTCCAGTGAGGCCCGGTGAAGACCGGAGCTCGGTACTTTGGTTCACTGTCTTTGCGGCCCCCTGGGTCAGCCTTCGTTGGCGTCCACTCAGCCACGAAGCCAGCCAGTGCTTGGCTCTCGGCTGTCTGACGTGGTCGGGAGCTCAGCTTGAACTCCGCCGTCTTCGGGCTGTCTTCCGGCTTCGGAAGCTGGCAATGAGTGCCAGCTCCGCCCTCCGGCTGCTCTGGCGCACTTATCCGCCAGGCTGAAGGGCTCGGAGGCATCGCAGACCTCTCTGGTTGCAAACCTCCCAAACATCTTCTTGTCCTGGACACTGTCGAAGTGCCGCCACCACAGAAGCACTTTGGATATGCGGAATGGTGTTGCGTACCTGGGAGAACAGCTGGATGAAGGAGCGCAGCGACTCCCCAGGTTGTTGCTTGGTGGCTTTGGAGGTCAAGCTCCGTGCCGGGACGGGTGTAGGAGCTGCCGAAGTTGGCAATGAACTGCCGGTAGAGCTCTCCCCAGGGAGTTATGGAACCCTGAGGGAGGTTCATTAGCCAAGACCGGGCTGAGCCGGTCAAGGCGACGGGGAAGTAGCTTGGCCATGACGGCCTCATCCCCTCCTGCGGCAAGTACGGCGATGGAGTAGATCTGGAGGGACCCCGCCGGGTTGACGCTGCCGTCGTACTTCTCAGTCAGGTGCGGCCGAAACTTGCGCGGCCACCTCGTGAAGCGGAGGTGGGGCTCTAGGGCCGTACATCCTGCCCCTGTTGCTGCAGGTGTTGGTGCCGCGAACGCTTGGTTCGCCGCTGGCACAGTGTACCCCGGTATGGGCAAGGCTGCGCCATAGACCGGGGGCGCCGTTTGCAGGACATATGGCTGTGGCATATGCTGCGTGGCGTATGTCTGGGGCAGAGTTCGCGTGGCGAAAGTCTGCACCTCAGGCAGGGTTGAGGCAGTCGTCATGCTGACGCCGACCTCTTGGCTGCGACGCCTTTCTCGTCGCCGCTCGAGGAACATTTGGGCGTCTTGGCCCAGGTGGCATCGTTCTAGCTCAGTCCTCAGGTCCGTCGACGGAAGCCTGGTGGAGATGGAATCCGCCGTCTGTCCGTCAACCATTGGCGTGCGCATCAGCGACACAGCCGGTTGGCCGGAGCGTCGTCCCCGCCAAAGTCGAGGGTTTGCGGAGGCGACGACGAGACGGTCTATCTCGCGAATCCCTGCTGGGTCGCTGCCTGAGGCGCGTCCCCAACAGGCGGATTGTGCGGTAGCGCTCTTGCTGCGGCTGGCGCACCCCCGCCGGGTTCGCCCAACGCTACTGAAGACCTGACGCTGGTTGGAGCCTGCATTGCCGGGGTCGGCGCTGCCAGAGCCGGTTGCTGGCTCCCAGTGCAGGTACTTGCGGCGCGAACGCTTGGTTGCGCCTGACACAGTGTACCCCGGTATGGGCAAGGCTGCACCATAGGCCGGGGACGCCGCTTGCAGAGCACATGGTTGTGGCTTATGCTGCGCGGCGTACGCCTGGGGCAGAGCTCGCGTGGCGAAGGTCCGCCCTTCAGGCGGGGTTGAGGCCGACGTCATGTTGTCGCCAGCCTCTTGAGTGCGACGCCTTTCTCGACGTCGCTCGAGGTACACCCGGGCATCCTGGCCCAAGTGACACCGTTCCAGCTCTGTCCTCAGATCCGTCGACTGGAGCCTGGTGGAGCTGGAATCTGCCGTCTGCTCGTCAACCATTGGTGTGCGCATCAGCGACACAGCCGGTTGGCCGGAGCGTCGTCCCCGCTGAAGTCGAGGGGTTGCGGCGGCGACGACGAGACGGTCTACCTCATGAATCCACTGCTGGGTCGCTGCCTGAGGCGCGTCCCCAGCAGGCGGATTGTGCAGTAGCGCTCTTGTTGCGGCTAGCGCACCCCCGCCGGGTACGCCGAGCGCTACTGAAGACCTGACGCTGGTTGGAGCCTGCATTGCCGGGGTCGGCGCTGCCAGAGCCGGTTGCTGGCTCCCAGTGCAGGTACTGGTGCCGCGAATGCTTGGTTGCGCCTGGCACAGTGTACCCCGGTATGGGCAAGGTTGCACCATAGGCCGGGGACGCCGCTTGCAGAGCACATGGTTGTGGCTTATGCTGCGCGGCGTACGCCTGGGGCAGAGCTTGCGTAGCGAAGGTATGCCCTCCAGGCTGGGTCGAGGCCGACGTCATGTTGTCGCCAGCCTCTTGAGTGCGACGCCTTTCTCGACGTCGCTCGAGGTACACCCGGGCATCCTGGCCCAAGTGACACCGTTCCAGCTCTGTCCTCAGATCCGTCGACTGGAGCCTGGTGGAGCTGGAATCCGCCGTCTGCTCGTCAACCATTGGTGTGCGCATCAGCGACACAGCCGGTTGGCCGGAGCGTCGTCCCCGCTGAAGTCAATGGTTTGCGGTGGCGACGACAAGACGGTCTACCTTGTGAATCCACTATTGGGTCGCTGCCTGAGGCGCGTCCCCAGCAGGCGGATTGTGCAGTAGCGCGCTTGCTGCTGCTAGCGCAACCCCACCGGGTACGCCCAGCGCTACTGAAGGTCTGACGCTGGATGGAGCCTGCATTGCCGGGGTCAGCGCTGCCAGAGCCGGTTGCTGGCTCCCAGCTTGCCCTGACACACTCCGTCCTGAGTGTGTCATCATGTACTCTCCCCTGGTCACGGTTTGCCGCGGACGCAGGGGGGGAGAGTTTGCCGCTGAAGGAAGCTTGGTCATCTTCGTCGGCGGAAACTCGTCGCGCTAGGAGAAAAGCCCCCTACCTGGCGCGCCAAATGTCGAAGTGTGCGGTCGACACTTCCCCCGGGCCTGCATTGGGCAGCCCGCGGAGGTTCTTTTTTCGGAGGGGCTAGTCCCTAGCGGAGAGCTTGCGCAGGTGGACGAGTTAGGGAGAACTTGACACGGCGAGTTTTACGTGGTTCAGGCCGCCGGAGCGTAAAACCCTACGTCCACGGCGAGCTATGGAGCTCGCTGTATTGCTTGCTGCTCAGGGCCGGAGGCCTGAGCTTGGGGGTGAGTTACAGCTTGAGAGTGTATGGCAAGCGTATGAGTTGCAAAGTGCGAACCCAGGGTGCAAATGGCTAGAGTGCGAACCCCTGCTAACATCGCCTACCCGAGCCTTTTATAGTCCAAGACTCGGGTGGCTAACAAGGGGGGCCGAGACCCGATAGGTGGTCCTGGGGAGATTGACTGATATCTACCGTATCTGCAGTTATGCCGGTAGTTGTCTCTGCCGAAGGCTTCTGAGTCTTCGTCTTGTAGCTCTGCCCATGCCGCATGCTAGTCGTAGTGGATGATGACGGCGGGGGCGGCATGGAATGTCTTGTCGCTGCGTTTATTGGCTGGCAGGATCTGACACTGCGCGCCAGTCTGTGATGCGACTGGGCGCAACGGCACCTGACAGAGGCGTGCTCCGCGTCTCTGCGTCTTGGGAAGGCGCGGGCCTTGAATACCTTGTACGTGCAAGGTATGGGGCGTCTTTACGCCCACTGCCTATCGCTCGGGGGCAGGCAGCGCCGTTCTGCTGGCCACGTGGCGGGTCCGGAGCCCTCCTCAGATGAGAGGGGGGAGCCGGCCCCGCAGGACACGTGGAGCCTTCAGACCTCTCCCCGCGGAGGGGGAGGTTCGGCTTCTGTTGGCCACGTGGCGAGCCCGGAGCTCTTCTCTGAGGAGGGGGAGGTCCGGCCTCTCTAGACACGCGGCACCTTCGGATCTCTCTCCCGCGGAGGGGGAGGTCCGGCTTCTGTATGCCACGTGGTGGGCCCGGAGCTCTCCTCTGAGCAGAGGGAGGTCCGGCCCCGCTGGACGCATGGCGCCTTCGGAGCTCTCCCTGCGGAGAAGGGCGAGATCCTTAGGCATTTTCCCCTGTGCGCGGGGGTACCCCATATCGAGGGTACCGACAACGACCTTCTTTGGCGTGACTCTGCCTCCGAGCTAGTTGTCTACACCGATGTCGATTGGGCGGGTTGCCCGGACACCCGTCGGTCCACCTACGGCTACACCGTCTTACTGGGTGGCAACCTCGTCTCCTGATCCTCGAAGGGGCAGCACGTGGTGTCCTGCTCGAGTGCTGAGGCGGAGTACCACGCCGTTGCCAACAGTGTGGCTGAGTCCTCCTGGCTTCAGCAACTCCTTCAGGAGCTTCACTCCCCCCTCGCCTGGAGTACGTTGGTCTACTGCGACAACGTCAGCGCTGTCTACCTCTCCACCAACCTGGTGCAGCACTAGCGCACTAAGCATGTGGAGATTGATCTTCACTTTATTCATGAGTGGGTGGCTCTCGGGGAGGTTCGAGTGCTCCACGTTCTGACATCGTCGCAGTTCGCTGATATCTTCACGAAGGGTCTGCCCTCGTCGGTGTTTACCGAGTTTCGGTCCAGTCTCAACATCTGGGCTAGATGTTGGGACTGCGGGGTGTTAGAATGCTACGTGTTAAGGAGGCAGGGGTATTCTAGTCTTTTTGGTGTAAGATATATATATATATATATATATATATATATATATATATAGACACACACACACACAAATTCCTTTCAGCCCATTAGGGAAAGATTGAATAAACAGATCTTCCAACAGCATTGTAGATTATGATCTGAGTTTTTTTACCTTGGTTATGATGAGTTTTGCGGCAAGCATGAGAAAGTATACAAATACCTTTGGACTTTTTGTTGTTTATTTTATGCATGATATGATCTGATTGTTGTCGTGGTGGCTGGGCTAGGCATGGGCTGAAGGCCGGATGGGCCTGTGTTGCAAAATCAGTGTGTATATATATATATATATATACACACACACTCCTTTCAGCCGGGAAAGATTGAATAAACAGATCTTCCAACAGCATTGAAGATTATGATCTGAGTTTTTTTTACCTTGGTTATGATGAGTTTGCGGCAAGCATGAGAAAGTATACAAATATCTTTGGACTTTTTGTTGTTTATTTTATGCATGATATGATCTGATTGTTGTCGTGGTGGCTGGGCTAGGCATGGGCTGAAGGCCGGATGGTCCTGTGTTGCAAAATCAGTGTGCTAGACACAGATTCTGGTTCTGTTCGTCTTGCTAAAGGAGAACAACAGCAGCTTGCGTGAAGGACAAGAACCACCAGAGGGGAAGACAGGTAGGGATGTCAATGGGTCAAATTCGGGTCGGGTTGAGAAAAAACCGGCCCGAAAGAAAAGAGGTTGTGGGTGAAATTTGAGACCCGCACCCACACCCGTGGGTGAGAATTCGCACCCGCACGCTGTAAAAGTCCGAAAAATGTGTATGTATAAAAACCAAGGTTTGAGTTCATATGTGTGGCAAAGACATGAAAAATGGGACTTGCTAAAACTTTTCTTCATCCAAAGTAATACATGGATGACCATCCAAAATGAGGCCCACATTTTTATTTAAAAGTGTTGAACATTAAGGAGTTAAATACCTCTTTGCATGTAAAGTTTAAAAATCAGATTTGAAATTCAAAGTTCACACATGTGGTGACCAAAAACTTTGAATAAACATGCAGCCATATAGTTGGAATTATAGGGAAAAGTTTGATCACAAACTTTCCATTTGTAGGGTGGGCTCAAAAAGGGGTAAAGAGAAGCATTTGCAAACTTCAACCAAATTTAAATTTGGCAAGCAAATTCAAACTGAATTATAAGAGTTCGAATTCTAGCCACCCTTTTTAAATTTAGAATTCTGAGAATTGAGAGAATCAGCTTGAGAAGATATTTGGGAGGTAAATGTAGAGTGGGACCCACTTGTCATAGAGCTAAAGAGGGTGCCTTGCACACTAAGTCTCAGCCTCAGTGGGAAAATTCATCGAACACCTCGCGTGAGCCACGAGCAGCTTCCACCGTGGAGGCACTGGGAGGCTCGGCAGCGCCACCAGCTGCTTCATTCTCCCACGCGCGGCGCCCAGAGGCGGTTCGGCGGCTTGATCACCCCCCCTGGCCAAAGCAAAGCCCCTTCCGTTTCCTCCTCTCGCGAGAACGTTGAGCAACAGGGTACCTCACCTCCGCACTCTCGGTTCGATCGGGAAATCCGAAGGAACGGTCGTGCCACCGTCCCCCGAGCTGCTAAACACTCCCACGAGCTCAGCCTCCACCTCCCTGACCCGAAAGCAAGCAAGCTTTGGCCCCCGGTGCCCGAGAATGACCGCCGCCGCGATGACCTAATTCGAGAAAGTGATCGAGCGCACGTGGACAGCTCACCAAAGCGGTCTTCACGGCCATGTAAGGGTGGCAACGGGAGCGCACGGCCACCTCGCAGCTCTCACCCAAAGCTCAGGCCATGCCGTGAGCTATTGACAGAGAATTTCAAAGTTTTGCTCCGGTGACCTCATTCCGAGCTTCTGGTACGGTTCTTTCAAATTCTTGCCCTCTGATCCTCCTTAAGTCATCAAATTTGGCACATAGACGCAGGATTAGCCGGCGGTCATTTCTCCTTTAGGATCCAGCGCATGAAAACGCCTCAGCACGACGGAATTCGAGCTCGACTAGAGGTGTTCATGGCGGACCCATTCGGTTGCACGACGACAACCTAGTTCCAACCACTTCTGAGCTACTTTGAGGTCGTGCCGATCTTCCTAGAGTTGCGCTGGTGCCATAGAGCTCGTCAGCACAGGCCTTGGTAGGCTGAGAACCCTAGGCGACAGTGCCGAATCACAACAGAGGCAGTTACACGTCGCCGGCCATTTTCCGGCCGCCGGCAGCCTAAGCCGACCCCACCTTCGTGTTCCTCGGTGCCCTAAACCCCCTGGAGGCGAGTCCGGGTTTGGATAGGGGCCGGGAACACTGGTCCGGCGAGCCCCCGGTTGCTCCGGCAAGGGGGAGAGCACGGGCGCGGGAGGAGAGCCGAAGGAAGAAGAAGACGGGTGGGCCCCGTCTGTCAGCAGCAGAGAATTAAAACCCGTGATCGGGTGTGGCTGGATCCCGTGTGTTGGCGCGCTGAGAAGCTGTGGCCCCGGTGTGGCCCAGTTCTGATTGGCAGGAATTTAAAATAAGCGGGCCCAGTGGGATTTTCAATAGTAAAACAATTCCAGTGAGGGCTCAATCTTTGGAAATTCATAGCTCCTGGTAGGAACCTCCAATTTGAGTGATTCCACTTAGGTTGGATTCATCTCTCTGAGTTCTATACAAATGTGAACTCAGATTTGTATGAGAGTTAATATTATATTCTGGAAAATTCTTTGAAGGTATTCTGAAAAAGAATTATTGAGGGAGTTTGGTTTATCAAAAAATCCCCAAATTTTGCCAGAATGTTCTTTAGCATATTGTTGACCATCTAGCAAATTTTCAGCTCATTTGAAGATAATTTGAGTAGGAATTTACTAAAAACAATCTGCTGTGTTCATAAAAGTCCAGAAACATTTTCAGAAAATGTTTCCCACTTCTAAAATCTATTCTGAGCAATCCATAGCTCCAAAAATCATAGGAAAATTTAGGCAAGCTCTATGAGACATACTTGGAATTGTAGTTCACTTAATTGGGCATGAAAAATGCACATTAGTTCAGAATTAATTCTTTTGAGTACAAATGCTTAAAGAATTGTTCTGAAAGAACTACTCCAGCAAAAGGGCTGAAATTTGGACCAGATCACTTTCATGTGGCCAGGAACTTACATGTAAATTATCAGCCCAAGTTAAGCCCTTGAACTCCCTGTTCTTATTTTCCATACTTATGTATATGTGGAAATACATAAGAGATATTATGAGAATTATGAAGAACACAATTTAACTCCACATTAGATGCAATTTGGCAAGCTAAATCCTTAGGTAGTATAGAACCTGCTGTAAAAGTTTTGAGGCCATTGGTGTTCTTGTTCTTCAGTTGCAATCAAATCCTTTCAGTTGATGTATTATGTTCATTAGGGAAAATGATTAGTGTATAGCTAAGGCCTTAAGGTCAATTTAGTTTATTTCTGTTCTTTGCACGACAGAGGCAAACCAAGCCATGCTTGGCTTTTCCACACAATCTCTGTTCCTAAGAGATTAATTCTATAACTTCTTTCTATTACATTTCATAAAACATATGCATATGCATTTCAATAGGAACCACGACGAAGGGGATTCAAAAAGTGATTCATTGAAGTGGATCAAGCTCCGGAGAATCAAGGGTGGATCAACAAGGACACTAACTATTTATACATGACTACCCTGCAAAACAGGCAAGCTCCGGTTTGTATTTAACAGCTATTAAGTTTTTATTTTGTATTCACTTTCGGTCAAGATATGAACTGTGCATTAGGTCTAGTGATTGATACCCCTCTTGCATAGCCAAATGACCCATGGAGTATTGGGTAGGTATCTTTCACCGTGTAGAACTGCCATGCTTAAGTACGTTCGATAGAAGTCGAGTGGTGAGATGCTACTCGCAGGTTCAGGAACAACAGGGGCATACGGGGTTGGTTCAAAATGAATTCGCAAGTTAAAGTTGAGACCGGAAGGTTGTAGGGGCAGCAGGACATAGGGGCCTGGGTGCTATAGACCTGTCCGTGTTAGTTAAGGACCGATCCGTATGCGGCCCTGTTGAACAAGTTTGAGTTGTGTACCGGACTCATGCTGGCTATATGGGACCCAATAAACCGATGTACCTCGGGAAGCTGTCGTTGGGACTTTTCGGGTCGCCTCAGGCGGACGGCCGGTGTGCAGTATGTGGGGAACATTCTCATGACATCACACGTCGACAGGTGCACCATGAGAGTGGCTACTGTACGGGGCGACTTGATCGATTCAGCGGGGGTGAAACGGGGGAAAGGCTGCCACGTACGACGTCAGTGATGGTTGTTGTAGGCAACGTCGAGTACGAGTACGTGTCGTGTAGTCCGGGTGTTATTGATTCGAATCACCGTCGCTCGCGGAATGGACCGAGCATACTTGTTCTTTCAGTCGTGACGTAGTAAGAACTTGCATGAGAAAGAAACTAATCATATTGTTGTGAAGTATTATACTAGCTTTGTATTGGATCTTGATGAATAGGCTAGTGCAAACTCGATTCTTTTATGCCATGAGCACTTTACATCGGGGGAAAGCGTTTCTTGTTTGATTGTGGACTCCCGATGTGGCATGCCCAAGGTTTCCTAAAAGGCTGCCAATAATACCTGAAAGTAAGGATTTACTTTTAGGCGAGTTTAATTATGCTTATGCCATCCTATTTTAGGTTCATAACCTCACATAGAGTTTCATGTTTAGGGTGACAGTTAAGTCTTGCTGAGCGTTATGCTCACGGATGCTATCCGAGTTGTTTTGCAGGTATTTGACTTCGTGCTTAAGAGAAGGGATGCCGATGAGACTCGGGAACCTCCGAGTGTTTACTCAAAGAGCATCCTCGCCGCTGCAGATTGTTCTTCGTGTTGCTAGTAAGAAACATCCGCGGGCTGGACCATTTCTTTGTTGCTAGTTTAGATATGAGTCGTGAGAGTGATAGTCTTCCGCTGTATCTTACTCTGATATAACTATTTGTAAAACATTCTTGTACGCTTCCGCTAAACTTTTTATGTAATATGATGTGTGTTCATCGACTCGTGTGCTGTTGGGTGCCGCATAACACGGCACCACCCAACGAGGTCCTGTGGTCCCTTACAATGTGGCATCAGAGCTGTTACACCTGGTATCAGAGCTGCGTTGGGGACAGAGCACGGATTGAGCATCATATTATGTTAAAAACTTAGGATACGGTGACATAACAGTACTAGGCCCACATAAGGACTATTATTAGCATAATATAAAGGTGGCAACCTAACTTATTTGTTATGTCGGAAAATCGTGCATCTCGGGACGGTTTATGTCATGAGGGGTGCACGTATGCGCTGTCCACCAGTGCGCACAAGCTGAAGGGTGGAGCCTCACGGGTGGCAGGTAACCCAACTCGCTTTAGTATCCTCTACGACTCTTCATGTCGTTTGGGGTATTCGAGCAACGTCTGTCCCGGGTGTGCATGGTGCAATTTGGGAGACCCAGTCACGTGGTCAGTAACGTGAACACGTAGCTCAAGGCGTGTTTAGCTTGAGAACACCTGGGCGAGTGATGACGGCCGGGTGTACGAACTGTATGGATACCGGGTTCGGTGTGCAGCAGAACCTGATGATTGAGTGTGATTTATGTAGGTACTAACCACAAAAACCTTAGTGCGTGTAGAACACGTTTGCAAGTGACCGTTTTAGTGCCACCTAAGGATACGTATATGCCGGTATAATCCGGTTAGGTTTTTCTTTGGTGAGGCAACGTAGTACCATCATATGTCCTACGGTGCATCGTCACCGTACTACACTTAATAGTATTCTTTCCTATGAAGAAATCATTCATGACTAACTTTCAAACTAAAAATGGATGTTGGAAAGCACATATTAGTTATTGAACTCTTCATTTGAACTAAGTTTCAAAGAAGAGAATTACTAGGCTTCTTTTGATCTAAAAAACAGAGTGCTCTGTTCTGGCAGAAGTTTTGCTGAACATTTACAGAGCATATCTCTGAGTAGATTGACCCGATGGAGGTGTATGATACAGTTCTGGAAAGGCTTTTAAGTGCTCTACAATTTTCTGTAGACCTCCAGAGCAAAATCAGACGCCAACTTAGTTGAATGTCCAGTTGAATGCAAACTGTCCTGAGAACAGAACAGCTGCAATCTTCTCCGGATGTTTCTGTAAATTAGACATAACAGTCTGTAGGAAAATCTCTAGGGTCATAGGATACACCATTGGGAAGGTTAGGAAATTTTTAACAACTTTGTAGTTCATGGTTTGTTCAGAATTGTACTCCCTTGTTATGTACAACTGTGATGAAAACAACCACATACAAAGGAGATGCTGGCAAATTTTCTCCAGAAATTCTGGCAGCTTTGAACAATCATAACTTCTGTTCCAGAAATGATATAGGGGCATGTGAGTACTTGTTGGAAAGATACTGAAGTTAACTTTAACTCTGGTATTCAACTTGAGTTATGAAAATGCAAGTAACTGGATCAAATTCTGGGTTAAGTACAGAAAGGTCTGTTCTGTACGGAATGAGGGACTGAATATGTTGGCTTTAGAAAGGTGTAAACATGAAATTTTGTTATGCTTTCATAAAGTTTTAGCATGTTCATGTTTTACATACTTTCACATACTGCTGAGATCAAGTTTTGACTCCCTTCAAAAATGATTATTTTGCAGTATGGTGCGTACTCATTCTCCGAGTAGGGTTGAAAGTTCTCGCCGAGACGATGATGACTCGACTCCACCACGGGCACCGCCATCAACGGTATGGGCGGATATCATGGCTCAGATGGTCGAGTCAAGTCAATAGAACACAAGACTACTCCAAGCCTTGGTATATCAGGGCTTACTCCAACGTCTGCAACAGGACGTTCCACCTCAGAACGCCTATTTAGACTTCTTGGTGACACAACCGTCAATTTCACGGAAGCCAATGAACCAGTGGAAGCTGATCAGTGGCTTCGAGTTATGGAGTCCAAGTTTAGAGTGTTTGAGTGCGATGAGTATTAGAAGACATTATTTGCAGCTCAACAACTCCATGGAGCCGCCAGAAATTGGTGGTTTGCTTATCTCGCCACCGTTCCGGAAGGCCATCAAGTGGAATGGACGGAATTTCGTGAAGCATTCCGTGCTCGTCACATTCCTATGGGTTTTATCAAGGCCCAACAGCAAGAATTCAGAAACTTGAAGCAGGAGGACATGAGTGTCCTCGATTATGTCAGACGATTCAACCTTCTGGCACAATATGCTCCTGCTTATGCGACGAGCGAAGCTGCAATGTGTGACTACTTTTTCTATGGCTTGAGTGCCATACTAAAAGAGAAGTTAGCTTTGTTCAATCAAGGCAGTTACACCGAGTTGATCAGTGCTGCTCTGCTGCAAGGACAAGCGACACTTGAGTGTCAAGCAGAGAAAAGGGACCGGGAGGATGTGCTAGAAGACACACCAGTTGTTCCTCGCAAATACCGTGCGGTGTATCACACACCATCCGATGAAAGATGGCAAGCGCCAGTGAGATCAACTCCGTACAGATTTCCTGCTCAAGAATCATGTCTTGAAGCAACACCTTTGCCGCAGCAACGAATGACACCTGTGGCATCATTGCTGCAGCCAAGTACATCAACTTCTCAACCACAAGTCAACGAAGAACCGGGGAAACCTCCGTGTTCTTATTGCCACCATTCAGGGCATTTTAGGCAAGAATGCCGGGAGAAGTTGGTGAACACCGGACAGCCATCATCATCAGGTGGTATGCCGCCACCTGCTCCAGTTAACATAACAGCATTGCAATCCAGAAGTGTGTAACATCTTGCTATTGAGGATGTCCCGGAGGGAGCACCGTTGTTAGCGGGCATGTTTACTCTCAAAGACGTGCCCGTGCTTGTACTTTTTGATTCCGGTGCCACCCACAATTTTATCAGCAAATCATGCGTGGATCAGCACCAATTATCCACCAATACTCCCACAACGAGTTTCCTTATATGATCACCGGGAGGAAATATCTCTACCAATCAGATTGTGTCCCGAGCAGCTTTGTGTTTGGGCGGAAAAATATACCCAACATCGCTGATTATGCTGGATAGGCAGAAGATAGACATTATATTGGAGATGTCATGGTTAAATCGTCACGGTGCCGTTCTCAATATCGGTAACCGGACTGTCCAGATTGACTCGCCGATTCACGGACAGCGCACACTGTTTTTAGACAGCGAATACCCAGATATGGTAGAGGCCTACCACACGGAAGCGCTGAAGCTTGAAGATATTCCGGTGGTACGTGATTATCCCGACGTTTTTCCCGATGACTTACCGGGCATGCCGCCCGAACGGGACGTCAAGTTTAAGATTGAACTGGCGCCGGGAATGACGCCTATCTCATGAAGGCCTTACAAAATGGCACCTAACGAGCTAGCGGAGTTGAAAGAGCAACTGAATGAACTCATGAGCAAAGGTTTCATACGACCAAGTTCTTCACCTTGGGGTTGCTCAACGTTGTTCGTTAAGAAGAAGGACGAAACACTACGGCTATGTGTTGATTACCGTCCTCTAAATGCTCTCACGATCAAGAACAAGTATCCTTTGCCCCGCATCGACATCCTGTTCGATCAACTTGTGAGTGCAAAGGTATTTTCGAAGATGGATCTTCGGTCGGGGTATCATCAAATCAAGATCCGACCGGAAGACATACCGAAGACAACTTTCTCGACGAGATACGGACTCTATGAGTACCTCGTCATGTCATTTGGGTTAACCAACGCTCCGACACACTTCATGTACTTGATGAATTCTGTGTTCATGCCGGAGCTAGACAAGTTCGTCATGGTATTCATCGACGACATTTTGGTTTACTCCAAATCTGAAGAAGAGCATGCTGAACATCTGTGCATTGTGCTACAACGGTTGCGGGAGCACCAATTATATGCCAAGTTCAGCAAGTGCGAGTTCTGGATCGATCAAGTGCCTTTCCTAGGCCATATTATTTCAGCAGAGGGCTTTGCCATGGACCCCAGCAAAATTGAACAAGTGCTGAAGTGGGAATCTCCCAAATCTGTCCACGAGGTCCGAAGTTTCCTAGGTTTAGCGGGGTATTATCGGAGGTTTATTCCGAGCTCCTCAAAGATTGCTAAACCAATGACGGAGCTGCTGAAGAAGGGCACTAAATACATGTGGAATGCAGCATGTGAAGCCGCATTCAAAATATTGGTGAAACATCTCACCACAGCTCCAGTTCTTGCTCAGCCGGACACGACGAAGCCATTCGATGTATACTGTGATGCATCCGGCATCGGTCTCGGCTGCGTTCTGATGCAAGAAGGGTGTGTAGTCGCCTATGGGTATCGTCAACTGCGAAACCACGAGCAACATTATCCAACTCACGATCTCGAGCTTGCTGCTGTGGTGTTAGCGTTGAAGATGTGGAGGCATTACCTACTTGGTAATCTTGTTCACCTCTACACCGACCATAAAAGCTTGAAGTATATCTTCACGCAGAAGGAGCTGAATATGAGACAACGGAGGTGGTTGGAGCTCATCAAAGATTATGAAATTGAGATCCACTATCATCCAGGAAAAGCAAACGTGGTTGCCGACGCGCTTAGTCGGAAAGCCCACGTACACAACTTAGCGGCTGCTGAGTTGGAAGCTGAAGAACCAAATCTCCGTGTCATTCTGTATGGCGCGCTTTACAATCTCGCGCTCATTCCAACAATCCGTGAAGAGATTGTTGAGGCTCAAAGAAGAGACAGGGGTATGTCTCACATACGGAGAAGACTAGACAACGGAGAGGTGAAATGTTTCCGGAAGGATGAGAACGGTACAATATGGTTCAACGAACGTATAGTGGTACCGCGTAATATGAAACTCCGGAAGAAAATATTGGATGAAGCCCACCCGTCGAAGTTTTCCATTCATCCCGAAAGTAACAAGATGTACCAAGATTTGAAACAGAAAATTTGGTGGACAAGGATGAAGAGGGAGATTGCTAAATACGTATCCGAATGCGATACGTGTAGACGGGTAGAGGCTGATCATATGCGGAAAGTCGGACCGCTGCAACCTTTGAAGATACCAGCATGGAAATGGGAGTATGTGAGTATGGACTTCATCGTCGGATTACCGCTCACATCCCGGAAGCATGACTCGATATGGGTGATCGTCGACCGGTTCACGAAGTCGGCTCATTTCATACCGGTGAACGCTCATTATCGAGCAAGGCAATATGCGGAGATATTCATCTCCAGAATTATTTGCTCACATGGTGTCCCAAAGACCATCATTTCAGATCGAGGTGTGCTGTTTGTTGCTCGTTTTTGGGAGCAGCTGCATGCCTCGTTGGGCACCAAGCTGATTAGAAGCTCCACATATCACCCTCAAACCGATGGACAAACTGAGAGAGTGAATCAAGTGCTCGAGGACATGTTGAGAGCGTGTGCCA
The DNA here is from genome assembly GCA_030760725.1 of Neostapfia colusana. Taxonomy (NCBI): domain Eukaryota; kingdom Viridiplantae; phylum Streptophyta; class Magnoliopsida; order Poales; family Poaceae; genus Neostapfia; species Neostapfia colusana. Next base: position 50,269,952 of record JASWHV010000020.1, read on the forward strand.
TCCACCACGGTAGGAGTTGGGACGATCACCTACCGTTGGCGGAGTTTTCATACAACAACGGTTACCAAGCGAGTATTAAAATGGCACCGTATGAAGCTCTCTACGGCCGGAAGTGTCGCACACCGCTGAATTGATGTGAGTCCGGCGAAAGAGTTCTGTTTGGGATTGATCTCGTCAACGAAGCCGAAGACCGAGTTCGTTTGATACAAGAGAATTTGAAGGCTGCACAATCCCGACAGAAGAGCTACGCTGATCAACGGCGTAGGCCTTTGCATTTTGATGTCGGAGAGCACGTGTATCTTCGTGTATCTCCGATGAAGGGAATTTACCGGTTCGGTGTAAAGGGGAAACTCGCTCCCCATTTTATTGGTCCTTTTGCTATCACGGAGAAGTGTGGACCCGTAGCCTACCGGCTGGAATTACCGGCAAGTCTAGCGGGTGGTCATGATGTATTTCATGTGTCACACCTGCGGGAGTGTCTCAAATTCATCGCTGCTGTTCGCACCGAGGACATCAATGAATTGAAGCCGGACCTGACCTACACTGAGCGACCGGTTCTGATTTTGGATGAAAAGACCCGGGTAACCCAGAACCGGACGATCAGATTCTTCAAGGTGCTGTGGAGTAATCATACCGTGGAAGAGGCGACGTGGGAAAGTGAAGATTACCTCCGCACCAACTATACGGAATTTTTAGCGTTGTACAGTTTGTAATTACCTCTCCCATCTTGTTCCTCTTTTGTAATCTCGGGACGAGATTCTTTTAAGCGGGAAGGAATGTAAAAGTTTCAAAAATGTGTATGAATAAAAACCAAGGTTTGAGTTCATATGTGTGGCAAAGACATGAAAAATGGGACTTGCTAAAACTTTTCTTCATGCAAAGTAATACATGGATGACCATCCAAAATGAGGCTCACATTTTTATTTAAAAGTGTTGAACCATTAAGGAGTTAAATACCTCTTTGCATGTAAAGTTTAAAAATCAGATTTGAAATTCAAAGTTCACACATGTGGTGACAAAAAACTTTGAATAAACATGCAGCCATATAGTTGGAATTATAGGGAAAAGTTTGATCACAAACCTTCCATTTGTAGGGTGGGCTCAAAAAGGGGTAAAGAGAAGCATTTGCAAACTTCAACCAAATTTAAATTTGGCAAGCAAATTCAAACTGAATTGGAAGAGTTCAAATTCTAGCCACCCTTTTTAAATTTAGAATTCTGGGAATTGAGAGGATCAGCTTGAGAAGATATTTGGGAGGTAAATGTGGAGTGGGACCCACTTGTCATAGAGCTAAAGAGGGTGCCTTGCACACTAAGTCTCAGCCTCAGTGGGAAAATTCATCGAACAACTCGCGTGGGCCACGAGCAGCTTCCACCGTGGAGGCACTGGGAGGCTCGGCAGCGCCACCAGCTGCTTCATTCTCTGACGCGCGGCGCCCAGAGGCGGTTCAGCGGCTTGATCACCCCCCTGGCCGAAGCAAAGCCCCTTCCGTTTCCTCCTCTCATGAGAACGCTGAGCAACCGGGTACCTCACCTCCGCACTCTCGGTTCGATCGGGAAATCCGAAGGAACGGTCATGCCACCCTCCCCCGAGCTGCTAAACACTCCCACGAGCTCAGCCTCCACCTCCCTGACCCGAAAGCAAGCAAGCTTTGGCCCCCGGTGCCCGAGAACAACCGCCGCCGCGGCGACCTAATTCGAGAAAGTGATCGAGCGCACGTGGATAGCTCGCCACAGCGGTCTTCATGGCCAAGCAAGGGCGGCAACGGGAGCGCACGGCCACCGCGCAGCTCTCACCCAAAGCTCAGGCCACGCCGTGAGCTATTGACGGCGAATTTTGAAGTTTTGCTCCGGCGACCTCATTCCGAGCTTCTGGTACGGTTCTTTCAAATTCTTGCCCTCTGATCCTCCTTAAGTCATCAAATGTGGCACATAGACGCTGGATTAGCTGACGGTCATTTCTCCTTTAGGATCCAGCGCATGAAAACGCCTCAGCACGACGGAATTCGAGCTCGACTAGAGGTGTTCATGGCGGACCCATTCGGTCGCACGGCGACAACCTAGTTCCAGCCACTCCCGAGCTACTTTGAGGTCGTGCCGATCTTCCTAGAGCTGCGCTGGTGCTGTAGAGCTCGTCAGCACACGCCTTGGTAGGCTGAGAACCCCGGGCGACGGTGCTGAATCACAACAGAGGCAGTTACACGTCGCCGGCCATTTTTCGGCCGCCGGCAGCCTAAGCCGACCCCACCGTTGTGTTCCTCGGTGCCCTAAACCCCCTGGCGGCGAGTCCGGGTTCGGATAGGGGCCGGGAACGCCGGTCCGGCGAGCCCCCGGTTGCTCCGGCAAGGGGGAGAGCGCGGGCGCGGGAGGAGAGCCGAAGGAAGAAGAAGACGGGTGGGCCCCGTCTGTCAGCAGCAGAGAATTTAAACCCGTGATCGGGTGTGGCTGGATCCCATGTGTTGGCGCGCTGAGAAGCTGTGACCCCGGTGTGGCCCAGTTCTGATTGGCTGGAATTTAAAATAAGCGGGCCCAGTGGAATTTTCAATAGTAAAACAATTCCAGTGAGGGCTCAATCTTTGGAAATTCATAGCTCCTGGTAGGAACCTCCAATTTGAGTTATTCCACTTAGGTTGGATTCATCTATCTGAGTTCTATCCAAATATGAACTCAGATTTGTATGAGAGTTAATATTATATTCTGGAAAATTCTTTGAAGGTATTCTGAAAAAGAATTATTGAGGGAGTTTGGTTTATCCAAAAATCCCCAAATTTTACCAGAATGTTCTTTAGCATATTGTTGACCTTCTAGAAAATTTTCAGATCATTTGAAAATCATTTGAGTAGGAATTTACTAAAAACAATCTGCTGTGTTCATAAGAGTCCAGAAACATTTTCAGAAAATGTTTCCCACTTCTAAAATCTATTCTGAGCAATCCATAGCTCCAAAAATCATAGTAAAATTTAGGCAAGCTCTCTGAGACATACTTGGAATTTTAGTTCACTTAATTGGGCATGAAAATGCACATTACTTCAGAATTAATTCTTTTGAGTACAAATGCTTAAAGAATTGTTCTGAAAGAACTACTCCAGCAAAAGGGCTGAAATTTGGACCAGATTACTTTCATGTGGACAGGAACTCACATGTAAATTATCATCCCAAGTTAAGCCCTTGAACTCCCTGTTCTTATTTTCCATACTTATGTATATGTGGAAATATATAAGAGACATTATGAGAGTTACGAAGAACACAATTTAACTCCACATTAGCTGCAATTCGGCAAGCTAAATCCTTAGGTAGTATAGAACCTGCTGTAAAAGTTTTGAGGCCATTGGGGTTCTTGTTCTTCAGTTGCACTCAAATCCTTTCAGGTGATCTATTATGTTCATTAGGGAAAATGATTAGTGTATAGCTAAGGCCTTAAGGTTAATTTAGTTTATTTTTATTCTTTGCACGACAGAGGCAAAACAAGCCATGCTTGGCTTTTCCACACAACCTCTGTTCCTAAGAGATTAATTCTATAACTTCTTTCCATTACATTCCATAAAACATATGCATATGCATTTCAATAGGAACCACGACGAAGGGGATTCAAAGGAGTGATTCATTGAAGTGGATCAAGCTCCGGAGAATCAAGGGTGGATCAACAAGGACACTAACTGTTTATATACGACTACCCTGCAAAACAGGCAAGCTCCGGTTTGCATTTAACAGCTATTAAGTTTTTATTTTGTATTCACTTTCGGTCAAGATATGAACTGTGCATTAGGTCTAGTGATTGATACTCCTCTTGCATAGTCAAATGACCCATGGAGTATTGGGTAGGTGTCTTTCACCGTGTAGAACTGTCATGCTTAAGTACGGTTCGGTAGAAGTCGAGTGGTGAGATGCTACTCGCAGGTTCAGGAACAACAGGGGCATACAGGGTTGGTTCAAAATGAATTCGCAAGTTAAAGTTGAGACCGGAAGGTTGTAGGGGCAGCAGGACATAGGGGCCTGGGTACTATAGACCTGTCCGTGTCAGTCAAGGACCGATCCGTATGCGACCATGTTGGACAAGTTTGAGTTGTGTACCGGACTTATGCTGGCTATATGGGACCCAGTAAACCAATGTACCTCGGGAAGCTGTCGTTGGGACTTTTCGGGTCGCCTCAGGCGGACGGCCGGTGTGCAGTATGTGGGGAACATTCTCATGACATCTCACGTCGACAGGTGCACCATGAGAGTGGCTACTGTACGGGGCGACTTGATCGATTCAGCGGGGGTGAAACGAGGGAAAGGCTGCCACGTACGACATCAGTGATGGTTGTTGTAGGCAACGTCGAGTACGGGCGTACGTGTCGTGTAGTCCGGGTGTTATTGATTCGAATCACCGTCGCTCGCGGAATGGACCGAGCATACTTGTTCTCACAGTCGTGACGTAGTAAGAACTTGCATGAGAGAGGAACTAATCATATTATTGTGAAGTATTATACTAGCTTTATATTGGATCTTGATGAATAGACTAGTGCAAACTCGATTCTTTTATGCCATGAGCACTTTACATCGGGGGAAAGCGTTTCTTGTTTGATTGTGGACTCCCGATGTGGCGTGCCCAAGGTTACCTAAAAGGCTACCAATAATAACTGAATGTAAGGATTTACTTTTAGATGAGTTTAATTATGCTTATGCCATCCTATTTTAGGTTCATAACCTCACATAGAGTTTCATGTTTAGGGTGACGGTTAAGTCTTGTTGAGCGTTATGCTCACGGATGCTATCCGAGTTGTTTTGCAGGTATTTGACTTCGTGCTTAAGAGAAGGGATGCCGATGAGACTCGGGAACCTCCGAGTGTTTACTCAAAGAGCATCCTCGCCGCTGCAGATTGTTCTTCGTGTTGCTAGTAAGAAACGTCCGCGGGCTAGACCGTTTCAAGGGTCGGGCCTCGGGCGGGTTTCGGGTTCCCGTTGGGTTTGATTTTTTATAAACATACTCAACGTTTAATAAACAAGTCTAAAAAAATAATCCATTTTGAATGACAATGCAATGAAAAATAATAAGTTGATTATAAAGATTGTAAACATAGGTTGTGATAAGTAAGATGGAATAAATAAATTATTGAAAATAATCAAATTTGACTTTAAAATTACAAATATCAATTATTTTAGATACCTATCGGGTACCTGTAGGTGCAAAACAATTACAAATATAAATTATTTCAGATACCTGTCAGGTAGCCGTAGGTGTAAAACAAAACTCGCACGCACACCTGCGACAAGTCGGGTCAGGTACGGGTGGGATTGTCAATCCTAAATACAGCTGTAGCAGATCAAGTTCTGGAGCAGGCTTGCCTGACCGGCAAGAGTCCAGACTCGTCTGATCTGCAGCTAGGTGTAGGCACGCTCTGCAAGAAACAAGGGGGCAGGGCTGGCGCACAGGGGAAGGAGGAACAGGGGAATTTATGATTATAGAAGGCAATGAGGAAGAGATGATTATTCCTGCCATTTATAGCCTTTTACAATATAATTCTTCCTAACTTAACATGAAAACTAATCTTATCTATTTCCAAACCTGGACTGTGGCAGTTTGGAAAACTAGGATTCTATCTTCTAATACCAAAGCTGTTCTGAGCTTTTCCTAATCCAACCAGATCAGATCAGAATCAAAATCAACTAAATTATTTTCTAATCTATCCTTTTTAAAACAGCCTGATCTTGATTCCCCCTTCCTAGGCGCACACGTCTAGGTGGGCTGTGCCTTTCTGGGCGCAGGTCAGGATCATGCCACTGACGCTTGCGCACGTCTAGAATTTCAATCCACCTTCGCATCTCGACTAGGATCTGTCTTGTATTCAATGCTCACGATCGCAACCCCTGGCTGCGTCGACCTCACCGGCGTGAAGCGCCAGTCCCGCAGATTTCAGAACACGATCTGCAGCACCACGTCGCCGCAGCCGGCGTCACTGAACTTGCGGCAGATGGCCTGGTAGTCGGTCTCCTGCTGCGACGCCTGGTGGAAGGTCTTCATCATCTTCTGCTGCGTTAATCAGTCTCTTTATCATCTTTTGCGACAGCCGGGCGTTAGTCAGTCTCTTTATCATTTCTTACGGCAGCCGAGTGTCAACAGCCATCTGAAAAATGTGATCGAATTTGGATCTGAGGCCTTGCCCTGAACGTGATCGCCCTGCGGCGAACGAAGCTCAGTTTGTCCCGGAGGGTTTTGCCTATGATAATGTGGATCCTGTTAAGTGTAATCTTGACGTTGTGTCAGTCTGTTAGCGTGGAGTCAGAAGCGCGGATGTCAGAATAAAAAAAACATCAGATGGCTAGAGACGTGCTGGCTGTGCAGTGGTGCATGCTTTGATCAAGCAATTAAGTGGCTGAATGTGCTTGTGTGCGTGTGAAGATCGTTGAGGCAGTTGCCGACGCTGCATCGCCATGTTTATATAAGAGGTCGTATAATAATTCATTTGTTGAGCTAAGTATAAGACATCGCTGTAGGTGTTAGTGGTCGAAGAATTTTCTAATTGTGTTTGTGTGCGCATAAGTGATTAGTTTTAACAATCGGTATTCAGAGTCTCAAGATCCTCTCTGTGGCCATGGCGATGGTTCCTCGCGCTGGGAGGAGCACGGTGTCTATGTCCCACCCAATGCTGTCGCCGGCAAGCTACACGCGTGGGCAATCAAGTTCCAAGCGATTCTTGATGCCCAGGGCTTGTGGGAGGCGGTGGCTTCGGTGGAAGGTGAGGCGTGGACGAGAAGAAGAACAAGGTGGCGAGTGCGCAACTTCTCCAAGCCTTGCTGGAGGGCATTCTAATGCAAGTCCCCACAAAGCCAACGTCGGAGGAGGTGTTGGACAGTCTCCAGATGAGGTTTGTCGATGCCGATCGCGTGAAGGTTGCTCGCCTTGCAATTCTCAACGGCGAGTTTGATAAGTTGAGCATGGAAGATCCGGAGCCGCTGGACGACTACACCGACAAGATCAGTGGCATGGCGGCGAGGTACGCCAGCCTAGGCTTGACGCTAGATGATGCAACCATGGTGAAAAAGCTTCTCGACACCGTCCCCGGTCGACTATATCCTATGGTGGCCGAAATTGACTAGTTTTGGGATCTTGATAACATGCCGTTTGAGGAGGCGTTTGGGAGATGAGCATTGTCAGTGGCGAGACCGCTGCCCGTGATGGTCGTATGATGCTCACGGAGGCTGAATGGTGAGTTCGGGAGAACACAAATCTTTAATAAATGATAGTGGACATTTTGCTAGGAAACGTCCAAATCCAAAGAAGGAAGAATCACTTCTCATAACGGCCGATGAAGAACGGACGTTGCTTTAAAGCGCGTCCAAAAGGAATAATGTAAGCAACGTGTGTATCACATGTGATGTTCGTTCGTCAAGAAAATTTTCATGTGCTCTCACGTTCGTGTGTGTGTGAGTGATCTAGTTTTAATAATCTATGTCAAGATTTAGAGGAAAATGTTAAAAGGAATCTTAACATTGTGTGTGTCAGTCAATTAGCACAGATGTCAGAATAAAAAAAACACCAAGTAGCTAGAGGCTTGCTAGCTGTGCAGTGGTGAATGCAATAGAATTAAGACTCAAAGAGACAACTGGTTAGTGTTAGGCTGCTATATTAAATGACATTGGTAAGCATTGGCTGGGCTGTTATATTGAAGGGTATTTGTCGGTACCTGAGATATGGGTACCCCGCGCACAGGGTAAAATGCCTAAGGTGCTCGCCCTTCTCCGCAGGGAGAGCTCCGAAGGCGCCACGCGTCTGGCGGGGCCGGACCTCCCTCTCCTCAGAGGAGAGCTCCGGGTCCGCCACGTGGCATACAGAAGCCGGACCTCCCCCTCCGCGGGAGAGAGGTCCGAAGACGCCACGCGTCCAGCGGGGCCGGACCTCCCTCTCCTCAGGGGTGAGCTCCGGGCCCGCCACGTGGCATGCAGAAGCCGGACCTCCCCCTCCGCGGGAGAGAGGTCCGAAGGCGCCACGCGTCTAGCGGGGCCGGACCTCCCTCTCCTCAGAGAAGAGCTCCGGACCCGCCACGTGGCTGGAAGAACGGTGCTGCCTGCCCCCGAGCGGTAGGCAGCGGGCGTAAAGGCGCCCCTCACCTTGCCCGTACAAGGAATTCAAGGCCCGTGTCTTCCCAAGACGCGGAGACGCGGAGCACGCGCCTGTCAGGTGCCGTTGCGTCCAGTCGCATCACAGACTGGCGCGCGGTGTCAGAACCTGCTAGGTAATAAACGCCGCGACAAGACATCTCATGCCGCCCGCGCCGTCATCAACCACTATGACTAGTGCGCGGCATGGGCAGGGCGGCAAAATGAAGACTCAGAAGCCTTCGATCGGAGGCAACCACCGGCGTAACTACAGATACGGTAGATAATAGACAATCTTCCCGGGACCACCTGTCGGGTCCAGGCTTCCCTTGTAAGCCGCCCGAGCCTTGGACTATAAAAGGCTCGGGTAGGCGTCGATAGCAGGGGTTCGCATTCGGCAACTCATACGCTAGCCATACACTCTCAAGCTGTAACTCATCCCCAAGCTCAGGCCCCCGGCCCTGAGCAGCAAGCAATACAGCGAGCTCCATAGCTCGCCGTGGACGTAAGGTTTTACGCTCCGGCGGCCTGAACCACGTAAAACTTCCCGTGTCAAGCTCTCACTAACTCGTCCATCCGCGCAAGCTCTCCGCTAGGAACTAGCCCCTCCGAAAAAAGAACCTCCGCGGGCTGCCCAGTGCAGGCCCGGGGGAAGTGTCGATCGCACACTTCGACATTTGGCGCGCCAGGAAGGGGGCTTTTCCCCTAGCGCGACGAGTTTCCGCCGACGAAGATGACCAAGCTCCCTTCGGCGGCAAGCTCACCTCCCCCGCCTCCGCGGCGAGCCGCGGCTAGGGGGGAGTACAAGCCAACACACTCAGGACGGAGTGTGTCAGTACAAGCTGGGAGCCAGCAACCGGCTCTGGCAGCGCCGACCCCGGCAATGCAGGCTCCAACCAGCGTCATATCTCCAGTAGCGTCGGGTGTACCCGAAAGGGGCGCGCTAGCTGCAGTGAGAGCGCTACTGCACAATCCGCCCGCTGGAGACGCGCCTCAGGCAGCGACCTAGCGGTGGATTCTCGAGGTAGACCGTCTTGTCGTCGCTGCCGCAAGCCCGCGACTCCGGCGGAGACGACACTCTAACCAGCCGGCCGTGTCGCTGATACGCACGCCGACGGTTGATGAAGAGACGGCAGATTCCAGCTCTGCCAGCCCTCAATCGATGGATCTGAGGACAGAGCTGGAGCGGTGTCGCTCGGGTCAAGATGCCCGGGTATACCTCGAGCAACGCCGAGAAAGGCGTCGCTACCAAGAAGCTGACGACAGCATGACGTCGGCCTCGACCCAGCCTGAAGAGCAGACCATCGCCATGCGATCTCTGGCCCAGGCCTGCGCCGTGCAGAATATGCCACAGTCATATGTACTGCAGATGGCGCCCCCGGCCTACGGTGCAGCTTTGCCCGTACCGGGGTACACTGTGCCTGGTGCGAACTCAGCGTTTGCGGCACCAGAACCTGCGGTGACGGAAGCAGGGTGTGCAGCCCTCACGCCCCATCTTCGCTTTGCGAAGTGGCCGCGCAAGTTTCGGCCACACCTGCCCGAGAAGTACGACGGCAGCGTTAACCCGGCGGAGTTTCTCCAGATCTACTCCACCGCCGTACTTGCCGCAGGAGGGAATGAAGCCGTCATGGCAAATTACTTCCCTGTCGCCTTGACCGGTCCAGCCCGGTCTTGGCTCATGAACCTCCCCCAAGGTTCCGTCACCTCCTGGGGAGAGCTTTGCCGACAGTTCGTAGCCAACTTCGGCAGCTCCTACACGCGGCCTGGCACGGAGCTCGACCTCCACGCCGTCCAGCAGCAACCTGGGGAGTCCCTACGCTCTTTCATCCAGCGGTTCTCCCAGGTGCGGAACACCATCCCACACATTCAAAATGCTTCTGTGGTGGTGGCGTTCCGACAAGGCGTCCGGGACAAGAAGATGCTCGAGAAGCTCGCGACCAGGGAGGTCCGCGACGTCTCAGAGCTCTTCAGCTTGGCAGACAAATGCGCCAGAGCTGCCGAAGGACGGAACTGGCATTCGCTGCCATCCTCCGAGTCAGGGGGACTGCCCGGATCCAGTCCTACTCCCTGTGGAGGCAGCAGGAAGGCCAAGAACCGAGGCAGAAGCAAGATAGAGTCACCGACCGCAGCCCCAGTCATCACTGCAGCGATGCTCGGTGGGGCTCGGGGGCCGCGCCCCGACAAGAAGCAGCGAAGATCACCAATCCCAGAAGGTGATAAAGACAATATGTGCCCTGTGCACGGCAGCTGTCGCCACACTGCTGCCGAGTGCCGGGAGATCCGAAGGCTCGCAGAGCGCTTCCGCAAGGAGAAGCGGCAGCGGGCTGATGACCTGCCCTTCCGTCCAAAGGAAGATGAGCAGAGGGTGGATGTTCCAGACGACATCGACCACCCAGAGGAGATCCAGGAGCCTCCGCGTGTTGTGAAGGCGGCACGCAATCACGAGGATTCCGGCTCCAGCGGCGATGAGCGTCGGAAGAAGCTCTACGTCATATACGGCGGGTCCACCGACCCCTCGTCCCGGAGCGCAGTCAAGACTCTGCACCGAGCGGTAGCGTCGGTGGCGCCACTCCCAAGTGCTGCACCGCACCTAAAGTGGATGGGGACCCCCATCAGCTTTGATGCCACCGACTGCCCTAGGAACATGGCTGGGGCCGGCCAACTGCCGCTCCTGGTGGCCCCTACCATCGCCAACGTGAGAATGTACCACGTTTTGGTGGATGGAGGGGCTGGGCTGAACCTCATCAGCCGTGCAGCTTTCCAGAAGCTGCAAATCCCGATGGCCAAGCTCACCCCGTCGAGTCCGTTCTCAGGGGTAGGGCCGGGACAGGTTATCCCCTACGGCAGCATTAGTCTCCCGGTGACCTTCGGGGCTCCGGACAGCTATCGAACAGAGTACATCCTGTTCGACGTAGCAGAGATAGACCTCCCCTTCAACGCCATAATCGGCAGGCCAGCCCTGTACCGGTTCATGGCTGTAGCCCATTACGGCTACCTTGTCCTGAAGATGCCAACACCGACAGGTGTTCTCAGGATTCATGGGGACCGCACTGCTGCAGTGTCGGCCCTGGAGAAGCTCCAAGCACTCGCGACAGCTGGGGCCTCAGCCCCCGGCAATACGGAATCGGACCAGCTCCGCCCGTGCGCACGTCACCGTGCTTCCACCACAGCACCCCGGGTGCAACCTCTCGACGAGGGCGGCGTCCCCTTAAAGGTCGTCCAAGTCGGCGCCGAAGCTACCCAGACCACCCAGGTAGCCGGGGGCCTGGATAGTAAATAGGAAGGCGCGCTCGTCACCTTCCTCCGGCACAACGTCGACGTGTTTGCATGGCAGCCGTCACAGATGCCGGGGATCCCCAGGAAGGTGATTGAGCACCACTTGAAAGTCTTCCCCGACGCCCGGCCGGTTCAACAGAAGCCCCGCAAGCAGTCCATCGAGCGGCAGAACTTCATCCATGAAGAAGTCAAGAAGCTGCTGGACGCTGGCTTCATACGGGAGGTCCACCACCCACGATGGTTGGCGAACCCCGTCGTTGCCCCGAAGGCTGGCGGGAAGCTCCGGATGTGCATCGACTACACCAGTCTCAATAAGGCATGTCCTAAAGATCCATTCCCTATCCCTAGAATAGATCAAATAGTAGACTCAACGTCAGGCTGTGATATGCTGTGCTTCCTAGACGCCTACTCGGGTTTCCATCAGATCCCCATGTCTAGGGAGGACGAGGAGCACACCTCCTTCATCACAGTAGACGGCCTTTATTGCTATGTGTCTATGCCTTACAGCCTAAAGAATGCACTCCCCACCTTTGTGCGGGCAATGCACAAAACCTTTGGGGAGTTAATAAGAGACCTGGTTGAGGTGTATGTCGATGACATAGTTGTCAAGGTCAAGCAGGGTCCGTCCCTGCTAGATAACCTAGCCTTAGTCTTTGACAAATTGCGCTCTACGCGCACCAAGCTGAACCCAGATAAATGTGTGTTCGGCGTGTCCTCTGGGAAGCTCTTAGGGTTCCTGGTCTCGCACCGGGGGATTGAGGCCAACCCAGAGAAGATCAAGGCCATCGACTTGATGCGGCCCCCTGCCCGGGTCAAGGATGTCCAGAAACTCACAGGATGTCTAGCCGCGCTGAGTCGGTTTATACCGAGGCTAACAGAGCGGGCACTCCCCTTCTTTAAGCTCCTGCGCAAGTCAGACCCCTTTGCCTGGACTGACGAAGTGGAAGAGGCTTTCCAGGAGTTGAAGCGACTCCTGACGACCCTACCAATCATGGTAGCCCCTGAGCCCGGAGAGCACCTGTTGCTCTACATCGCGGCGACAACTGAAGTAGTGAGTATGGTCCTCGTCGCAGAGCGGCCGGACCCCTCATCTTCACAACCTGCTCCGGTAGCAGAAGACAGACGCCAGGAGGCCCCGCAGGACCAAGACGGTCTCCCGGGCCTCCAAGGCAACCTCCCGGAGGTCCAGGTCGGCCTCCCGGAGGTCCTGGGCAGTCTCCCGGACCTCCAAGATAAACCCCCGGGGGCCCCGCGGGACCCCCCGGGGGCCAAATGGGACCTCCCAGAGGTCCCCCAAGACCCCCCGGAGCTCCCGGACAATCAAGATAGCTTAAGGGCCTCCGGGTCCCAGCTCCCGGAGGCCCCCGTGGGTCCGCCCACCTCCAGTGGGCCAATGGACGAGGACCTCCCAGACCTGAGAAAGAGGGTTCGAACCATACAGAGGCCCGTCTACTACATCAGCGAAGTACTTCATGATGCCAAGACAAGGTACCTGGAAGTCCACAAGCTGCTGTATGCGGTGCTCGTTGCCTCCAGAAAGCTCCGCCATTACTTCCAGGCCCACCAGGTCTCGGTAGTCACCTCGTATCCACTGAAGACAATTCTTCACAGCCCCCATGCGACTGGCAACGTTGCTAAATGGGCGGCGGAGCTGGCGGAGTTTGAGCTGGACTTCCTCCCACGCCATGCAGTCAAGAGCCAAGCACTGGCTGACTTTGTGGCGGAGTGGACACCAACGGAGGCTGACCCAGGGGGCCATGGGGGCGGAGAACTGGAGCACCAAACTCCGGTCTTCACCGAACCCCACTGGACACTCTTCTTCGATGGCTCCTCGCGAAAGCAGGGAGCCGGTGCCGGCCGTACTGCTCCTCATGCCATCGGGGGAACAGTTTGGGTATATGGTGCGTCTCAATTTCAAGGCAACCAACAACATGGCGGAGTATGAAGCACTCATCTTTGGCCTGCAGATAGGCCTGTCTTTAGGCGCTCGCCAGTTGTTGGCACAGGGCGACTCCCAGCTGGTCATCAAGCAAGTCAAGGACGAATGCTCCTGCAATGACCCCCAGCTAGCTACATATCTGCTTCACGTGCAGATGTTGGAGAAAGAATTCCTCGCCTTGGACCTGCACCACGTACCGCGCGCCGGTAATACCGCAACCGATGACCTTTCAACGAAGGCTTCCACCGGAGCCCCTGCGCCCGAAGGAGTCTTCGAGAGGACGTTGCTGCGGCCCACAGCCCGGCCCGCCGAGCCGGGCGAAGGGGGCTTGACCAGCACCTCGAAGCTGTCGTTCCCGGTGGCCCTACAACCATGGGCGCCGCCAAGGATCGTAAGCGTCACTGGGGACTCCGTGCAACCCAGCGCTCAAGATCCAGAAGCTCAAGTCAGACCCGATGCATGGATCACGGAGATCCGGGACTACTTGAAGGACAATATCCTCCCTGATGAACATGCAACCGCTGAACGGATTGTGCGTATGGCTAAGAGGTACGCGCTGGTAGAGGGGGATCTCTACCGGCGTGGCGCCAACCACATCCTATTGCGGTGTATAACCCAGGGGGAAGGCTGCGACTTGCTCGCTAAGATCCATGGAGGCGAATGTGGAAGTCATTCTTCCTCACGCACGCTTGTCGGTAAAGCCTTCCGGCATGGCTTCTACTGGCCGACAGTACTCCAGGATGCCGTCAAGCTGGTCGAGAGCTGCAAGGCGTGCCAATTCCACGCCAAGCAGATCCATACACCGGCTCAGGCGGTACAGATGATCCCGCCCTCGTGGCCGTTTGCCGTGTGGGGGCTGGACATCCTGGGACCATTCCCCAGAACCGTCGGGGGGTTCCGGTACCTCTATGTCGCCATCGACAAGTTCACCAAGTGGCCGGAAGCTACACCAGTTGTCACCATCAATAAACAATCAGCAGTAAAATTCATCAGATCCATTGTCTGCCGGTTCGGGGTCCCAAACAGGATCATCACTGACAATGGGACCCAGTTCACCAGCGCAGCGTTCCAAGACTACTGCGAGGACCTTGGCATTCAGGTATGCTATGCCTCTGTCGCACACCCGAAGAGCAATGGGCAAGTCGAGAGGGCCAATGCGGAGATTCTCCGGGGCCTCAAGACTCGTACCTTCGCCAGCCTGAAGAAACATGGTGCCAATTGGGTAGATGAACTTCCGAGCACGCTATGGGCAAACCGGACATCCCAGAGCCGGGCCACCGGGGAGACACCCTTCTTCATGGTGTACGGGGCCGAAGCTGTACTTCCTCCAGAAGTCACCATGAAGTCTCACCGTGTCCGGGCTTACGACGAAGCCACGCAGGACAACCTCCGGCGTGGAGAAATCGACCTCGTCGACGAGGTCCGATTACATGCTGCACTCCGTAACGCGCGGTACAGACAGGCGCTTCGGCGCTACCACCAGAGGTCTGTGCGTGTCCGGGAGCTGCAGGAAGGTGACCTGGTGTTGCGGCGCATACTTTCTCGCGAAGGGACCCACAAACTCTCCCCTAGTTGGGAAGGCCCCTTCCGAGTCACGAAAGTATGCCGCCCCGGGTGTGTGCGCCTTTCCACCGAGGATGGGGACCTGCTCCCGAATCCTTGGAACATAGAACACCTCCGTAAGTTCTACCCCTAAGAGCAAAAATAGGTCAGTACTTTCTTTTCGTAATAAACCCCATAGAGTCCAGGAGCAGCGCTCGGAGCAGCTAAACCCCAGGGGACGGTCCAGGACTACGTTCAGCTTTGCCTGGTTCCGACTCCAAGCGCGTAGAGTCTTGCTTCCCCTCTTAATGGGGTGGGTCGTGTCCTCCATGTTTAGCCTGCCTTCCTCCTATGGAAGGTTGTACGAAAAGAAGTCTGCCCTACTTTGCTCTTTCCTTGTACTCATTTGAATTGTGGATTGAGTTATTTTTTATCACCCTTGCAGTACATGGCTCCCATGTGCTCAGCTCCCCCTCTCTACAAATCCCCAAGCATCAAGCGTATAGTTGGGGGCTGTAAGTCAAATAAGACTGTGAGACAAGGGAGGGGGAGCCCCCAAGGAGAATTACGTTTCTTCTACCTGTGTGCAGGACTTCCAGGTTGCGGCAACGGGGACTGCGTGAAGTAGGGGGAAAGGAGCTACCAACTACTTCGACCCAGGGCTAGAGGGGGCGGGACCCGGGGGCCCCACGTGTCCAGCAGGCCCGGAACTCTCTCCTTCCTCGAGAGGGGCTCCGGGCTCGCCACGTGGAAGATGGAAGCCGGACCACCGCCTGCGGTGGAAGAGCTCCGAAAGCCCTGCGTGCTCAACATGGTCGGGGCTCTCGTCTCCGCAGTAAAAGCAATCATCAAGTAGGCGCACGCTCTCACGACCCCGCGGCCGTTCGTGCTCCGGCAGCGGTCAAGTCGGGACTTAGAGAAAGTGCGCGGATCGGAAGAGACGGAGGTCCCACCTCGGGCTCGCTATCTCCCTCGAGATGGGCCCGGGGGCCACTGTCGGTACCTGAGATATGGGGTACCCCCGCGCACAGGGTAAAATGCCTAAGGTGCTCGCCCTTCTCCGCAGGGAGAGCTCCGAAGGCGCCACACGTCTGGCAGGGCCGGACCTCCCTCTCCTCAGAGGAGAGCTCCAGGTCCGCCACGTGGCATACAGAAGCCGGACCTCCCCCTCCACGGGAGAGAGGTCCGAAGACGCCACGCGTCCAGCGGGGCCGGACCTCCCTCTCCTCAGGGGTGAGCTCCGGGCCCGCCACGTGGCATGCAGAAGCCGGACCTCCCCCTCCGTGGGAGAGAGGTCCGAAGGCGCCACGCGTCCAGCGGGGCCGGACCTCCCTCTCCTCAGAGAAGAGCTCCGGACCCGCCACGTGGCTGGTAGAACGGTGCTGCCTGCCCCCGAGCGGTAGGCAGCGGGCGTAAAGGCGCCCCTCACCTTGCCCGTACAAGGAATTCAAGGCCCGCGTCTTCCCAAGACGCGGAGACGCGGAGCACGCGCCTGTCAGGTGTCGTTGCGTCCAGTCGCATCACAGACTGGCGCGCGGTGTCAGAACCTGCCAGGTAATAAACGCCGCGACAAGACATCCCATGCCGCCCGCGCCGTCATCAACCACTATGACTAGTGCGCGGCATGGGCAGGGCGGCAAAATGAAGACTCAGAAGCCTTCGATCGGAGGCAACCACCGGCGTAACTACAGATACGGTAGATAATAGACAATCTTCCCGGGACCACCTGTCGGGTCCCGGCTTCCCTTGTAAGCCGCCCGAGCCTTGGACTATAAAAGGCTCGGGTAGGCGTCGATAGCAGGGGTTCGCATTCGGCAACTCATACGCTAGCCATACACTCTCAAGCTGTAACTCACCTCCAAGCTCAGGCCCCCGGCCCTGAGCAGCAAGCAATACAGCGAGCTCCATAGCTCGCCGTGGACGTAGGGTTTTACGCTCCGGCGGCCTGAACCACGTAAAACTTCCCGTGTCAAGCTCTCACTAACTCGTCCATCCGCGCAAGCTCTCCGCTAGGAACTAGCCCCTCCGAAAAAAGAACCTCCGCGGGCTGCCCAGTGCAGGCCCTGGGGAAGTGTCGATCGCACACTTCGACAGTATTGTTAAGCAATGGCTGGGTCACGCGTAACGGCCGATGTGCTTTGATCAAGTAATTAAGTAGCTGAACGTGCGTGTGTGTGCGTGAAAATTGTTTGGCTAGTTGCTGACGCTGTATCGTCATGTCTATATAAGAAGTCTTGTAACAATTCTTTGTTGAGCTAAGTATAAGAAGAAAACTACAGCGTACATTGCTGGAGGTGTTAGACGAATTTTTCAGTTATGTTTGTGTACCACAAGTGATTAGTTCCAACAGATCCGAGGTCTTGCGCTGAACGTGACCGCCTTGCCCGCCCAC
Organism: Neostapfia colusana; assembly: GCA_030760725.1. Lineage (NCBI taxonomy): Eukaryota > Viridiplantae > Streptophyta > Magnoliopsida > Poales > Poaceae > Neostapfia > Neostapfia colusana. Next base: position 50,287,179 of record JASWHV010000020.1, read on the forward strand.
GGCTCCTCGCTGAGCTCTGAGATGAGTAAGCCTAATGCAATTCACATCCATGGGCAGTCCGTTCATGCTCGCGGGCACGTCGCAGACGGCAACCAGTTGCTTAGCGATCCCTTTTTGCAGAGGTGGGAGCAACTCCATGCGGCGCCGCTGCAGCTCCGACACGTTGTCGTCCTCGCCGCGGTAGGTCGGGGCCTCGATCTCCAGGTCTCGTGGGGCAGGAGCGCGCCCGCCGCGATCTTGGCCTTGCCCACCTCGACGCTTACACATTTACGATGGTCAGTGTTAATTACGATGGCCAGCGTTAATTACGATGGTTATAGGCTGGTCATCGTAAATACGATTATTTACGACGGTTAAAATTGGCCATCGTAAACTAAAGGTTATTTACGATATTCTAAACTAGGCCGTCGTAAATAACAGCTTATTTACCACGACCCTTGCTCGGTCGTCTTAAATAACGTATTTACGACGGCCAGCTCAACGAGCCATCGTAAACAAGCCCCTTATACCTGTTCGCGACCGCGCCTGCTCTCCTCTCCGCACTGTCACCGCCGTTGTTCCGCCCGCTCTCCTCTCCGCCCTGTCGACGCCGTTGCTCTATCCGCTCGCCACCATCATTGCTCCGCCCGCCGCCGTCGCGCTTCCGCCCTGCCGCCGCCCCCGTCGCGCATCTGCCCTGCCGCCGCCGCCCCACCGCAGGTCGGCACCCGGCCACCGCCGCCCTCGCGCCCGAGGCTGCGCCCCGAGCTCCCCGGGCCGCCCCCGAGCTCACCCAGCCTCTTCGGAGCTCCCTGACACCACCCCCGCCGCCCCCGCCCTCACGCCCGAGGCGCCCTAGAGCTCCCCCGGCCTCTCCGGAGCCCCCCGACACCACCCCTGTTGTCCCAGCCGCTCTCCCGCCACCGCCGCCCTCGTGCTTGAGGCCGCCCCCGAGCTCCCCCGGCCTCCCCGGAGCTCCCTAGCACCACCCCCAGCCTCCCCCGCGCCGCCCCCGGCTTCCCATGCGCCGTGCCGCCTTCGGACTCAAGTAATTGTTTGTTTTTGTGTTTAATTTATGCAAATTGATTATATTAAGTGTTGAATTGTATTGTAAATTTAGTTGTCTTTATTTTATGTAAATTGCTTGTATTAGTGTTAATTGCATTGTAAATTTAGTTGTTTTAATTTATTTAAATTGCTTGTATTAGTGTATAATTGCATTGTTAATTAAATTATTTTTAATTTATGTAAATTGCTTGTATTAGTGTTTAATTGCATTGTAAATCTAGTTATTTTTAATTTATGTAAATTGCTTGTATTAGTGTTTAATTATATTTTAAATTTAGTTGTATTTAATTTATGTAAATAACTTGTATTAGTGTTTAATTGCATTGTAAATTGTCTTTAAAATTGAGTGATAATTATATGCTCTCACAACGGTTAGCTATATGCATCGTCGTGAGAACATGTGTATAATATGTTATTTACGACGACTTCGAAGTGAGCGGTCACTACTACAACAATAGTTAGTAGAACAACCATAGAATCGGACACGAAGGAAAATTGTACAGATGCAGAAAGTAAGTGCTCGTTGGAACACGGATTTGTACACGATACTATCAATAGCGTGCCAACACGACTATTTCTTAATACTTCTCCCTCTCTCTCTCTATTTCTTTTCTCTCTCTTATTGAAACACATGAAAAACATCTTAATGTAACCTATGCGTCACCCGTTCCGAACCGTCACGTGTTACTTACGCTACGCACGTGACACGTGTAACTTCGAAATTGTCTTTTTTTTTTACAGCCTCGGAGTGACTGAGAGAGCTTTCTTATGGCGAGACGCGAGAGGTCTGGACCTTGATGAAGTTTTTGTTGTATAATCGTGATGTTCCCTGCTGCACCATTTCGGGCGTGCAGTTGGAAAACTGCAGGGTTATGCTGTAGAAATTTCATCTGTATGTAGACCTCGCGTCTCGTTGTAAGCAAGCTCTCTCGGTCACTCCGACGTTGTAAAAAAATACAATTTCCAACATACTTGAAGAGACATTAATGGCAAGAGCTTGCGGTGTTTAGAGACTGTCGGTACCCTCGATATGGGGTACCCCCGCGCACAGGGGAAAATGCCTAAGGATCTCGCCCTTCTCCGCAGGGAGAGCTCCGAAGGCGCCACGCGTCCAGCGGGGCCGGACCTCCCTCTCCTCAGAGGAGAGCTCCAGGCCCACCACGTGGCATACAGAAGCCGGACCTCCCCCTCCGCGGGAGAGAGGTCCGAAGGTGCCGCGTGTTCGGAGAGGCCGGACCTCCCTCTCCTCAGAGAGGAGCTCCGGGCTCGCCACGTGGCCAATAGAAGCCGAACCTCCCCCTCCGCGGGAAGAGGTCCGAAGGCTCCACGTGTCCTGCGGGGCCGGACCCCCCTCTCTTCTGAGGAGGGCTCCGGGCCCGTCACGTGGCCAGCAGAACGGCGCTGCCTGCCCCCGAGCGATAGGCAGCGGGCGTAAAGACGCCCCATACCTTGCCCGTACAAGGTATTCAAGGCCCGCGCCTTCCCAAGACGCGGATACGCGGAGCACACCTCTGTCAGGTGCCGTTGCGCCCAGTCGCATCACAGACTGGCGCGCAGTGTCAGAGGTTGCCAGCCAATAAACGCAGCGACAAGACATCCCATGCCGCCCCCGCCGTCATCATCCACTACGACTAGCATGCGGCATGGGCAGAGCTACAAGACGAAGGCTCAGAAGCCTTCGGCAGAGACAACTACCGGCATAACTGCAGATACGGTAGATATCAGTCAATCTCCCCGAGACCACCGGTCGGGTCCAGGCCCCCCTTGTAAGCCACCCGAGTCTTGGACTATAAAAGGCTCAGGTAGGCGACGTTAGCAGGGGTTCGGATGCTAGTCATCCGCACCCCTGGGTTCGCACTCTGCAACTCATACGCTAGCCTTACACTCTCAAGCTGTAACTCACCCCCAAGCTCAGGACTCCGGCCCTGAGCAGCAAGCAATACAGCGAGCTCCATAGCTCGCCGTGGACGTAGGGTTTTACGCTCCGGCGGCCTGAACCACGTAAAACTCGCCGTGTCAAGCTCTTACTAACTCGTCCATCTGCGCAAGCTCTCCGCTAGGAACTAGCCCCACCGAAAAAAGAACCTCCGCGGGCTGCCCAGTGCAGGCCCGGGGGAAGTGTCGACTGAACACTTCGACATTTGGCGCGCCAGAAAGGGGGCTTTTCTCCTAGCGCGACGAGTTTCCGCCGACGAAGATGACCAAGCTTCCTTCAGCGGCAAACTCTCCCCCCTGCGTCCGCGGCAAACCGTGACCAGGGGAGAGTACATGATGACACACTCAGGACGGAGTGTGTCAGGGCAAGCTGGGAGCCAGCAACCGGCTCTGGCAGCGCCGACCCCGGCAATGCAGGCTCCATCCAGCGTCAGGCCTTCAGTAGCGCTAGGCGTACCCGGTGGGGGTGCGCTAGCAGCAGCAAGCGCGCTACTGCACAATCCGCCTGCTGGGGACGCGCCTCAGGCAGCGACCCAACAGTGGATTCACAAGGTAGACCGTCTTGTCGTCGCCGCCGCAAACCATTGACTTCAGCGGGGACGACGCTCCGGCCAACCGGCTGTGTCGCTGATGCGCACACCAATGGTTGACGAGCAGACGGCGGATTCCAGCTCCACCAGGCTCCAGTCGACGGATCTGAGGACAGAGCTGGAACGGTGTCACTTGGGCCAGGATGCCCGGGTGTACCTCGAGCGACGTCGAGAAAGGCGTCGCACTCAAGAGGCTGGCGACAACATGACGTCGGCCTCGACCCAGCCTGGAGGGCATACCTTCGCTACGCAAGCTCTGCCCCAGGCGTACGCCGCGCAGCATAAGCCACAACCATGTGCTCTGCAAGCGGCGTCCCCGGCCTATGGTGCAACCTTGCCCATACCGGGGTACACTGTGCCAGGCGCAACCAAGCGTTCGCGGCACCAGTACCTGCACTGGGAGCCAGCAACCGGCTCTGGCAGCGCCGACCCCGGCAATGCAGGCTCTAACCAGCGTCAGGTCTTCAGTAGCGCTCGGCGTACCCGGCGGGGGTGCGCTAGCCGCAACAAGAGCGCTACTGCACAATCCGCCTGCTGGGGACGCGCCTCAGGCAGGGACCCAGCAGTGGATTCATGAGGTAGACCGTCTCGTCATCGCCGCCGCAACCCCTCGACTTCAGCGGGGACGACGCTCCGGCCAACCGGCTGTGTCGCTGATGCGCACACCAATGGTTGACGAGCAGACGGCAGATTCCAGCTCCACCAGGCTCCAGTCGACGGATCTGAGGACAGAGCTGGAACGGTGTCACTTGGGCGAGGATGCCCGGGTGTACCTCGAGCGACGTCGAGAAAGGCGTCGCACTCAAGAGGCTGGCGACAACATGACGTCGGCCTCAACCCCGCCTGAAGGGCGGACCTTCGCCACGCGAGCTCTGCCCCAGGCGTACGCCGCGCAGCATAAGCCACAACCATGTGCTCTGCAAGCGGCGTCCCCGGCCTATGGTGCAGCCTTGCCCATACCGGGGTACACTGTGTCAGGCGCAACCAAGCGTTCGCGCCGCCAATACCTGCACTGGGAGCCAGCAACTGGCTCTGGCAGCGCCGACCCCGGCAATGCAGGCTCCAACCAGCGTCAGGTCTTCAGTAGCGCTGGGCGTACCCGGCGGGGGTGCGCCAGCCGCAGCAAGAGCGCTACCGCACAATCCGCCTGTTGGGGACGCGCCTCAGGCAGCGACCCAGCAGGGATTCGCGAGATAGACCGTCTCGTCGTCGCCTCCGCAAACCCTCGACTTCGGCGGGGACGACGCTCCGGCCAACCGGCTGTGTCGCTGATGCGCACGCCAATGGTTGACGGACAGACGGTGGATTCCAGCTCCACCAGGCTTCCGTCGACGGACCTGAGGACTGAGCTAGAACGATGCCACCTGGGCCAAGACGCCCAAATGTTCCTCGAGCGGCGACGAGAAAGGCGTCGCAGCCAAGAGGCCGGCGTCAGCATGACGACCGCCTCAACCCTGCCTGAGGCGCAGACTTTCACCACACGAACTCTGCCCCAGACATAAGCCACGCAGCATATGCCACAGCCATATGTCCTGCAAACGGCGCCCCCGGTCTATGGCGCAGCCTTGCCCATACCAGGGTACACTGTGCCAGTGGCGAACCAAGCGTTCGCGGCACCAACACCTGCAGCAACAGGGACAGGATGTACGGCCCTGGAGCCCCACCTCCGCTTCACGAGGTGGCCGCGCAAGTTTCGGCCGCACCTGACCGAGAAGTACGACGGCAGCGTCAACCCGGCGGGGTCCCTCCAGATCTACTCCACCGCCGTACTTGCCGCAGGAGGGGATGAGGCCGTCATGGCCAAGCTACTTCCCCGTCGCCTTGACCGGCTCAGCCCGGTCTTGGCTAATGAACCTCCCTCAGGGTTCCATAACTCCCTGGGGAGAGCTCTGCCGGCAGTTCATCGCCAACTTCGGCAGCTCCTACACCCGTCCCGACACGGAGCTTGACCTCCAAGCCATCAAGCAACAACCTGGGGAGTCGTTGCGCTCCTTCATCCAGCGGTTCTCCCAGGTACGCAACACCATTCCGCATATTCAAAGTGCTTCTGTGATGGCGGCACTTCGACAGTGTCCAGGACAAGAAGATGCTTGAGAGGCTTGCGACCAGAGAGGTCTGCGATGCCTCCGAGCTCTTCAGCCTGGCGGACAAGTGCGCCAGAGCAGCCGGAGGGCGGAGCTGGCACTCACTGCCAGCTTCCGAAGCCGGAGGACAGCCCAAAGACGGCGGAGTTCAAGCTGAGCTCCCGACCACGTCAGACAGCCAAGAGCCAAGCACTGGCTGGCTTCATGGCTGAGTGGACGCCGACGAAGGCTGACCCAGGGGGCCGCGAAGACGGTGAACCAAAGTACTGAGCTCCGGTCTTCACCGGGCCTCACTGGACGCTCTTCTTCGACGGCTCCTCGCGAAAGCAGGGGGCCAGTGCCGGCGTACTACTTCTCATGCCATCGGGGGAGCAGTCTGGGTACATGGTGCGTCTAAATTCCAAGGCAACCAACAACTTGGCAGAGTATGAAGCACTCATCTTTGGCCTAAAAGACAGTCCTGTCTCTGGGCGCTCGCCAGTTGTTGGCGCAGGGCGACTCCCAGCTAGTTATCAAACAAGTTAAGGGTGAATGCCCCTGCAATGACCCACAGCTAGCTGCTTATCTGCTTCACGTGCGGATGTTGGAGAAAGAATTCCTCGCCTTGGACCTGCGCCATGCACCACGCGCTTGCACGGCCGCAGCTGGCGACCTCTCAACGAAGCCTCCATCGGAGCCCCTGCGCACGAAGGAGTCTTCGAGAGGACGTTGCTGCGGTCCACAGCCCGGCCCGCCGAGCCGGGCGAAGGGGGCTGAACCAGTGCCTCGAAGCTAGGCAGTCCCGGCGGCCCTGGATGCCGCCAAAGGATCGTAAGAGTCACTGGGGACTCCGTGCAACCCAGCGCTCAAGATCCAGAAGCTCAAGTAGTCCCGATGCATGGACCACGGAGGTCCGGGACTCCTTGAAGGACATCCTTCCTGATGAACGTGCATCCGCTGAACGGGTGGTGCGGATGGCTAAGTGCTACGCGCTGGTATCTTTACTGGCGTGGCGCCACGACATCCTATTGCGGTGCATAACCCAGGAGGAAGGTTGCGATTAGCTCGCAGTAGTCCAAGGAGGCGAGTGCTGGGAACGCTCATCGTCCCGCACGTTGATCGGTTAAGCCATCCGGCATGGCTCCTACTGACCGAGAGCCACCTGGACGCCGTCAAACCGGTTAGGGATGCAATGCGTGCCAGGTCCACACCAAGCAGACCCACACAACCGGTGCAGACGCGCACCCAGAGCCGTCGGGGGATACCGGCTCCTCCATGTCGAGGGCCAGCCAGACTTCCCAGGGCCGGGTCACGGGAACTACCCTTCCACATGGTATGCGGGGACGAAGCCATGCTTCCCCCTGATATAGCCATGGGGGTCCCCCCGTGTCCGGCGTACGACGAAGCCACGCATGACCCGCTCTGCGTGAAGACAGGCGCTCCGACGCTACCCAGTAAGTTCACCATGCTTACTTAGGTGTTTATTTAAATTACGCATTAATTTATATGAACACCTCCCCATGCTCTAGACAGTGTGCGTCCATTGTACACTCGGCTCCTCTTTCCGGCTCTCATGCATAGTCGATATTTGCCGTCCTGCCGAAGGCGGTAGTGCTTGGGGTTACTGCCAGAGGCCCGGTGGCCTTTTGGATCTCCCCCTATAAGGGTACTGCACCGCCAGTTGGTCTCCTCCAGGAAAAGACCTACGCTAGAACGGGGGGTCAGGAGCCTTGCTTTGCCCGGTCTTGCACCCAAAGCATGCGCACTCTGCCTCCCGGCGCTACGGTCTGAGTACCAGGGGGCCGGGCGGTTACACCCTGACTAGGGCTGGGGCCAGACCTCCGGGACCAAGTGCACTGGATTACCCAAGCCCCGTATTCCGGCCTGGGACAGTAAGCCAAATGAGACTAAGGGATAGGAAAGGGGGGACCACTGAGCAGTGCCGGACTCCGCCCCCACTGCTGGGCCGAGCTCCGAGGCCAGCCCTCGCCCTCCTTTCAGAGGCGAGCGCTGATGCCGGACCTCACGACCTTCGTTGGCCTGAGCTCCGATGACTTCCGGACTCCGCCTCCACAGCCAGACCGAGCTCCGAGGCCAGCCGTCGCCCTCCTTTCAGAGGCGAGCGCTGATGCCGGACCTCATGCCCTTCGCTGGCCTGAGCTCCGATGACTTCCGGACCTCCGCCCCCACAGCCGGGCCGAGCTCCGATGCCAGGCTTCACCCTCTCCTAAGAGGCTGAACATCGAAGCCGTCAAGACCCTACCAGCACAGGGAGTACTCAAGACAAGAAAGTGCGCGGATCAGAAGAGACGAAGGTCCCACCTCGGGCTCGCTATCTCCCCCGAGATGGGCCCGGGGGCCACTGTCGGTACCCTCGATATGGGGTACCCCCGCGCACAGGGGAAATGCCTAAGGATCTCGCCCTTCTCCGCAGGGAGAGCTCCGAAGGCGCCACACGTCCAGCGGGGCCGGACCTCCCTCTCCTCAGAGGAGAGCTCCAGGTCCACCACGTGGCATACAGAAGCCGGACCTCCCCCTCCGCGGGAGAGAGGTCCGAAGGTGCCGCGTGTCCGGAGAGGCCGGACCTCCCTCTCCTCAGAGAGGAGCTCCGGGCTCGCCACGTGGCCAACAGAAGCCGAACCTCCCCCTCCGCGGGAAGAGGTCCGAAGGCTCCACGTGTCCTGCGGGGCCGGACCCCCCTCTCTTCTGAGGAGGGCTCCGGGCCCGCCACGTGGCCAGCAGAACGGCGCTGCCTGCCCTCGAGCGATAGGCAGCGGGCGTAAAGACGCCCCATACCTTGCCCGTACAAGGTATTCAAGGCCCGCGCCTTCCCAAGACGCGGATACGCGGAGCACACCTCTATCAGGTGCCGTTGCGCCCAGTCGCATCACAGACTGGCGCGCAGTGTCAGAGGCTGCCAGCCAATAAACGCAGCGACAAGACATCCCATGCCGCCCCCGCCGTCATCATCCACTACGACTAGCATGTGGCATGGGCAGAGCTACAAGACGAAGGCTCAGAAGCCTTCGGCAGAGACAACTACCGGCATAACTGCAGATACGGTAGATATCAGTCAATCTCCCCGGGACCACCTGTCGGGTCCAGGCCCCCCTTGTAAGCCACCCGAGTCTTGGACTATAAAAGGCTCGGGTAGGCGACGTTAGCAGGGGTTCGGACGCTAGTCATCCGCACCCCTGGGTTCGCACTCTGCAACTCATACGCTAGCCTTACACTCTCAAGCTGTAACTCACCCCCAAGCTCAGGACTCCGGCCCTGAGCAGCAAGCAATACAGCGAGCTCCATAGCTCGCCGTGGACGTAGGGTTTTACGCTCCGGCGGCCTGAACCACGTAAAACTCGCCGTGTCAAGCTCTTACTAACTCGTCCATCTGCGCAAGCTCTCCGCTAGGAACTAGCCCCACCGAAAAAAGAACCTCCGCGGGCTGCCCAGTGCAGGCCCGGGGGAAGTGTCGACTGAACACTTCAACAGAGACGCTCCAACACATACTTGACGTAGGAGTAGTACGTCGAGTTAAACTAGTAGTGTTTTAATAAAAGTCCGATTTTGTAATGTCAACATTATTTCAATTAATTACTAAATACATACAAGTGGGAATTTCTTGGTTGGAGGACCGTTCAGAGGCTTACTGAGCTCTTTGGCGCCTGTGGTCCAGTGATGATTTCGTCGCCAAGTCCAAGATGGCCTGGCAGTGCAGAGGCTCTACTGGAGGTCGTACATATGGTCCAGATGGCCATCTACGTCTTGGTAGACGAATGGAAAGTAAAATACATACAAAATTATATTTATAGTATATTTATGCTACTGATTCGTACTTACAGGAAAACGAGCTCGATGAACAACCGAGTGATTTTCAGGTGTATAACAGAGGTCGCAAGGCAACTGACCCTTCACAACCCGATCAGTTGTGCACTCTGATAGCCACAACAAGACTGGTGAGTCCTCGAACTAACACGTTGCTTTACTTGTAATTAATATTGCAACTGACGCATTTTTATGTATTGATTGTATTTGTAGGAGAAGTATGAGTAGAAGACGGTGAAGATTTACTACCAAAATTACGATTGGCAGAACACACTAATCGATGTGAATGACGTGTATGCGAGCAGTGGTGGTAAAACGTATGGATGGTGAGATACTACTGGTAATTCGAATTACATTATATTACTATTAATTTTTTTTCATAGTTTGTCATTTTAGATGGAGTGGTTAACTCGAGGAAGATAAGACCTTCGAGAGGCTTCTCACAGTCTTCGTCCGCTGGATCCAACCGATGGATGTTAGCGAATAAGCTGGAGCTTCTAAGTGTTCAGGAGGAGCTACGCCGAACACAGGAGAAGATCCAGGAGCAATGAGCCTTATTAAAGCCCACTCAAGACTCTCAAGCCACCTACAAAGCACAAATACAAGCGACAATGCAGGTAATAGATTAAAATACAAAGTAATTATATTATTTTATTATTATTCATGTTCTAATATTTTTCTATCACAAGCTTTAAAACAACAGCACGAACAACAGATTATCATTCCCACATGGCATCGCTGATGCCGGAGTCACATGTAATCACTATTTTTTTAGAAGATCGTACATTAGATTACTATAGCAAACTAGAAAACAATTAGTCAACCATAGCAAAACTTAGCCATAATTGAACAAACGTAACCAAATATAGCCATAATTGTTTAAACATAGCAAAATTTAGACATAATGCTGTGCAGTGCTATGGGTTATATTTGATACTATTTTATTATGAACTGCTTGTGTTTATATATATATATATATATATGTCTGTGAGCTGACTATTATATTAGTATTTTTTTAAATTACATTCCTTATTTACGACGATATGAAGATGGTCGTCATAAATAAACTTTTGTTATTTACGACAGCCACCTCTAAGCCATCATAACATATTAGTGGCTGTTGTAAATAACCTTCCAAACTCAGTAAATTACAACTAATTACTTCAATTCACCGTAAATAGTTATTTATGATCAATTAGATCATTTGCTGTCATAAATAAATTAATTATGACGATTTTAGACTTAATTAAGACGACAGTCTATGCTGCAAGACTGCTGTATGTGTTGCCGAAGCGCACCTTGTGGTGATTCATAAACACGGTCTAGTAGCGCTTCATTCCACCGATGCCACGCGGGTGTAGGGAAAGCTCGGACCATCGGGCGCTCACGTACACCTCTGCGAGCTCGAGGACCTTACGGAGCAGCACCAACACCTCGCGGCGTAGGTGGAGTGCTCCTCCGACATGTTGGCATACTCGGGGCTGGAGTCGGGCAGGAAGAGGCGGCGGGCGATGGCCTCGCAGAGTAGCGTCGTCCTGTCGAACGACTTGCCCGGCGTGGGGCACCACGTGGCGGCGAGCCCGATCCGGTTGCTGCCGGGGGCGAGCTGCTCGACGCCGGAGGCGAGGAGGTCGGCGAAGAGTGGGCGACGGAATCAAAGAGGAAGCGGTAGGCGTGGCCGCCATAGTACGTCTCCACAGACTGCACGGTGAGCTTGGCCGCCTTCCGGTGGTCAGCTTGACGACGCGGGCCTCCCTGGCCTTGCGCATCTTCTTCCTGGCGTCCGCCTTGGCCGTGGCATCCTTGCGCGCGTCGGTGCCGTGGACGATGCGGCAGAGCAGCTCGGGGAAGTTAGCCGAACTCGGCGAGGGCGGGGACATTGCAGGCGAGCGTCTTGGGGTGGTGGGCGTGCACCCAGAGAGCGGAGGTGTAGAAGCTCTCCTTGTCGGACTTGCCGGTGCCGTGGAGGCTGCAGACGAGCTTGAGCGGTGAGCGGCTCGCAGGCCCAGGCGGCGGCGAGGAGGCCGCGGACGCGCTCGGGCGCCGTGTCGGGGACTATCTGGAAGAAGAAGTCGAGGCAGGCGTTCCCGGAGTTGGCCGAGCGTCGGCCATGGCGAGGTCGGGGGCGTTGAGTTGGTCGAGGAAGCGGCGCGCCTCCGCGTCGGCGTCCGTGGCGGATGGAGGGACGGCGGCCGGCGTTGATCCGATCTGCTAGCTAGGGCTTTGGGCGCAACGGAATCGAAGGGGACGAATGATCTCTGGAGGACTGGGGATGGATTGAATCCGCGGCGCTATATAACGGCTCTGCTGCCTGCCACCGCTTCTCAGAAGCGGCGCACGGCGCAAGCGTGCCTGGACTGGGTGGAATCGCGTCGTTGGTTGGACCGACGTAGGAGGTTCACGGCCCAGATTCATTTGATCCCGCAGGAAAGCGTTCTGGTTCGTACAATACAGTTGTATTTACAGTTAGTTACTGAAAATTCTGTGGTTAACGAGGGCACTATAGTTGAATTTGGGCAGAGTTTGTGTTCATTATTCTGCTTAATACGTTATAAATCTTCGTTTCCTGGCTTAAGTACCTTCATGATGTGATCCATATGCGTTAATTTGAATCATAATCATAATGCGGCTGTATGTACTGATCACTGTTGTTGAGTGTTGACTGTGAATTTCTCTGATTTAATGATCGGCAGAGCTCTTGTCCTGGCGCCTTCCCGAAGGGAAGGCATCACACAACTGTTTGTATAGAGCATGAGCAAGAAACTTGGATCAAATTTACTGAGGGTACAAGCGACCAAGTCAATACATGACAAGAACACCAGGAAATGTCTAGTGAAAATGGCACATTACGTGCAAACAATATCGGCTGGCCACCCGGCTCTGATCCCACGCCCCTCAAATTGTGCGCACTATAGTACTCTAAACAGTATTATACTCTATATTCATAGTATGAATCGTAGCGATGTATTTTAAATGATATCTTAAAATAGGCTATGAATATTCGCACTTTAAATTTATAGTATTATTATGTGTACTATAAAACACCCTCGCACTAGTTACTAGCTAGGTGTATGTCTTGTTTTAGGATTTAGTGTTTAGATTTAGAGTTTAGTCGTGCAAGAGGATGCAAGTCCTCTTGTGTAGGAGTTATTTTTTAACAAAAGGTGCGAGTCTAGTGGGAGATTGCAGAATATTACGGCATTCAAGTTTTGTACACACCAAAATTGCCTGGGCTGCCGCAAGAACCAAAATCGTATCCAGTGTTACTGGGATCGCCACTCCCCTTTTACACGATCAACGGAGCTCGATCAGTGGCTTCACATGGTGAAAGAGGCATCGAGGCCACCAATTGGCTTCCATCCCATCATTCATCGGCCACGCATAGATATCAGCGCAGGGCTGGCTCCGAGGTTGATCGTAAGGACAGAACCAAGGACGGGAAGCGGCAGATGACATGAACAAATCGTGCAGAGGAATAATACGCCAACGACGGCGTAAGAATCCAAAGCCCACGCTCGTACAGGTCCAAAGATGAAGTGCCTTTTTCTTACAACCAATGGCCATTACAGAATCACAAGGTAATATGAGGGCATGTGGCACAGGCACCGCCCCACAGTACAATACATAATGGTGTGACCATTTCTCACCGTCATACTTTAAATAACTACAGCTGGGTTCTTCAGGTCAAGAACACCAGAACAAACTACAGTCCGCGATACATAATAACAGTCTACGATGCTTACTCGGAGGATTCCTCATCACTTGTCACGTCGGAGTGGTCCTCCAACTCACTGTCGGTAGAAGCCCCAGCAGGCTTCGCAGACATCTTGCTTAAAGCGGCAGTCTTGCTTGCTCTCTGAGCACGTGCCGCGGTCATGCTGGGAGTGGCTGGGACCCTGCTCACTGATGCTGCGGGCAAGTTCACTTCTTCACCATCTGAGTCACTTTCATCGCTAGAGGATGGTGCCCGTCTCGCTCTTCTCCTGGAAGGAGCTGCAGCCCGGACTGAGCGTGGTGCCGGTGTTGGTTGTATCGCTTGGTTAGTATCCAGCTTGAAGCCCCCATCCAACCCCAGTTTCTCTGAAAAGCAACGGAAAAATACAAGGTTATTGAAATTGTGGATATGCATAAACATTATATAAGTCTTATTATTTATTAAACGTACTGAATATGGCATCAACTTCATCTTGTGGTAATTCTTCTTCAGGATAGGCATCAAGAGATCTAAGCCGTGCTGCCATTTGAGCTAGTTCCTTCACAAGATCCTTGTCGGAAGCCACGGAAGCAGCCAATGAACTAATCAGTCCTCTCATGCATTTGATCGCCTTCTGTTCCGACTGTCGGAATCTTAGTAGGACAGCAACCTTGCACAATGCCAAAGCATATGCTTTCCCAGCTGCCGTCTTCTTATCTGGACAATTTGCTACCTAGAACATTCCCAGCATCTGATGTCAGTTTTTGCACAGATTTTTCATTATATATTATTGCAATAGTAGAAGAAATGTGTTATTTCAAAAAAAATTATGATACCTCCACTGCGATACGGATAGCAAGCCCTTCCTCACTGATGTCAAAATTGTTTGACACATCTGCTGAATTTGAGACACTTTCAGGACTTTTAGAAGCTTGATCTGTAGCTTCTGTTGAAAATAATTGGGTTTGCACCATTTGCACCATAAAACGAGCAGCTTGGACTGCATTTTTCCGCTTCTTCAAGATAACATGTGGGCCACCCCCAGGATTACCATATAAACCAGGCCACATGGCTCTCATGACAGGTATAAATGCGTTCGTGACACAATTCTGTAAAAAGAAGGGGCACTCAAATATTACAATGAAGTCACATGAAATGATCTCAATCCGAGTTGCACTTTATCAACTTGCCTTGTGTTTGTCAGATAATGCAGGATAATGCTGGAAGAAGACAGATAGACATTGTTTCAATCTAGAAAAACAAACAAATGTGAGAATGTGCAACAAATAGATGCATCCAAACAACAAAGGACATATGAGCAATCGACCTTTCAAGCTCTTCAGTATCCTCCGAGAAATATAGTCTAACAAGCTGAGCTAGGATAACAGCATGCAAGTCAGCAGATATACTTGCAAAGTTGTCACTAAGAAGAATCTTTGCAAAACCTTCACCAAGAATGGATGGGACATTGTCATGATTGTCACCCTCTAGACTGAATTCCCAGTTATCTTTATGAAATCCAGAAAACAGAAGATCAAGAACTCCAATGTTTAGATCATCACTGTTCAAATCAGAGATGTCAACTGGAGTGAACTGAGACTTTTCGTAGCTAGCATCTGGCAATCCAATTCCAATGGCATGATCTATTTCCTTTGGACCATGCCAAGTTACAAGATCAATCAAGGCCTTGCATGCCATGGCACTAACCAGGTCAGGGCCATTAATGACAGATAACCGTAGCTGTTTCACCAACTCTATATTTGGTCTATTCTCTAGCAATCCAAGAAGACAAAGACATCTTAAAGCAGCCCTTTGTACATCAACATGATTCTGTTTTGCCTGCATGAGATAAAATCAATGATCAGGTCTCAGTGCAATAGCGTCCAGAAAAAAAGTAGCATATAAAAGAGCTAAAATAATTTATGCTGTAGTAATGTATATACAACTAAAGGGCATTAGAACATTTGGACTTACTGCAGGGAGTAACATAGAGTTAAGCAGTTCTGAAGGCTCAATTGCTTTGCCCTGCAGATTCCGTAGGGTTGAGGTATTCTCAAGAAGAAGACCTGTCACGGCGAGACAATGCATCCACTGCATGACGTCAGCCGTTCTCTCCCTGCAAGGTCTAGCCAGCTCTTCAACAACCATGGAAATCACCATCTCATATTCACCGATAGAAGAGTGCACCTTCTTGGACAAATGTGCCACTGCTTTAGCCCACTCTTTGTCTCCACCAAGATTCACACCATCTCCGACGGCGATCTGGTTCCCATCATCATCAACTTCATGCTCAAGAGGCCTCATCAGAAGCTCATGCAGAAAAGAACTTGCAATCTTCCGGTTCATTGTATCAGAAAAATCCAGCATTTCACCAAGCAACAATAGTTGCCTTGATGCGAAGTGATAATTTGGTCCTAAGATGCGACAAGCAATGAAATTAGTCAAGACGTATGAAATAAATGATCAGTTATATCTTTTCTAATGAATGACCCAAGCATTATAACCCTTGCCTACCAGCGGAAAGGTGTGCTTTTACCAGCTCAACATAATCAGTAATTGTGCTTGGAAGGACACTGTCTAAAAGATCATTTTTATCAGAAGCCTCAGAAGCATATACTGCTGCTTCTGCACCAGTAGTTGCTGCAGCCTCTGAGCCTTTGACCTGCAGAAGGATTGCTGACTTAATAAGTAATAATGTCTACTTAATTTTAAGTAATGGTACTGCTATCTACGAGCTAGCCAATATAAGCCAGTAAAACTAGCTCAAGGGTTTCTTTTTTCAATAATTTCCAAATTTCGCTAGATCCTATGAAAAAGCTAATAGGCTACATGTGTCTTTGTAGTCTGATCAAGAATACATCCAGCAATCATTTAAGATAGATGATCACAAGGGCATGACCAGCACAGCTAGGAAGGAAGGGGAGAGTATTCTTTAGGCGGTAGAGAGATGTAGGATGTTGGCCCAAGCCCTGCTGATCAGGTATGTGAATTTTAGTGTTGATTTCTCAGGTAATTGTTCACTTTTTCACTCTGAGTTTGTGTTGCCTCACTGTTTTTCTCTCTTGCACACTGGGTGTTTCTCCTCTCCCTCACTCTATTTTGCTCTACTTCTCTGCTGAAACCGAGACTCAGTGGATGTGAGGAGCTTGTAGCTGATCTGTTTTGAGGAAGAACAGTTCCTCGATCTTTATAGCTGTTGGAAATCCGGGGATTAATCTTCTCTGATCTGTTCTCTTGATTTATTGTCAATGAGGGGGCTGTATATATAACCCCAAATTACAGAGTCCTAATCTAATACTACCTAGACTCCTACTCTTATTTGACTTAGACTCTATCTCTAACACTAATTATTCTAGAAAAACGAGATTATATCTAACAATCACCCCCTAATCTCGTTTTTCTAGATCACACTCACACTAATTAGGATAAAAACACACTTCCACCCTACACACGCATTTGGAGTGGACACTACACCCCCAGAATGGTCACTTCACCCTGCACACACTAGAGGATGGGCACTACATCCCCCGAGATGGGCACTACATCCCGGACACGAATTTGGGTTGGGCACTACACTCCTGAGGTGGGCACTACACCTCGAACACTCAATTTTTGGATGGACACGTCTTCATCTCTAGGATGGTCGCATCTTCATCCTGCAGACGCATTCAGGTTGGTCACATCTTCAACCCCAGGATGGACTCATCTTCATCCTGCATTTGATCTCGAAATGGACGCATCTTCATTCTGACCACATACTCGAGATGGTCACATCTTCATCTCGAGCACACCTCGCATTGGTCTGCTCTTACTCACGCAACAGAGCACCTAATATTCTTCTTCTTCACCTTCATCGTCGTGGCGATAGCACCTTGGGTCAGTGATCTCGTACTCCTCCAAGATCCATCCCGTGCTACGACGCTTCCCGAGTTCTCCACACATGTAGAAGCAGAACTTGACCATACGCCAGTGCACCATAACTCCCATGTTGGAAATTGACTGTGCGCACTTGGTCGCACTATGCTTTCAGATGCCGCCGCCGCTGGACCGCTGTACTCGAGGCTTGCTCCACCTGCGTAACGTGAAGAAGT
This sequence comes from Neostapfia colusana, assembly GCA_030760725.1. NCBI lineage: Eukaryota > Viridiplantae > Streptophyta > Magnoliopsida > Poales > Poaceae > Neostapfia > Neostapfia colusana. Next base: position 50,304,421 of record JASWHV010000020.1, read on the forward strand.
ATCTCAAGTCGCGCAGGTCGTAGTTTGCCAACAGGTCCCACGGCGTCACATCATTAGAAGTCTGCTTCTATTACAATGCCTGGCATACATGGTGAAAAACCACGCTGCTGCGGCCGAAGAAAGTGGAGCACCAGTTCATCCTCCGTTAGCTTGATCGTCGAATCATCCGTTCATGTTCTGTTCTGCAGACACCTCCTTGGTCGTGGACTGACACTTGACCAACACAAGAACACGCAGTTCAGCCGAGCCCAGATCCTCTTTGTTCACATGTTCATATCCACGTGACCAACACAGTACCTAGCCCAACTGCCTCAGCCAAACCGGCCCATCCCTTTAATGTGTGCCTGTTGCCCACCGGCCTTCTCAGCCACCGCCACATACAGGAGTTTAGGCGGCCCATCAAGCCCAGCATCCAGGCACAAGAAACCCTAGCAACCAGCTGACCTCTGCTTCTCCTCTCAGAAACACCAGCGCCGCACCACACTCAGTCACTCCACCTGGGCACCGCTCTCGGCACCTCCGCCCCCCGGCGTCTTACACCGGTGTCCCCTCGCTCAGCGCACCTCGCCTGCCTGCCTGCGCCCGTGTCCAGTGTGATCCACGTGCCACGCCCGCAGGTGCTTTGCAAGCACGCGATTTTCACGTCGCTCGAGCGTGCCGCCTCGAAGCCGCCTGACAAGTGCACCTGTCAACACCGCCAAAGCTTGTGCTCCTGGCGGTTCGCATTTTGGAAAATATCAAGTTTTGAAGCATTTCGGAAAATATCACGCAGCTCTGCCACCAACTGCGCGCATCTCGCGTCGCTGGACAGCTCCACGGCCGCCGATGCTTCCCGCAGAACGCGCGTCCGCCGCCCTTGCCGATCTCGCCCGCGCGCTGCCCGCAGCCCGCCGCGCACGCCGCTAGAGCCCGCGCTGGTCGCGCTCGCGCCGCTGGCCGTCGCCCGCCCGGCCACCTGCTGCGCGCTCCCGCCGACGTCGCCCTTGGGGCCCCTCGCCCTGCTTGTCGGATCTGCGCCGGGATCCACTAGGTCCCCGTGCTTGGTGGTAGCCGCCAAGCTGCGGCCGTCGGTGGGCCACCTGTGCTGTCGGCTGAATTCGTGCTTCGCCCAAGCCACTGGTATGCTTGATCCAACAGCTCTCCACCTTTCTGCTGGCGGCCCTTGGTCTCCTCCCTTCTCCCGACGATGCGTGCGCCTCACCTGCGCACGCACGATCTCCAAGCTGCCGCCGCGAGGGCCTCCTCCCCATAGGCCGTTGCCCACCCCCGAGAGAACGTCCTCCCGGGGGCAGATCTAAAAACCTAGCTCTGATGTCAATTGTTGGAAATCAGGGGATTAATCTTCTCTAATTTGTTCTCTTGATTTATTCTTAATGGGGGTTGTATATATAACCCTAAATTACAGAGTCATAATCTAATACTACCTAAACTCCTACTCTTATTTGACTTGTACTCTATCTCTAACACTAATTATTCTAGAAAAACAGGATTATATCTAACAATAGCCCTGGGCTAGGTACACAGAGGGGTGTTCTGGCTGCCACAACAGTAGTGCCGCTGACACAGTGCTGATTCCAACATGAACTTCCTCCTACTCTCCTCTCCTACTCTAACTACTCTGCTTAGCTCAACAGATGATGCTACCTACTACGGTATAAACTGATGCTGAACATTTGGCCCCAATATTGGAAATCCGACGGGGAGATCACCGGATCAGCTATCTGTACTAGCTGTAGAACTGATCTGCTATGCAGATCCAAATAAAATGAACTGTACGTGGGTGCTAGAGGCAGAGAGAAAGTCTGCGCAGGGAAGAAATAGTGAAGACAATCCATTTTTGGGAGGGGGCAAATTTTATTCACCTTATATAGCTGGTTTACAAGCAACCCGACTTCAACTAGGACTCTTGAATCCTATTTCTAATCTGCAGAAACTAATTTTATAATTAGAACTCTTTTATTTCTTCCTAATCGAGAGCAAGTGTAATATGGCAAGGACTCTTCAGCCGCACCTCCTAGCCCCAATCCAACTAAGACTCCTACTATTGTAAAAACAAGATTAATCTCTAACAATTACCCACTTGATCTTGTTTTCTCCACAGACTCCAATCTTGACACACCTTAATTAGGATGATGCAAGTGCTTCATCGTCCCGCACACACTTACACTAATTTTAGGATGGCGGTGTGGGCTGATCTGCCCCTGGCCCAGGGCGGCCAGAACTGGGCCGAGTGGACTGGTCTGTCCTAGCCCAAGCCGGGCCCCCTTTCTAGAAGAAATATGAGTTTAATCTTCTTAGAGATAGACTAAAAGATTCTTTTGTAATAGATTATGACTCTTGTAAGGGGAGGCTATATATACAAGCCAAAACACACTAAAAGTTGAGAGAGTTGAATAAAAGAAAAAATACTCCACCTCTTTTCTGCCCTAGCCGCCTCTCTCTCCCCCTTTGCAGCCGCCGCCCCCCTCTTTCATCCAGGTCGGCGCCTCCCTCCTCAAGAACCCTAGCCGCCATGTGAACCTAGGGTTCCAGCCGCCTCTCAGGTTTTCTCCACCTGCTGCCTCCCTCCTCAACCCTAGCCACCACCAGGCTTGGTTCAGCCACCATCAAAGTCTGGTCAGATTGATCTGCTAAGGGCAGATCAGTTCTTACAGCAAGAACAGAGAAGTTTTGGGGGCTGGAATTGCAACATTCGTGGTATCAGAGCCGGTTTCAACCCTAGGCTGAATTCTGCAAGATGTCGTCTACACCTACAAGTAGCGGCAGCGCCATCAACCATGGCACACCCTCACCGGCAGCTCGTGAGGTGAACACCGGGACGAGGTTCCCCGTGCTCACCAAGACCAACTACGCGGAGTGGGCTGTCATGATGAAGATCAAGCTGAAGGCACGGCTGCTTTGGAAGGCCGTGGAGGAGGGGAACGTGAGCGAGCAGGAAGACATGATGGCGCTTGACATCTTGGTCAGCGCTGTCGTAGTAGGCGTCGACAACATTGCTGTCGGGGTCCGACAGCGGTGTGGTGAAGCAAATGGGCCGTGGAGGATTCCGGGGCGTGACGAAGGTGCTGGAATCTTCAAGTCCGGAACCCCCCACTGCTGCTAACCCCCGTGCAGGACTGTCCCAGCCCTAATTTGCGCTGGACAGCCCCTGCAGGGGCCCTTGGGGCGACGCTGCAGGTGCTGCACTCTCTCGAGCAGGTCTGGAGGCTGGCGCAGGAACTCCTAGGGTCTGTACAGACCCTTCTGTGCCCCTCCTGGGCACTGCAGGGGTGCTGTTCGGCCCCTCCAGACCCTGCAGCACCTCTCCGGGTGCTGAAACAGCAGGTCCAGCACCTGCTGGACCTAAGGAGTCGACGCGGAAGGCGGTGTAATCCTCTTCTCCTGCTCCTTCTCCCCAGTCCCACTTGGCCGCCTCGTCGAATATCACGTCACGTGATATGTGTGTACGCCCATCAGCCGGATTATACATCCGATATCCCTTCGTCCCTGCAGCATAGCCAAGAAAAATCATCGGAGTACTCCGGTCTTCCAACTTTTTCAGGTTGGAGCGCGTGTTCTTGACATGCCCCACGCACCCAAAAGTTCGGAAATAATTGACGGCTAGTCGCTCTCCATGCCAAGCTTCATATGGCGTCTTCCCGTCGAGGCCGCGGGTAGGGGATCGATTCAGGATATAGACAGCCGTGATAACTGCCTCACCCCAAAATATCCCGGTCATACCCTTCGCCTTCAACATGCTCCTCGCCATGCCGACCACCGTTTGGTTGCGCCGCTCCACAACCCCGTTTTGTTGCGGCGTATACGGGGCTGTGAGCTGACGTTGTACTCAGTGCTGAGCGCAGTACTCGCCGAACTCCTGTGAGGTGAACTCCTCTCCGCGATCAGTACGGAGTAGCTTCAGCCTCCTCCCGGACTCTAATTCAGCTGTCGCCTTGAATTGCTGAATTAGGTCTGGCGTCTTGTCCTTGGTTGCTAGAAGATAGAGCCACATATAGCGGCTCATGTCATCCACAAGCAACAAGAACATCTTCTTGCCACCTGGAGTCGTTGGCGTGATAGGACCGCAGATGTCGCCGTGGACAAGGTCGAGCGCGCACTCCGCGCGCCGCCGAGCTTGCTTGGGGAAGCTGGAGCACCTCTGCTTCCCGACCAAGCAAGCTTCGCACAATTGATCGACATGATCAATTTGCGGAAGCCCGAGCACCATCTCCTCTCGCGCCAACTTCCGAAGCGCCTGGGAGCCGACGTGTCCGTAGCGTTCGTGCCAACGCCACGCAACATCATCACGCCTCGCGGTTAGACAAATCGGGCGTGTGATGTTGAGCCTGATGGAGTACAGCTTGCTGTCGTCGCGCTGAACTCGTGTGAGGAGACGCTGCTGCTCATCCCGTATGTGCATCACTCCTCCTTGCACCGTGATGTTGTAGCCATCCTCATCCAGCTGGCCGACGCTGATGAGGTTGGTGGTGAGGCGTGGGATGAGGTAGACGCCGGTGAGCCTCCTGTGCTCACCCGTCTTGGCGGCGAATAGGACCGTACCCTTCCCCTGGATACGCACGACGGAATTATCGCCGAACTTGATGGTTCCGACGACGTTTTCGTCAAGCTCGGAGAAGACGGCGTGCGAACCAGTCATGTGGTTGGTCGCGCCCGTGTCGAGGTACCAACGAGTGTCATCAAAGTCATCGTCGTTGTTGCGGTGAGCGAAGACACGTCCCTCCACTATCTCCAGTGGGCGCATAGGACGTTCCTGTACAGGCTCCTCCTGTACTGAGGCCACCCTTGCCATAAACAAGGCGCCCTCCGCCTTTGCTACGAAAGCCTGCTGCTGCTGCTCCTCCTTAGGCTTCGACCGGCACTCCCTGGCCCAGTGGCCCTTCTTCCCGCACTTCCTGCACTGGTCCCGCGGAATATCCTTTCCGGAACCTCCCTTCTTGCCTCCGTTCTTCTTGGGCGGGCCCTTTCGGCCGCCCCTCTTAGAAGAACCCGCGGACTGGGTAGACCCCTCCTCCTTCCGTTGTGCCTCCCACTCCTCCCGAGTGAGGTACAGCTGGCCGTTGTGTACTCCTCCCTTCCGCTGCGTCGAGTCGAAAGCATTCTCAGCCGCCCTGAGACGCCCCGTCACCTCCGACAAGGTGAGGGTCGACACGTCCAGCAGTGTCGTGATCGCCACCACGATCTGTTGGAAGCGTTCTGGAACGCTTCACAGGAGCTTCTCCACGGCCCTCTCTTCTCCTATCTCCTCCCCTAGCGACGCAAGCCGTGATAGCATGCCGCTCAGGCGGAGGGAGAAGTCCTCCACGCTTTCGCCATCCTTGAAGACAGCGTCTTCGAACTCCTTCCGGAGTTGTTGTGCTGTTGTCTTCCTCACGCGGTCGGCCCCGACCCGCATGATGGCGATCGTGTCCCATGCCTCCTTCGCCGTCCTCTTTTCTCCGATCGTCGTGATCATCTCCGGCGGGACAGCGCTGACCAAGATGTCAAGCGCCATCATGTCTTCCTGCTCGCTCACGTTCTCCTCCTCCACGGCCTTCCAAAGCAGTCGTGCCTTCAGCTTGATCTTCATCATGACAGCCCACTCCGCGTAGTTGGTCTTGGTGAGCACGGGGAACCCTGTGGGCTAATCTGCCCCTGGCCCAGGCCAGCCCCTCCCTGGCCCAGGGCAGCCAGAACTGGGCCAAGTGGGCTGGTCAGCCCTGGCCCAGGCCGGGCCCCCTTTCTAGAAGGTTTTTGAGTTTAATCTTCTTAGAGATAGATTAAAAGATCCTTTGTAACAGATTAGGACTCTTGTAATGGGGGGCTATATATACAAGCCAAAACACCCCAAATTCTGAGAGAGATCAATACAGAAAATTTTCCTCCACTTTTCTAACCCTAGCCGCCTCTCTCCCTCCTGCCCTAGCCGCCAGCCTAGCCTCTGCCCTAGCCGCAGCCACCTCTCCCTCTCTTGGAGCCGCCGCCTCCTACCAGCCCTAGCCTCCAGGCGTGATCTGCAATTGCAGATCAATTTGTCTCTAGACATCAGCAACTCCCGTGTAGCTTTTGTGCTGCATGTAAGCAAGCAGCTGCAACCAGGCAGGTTGCATGTGAAGCTATTCTTGTCTTCACGTGAGGAGATTGCATCTGTTCACCACGTGATCTGCTACAGTATACTCCTTGCTGGACAGCTGTGTAGCCTCTGTACTTCTGCAGCTAGAAGATCAGAGGCAGTTCTGGTGTTTTTGGACGCCGGTTTTCCAACAATCGTGGTATCAGAGCCTGTTTCAACCCTAGGCTGAATTCTGCAAGATGTCGTCTACACCTACAAGCAGCGGCAGCGCCATCAGGCATGGCACACCCTCACCGGCAGCTCGTGAGGTGAACACCGGGACGGGGTTCCCCGTGCTCACCAAGACCAACTACGCGGAGTGGGCTGTCATGATGAAGATCAAGCTGAAGGCGCGGCTGCTTTGGAAGGCCGTGGAGGAGGGGAACGTGAGTGAGCAGGAAGACATGATGGCGCTTGACATCTTGGTCAGCGCTGTCCCGCCGGAGATGATCACGACGATCGGAGAAAAGAGGACGGCGAAGGAGGCATGGGACACGATCGCCATCATGCGGGTCGGGGCCGACCGCGTGAAGAAGACGACGGCGCAGCAACTCCGGAAGGAGTTTGAAGACGCTGTCTTCAAGGATGGCGAAAGTGTGGAGGACTTCTCCCTCCGCCTGAGCGGCATGCTATCACGGCTTGCGTCGCTAGGGGAGGAGATAGGAAAAGAGAGGGCCGTGGAGAAGCTCCTGCGAAGCGTTCCAGAACGCTTCCAACAGATCATGGTGGCGATCACGACACTGCTGGACGTGTCGACCCTCACCTTGTCGGAGGTGACGGGGCGTCTCAGGGCGGCTGAGAACGCTTTCGACTCGACGCAGCGGAAGGGAGGAGTACACAACGGCCAGCTGTACCTCACTCGGGAGGAGTGGGAGGCACAGCGGAAGGAGGAGCGGTCTACCCAGTCCGCGGGTTCTTCTAAGAGGGGCGGCCGAAAGGGCCCGCCCAAGAAGAACGGAGGCAAGAAGGGAGGTTTCGGGAAGGATATTCCGCGGGACCAATGCAGGAAGTGCGGGAAGAAGGGCCACTGGGCCAGGGAGTGTCGGTCGAAGCCTAAGGAGGAGCCGCAGCAGCAGGCTTTCATGGCAAAGGCGGAGGAGGAGGGCGCCTTGTTTATGACAAGGGTGGCCTCAGTACAGGAGGAGCCTGTACAGGAACGTCCTATGCGCCCACTGGAGATAGTGGAGGGACGTGTCTTCGCTCACCGCAGCAACGATGATGCCTTTGACGACACTCGTTGGTACCTCGACACGGGCGCGACCAACCACATGACGGGTTCGCGCGCCGTCTTCTCCGAGCTCGACGAAAACATCGTCGGAACCATCAAGTTCGGCGATAATTCCGTTGTGCGTATCCAGGGGAAGGGTACGGTTCTATTCGCCGCCAAGACGGGTGAGCACAGGAGGCTCACCGGCGTCTACCTCATCCCACGCCTCACCACCAACCTCATCAGCGTCGGCCAGCTGGATGAGGATGGCTACAGCATCACGGTGCAAGGAGGAGTGATGCACATACGGGATGAGCAGCAGCGTCTCCTCACACGAGTTCAGCGCGACGACAGCAAGCTGTACTCCATCAGGCTCAACATCACACGTCCGGTTTGCCTAACCGCAAGGCGTGATGATGTTGCGTGGCGTTGGCACGAACGCTACGGACACGTCGGCTTCCAGGCGCTTCGGAAGTTGGCACGAGAGGAGATGGTGCTCGGGCTTCCGCAAATTGATCATGTCGATCAATTGTGCGAAGCTTGCTTGGTCGGGAAGCAGAGGCGCTCCAGCTTCCCCAAGCAAGCTCGGTGGCGCGCGGAGGGCGCGCTCGACCTTGTCCACGGCGACATCTGCGGGCCTATCACGCCGACGACTCCAGGTGGCAAGAAGATGTTCTTGTTGCTTGTGGATGACATGAGCCGCTATATGTGGCTCTATCTTCTAGCAACCAAGGACAAGGCGCCCGACTTAATTCAGCAATTCAAGGCGACAGCTGAATTAGAGTCCGGGAGGAGACTGAAGCTACTCCGTACTGATCACGGAGGGGAGTTCACCTCACAGGAGTTCGGCGAGTACTGCGCTCAGCACGGAGTACAACGTCAGCTCACAACCCCGTATACGCCGCAGCAAAACGGGGTTGTGGAGCGGCGCAACCAGACGGTGGTCGGCATGGCGAGGAGCATGTTGAAGGCAAAGGGTATGCCCGGGATATTTTGGGGTGAGGAAGTTATCACGGCTGTCTATATCCTGAATCGATCCCCTACCCGCGGCCTCGACGGGAAGACGCCATATGAAGCTTGGCATGGAGAGCGACCAGCCGTCAATTATTTCTGAACTTTTGGGTGCGTGGGGCATGTCAAGAACACGCGCCCCCACCTGAAAAAGTTGGAAGACCGGAGTACTCCGATGATTTTTCTTGGCTATGCTGCAGGGACGAAGGGATATCGGATGTATAATCCGGCTGATGAGCGTACACACATATCACGTGACGTGATATTCGACGAGGCGGCCAAGTGGGACTGGGGAGAAGGAGCAGGAGAAGAGGACTACACCGCCTTCTACGTCGACTCCTTAGGTCCAGCAGGTGCTGGACCTGCTGTTTCAGCACCCGGAGAGGTGCTGCAGGGTCCGGAGGGGCCGAACAGCACCCCTGCAGTGCCCAGGAGGGGCACAGAAGGGTCTGTACAGACCCTAGGAGTTCCTGCGCCAGCCTCCAGACCTGCTGGAGAGAGTCCAACACCTGCAGCGTCGCCCCAAGGGCCCCTGCAGGGGCTGTCCAGCGCAAATCGGGGCCGGGACAGTCCTGCACGGGGGTCAACAGCAGTGGGGGGTTCCGTACTTGAAGATTCCAGCACCTTCGTCACGCCCCGGCACCCTCCACGGCCCATCCGCTTCGCCACGCCGCCGACGGACGTCGGCAGCAACGTCGACGCCTACCACGACGACAACGCTGCACTTCGGTTCCGCACGATGCGCAACGTGCTAGGAACCCTCACCCCTCCTGGTCGGGCTGAGCGCCCACCAAGCTTGGAGGAGGGGGAGCTTATGTTCACCACCGCGGAGGAGCCCACGTCCTTCGCCGATGCTGAGGAACACCCGTGCTGGAGACGGGCCATGCTCGAGGAGATGGAGTCCATAGAAGAAAACAAGACTTGGCAACTTGTTGATCTTCCTGCAGGACACAAGCCCATTGGCCTCAAATGGGTGTTTAAGGTGAAGAAGGACGAGCATGGGGAGGTGGTGAAGCACAAGGCTCGACTGGTGGCAAAAGGCTATGTCCAACGGCGAGGAATAGACTTTGACGAGGTATTTGCTCCTGTAGCTCGTCTCGAATCTATTCGCTTGCTCCTTGCAGTTGCTGCACACAAGGGGTGGGAGGTACACCACATGGACGTGAAGAGCGCCTTCCTGAACGGCGACTTGATGGAGGAGGTGTACGTCTCCCAACCCGCTGGCTTCATCATCGACGGAGCCAAACACAAGGTGTATCGGCTCAAAAAAGCTTTATATGGACTTCGTCAGGCGCCCAGGGCCTGGAATGCCAAGCTCAACGATAGCTTGCTATCACTTGGTTTCCAGAAGAGTACGAGCGAGCACGGGATCTACTTCCGTGGAGCCGCAGAGGAGAAGCTCATCGTCGGTGTGTACGTCGACGACCTCGTGATTACAGGAGGCGGCACGATCAAGAAGTTCAAGGAGGAGATGATGAAGCGGTTCAAGATGAGCGACTTGGGCCTCTTGTCGTATTATCTTGGCCTGGAGGTGCGGCAGACTGAAGAAGGGATAAGCGTTGGGCAGGCGGCCTACGCTTCCAAACTTGTCTCTAAAGCTGGCCTGGAAGGATGCAATCCCTGTGCATTTCCCATGGAGCAAGGCCTCAAGCTTTGCAAGACAAGTGATAGCCCGTTGGTGCATGCAACGGACTATAGGAGCTTGGTTGGAGGGCTGCGATACTTGGTGAACACACGTCCTGATCTTGCCTACTCGGTCGGGTACGTGAGTCGGTTTCTGGAGGAGCCCAAGGAGGATCACTTTGCTGCAGTCAAACGCATTGTACGCTACATAGCGGGTACAATCAACTATGGAGTCTTCTATGCAAGAGGAGGAGACATGGAGCTTATTGGGTACTCGGATAGTGACTATGCGGGAGACGTGGAGGACCGCAAGAGCACAAGCGGGGTGTTGTTTTGTCTTGGAAACAGCCCCGTTTCATGGCAGTCCTGCAAGCAGAATAATTGTTGGATATAATCCCGTTTTTCTAGAATAATTGGTGTTAGAGATAGAGTCCTAGTCCAATAAGAGTAGGAGTTAGTATTAGATAAGGACTCTGTAATTTGGGGCTATATATACAGCCCCCCCTTTGAGAATAGATTAAGAGAAGAGAAGAGATTAGAGGAAATTAATCCCCGGATTTCCAACAATTGGTATCAGAGCTAGGGTTCAAGATCTAACCTCGTGTTGCCCCGGGAGGGTGTCCTCCCGGGGCGGCCAACCCCGGGTGGCTTGGGTGGAATCGACGTCGAGGTGGCTTGGATCCAACAGCGAAAAAAGCGGGTGAGGGCGCAGCCGACTCAGGAATTGCCGCTGAGATTCGAGGAGAAGGCGGTTGCGCGTGGTGAATCTCCAGGCGGTCGCAGCGCTGAAGAAGTCCGGGGACTAGGGCCGCAGCTTCAAGAGGACAGAGGCCTCCGGCGCTCGCGAGCTTCTGTGCAGGGGCGGCGGGCTGCGGGCAGCGCACGGCGCGCGGGCAAAGGGCGAGCGCGGCCAGAGCGCGAGCAGCAAGGGCTGCGGGTGCACGTTCTGCGGGAGGCGTCCTCGGCGGTGGCTGTGTGGCTGGCGGCGAACAGTGCAGGTGCGGCGGCCGTCCTGGTCCTTTTCCTGGTCGCGTGAACGGCGGCAGCCAGGTCGGTGCACAGCAACAAGTACGAGAGCGTGTTCAACCGACAGCAGGCTGACCTGGTGGAGGCCCTGCCGGGGCAGCTGTCGGAGGTGGGGTTCCGGCAGTTCGCCGGCTACGTGACGGTGAACGAGACACATGGCCGGGCGCTCTTCTACTGGTTCTTCGAGGCCACTCACGACACGCACAGGAAGCCGCTGATGCTGTGGCTTAATAGAGGACCTGGTTGCTCGTCGGTTGGGTATGGAGCGCGAGGAGACTGGTGTCGGCGGCTGCTGCTAGAGAAAGGAGGCTGAAGGTAGCACGCGAGGCGGCGGCTGCTGTTCTGTGAGAGTGAAGGCTGCTAGGGTTTGGAGGCAGTTGGGCCAGCTTGGTTACGTGGGCTTGTTGGGCCAGGTGGTGAGAAAGAAGCAGGCCACATGGGCTGGGCCTTGGAAGGTGGCCACGTGGGAGTAACTGTTCTTTGCTAAGGACACCCAAAGAAGTATAGTTGTTGGTGTTATTTGCCACCCGAAGTGGCCCAGAGGAAGTCAAGTGCTAGCCCACAACCAAGGAGGTGTCTGCAGAACATGGCACATGGTTCGAAGTTCAAGCCAACAGAGGACGAGCTGGTGCTTCACTTTCTTCGACCACAGCTGCGTGGTTTTACACCGCGTGAGGCGGGCATTGTGATAGAAGCAGACTTCTATGATGTGACGCCGTGGGACCTCTTGGCGAACTACGATCTGCATGACTTGGGATATTTCTTCACGTTGCGCAGGCAGAGCAAGCCTCGAGTATAGTGGTCCGGTGGCGGCGGCATCTGGAAGCATAACGCGACCAAGTGTGCACAGTCAATTTCTAACATGAGAGTTCTGGTGCAATGGCGTATGGTCAAGTTTTGCTTCTACATGCGTGGAGAACTCGGGAAGCGTCGTAGCACGGGATGGATCTTGGAGGAGTACGAGATCACCGACCCGAGGTGCTATCGCCACGACGATGAAGGTGAAGAAGTAGAATATTGGGTGCTCTGTCGCGTGAGGAAGAGCAGACCAATGCAAGGTGTGCCCGAGATGAAGATGTGACCATCTCGAGTATGTGGTCGGAATGAAGATGCGTCCATTCCAAGATCAAATGCAGGATGAAGATGAGTCCATCCTGAGGTTGAAGATGTGACCAACCTGAATGCGTGTGCAGGATGAAGATGAGCCCATCCTGGGGTTGAAGATGTGACCAACCCGAATTTGTGTGCAGAATTTGTGTGCAGGATGAAGATGCGGCCATCCTGGGGATGAAGACGTGCCCATCCCAAAATTGAGTTGTGCAGGGTGTAGATGTGACCATCCTGGGGGTGCAGTTGTGTCCATCCCGAAAGTGTGTTTAGGGTGGAAGTATGTCTCCATCCTAATTAGTGTGAGTGTGATCTAGAAAAACGAGATTAGGGGGTGATTGTTGGATATAATCCCGTTTTTCTAGAATAATTGGTGTTAGAGATAGAGTCCTAGTCCAATAAGAGTAGGAGTTAGTATTAGATAAGGACTCTGTAATTTGGGGCTATATATACAGCCCTCCCTTTGAGAATAGATTAAGAGAAGAGAAGAGATTAGAGGAAATTAATCCCCGGATTTCCAACAGTGGCCTTGTCCTCATGTGAAGCAGAGTATATCGCAGCAGCTCAAGGAGCATGTCAAGGTGTATGGATGGCACGGCTGATGGAGGACTTAGCTGAAAAATCGAAGGCGCCGGTGCTGAGGGTTGATAACAAGTCAGCTATAGACTTGAGCAAGAACCCGGTACACCATGACAGGAGCAAGCACATCGACGTCAAGTACCACTACATACGGGAGTGTGTGGACAGCGGTACTATTGTGCTTGAGCAAATCTCCACTCAAGACCAGATGGCGGACATCTTGACCAAGGCTCTTGGAAGACAGAAGTTCGTGGAGATGAGGAGAAGGATCGGGATCCTAGACATGGGCCAGTGTCAGGATCAGGAGGAGAATGTGGGCTGATCTGCCCCTGGCCCAGGCCGGCCCCTCCCTGGCCCAGGGCGGCCAGAACTGGGCCAAGTGGGCTGGTCAGCCCTGGCCCAGGCCGGGCCCCCTTTCTAGAAGGTTTTTGAGTTTAATTTTCTTAGAGATAGATTAAAAGATCCTTTGTAACAGATTAGGACTCTTGTAATGGGGGGCTATATATACAAGCCAAAACACCCCAAATTCTGAGAGAGATCAATACAGAAAATTTTCCTCCACTTTTCTAACCCTAGCCGCCTCTCTCCCTCCTGCCCTAGCCGCCAGCCTAGCCTCTGCCCTAGCCGCAGCCACCTCTCCCTCTCTTGGAGCCGCCGCCTCCTACCAGCCCTAGCCTCCAGGCGTGATCTGCAATTGCAGATCAATTTGTCTCTAGACATCAGCAACTCCCGTGTAGCTTCTGTGCTGCACGTAAGCAAGCAGCTGCAACCAGGCAGGTTGCATGTGAAGCTATTCTTGTCTTCACGTGAGGAGATTGCATCTGTTCACCACGTGATCTGCTACAGTATACTCCTTGCTGGACAGCTGTGTAGCCTCTGTACTTCTGCAGCTAGAAGATCAGAGGCAGTTCTGGTGTTTTTGGACGCCGGTTTTCCAACAAACCCCGTCCCGGTGTTCACCTCACGAGTTGCCGGTGAGGGTGTGCCATGGCTGATGGCGTTGCCGCTGCTTGTAGGTGTAGACGACATCTTGCAGAATTCAGCCTAGAGTTAAAACCGGCTCTGATACCACGAATGTTGCAATTTCGGTGCTGAAACTGTCTCTGTTCTTGCTGAATAAACCGATCTGCCCTAGCAGATCAGTCTGTCTTCCCTAAAGACAGACCAGAAAATTCTTCAGCCAACAACAGAGGAATAACAGCAAGGAGAAGAACAGTCCTAGTGCAGAAAACTAAGCAGATTAATTCTGTTCTTGGGAGAACAGAGCAGGGAAGAGATCAGGAGATGCCCGATCTGTTCTGGTGTTGAAGAGATGCAGAACAGAGGGAGAAACAGGGGTGGCGGCTGGTTCTAGCCCCTGTTGTCGGCTAGGGCAGAGGGAGGCGGCGGCTGCAGCAGGGGAGAGAGGCTGCGACTAGGGCAGAGGCTAGGCCGGCGGCTAGGGCAGGAGGGAGAGAGGCGGCTAGGGCTAGAAAAGTGGAGGAAAATTTTCTGTATTGATCTCTCACAATTCGGGGTGTTTTTGGCTTGTATATATAGCCCCCCCTTACAAGGGTCCTAATCTGTTACAAAAGATCTTTTAATCTATCTCTAAGAAGATTAAACTCAAATTCCTTCTAGAAAGGGGCCGGCCTGGGCCAGGGATGACCAGCCCACTTGGCCCAGTTCTGGCCGCCCTGGGCCAGGGAGGGGTCGGCCTGGGCCAGGGGCAGATCAGCCCACAATGTGAACCAGAATATACCGCAGCAGCTCAAGGGGCATGTCAAGGTGCATGGATGGCACGGCTGATGGAGAACTTAGCTGAAAAATCGAAGGCGTCGGTGCTGCGGGTTGATAACAAGTCAGCTATAGACTTGAGCAAGAACCCGGTACACCATGACAGGAGCAAGCACATCGACGTCAAGTACCACTACATATGGGAGTGGGTGGACAACGGTACTATAGTGCTTGAGCAAATCTCCACTCAAGACCAGATGGCGGACATCTTGACCAAGGCTCTTGGAAGACAGAAGTTCGTGGAGATGAGGAGAAGGATCGGGATCCTAGGCGTGGGTCAGTGTCAGGATCAAGAGGAGAATATGGGCTGATCTGCCCCTGGCCTAGGGTGGCCAGAACTGGGCCGAGTGGGCTGGTCTGCCCTGGCCCAGGCCGGGCCCCCTTTCTAGAAGAAATCTGAGTTTAATCTTCTTAGAGATAGACTAAAAGATCCTTTTGTAATAGATTAGAACTCTTGTAAGGGTGGGCTATATATACAAGCCAAAACACCCTAAAAGTTAAGAGTTGAATAAAAGAAAAATTCCTCCACCTCTTTTCTGCCCTAGCCACCTCTCTCTCCCCCTTTGCAGCCGCCGCCCCCTCTTTCATCCAGGTCGGCGCCTCCCTCCTCAAGAACCCTAGCCGCCACCTGAACCTAGGGTTCCAGCCGCCTCCCAGGTTTTCTCCACCGCCACCGGCTGCTGTTTCAGCCGCCCCTCAAGGTTGCTGCTCCAGCTGCTGCCTAGGGCATCATCTTCCCCAAACTGTTGCCTCCCTCCTCAACCCTAACCGCCACCAGGCTTGGTTCAGCCACCATCAAAGTCTGGTCAGATTGATCTGCTAAGGGCAGATCAGTTCTTACAGCAAGAACAGAGAAGTTTTGGAGGCTGGAATTGCAACAGGCGGTACAACTATTCCAAACTTAATTTATGGATGAACACATCTTCATCTCTAGAATAGCGACACAACTTGTCCACAATGCACTCAATTTTGAGATGGACACATCTTTATCCCAAGGATTGTGGCACAACTTATCCATCCTGCAGTCAAATTTGAGATGGCACACATCTTCATCCTCAGAATGCTGACACAATTTTTTCACCCTGCACTCAAACTTGGGATGGTTGCTTCTTCATTCCGAGCACATCTTGCGTCGATCGGCCACGTCACCACCATGCTGGCGGCCTTCCCACGTATCTCACACTCTGCCACCACCATGCTGCAGCATGCTCGAAGCCACGCCCACGAGTCACGCAGGTGTCTTCCTCGCGCCGTCATGCTCGTCCGAGGCCACACCTCTTCTGCTTCCAAGCGATCTGCTCTACCTCGTGCGCCTTATGCAGCACCTTTTGCCTCTCATCTACCTCCTCCAATCATTGAACATCCGTCAATGGCTCTGATACTAAATGTTGTAAATTCAAGGAGAGATCATCGGATCAGTTATCTATTCTAGCTGTATAATTGATATGTTATGCAGATCCAAACTGCAGAAGGTGTATGTGGGTGCTGCAGGCCGAGAGGATGCTTGCACAGGAAAGAAAAAGTGGAGACGATATATTTCTAGGAGGAGGCAAATTTCATTCCAGATCTCTCTGGTCTTATATAGCGGGTTTACAAACAACCCAACTCCAACTAGGACTCTTCAACCTTATTTCTAATCTACAACAACTAATTCTATAACTAGGACACTTTTATTTCTTTCCTAATGTTGAAATTAAGTGAATTGCCCACCCTCCCATCAGCTTAATCTTTTGGGGTTAACTGATCGGTGCATACTAGCTTAACATTGTATCAGAGCCAGAGGTCTCGAGTTCTAATCCTGACGAGCGCGATTTATTAAATAAATTACAGCCGACTCCTATTCCACTTTTGCAGCCCGAGGGAGCTGCACATGAGAGTGAGTGTTGAAATTTAAGTGAATTGCTCATCCTTTCTCATCAGCTTAACCTTTTGGGTCAATTGATCGGTGCATACTAGCTTAACACCTAATTCAAAGACCTAGTCTAATAGGCGAGGACTCCTCAACCACACCCCTAGCCCCAATCCTACTAGGACTTCTACTATTCTAAAAACAAGACTAATCGTGATTAGTTGTCCATATCCGTCATTGAAGCTCGATCAGGAGCAACGAATCGATCTGGGCGACTAGAAAACTAGTCGTCTGATTAGGGCGATTAGGAATTTTGGCGATCAGGGTGACTAGGTGTCAGAACTTTTTTTTGTCCTAATCTGCTGGCCGACCGTCCATTAGGGTTTAGCTCATTCACCTTTTCTCTAGATCAGGATGACTAAAGTGTTTCTTTTCCTAAAATCTGAACTGGAATTGTATGCTGTTTCTAAACAATAGATCATTAGATGCATTTGAATTTAAAATTGTTGTTGTTTCAGTGTTTCTAGAGTTAATCAGTTCAGTTGACATTAGATGAATCACATATTTTGTTTTTTTTTGTCCTTTAGAATCTGTTTCTTAGCTGTTGCATACTTGCATGGTTGTAGCGTTCTGTTTCTGATTTGAAGCAATATATTTTCTAAACTGTTGGTGTTTCTAAACTGTGAAATGTTGCTATTTTTGAACTAATTTGCTTCTGAATTTTATGTTTGCTAATTGCTATGCTATGTGTGCTATTGCTGCTATCATAATTATATAGTTATGTATATATGTTGATATATACAGTGTCGACTAGAGACTAGCATAAAAAATAAGCAGGATGACTAGAACTTGGACTAGTCGTCCTAGTCGACCTAGTCGGTGGTCAGGTGACTAGGGTTGACTAGACGACTTAAAAACATTGATCTCTAACACCCTAAATCTCATAAGCAAGTGATGATCACATAACTAACAATCTGATGCTTGTAACACATTTGACTCATATAGGAGAGACTAGAAGGAAGGACATTTAGAGAAAATAATATTTTTTTAGTTCACCATCTTCTTGTTCATTCCTTAGTGTAATGTTATGTTCTAGTATACTGTAGATGCCTAACAAGCAAATCCTAGAGGTACCAGGCGTCCAAAAAAATACTAGAGGTAAGGAAAGGTAATCAAATCAGCTTGTGCACCTGATCAACTGCTATTGCTGTGTGTATCATGTTCAAATGACTAGTTTTCCATCATGTTCCTTAAGAAAATATTAACATACTAGGGTACATTGAAATAAGATCTAAGGTTGTCTCCAACAGACAACCAAAACAGCAGCCCAAATCTAATTTATGTCTTGAGGAGCAGCCGTTCTGCATGCGAGAGAGGATTGCTAAAAATGGAGATCCTCTCTCCTCGTATGCATTTCTGTATGAGCCACCTGTCAGTGAGGGAAAATGCATCTCTGTTGGAGATATCAAATACTTACCTTCTCGATTTATTTTGCCTCTCTAGTTTTACCTCTCCAAAACGTATTGCATTGTTGGAGTCAGCCTAAGATGCTTGTGCAGGGTTTTTCTTCTAACCAAGCCATCTATAAAAGTAACTTATTTGCTATAACACCCCTCAGATACTTATGTCTACTACATACAAAAGTTTAGAAAATTGCGGTACAATTCTTGTATTTTTAAAAAAAAAAAAGAAGGCAACAGACGGTCAATTTCAAGTCAAAAGGAAAGTTATCTATCATTTTACAGTATTGGAACTTGGAACAGTTGGCAACAATGACGTTAGTAATCTTATTCTTGCAAGCTTCCAGCACAGAACTGCTGTGCAGAAGCTAAAAAGAAGTGTTCACCTGAGCTTCAGCTTGCAAATGCTTGCACATGATTTTCCAGTAAAGAGCAACCTCAGCATCCATTAGTTGAATATTTGAACCCTGTTCTGCTGTAAATATTTAAGGGCCCTCCGTCAAAAAAATATTAAGGACGCTAATATCAATTAACAGAAAATTAAGGGATGCCCAAACAACTTGGTTCTTCTGGGAACAAATCAATTTGATAGAATCCAGTGATTCCATGGAGTCGTCTTTCAGGATTGCTTTCATTTTAATAAATTGCATTGCTCATAAGTAGAAGTTCATGTTTTGTCATGAACATAAATTGATCGACGGAGATATGCAACACTAAACCATAAATATGAAGGCTCATGGTTGTGTTCAGATTTACCTTCATTTTCACCATTTGTGGTGAAATACTGCCCAATACTCTGACCATCTTGCACTCGCAAAGAACTATCTTTTAGAAGCACCGTCATCACAGATTCACCAACTGACTCATATGTCTCAACATCAAGAAATCTGAGAAGGGTAATTATGTCTCCATCGCAGTGCTTAAAAAGCCATTCATCCTTCAGCATCTTCAGGCACTCGTTATTCACTGATGCAGACCTATCGAAGAGGCCTCTGTGAAGGAGAGTAGTCCTTTGCTTGATGCTAAAAACCAAGAAGAAAAAAAGGCTCATTCACAAAGTTAAAAACTGTGCATTTCTTGCACATCCATTGATGTGTGCTACTTCCAACGTAGATGACCACTCACCTAAGACTCTGCAGAGGAAATTTAGTTGAAAGCACAGAATATGCTGCTCTCCTTACTGATTCACTAACATCAAGTGTTGATTCAATAATACTCTCCAATGTAGCATTTGATGGTGGAAGAGATAAAATTATTGTCTTCCGGACCTCCTTCACACATGAAACAAGGCCATGATCAGATGAAACAGCAGCAGCAGCAGCAGTGATCTACCCAAATATTAATAGTTGAGAAGAAACGAGAATGATCTCACATACAGCATTTTGTTCTGTGTCAAGGGTCTCAAGAAAGAGATTAAGAATTCCACCGTCCTCCCCATCACTCGCAAAACGGGCCAATGCACGCACAGCAAAAGCACGAATTGCAGGGATTTTGTCCTGAACTCGGACCTTCATGCAATCGATCACTTCATCCCAAATCTCATCACCCGCCTCAGCATCATCTGGCAGCTGCATTATAATCTGCAAACAACATTATAAATATTCACAGTCGAGTGGAATGTGTTAACACTAGGCAACTGAAGCACAAAGTTCTTCGCAACTTAAGAACTGAAACTGAAAGAATCTAGCAAATTAGACATAGCAAAACAAAAGAATCATAGGCCAAAATTTTACTTCCGAGATGCAGGTCGCGAGCATCAAAGGACTTGGTAACATTCTGACTAGATCTTAGGTAGCAAACATACAAAAGGATTTTAAACATAAGATCTGGTAAAGTGGACCATACAATTCCGAAACCAAAAATGGACCTGTATTTCTGCTACAGCTTCCTCGACCACCAACCAAAACTACGATTCGCTACAAAAGAAAAAGAAAATACTCCTTCCTAAGTCTTGGACATCGAGACAAAATTATCGACCGAATTTTTCCTGGCTCACCTCGGAAATGACTTGGCATGCGCGGAATCGCGCCGGGCGGTGCGCCGCCGAGGACGCGGCGACCAGGAAGCGAAGAAAGCCCTCGAGGAACCCGTCCCCGCCGTCGTCCGCCGAGGCCGACGCGGACGCGAAGGCAGCGACGAAGCGGGCGACGCGGTCGGAGCTCGCGGACCGGCGAGCGAGGTCGAAGAGCGGCGTGGTGGCGATGCAGAAGGCGGGAAGGAAACGGCCCCTGCCGCCGCCGGATGCCAATGAGGAGCGGAGCGCCGCTAGCTCCCGCAGCTTCCGCGGGTGCGCGGCGAGGGAGGCGCGACACTCGTCCAGCACGCGAGCAACCTCGCGGGCGAGGCGATTGGACTCGTCGGCGCCGGAGACGGCCTCGGCGGGCGCCATGGTGTGGGGAATGGCGAGGGTCCCGGGGCCTCGGGGAGATTGGAGCAGAAGGTTTGAATTGCAGAGGGGGAAGGGGAGCGGGCTCGTAAAGTTTCTCGCTGCACTGGGAAGGAAATGAGATCTACTTTCGTGGGTTCTTGCTGGGCCAGAACGAGCCTAATGTTCAGGTCCACGATGGGATACGTTATCGTGGAATTTTTTTATTTTAGTACTGTTGTTAAAGAATTTAATATTAATAACTTCCAAATATTTTTTTGCAAAACTATCAACTCAATCGTACACGGCGTAGATGATTTGTCCACGTGGACGCCCTGCGACAAGGCTGGGACGTTTGATTGCTCTGTAGCAAATATTATAAGATTAGGTTTTTACCATCCATTTAAAAATGCTTAGAGACATTTTACAAAATATTTTTATAGAATTTAATGTAGTATATTATGTTATGATTTTATATAAGTTGTTTAATTTGATTTTTGTTGAATGGATTCTATGTTACAGAATTTTGAATTATGTAACACGATCACAAATTTTATTATTTCTTGTTATGGATGTAAATGTAACTAAATTTAGTAAAATAACAGCAGCACTTCATTTAAAACATTTGACATACGATACATTATGAAGTTTATTAAATTGCAAATATAGATTCTACGGAGTGCTACGGGGATATTTTCTCTCGCGCAATGCATCCGACCCGGCATCCCTTGCGCGACGTGCTCTCTCGCGTAAGCGCTCCCGTTCATCCTCTCTCCCCTGGCGAGAAATGCGTTCTTCCTCCTGAGCCTGGCGACGATACTTCTCGTCGATTCTTTCAAGTTCTTCCTGACGTTTACGCCGACGCTCCGCCTGTTCAGCCGCATCATTCCTCTCCTGCTCAACCCGCTTTTCGAACTCCATCTCGTAGTGGAACTTGTCCCAGGCAGCTCTATGCATCACGTGTATGTACTCGACATCTTCCGGTGTTTGTTCGTTGTCGATATAACGGGTGAACTCACAAAGGGACGGTGGAGACTGCATGATTAGTTATGTGTTGTTATCAATATTAGAGCTAAAATACGAATATGTGAAGTAAACATGTTACCTGACGTCTACCATTCGTGAAAAATGGCGTGGTCCTATGCGGGGGGTCATATTCATAGTTGTTGCACATCCATAGTCTCAAACCGTAAGTGACTCCCAATCTTAAATCTTTCACGAACCGACAATCAGTGCCACATAGACACATTGGCGGTCGTAAACCCTCTGGAACGTGAACTCTCTCTTTTTGATTTGGTGGTGAGTACGGTGAGTCCATGTCCACGAGAGTTGGGTCTAAGAAGTGTGGTTGTGGCGAATGTCCAGAGTGCTCTTAAATAGACAATCGAGGATAGACGAATCGTCCACGAGGTGGACGATTCGTCCAGTACGTGGACGACTAGTACATCAGTTGTATGACTCGTTGAACAGGTGGACTAGTCGTCCACTATGTGGATGACAAGTCCATTAGCGGTACGGCTAGTCCATTATTTATATGACTCGTCCATCAGCTGCACGATTCGTCCACCATGTGAACGAGTTGTCTAGTAGGTGGACGACTAGTCCATCACTTGTACTACTCGTCCATGAACGGTTCATTTCACTACAGTGCGAAAATTGAAGAACAATAATAGTTACTCTCATCCATATTTATTAAAATTCTTAGTAGAAGATCATACATTACAAGGATATATTGCGAGCATACATGTTGCTCCACATTAGTGAAACCTAGTTCTAACAGTTATGGTTTGGCTTGTGGTGAGGACATTCGTGATCCTTGTTGTCGCAGACGGGCGTAGCACCTATGTACTCGAATAGCTGTGACTCCATTTCCGCTAGTTCACCAACCATCTCTCGGTTTCGATCTTGTAAATATTTAATGTAATCTTCAGTTGGCTTGATTGGCGGTGGGTCAACCCAGAGTGTGTATCCACAATTATCATCATCATCGAAGTAACACTAGTTAAATACAAAATATGGTCAAAAATGACAATATTTAACCGAAAAATTAATATGTATTTTGAACTTACTCCACTGTTAGGGCAACGAAAGAATCGATGACCGCTGCCCTCCTTTCCATCCTTCATTTGCACAACACAATCAATACCACAACGGCATTTGGGCCACGCTTCTTCCGTGCTACCATACGGACGAAGAGGATTGAACACACCAAAATCACTCTTGCTTAGAACTGGGAATCTGTCTACCGGTGGTTCATACCAATCAGGACCACCCACCAAGTAGTTGGGACGCACCGATCTAATGTTTTCCACCTTTCTCCTACCACGATCTCTGCTCACCATTGTTTTAGTACTCTGTTTGCTCACTCTCTATTTACAATGGTGACTCTTTAAGGCGCTACGACTTTTATAGGGCTAATGTTGTCCACCTCGTGGACGACTCGTTTATTATATGGACGAGTCGTCCACGTCGTGGACGACTCATTTATTATACGGACGAGTCATCCACATCGTAAAAGATTTATTATTTGTGACATAAAGTAACGTGTAAAAGGAGAGATATAAATTCATTATCGTAAAAGATATGATACATAGAGTGAAACAAAAACAAAAAATAAATTACACAATAAATCACTGCCTAGCACGCTTTCCACGTGCTCCCTTAGCAGCCCTACGCGCCGCTCGTACGTGGTCCACATCGTAAGTCAGCGGATCAGGAGGGTTCCTGGGCCTAGGAGGTGTTGGCGGGGTCGCGTCGTCCATCGGCTGCGTCGGCTCCGGAGCTCCTTGCGTCTGAGGTAGCGTGTCCGCCATAGCATTGGCGACATACGCTTCCCAGTCAAAGGAGACTCTCAAATCCTGCTGCGTAGCATCGGACCCGTAAGACGGGTCCTCAAAACTTACAAAACATGTTATTTGTCAAATTATTGAATATCTATAAAGATTAATAATATAAATTAAAGTGACACGTACCACTGCACCAGTTAGATGTCCCAACAATATCATCGGGACATCGAAGGCACTGCACCTAAAACAATATTAATGACTACGTTGAACCTATTTGTATAAATCAGTAATATATACACGTCGTACGTGGCGGTGGAACAGTCGTCGTCGGTGCGTAGAACGGCTGCTGTCCGGAGGAGTCTTGACGACAAGACTCCTTGCACGACAGAGACATATGCTTGATGATGTCGGCTATGCACTTGTGCATTTTTTCCACGTCATTGCGTTCTCTTCTGTCGGGATGTGCAAGCCCTGATCCGCCCTTTGTACCATAGCCCTCGCATCGATCTCGGCACTCCTAAGCATCTGAAACCGTAAACGAAAACATGTAAGTAAAACAAATTATAATAAAAACTTATGCAACTAAGAATGGTGACTCTCTCTGCTCGCCATTATTTTAGTACTCTATTCGCTCA
Source organism: Neostapfia colusana (assembly GCA_030760725.1). Classification (NCBI taxonomy): domain Eukaryota; kingdom Viridiplantae; phylum Streptophyta; class Magnoliopsida; order Poales; family Poaceae; genus Neostapfia; species Neostapfia colusana. The sequence goes on from JASWHV010000020.1 coordinate 50,327,933, forward strand.
CTCTCTATTTATAATAGTGACTCTTCAAGGCGCTACGACTTTTATAGGGTTAATGTCGTCCACCCCGTGGACAACTCGTTTATTATATGGATGAGGTGTTCACGTCGTGGACGACTCATTTATTATACGGATGAGTCATCCACATCATAAAAGATTTATTATTTGTGACATAAAGTAACGTGCAAAAGTAGAGATATAAATTCATTATCGTAAAAGATATGATACATAGAGTGAAACAAAAACAAAAAATAAATTATACAATAAATCACTGCCTAGCACGTTTTCCACGCGCCGCTCGTACGTGGTCCGCATCGTAAGTCAGCGGATCAGGAGGGTTCCTGGGCCTAGGAGGTGTTGGCGGGGTCGCGTCGTCCATCGGATGCGTCGGCTCCGGAGCTCCTTACGTCTGAGGTAGCGTGTCCGCCATAGCATCGGTGACATACGCTTCCCAGTCAAACGAGACTCCCAAATCCTGCTGCGTAGCATCGGACCCGTAAGACGGGTCCTCAAAATCTACAAAACATGTTATTTGTCAAATTATTGAATATCTATAAAGATTAATAATATAAATTGAAGTGACACGTACCACTGCACCAGTTAGATGTCTCAACAATATCACCGGGACACGACGAAGGCACTGCACCTAAAACAATATTAATGACTACATTGAAACTATTTGTATAAATCAGTAATATATATACGTCGTACCTGGCGGTGGAACAGTCGTCGCCGGTGCGTAGAACGGCTGCTGTCCGGAGGAGTCTTGACGACAAGACTTCGTGCACGACAGAGACATATGCTTGATGGCGTCGGCTATGCACTTGTACATTTTTTCCACGCCGTTGCGTTCTCTTCTACCGGGATGTGCAATCCCTGATCTGCCCTTTGTACCATAGCCCTCGCATTGATCTCGACACTCCTAAGCATCTGAAACTGTAAACGAAAACATGTAAGTAAAACAAATTTTAATAAAAACTTACGCAACTAAGAAAATAGTAATTGGAAACTTACTGCTAGTAAAGTGTTACGATCTCTGTGTCGAGGGTACGTGTCTGTCGTCGACGCGACGTGTGCCTCCGGCTCTGCTGGGGCGTACGAAACTCACGTACGTGTACGAGAGACGTACCAACATAGGTACTCATCGTACGATTCTGCACTAAACGGGTAGGCATCCGTGATTACGTCCTGAGGTTCATCTTCCCACTGTTGTACACAAGCCTCCATACGAGGCTAGAAAATGGGCGTAGAGAAACACTTCCATGTGTGCCTGCGATGAAAAAATAACGTTTCTCAACGATTTAAACTTATGTAAGTTAAATATAAATAAAGCAAAGTACTTACGTGTGTGCAGTAGGTGGAACTGCGAGACCCCTAGGAACTGGGAAGACCTGCTACCGTCCAAATTGTCGCATAACTCTATGAGGAGAGTACTCCTACACGCAGTTGTCGTACACGAGAGCCTTTGTTCACCACACGTGTGCATCTCTCGTGTACAATGATGACAACCCAACGGGTGCGCGACGCTCCACGGCCTCGTACGAGAACGGAGTCCATACGACGTCGCTGTCCGCCTGTAGGCGGTCAAACGACATCGTATACTCCGGGTAACCTCTGTGCACGGTGTCGTCACCCCAAGTACGCTGAAAGAAAAATATTATAACGAAACATATAGTTATGATAATAATGAACAAACATGTTTTACATGTTTACGTACCCTGCGTCGAGTCCACAATGTACCCATCGTAGGCCTGTCCTCCTGGGAGTTCCCGTACAAGGCATCACCGTATGGGGTGACGTCCACCCAAGGCCGACCTACCGAGAAACGCTCGTACGCCCAGAGGATCAGCAACAACGGACAACCAGACAGTATGCCATCCGTCGCCACCTATGAACAATAGAAATATTAAATGTCATTTGATTAAGAAATGACAAGATTTGAACAATGTGTTTATAGTAACTTACCTTTGTACATGACGTACAAAGACCTCGATACGTGGCCGCTAGCACAGCTGAACCCCAACTATACTGCGGAACTGCGTGAGGAGGACTGTCCGCTATCTCTCTGGCAAAGTAGATCACACGCTTGTTGACTGTGTCGCCGTGTGAGTCTGTGAACAGGATCCACCCAAAAAACCACAGAAGGTACGCCTCCTAGTGTTTGGAGATCGTGTACTCATCCGCGTCTGGGTGGATATTCTCGGGCTAAAAGGAACAAATAATTACGTATTGTTATATTAATTAGTAATGATGATATATTATATAAAAATCCAAATAAACTTACCTCAAACTGCTGCAACCAAGTCTTCGGGGGACCGTGGTCTTTTCTATCTGTGATCGGTCTCACCAGTCCGTGCCTCTGAGTGTACCTCGGGTGTAGCACGATGCCAGAGAAACGAGCCTGTAGGTCCTCGCGCCATCCGTCCGTCAAGTCAGGCCTACAGACGGCCTGCCCGGCGAGCAGAAGCCCTAGCAGGTACGACACATCCTCAAGCGTGATTGTCATCTCTCCACAAGGCATGTGGAAAGTGTGTGCCTGTGGTCTCCAACGGTCGACCAATGCAGTATGTAGGGAACTATCGTAGGTTAGTCACATGGACTTTTCTTTAGACCGTTCTATTACCTGAGGCTCCAACATACTACACAATGGTAGGAGCCCCGCTGAACTCAACCTGCAATACACGATATTAAATTACTACAAAACAATCTATTTATTAATTAGTTAATTATACAATTTCGTACCTGTCATCCACCTATCGTCCAGGTGTAACAGCGTCTTCAGCACCCTAGGCCGCAACGTGGTGAGTTCGACTCCTCGAACACTGCTCAAGTACGAGCGGTGTCGAGAGTCGAACTGAGCGTCCAGGAGCTCGTAAGTGGCACTGTCACTCGCAGCCATGGCTGCAGGGTTGAAATACATGAAATTGTTATTCATTATTAACTTTTATGTAAAATCTTAATAAACAATATTGTTTTTAAACAACAAAATCTATAATACATGGTGACGATAAAACGAAAAAATTACAATTCCAATTATTGATCATCCTGCCATGAGCGATGAGCACGAGGACGCCGCCCGTCATATGGATTTCCTGAAGGTCCCGCTTCTGCTGCTCCAGGAACATTAGGTCGAACGCAATTCTTATAACTATGGCCAACTTCGCTATAGTTGCTACATCTCACTTGTTGTGACGATGAGCACTCATCCATATTATTTCTTATACGTCGAGTCTTACGACGGCCACGAGTCTGCTTCAACCTCAGATAATCAGGGCCTCTTTCGAATTATGGTCCAGGATCGTTGGTGAATGCACCAAAAATCCGGTAACCAAATATCTCTGCGTGGCAGGTTATGTGCAAAGTCTCCTTCAAAAAATACTGTGACACATATATACTTGGAGATAATTGACTCCGACTGCAGGCAGCACTGACATGAGAACAAGGTCTATGCAGTAGCTTTGGCTTCATACATGTACATATGGTAGAGTTCTCACGAAGAACGCACTCATGCACAGTCCGTTCACTCGTGGCACAACATCGGCCTCTGTCTCTGCATGTGAACTCAAACCCGTTCTGCACAGTTCCAGTTTGTTTAATACTGTGCAAATGAGCCTTTTTAATCTTCTCGTCCATGTAGTCACAAACAAATCTTGAGAAGACTAAATTAGGATCAACCATCAATAGAGAAGCTTTGCAAAACGCTCACGGAAGTATTTCATTGTTTCATTCAATATTTCTTCAACGATACCAACTAGTGGTAAAACTCTTGACCCACGTAGTACAAAGTTGTAGACCTATATGAAAGTTGCATTAGTTTGTAGTCTTACCATTGTTAAGATATATCTAAAGTATAACAAATAATTACATACCTCTGCTAAATTAGTTGTCATAATTCCGAATCTAGCACCATGTGTGTCATATAACAATGACTATTTCTCTTTCGACTCATTATGAATCCAATGTGAGAAACACCTGATAGATGATCCAGCCCTACGAGATATAGTCTGGTTGGTTGAAGGAACGGTCGAGAGTGGATCAGAGGCGTCTTCGTTACTACCCCATCCAAGTAAATCATCGGTTTGTTTATTAGTGAGCTCATCAAGATGACGCCATAAAGCATTGAACTTTCTCTCTTGATTTTGACTACAGAGACGCTTAAACATGTTCATGAGCTATTTGTTCTTGAAGTGATTATAAAAATTTGCACCCAAGTGCCTCATACACCACCTTGATTGTATATCCAACCAAACTGGTGTGAGAGAGCTCTCTGCACAGCCGTATTTAATATCCGTTATTGCCTTCAACAAGCCAGCGTGATGGTCGTGTATGACACATACATTTTCTCGGCCTTGAACTACATCAACTCTAATCCGTTTCAAAAACCAGTACCAACTGTCAGAATTTTCACTCTCCACAAATGCAAAGGCCATAGGTAAAATTTTATTATCGCCATCAACTCCAATAGCTGTGAGAATTTGACCTTTGTACTTTCTGGTTAGGAATGTGCCATCCATACACAGAACGGGCCTATAATATCGAAATGCATTTATGCATTGACCTAGTGGAAAGAATGCACGGTGAAGAATAAGTTTTCCAGCATATCGAGGGTTTGGAACATCCATGATATCCACGGCTGTGCTAACATTCCGACTTCTGATAGTATTAAGTAATTTCGGAAGATTATCATAAGATGTTTCATAAGTACCAAATTTTGTCTCAATAACCTTCTGTTTTGCCTTCCAAGCTTTAGAGTAACTTATTATGTACTTAAAATCTTGCTCAATTGTGTTGATAATAGATTTAGGCTCAAAAGAAATATTATCAACGATATGAGCATACATGTGATTTGCAACAAACTTGGATGTTAGAGTAGTATTGCATTTTTCAATATGTTGCAACTCGCAAAATGATCAATCACAATAAAACACTTTCAAAGGCTACTCCATTTCTCTGTATATCCGCGAACACGAAACGGACAACTGTTGATAAGCATCCGACATCATAAAGTTTCTTAGTGGATCGAGAAACTTTAAATGATCTTTTCATTGAAAGAGACCAATATTTCACAACATCTTGCAAAGCTTCGTTATTTTTGAAAAGAGACTCACTGTTATCGTATTGCCGTGGTAATCCAACGGCAAATGGTAACCTTCGGTTACTCTTAGGTTTTCAAAATTTGGATTACTCCAATCGGGAGGGACATGAGGTTGAACTTCTTCGTCAGATGAATCGTAATCAGGAACATTATTATAATCCCTATCCTCAACAACTATCTGATGAACTATATGTTATATATGCTCTCCTTCATCTGCTTGACCAGTTGCCTCAGTAACAACCGTATGTGACAATTCATTATAATCATCCTCTTCAGCTTCACCACCATTATTATCTTTCCTATCATCATTTTGATCTTGCGTCTCATCGACTACTTCCTTGCCTTGAACCCGAATAAGAAGTATGAGGGGCCAACCATATTGCATAGCTCTTGAAACATAAGCACGCCACACGGGTGTTCCGTTTAGCGGTAGTAGTTTCTAAAAATGAACGTCACTTGAACGACTGATAACTCTGCTTATTTTCAACTCATATTCATCCTCACCCAGTTTAAAAACTTTCAACAACCATCTGTATATACGCAGAAATGTCCGTTCTGTTGGACTAGATATTCCCTAATTTATAAAATAAAGTCCAAATAGATCTACTCCACTCGAATTGTAGCTAATTTCGTCATCTCCATAGAAGATTTGAAATTCTACTTTATTTGACATACCTAGCATATGTATATACATAATTTAATAATTGCCACAACAAGAGTAACAATAATTGAATTCAAACAATATATACTTAACTATAAACTAACTTAACCTAATCAACAGGATAACATAACTAACCTATAAACTTAATTAAAAAATTGTTTAAATCTAATAATAATGCTAAGATAAAAATTTAAAGTTTCAACTAAATTTACATAAATTAATTTCATCTAATCAACAATATAACTTAACTAAACGTAATAAACAAAATAAACTAAGATAGAAACATATAAAAGATAACATAAACTAAAATTGATGACTAATATAAAATTTAGATTATAAACCAACTAATGAATAAAATTACAATCTAACTTAATTCTAAAAATAATATAACTAAGTCCTAATATGAATCTAACTAAGAATAAACTAGTATTTAAGTATAAACTATCTAAAATGCATAATTAAAATAATTAATTTCATATCCGACTTGTTTTCGCTAGCTCCGATGTTAGGTCCGACTAAGCTTTAGTAAGCTCTGGCGCTAGGTCCGACTAGCTTTGGTAAGCTCCGGTTCAAGGTCCGGTTAGCTTTGGTAAGGTTCAGAGCTTGATTGCAATGGTTCTGCTTTCAACTTGCAATATTTTGAACTTGCTTTACTCTTATGAAAAGTTTGCTTAGTATTATTGTACTAAGTTTTTGGTGTGTTTTGGTGGTTATGGCTGATATTATTTTGCTATGATTTACAACATGCTTATGTGAGGTGCTCACGTAAGATGTTGTAGTTTCGAAACTAACGAGAGTCAAGTCGAGGACTTGTGCTCGGAAGTATTGGTTGTTTATTCATGCGCAGGTGTTGCTTGAGTTCAAGACATGGCTGGTGACGGGATCCATTGAACTAGTCATAGGGAGAAGATGAGGTTCAACAACCAAGTTCGGAAGGAATTGTGGTTGAGTTGATCGGGAGGTTGCGCAGTATGTTTGAATCAGGAACAATTGACATGAAGGTATCTTGGACGTCGTTGGAAGATGTTTGCACGTGCGCAAGGAGTGCATAGACGTGGATGCATGGTTCCAAGGCGTGATGAAGAAATGTGGACGTAAAGAATTGGTAGGAAAGGTCCAACCGACTAGGTTATGGACTCAAGCTGCGGCTGAGTCGTGTTTGACTCAAATATGGAAAGTTTTGAGTTGGTTATGATAGGATTTTGTGTGGGTCACGAAGTAGAGTTGTTTTAGGAATGTTTGGGACATTCCTAAGGTGTTTGGAAATCTTAAGATTGCTTCTATCTACGTATATAAGAGTCTTGAGCAGTATTGGAAAGTTACAGTTTGAATCCAAGTAGGAGTAGGAGTCCTAGTTTGAATTGGATTGGCCATAGAGCTGGTTATATAAGAAAGGGAGGCCAGAGCTCATGGTACACGACTTTGGGGCTGTTCCTCTTGTATTTTGATAAATAAAATTCGTATTCTAAAGTAACTTTTGTGCCTTGTTCGTCCGACTTGTTTCAGACAAGTTTTTCTCGTCGACTTTCTATCCAGCACTACCTTGCTTTGGTGGTTTTATCATAACTCGAGTTTTACAGATCCAATTGATGTGATTCTTTTTGGGTTGTCTTCACAACTTGATTATCTTATCTACACGAGTTTCTTTGCAGTATTACAGAATTATTTTTCTCGCGTAGGACAGATTGACCTTTGTTCGATCTTTCGATCGTAACTTGAGTTTCTCTCAACTGGTTTTCATGATTCTTGTTGTGACGTCTTCGTGACTTGATTCTATACAATCTATACTAGTTTTGTCACAGTTGAACATGTTTAGATTAGTCGCACACACGGTTTCTTTAACAGATCGGTTTTCTACTGAGGGGTGTTTTGTTGCTTCCACTGAGAAGTTTTTATCTACCATTCACCCCCCTCTGGTAGCTTTACACGTGTACTTCGATCCTACAATTGGTATCAGAGTCAGGTTGCTCTAATCTTTGTGATTTGCACATGTTTTAACTAATCATCATGGATAAATACTCCGCCAAACCTTATGTGTTTAGTGGTATTGATTTTCAGGTTTGGAAGGCACGCATGGAAGCTTTCATCGAGGCGCAAGGCTTTGCAATATGGGAAAAGGTGTACAAGCCTTACGATGTGCCTTCAAACGATCAAGTCACGGCTACAAACATGAGAGATGTCGACAACAACAACAAGGCTCGGAACTTGATCATAGAAGGACTAACTCAGAGCGACTTCGACCGTGTTGCACACCTCCGATCGGCGTACGATGTGTGGAGTGCACTTTGTGCCTACCACGAAGGATCCAACACGATCAAGGAGGTAAGATAGGATATGTTCAAGAAAGAATACATGCGCTTTGAGATGCAACCCGGTGAGTCCATTGATGACCTCTTTGCTCGCTTTAATAAAATTCTCAGCAACTTGCGTAGCATCAATGTTAATTTTTCAGATGCTAAAAATGCTAGGCGATTACTAAGTGCATTAGGCATGTCAAATTGGGAGATGAAAGTAACATCCATACGTGAATCCACTGTCATGAGTACTCTTACATTAGATGTGCTTTATTCTAAGCTAAAAACTCATGAAATTGACATTATATCATGTAAGAACCCAAATAAGACTATTGCATTTGTCTCACAACGTGATATGCGTAGCTCCGGCCAATCATCTAGCAATACACTTTCTTTGCTGTCTTCACTAACCCTGGAACAGATTGAGGAGTTTCGAGAGGAGGAGCTAGTACTTCTTTCTACTAGGTTCTCAAAAGCATTGCAAAATGTGAGAACTAGAAGGAGAGGAAGCTCCAGACCTCAACGATGCTTTGAATGTGGTAAGACAGGACACTTTCATACAGATTGCCCTAACCTTTTAGGTCCTTCTAACCGTGATGAAAAGCAGAATAAAGTCAAGTCCTCTTTTGGCAACACCAACAAGAAAAAGAAGGTTTTTACAGGACGCAAATTGATAAAAAGTTTCATCACCGCACTTCAAGAACTTGGCTCGAGTGATGTAGACATTGGAAGTGATGAAGATGAAGATGATCTGGCAAACTTGTGCTTCATGGCGGGCAAATCAAAATCAAGTATGGAGGATGCAGAACACAGCAGTGAGAACGAAGAGGTATGTCCTACTTGCGAAGAAATGTGTGATGCTATTTCTCGTGCCACTATTATTGTTAAGAAAAAGGACGAAAAGCTTAGGGACAATGCTGTTAAAATTGAGTCACTAGAATCTGAAATTAATCGTTTAAAATCCTTGATTCCTAGTGATGATTCTTGTTCCTCATGTGATTTAATATATGAACAATTGCCCTCTCTAAGAAGTGCACACACCTCCACACTTGATAAACTTGAACTTGAAATCGAAAAGAACAAAAAGCTTGCTGCACTTAATGATAAAAAAGTTGAAAGATGCTTGTTGTTCTACAATTAATTTGCATTGTTCTACTTGCGATGATCTTGATAAGAAACTACAAGATGCTATGAAAGAAATTTCTATATTGAACAATGTTTTACGTTCTCATGAAGTTAAATATTGTTCCAATTACAAATTAAAAGGAGAAACTTCATGTGAAAATTGCCTTGATCTATCAAATAAACTTGATAATATGCATAGGACATTAGATCAGTTTTGTAATGGGAATAAGAACCTAAATTTGCTGCTGAATTCTTCCAAGTCTTGCAATGATAAAAATGGTTTAGGTTTTGATTCACATGCTCATGCTAAGGAACATCCACCTAAAATTGTAAAATCATTAGGAAGTGGTTTGATTCAAACAGTTGCTAAACAAAAAGAAGTGGTTTTTAAATCTGCAGGAGTGTTGTCACATTCGGGTTCAAATAAAGCATACTGCATGCTCATCTAGACATGAACACAAAGTTAAATTTCATGGTACCTATTATGGTAGAGATGGTCATGTTATAGATTTTTGTTATAGACTAGCTAAACAACATAAAAAAGAAATAATGCAAGCTAGATCTTATAACTCTCATGCAAAATTTGCTGCACATACTAAACCGAATGTCAGAAACATGCAACCTACTATTATGAGTCAGAAATATTCAAAGTTTACCTCCGGAGCTTTAGTTTTTGCCTCCGGAGCTTCAGTTTTTGCCTCCGAAGCTACTGATTTTCGTGCTACACAAGTAACACCTCATAGGTCAGTAGTTAAGAACAACAAATCTCAAACTTTGACTCATAAACCTGCTATTTTATCTCAGCTTTCGCATGCTATTCCTGCTGGGCGTCGTGTGACTCAGTACTGGATTCCTAAATACCTTTTAACTAACCCCAGTTTTGAGTCATCGACGTATTGTGTTTCTATGTAGGTTACACGCTTGAGGAAGTAGAACATTTGGATTGTGGATTCAGGTTGCTCACGCCACATGACCGGTAACAAAGAATGGTTCTCCTCTCTCTCTTTTGTGTCACGTGTAGAGAATGTTACTTTTACCAATAATTCTTCAACTCCTATAATTGCTAAGGGTTTGGTTAGAGTAAATGATCACTACACTTTGAAGGATGTGGCACTTGTCAAAAATTTGAAATACAACTTGCTTTCTGTTCCACAATTGCTAGATGAAAATCTGGAAATTATTTTCAATAAAAATTGCTGCAAAGTTGTAGGTTCAAATAGTGAGCTTATTTTTAACATGTCTCGGTTCGGAAGAGTTTTTAAAGTTGATTTTGATATGTCTTCCTCTAAGCATAGATGTCTAGTTGCAAATGATTCCAAAGATTTATATTTTTGGCATCGTAGACTTGGTCACGTAGGCTTTGATCATCTCACGCGTGTTAGAGCTCTTGATCGCATACGTGAGCTGCCTAAGCTTAAAGAGGACAAAGAAATTGTGTGCTCTTCTTGTAGACATGCTAAGATGGTTGCAGGTTCACATGCTCCTCCCATAATGACCATGACAACTGAACCGGGTCAAGTTTTACACCTTGACACCGTAGGACCTTCACGTGTTCAATCCTTCGGAGGTAAATGGTATGTTCTTGTGATTGTTGATGACTATTCTAGATACTCTTTGGTTTACTTTATGGCATCTAAGAATGAAGTTTTTAGTCACTTTAGAACTTTATTTCTTAGATTATCAATTGATCACCCAGAATCTTTAAGAGCAATTAGAAGTGATAATGGAACCGAATTTAAAAATCAATCATTTGATCACATTTGTGCTGAAAATGTAATAGATCATCAATTTTCTTCACCATATGTACCTCAATAAAACGGTGTTGTAGAGAGAAAGAACAGAACCTTAGTTGAGATGGCTAGGACTATGCTTGATGAATATCAAACTCCTAGGAAATTTTGGGCTGATGCAATTGTAACTGCTTGTTATGTCTCAAATCGTGTTTTCTTGTGTGCTAAGCTAGGTAAAACACCATATGAGCTCAGGTTTGGACATAAGCCTTGTGTCACACACTTTAGGGTCTTTTGGTTGCAAATGCTTTGTTAAGAAACATGATAATCTTGATAAATTTGAAGCTAGATCTGTTGATGGCATGTTTCTTGGTTATCCATCTCATACTAGAGGCTACCGTGTGCTTTTACTTGATACTAACAAAATTGTGGAGACTTGTTTCTTTTGATGAAGCTAGCCCAGGTAGTAGTTCAAATATTGCAGGTCCGGATCCATATCCGCAGGGGGAGAGTATTTTCGTTGTAGAAGAGGAAGAAGTGGTGCTGCTGCCCGAAAATTCAGCAGCTAACGACATTGTTCCAGCTCTTAATCTTGATTCACAGCCAGCACCGACGACCACCATTGCTGGTCCAGATCCTCCTCACGTCACAAGCTCATCTATTTGTGATGAACATGAAGAAGAAGAAGCTTGTGAAGTGTCCACTCCCCTCCGGATTCTCAAAAGTCATCCTCCACAACAAATTATTGGAAGCTTGCATGAACGAGTTACAAGATCCAGGTTTTTCGACCCCAATTCTCATGCTCATTCTGCTTTTATTGCTTCTTTTGAACCCAAATATATATCACACGCACTCACTAATGAATCTTGGATTATTTCCATGCAAGAAGAGTTAGAAAATTTTGAACGAAATAATATTTGGAAACTTGTACCTCCACCTCAAGGTCACACTTTAATTGGAACTAAATGGGTGTTTAAAAATAAACAAAGTGAGGATGGGGTTTTGGTTAGGAATACGGCTAGGTTGGTTGCTCAAGGTTTCACACAAGTTGAAGGTCTAGATTTTGATGAAACTTTTGCTCCTGTTGCTAGATTAGAAGCCATAAGAATTTTGTTAGCTTTTGCTGCATCTAAAGGTTTTAAGCTATATCAAATGAATGTTAAAAGTGTTTTTCTTAATGGCTACATAGATGAGGAGATTTATGTCAAACAACCACCTGGTTTTGAAAATCCAAATTTTCCTAATCATGTTTACAAACTGTCCAAAGCCTTGTACGGTCTCAAACAAGCCCCTAGAGCATGGTATGATAGGTTAAAAACATTCTTACCTGAAAAGGGGTTTATCATGGGCAAGGTTGATAAAACTCTTTTTGTGCTTAAGCATGGCAATGACTCATTATTCGTTCAAGTGTATGTGGATGATATTATCTTTGGTTGTGCTTCTCATGATCTTGTGTCCAAGTTTTCAGCTATGATGAGTTCAGAATTTGAGATGAGTATGATGGGAGAACTCACGTACTTTTGGGGGCTGCAAATCAAGCAAACCAAGGAGGGTACCTTTGTGCATCAAATAAAGTGTACAAAAGATCTCCTAAGGCGCTTCAACATGGACAAAAGCAAGTCTCTTCGGATACCAATAGGAACAGTAACAACACTTGAACTTGATGAAGATTGTGATCCCGTTGATCAAAAAGAATATAGAAGCATGATCGAATCACTTTTGTATCTCACGCCATCAAGACCGGACATACAATTCAGCGTATGTCTTTGTGCACGGTTTCAAGCCTCCCCACGTGCTTCACATCGTCAAGCCGTCAAAAGGATTCTCAGGTACTTACATGGAACTCAATAATTTGGCATTTTTCTTCCTTCTTCCTCAACCGTTAATTTGAAAGCTTTTTCGGATGCTGATTTTGGGGTTGTAGGATTGATAGGAAAAGTACTTCTGGTGCCTGTCATTTTCTTGGTAATTCACTTGTTGTCTGGTCCTCTAGAAAACAAAGTTCAGTTGCACAATCCACAGCCAAATCTAAATATGTAGCTGCTGCTAGTGCTTACTCACAAATTCTTTAGATTGTTCAAACACTTAAGGACTATGAGGTTGATCTAGATAGTGTTCCACTGTTTTGTGATAACATAGTGCCATTTGCATTGCTAAAAACCCCGTGCAACATTCGAGAACTAAGCACATTGACATTAGGTATCACTTTCTCCGTGATAATGTCAAAAAAGGGAACATTGTGCTTCACCATGTAGATATCGAACAACAATTGGCTGACATTTTTACAAAACCTTTGGATTTCACTCGTTTTTGTTACATTCATAGTGAAATAGGGGTTATGCATCCTCATGGCTTAAATTGAGGGAGAATTTAGAAACTTGGGAAGTCTATGTGTGAATCTGAAATTAAAATAATATGAGCATAGTATTTCATGCATATATGACTTTGTGATTCTTTTTTCATGCTGAAAGTTCTTACTACATTACTCGTGTTATACATTTTATAGTTTTTACCATGTCTAGTAATTGGAATAATTACTTACACTAAATCTGGTCATGGTCGAACTTTCTCGCTGTTTTGAACTTGTTGCATGCTCACAAGTGCTTTTAATCATAAAGAATTAATCAAGTAATCAACTCACATGTTGAGTTTTTATGTTCAAATAAAAAAATGAGAAAAGATCAAGAGAATATGCATGCATCGCACTTCTTCTTTTGAGATGGCTTATCATTGCACTTAGATATGAACTTGAAAGGAGTTGTGTATGACTAAAACCATGTCCTTAAGCTTCTGACTGTCAAATGACATAGGCTTGGCTTGGTTGGTTAGAATAAGGCTGATGTTGCATATAATCTCTTGCAAATGTCATAAGATCAAAATTTGTGCTTTAAATGATAAATAAAATGCAACACCAAGTGTCATGCTTTCAGGTCTAGAAATAGTTAAGTTTGTGAGATCATGACTTGCTTAATTGAAAATTACACTTGATCTCTAGCATGGCTTACACTACTTTATGTATCTCATTGATGTGATAGTGTAAGTTACTTGATAGTATGATTTGGATGAGCTTTGTTTTATATGTATATGTTATAATGTGCTCATAACAAATTAAAATTTCTCTTTTGTACCTTGCTGAATACATTGTCAAAGGGGGAAAAATTGATCACACATTGCACACATTCACAAGTGTTTTAGCACGATTCTTCTCAGGGGGAGAATTTTTGGTATTTTTTGTTTTTCTTCTCATTTTATTTCTGATTTATAAAGGGGGAGAAATTGTTTTCAAAACATTTCATGTGAATAAGCCAATGTTCGGATTTTAAGTGGTGTTGTCAATGCATTTATCAAGCCAGAGATTATGAGACCTATGTGTGCTGAATACATTGGCTTTGACGATAAAAGTTTTGAATACTACCAAAACACCTTTTTAACAAGGTCCGACTCTAGGTCCGAGCTCCTGCAAGGTCCGACGATAGGTCCGACGTAATGTCCGACTTACTTTGTCTAGGTCTGACTTATTTTGGCTAGGTCCGACTTGTTTTTGCTAGCTCCGGTGCTAGGTCCGACTAGCTTTGGTAAGTTCCGTGCTAGGTCCGACTAAGCTTTAGTAAGCTCCGGCGCTAGGTCCGACTAGCTTTGTAAGCTCCGATTCAAGGTCCGGTTAGCTTTGGTATGGTTCGGAGCTTGATTGCAATGGTTCTACTTTTAACTTGCAATATTTCGAACTTGCTTTACTCTTATGGAAAGTTTGCTTAGTATCATTTTACTAAGTTTTTGGTGTGTTTTGGTGGTTATGGCTGATATCATTTTGCTATGGTTTACAACATGCTTATGTGAGGTGCTCACGTAAGATGTTGTAGTTTCGGAACTAACGAGAGTCAAGTCGAGGACTTGTGCTTGGAAGTATTGGTTGTTTATTCATGTGCAGGTGTTGCTTGAGTTCAAGACATGGCTGGTGACGGGATCCAATGAACTAGTCTTAGGGAGAAGATGAGGTTCAACACATAAGTTCGGGAGGAATTGTGGTTGAGTTGATCGTGAGGTTGCGCAGTATGTTTGAATCAATAACAATGCATATGAAGGTATCTGGACGTTGTTGAAAGATGTTTGCACGTGTGCAAGGAGTGCGTGGACGTGGCTGCATGGTTCCAAGACGTGATGAAGAAATGTGGACATAAAGAATTGGTCGGAAAGGTCCAACCGACTAGGTTATGGACTCAGGCTGCGACTGAGTCGTGTTTGACTCAAATATGGAAAGTTTTGAGTTGGTTATCATAGGATTTCATGTGGGTCACGGAGTAGAGTTGTTTTAGGAATGTTTAGGACGTTCCTAAGGTGTTTGTAAGTCTTAAGATTGCTTCTATCTACGTATAGAAGAGTCTTGAGCAGTATTGGAAAGTTACAGTTTGAATCCAAGTAGGAGTAGGAGTCCTAGTTTGAATTGGATTGGCCATAGAGCTGGTTATATGAGAAAGGGAAGCCAGAGCTCGTGGTACACGACTTTGGGGCTGTTCCTCTTGTGTTTTGATAAACAAAATTCGTATTTTAAAGGAACTTTTGTGCCTTGTTCGTCCAACTTGTTCCAGACAAGTTTTTCTCGTCGAGTTTCTGTTCAGCACTACCTTGCTTCGGTGGTTTTATCATAACTCGAGTTTTACAGATCCAATTGATGTGATTCTTTTTGGGTTGTCTTAACAACTTGATTATGTATCATCTATGAAAATTTCACGGTCATTGAATTCGTTGTTTCTGATCTACACGAGTTTCTTTGCAGTATTCCGAAACTGTTTTTCTCGCGTAGGACAGATTGACCTTTGTTCGATCTTTCGATCGTAACTTGAGTTTCTCTCAACGGGTTTTCATGATTCTTGTTGTGACGTCTTCATGACTTGATTCTCTACAATCTATACTTGTTTTGTCACAGTTTAATACGTTTATATTAGTCGCACACACGGTTTCTTTAACAGATCAGTTTTCTGCTGAGGGGTGTTTTGTTGCTTCCGCTGAAAAGTTTTTATCTACCATTCACCCCCCTCTGGTAGCTTTACACGTGTACTTCGATCCTACATACAAATTATCTAATCAGGATAAAATTTGATGTCAGACCATCACCTTGACATCACATGTTATAACTAAGACGATAAAATAATAATTAAATACATTGCTTACGATTATCCTTAATTAAGCTGTGAATACATCTATTAAGTATTATGTTTGAAACTTCTATTTATGTTATGAGTTATAACTAAGTTACTAAGACAACATATGTAGTCATATTGTTTTGCTCCAAAATTGTTCAAACGAGTTTGCTCGAACTCGAGCTCGATCAAGCCTAAATTCAGTTTGACCAAATGATCGAGATCGACTTAATTTTTTACAGGCCTCGATACTGAGAAAGCAAGCTCGCTCGAGCCCGACTTGCCGATAGCTCTATTTCCATTTTAGGCAGAGGGGTTTTTGATGCGGCAGATGGTAGACAACGATGGAGCATAAATGTCTGGTGGAGTGGGGGCAACATGAAACAGAAGTATGTCTATGGGTTACACTCGTCCGATATGCGAATCTCTGGCTAACAAGCCCCATAGTTAGGCCTGGTACCGGGTTGAAAATTTTCAAATCAAAGAAGGAATGTACAAGAGACTAGATGGGTGGGTCAAAAGGCGAGAGAAGTCGAGAATACCGGTTTCAAGCTTTGGTATTCTGGTTCGGCTGGGACTAGGAATGGCGTAGGTGTTCTAATAGATAAGAGTCTTAAAGATGGAGTAGTGGATGTTCGAAGACGAGGGGATAGGATCATCTTAATCAAGATAGTAATTGGGGACATTGTCTTGAACGTCATTAGTGCTTATGCCCCACAAGTCGGGGTCAACATGAGTGCTAAGAGGCAATTTTGGGAGGACTTGGAGGATATGGTTAGTAGTGTACCGATAACCGAGAAACTCCTCATAGGGGGAGATCTCAATGGTCATGTGGGTGCAACTAACCTAGGATTTGAGGGAGTACATGGAGGTTTTGGATGCGGCGATAGAAATCAAGAGGGTAAGGACATCCTAGACTTTGCCGTAGCCTATGATCTGTTGATAGCTAACACCCTCTTTAGGAAGAGGCAATCTCACCTAGTGACCTTTAGTAGTGTCCAACACTCTAGCCAGATTGACTTTGTCCTCACTAGGAGAAAGGATAGACGGGAGTGTCTAGATTGTAAGGTGATCCCGGGGGAGTGTATTGTGACACAACATAAGCTTGTGGTAGCTGACTTTCGCTTCCATACATGTTCTTTGCGGGACAAAGGTGTCAAAATCACAAGAACAAAGTGGTGGAAGTTGAAGGGAGAATCACAAGAATCCTTTAAAAATAGGGTGATCGCAGAAGGACCCTGGGCAGAAAATGGAGATGCAGATAGTATGTGGATGAAGATGGTAACTTGCATTAGGAAGATAGCTAGTGAGATGTTCGGTGTGACAAAGGGAAAGAAACTTGTAGATAAAGACACTTGGTGGTGGAATGAGGATGTACAAAAGGCTATTAAGGAGAAGAAGGAGTGTTACAAGAGTTGGCATAATGATAGAAGAGGTTGGGTCCCTGTCTTCTGCATGTGTGCCGGCGTATGTCTCCTTTTGCTCATACACGCGGGGGTACTCGGTCTTGAGGGTACCGACAACTATGCTTCGGTCAACCTGCTTGAGGAGTCCTAGCACAGGCTCAGTTGATTGGACAATATAGACAGCGGCTCATCGAGGCACAGAGGTGAGGCGGTAGCTTGGGCAGTGGGTGTCTGCTCGTCACTATTCTCTAGTCAACCTGTTTGAGGAGTTCCAACACATGGTGTGGCTTAGTCGGTTGGATTTCATGGATAGTGGCTCAGCAAGGCACAGAGGTGAGGCGACGCCTAGGCAGTGGGTATAAATGGTGCTGATCATCATTAACGCATGAGCAGTGAGGAGGGCCTTGGAGCTATGCATCCTGCAGTTCGTCATGAAGCTAAGGAGATGGCACAGGCAGGTGTGGTAGTGTTTGAGTGAGCAAACAGGTCGGCAGTAGAATGGCGTGTGCAACAACGCCAAGGGACACAAAGGGAGAGGGGTTGTTATATTTGTCGGTGTATTAAGAACTATCTGGTTGATCTCATTTATATTTCCCTTTCTTTTCATCTTTTTTATTTCTAGCTCTTTGTTTTTCTTAGACATGTGTGTGTGCATATAAATTTACATACACATAGTTGGAATATTGATATAAGCTTGGTTTATTAACTCGTAGGAAAACGGGATGTTACAGTGGCCCACGAAAATAAGCATATTTTCGTCGGATTGAAAGGGCCCACAAAATTAGGTATATTTTCATGAGCTTTTTAAAACCGACGACAATAATAATTTCATGAGCCAGAAATAGACCCACGAAATTATAGGTATTTTCGTGAGCTTTTTAAAAACCGACAACAATATTATTTTCATGGGCAAAATAAGGCCCACGAAAATAGTTTGACAATATTATCGTGTGCCAAACCTGGCTCAGAAAAATAATATGGCAATATTGTCATGTGCCGAACCTGGCTCACGAAAATAAGTTACACTGCCCTGTCCAAAACAGTACAGTTTTGACACACGTTGCACAAAAAATATTCAACATACTAATCATATTCAGCAGACATATGGAGAACAAATAAATATTGAAGACATTCTACATACATTAACACACATTCAATACGAAGTTATCACACAATAAGTAACAAAATACTCAATACAAAGTTATCACAAACGGTAAATTACAGTTGTACACTGTATGATGAAAGTCCGGGTACACATTAGACCTTGCACCAGTCCCTAAAAGCCTTTTACACTTTTAACTGCCAAGAAACGCAACATGTTCAATCATATGTGAGATTCCCTGCTCATCCTCGTTGTGGATTGATCCCACATGAACTTCCATGTGAGCCTCGAACCTGCAAAAATAAATTGTAAAAACATTGATGTACATATCCTCCATGTTACAAGAATGATGTCCGCTAGATCCAAATTTAGCAAACCTGGGCTCGAGTTAGGCATTAAAGCATTAGATGTTACTGAATCTATATGCATTACATTTTTTGATGTTTAAGATGTCGAATTAAGAACAACTTGTATCTATTGTTTAGTTTAGTTGTTTATAGCTCCAGCAATTATAACGATCAATTTTCAAATACCAGTCCATGCAAATTAAAAAAGGTCTAAGTTTAAAACACTAGAGGAATCAGATGTGTAGTTGCTCAAAAAAAAACTATGCAGGCCCAATTTCTTGAAATGGGCACATGATCAACATGACATGACAAAGTCTAGGAGATTAATCTGATCCAAGCGGAAAGATGTTTCATCTTATTCGACAAGTGTGAAAACATAAGCTATTAGATCGAAATGCTTAACCAATTAGTCTCACATGATGTTTAGTAACAAAGATATATGTTTATGTCAAGTTATATATACTTAGTTAAATGCAGAGTGACTATTAGAGGAGAAACAATTGGATGAATATTTCTGAAGAGTCAAGGGTACAATATATAGAGAGATTAGGTGGGGGAAATATTAAAGTATATTAAAGTACAAGTGAATTGTCCACCATTCTCTATTAGCTTAAGCTTTTAGAGTTAATCGGTCGGTGCATACTAGGTTAACATGGTATCAGTGGCAGAGGCCTCGAGTTCGAATCCTAGCGGGCGCAATTATTAAAAAAATTAAAATAAAATTGCAGCAGACTCCAATTCCATGTTTGCGGCCTAAAAGAGTTTGTACGTGAGGGGGATATTAAAGTATAAGTGAATTGTCCACCATTCTCTATCAGCTTAAGATTTTAGGGTCAATCGGTCGGTGCATACTAGCTTAACAAAGGGGCGGCTACGCGGCGGCTGCACAGACGGCGGCGGGATGGGGCGCTGCGGTGGCGGGAGCGGTGGCGCCGGCGGCAGCCCAGGGAGGCGGCCGCTGAGCCATTAGGGTTAGGGTTAAGCGCTAATCCCAAATTAACCTAGCTAATGATACTATATTAGAGGAGAAACAATTGGATAAATAATTCTGAGGGGCCAAGGGTATAATATATAGAGGGATTAGGTGGGGGAAGATTATTAAGCCCCTAACCCTAATCCCATCCAAAAGACTAAAATACCCCTGATTATCCCACTAATTACACAGTCTAATAGTGACAATAGATTAAAATTAGAATAGTAATCATTTGGCTAGGATGTTAAACTCAACTGAACATCTTACCTAGTTGCTACCGCCAAGAGCAAAGAACTGATCGATATAGACGTCTTCTCCACCCCGTCCTCTGGAGATGGAGTGTGCAAATCAATAACAGGTGGGCTCTACAGGTTTTGTGGCCTTGACGGCGATCACGTACGATAAAAAAGATACATGCTATAAGTATACTAACATTTTACAATAAAAATGAAGAAAAACACAACGAATATATATTAGATTGAGTCACAATGCTTAGCGAGCAGAATGAGAAAGAGCATGACAAACATTGTCAATGAACGGATACTGCCATCAAGTGCAGTCTTATCATCTGTGGTTTTTAATTGAACTGTAACTTTGGAAACTGCAACAGCAAACAGAGTGATGCTTCCCTAAGCTTTTCACCTGCCGAGTGTGAGAGCTGTTGAGCTCGTGTGAGTTCTTGAAGGACAAGAAGGTGAGCAATTCCCACCATCTTTACTTTCTAAATATTTAGTGTTAGTGATTGTGTACTTTTGCATCCACCGTTTTTTACTATCCAGAGCTAACATGTGCAAAGCATCATTGATGCAAACCTTTACAACAATCTTGATCCATTGGCTTCATAGGCGTCATCAAAGATGGTGCATTGTTATAGCATGACCCAATGGCTTTTATTAAAGAAGTCACTATATACCATTTGGTAATCACTCCATGCTTCAATGGCCGCCCACCCCGTCGAGCAATTGGATGCCATACGGATGGGTCTGAATTATTTTCTTATGAGGATAGCAAGTCTTGGATTCAAAATAGTAGCGAGTCAGGGTCAAAGAAAACTTTTCACCCATGGGCCTCCATAGGGACCCAAATTGAGGCAAAAGAACATAGATTTAGCTGGCCCAAAACTCCACCTTCCACCCTCTACCCCACTTGGAGTATATAAACCCACTCTGCTCTGCACCCAAAACCTAATTTATCTCATCCAATCCGCCTCTGTTTCCCCTATATCGGTCGCATGCTCATTCATATCTGCTCACACCTCAGTCTCCACGGCGCCGCTCATGCTTATCGTCCACTCCATCCACGAGCAACGACACCGACCATTGCCTCCTCCCTCCATGTTTCAAGGTTCATACAACCGCTCATCGCACGCTCTCTTCATTGTCTAGTTGCAGATCCACCAGCCGTATAACATCCATCATGGGCCCTCGATGGGAAACCATGCATCCATCAGTGATTAGGATGGTGGAAGAATTTTGCTCGATATGCAAGATGGGGACAGGGTGGGCTTGGGGACATGGGCTTTTGGGCAAGGGTGGATGCCATCCCCTTGACCTTGTCGCCCCTGTGGTCGAGCCAAGCGTAGATATGTTGTTGTTCTTTCCTTTTTGGTTGCAACATGGTTTGTTGTGTATCCGATACGATTCTTTTCATTTTTTCATTTTGATTCTTTCCTAGTTGTGGCATGTTGCATGGGTGTAGATATGATTTAGTTCATTATAGTTGGCACAATTTTGACCATTTGTTTATTTCATGTCTATGATGCCCCTTGATCCGTGCATGGTTGGGGGCCAAATCGTTAGACTTATTTTGTTTTGGTAATATGATTGCTTAATTTGTTAAGATTTTACCATTGCTTGGGTTACGTTTTGTGAGGGATTCTTTAATTGTGATCTACGTTGAATTGTTTTATTTTATTGTGCTCTAGTTTATGTTTGATGAAGATGATTAACATTTTTTTAAACTTCTGATAGCACAATTACACATACAGATGAAGAGGAAATGATTGAGAGTCAATGATCGCCACCTCAAACTTTAATTTTTTTTAAAATGCGGGCATGGAAATAGAGGTGGATGCATCTCATACCAACAAGAGGAAGACGGAAACACCTATGAAGAAAGATCCAAAGGAAATCGTAAGTCAATCACAATATGAGGTGGTGACACCGTCGACGGTTGCGACCAGTAACAAACCTACAAGCAAGCTAGAATACACACAACTAAGAACCACAACTTGGCATCGGAGAAGGAGGAGAACATGAAAGAGTTGACCACATCAACCGCCTCCCTAATGCCATCCTTGGTGAGATCATATCTCTCCAACCTACCAAGGATGGAACCCGCACCAAAATCCTCGCCAAGCGGTGGCATCACCTCTAGCTCTCTGCCCCGCTCAACCTCAATTTCAGCGACCTCGTTGGTTCTAATCGGATGGCCCTTGCTGACATAATCTATAGAATCCTTGCTGCTCACCTGGGACCTGCCCGACAATTCTCCATCCTTATTTTATACCTCCTCGCCCTCCCTGAAACAGTTGACTCTTGGCTCATATGTACAGCTCTCAACAATCTTCAGGAGCTTCAGTTCAACGACGAGTTTTTTGAGGTGGCATCACCGTTATCCCTTCCTGCACCAACATTCAGATTCTCGTCCACCCTCCAAGTCCTCACTATTAGCACATGCATCGTTGACAACAAGTTTGGATCCCTTCATTTCCCCAAACTCAAGCATCTTGGCCTTGAAGTTGTCCATATTTTAGATGTTGCACTAAAGAGCTTTATTGATGGATGCCCTATTCTAGAGTATTTGCTACTAAAAAGATGCTATGGCCTCTGTCGAAGTATAGCAATGACACTTCCCCCGGTACCGCTACTGGAGCAGCCTGAGGAGGTTCTTTGATTTGAGAGGCTGATCGTCCCTAGATCGATCGAGCTTGAGGGAGAAGGTGAACACGAGAATTTACGTAGTTCGGGCCGCTGAAGCGTAAATCCCTACGTCAACGGGGTGATTGTTGTATTGCTTGTGTGTATGTGTGTGTGAGTTGCCTAGGTTAAGAACCCTTTGTCGGGTGGCCGCCCCAGTCCTTTTATAGTCCAAGGGCCGGGGCAGTTACAATGTGGCCCAGGGCTCGACAGATGACCCCGAGGCTGTATGAACCCTATACATGATCTAGGGTATTTACAGCTATACGTAGAGTCGTTGGCAGTGGAGTTATGACTCGCCGCCTAGCGCACTGAGCGCCTCTAACCGGGTAGCAGGTGATGATGAAGACGTTGTCTTGTCGCCGCATCCTCTCACTCTGCTGGGCGGCACTGTGCCGTTGGGCGATATTGTGCCGCTGTCACGCCTCGCCGCCCTGTCTTGTCACCGTAATGGCGAACGACCAAAGGACGGAGGCGTGCGCCTTGCGTCATGCTTCAGGAGAAGGCGCGAGTCTTGAATGCGCGGTCGGATAGCACACTTCCTCTTTGACTTCTAAGACCCACGGTCTACGACGGATCGTCGGACATGTGGCGGCTCCGAATACCTCATCAGTGGGGAGGATGGGTTCAGAGCCCGGATACATGTGGCAGCTCCGGACCTCACCTTAGCGGGGAGGCTTGGTCCGGGGCCAAGGGCACGTGGCGGCTCCGGAGCCCTCCTCAGCAGGGAGGAAGGGTTCAGAGCCTGGATACATGTGGCAGCTCCGGACTTCACCTCAGCGGGGAGGCTTGGTCCAGGGATAAGGGCACGTGGCGGCTCCAGAGCCCTCCTCACCAGGGAGGAGGGGTTCAGAGCCCAGATACACGTGCCAGCTCCGGACTTCACCTCATCGGGGAGGCTTG
Organism: Neostapfia colusana; assembly: GCA_030760725.1. NCBI lineage: Eukaryota > Viridiplantae > Streptophyta > Magnoliopsida > Poales > Poaceae > Neostapfia > Neostapfia colusana. The sequence continues at coordinate 50,351,622 of JASWHV010000020.1, forward strand.
GTCTGGGGTCAAGGGCACGTGGCAGCTCTAGAGCCCTCTTCAGCGGGTAGGAAGGGTTCAGAGCCCGGATACACATGGCAGCTCTGGACCTCACGTCAGCGTGGAGGCTTGGTTCGGAGCTAAGGGCACGTGGCGGCTCCGGAGCCCTCCTCAGCGGAGAGGAAGGGTTTAGAGCCCAGATTCACGTGGCAACTCCAGACCTCACCTCGGGGAGGTCAGATCCGAGGCCAAGGGCACGTGGCCGTGTTAGGGCCCACCTGGAGAGAAGGGCGGAGCCTGAGCTGTCTTCAATCCTCCACGCCGGGGTACCCGGTTTGCAGGGTACCGATAGCCTCAATCGCATCCAGATCAGTTGTCCTAGTATTACAAGCATCTACATTCATTTGACTACATCACAATCAGCAGAACTCATCATTGAGGATGCCCCTTCACTTGAAAAATTGGTTTCCAATAATTTTGGTAACAATAACTTGCATGTAAAAATAAGTTTAGCACCAAAACTGAAGACCCTGGGAGTCCTTTCTGATCATCATTATCACTTCACCAAGTTGGCATGAAGTACCACTGAGATTGAGGTAGCTATAGTATTTCCCCTGTTGTTTGTTTATTAATTTCATGATATATGCATTACCACTGTGATTGAGGTAGCTATAGTATTTCCCCTGTTGTTTGTTTATTAGTTTCATGTTATATGCATTTGGAAACAATCTAATGTTGTGTTCTACGTTTTGCAAAGGCACTGCAGGTCCGTAGCTTCAAGAATGTGGTGTGCAGTGTCAAGATTTTAGCTATTGACAATTACAAGCTTGACCTCGATATAACTATCAATTTGATGCAATTTTTTCCTTACATGGAAAAACTATACATTAGGGTAAAACACTCCAACAATATTTCAAAATATTCAGATGTTATTTATCTATTGATGTATCGAATATGTCGGTTTTTAAATCTGAAACTGGTTGCCTTATTTCTTGTTTAGACATCAGATATGGCAGGGTGCCAGAACTTATGGCGTCGAAAGCATCGTGATCTTATTAACATTCTTCTCAAGACAATTGTGTTGAAAAGTTATCGAGGCACAAAGTCACAAGCTAACTTTCCCACATTCTTTATATTGAATGCAAATATGCTGGAGTTAATGATATTTGAGGGTAGACCCTACAAGGATGACAAGAAGTTTATCGCAGAGCAGCATATGTTGCTTCAGCTAGACAAAAGGGCTTCGAGGGATGCTTAGTTTCATTTCATTTGTAGAGTTTATGACACTCTTTTACATGTCAACCATGTCAAGGACTTGTCTAAAACCGATCCCTTTGAGCATTCATGTTGCAAAAAGGATTCATATGTGTTCTTGTAAGGTTATTACTTGTAAGCATCTAATAACAACTGTCTATTGGAAGATAGAACTTTCTAGATGTTTTATGAAATGACAATCATTTTCTCTCTTTAAGCAGCTATCCAAGCATTTTTTACGCTGTACATGCTCTGAACAAGGAGTCAGCCACCAAATTACGAGCTCTAGGTGCATATTTGAGAAAATATATTTTACAAAAAAATTTAGGATGCATGAAAAGCTCTTGCACAAACTCGCCATACTTTTTAGGCTTGCTATAAGAGTAAATGCATTACTTTCTAGCACCAGCGTACCACTTCTAAATCAGCAGCACATGTTGAACGGTCTGGAGGCATGCAACCACTTCGCATGGAAATAATTTTTCAATCATAGCTATTATTTATGGACCCCGACGGCCAATGTCATAATGGGCTGTTTACCTGGGTGTCAGTAATATTCGTGATTCGTCTATAACCAAACCTTTTGAATGCACTTGTTGGAACTGGCTTCATTCGTTGCGGCGTTGAGTAGTTACTCTTACCCAGGCCTATTTTTTTTTCGTCTTCTTTGGTAGTGCAGTTAGGCTATTGCCTGTACCTCTTTTCAATTTCCAGTTGAAACGCATGATCGCAATACCCAATAGTTTATGGATAAATACTTCACAATCCAACATAGGCCCTTGCTTCTCTGGATGACATTTGACATTGCCAATTCCTATCTGATATCTCCTTACATCCTTGACTGTCTTTTCTCAAATAGTTGTTAAAAATTGATATTCAGCATGTTTAATAATGTTGGATGGTGCGAGAAATTTTCCTTGAATATATCCTCCAAAGTTATGCAATATATTGTTCCTAGAAATGTCTTGCCTATAACAGATCCCTTTGGATGTACATGTCGAAACTGTTAGAATTATCTTAGCGTCAGAGTTGGTTAGCTACTTAACGTCAGAGTTAGTTAGCTAGATAAGCTCTAAAGACATAGTCTGTGTATTCAGTTGTGAACGTGTGCGTGAGTTCAGAGTTCAGGCCATCGTGCTACACATTTGTAGGATCGTAACTGTTGTACTTTAGACTATATAATGAACACGACCCTGCACTGCTTGAGTGCGTTTTGGCAAATCATTTCATGGTAACCAGAGCCACAATCTGATCTCAGGAACTTTACCATGGCCGCAACTCCAACCTCCCATATTTCTTCCTCCTCCGCTGCACAATCCACTGGCCTACTGTCTACGCCAACAATCAGTCACACCGTGACTGTAAAACTCACCCAAGAGAATTACCTTCTCTAGAAGACACAAGTGCTTCCTTATCTTCGTGCCCATGGTCTCACTGGGTACATTGACGGCTCCATTGAAGCTCCTAGTTAGACCATCGTCGTCCAGCCACAAGGAGAAGGTGCTGCTCGTCGGATCGACGTCAACCCAGCGTACACAACCTGGTACCACCAGGATCAACATGTTCTGAGCTTCCTTGTTAGAACTGTAACTGAGGAGGTGCTTGGAAACATGGTTGGCATCACGATGGCACGCGATGTGTGGCACACCTTGGTGGACATGTATGCGTGGAGCTCACGTGCACGGGCCATGCAAGTTCGTATGCAGCTTGCAACTATTCAGAAGAAGGATCTCAGTGTTACTTCCTACATTCGCAAGGTAAAGAGGCTAGCTGACACTCTCTCTGCAGTTGGAAAACCAATTGAAAGTGAAGAGTTGCTCGCCTACATGCTGCGGGGACTTGGCTCCGACTATGATCCCTTGGTGACAAGCATTACCACACGTACTGATGCCATCTCCATCCATGACGTCTACGCGCATTTGCTCAGTTATGAAATGCGCCAGGAGCACAACACCACCACATATCAGGTATCTGCCAGCAGTGCTAATCGGAATCAGAATTTTGGTAATGCAACTGGTGGCAGGAACAGCCGTGGCTGAGGTCGTGGTGGCGGCAGATCCACTGGTGGCCGCAATGCACGCGTTAACCAACCTGGAGCACATAGTAATGTTCAGTGCCAAGTCTGTGGAAAGACTGGACAAGATGCACTTAGGTGCTGGTATCGCTTTGATCACAGTTATCACGCAGAAGACAGTACAAAAGTTGCAGCTGCAGTTAGCAGCAACAATGTTGATCCCAACTGGTATATTAATTCGGGGGCAACGGATCATATTACACATGACCTAGAGCATCTAACAACTACAGATCATTATCAAGGGGGTGATCAAGTCCAAGTCACAAACGGATCAGGTTTGTCTATTACTCACATTGGAAATTCCTCTGTTGCTGGTTCAGTTCGTTCTCTGCATTTGAACAATGTCCTCCTTGCTCCTAAGAATAATAGACATTTAATATCTATCCATAAACTTACTTCAGACAATGATGTTTTCATTGAACTTCACCCAAACTGCTTCTTTAGCAAGGATCAAACAACCAAGACCACACTGCTCACAGGAAGATGTAGGAATGGCCTCTACATGCTTCCAAATAATCACCAAGCCCTACTGTCAACCAAAATAAACAGAGACCAGTGGCATCGACGACTTGGACATCCTCCAGTCATCTTCAAGATTCTCAAGGAAAACAACATTGCTATAGACACCACACAATTTTCTTCTCTGATCTGTGATGCCTGCCAGCAGGGCAAGGCACACCAGCTTCCGTTTCAGCCTTCCACTCATGTATCCACTGCTCCTTTAGAAATAATTCACACTGATGTTTGAGGCTCTCCCATCAGTAAACAATTCCAAATATTATGTTTCCTTCGTGGATGACTATAGCAAGTTTGTATGGATTTATTTTCTAAAGAGCAAGTCTGATGTAGAACTTCTCCAGTTTCAAAAACAAGTTGAGCAGTTACTGAATACTAAAATATGTTCTATTCAGTCTGATTGGGGGTGGTGAGTTTCAACGTTTGCATCATTACTTTCAACGCTCTGGCATAACCCATCGTATTTCATGTCCTCATACCAACAAAATGGGGTTGTTGAAAGAAAACATCGACATATTGTAGAAACTGGGTTGTCTCTTCTTGCGCAAGCACAAATGCCATTGAGGTTCTGGGATGAGGCGTTTAACACAGCATGTTATTTAATTAATAGAATGCCCAGCAAAACTATCAACCATGACACACCTATGTTCAAACTTTTTGGTTCTAAACCTGATTACTCTCTTCTCCGTGTGTTTGGGTGCGCTTGTTGGCCCAATTTGCGACCTTACAACACAAGGAAATTGAGTTTCAGAACTAGACAGTGTGTATTCATTGGTTACAATCCCTCTCACAAAGGCTACAAGTGTTTTGATCGATCCACAGGCCGAGTTTACATCTCTCGTGATGTCATCTTTATGAGACACTTTTTTCTTTTGCACAGTCCCCATCACCACAAAGTCACAGTCCTCATAATACAAACCATCCTACCATATTACCTGCTCTAGCCAAATACACTGAAACTTCACTTATCAATGCTGAACCAACCCTGTTTGAACAACCAGCAATAGTAGATTCCAATATGAGTGATATGCAAGCTAACCCTGACACTAATATTGATCATTCTGTATCTAGTGATTTTTCTGTAGAATCAAGTGCCACAGTTTCAGACAATGTTGGTTCACCAAGGGAAAATTCAGCAAGTACACGTTCAGACAGTGTACATTCAGAAAATTCAGCAAGTGCACGTTCAGACAGTGCAGGTGATGATGCAGATGGTGCAAATATTGAAATGGTGCAACATCAAATGAGAACAAGGTTGCATGATAATATTGTTAAGCCAAAAACATTTACAGATGTCACCATTCGCTATTTAGAGCATAGTCGACGGTTTAGTGCTGCTAATATGGAAAAAGTGCAAAAAAGTACAATGTCTGAAAAAGTTCAGAGAAGAGCACTATCTGCTAATACTAAAAATCTTTAGAAAAAGGCATTGTCTGTCAACCATACTAGCATCACTGAACCCAACAGTCTACAAGAGCCCATGGGAAACTTAGAATGGAGAAAATCAACGGATGTGGAATATTCAGCATTGGTCAAAAATGAAACATGGGATCTGGTCCCTCCAAGAAAAGGTATATACCTGATTGACAGCAAATGGGTTTATAAAATAAAGAGGAAGTCAGATGGATCAGTTGAAAGATTTAAGGCTGACTTGTAGCTAAATGGTTTAAACAAAGGTATGGTGTAGATTATCTTGACACCTACAGTCCTGTTGTGAAGCCATCAACCATCAAAATAATTTTATCTCTAGCCATATCTCAAAGCTGGACCATCAGACAGATTGACATACAAAATGCCTTCCTATATGGCATTCTAGAGGAAGAGCTCTACATGAAGCAACCCCCAGGGTATGAAGATGATAACAAGCCATCAAACTACATTTGCAAACTAAAGAAAGCAATATACGGCCTCAAACAGGCCCCAAGGGCGTGGCACTCCAAGCTGACAGAAAAATTGCAAGAACTTGGATTCAAATCCTCTAAGGCTGATTCCTCATTATTTATATTCAGACATCAAGGTGACAATGTACATGCTCATATATGTTGATGATTGTTAGACACTGTAATTAGGGGTGTGGCACAGGGGTATATTAGTCATTAGAGAGGGATTAGGGTTAGGGGTAGTTTAGTCTTTTCTCCCCTCCTAATCCCTCTATATAATCACACCTGTACCTCAGCTTTTCAATCATCTCAATACAATCATCATTAGCCCTCTTTCATGGTATCAGAGCTAGGAATAATCAGGATTAGGGCTAACCCTAATCCTAATGGGCCAGCCGCCGCAGCCCTGGGCGCACGCCGCCGCCACCCCACCCTGGGCCAGAACCACCGCCGCCCCCGAGCAGCCGCCCGCCGCCGCCCCTGAGCAGCCGCCCGCCGCCGCCCCTGGTGCGCCGCCTGCCGCCGCCAGGGCGCCGCCAGCCGCCGCCAGGGCGCCGCCAGCCGCCGGATCTAGGCTGCGCACGCAGGGGGGGGCGCCGCCTCCTCTGGAGGACAGCGCGCGGAGGCCGAAGCCTCCGCCACCCCACCCTGGGCGCGGGGAGGGGCCGCCGCCACCTCCGGATCCGGGGCTGCCGCGCCCTGGATCGGGGCGGCCCCGCCCGGATTCGGGCCGCCCCCACCCGGATTCGGGCCGTGCGCGCACGGGGGGGGGGGGGGGGGGGGGGGTCACCGCCCCTGTCTGGGCCGCCGCCGCCCCTGGGTGCTCCGCCCCTGGGGGGTCCGCCGGCCCCCCTGGAGGGAGCGCCGCCCCCTGGCTTGCCTGGGCCGCCAACGCCCCTGGGGGCTCCGCATCCGCCCCTGGGGGGTCCGCCAGCCCCACTGGAAGGGGCGCCACCCTCTGGACTGCTGAAACTGGAGGAACAGCAGCCTCTGGAGGGGGCGCCGCCTTCCTAGGAGAGGAGCCACAGCCCCAGGCCCCTCGCTGCTGGTTCTGCAGCCGCCCCCTCCTTCTCGAGAACCGGTCCAGCCGCCGGTGAACCCCTTGTCGGTACCTCCAGAAACCCCGCCACTGCTGTTACCTTCATGGCAGGTACCTCCGCGCTACGGGACGCCACCGGCCTCGACATCGACGGGAGCACCACAGCGATCCCGCCGATTCCGTTCCCAGCCGTCGGTACTACTATGGAGAACACAGCTTCTTCCTACGGCACCAACACTGCGGAGACATCTGACATCGCCGCAGCACTGGCCGCCTCTCGCGAGCGCGAGGCGGCACTCGCCCTTGCCCTAGAGCAGGAGCGTGCCTCCGTGGCATCACTATCCCACCAACTTGAGGAGAGTGCTCGCCGATCAATGAGTGCTATCCATGAGCCTCCCTCGGACGCTGGTACGTACTCGACTTCGCTTGTGGCCGCTCTTCATGCACAGGCCGCAGGGATTCAGAACATCCGGACGCTCGTGCCGGTTATTCTCAGTTCCGAGTCCACCTCATATGCCCGGTGGCGTGATATGGTGCTCCTCACGCTGAGGCGCTACTGCCTCGATGACCACGTCCTCCAGGATGAGTCTTCAGTACAGGTGTCCTAGATCAGCATGGACAGCCTGGTACTATCCTGGATCCTTGGCTCCCTGACAGAGGAGCTACAGGACATCGTCAGGCAGCGCGGTGGCGGTACTGCTCGACAGGCCTGACTAGTACTTGAGCAACGGTTTCTAGGGAACCATGCGACTCGAGCCCTCCACATAAGCACTCGGTTCCAGAACACCGTCCAGGGGGATCGTTCCATCTCCACCTATTGTCGGGAGATGAAGGGCATGGCGGATGCCCTACGTGACCTTGGTGAGCCGGTCACTGACAGCGCTCTTGTCCTTCGGGTCCTTCAGGGCCTGAACGAGCGCTATTGTCACCTACGGACATGGCTACTTCGACTGGAGCCAGTACCTACCTTCGAGAAGGTATGGTCTGATCTTGAACTTGAAGAGATCACTGCAGGAGGCTCTACTGGCTCTGGATTTGCCACAGCTTTCTATGGCTCCGGGCAGTCCCCGCGTCCACCCTTACCAGCAGCTGGTGGATCGCCGGCACGTCCACCTTCTACTCCTACCAGTACAGGAGGTGAAAACTGTCGTCGCTGAGGAAAGAACGGCGACCGTGGTGGCAGCAGTGCAGGCAGCACCCCCACGGCTTCGACTACTGGAAGTAGTGGTGGTACCGGCCAGGGAGGTGCACCCTGGCCCACACCCTACAACCCGTGGACTGGCCAGATCTACATGTGGCCTGAACCGTCCCCAGGTTCTCAGCCTCCACGACCACCGCGTCCTCAGCCGGTGTTTGCGGCTACCCCCGGCTACAGTGGACCAGCCCACAGTGCTGGTAGGCCGACAGCTCAGGCCTATAGTGGGCCTGGCTACTCTTCGGGCGGGCAGTCAGCCCCGACCTACGGAGGCACTGACTACCCTGTTGGGAACTCGGAGCCATCGGCACCCCTTCAGGAGCCACCGTCGACGTGGGATCGATAGTCGCTTGCTTCCTCCTTCAGCACCATGCACCTTACACCACCTGGTGTCGACTGGGTAGTTGATTCCGGAGCATCATACCATACCACTCCTAATTCTGGTATACTCTCTTCCACCCATCCTCCCAATCCCTCTTTTCCTTCATCTATCGTTGTTGAAAATGGGTCCGTTCTTCCGGTCACCTCAGTAGGTGATTCCGGTCTTCCGGGTACTTTCCAACTTAAAAACATTCTTGTTGCTCCGGATATCATTCAGAACTTACTTTCTGTTCGCCGTTTTACCACTGACAACAATGTTTCCATTGAATTTGATCCTTTTGGTTTGTCTGTGAAGGATCTTTCCACCCGGCGACCTCTTTTCCGATGTGATAGCTCGGGGCCCCTATACACACTTCGGCTTCCTACTTCCGCTGCATCACCGCCATTTGCTTTGACTACGATAGCTTCATCTACCATCTGGCATCGCCGGCTTGGCCACCCTGGTGCAGATGCTATGTCGAAGCTGTCCAGTAGCTCAGTTATCTCGTGTTCTAGGGGTACACATGACTCTCTATGTCATGCCTGTCAACTTGGTCGCCATATTCGCCTCCCTTTTCCCACATTTGTGACTCATGTTGAGCACTCATTCGATCTTATACATTGTGATTTGTGGACTTCTCCCATCTCTAGTATATCGGGCTTTAATTACTATTTGGTGATAATTGATGATTTTTCTCACTTCTCCTGGACTTTTCCATTACGATTGAAGTCTGAAACTTTCGTCACTCTTTCTCACTTCTTCGTTTGGATTTCTACTCAATTCGGGCGTACCATTCGAGCTGTCCAGTGCGATAACGGACGAGAGTTTGATAACTCTGCGTTTCGTAATTTTCTCTCCGCACATGGGGTACAACTACGCATGTCTTGTCCGTATACCTCTCCTCAAAACGACAAGGCAGAGCGCATGATTCGCACCATTAATGATGTCATACGCTCCCTGATGTTCCAGGCATCTATTCCAGCCCGATACTGGGTGGAGGCTCTTCATACCGCCACACTTCTGATCAATTGTCTTCCCACCAAAGCGATTCGTGCCTCCACCCCCTACTTTGCTCTATATGGCACCAATCCTCTTTATGATCACCTTCGAGTTTTCGGATGCGCTTGCTACCCTAATCTTTCCGCCACCGCCCCACATAAGCTTGCGCCCCGCTCGACATGGTGTGTTTTTCTCGGGTATTCCCTTGATCATAAGGGTTACCGATGCTTAGATCTCACTACCCACCGTCTTTTGATCTCTCGGCACATCGTCTTCGACGAGTCATCTTTTCCTTTTTCCACCACCTCTTCTGATTCCACCACAGAGCTGGACTCCCTTTTTCCTACTGACCCCGAGGCTGCCTCCCAGTTGCCTTGGCCTATTTCTTCTGCAGGATCGACACGAGCTACATCCCAGACGCCCTCGACACCGATTGCTGCACCTCGTGTGGCATCGATGTCTCAGGCGTCACCCGCTGCACCCCGTGTGGCATCGACGCCTCCGACGTCACCTGCTGCGCCACACGCGGCCTCGGCTTCCCCGACACCATCTACTGTACCCCAGGAGCCCTCGGCGTCTCCAGCTGTACCACGTACGGCACCAGCGGCACCACCAGCTACCTCCCCGACGTCACCTACAGCGAGTACGACGCCACCAGCCGCGCCACGCGCGGCACCAACGACGTCTTCTCGTTTTGCTGATCCCGCACTTGTCTACCAGCGACGAGCGCGGGGAGAGGCTCCTGCTCCGACGACGCCACGCGCGGCATCGAGACCCACTCTCGTCTATCCACGACGAGAGAAGATGGTTGTACCCGACCGGCCGGTGTACAACCCCCCTCTACTTCACAGGGATCCTGGTCACGTCCACCCGATGGTGACTCGACGTGCATCCGGGAGTCTTCGACCAGTGGAGCGGTTCGATAGTACCGCTTTCTCGTCGACGACGACTCCACCGACCGAGCCTTCTTCGATCTCGCCCATACCTACTTCCGTGCGTAGCGCCCTCGCCGATCCTAACTGGCGCCGCGCTATGGAGGAAGAGTATGAGGCCTTGCTTGCCAACCGGATCTGGGACCTGGTTCCCCGTCCGGGCCGTGGCAATGTTGTCACAGGCAAGTGGATATTCACGCATAAGAAGAAGGCAGATGGCACCTTGGAGAGATACAAAGCTCGTTGGGTACTCCGGGGCTTCACTCAGCGCCCTGGAGTTGACTACGACGAGACTTTCAGCCCGGTGGTGAAGCCGGCGATAGTTCGTACCGTACTGTCGCTAGCTCTCTCACGTTCTTGGCCTGTCCACCAGTTGGACGTCAAGAACACATTCCTCCACGGTACACTGACCGAGACGGTGTACTGCAGTCAGCCGGCAGGATTTGTAGATTCAGCTCACCCAGACATGGTCTGTAAGCTGAACAAATCCCTGTACGGACTGAAGCAGGCACCGCGAGCCTGGTACAGCCGGTTCGCCTATTTCTTGGTCTCACTGGGGTTTGTTGAAGCTAAGTCGGACACTTCGCTGTTTGTCTATCGACGGGGCAGTGACACAGCTTACCTCTTACTGTACGTCGATGACATTGTACTAACAGCATCCAGTCCGACTCTGCTTCAGCGGACCATTTCTGCCTTACAGCAGGAGTTCGCTATGAAGGACCTGGGCCGTCTCCACCACTTCCTGGGTATTACGGTCGAGGACCGACCAGGCGGCCTATTCCTTCACCAGCGACAGTACTGTCTGGATATCCTTCAGCGGGCAAGCATGGCTGATTGCAAGCCGTGCTCCACTCCAGTGGATACTCAGGCGAAGCTCTCCGCCACCGACGGGACACCCGTCTCTAACCCCACTTCTTACAGGAGTCTTGCAGGTGCTCTCCAGTACCTAACCTTCACTAGGCCGGATATCTCATATGCGGTTCAGCAGGTGTGCCTCCACATGCATGACCCGAGGGAACCGCATCTCACCGCTGTCAAGCGGATTCTTCGGTACCTACGAGGCACCCTTGACTACGGCCTCCTTCTTCGACGTGAAACGGCCTCCGAGCTGGTCGTGTACACAGACACTGACTGGGCAGGCTGTCCGGACACACGACGCTCTACTTCTGGGTACGCCGTCTTCCTGGGCGGCAACCTTGTCTCCTGGTCCTCGAAGCGACAGTCCGTAGTGTCGCGCTCGAGTGCAGAGGCGGAGTATCGCGCCGTGGCTAACGGCGTAGCTGAGGCCTCCTAGCTTCAGCAGCTACTTCACGAGCTCCACACTCCCGTCATCAAAAGCACCCTCATCTACTGCGACAACGTCAGCGCCATGTACCTCTCCACCAACCCGGTCCAGCATCAGCGCACGAAGCATGTGGAGATTGACCTTCATTTTGTTCGTGAGCGGGTAGCACGGGGCGAGGTTCGGGTACACCATGTCCCGACGACGACGCAGTTCGCCGACATCTTCACGAAGGGCCTCCCTTCATCGTTGTTCTCCGAGTTTCGGTCCAGTCTCAACATCTGCAGCGGCTAGATGTTGTGACTGCGGGGGGGTGTTAGACACTGTAATTAGGGGTGTGTCACAGGGGTATATTAGTCATTAGAGAGGGATTAGGGTTAGGGGTAGTTTAGTCTTTTCTCCCCTCCTAATCCCTCTATATAATCACACCTGTACCTCAGCTTTTCAATCATCTCAATACAATCATCATTAGCCCTCTTTCAATGATATCATCATTGTCAGTTCTACGCCCAAGGGACCAGAAAAGTTGGTAGGTGAACTGAAGCATGCCTTTGCTGTTAAAGATCGAACCTCTGGAATATTTCTTGGGCATAGAGGTAAAGCAAGAACAGGATGGAGTACTCCTATCTCAGAAAAGATATGCTCTTGACCTTCTCAGAAAAGCGAATATGCATCAATGCAAAGCTATATCTACTCCAATGTCTTCCAGTGAGAAACTGCAGAAGGGTCAAGAAATAACTCTGACAGAGAAAGAACAGTCTCTGTATCGAAGCATAGTAGGTGGACCTCAATATTTAACCCTCACACGACCAGATCTTTCATTCTCCGTGAACAAGGTTTGTCAGTACATACAAACACCTACTGATACTCATTTTGCTGCTGTCAAGAGGATACTCAGATACATTCAAGGCACAGCTGAACAGGGTCTGAAAATTCAGAAATCCAACACAACTCTCAGTGTGTTTTTAGACACTGATTGGGCTGGATCACCGGATGATCGGAGGTCAACAAGTGGGTTTGCAGTGTTTTTAGGAAGAAACTTAGTATCATGGAGTTCACGCAAACAATCCACTGTTTCCCGGTCGAGTACGGAAGCTGAGTACAAGACCATAGCTAACGTGACAGCCGAAATAATATGGATTCAGTCCTTGTTGAGGGAACTTGGTGTTCATCAAGACAAACCGTCATCGTTATGGTGTGATAACCTTGGAGCGACATACTTAACAACAAATCCAATGTTTCACGTCAGGACATCACATCGAAGTGGACTTTCACTTTGTTAGGGAGCAAGTGGCAAGACGGGCTTTTGAAGTAAGATTTATATCGTCAAAGGATCAGTTCGCTGATGTTTTCACAAAGCCACTGTCAAGGGCTCCATTTGTGTTGAACTGCCGCAATCTCAACTTGAAGATACCATGTTGTGATTGAGGGGGGCGTGTTAGAATTATCTTAGCGTCAGAGTTGGTTAGCTAGATAACATCAGAGTTAGTTAGTTAGGTAAGCTCTAAAGACGTAGTCTGTGTATTCAGTTGTGAACGTGCTGCACATTTGTAGGATCGTAACTATTGTACTTTGGACTATATAATGAACACGACCCTGCTTGAGTGCGTTTTGGCAAATCATTTCAGAAACAGGTTTGATGTGCGCCTCCTGAGGAATCATTCTGACCTATCGATCTCATTTTATGTTCTGTCAGAACCTAAATAGTTTTTTATCTAGAAAAAAGAAAGAAAATTTGAATGTTCTCTTCTCGTTATCATGAGATGGGCCGGGCTATGATCTGAAACTCTTCTTGTATTGATCTTCTAGACTTCTAGATAAGCCACGAACAAAATTTTGTGATGATATTTAAAGGCCATTGCTATTCTAGAAGCAGGACCTGGAAGACAAGTGAAATCTGACATCTCTTTACTTGGTTGATTATCTTTTTTATTAGAAATAAAAATTTCTGCTTGGACACGGTTCACGAATTTATTTCTGCTGTAAAATATGGGATGGGAAATCCTTTCTGTAGATTTTTCAAACATTGTACAACGTTTGGTTCAATGTTGTTATATTTTCTAGCTTGCTTGTTTTTTCAGTGTTACTAAGCAAATCATATTTTCAATATTTGCATCATGGATTCGCTGCTAGAAATGACAGCAGCTCATAGTCGTATGTTGAGAAGTACAGGCAATGAGTCCTGTAATGTTTCGATAAGCAATGTTTGATTGGGCATCCAGACCATATTTCATTTGTTTTCACACTTGTTGAGAGTATTGCAGAGTTGAGGATGCCATGAATTTTCTGGTGACTCGAAAGATACGTACCGTCCGAGCTCTCAATTCTCAACTCTGATCTCAGCTATTACCCTGTTTATATCGAGGAAACTTACCCGAGCTTCCAGAAAGATAGGAACTCCCTTCCATGACCATGACCTTGTGCGCTTTGTGCCACCATGCATGTCAGCGTCAGATGAGCGGATCAGAGTAACGCACAGCTCAAACGATTCTGGATCCCGGTAAGCTATAATCCGCGTGGACCTGGAGCGACGCTCTTAACCTGGTCCCGCGCCGATCCCCATCGCGCTCGTGGTGCTGATGACTGCCGAATCCAACCAAACCCGCACACGGAAGCTCGCTGCTTGTCGGTCCAGCTCGTGGAGCGATTCCGGGACACGTCTGGGGGGCTGACCGTGCAGGTTAGAGGAAGAACCAAACGTGAGAAGGAGGAGGAGGGACGGCTGGATACAGCCTAGAGTCCACATGTTCCGGACACAGTCGTACTGTCCTCGACGGTAGCTAGCTGTTGCACGCAATGAAAATGCTAAAGCAGCTAGCAGCACATATCTATAGGCCAGTCAGCTAGCGATCCAGTAGCGCGGACCCGGACCGGTGACCGGCCGGCGCGGCGCGTTATGAGCTTGCGCGACGGCGAGGGGAGGCGCGCGGTGGATCGCAGTCCGTGTTATCAACGCCGGGCGCACCATCTCGCCCATCGACCCTCTTCTCCAGAGTTTCCCTAGCTGGTGTTCGCCCATCGACTTTGGTCCGTTTCGGATGCACTCCTGAACCGGAAGACAGATCACGGATCCACGTGTTGCTGATGACGCCGCGGACAAATTAAAGGACCCGGGCGGCGAGTTGGGCCGTCGCCGTCGGTGACGCGAGGACGGATGGCGACGGGGCACAAACCTGAGGCGCTCAGTCCACAGATCGGGCAGCGGGATGGCATGGCACGAAAATCAGCAGGCGAAAAACGTAGGGCCGTGCTGCCGGCTCCGTATAGTAGATAGAAACACAAACGAAGACACGCCGCTCCAACGGAAAGGTCAGCCCGCGCGTCACCCGAGCCGAGCTAATCTAATCGCGCGTCGTTGTCGCCGTCGTCGTCGTCGTCTCCCTGGGCGCGTGAGTCCGCGCCCGCGCTCACGGGAAACGTGGTGCTCGGGGCTGGCGACCTGGGACCCCCGCCGCATTTCGCGAAAAAAAAGGCGGCCGCCGTATCAGGCAAAGGCTCGCTTGCCCTTTACCAGCTTCCATGGTGACTCGGCTCATTTCCTTTGCCAGAAGAGGCGTGCACTGATATGGTCGGCGTTCACTGATAGATAGATATGGTTCACAGTGCCAATTACTGATTCCCCAATGGTCGTAGATACGAAGGAATCGAAATATATTTATGATCTTGGCAACGACATGCCTGCCTGTGTGTGTGTGGGGAGCACCGTTGCACACGTTGCTGCCTTCGCGGCTTCAGAAGCCAAAAGAATGGCAGTTAATGCGTAGGATCCAGATGAAAACGATGTAGTACGAACGGCATAGAGCGTTCACAAGGTGTGTGGAACTCAGCAGCGTGCCTTTCCAGAAACAAGAGCGAGTCAGATTTTTTTAGCATTTTACTGTCGTTTCCTCTATATTGCCACCACCACGATTTACTGTCGTTTCCTCTATACTGCCACCACAATGATGGGTCTGATCCGCTTAACTACGTGAGATTTACATGTTGATGATCAGATCCCCAACCCAGTTAATGAGTCAAGAATGTACAAGCCACTGCACAAATGTTGAGATCTGCGTTTCTGAATCTGCTAGCACTCGTCTTCGTTCCACCGGCACCGCCGCCGAGCCAGGAGGGTCCTGCGCGGCGAAAAAAACGCGGGAGGGAGCGTCCAAGAGCCCAGCTCGAGCATGGGACCGCCTGCCTTGCCTACAGGGCGGAGGAGCCGAGGAGCACCGCGTCGGTGGCGCGGCTCTGGTCGGCGAACCGCTGGAGCGCCTCGCGCATCCACGGGCGGTGGCACCGCGCGACGGCCTCGGCGACAGAGACCCACTCCCTCCGCCGCGCGCCCATCTCGGGCCACCGCTCCATCTCCCGCGTGACGCGCAGCGGGAGCACGATCCCCTCGTACGTCGCGTCGTAGCTCCGGCTGCGGTACCACCACACGCCCAGCGGCCGCCCGGCCACCTCCCCGGCCACGCCGGCCTCCTCCATGGCCTCGCGCCGGGCCGCCTCCTCCATCGACTCGTCCAGCTCCCACCCGCCCTTGGGGATCAGCACGCCGCCCGCCGCGCCCTTCTTTGGCGAGCTGATCACCAGCACCTCCACCTCGCCGTCGCCCCCGCGCACGCGGTACGGGACGCACCCCACCACGACGCGACCGCCAGTGCTGTCGCTGTACCGCTGCAGCTCGCGACCCTGACGCGCTACCATCACCGCCGCCATGGCCTCCCCTCTTTCTCTTCTTGTCCCCGAGACCGAGGGAGAGAAAAAAAAAGACCGCTTCTTTCCTTCTTTCCCGAATCGCTCGCTTTCTTCGACCCTTTTGCTCGACGGATCGAACGACTGCTGCTACCTCAACTCAAATAAGGAGTTCGGATGCGGTTGCGCTATATTTGGATCTCCGCGGCTGCCAGGAGAAGAACCGAAGCAGCTGCTTACTCTATTTGACGCTGATGAATGAATGAATGAGGGGGTTGGGAGAATCCATTCCCGGCTATTAATAGGAGTAGGAGCCGGTTGCTGCGGCTGTCAGTGTCGTTGTCGAGTGGGCACACGAGCGCCACGCGATAATCGACCCAAAAGCGAGTGCGTGCCTCCGCGTTGATGCCATGTGTGGACAGGGTGCATGGCCCGTGGCGCTGTTTCTATTCTCTGCGACCGCGACAGTATCTGCGGGTTATGTGGTGATGCTTGTTTAGGCAGGCGGTTGAGCTGTTGGAAAAACACTTGAGCTTCTAGTCTCTTTTGTGAGGTTTGTATGATGCGGGAGTTTTTTTTCTGCTGAGTTGAAGGTGTTGGAATAAACAGATAATGACGCATAAAATACCGACTTCGGTTGGTATAGACTTCGGCCGATGCAAAAGAGTCCAAGAAGATCAAGACCTGTGGCTAGCTAGATCTTTAGATTAGATAACAAAGTTGTAATCTAGATAACGTCTGATGGAGATAGAGAATCGAATCGGTTGTGATCGGATCCTCTTGTAGTCTTCTGGTGCATTAAGGACTTTGTATTTTTCTTATAAATATCAACATGTAACGCGACGTAGAGTACGGTTCTCTCTATATTTGACATGATAACCAGACACTACAGGGATTCGACGAACTTACGACGGCTGAGGCCGTCGTAATTAAGTCATAAATCGTCGTAAGTTAGGTACTTACGACGGTATTTCTTTACTTACGACGGTATACAGTCGAGGTAACTACCGCATTGTAAATAACCTAATTTATGACGGCCACCGTCGTAAATAAAGTAACTTACGACGGCGTCGCGCATCCATCGTAAGTAACGGCCCGGGCCGCGTGGCGGCCCAAGGCACGTTACTTACGACGGTTCTGGTGACTGCTAACTTACGACGGTTCTGGTGACCGTTGTAAGTAACAGAGGCTAACTTATGACGGTTTCTGGGCAGTAGCCGTCGTAAGTTATGTTTGTAATTTAAAAAAAAAAACAGAAACGCACTAACCTGGCTCGATGGCCAGCTCACAGAACAAACAGTTATAAAACAGGAGTAAACAGTCATAAAACAGTTCATATGCATCACACACAACACAAATTACAAACGGGCTACACACTACCCCTCGACTACCTCCGGAGCCGAAGATATCATCTCCATGCGTCTCTCTTGAAACCGATAGCTGTGGCGATGGAGTAGAGGCCTCCGTCGCCGAACCCTACAAAACACATGAGTAGTTACGACGGTTTGGATTAAGATATCAATGTCTTTCTCTTTTTTCTCACTCTCTTCCTCTCTCTGTACTATTCATCCCCTCTTTATATTATTCTCACTCACACCCTCTCTCGCACTCTCTCTCTCCCTCTATTGCAACACTCCATCTCTCCATCTCACTCTCACTCTCTCTCGCACTCCCTCTCTCCCTTATGTACCACTCTACATCTCTCTTTCTCCTTATGTTAGATGAAAAATACAACATTAAAATGTTTATTACCTGTACCGGAGGCACCTGGGCTGTGGGCTCCTGTGACGGGGTCACCTGTGGCGGCTGCCACGCAAGAATCGTGATTTGTTGGCCGTTCTGTCGAGCTAAGGCCTATAATTAGAAAATATTAGAACATATTTATTAATAAAATGTTATGAAAGTAAACTATAGTAATTGAAATTACTTACCTCCACCGCTGCCTGCATCTGGGCCATGTAGTTAGCTTGGTACTCCTGGATGGCCCTCGTCCTATCGAGCTCCTCCTAGGTCCGCGTCAGCCTCTCCTGCATGGCACGGAACTCCATGTCTCTCTACGAGAGACGACCACTCGAGGGCCCAACCGACGAAGCCTGCTTCGATGAAGTGCCTCTCGCAGGTCGCGCTGACCTCGAGTCGACAACTCCATCGAAAATGGCAAACCTACAAAAGAAAGAAAAATAATAAGTAAAAGAAGGAAGATTGGAAAATCTAAATCAAAGAAACCAACTCACCGGCCATGGGCCTTCCCGCCACCGCTTGCATACACGGCTTGAGGGTCGATTGGCACGTTTTCCCAATCGTACCCTTCACCGTGTATTTTGACGACTTCCCGCCTGTACTTTTTCTAAAAACATAGAAATGGTGTTAGTGTGTCAATGATAATATTAGTTATAATTAAATTGAATAATTCTGTAAACTTACCAATCGATCGGTCGCGACCTGACTGCACTGCCCCGGCTGCGACGGGTCACTTCCCGTGTGACCTCTCTCCCAAACCTGGATCGCGCTAGGCTCCTGGCCGGTCTCTCGCTCCTGTAGATGCGTGTTAGTAGGATAAATATGTTATGAACACATAAACAAACTTATAATACACTTACCATGCGTTTAGCCAAACGCAAATGACCATCAGTGCCATAGGTGTGCTCCCCGTCGAACACTCTGCATCTTTGAGCCCTCATGGACTTAGCTTTGAAGTCCTCGCTAGCCCAATACCGACAGGGAGCTCGGTATGCGTCGGGTAGACCATCTAACCATGAAATGCTAACCTGCACATATTTAGTATATCATTAACTGTTAACATAAGTAACTATTGAGTTTTTTTAACAATTAGAACTTACCTCTGCGTATTGATCCTCTGTCAAGTACGTGTCGGAATCCCTTCTAAAGGGACCCCGTTCCTGCTGCTGCTGATGCCGTTTGATGTCAAGTGTATCGAGACCGTCATTTTGTCCAAAAACTTGGTATTCCGACATTTCGTACATGGGCACCGCACCTTATCGATCTTTGACAATGAAAAAGCTCGATCTACAAAAGCATCTGTCTTGGCGAACCACTCATCCGAGTGACCACCAGAACTGTTCTTCCAACCGGTATACATCCAACTACGGTCCTCACCCATGTTTGAATCTGCAGTTTAATGTCAAGGAAATTATAGTTACGTTATAATTTATTTATGTCACAATCCTACATCTATTGGAAATGATAGGTCCTAAACCCACCCAAGAATGACCGAGCGGAGCGTGCTCATGACGAGACGCGTGGTCTGGATCCGAACAAAATTTCGGCAGCATAACCCCGCTGTTCTCTACTGCACGCCCGAAAATGGTGCAACAGAGAACAACAGGGTTACGCCGTCGAAATCTCGTCTAGATCTAAAACCGTGTCTCATCACAAGTCACGCCCCCTCGGTCACTCCCAGACTGTCCAAAAAGGGACAATTCCGAACCTACACGACTCACATGCGTAACACATGTGAGACGGGCCGGTTCGAAACGGGTGACACATGTTGTATAGGTTTACGTCAATCTTTCATTTTTGAGTCATTTAAAAGAGAGAGAGAGGAAAGAACGAGAGAGAGACAAAGAAGTGGGTCAGCCGTCCAAAGTTATGCCCCGCTGGGGCCTGCCATTATCTTACAACGCCTTTAGGGTTAGCTGTCGTACGTTATGCCCCGTCGTAAGTGGGTCAAAGATGAAACCGCCCCGTCGGGACCCGCCGTCCACGCGCGGGAGCTTACCGTCCTCCGTGCCTGTCTCGACTAATACATTACCACTAAATGGGCCGTGACAGACCCTAAATGGGTCGTGTCAGGCCGGACCGAGCCGAAACCCATTTATTTACATATAGTAACTAATCACGCAATCAATCAAAGTATTAATTCAACAATAATCAATTACAATACTAATTAAACAATTAATCAACTAAGATCAAATTAAACATGTAATCAACTAATTCAACCATTTAAACAACTAACTATTCTATTAATCAAATAACCAACAATTCAACAAATAATCAACAAATAAATTAACAACTAATCAGCACGATGTCGGGTCACACATAAACACGGTGTCGGGTCACACATACACAAGGTGTCGGGTCACACATACACACATACACACGGTGTTGGGTCACGGCGCCCACGGCGTCGGGAGGCGGCACGACGAGCAGGGGCCGGGCGGCGCGGCGAGCAGGAGCTCGAAGCGTGGCGAGCAGGTGCTCCAGGCGGCGTGGCGAGAAGGGGCCGGGCGAGGCGGGTAGGGCGGCGCAGCAGGGCGTGGCTCGAGGCGGGGCGGGCCGAGCGGCGGCAGCCGAGGCGCGGCTGGGGCTCGGTGCGAGCAGGGGCGGCTAGGCGGGGCTTGGGGCGGGACGGCGGCGGCTGCGGCAGGGCGGGGCGAGGCGCGGGGCGGGGCGCGGGACGGCGGTGCGCGGTGGGGCGAGGCGCGGGTCGGGGGTGCGCGGCGGCAGGGCGTGGCGGCGGAGGCGGCGCGGCTCGGCGAGGCGAGGCGGAGCGGTGCGGCGGTAGTCGGCTGGTTGCGCGCGTAAGTGGGCTGCGCGCGCGACCCGTGAGATGTAGAGTTATGTTCTTTATTTACGACGACTTCTTTACTTACGACGGTTTAGCTTTTAGCTGTCGTAAATGGTACTTAAATTCCGTCGGTCCTTTTATTTACGACGGCCGAGAGCCAGCGGCCGTCGTAAGTTAGTAAACTTACGACGGCTACCACGCGCCGTCGTAAGTACATTAATTTACGACAGCTGACTCACGTAAATAAATTCAGCCGTCATAAAATGTTGATTTTCCTGTAGTGAAGCGCCATGGCTGCGGCTGGCGACCGGCGGTGGAGGCGACGGCGGCGGGTGGCGATGGAGGTGGTAGCGGAGGACAGCTCGGGGCAGGGCTAAGAGTCTTGCTCGGGTTCGGGCTGAGCAGCCCAAGTTCCCACGACCATTGGATCTTACGATCCACGCGTTCTATGAGGGTCATGAAAAACGGCCCACAACCCTAATACACTCATTTTCATCCCCCTCCCTCTCTCCTCTCCAGAGCACGGGGGGCCGGCGGCGCCTTGCAGCGACGGCGGTGGGCGGAGGCGGCGCCGGCATTGGCAACGCTCGGCCAGGCTGTGGCGGACCGGAATCCGCTCATCTAGGATCGCAGAGGGTGGTGCCACGCGATGCGACACCCGACAGCACACGTCATAAGAACACATTATATTACATGGGAAAACAAACTGCATGTACAAAGTAGTACACTTCTCAGTTACAAACTAGGGTCTTTATTACACAGCGGAAGTTTCTTTTCTACACTCACGCCCGCCTATCTAGCAAAAGTCGGTTACCCTGCCCTAGGGCAACCCACACTAGCTGCACGTCTCAGCTCAGCGCGACGTGTACGGCTCCCACTCAGCCGTGGTCCCCGACGGAGGGTAACCCTCGCCGGTGGACTCGTACTCCGAGTCCGTGGGTGGCTCCTCACCTGAAAAACACTTAAGCAGCAACCGTGAGCACGAAGGCTCAGCAAGGCTTAACCGACTCACCTAAGCATGAAACTCTACATGAGGTGTACCATGACATAGGATAGTCATATTGCAACAAATGGACTCGCCTACAAGTTCATCCTTACTTCAACTTTTAGCAACAAGTTAACAGTTCAGGAAGCTGAAATTTAGTAAGCAATATTTGGTGGCAAACATGTGGCAATACAATATTATATCAAATCAGCAGTATTGAATCACCATATTTCATACATTAGTCTACGTCACGACTCAGTGACCAAGTGGTACTCTTCACCGTGAGGGACGGCGAATCAACTCGATATACACCTGTAGGGAAACCAAAGAGCACGTCACGTACGCCCACCCGTGGAGCTGCACAGCACGCTCACTCGATGTCGTACGGGACAACCTTTCACCCAACAGCCCAAACGTCGAACCGGTCGCACCGAAACGAGCAGGAGGTTCCTCACACGGAGCATCTCTCTATGCCCGTTGGCAGATTTCCACCTTGCTACCCTCAGCCTACACCTATAAATCGGTGCGTTATGCCTCGACGTCCGGAGGTTTAGGCTACATCGGTTTATCGGGGCCCATATATCCGATATGCCTTCGGTACATTCAAACTTGATCAGCGTGGGCCGCACACGGATCGGTCCTCAATCGACACGGACAGGTCTGCGCACACAAGACTCCCTCTTGCTGCGCCCTAGCCCCTGCCTAGTCTCATTTTCATTACTAAAGTGATCTCACGTCACTCAACCGAACCCGTGTGTCCCAAGCCTATCTCGCGAGTAGGTTCCAACTACTCGACTTGTACCGAAGCCCTATGAATCTTTAAGCATAGCCTATCTACTCGAGGTCTTAGACACTACACTCACTCTTATGGAAAATTTCTGGTCGTGCAAATGGGGTTCCATCCATCCTATACCTAATGCACATTCACACTTCATATGACACATGTAAACAAAGTAAAATTTATAAAAGGTTAATGCAAACCGGGGCTTGCCTTGTTGCTGCTGGCCAGGGGTTAGTTCTTCGTCCGGAAGTAGGAAGTCCAGCACTTCCGGAGTCTCTTCTTCAGCGACTACATGTTTAATGCAATACGACATGTAAATTTAAATGCAATGTGTAAACTTGACTACTTAATTACTAATAACTCTAGCTAGACCTCCCCTTTGGTTCTGAAATTTTTGTGGTGGCTTGGTAGGGTCCTAACCAGAGTCTTGACCAAGTTTCATTTGAAACAAAGTTCATTTGAACCTTGTACAAATAAAAGCCTATTTGGTCAATATTTGAGCCTCTAAGTAATTCCAGGGTTTTTCATGGCTCCCACCATTACTTTCTGGAAACTAGAATTTAGGATGGTTCTAATGGAGTTGGTTTCATGTCATTTGAAGAATTACACAGAAAGTTATGCCCTAATTAAGATTTGAGAAAATCTGAAAAATGTTTCTGTACATTTTTCTATTTTCTCAGGGCAGTTCTCTTAATCACCCCATTAGGGTAACTAAATGAACTTGGATGAGTCTGAAAATTTTACTGGTATTCAGGGATTTTCCAGTGAACCTTTCAGCCAAATTTCAGAATTTTTCATAAAGTAGTTCTCCAGATAAAATTCCCAACAGTTTAAACTTTAGGGATTTAATTCTGGAAAACTATCCACTTTCATGAGCTGAATTTGGTATTTCTGGAAAGTACTCAGAATTCTGAGTTCAGAAAAATTTGGTTCATCGAATTTGGAGTTTCCTAGCAAAAGTTCTATGCATTTGAAGTTTGAACTAAAACTGGAAATTCCAAATATGTTTAAATCCTGCGGGTGGGACCCACTCCTCGAGCCGGCCCACTCAGAATGCGGCCACACTGCGGCCCACGGGGTTTTACCTGCGCTTCCGCACCGAATCATGGCCGCAAACCGATCCCCGCGCGAGATCAGAGGCTGACCGGTGGACCCGCCGCCCCCCCCCCCCTTCGTCTATCTCGCGCTCTCCCGCAGCTCCCGCGGCGGCGCCTCGCCGGAGCGCTCGCCGCCGGGCGTTGCAGTGCCCGAACTTCGACGGAACTTGCCGCCTGTGTCTAACTCGACTCGGAGAACACGCTGGTGCCCTCACCGGAGCTTGACAACGGCCGGAACAGTGCTCCCGCCGGCAACAGCGGCCGGGAGCTCACCGGCGACGTCAAACTCAGCATCCCCTGCACCTTTTTCGATGCGGTTTACTCGGGGAGCTCCGCTGACACCCGCTGATCATGGATATGGGCACCGATCTCTGTGAAAACAGCTGCAACTACGACCTCAACGGTGACCTAGATCAGAAATCGGCGCCGATGCAAAAAGCTCGTAGAACATCGCCCATACTCGATGAAACTCGATGATTTCTTATCTCAGAGACGCGTGGGCGAGTCTAGATCATGTATTTAGCTCGGCCTAAGGAGTGGTGACTTACTTGCTACGAATTTCTGGATTTCGTCTGGTTCGGTTCTAAACACCCTGACACACAAATCCCCCAAATTCTTTGCCGACCTTTCGAGAGAGAGGGCGAGGTCAGTACGGTGGTGATCAGTACCTCGAGGCGGTTCTTTCTTGTGTTGCTTGTCGGGCACGAGAGTGCCTGGGTTGCTCGGACGCCGGCGACCAGAGAGCGGCGAGGAACAGGTTTGCGCGCGGATGCAATTGTGGGTGGGGGAACGCTGGGGCAGCCGGGGCACCGTGAAAACAGCCGAGCGAGCGTCGCGCTGGCGTGGTGACTCCGCTCTTTCACCGTGCGGTGGCCGCGTTGGGACGGGGTCGACCCCGTGCGTTGTCGCCCGCAGGGGTGCTCGACCTCGTGCCTGAGTCGGTTGATTCTCAGGGTGGCTGACCAGTGGGCCCTCTTCTCCCCTCTAATTCTTCCTCCCCCTTTCTTTTGTAAATATCCCAGCACTGAACATTGAATGGGAGACTTAGCCCCCAAGTATTGGTTTGAATTTGAGTTCTCAAATTTAAATTTTGTTGGGTTAAATTTGCTTCATGTTTAAACTGAAATTCAAATTCAGTTTTGAATTATTACAAATTTAGTTCCCGACAAGATGAACTCCAATAGGGATGAAAATTGGTGGGCTAACTCAGAAAAATGTGCTGAGTTTGAAAATGAAGCTAACTTTTGAATTTGAGTGATGAAAGTTGCTGCAATTTGAATTTACATTTAAATTGGCCTCTTTTTGAAATACCTCCAAAAGTGCCTCAAAAAGTGTTGGATTTACATGAAACTTGGACTGAACCTTCCCAAGACTTTTAAAGTTTTAGGGGTGAGCTCAACCTCTCATGTTCATGTTTAAAATTCCCACTTTATGAATGTGTAGGCTTTCCCCTCTAATCACTCTTTTGATGGAGGTTACTTGCTCTTCACACTTTTTCACAATCTATCCACAACAAAACTGTGGTGTTGTGAGGTGATAAAAAGTTTTTGCAAGTCCCTTTTATTGGGCTTTTACATCCCTCCCCCCTTAAAAGAATCTCGTCCTGAGATTACGAAAGAAGAGATAGCGATGTAATAGGGACTTACCCGTGTTGAGATGCCATGAACTCCGGGTAATTTGAGCGAAGGAATTCCTCGCTCTCCCACGTCGCTTCTTCGGCGGTGTGGTTGCTCCAGAGTATCTTGTAGAACCACAACGTTTTGCTCCGCGTGGTTCGGGCTTTCTCATCAAGAATTACCACCGGATATTCATCATATGTTAAGTCCGGTTTCAGCTCGCCGATGTCTTCAGTAGGAACAGCAGCTGTATGCTTCAAACATTTTCGCAGTTGCGAAACATGAAAAACATCATGGACACCAGCAAGAGATGCTGGTAACTCCAATCGATACGCCGCTGGTCCACTTCTCGGTGATAGCATAGGGTCCAATGAAACGGGGAGCGAGCTTCCCCTTCACACCGAACCGGTGCACGCCCTTCATCGGAGACACGCGGAGGTACACGTGTTCCCCAACGTCAAAGTGCAACGGTCTACGCCTCTTATCAGCGTAGCTCTTCTGTCGGGATTGAGCGGCCTTCAAGTTAGCTTGAATCACCCGAACACGCTCTTCGGCGTCGTTCACCACATCAACCCCGAATGTGACCCTTTCACCGGACTCACACCAATTTAATGGGGTGAGACATTTGCGACCGTAGAGAGCTTCGTAGGGTGCCATATTGATACTCGCCTGATAGCCATTGTTGTACGAGAATTCCGCCAATGGTAGGTGATTATCCTAGTTCCTACCATGGTGGATGGCACATGCTCTCAACATGTCTTCCAAAACTTGATTCACCCTCTCTGTCTGGCCATCTGTCTGAGGGTGGTAAGGGGAGCTTCTAATCAGTTTAGTACCCAAAGCAGCATGCAACTGCTCCCAAAAGCGAGATACAAACAATGCACCTCGGTCTGAGACTATGGTCTTGGGTACACTATGCAAATATAGGATCCTGGCGATATATAACTCCGCATATCTGTTGGCATAGAAATGGCTATGTACGGGGATGACGTGAGCTGACTTGGTTAGTCGGTCAACGATCACCCAAATGGAATCATGTTTGTTGGATGTTAAGTGTAATCCCACAATGAAATCCATGCTCACATCTTCCCATTTCCATGCTGGAATTTTCAGGGGTTGCAGCAGCCCTGATTTCCTCATATGATCAGCCTTCACTCGTCTACACGTATCGCACTCGGATACGTACTTCGCTACCTCCCGCTTCATCCGTGTCCACCAAAATTTCTTTTTCAAATCTTGGTACATCTTGTTGCTGCCCGGATGAATGGAGTACTTGGACAAATGAGCTTCATCGAGGATCTTCTTTCTCAACTCCATATCCCGGGGTACGACTATGCGGTCATTGAACCACTGCGTCCCCTCATCATCTTTCCGGAAACATTTAATTTCTCCATTGTCTATCCGTCTCCGGAGATGTGCCATGCCTTTATCCGTTTTCCGAGCTGCAATGATGTCCTCCCTAATAGTAGGGATGAGGGCAAGGTTGTACAGCGATCCATAAGGAACCAAGTATAAACTTGGCTCTTCCTCCTCCACCGGGGTAATGGTGAGGTGATGGACATGTGATTTCCGACTCAGCGCGTTGGCAACCACATTCGCCTTGCCGGGGTGGTAATGAATCTCAATTTCATAATCTTTGATCAATTTTAACCACCTCCTTTGCCTCATGTTCAGCTCCTTCTGGGTGAAAATGTATTTTAAGCTCTTGTGGTCGGTGTAGAGATGCACCAAGTTCCCCAGGAGATAGTGCCTCCACATTTTTAGCGCCAACACCACTGCAACAAGCTCAAGATCATGAGTGGGATAATGCTGCTCATGGTTCCGAAGTTGGCGTGAGCCATACGCGACCACACGTCCTTCCTGCATCAACACGCAGCTGAGCCCAATACCGGACGCGTCATAGTACACGTCGAAGGGCTTTGTTGTATCCGGCTGAGCTAAGACCGGGGCTGTTGTGGGATGCTTCACCAATGCTTGGAACGCTCCTTCACACGCCGTGTTCCAAACATACTTCGTCCCTTTCTTCAGCAATTCTGTCATCGGCTTAGCGAGCTTGGAGAAGCTTGGAATGAATCTCCTATAGTATCCCGCTAACCCGAGGAAGCTTCTGACTTCATGAACTGAAGTGGGAGCTTTCCATTTCAGCACTTGCTCTATTTTGCTTGGGTCAACCGCAATGCCTTCAGCTGAGATGATATGTCCCAAGAATGGCACTTGGCTGATCCAAAACTCGCATTTACTGAACTTGCATAGAGTTTATGGTCTCGCAATCGTTGAAGAACGATCCGCAAGTGTTCGGCATGTTCGGCTTCTATCTTGGAGTAAACCAAGATATCGTCAATGAACACTACCACGAACTTGTCTAGCTCCGGCATGAACACTGAGTTCATGAGATACATGAAATGGGCTGGAGCATTTGTGAGACCAAAGGACATGACGAGATATTCATATAATCCATATCTTGTTGAGAAGGCCGTCTTCAGAATATCCTCCGCCTGGATTTTAATCTGGTGATATCCAGAGCGAAGGTCCATCTTGGAGAACACACTTGCACCCACAAGTTGATCAAACAATATGTCGATGCGGGGCAGTGGGTACTTATTCTTGATGGTGACGGCGTTGAGTGGCCGGTAATCCACACACAACCTCAGGGTTTCATCCTTCTTCTTTACAAACAGCGCCGAGCATCCCCAAGGCGAGGAACTCGGCCTAATGAAACCCTTGCTCAACAGATCATTGAGCTGTTCTTTTAATTTAGCCAGCTCGTTCGGAGCCATCTTGTATGGTCTCCGTGATATGGGCGTAGTCCCAGGTGCAAGTTAAATCTTGAACTCGACATCCCGCTCAGGTGGCATGCCCGAAAGATCATCCGGGAACATGTCGGGATACTCCCGGACTACGGGGATGTCCTCCAATTTGAGCGCTTCAGTATTGTTGATCACTGAAACTTCCCGGACTGGATTATCTAATAAGAGGGACTGCGGACGGTGTAATGGAGAGTTGAGGTGAACCGTCCGTGATAGGGTTTCCAGGACAGCGCCATGCTAACTTAGCCATGACATTCCCAAGATTGCATCAATCTTCTGCCCCTCAAGGATAATCATAGTGGTGGGATATATCTTTCCACCTAAGCACAATGGTGCTTTTGGAACCATCATCGTTGCTGAAATCTTTCCTCCCGGTGAGCAGATCATATACGAACACTCGGTTGGAAAGTCTTCCAGCTGATGCTTAACCACATATGATGCACTTATGAAGTTGTGGGTTGCACCAGAATCGAACAATATTATGATGGCTTGATGGTTGAGAGTGAACGTACCCGCCAGCACGTTGTCTCCTTCTGGGGCGTCCTCATTGTCGAGGTTGCGGACACCCCCAGTCCGCTCACCAACCTTCTTCACCGGAGGTCGGCCTCGAGCACCGCCCTGGAACTGGGCTTGCCCGCTGCCCCTGGGGACAGTCCTTTGCGAAGTGGCCCGCCTGGCCACACGTGAAGCAGGTGAAACGGGGCGGTCCCCCGCTGATCGGTGGACGGAATCCCGGGGCGCGTTGTGGCGGTGGAAACGCCCGGGGTACCGTCTGCTGCTGCTGCTGCGGTCTTGGTGGTGGCATCGGCGGACGGAACGGGGGTGACTGGAAATGACGTCCCCCGAACCGTTGAGGTCGCGCCGGTGGATGCCACTGCTGCCCGGATGGTGTCCGATACACCATACGGTAATTCTGAGGCGCGCCCTCGCCGCTGCTAGGTGGAGCGCTGCGCTTCCTCTGCTCATCTGCCAACTCCCGCTGAGCGTCCTCTTGCATGATCGTGGCATTGACTAGGTCGTTGAATGTGCCGTGATTCCACTGAACGAGATGGGTCTTCATTTCGGGGTGTAACCCCCAATAGAAATGTTCCCGCTTTTTCTCCTCAGTGGAGATGTAGTCTGACACATATTTCGCTAGATGGTTGAAGGCACGGGAGTAGTCATGGGCACTCCTCCCGCCCTGCTTCAGCTCCAAGAATTCTTGGAACTTCCTCTTCATGATCCCGGGAGGGATATGATAGGAGCGGAACGCCTCCCGGAATTCCTCCCATTCCACAGCATGGCCGGCCGGACGTGAGGCGACATAGTTCGCCCACCACGCACCGGCTGCACCGTGGAGTTGCTGCGCTGCGAACAGAGTCTTCTGCCGCTCCGTACATTGGAGCAGCCCGAACTTGGACTCGATAGTCCGCAGCCAGTTGTCCGCCTCCAGTGGTTCTTCGGCTTCTGTGAACACTGGAGGGTGCGTACTCATGAAATCCGAGTACGACACATCACGGGGCTCACGAGGCCCTATGTCTTGACGCCCCCCCGCCTGGGACGTATTCTGCACGATCGTGCGGAGCAGGTCGGTCTGCTCCTCACGACCTCCCACCAGTGCCGCTATCACATCCGCTAGAGTAAGCGGAGGCGGCGGTGGTGGCTGCTGCTGCGGGGTGCTGTCGTAGGCCGGTGGCTGGGAGTCACCGCCTCCCCCTTGGCTAGAGCCACCAACCTCGTGCGTGGTCCTAGTGCGAACCATCTGCAACCATACAACAATAACATCAGTCCCGCAACAGATTGCATGCAGTCCAATAACAATAGGCGTAACAACATAATGACAATAAAACATGCGATACATCTCGTAAGTAGATAATGTAATAACTTTGCACAAGCTACACTATTACCCGACCAAACACAAGCTAGTTTAATCCAACTTGATGAACCTCCTCTTTGGAAGCTCACCATAACTAGGTTTGGTCACTACGAGATATTACTATCACTTTTTCATCACGTAGACCACCCTTAGGGTACCACACCCTCTCCAATGAGTTCAACTGTCATTCTTCTGCCAGAATGACCGGTTTCTACCTATTCCAAGTTTTGATCTGGCTCTGGGCAGTTTCATGACTCAAGTTGAATACCAAAGTTAAATTTAACTTCAGTATCTTTCCAACGAGTATTCATTTGCCCACCAGATCAGCTTTGGTTAAAAAGTTATGCTAATTCAAAGTCAGCAGAATTTCTGGAAGAATTTTAACAGCACCTCCTTTGGAAGTTGCTGTTTTCCATCCGAGTTTCCACTGAAATCTGTGCTGAAACTTCAGAAACTTTGAATTGCAAAGATGTCACCCATCTTCTAATATTTCAAAGGATGTATCATATGATAATTTTAGATTTTTCTACTGGGAGTTATGTTTGAAAAACAGAACAGTTCAGAGAATGTTTTACTCTGTCCTGGTTTTGGACAGTTTACATTCCTCTGAGATTTCAGCCATCTTAAGGTGTGTTTCAGCTCTGGAAGTCTACAACAAAGTTGTGGAGTACTTCAATACCTTTCCATAACTATATATCACACCTCCCTGGGCTAAACGACCTGTGAGTTATGCCCTGTTGAAGATCAGCAAACTTGCTGACCAAAACAGAGCACTCTGTTTTTTCATCCCTTTGGCTATCCTGCTCCACTATCCCCTTCCTATTCCCAACCAGGGTCTTAATTGTTGAACCTACTGATTTTAGTTCCTTGTTATCAATATTTTCATGCATATGCCTACAATATCTCGGTACTACGTTCCTCACAAAAGAAAAACCTAACCGGATTATACCGGCATATACGTCTCAAGTGTGGCACTAAACGGTCTTTCGCACACGTTTACTACACGGATACTTACGTGGTTAGTACCTGCAGAAGACCACACAATAATGGTGCACTCAAGGGTTGTTTTCACTTCAGGCAGTTCCATATTTGAAATTAAATACAAACGCCCGTATCATTGTCATACGGCCGTCCTTGAGCTAAGTCACGTCTCAAGGCACGTGATCGTGTTTCAACACCACACGACGGGGAACCCGAGTAGGTCATGAACGGGTCGTCACGGTTGGGAATGTTATCAACCCAACAGATACCACCTACTGCCCTGCAGGGCACGTCGATGGCAAGCGCTGCGTATGTCCTCCTGGGCTATTTCCAGACGAACACACTCTTGCGTTACTGACCATGCGATGGGGTCTCCACTTACTTGCCTAATGCACGCTAGGGATCAGCGTTTCATATGAACTCAGGGTCATGAAGAGTCCAAGAGTTTCATATTGACGTCTCACACCAAGCTGTGAGATCAATCCCTGAACCACGTTCCTTGTCAGGGAGAGCGAACCAAAATTGAACCGCTTTCGGTGGCGTTCCTTACCAAACTTACCAGAGCGTAGGTGCGTCGTTACAATAATTGAAATTCAGAATTATAACATATAGGTTAGTCTTTGCCACTTTAAGTAACTATGCTAACATAGTCCTTACTTGGGCAACTACCGAATCCTCACCGTATACCTAAGTTTTCCCGTAATACAGTCCTTAAGTACTGTGCTATCCCCAATGCGGCTCTGATACCAGGCTGTGGCGGACCGGAATCCGCTCATCTAGGATCGCAGAGGGTGGTGCCACGCGATGCGACACCCGACAACACACGTCATAAGAACACATTATATTACATGGAAAAATAAACTGCATGTACAAAGTAGTACACTTCTCAGTTACAAACTAGGGTCTTTATTACACAGCGGAAGTTTCTTTTCTACACTCACGCCCACCTATCTAGCAAAAGTCGGTTGCCCAGCCCTAGGGCAACCCACACTAGCTGCACGTCTCAGCTCAGCGCGCCGTGTACGGCTCCCACTCAGCCGTGGTCCCCGACGGAGGGTAACCCTCGCCGGTGGACTCGTACTCCAAGTCCGTGGGTGGCTCCTCACCTGAAAAACACTTAAGCAGCAACCGTGAGCATGAAGGCTCAGCAAGGCTTAACCGACTCACCTAAGCATGAAACTCTACATGAGGTGTACCATGACATAGGATAGTCATATTGCAACAAATGGACTCGCCTACAAGTTCATCCTTACTTCAACTTTTAGCAACAAGTTAACA
The DNA here is from genome assembly GCA_030760725.1 of Neostapfia colusana. Lineage (NCBI taxonomy): Eukaryota > Viridiplantae > Streptophyta > Magnoliopsida > Poales > Poaceae > Neostapfia > Neostapfia colusana. The sequence continues at coordinate 50,383,738 of JASWHV010000020.1, forward strand.
GTTCAGGAAGGTGAAATTTAGTAAGCAATATTTGGTGGCAAACATGTGGCAATACAATATTATATCAAATCAACAGTATTGAATCACCATATTTCATACATTAGTCTACGTCACGACTCAGTGACCAAGTGGTACTCTTCACCGCGAGGGACGGCGAATCGACTCGATATACACCTGCAGGGAAACCCAAAGAGCACGTCACGTACGCCCACCCGTGGAGCTGCACAGCACGCTCACTCGATGTCGTACGGGACAACCTTTCACCCAACAGCCCAAACGTCGAACCGGTCGCACCAAAACGAGCAGGAGGTTCCCCACACGGAGCATCTCTCTATGCCCGTTGGCAGATTTCCACCTTGCTGCCCTCAGCCTACACCTATAAATCGGTGCGTTATGCCTCGACGTCCGGAGGTTTTGGCTACATCGGTTTATCGGGGCCCATATATCCGATATGCCTTCGGTATGTTCAAACTTGATCAGCGTGGGCCGCACACGGATCGGTCCTCAATCGACACGGACAGGGCTGCGCACACAAGACTCCCTCTTGCTGCGCCCTAGCCCCTGCCTAGTCTCATTTTCATTACTAAAGTGATTTCACGTCACTCAACCGAACCTGTGTGTCCCAAGCCTATCTCGCGAGTAGGTTCCAACTACTCAACTTGTACCGAAGCCCTATGAATCTTTAAGCATAGCCTATCTACTCGAGGTCTTAGACACTACCCTCACTCTTATGGAAAATTTCTGGTCGTGCAAATGGGGTTCCATCCATCCTATACCTAATGCACATTCACACTTCATATGACACATGTAAACAAAGTAAAATTATAAAAGGTTAATGCAAACCGGGGCTTGCCTTGTTGCTGCTGATCAGGGGTTAGTTCTTCGTCCGGAAGAAGAAAGTCCAGCACTTCCGGAGTCTCTTATTCAGCGACTACACGTTTAATGCAATACGACATGTAAATTTAAATGCAATGTGTAAACTTGACTACTTAATTACTAATAACTCTAGCTAGCCCTCCCCTTTGGTTCTGAAATTTTTTTGGTGGCTTGGTAGGGACCTAAACAGAGTCTTGACCAAGTTTCATTTGAAACAAAGTTCATTTGAACCTTGTACAAATAAAAGCCTATTTGGTCAATATTTGAGCCTCTAAGTAATTTCAGGGTTTTTCATGGCTCCCACCATTACTTTCTGGAAACTAGAATTTAGGATGGTTCTAATGGAGTTGGTTTCATGTCATTTGAAGAATTCCACAGAAAGTTATGCCCTAATTAAGATTTGAGAAAATCTGAAAAATGTTTCTGTACATTTTTCTATTTTCTCAGGGCAGTTCTCTTAATCACCCCATTAGGGTAACTAAATGAACTTGGATGAGTCTGAAAATTTTACTGGGATTCTGGGATTTTCCAATAAACCTTTCAGCCAAATTTCAGAATTTTTCATAAAGTAGTTCTCCAGATAAAATTCCCAACACTTTAAATTTTAGGGATTTAATTCTGGAAAACTATCCACTTTCATGAGCTGAATTTGGTATTGCTCGAAAGTACTCAGAATTATGAGTTCAGCAAAATTTGGTTCATCGAATTTGGAGTTTCCTAGCAAAAGTTCTATGCATTTGAAGTTTGAACTAAAACTGGAAATTCCAAATATGTCTAAATCCTGCGGGTGGGACCCACTCCTCGAGCCGGCCCACTCAGAATGCAGCCACACCGCGGCCCACGGGGTTTTACCCGCGCTGCCGCACCGAATCCTGGCCGCAAAACGATCCCTGCGCGAGATCAGAGGCTGACTGGTGGACCCGCCCCCCCCTTCGTCTACCTTGCGCTCTCCCGCAGCTCCCGCGGCGGCGCCTCGCCGGAGCGCTCACCGCCGGGCGTTTCAGTGCCCGAACTTCGACGGAACTTGCCGCCTGTGTCTAACTCGACTCGGAGAACACGCTGGTGCCCTCACCGAAGCTTGACAACGGCCGGAACAGTGCTCCCGCCGGCAACAGCGGCCGAGAGCTCACCGGCGACGTCAAACTCAGCATCCCCTGCACCTTTTTTGATGCGGTTTGCTCGGGGAGCTCCGCTGACACCCGCTGATCATGGATATGGGCACCGATTTCTGTGAAAACAGCCGCAACTACGACCTCACCGGTGACCTAGACCGGAGCGCCGATGCAAAAAGCTCGAAGAACATCGCCCATACTCGATGAAACTTGATGATTTCTGATCTCAGAGACGCGTGGGCGAGTCTAGATCATGTCTTTAGCTCGGCCTAAGGAGTGGTGGCTTACTTGCTACGAATTTCTGGATTTCGCCTGGTTCGGTTCTAAACACCCCGACACACAAATCCCCCAAATTCTTTGCCGACCGTGCGAGAGAGAGGGCGAGGTCAGTACGGTGGTGATCAGTACCTCGAGGCGGTTCTTTCTTGTGTTGCTTGTCGGGCACGAGAGTGCCTGGGTTGCTCGGACGCCGGCGACCAGAGAGCGGCAAGGAACAGGTTTGCGCGCGGAGGCGATTGTGGGTGGGGGAACGCTGGGGCAGCCGGGGCACCGTGAAAACAGCCGAGCGAGCGTCGCGCTGGCGCGGTGACTCCGCTCTTTCACCGTGCGGTGGCCGCGTTGGGACGGGGTCGACCCCGTGCGTTGTCGCCCGCAGGGGTGTTCGACCTCGTGCCTGAGTCGGTTGATTCTCAGGGTGGCTGACCAGTGGGCCCTCTTCTCCCCTCTAATTCTTCCTCCCCCTTTCTTTTGTAAATATCCCAGCACTGAACATTGAATGGGAGACTTAGCCCCCAAGTATTGGTTTGAATTTGAGTTCTCAAATTTAAACTTTGTTGGGTTAAATTTGCTTCATGTTTAAACTGAAATCAAATTCAGTTTTGAATTATTGCAAATTTAGTTCCCGACAAGATAAACTCCAATAGGGATGAAAATTGGTGGGCTAACTCAGAAAAATGTGCTGAGTTTGAAAATGAAGCTAACTTTTGAATTTGAGTGATGAAAGTTGCTGCAATTTGAATTTACATTCAAATTGGCCTCTTTTTCAAATACCTCCAAAAGTGCCTCAAAAAGTGTTGGATTTACATGAAACTTGGACTGAACCTTCCCAAGACTTTTAAAGTTCTAGGGGTGAGCTCAACCTCTCATGTTCATGTTTAAAATTCCCACTTTATGAAAGTGTAGGCTTTCCCCTCTAATCACTCTTTTGATGGAGGTTACTTGCTCTTCACACTTTTTCACAATCTATCCACAATAAAACTGTGGTGTTGTGAGGTGATAAAAAGTTTTTGCAAGTCCCTTTTCTTGGGCTTTTACACAGGCGTGGTGAGACGCCCAGGCATCCTCCCGCCACCGACTGGACGCCTAGGCGTCGGTACGCTGTTGGCGACGGTGGGGGCTGGTGGCAGTGGGGCCGGGGGTAAAGCAAAAACAATGTGTTTAAACAACTAATCAATCAATTAACTAAATTAAATAACTAAAATTAGAAACAATTACTAATTTAAACCAAATAATTAACAACTAAACTAATTATCTACTAAATACATACAAATTGATTAAGTATTTAAAATTTTATCTAATCTAACTAACAACTAATTACAAAAACTAAAAAAATTACTTGATTCGGTTTGGTGACGACGGCGATGGCTGCGGCGGTCCGCGGGAAGCAGGGGGTGGGGGCCGCGGCCGGCAGCTGCGAGGTTGGGGCTGGAGGCAGCGAGGCGGCGCCGGGCGGCTCGGGGTGGCGCCGGGCGGTGGAGCGGTGGCGCCCGACGGCAGAGCGGCGGCGGCTCGGGCGGCGGGGCGGCGCAGAAACACGGCGGCGGCGGTGCGGGCTCGGGCTAATTAGCCCGAGCTCGGGCCAGGGCGGCGGTTAAAACCATCTACTTACGACCGTCGCGTAACTTACAACGGCTTAGGTTACGGCCGTCGTAAGTTACACTTAGTTTACGACGGTGGTGTAACTTACGATAGCATAGGGTTGTGTCCGTCGTAAGTTACGTTTATCTTACGATGGTACAGTAACTTACGACGGCCATAGGCCTGTAGCCGTCGTAAGTTAGTTTACTTACGACGGCCCAAAGCGACCATCGTAAGTTAATTTACTTACGACGGCTAGCCGTCGTAAATAACATTGGCCGTTGTAAGGTGCGACGTTTCCTGTAGTGAGAGCCACAGAATACCTCCACCGAGAAAAATATGAGTTCGCCATCTTCCTCATCTGCGCCACCTTCCTCCATGGGTTTCAATACTCTTAGCCATCTGGTTGAGAAGTTAACTCGTGAGAATTACTTGTTGTGGAGAGCACAAGTTCTACCAGCCGTTCGAGATGCGCAGCTATATGAGTATTTAGATTGGACAAAAGAGCAACTGGTGAAAGATATGGTCATTGAGCAAGCAGACAAGAGTACGAGGAAGGTGATCAATCTGAACTATTTGTCTTGGATGACTCAAGACCAGCAACTATTGAGCTATCCCAATTCTACACTCTCAAAAGAAGTGCTTGCTCAGGTTGCTATGTACTCCACATCCGCTGAGGTGTGGAATGCAATCCAACCCAGCTATGCGTCTTAATCCAGAGCACGTGTCATGCACTTACGTGCAAAACTTTCCAGCACCAGGAAAGGTGACATGTCTGTCACGACATATTTTTTCAAGATGAAGGAATTCACAGATGAGATGGCTGCAGCCGGGAAGAAGCTTGAGGAAGATGACATTGTTGAATATAATTCTCTTGTTGAGAATGTTAGCACGAGGGCCTAGTCGATTACTGTTTCCGATCTTTCTACGCAGCTTATGGCTACTGAAGCGCGGCTAGAAAGACAACAACCTCAACAACATCAGTATCATTATGGTGCCAATGTTACTGATCGTGGTAATTTTTGCGGCAGAGGACGTGATGGCCGCAATGGATTTGGTCGAGGAGGACGTGGGGTTCATGGATCACTCAACTCTGGACCTACTTGCCAAATTTATGAAAAGATTGGTCACACAGCAGCTATGTGTTGGAAAAGATTTGATCATGACTACAAGCCTGAAGAACGGTCGGCCAACCATGCCATGACCTCCTACGATGTTAACACCAACTGGTATACCGACACCGGGGTGACAGATCATCTTACAGGAGAATTAGACAAATTGACGTCCAAAGAAAAGTACAATGGTGCAAAAAAGGTTCATACGGCTTGTGGCTCAGGTATGCGGATTAATCATGTTGGTAATTCTGTTTTGCAAACTCCTGCACGACCTCTTCATCTATCCAACATTCTTCATATTCCTAGCACCACAAAAAATCTCATATCAGTTCATAAGCTAACCACTGACAAGTCTATTTTTCTTAAATATCATCCACAATTTTTTTGGTAAAGGATCAGGCTACGAGGAGAATATTGCTGCGCGGCAGATGTAAAGGAGGTCTTTACACGTGGCCTGCTCTGGAGCATTCTACAACTCGTTGTGCTCTCACAACAACCAAACCGACAGTTGATAGATGGCATTCTAGACTGGGTCACCCATCCATGACGATAGCCAATAAAGTAGTAAAAGAAAACAATCTTCCTTGTTTGCCGAATTCAAATAAAAACCATGTGTGTGATGCCTGTCAGATGGGCAAAAGCCACCAGTTACCATTTCAGAAATCTTTTAGTGTTTCCAAGCTCTTCTTGAACTCGTATTCTCTGATGTTTGGGGACCTGCACCCGTGCCCATCAAAAGGAATGCGACTTATGTGAGTTTTATTGACAATTTTAGCAAATTCACTTGGGTTTATCTCATCCGTCATAAAACTGAAGTATTTCGCAAGTTTCATGAATTCCAAGCCCGAGTAGAATGGCAACTCAATAGAAAGACCATCTCCATTCAAATGGATTGGGGAGGTGAATATCAGAAACTCAATTCCTTTTTTAATCAAATAGGAATTACTCATCTTGTGTCATGTCCTCACACTCTTCAGCAAAACGGAGCAGCCAAAAGAAAGCATCGCCACATGTTGAACTAGGCCTTACACTACTCTCCCATGCATCCATGCCATTAAATTTTGGGATGAAACATTTTCTACAACAACATATCTGATCAACCGAACTCCCTCTAAGATCATTGACTACAAAACCCCATTAGAAAAACTTTTCCATGCCAAACCCGACTACTCTCTTCTCAAAACTTTCGGATGTGCTTGTTGACCTCATTTACGACCCTACAATAAGCATAAGCTTGCTTTTAAATCTAAACAATGTACGTTTATAGGATGCAACACTCTTCACAAGGGATATAAGGGCTTAGACATCTCTAGTGGTCGGGTATATCTCTCTCGTGATGTTTTTGATGAAACAGTTCTTCATTTAAAAGACTTTATCCGAATGTCGATGCACAACTTAGATCGGAGATTCTTCTCCTCCATCCAACTTTGCTCCCTAGTGCAGGACAAGCAACAGAAAATATTCCACATGATAATCCCATAGACCAGGCTGAATCTGCAAATTTTTCTGATCAAAATGGTGCAAGAATTGTTGATTGTATGCAGGAATCAGATAATGGACAGCAGCAGCAAAGCAACACGGAGCACGGGGAGGATTAGGTGGTTTTCCATGCCGCAGCAGCCTCGGATCAAACGCCCTCTACTGCCACTACGCCAACCTGGGATCACGAGCCCACGCCAGCCGCACCAACTGAATCTGCGCCAGCTGCACCAACCGCTCTTGGCTCCATCGTCCAGCTCCCGGAGTCTGAGCTAAGGAATTTCGCACCGACATCGGGGCATGCACCTGTCCCATCTCCAGCAGCACTCGCGCCTGTGCCTGCATCGGGCGAAGGGGAGGCAGCTCTGCGCGAGTACTCCTCTTCAGATCAGACACGTGGAATATCTTCACTTCAATCTGTAAGTGGTGCGGGTTTGTATACAATTCCAGTAAACCCGCCCCACTAAAAATGTGCTAACGGGTATAGTGATAACCCACATATTTATAGGTGGTGTGAAGTGGGCTTTATTGCTTGGCCCATTGGACGCTGCGACCTCGCCGCTCAAACCCACAACACCCACATGCACCCACAACGCCCGCTCGCACACTTCATGGAGGCGGAACCCTAGCACCACCGGCGTCAGGTCCGACTGCTCCCCGCGCGGCCACGCCCCAACGCCGGTAGGCTGCCTCCTCCCCACGTGAAGGACTGACACATGTCCTCATCCCCTATCCTCAAAAAACGTCAGCACGCTGTGGGCAGTAGCACGCCGCCCCCTCCCTGGTGATGTATCTTGTTGTTCAATCAAGTCATCCACCTGCAATATTATTTTTTATTCAAATCTGAAGGTTGGGTTTCTTGGCGTGAACTCTTCAGGAGAGATTTCTTTTGATTTGTGAGTGGGTTTGTTTGCACGCAAGCTGCTGGAAGCCACCAATGCCGAAGCCATTGATTTCGTATGTCCTGTCGTGTATAATGAGCTAACTGATTGAGAGGGAAATAAACAGTATGGAGTGGAGGTGGGTTAGATTTAGAAAAACAACTGATATCTTGGATAATAATTGTTTAATCTGTATTACATTTGTGCTCTGTGATTATTAGCTTGTTCTAAAACTAGTCAAAACAGAAAAGTATAATAGCATATACGTTGTCTGCTCTTCCCAGTAGGGAATGCCAATAGCAACTAGAAAAAGCTATTACATTATGTTCTCCCATATTATGATTGCAAAGTTGACGATGATTGTTGATGCTGTCACCAATTTGTCGCAAGCTCATGTACATGTGTGTGATGTACTTATTAGTATGTTAGGATGCTTTGTCTTGGACAATGTCCAGATTCAACATTATTACATTACCATGCTCTTGGGGGATATAGGCTTTTTCTCAGGTGTGGCATTATCTAGTAACCTCTCCTGCCCTTTGTTTCTATGGAACAAGACTATGTCAACTTAGTTGTTATAAATTCTAATTTAGTTAATAATTGAACCTATGCCCTATTTGTATCAAAATCTTAGCTTCTTTTATATAACAGTAGCAACTTCAGTTAGTGTTATTCCTAGAGCTTTTATTGTGTTTTTATTTAATACAGGAGATGTCGACACTATCTCAGCATAAAGAACTTGGGGGCTCAATATGCCAATACGACAGTTGCAAGAAGTTGTGAGCTCTCCAAGGAGCCCTTCACAGATTAGCTCTTCACCATCAAAGCGAAAAATTCCTATACCAGCTAATTTACTCCCGGCTGAAAAGCGGGTCAAATCTGCTACAACAAGAAAGCTGAAAGCGAAGCGATGGCGATCTCCTAATGCTGAGATGCAAGTGAGGTCACCAGTGATCACAAGCTCTCCCATGATGAGGTTGTTGGTGTCTCCTATGGTGGTGGGAGCAAGATCTCTAGCACAAGCATCGCGCCCTAAAGCAGCTACCTCATCAGGGTCAAGGCAAAGGTCTCCAACAAGGTCTCCTACACCGTTATTACCTTTGTTTCCAGAACCAAGAATCCATTCAAACATTTGTGGTGAGTGTTTCCTTTGTAGATTCATACTATAAATTACTATATATTTCTATAATTTGTTTATGTAGTAAATTGCAAGTTAGTGCAGTATACTTAGTTTTGTATTGGTTACTGATCTTTATATTTTTGTTTGTAGATGACATTCCTGGCACTTCAACACATGGAAGCAAACCACGTAAACTTAGATCAGCAATATGGAAGGAAGTAGAACCAATTTATCATCATGGAAAACTTAGACAAGGTCGCTGCAAACATTGCAATGAAATATTTCCTGCTGCACGAAATTCAGGGACAAGTCACATTAAGAGACATTTAAGTATTTGTGAAGAAAGGGCCAAAATTCATGACATGGTAGAGCAATTGCAATCTTCAACATTGCCAAATGCTGCTTTAGCAGATTGGAAGTTTGATCCTCAAAGGACTAGGGGAGAGCTGGTAAGAATGATTGTCCTTCATGAGCTTCCATTTTCACTTGTTGAATATGATGGATTTATCAGATATTCAGCTAGCTTAAACCCAGTATTTAAGATAGTCAGCAGAATAACAATAAAATTGGATTGCATAAAAGTTTTTCAGAATCACCGGTCTGTGTTGAGAGAAATGTTTAAGGGTCATAATTCCAGAGTTTCACTTACAACTGATGTTGGACATCCAAGGGAAATATAGGTTATTTTTGCATCACATATCACTACATCGATGATAGTTAGAAGGCTCAAAAGAAAATTCTAAGGTTTTGTTACATCAAAACACCGCATGATGCTTTAAACATCTATAATGTAGTGTTGAAGACTATCCGCTACTACAATATTGAGGATAAACTCTTTAGTGTGACCTTAGATAATGCCCAAGTTAATACATCAATGATAGACTCATTGTGTGAGTATCTTTTCACAAGGCAGAAGTTGTTCTGTAGTGAACTGTTTCATGTTCGTTGTGCTGCTCATGTCCTCAATCTCATCGTCAAGGATGGTTTACAAGCAATAGAGAGTGTCATCAACAATGTTAGAGAAAGTGTGAGGTATGTAAAGTCTTCTCAGTCTAGAAAGGAAAAGTTTGAGGAAATTATTGCTGAGCTAGGCATATCTTGCAAGAAACGCCCTTCACTTGACGTGCCAACACGTTGGAATTCAACATATCTCATGCTAAAGTCACCACTACCTCTAAGGGCAGCTTTCCATGAGTTTGGAGTACAAGATATGAACTACAAGTACTGCCCGTTGACTATAGAGTGGGAAAGGGCCGAGATCGTTTGCAGCTTACTAAAGGTCTTCAAGAAAGGCACCAAAGTTGTCTCTGGTTCAAAATACCCAACTTCCAATCTTTATTTTCATCAAGTTTGGGAAGCCAGACAAGTGTTGAATGATGGGGCATTAAGTACCAACACAATTGTTACATCTATGGTTAGATAAATGCAAAAGAAGTTTGACAAGTATTGGAAGCTTTCTTACTTGACAAATTGCATACTAGTGGTTCTTGATCCTAGATTCAAGTTTGGTTTTGTTGACTTCCGTTTGAGGCAAGCTTTTGGAGATTGTGCGTATGATCACATCAATAAAGTTGATAATGTAATTACAAATTTGTTCAATGCATACTCTTCTCAAACACAAGACACATCTTGTTTTACTGGTCAGCAAGTTGACACCATGTCTCCAAGACAAGGTTGTCCATGGTCTGATTGGTGCCATCATTTGAGTGTTCAAAGCAAGCAAGGGTCAAATGAGTTTGATAGATATCTGCAAGATGAATTGTTCCCCTGTGATGAAGATGGCTTTGATATATTACATTGGTGGAAGATGCACTCACCTAAGTACCCAATCTTGATGTCTTGGCTGTTCCAGCTTCTACGGTGGCATCAGAGTCCGCATTTAGCACTGGTTCAAGGATTATTAGCGATTATAGGAGCAGTTTGTCCACCAGCACTGTTGAATCTTTAGTGTGTCTCCAGGACTGGTTTCAGACTGCAGGTATAGTCATATTATTAATTTTACAGTACGGTTTTAGATGTTGAGTTCTTAATTTTACAGGCTTATCTTATTCTGATATCTTGTCAAGTGAGAACTTGGATGTCAGTGATGAAGATATTGATCTCTAATTACTGTAAAAGGTAACATACGTTAATTCTAAATGATACAGAGTGGATTCAGTAATTTTACATGCTGTTATGTTTTGGACTCTAAATTATTTTGATGGTTCATCTTGTCAAGTTAACTTTTTTTATGGTTCTGAATTCTGAAATTGGTTTCGAAATTATGCTCATGTTGAAGCTAACCTGTATGCCCTCAGTTTTTTTTTTGAGTACATCAGTATGTAGAAGTGTGTTTGGTATTAGTTTAGAAATTGATTATTATGATTAGTGGTAAACTTTTATCATATTCCATTATCTCATCTGCAGGTATGATAGCTGATAGTTCTTTCAGTGAAGACAAGTGATAAGTCTGAAATATTTGGTAACAAGTGAGAAAACAGTGATGGACATTATGTGAAACTACGAGAGCTGAAGGAATGAAAATGAACAGTGAATTAGTGTCATTTCAGATGCTACGACGCAGATGCAAGCGATGATGGTGATCAGAAACAGGGTGGAATTAGCAGTAATCAACCTGTAGTGAGAAGCATTCTGTGAGAAACATGGTGTTTCTAAACTCTAACTTGGTGCTTCCACCAGTAAATACATTTCTGAAACTTCATTTTTCAGTTGCTACATACTATCTTATACTTGTATACCACCAGCGAACTTGTCGTAGTACGTGGTACACGCAAACCACAAAATGTCTGTCACACCCGCGTGAAAAAAAAACACACAACCGCTCACTCGCCGCTCGCTCGCGCCTCTCTCTGCGCCCGCGTGCGCGCCGTTCGGCCACAACCGCTCGCTTCTTCATCCTCCTATTTAAACAAACAAGAGACCCCAATTCGCTTTCTCCCACACACTAACAAGTTCTCATTAGGATGCTATCCAACAAGAAAAAAACGTAGAAGGTCCTTGGTTCTAGCGCTCTTGCGATGAAGTCCGATGATCGCCGCCGCCGTTCAACACATTTTTGGGCTGTTTCGATCAAAGAAACCGCACTAGGTGAGTTACTCGTGTTTTTTTCCTTCGAATTTAGTAGAAAAGGTTGAGAATTAGTGAATTTTTCTGTCTTCTCGCGTTTTCCGGCAAGAAAGTCATCACCGCCGTCGAGCGCCGCCGCGCGTCGCTATCAGTCACTGTCGGGACAACGTGACCCTCTCAGAGTCGTTGGATTAAGAACCAGCCCCAAAACCAGTCGTTGATCTTCAACGGCAAATTTTGACATTTCTGAGTAGCAAGAAAAAGGCAAGTGTTCCTTGACCACTTTGTTCCTATTCTAGGATGATTAGTTAGATTATATGCATGTTGTCTTTAATATGAAAACCGGTTTAGGATGTTTCATTAGTTTTTATTCCTTATCATTCCTTGCTAATCTATGGAGGGATTTAGATAGGATTTGTTGGTTATCATTTTATGTACTTAGTCATGCTTAGAACTTTAGAAATGAATGGAACATGTTGATGATAGTCTTGTGAATTATATGAAAGACACAAGTGTGTGTCGTGGTGTTAGGAATCTAGACAGGCTGGTTGTTTTGGATGGTGCTTCGTGCACGAGACTCGGGTTAGTGATAGTGTCTGTCTTAGATTCTAAGGACCGGTTCATAGAACAGTTAACCCGGCTTTATAGTGCCACCAAAAGACTGATATGGGGTAGCTTGGCCAATTAATTAGGTGTTTGCCGGTATAGTATGAGTGTTTGGATGGTGCGGAGAATGGGAGTCCATTTTTGACTGCCCTGGGAACTGCAAGGCTCAAGAGGGGGCTTCTGTAGGGGAGGGTTTACTCCCAGGAACTTCAGCGGTGAAACCTCAGTGGGCTTGTACTTGTCGGTAGACCCTTTGTAAAGGCTATGTAGTGATCTTCTGATCGCACACCAAAGGAAGTGTGTAATGTGGCTTGCAACCACGGATATCAGGGAGATTTATTAGTCCACCTGGCAACAGGGGATGAAATCACTACTTGTGGGTAAAGTGGTACAATCTCTGCAGAAAACCAAACTGTCATAACAGCCGTGCTCACGGTCAAGAGCGGCTTGGACTTGTCCATGATTAGAGAAACATGGATGTGAGTTGAAAGAGGTTGTTGGGTGGTGTAACCTAACATTAATGACTTAATTATGAAGTTGGTGGGATTATCATTTAGTAAGATAGGTTGCTAATCAAAGCTAAGGCTTAGGATTAATGCATAGTGCTTAACCATGTTAGCCTTCCCTTGCTATTAGCCTTCATAACATTCTTTCCTACACTTGCTGAGTACCTTTGGTACTCAAACTTGCTTTTGTTGGACATCATATGCTGCTCAGGTGCAAATGAAGATATAGACTTCGATGAGGAGGACTTCGATCCCGAAGAGCTGTTCTAGGTTGGCGAAACCCCCGGGCAACGCCTGTGGATTGGAGGACCCTTTAGTAGACTTCCGCTGTTGTATATATTTAGTATGAAAGTACTTTTGTTATTCTATTATGTCATATGATGTAATATAATGTCAGACGTTAACCCTGGCATGTAATATAATGATATTTCACTATTGTCGGCATATATATGATTCAACTGATCGTGGCATACATGTGAGAATATGCTCGGGTGTTCCTTATGGAAAACTGGGTGTGACAAAGTGGTATGAGCCAAGGTTGCCCATAGGACGCGAGCCAAGTTAGAAATGAAAGTAATAATTTTTATTATTATTTTCAATAATTTATTAAGAAATATATATATTTGTGTTGTTTACTTGTTGATATTTTTATTCTTAATTTCTTGTATAGCCTCATCTAGTTTCAAAAAAGGTTTTGTTTTGTTTTCAAACTTTGTTATTTTTTTACTCAATAAAAAAATTAAAGATTAACTTATGAAGATAGCCCGATAAGAGAATAAGACTTTTAAAAAAATAATTATTCAACACTCGCTTAGACTCCATTTTGATCAGCTACTGAAATTCATACCTTGATCACATTAAGTTCAAAAAATATGTTTGATGTATTATAGTCTAGTGTTTTTTTATTTAAGGGGGGTAGCCTTTCACATTTTAATACTTACTTGTAAGCATAATTAGATAATCGATACGATAGCTCATCACCAATGACGATAACGTAAGAAAAAAAAAGTTGACATAGAAGGCTCTCACACATGAAGATGAAGATCCACTAATTAACAGGAAGAAAGCTCGGAGGCTCTCAAGATCATGACAAAGCTACGATAATATATGCTTGTTTGTGTGTAGTGTGTATACTAGGTTAGTAAGCTTATATCTCCTTCACCATATCAAAACCATTTTTTGGCACTTAACAATCATCGTAGCCACAAATAGTTTGATCTTAACCGTGTTGTCCTAATCATACAAATTTTGATTACGTCTTTCTTGCACATCTTAATGAAACCATTTTACTCAACCAAACTTTCGAAATCCTAAACCTTCTGAATCTCGGGGCGAGATTCCATTTAAGGGGAGTAGTTTATCACACCCACGTGAAAAAAATAGACAACCGCTCACACGCCGCTCGCTCGCGCCTCTCTCTGCGCACGCGTGCGCGCCGTTCGGCCACAACCGCTCGCTTCTTCATCCTCCTATTTAAACAAACAAGAGACCCCAATTCTCTTTCTCCCACAGACTAACAAGTTCTCATTAGGATGCTCTCCAACAAAAAAACGCAGAAGGTCCTTGGTTCTAGCGCTCTTGCGATGAAGTCCGACGATCGCCGCCACCGTTCAACACATTTTTGGGCTGTTTCGATCAAAGAAACCGCACTAGGTTAGTTACTCGTGTTTTCCTCCTTCGAATTTAGTAGAAAAGGTTGAGAATTAGTGAATTTTTCTGTCTTCTCGCGTTTTCCGGCAAGAAAGTCATCGCCGCCGTCGAGCGCCGCTGCGCGTCGCTATCAGTCACTGTCGGGACAACGTGACCCTCTCAGAGTCGTTGGATTAAGAACCAGCACCAAAACCAGTCGTTGATCTTCAACGGCAAATTTTGACATTTCTGAGTAGCAAGAAAAAGGCAAGTGTTCCTTGACCACTTTGTTCCTATTCTAGGATGATTAGTTAGATTATATGCATGTTGTCTTTAATATGAAACCCAGTTTAGGATGTTTCATTAGTTTTTATTCCTTATCATTCCTTGCTAATCCATGGAGGGATTTAGATAGGAGTTGTTGGTTATCATTTTATGTGCTTAGTGATGCTTAGAACTTTAGAAATGAATGGAACATAGTTGATGATAGTCTTGTGAATTATATGAAAGACACAAGTGTGTGTAGTGGTGTTAGGAATCTAGACAGGCTGGTTATTTTGGATGGTGCTTCGTGCACGAGACTCGGGTTAGTGATAGTGTCTGTCTTAGATTCTAAGGACCGGTTCATGGAACAGTTAACCCGGCTTTACAGTGCCACCACAAGACTGAGATGGGGCAGCTTGGCCAATTAATTAGGTGTTTGCCGGTATAGTATGAGTGTTTGGATGGTGCGGGGAATGGAAGTCCATTTTTGACTGCCCTGGGAACTGCAAGGCTCAAGAGGGGGCTTTGGGGAGGGTTTACTCACAGGAACTGCAACGGTGAAACCTCAGTGGGCTTGTACTTGCCGGTAGACCCTTTGTAAAGGCTATGTAGTGATCTTCTGATCGCACACCAAAGGAAGTGTGTAATGTGGCTTGCAACCATGGATATCAGGGAGGTTTCTTAGTCCACCTGGCAACAGGGGATGAAATCACTACTTGTGGGTAAAGTGGTACAATCTCTGCCGAGAACCAAGCTGTCATGACAGCCGTGCTCACGGTCAAGAGCGGCTTGGACTTGTCCATGATTAGAGAAACATGGATGTGAGTTGAAAGAGGTTGTTGGGTGGTGTAACCTAACATTAATGACTTAATTATGAAGTTGGTGGGATTATCATTTAGTAAGATAGGTTGCTAATCAAAGCTAAGGCTTACGATTAATGCATAGTGCTTAACCATGTTAGCCTTCATAACATTCTTTCCTACACTTGCTGAGTACCTTTGGTACTCAAACTTACTTTTGTTGGACATCATATGCTGCTCAGGTGCAAATGAAGATATAGACTTCGATGAGGAGGACTTCGATCCCGAAGAGCTGTTCTAGGTTGGCGGAACCCCTGGGCAACGCCTGTGGATTGGAGGACCTTTTAGTAGACTTCCGCTGTTGTATATATTTAGTATGAAAGTATTTTTGTTATTCTATTATGTCATATGATGTAATATAATGTCACACGTTAACGTTGGCATCTAATATAATAATATTTCACTATTGTCGGCACATGTATGATTCAGCTGATCCTGGCATACATGTGAGAATACGCTCGGGTGTTCCTTATAGAAAACCGGGTGTGACAGTCTGCCCGCAAGATCCACTAATATCAAGTGGGTAGCGCTATAATGATCCAGCAGGTCCCACTAAATCTGCTAAAAAAATAAGTGGACACTGCGGCTGGGAGCGGGCTGTGGGCTCGATCTTCACTGGACAATGAAGACTCAGGTCTGGTACCAGGTGCTGAACAGGAAGGAATGATCTCTGTTGTGACGCAACACAGAACGAGACTCCCAAGCGGTATTGTCAAACCGAAAATTTTTGGTAAAGATTTTATTTGCATGCTAACTACAACAGGAGATCCACAAGACTTACAGCAAGCACTAAAAGATGATTACTGGAGGAAAGCTATGGATGAAGAATTTCAGGCATTGAAATAAAATCAAACTTGGTTAGTTGTGTCGAAAAAGAATACAACAAATATCATTGACTGTAAATGGCTATATAAGATAAAGAAACAGACTGATGGAACTATTGATAGATACAAGACAAGATTTGTGGTCAAGGGATTCAAACAAAAGGCATGAAATTAATTATAAAGATACCTTTAGTCCTGTTCTTAAAGCAGCCACAATTCAAATTGTTTTATCTATTGCTATTTCAAAGAATTGGTGTCTGAGACGGCTGGATGTACAAAATGCTTTTCTACATGGAGAATTGGAAGAAGAAGTATATATGTCCCAGCCACCAGGCTATGAAGATACCAGATATCCTAATCATGTATGCAGGTTGGATAAAGCTATTTATGGCTTGAAACAAGCCCCAAGGGCCTGATACTCAAAATTAAGCCCAAAGCTCGTTCTTATGGGATTCACACCTTCAAGAGGGGATACATCTCTTTTTATCTTTTGCAAGAATCAAGTCACAATTACCTGTTGATATATGTTGATGGCATCATATCTGCGAGTTCCTCTCAATAGGCTCTGAACGTGTTACTAAGAAAACTAAAAGAGGACTTTGCGCTAAAGGATTTGGGTGATCTTCATTATTTTCTAGGTATAGAAGTGACACATAAAGATGGAGGAATTCTTCTAAACCAAAAGAAGTATGCTACAGAAATTTTGAGAAGGGTGGGTTTGGAAAAATGTAAAACAGTAAGTACTCCCCTTTTAGCATCCGAAAAATATTATGCTTTTTCTGGTGAATCTCTTGGTACAGATGAAGCAACAAGGTACAAAAGCATTGTGGGGGCATTACAATATCTCACTCTCACCAGATCAGATTTAGCCTATTCTATCAACAAGGCATGTCAATATCTTCATAATCCTACCACCACACATATGGCGATGATCAAAAGAATTTTGAGATATATGTATAGGGTACAATAAGCAGTGGCATCAAATTTATGAAAAGAAGTTCACTAGAGATAAATGTATTTTCTGATGCAGGCCGGACAGGATCACTAGAGGATAAAAGATCTACTGGTGGTTTTGTTATCTTTTTAGGATCCAATCCGATAACTTGGAGTGCACGAAAACAGTCCACTACATCTGGTTTAAACACGGAAGCAGAATATAAATCCTTGGCAAATGCTATAGCAGAATTAATTTGGGTGGAAACTATTTTGTAGGAACTAGGTGTTAAACAAGAAGGGATTGCTACTCTATGGTGTGATAATTTGGAAGCAACATTCATGACATCTAACCTGGTATTTTATGCACAAACAAAGCACATAGAGATAGATTATCATTTTGTGAGAGAAAGAGTTGCCAAAAAATTACTACAGGTAAATTTATATCTACAAAGGATCAAATAGTGGACGGTTTCATAAACCAATATCTGTACAAAAACAAAATATTTTTAACCTTGGAGGATGTGCTTGAGAGAGAGTGCTGTTGGAATAAACACATAATGCCTATAACAGATCCCTTTGGATGTACATGTCGAAACAGGTTTGTACATGTCGAAACAGGTTTGATGTGCGCCTCCTGAGGAATCATTCTGACCTTTCTCATTTTATGTTCTGTCAAGACCTAAATAGTTTTTATCTATAAAAAAAGAAAGGAAACTTGAATGTTCTCTGCTCATTATCATGAGATGGGCCGACTATGCTCTGAAACTTCTTCTTGTATTAATCTTCTAGACTTCTAGATAAGTCACGGAAAAAGTTTTGTGATAGTATTTAAAGGTCGTTGCTTTTCTAGGAGCAGGGACTGGAAGACAAGTGAAATCTGACATCTCTTTACTTGGTTGGTTATCTTTTTATTAAAAAAATTCCTGCTTGGACACGGTTCACGAATTTATTTCTGCTGTAAACTGGGATGGGAAATCCTTTCTGTAGATTTTCAAACATTGTACAACGTTTGGTTCAATGTTGTTATATCTTCTAGCTTGCTTGTTTTTTCAGTGTTACTAAGCAAATCATATTTTCAATATTTGCATCATGGATTCGCTGCTAGAAATGACAGCAGCTCATACTCGTATGTTGAGAAGTACAGGAAATTAGTCTGATAGATTGTATGGCGCTGGATGACCAATATGGGTCATGATCCTTTATATTTATAGAGAAATGTATATATAATATGTTACTTATATTCCAAGAATAGATGATCCCCTTCTATGTATAAATATAGACTTATATGTATAACATATCTTCTACCAAATATACTATTAATGTGTATGGTAGTCTATCTATCATACCATGTATACTTCTGACATATATGACAATCAATCTAGCATACCAAATATTTATATGGACTTCCATGTTTAACACCCCCTCAATCTGGACGGTGTGATACTAAGTTCAGATTGCGCCAAAAATTATTGAAGGGGGACACTTATAATGGCTTGGTCATAATGTTGGCGAGTTGATCTTTAGATGATATATATTGCACATCAAGCTGACAAGTTGATACTCGTTCACGAACGAAGTGATAATCAACCTCAACATGCTCCGTCCGTCGATGAAAAATCAGATTTGCATATAAATAGGTGGCCCCTAATATTATCACACCATAGACTTGGTGCTCATGATTGCGAAATTCCAAGCTCACGCAAAAGCACCTGAATCCAAATCAATTTTGTAGTAGCACCAGTAACCGCTTTATATTCAACCTTTGTACTAGAGCGAGACACTGTTGGTTGTTTGCGTGAACTCTTAGAAACAAGATTGCCACAAAAAAAGATGACATATCCACCAGTGCTTTGACGGTCATCAGGATTCCCAGCCCAGTCAGCATGTGAGAAGGCACTAAGTAATGAAGAGCCCGATTTGGTGAAGCATGATCCCATATCAACAGTTTCGTTAAGATATAGTAGAATCCTTTTGACCACCGCCCAATGTACAGTAGATGGAGTTGATAGAAATTGACAGACTATATTGACGCAGAAAGAAATATCGGGTTGTGTTAATGATAGATATTGGAGGGCACCAACAACACTTTGATATCTTGTAGTATCCTCGGACGAGAGCTTTTCACCCATATCTAATACCAACTTCTCATTAGGAACCATAAGAGTGGACACACCCTTGGAGGTGAGCATATTAGTTCGGGGTAGTAAATCATGTATGTATTTGTGTTATGTCAGAATGAGCCCACGAGAGGTATGACATACTTCAGTCCCAAGAAAATAACTGAGTCTGCCAAGATCTTTGACTGCAGATTCAACCTTAAGTTGTGTAAGGAGTTTCTCGATAGCCATATATAAAAGACAAGTTGATTATAATAATATCATCAACATAGATAAAAATATATAACTGAATGTCAGCCTTATTAAAAATAAAAAGAGTGACATCTGCCTTTGAGGCTATAAACCCCAACTCCAAGAGTTTGGAGCTTAGGCGAGAAAACTGGGCACATGGTGCTTGTTTGAGACCATAAAGAGATTTATCCAGCTTGCAAAGATAATTGGGATGTTAAGAATCCACAAATCCAGGAGGTTGTTTCATATAAACATCTTTATGAATAAGGCCATGTAGAAAAGAATTTTGAATATCAATCCGTCGAATAGCCCAACCAAGAGAAACAACAAGAGCCAATAAAAGTCGAATAGTAGTTGATTTAACATTTGGGATAAAAGTATGATCATAATCAATATCATATTGTTGTTTGAAACTTTTAGCAACCATACGTGCTTTGTAGCAATCAATGGACCCATCTGGCTTTTGCTTGAGTTTGAAGACCCATTTACAATCAATAACATTAATACCAGCACGAGGAGGTACTAAGTGCCATGTTTTATTTTTGAGCAGTGCCTGAAGTTCAACATTCATGACCTGACGCCACATGGGGTGCTCCATTGCAGCAACATGAGAAGTAGGCTAAGAGGCAGAAGTCCGTACCACAGAATATATGATCGTTTCATCTGTACGTACCTTTGGACGCCTAATATTATTTCGTAGGCGTGTACCATATGGATGAATGGAAGGTGCATCAACCGCGACACCTGATTGAGCACCAGTATCAAGAGGCGCATCATGATTCACACCATTAAATGTCGGGCAATTAATAGGTATGATACGTGCTCCCAAATCTGATTCATGCGGCATGGGTGCTATGGATATTGGATAATGGCAGCATATTCGGAGTAGATCCCTGATATGGAGATTCCTGATTTTATGCGTCCAAAGAGTTAGCAGGCACAGATGCATGTATATGATCACTTTCCAGATTAGTACTGCTGTTATCCAAATGCAACATGCGCAAATCCATATTACTATGTGTAAGTTCCAAATTTTGTAAAGGAATGGGTGGATTTCTGGCGAAAGGAAAAATACTCTCATAAAAAATAAATGTCAGAATGTGAGAGCTGCGACACTCCTCCCGGCCTGCTATGGAAGCAGCCCGCGAGGTTCTTTGATTGGAGGGGGCTTGGCGCCCTCGAGCGATAGGGCTCGAGAGAGTGGATGAACACCGAGATTTACGTGGTTCGGGCCGCCGGAGCGTAATACCCTACGTCCACGGGAGCACTTGTTGTATTGTTTGCTTGTATGTGCGTGACAGGGTGCAGGGTTGCGAACGCAGAACCAGGAACCCCTTGTCGGATGGTCACCCCGGTCCTTTTATAGTCCAAGGCCGAGGTGATTACAATGTGGCTTGGGGCTCGACACGTGGCCCTGAAGCTAGGTGAACACTATACATGATCTAGGGTTTTCTACTCTGAGTAGAGCAGTCGGTGGGGAAGTTATGTCCTGCCGCATGGTGCGCTGAGTGCCCCTGTCCGTGTGTCAGGTGATGATGAATACGTTGTCTTGTCGCCACGTTTTCTCGCCTTGCTTGGGTGGCTTCGTGCCATTGGGTGGCACTGTACCGCTGCCATGCCTTGCCATCCTATCTTGTCACCGTGATAGCGAATGGGCAGAGGACGGAGGCGTGTGTAGTACGCCATGCTTTTGGGGAAGGCGCGAGCATCCACTTCCATCTTGACTTCGTCGACCCACGGCCCACGATGGATCGTGGGGCACGTGGCGGCTTCAGAGCTCTTATCGACGGGTGTGGAGCCAGGGGACACATGGAAGCTCCGGACCTCACCTCGGAGGGGAGGCTCAAGCCGGAGCCTAGGGCACGTGTTCGCTCCGGAGCTCTCCTCAGTAGGGAGGAGGCTCTGAGCCAAGAGACGCGTGGCAGCTCCGGATCTCACCTCAACGGGGAGGCTCGGACCAAAGCCCAGGGCACGTGTCAGTTTCGAAGCTCTCCTCAGCAGGGAGGAGGCTTTGAGCCAGAAGACGCGTGGCAGCTCCGGACCTCATCTCAGCGAGGAGGCTTGGACCAGAGCCCAGGGCACGTGTCAGCTCTAGAGCTCTCCTCAGCAGGGAGGAGGCTCTGAGCCAGGAGACACATGACAGCTCCGAACCTCACCTCAGTGGGGAGGCTAGGACCGGAGCCTAGGGCACGTGTTAGCTCCGGAGGACCTCCTTAGCGGGGAGGGAGTTCTAAGCCTAGAGACACGTGGCAGCTCCGGACCTCACCTCAGCGGGGAGGCTCGGACCGGAGCCCAGGGCACGTGTCAGCTATGGATCTCAAGCGCACGTGGCTATGCCAGGTCCCGCCTCAGCAGGGAGGCGGGGCCTAGGCTATCTTTTACCCTCCACGCGAGGATACCCAGTCTGCAGGGTATCGAAAGTGGCCCCCGAGCCCTTCTCGCGGGAGGCAACGAGCCTGTAGGTGGGGCCTCCATCTCTCCCGCTTGGTGGTTTTAAACCTGCACCTTAGAAACTGAAGTGGTGGCGAGATTTTTGCCTGGTGGACGAGTTGTTGTACCTGGGAGACGAAAAGGTCTTGGCGTAGTGGGCACACGTTTGCTCCTGACTGGTGGGTCCTGGCGACCTGCTAGAGGGGTTGCCCCCGGATATTTACTGCGGCAGCTCTCGGGTCGACCGCTGCAGTTCCACTGCGCCGCTTTTCTCGGGAACCGCCGGACGTCCCCGAGAAGTTACTCTCCTGTACTCCAGTGTCTGACAGGCAGACCTGGGTCCTACCCATCATTGGGGGAGGCAGGTAGCCCGCGGCGTGGTACGGTGGAAACCCAAACATCGTGTGTGCTGCCCTACCAGAGGTTGCG
This sequence comes from Neostapfia colusana, assembly GCA_030760725.1. Lineage (NCBI taxonomy): Eukaryota > Viridiplantae > Streptophyta > Magnoliopsida > Poales > Poaceae > Neostapfia > Neostapfia colusana. The sequence goes on from JASWHV010000020.1 coordinate 50,406,076, forward strand.
GACATAGAAAGGGAAGCCTTACGGAGAAGTATGGTTCCCTTCTGCCTTTTGCAATCTTCGTCTTCCTCCTACGTGCTCGAAGCCTCCGCTCCCCGGCGCTCACAATCTTTCCTCGCTACCATGTCTTCCGGCCTCCGTTCGTCCAGGTTTCGCAGCGATGGCGACATCGCTCTTGTGAGGCACCTGCTCGGCTGGCAATCAGCCATGTTAGACGGAAAGATCCGTCGCGGGAGGGTCCCACTGACCGGCATGCAACCCGGCGAGATGGTTCTTTTCACCTCGTACGCGTTGTCCAGGTTCATGCTCCCGGTGTCGTCCTTCCTCCTCATCCTGCTAGAGGTGTACGAGCTCTAGCTTCAGCACCTTACGCTGCACGCCCTCACACTGGTGGCCGTCTTCGTCCACTTCTGCGAGATGTTCATGTGCATGCGGCCTTCGGTGCGACTCTTCATGGTGTTTTTCTCCTTGAAGGCCTCGGGGAGAAGCACAAGCCACGTGGGGGCTTACTACTGCCAGCACCGAGGGAGGAACTCTGTGCCCTACATTACACCCTTCACTCTCGGGAAGTGGTAGCAGTGTAGGGAGGACTGGGTGATCGCCTAGACGGACATCCACGGCCGCTTGGAGTTGTCGGGTGGCCCGCCGATGGCCAAGGTGGAAGTTGGGGATGAGATCCCCGACCTGCAGGACGCCTACATGCCGGTGCTGGAGAGGATCAAGTATTTGGCGGAAGAAGGCCTGACGTCACTGATAGTCTTGGCCGACTTCCTGTCCCGTAGGATCGCTCCTCTCCAGCAGCGTGTCCGACCTGCCTGGCAGTACACCGGGAAGGGCGACTGTAAAGGCCCAATATTTCACTTGCTAAAGTGTTCATCACATCATACACACCACAGCTCATTTTTTGAATATCTCATGAACATATGTGAAGAGCAAGTATCCACCATCAAGATTATGATTAAGGGAAAATCTTACAAATCCAAAAGTTGGATCTCCCACATGTAAACATGAGAGGCTGAGCTCACAATTAAGTCCTAACCATTCTCAGGAATGCTCATGCCAAGTTTCATGTAAATCCAATCCTTTTTGAGGCACTTTTGGATACACTTATAAAAAGGGCTAGTTTGAATGTAAATTCAAATTTCAGCCAATTTCATCACTTGGATTCAAAGGTGACTTCATATTCAAACTCAGTACATTTTTCTGAGTTACTCCACCAATTTTCATCCCCATTGGAGTTGATCTTTTCGGGAGCTATATTTGAATGAATTCAAAACTGAATTCGAAATACAAATTCAAGTGTGAATCAAATTTAGCTAAACCAGCTCAAAGTTGAGGAATTCAAATTCATCTCATGACTTGGTGGTGAAGTTTGCCATTTAATTTTGAGTAGATGAGAAAATATCAGTGAGCACAAATAAAAAAGGAATTAGAGGGGGAGGGGCCCATTTGACAGAGGCTGATTTTTACTGAACCGACTCGGTTCCTCGCGGTTGATCGCAGCAGCGCCGTGTGCAGCCAGCCGCCGAGGGAAAAATCCACCTCACGGTGGAAACGTCGCTTCACAAGTCCAGCACAACACACACTCGTCCGTTTCCATCGTGCCCGAGCTGAACCGAGTCTTACGCACACCGCTCATTGCTCCCGCAACCGAACTCTTCGCCGCCTCTCTCTGTCCACCGGTGATCGGCTGATCCCGACTGCTTCACGCACCGCCACCGTTGAAGAAAAGGTGCGCCTAGTCATGCTGCAGCTGTAGGAGAAAACCGTTTGCCGTGTCATGCGGTGTAGAGCGAGTATTTGTCACTTCTTTCCTCGGTGTGTATTAGGGTTAGCGATCGGTCGATGGCGAAATTCGTTGCACAGAGGTAACCGCCACTCGAGCTGCACACCACACACGTTCTAGAGGTCCTTGCGCTCATCCTCGATCAAAAACCAGCGAGAAAGACCCACCGGAAACCTAGTTTCGCTGAGGGGCAGTTCGGCGGAGGAGGGGGTCAACGGTGAGGTCTGGTTTGCTGGCCTTTTGGGTCAAAACCGAGGTCATGCCGAACTTTCTGAGGCTGCTGTGAATGTGGTGACGCGATTAGCGCACGAAGAGGGTGGCCGGAGCGACGGGAACATGGTGCCGATGAGGTACAGTGGCATATCGCTCGTCACCGGTGAGCTACGGCGGTTAGCCGTCACCAGTGATGTGTCCATCGTGTTCAGCATACCAAAATTAGGTGGGTGCGGCGAGTTTCACCATCGCCGGCGAGCTAGGTCACCGGGAACGCCGACCTCATTGGAGCTCCGGCGCCTCGGGGCGGCGGCGTCGCGAGGTAGACGAAGACCCCGGCCCCACATGTCAGCGACCCGGAAAAGTGCGCGCGCACGGAAGTTTAATTTAAACTAAGCGTGTGGGGCCCACTGTCAGTGTCTGTATAGGCGCAGGAAAGAATTTCCTTAGGAAAATAAATCCGGAATCAGCCCAAACTTTAGAAATTCATAACTTTGTGTAGAATTGTCCAAATTTAGTGAACCAAATTTTGTTGGATTCAGCTCTTTGAGTACTTTCTAGCAAATCAGGTTTCATCCTTTGAAAGTCTTTATTTTTCCAGAATTAATTCCCTAAATCTTAAACTGTTGGAAATTTTACCTGGAGATCCACTTTGTGGAAAATTCTCAAATTTGGTGAGGATGTTGATTGTAATATCCTTGAGTCGCATGCCAAATTTAAGATGCATCTGAGTTCATTTATTACCCCTAAGGGTGAGATTAAGTGAACTGTCCAGAGAAAATAGAAAAATGTATAGAAACATTTTTCAGAATTTTCTCAATCTTGATTAGCTCATAACTTTCACTAGGATTCTCCAAATTACATGAAACCAACTCCATTAGAACCATATCAAAATCTAGTTTCTATAAAGTAATGGTTTGATCGATGAAAATCTCTGGAAATCCTTAGAAGCTCTAGTAATGGCCACTTAGACATTTATTTGTGCAGGGCTCAAACCAAATGAAATTTGGACAAATCTCTGGTTAGGTTCTCACCAAGCCACAGTAAAAATTTTAGAGCCAAATGATAGGTCTAGCTAGAGTTAGGGTCTTTATACTGTCAATTCAACATATTTGCATTAAATTGACACATATCGTTAATTGATTACGTGTAATCACTGAAAGCATAGAAACCCCAGAGATCTTGGACTTGATACCTCCGGAGAAGACTCTAACCACTGACCAGAAGCAACATGGCAATCCCGGGTTTGCATTTAACAAATTTTATCAAGTTTTTCTTTATATTCAATTAGCTTGAGGTATGTATGTGCATTAAGTTTAGGATGAATGAAACTCTATTTACATAACCAGATTATTCCAAAGAGAGTGAGGGTAATGTCTAAGTCCTCAAGTAGAACATGCTTTGCTTAATATTTATAGACTTCGGTACAAGTCGAGTGGCTGGAATCTACTTGCAAGTATAGGATTCACCACATACGGGATTGGTTCAAGATGTGACATAACTCTTGTAAGAAAAATGAGACTAGGCAGAGACGTAGGACGCAGCAAGAGGAAGTCTTGTGCGAGTGTCCCTGCCTGTGTCGATTGAGGACCGATTCGTGTACAGCCACACTGAACAAGTTTAAATGTACCGAAGGCATATCGGATATATGGGGTCCAATAAACTGATGTAACCTATACCTCCGGGCGTCGAGGCATAACGCACCAATTTATGGGTGTAGGTTGAGGGAAGCAAGGTGGAAATCCGCTAATGGGCATAGAGAGATGCTCCGTGTAGGGAACCTTCTGCTCGTTTCGGTGCGGCCGGTTTGACGTTTGGGCTGTTTGGTGAAAGGTTGTCCTGTACGACATCGGTGGAGCGTGCCATGCAGCTCTGAGTATGGGTGTATGTGACGTGCTATTCGGGTATCCCTGCAGGTGTATATCGATTCGATTCGCCGTCCCTCGTGGTAATGAGTACCACTTGTTCACTATTTCGTGACGTAGTAAATATATGGGATGATTGTGAGGTATTACTGCTGTTATAAATAACGTGTATTGCTACATGTGTGCCACCAAATATTGCTCACTAAATTTCAGAATTGTGAACCGTCAACTTGTGGCCAAAATATGAAGTAAGGATGAACTTGTAGGCATGTCCCTTTGCTGCAAACTTCCATCCTATTTTGGAGTATGACTTGCATGTAGCGTTTCCTGTGTAGGAGAGTCGGTTAAGACTTGCTGAGCCATCGTGCTCACGGTTGGTGCTATGAGTGTTTGCAGGTGAGGAGTACCCCACGGACTCGGAGTACGGGTTCACCGGTGAGGGCTGTATGAATGTAGCCTAGAGGGGGGGTGAATAGGCTCTTTGAGTTTTTAGGCGGTTTCCTGAAACACTTAGCAGACGGATTAATTCTAGGTGGGCCCGACTAGTCCGGTATGGTGCGGACTAGTCCGGTATGATCTTAATTGACATATCAACGTGAGACTTGTTCCTACTTCAGGTATTTGTGCAGCGGAAAATAAATGCTTATTTAAGTAGGATGAAGTAAGATACAATAACTCTCAATTTTAATACTAGGTGTGGATGTGAATCAAATGATGACTAACACCCTTATTTAGCAATTGAAGGACGATCAAGAAAACACAAGACACGGTTTTATCCCGAGGTTCGATTCCACCCAGGAATGTACGTCCCCGTTGAGGAGTCCACCAAGGACAGGGTCTTCACCAACCCTTCCCTTGTTGAATCGCCACAAAGGCCGATTCAATTCCACTATCCATGCACAGGGGTAAACAAGTGTACGTGGAGTGTTCTCACAATCTGAGAGCTCCCACAAGATTACAGAAAGCAATTCTTCCTCTCACACACACAAACAAAGAACAACGATCAACTATTGTGTGAGAGAAGACAAACCAAGAGCTCAATGTCGAGAAGAACGACTCTCTCCTTGATCCAATCTCTAATCCTCAAAGACTTAATCTTTCTCGGCTTAGAATGAGTGGAGAGAGGTAATTTTTGTGCTCTTGGGGCGTGCGGTGGCACTGGGAATGATGTTTTTATCATGTGTAGCCATGCACCTCTATTTATATAAGGTTTCCAAAAACCCTGGGGGCCGAACTAGTCTGCTCTGTTCACCGGACTAGTCCGGTGTGCCGTGTACAAATTTTGTGTTGCATGCATAACAGTGGAAACCCTAATTTAATGTGTTTATAGAAAGTTGAATGGACTAGTCCGGTCCAAGAGTGGACTAATTCGGTGTAAGGTGAATGCCGGTTCTAGAGAGTTGAACAGACTAATTCGGTTTCTGAGCGGACTAGTCCGGTGCAAGGTGAATGCTGGTTCCAGAGAGTTTATCAGACTAGTCCGGTTTCCGAGCGAACTAGTCTGGTGCAAGGTGAATGCTGGTTCTAGAGAGTTGATCGGACTAGTCCGGTTTCTGAGCCGACTAGTCCAGTGCATGTGTTGTGAGGCAACAAAAAGTTGAACGGACTAGTCCGGTTTCTGAGCGGACTAGTCCGGTACACCGTGTTGTGAGTGATTGTGATATGTTTTAATCTCTTACCCCTACTCAAGGATTTTGAGCTCCTCAGATGTATCTCTCACACACATCCTATACAAGTATATCTACATTGCTCTTGGCTCATGAATCTGTTCTTTTTTTTCTTCATCACTTGATTTTTAACCTTTTTGAGTGCACCACTTCTACCTTACATGAGTTAATATGTATTCATCTCAACAAGTTCATTAGGATCTCAATTCATTTGTCATCAATCGTCCAAAACCCACAAGGGAATGACTAGATGCACTTTCAATCTCCACCTTTTCGGTGATTGATGACAACAACCTGAGATTGCATAATTAATGATAAAATTTGATTTTCATAAAGTGTGCATATATGAGAATGATAAATGAGTAACAAGAACCTCTCACATATATGCAGTCTTTGCGGTGGGATGCCTAAAAGTGTGTGAAACAGAATGTGACATGCCACAAGAAGATAAGATCATATCAAAAGTAAAGGTAGTCATCATATCGATATCGAATAGGCATCACACTTCCATGAAACCTCAAAATAAAAATCACATGAAACTTCAAAATACATGTACATGTCCATCACACATCCTTAAGGTTTACAATAAGATAACTTAAAATAAATCTCAATCTCTCCCCCTTTGGCATCAAGGCATCAAAAAGGGAAAAATTAAGTGGAATCACTCATCGTCGCTCTCTCCCTCACTCTCGGTCCTATCTTCATCTTCATCTTCATCATCTTCTTCATGACCATGCTGAGGAGGAGGAGCGGAGACACCTGCAAGTCCAAAAGATGTAGTGGAGCCATTTCAGTGAAGTCTTCTTCAGAGTCCTCAGAGATCTGTGGTGATCCAACCGGCTTAATCTCTAGCTTCTCACATATGGCTTTGATGTTGGCCTTCATGTATCTTTGATGTCTTTTTTTTTGGCCAAACTCTCCTTGTGTTGCCTAACTTCAATTTTGCGACAACAACCAAAAATAGAAGATAACATTTTGAGCATACCACTGGAGGACTCTCTAGAAGGTGGAGGGATAGGAGTAGGTGTAGGCTCCGACGCCCTTGAGCCTTCATGAGGGAAGAGCACAGTGTAGACTGTAGGCTTCTAGGGCTTGAGACCAGTGTGAGATACATCTTTGACAAACTCCAGTCCTGTCACCTTCTCAATCATATACATGACATAAGGTGCATAGCCACAGGATCTGTTTGGAGTTATGGAGATATTCACAATGTCATTGTAGATGTACTCAAAGATATTGAAGGTCCTCTTCTCGCTTATCACTTTCATCAATGTCCTCAGAGTCCCTTGTATTGTCCCTGCATCACCATCCATTGGAGCTATGGTCTTTCTCAAGATCCTATTAAGCACGACAAAGAACGGCTTCAAGTACTTGATAGTGGGGGTACATATGGCATTCTTGTATCATACAAGAATTCCAGCTCATTCTTTTCCAAGGGCTTCAGGTTGTGAATGACAAGCTCATTGTCCAGGGTGTGTTCAAGATGAAGGATTTTTGCAAATTCCTCATAGGTGACACTGTATCGGGATCCATGTGCCATCCAAATCATCCCATCCCCATCATCACGGGCAAAGTAGAGTATAACTGGGTGATTACCTCATTGTTCCAGTCATACTGAAAAGAAAGGAGGTCCTTCAACTCATGCCTCTCTAATGCCTCGATTACCTCATGATAGGCTTGGCATTTCTTGGACTTCAAGTAGTCAATGTTGAGCCACTGACTCTCAACCACAGGATTCTTCATCTTCATATAGACATGCTCATAGTAGTCGGCATGGAAGTTGCTCTAGAATCTAGAGTCTGCACATTGCTTTGGCTGCCCATAGACTTGAACTTTCCTGAGGTTGTCCGCCAGTTCACTCCCCTTTCTAGCAAAGTCATCACTTGATGGATGTCTGTTGCGGTGGATGGGGGCTTTCTTATTCAAGGGACCAATAGGACCACTAGCAAGTCTTTTGCCCTTCCTGACACTTCTTCTAGGGGCCGCAGAGCTTCCAACAATGTCTTTGCTCTATGTCGTCTTACCAACCACTCTCCTCCTTTTAGGAAGAGAGTCGTTGGGAGAAGATGGTCGGGCAACGTTGTCATGTTTCTTCTTCACGGCCTCGGAGTGTGATGACATCGTGCCTGACAGGAAAATCAGCGTTTGATTGACACGATTTATTGTAGATTATGTGAAGAATTGTCTGGAATATCAGACTTGTCCGCACCAGAGATCGGACTAGTCCGGATCTGTTGAAGAACCCTAACTTCGTATTTTCAACAGATCTACCGCAAATTTGTGCAAACTATGCAGGGATATACTAGGAATTCAACTAGGAAGGTAGTATAAGCCCTAGGAATCAGGAAAATTGAGCTAAAGTATTGAAAAGATGAGAACTTGAGTTGAGAGGAATTTTACAGAAAAGAATGAGGATTTGAGTTGAAGCGTGAGGTCTAATCCGGATTAGTCCGGAGGAGAGGAGACCACGTGTCAAGGAGAAGCTTTCCCGTGGAGAAGACTTCGACTTTGTTGGCTAAATTTGAAAATAACCTTTGGGGGCTAGGGTTTGAGGAGTGAGAGGCAAAGGAGTGTTTGTGAGGTGAAGAGGGCTGAGTTGGTGCGTCTATGGACTCTTAAACTCGGACATACGGGCTAGTCCGGTGGGAGGACCGGACAAGTCCGGTATGCCAGATCTGTCCGGTCTAGTCTAAGAGAGCGGACTAGTCCGATGTTAACATCGGACTAGTCCGGGTCAACTGGACAGATTAGAGTAGAAATTAGGGAAATATTGAGAATTTGATCTAATAGTGATCTAAGGACATAATTTTCACAAACAATCTTTGATGAACATGCCCAGTAAGCAATCAACATCAGACAATGGTCATAATTCATCAAGATTCATTAATTTAAATAGTTTTTAAGGGAAAATTGAGATAAGGGATAGTTTTTCGCAAAGTAAGTAAGAATTTGAGAATTCAAGCAGGTATGCAGTGTTTCAAGCCACATTCCGAGAGTCAAGTATATTTAGTTCTTTTCTAAGCTCACAAAAGCGTTTTCATCAAGTGACTTGGTGAAGATATCGTCTAGATGTTTCTCGGTTTTGACATGGGAAATGGTTATGTCTCCTTTGATTGAGTGGTCTCTCAAAAAGTGATGTCGAATATCAATGTGTTTGGTCCTAGAGTGCTCAATGGGCTTATGTGCAATCTTAATCGCACTCTCATTGTTACAAAGGAGCGGAATACGGTTCATATTGTAATAGTAGTCCCTTAGAGTTTGTCGCATCCAAAGGAGTTGTGCACAAAAACTTCCGGCTGCAACATACTCTGCTTCGGCTGCGGACAAGGCAATGGAGTTTTGCTTTTTGGAGGACCAGGAAACTAGGGACCTACCCAAGAATTGGCAAGTCCCGGAGGTACATTTTCTATCTACTTTGCACCCTGCATAATCTGCATCGCAGTATCCAATGAGATTGAACTTTGAACCTTTAGGGTACCAAAGGCCTAGGTTGGGTGTATGGACTAAATATCGCAAGATTCTCTTTATGGCTGTCAAATGACATTTCTTAGGATTGGCTTGAAATCTTGCACACATACAGACACTCAACATGATATCAGGCCTAGATGCACAAAGATAAATTAGATCCAACCATAGAACGGTATACCTTTTGATCCACGTTAGGTCCATCTTCATTAAAGTCTAAATGTCCATTTGTTGTCATGGGAGTCTTTATGGTCTTCGCCTTGTCCATGCCAAATTTCTTGGGAATGTCTTGAGTGTACTTTGTTTGTCTTATGAATGTTCCTTCCTTTAGTTGTTTCACTTGGAATCCCAAAAAGTATCTCAATTCTCCCATCATGGACATCTCAAATCTATCTGTCATGATTTTACTAAATTCTTGACAGAAAGATTTATAAGTTGAACCAAATATGATATCATCAACATAAATTTGTTAAATAAACAGATCATCATTGAAGTGCTTGGTAAACAGGGTGTAATCATCTTTACCATCTTTAAATTCATTGTCAATTAGAAAATCTCTAAGGCACTCATACCAAGCTCTAGGAGCTTGTTTGAGGCCATAGAGAGCCTTACGCAGTTTGAACACATGGTCGGGGTACTCTCGATCTTCAAAACCAGGGGTTGCTCCACGTATACCTCCTCCTTCATAGGTCTATTGAGAAAGGCGCTTTTGACATCCATTTGATACAACTTGAAATTATGGTGAGTAGCATATGCAAGTAATATACGAATTGATTCAAGCCTAGCTATAGGAGCAAAAGTCTCATCGAAATCCAAACCTTCGACTTGTGAGTAACCTTTAGCCACAAGTCGTGCTTTGTTTCTTGTTACAACTCCATGTTCATCTTGCTTGTTGCGGAAGACCCATTTAGTGCCGACAATATTGGACTTTGGTCTTTCAACAAGTTCCCATACTTCATTCCTCTCAAAGTTTTTCAATTCTTCTTGCATTGCCATCACCCAGTCCGGATCTTTTAGCGCATCTTCGACCTTGTATAGTTCTAAATAGGATACAAAGGAATATTATTCACAAAAATTAGCTATACGAGATTGAGTTGTCACTCCCTTTTGTATATCACCAATTATGTTGTCGACGGGGTGATCTCTTTGTATGATTTGGTGTACTCTTGGATGTGGCACTTGTGGTGTTGTGTTCTCATAATCATCATCTTCTTCGGCTCCCCCTGGATCGTTGCCGTCATTAATGCTTTGATTATCTTGTTGGTCTTCGTGATCCTGATTTTGTGCATGGGCTCCCCCTTGATCATAGCTCTCCTGTTGAGGTTCATCTTGAGCACCTGATTCTTGTGATTATTCTTGAGGTCGAATCTCACCAAGTTCCATTCTCCTCAATGCTTTACATGGGGCTTCTTCTTGATCTAGCACACACTTATCAACTTGCTCCGTTTTGGAGCCGTTAGTTTCATCGAACACTACATCACGTACTACTTCAACAAGTCCAGAGACCTTGTTGAAGACATGATTAGCGTAGGAGTTTGAATCATAGCTGAGCAAGAAACCCTCATCAGACTTCGAAGCAAACTTCGAGGTCCTAGGCTTCTTGTTTAGAATATAACATTTTGAACCAAGAACTCGAAAGTACGAAATATTTTGTTTGTTACCAGTGAGTAGTTAATATGAGGTTTTCTTGAGTAGGCGATGAAGGTACAAACGGTTTTTTGCATGACAAGCAGTGTTGATAGCTTCAGCCCAAAAGCGGTCAGAGGTCTTGTATTCGTCAAGCATTGTCCTTGCCATCTCAACGAGCGTCCGGTTCTTCCTTTCAGCTACCCCATTTTGTTGTGGGGAGTAGGGTGCCAAAAGTTCATGCTTTATTCCTTCTTCATCTAGATACTCATCGACTTGTGTGTTCTTGAATTCTGTTCCATTATCACTTATTATGTTCTTGATTGTCAATGAGAAATCATTTTGAGCTCGCCTGAGAAACTTCTTGAGTGTTCCTTGAGTTTCTGACTTACCATGCAAAAAGAAAATCCACGTGAAGCGTGAAAAATCATCAACAATAACTAAACCGTATTTGTTACCACCGATGCTTATGTAAGTAATTGGACCAAAAATGTCCATGTGGAGGAGCTCAAGTGGTCTTGTTGTAGTCATGACATTCTTCGTTGGATGGAGTGCTCCTACTAGATAAAGTTTTCTCTTTGAACACACCCTTGAAAGCAATAGAGTCATCACTCCTTCTAGAGACGGTCACACCCTCATTAGTGAACAAGCAATTATAACCTTTGTCACATAGTTGAGATATTGACAGGAGGTTATAATCTAAGGAATCAACAGGTAAAACATGAGAAAGTGTGTGTTGTGATGAAATGGCTATTTTACCGGTACCTAGTACCTTTCCTTGACTATTATCACCAAAACAGATGCCTTCGTTTGAGTCTTCATTTTGTTCATACTCCACAAACATTTTTCTTTCTCCGGTCATATGATTGGTGCATCCACTATCTAGCACCCATTTCGCTCCACCGGATGCATATGCTTGCAAGAAAGAAGCTATGCTTTGGCTTTAGTGCCCAAGCTTGCTTGGGTCCTTTGAGGTTAGTGACAAGTGACTTGGGCACCCACACGTGACTTGATGTTCTCATGGCGTGACCCAACATATTTGGCATGAACTTTTCCAAGATTGTTTTTCATAAGCACATATGAAGCATCAAAGGTTCTAAACAAGATTTGTTGTTCATATGAGTTTTCAATGTTAATTTTATCAACCTTGTTATGTTTTCCAACTTTGGAGGAATTTCCTTTGACAAAGACAATGCTCTTCTTGTTATCCTTATGGCTTCTAGCGTTTTGTCTTTCACCATAAGAATACCCAATGCCATGTTTTGACATTAGGAGGTCTTGTGACCAAGTATGCACTACGTGCATACTTGAACTTCTCCTAGTCAAACATGCCACTTTGAGAGGGATGCTTGTTTTTTGTCAAGTTTGACTTTTCTTTTATGTGTGTGTCGTTTTTAGTACATGTACAAGTTACAAGAGTTGTAGATTCAACATGTTGAGAAGGTGAGTTGTAACAACCCAAAATTTGCATCAAATGGGCCAAAGTCCTTCCCCTCCTCTTTCCCTAACTGCCAAGCAGCCCCACACGTCAGTTTCTTCTTCTCCAACCGCAACCCCTCCTCTCTCTCTCTTCTCTCTCTTTTCTATATTGCATGTGATCAAAATCCTTCGGTCACGAGCCAAAATTGGCGCCCCTTCTCCAACCGGCGACCCCACAACCGCCGCTGCTTCCTACTCTATAAAACCCACCCAGTGCCGACCGTTTTCCTCCATGAAACCGCACCGATTTCCCTCGGTGAGAACCACCGCCCTAATCTTCAATTCTCCGAATTCAAGCACTAATCTTCCGTTCTAACCCTCTCTACATCATCCCAAGGCCAAAAGGAAGGTTTCTCGACAAAATTCTCTGAAGAACCACGCTTGGAGAGCACTCCCAACGAAGTTCGCCGGAATCCGCCGCTGTTCACCGTCGCCGACGCTTTTTCGGTCACTTCGGGTCCAAAGGACCACTCTAAGTAAGTTTCCCATGGCCTCCTCTTCATTTTGGAGTAGAAAAAACCTAGGAAAGGTGAAGAGAAACGGAAAACCGAAGGTTTTACGGCGAACCACCGCCACTCGCTGGAGAAAAACGCGGCCGGGCGCGGGGAAGAAGGGTTAGGGGCGACGTGGCTCAATCTGGAGCGTCCATTTTGCCCGAACGGCTAGGATTAGAAACCGCATACGGTTCAGTTATTTTAAATCCGAGCCGTTGATCTCAGATCCAACGGACCACATTTAAAATAGATCTAACCGTTAAGAATTTCACGGCTAGGCCCCTACAGATTTATAATAGTAAACATACCCTGCACTTTACAGAATCAGCCCTATGCTCTATAGAAATTAGGAAAATCACTATAAAATAGCTAACTAGCCCCTGTTTTCTTTGTAATTTAGGAAAATGACTATAGAATTTCAATTTGAACCCTAGATAAATTATAAATGTTGCAATCTAGCCCAGAATAGTTTATAACTTTATTTTTAATTCTGTAATTAGCCAAATTAGAGTAAACAAATTCTGGAAAATTTTAAAATGACATGAAAATATTTTGTTTTCACTCTTTAAACATATATTTGTTCTGAAATTAAAAACAATTATTTCCATAGGCTGAAAATATTTTCTAGGTGATAAATTAATTCTGAAATCCAAATAAAAATCCTATATACTTCAGAAAAATTATAGAAATTCATTAAAATGCATAGATAAATTCTGAAAATGTAATAACAGCAATATATGTTCTAGAAATAATTACAGTAATTCTTTTAAAGTAGTTTTTAGGTCTGAATTGATTATAAAATTAGTATATATGCATATATACACTCCAAAAATTATTAAAATCACTACAAAATTAGAAAATGAGTGTTTTACCATAACAAAAATAAAGTAAAAGATATATATATATATATATATGCCAAGTTGATACTTATTTTCACTCCAAAGCACATGAAATAATATGAAACCGTAAGTATATGGAGAAAATAAATAGAAAATAATTAGTATATGTGTATAATTAAGTATATATATGATTGAAATATGTTGTTAAGTTTCTTATTGGATGTTTTCCATTGTTTTGTGTGCATATACATGCGTAGAACCAACACAAGAACTATTTCATAATCTTCAAGAGCAAGATTTCGAAGTGAACGAACATTCATTCAAAGGCAAAGTATTATTTGACCACTTTGTTTCTATTCTAGGATGATTAGTTAGAATGTTTGCATGATGTCTTCAATATGAAACCTAGTTTAGGATGTCTCCCTAGTTTTATTCCTTTATCATTCCTTGAAAAACCATGGAGGGATTTAGTTAGGATTTGTTGGTTATCCTTTTATGTGCTTAGCCATGCTTAGAACTTAGAGAATGAATGAAACATTGTTGTTGCTAGTCTTGTGGAATTATATGAAAGACACAAGAGTGTGTCATGGTGTTAGGAATCTAGACACGCTGGTTGTTTTGGATGGTGCTTCGTGCACGAGACTCGGGTTAGTGATAGTGCATGTCTTAGATTCTAGGGACTGGTTCACGGAACAGTTAACCCGGCTTTACAATGCCATCACAAGACTAAGATGGGGCAACTTGGCCAATTAATTAGGAGTTTGCCGGTATAGTATGAGTGTTTGGATGGTGCGGGGAATGGAAGTCCATTTTTGACTACCCTGGGAACCGCAAGGCTCAAGAGGGGGCTTCTGCAAGGGAGGGTTTACTCCCAGGACTGCTCCATAGAAGGTTTGAACTCAAAGATACAGTATGCCATGTCTTCCAGTGACTATGAAAGTTTTCAGAAGCTTATCAACAAAGCTTTCACAGTTGAAAGAAAGAGACAAAAGTTAGTTGAAGATCGAAAGAGGAAGATGAATCGACAAGGACAGTCTTCTAGCAGCAACAGTCGGCCTCGCTTCTCATCACCGCCAGCTGGAGCAATGAACTGACCAATGGTTCCTAATCAGTTACAGATGAAGTACAACCTTGCTGCTAGGAATCAAACTTTTCAACCCCAACAACAGCGGCAACAAGTGCAGCAACCACGTCCTGCTTTTCAACCTCATCCTGTAGGATCAAATCCTCCAAATGCACAGCAAAACAATAAAGCACCGCTAAACAAGGTCACTGGGAAATGCTACAATTGTGGAGAACCTGGACACTATGCTAACAGGTTCCCAAATAAGAAGCCACCTCAACAACATAATCTTGTATATGGCAAGATGAATCATGTGACCATGGAGGAAGCACAAGATGCACCAGATGTGGTGATTGGTATGTTTTCCGCAAATACTCACCCTACTACTATTCTATTTGATTCTAGTGCAACACACTCATTCACAGCCAAAGAGTTCATAACAAGGCACAAATTACCAACTGCATCTATGAATCGGGTGTTAGTAGTAAATTCTCCTGGAGTAGAAATAAAGATAAAACAAGCATGTCCTAAAGTGAGCCTAGGAGTGAATGGAGTAGAATTACTTGCAAATCTCATAGTGATAGAATCACAAGGAATAGATATCATCTTGGGAATGGATTGATTGACAAATTATAAAGGAGTTATACATTGTTCAACGAGAACTGTGGAGTTAACTCATACGGATGGAACAAAGATCGAATTTACATCCATTCAAGTTCTATCTGGGAATGTTCAACTCAACATGATAGAGGTAGTCATTGAAGACATAAAGGTTGTCAACGAATTTCCAGAAGCGTTTTCCAAAGACTTACCAGGTACGCCACCGGATCGAGAAGTAGAATCATTATTGAATTAGTACCTGGTACTACTCCAATGTACAAAAGGTCATATAGAATGGATACCCAACAGTTAGCAAAACTCAAGGATCATATCCGAGAGTTATCGGAGAAAGGATATATCCGTCCGAGTTCCTCACCATGGGGAGCTCCGGTCATATTTGTACCGAAGAAGGATGGGACTAAGAGGTTGTGTGTAGATTACCGTGCACTTAATGAAGTGACAATAAAAAAAAGTACCATTTACCTCATACTAAGGACTTGTTTGATAAATTGAGAGGTGCATGTGTATTCTCCAAGATTGACCTCTGTTCAGGATATCATCAACTAAGGATAAGAGAGTCGGACATTCCAAAGACAACATTTGTCTCTAGGTATGGACAGTATGAATATACAGTTATGCCTTTTGGATTGACAAATGCCCCAGCATATTTCATGTATCTTATGAATAAGGTAATTATGAAATATTTGGACAAATTTGTGGTAGTATTCATTGAAGATATCCTCATATACTCAAAGAATGGGGAAGAACATGAAGAACACTTGAGAATAGTGTTACAAAAGCTAAGATAAAATCAACTTTATGCCAAATTCAGTAAATGTGAATTTTGGCTTAAGAAAGTTGCTTTTCTGGGACATATTATCTCAGAAGGAGGAATATTCGTAGACCCAAAGAAGATATCTGGTGTTCAAAAGTGGAAGACACCAGAGAATGTCGCAGAGATCCGAAGTTTCTTAGGATTGGCTGGCTATTATCGAAGGTTCATTGAAGGTTTTTCAAAGATTGCTAAACCACTCACCAAAATGTTAGAGAAAGGAGCTGCTTTTGTATGGACTCAAGAGTGTGAATCAAGCTTCCAAGGGTTAAAGAAGAAATTAACCACAACCACGGTCTTAGTTATGCCAGATATGGAAAAAGCACTTTTCGTTTATTGTGATGCTTCAGGGCAAGGATTAGGATGTGTTTTTATGCAAGAAGGACATGTTATTGCCTATGCTTCTCGACAACTTTCGAAACATGAGAAGAACTATCCTACCCATGATCTAGAGTTGGCAGCAGTTGTATATGCATTGAAGTTGTGGAGACATTATCTAATGGGTAAGATAATCGAGATCTATACAGACCATAAGAGTTTGAAGTATATCTTCACTCAACCGGATCTCAACTTCCGACAATGAAGGTGGTTGGAGTTTATCAACGATTTTGACGTGGGAATCAATTATCACCCTAGAAAAGCTAATGTGGTTGCAGATGCCTTGAGCAGAAAAACTCATGTTAACATGTTGACAATGAGAGATCTACAACCTCAACTTTGTGAAGAGTTCGCAAGACTCAACTTATGCCTCGTGAATCACACGGAGGCCATAGTAATGGAAGTTGACTCAACTCTGGAACAAGATATTTGAAATGGTCAAAAGAATGATGAAAAGATCCAATAAATCAAGAAATTAATCAAAGAAAGCAAAGCTCTAGGATTTAGAGAAGATGAGCAAGGTATCGTGTGGCTTGGTAAAAGAATATGTGTACCAGATATCAAGGAGATAAGAACGTTAATTTTAAAGAGGCTCATGATTCTGATTATTCTATCCATCTTGGAAGTACAAAAATGTACCATGATTTTAAGACTAGGTATTGGTGGTACGGGATGAAAAGAGATGTTGCAGGGCATGTGACATTGTGCGACACATGTCACTTAGTGAAGGCAGAACATCAAAGGCCCGTAGGATTATTACAACCACTAAAAATACCTGAATGGAAGTGGGAAGAAATTGGAATGGACTTCACAGTGGTTTTGCCCAGGACACAATCAAGTTATGATTCGATATGGGTGATAGTGGATAGATTGACTAAAATTGCCCATTTCATACCAGTGAAAGAAAACTATAATGGATTAAAGCTAGTGGAGTTATATATGTCTAGAATTATGTGTTTACATGGTGTGCCTAAGAAGATAGTGTCGGATAGAGGTACACAGTTTACTTCAAGATTCTAACAGAAATTACATGAGTCTATGGGAACTCAATTAAATTTCATTTCCGCATATCATCCACAAACTGATGGGCAGATCAAATGGACTAACCAAATTCTCGAAGATATGATTAGGGCTTGTGCACTTAAAAATAGTAGGAGCTGGGATAAGAATTTGCCATATGCGGATTTTTCATAATAGTTACCAGGCAAGTATGAAAATGTCTCCATTTGAGGCATTATATGGAAGAAAATGCAGAACTCCTTTGTTTTGGGATCAAATAGGTGAGAATAAAGTATTTGGGCCAGAAGTATTAAGAGATGCAGAAAAGAAAGTGAAAGAAATCCGTAATAACTTAAACATAGCTCAAACAAGACAAAAGAGTTATGCAGATACAAGGCGAAGAGAATTAGTCTTCGAAGTGGGAGACTATGTGTATCTCAAAGTGTCACCCATGCGAAGACTACGAAGATTTAAAGTAAGAGGAAAGTTAGCACCTCGGTATATCGGACCGTTCAATATACTAGAACGCAAAAGAGAGGTAGTGTATCAGTTAGAGTTACCTTCTCGATTCTCGGATGTACATGATGTGTTCCATGTGTCACAAGTTAAGAACTGTTTAAGGACTCCACAGGAGCAACTACCAATGGAAGAGTTGGATGTACAAGAAGATCTTTCATATACCGAGTATCCAGTCAAGATTCTTGACACAATGGAAAAGATTACAAGAAACAAAAAGATTCATATGTGTAAAGTTCAATGGAAACATCATTCGGAGGCAGAAGCTACATGGGAAAGAGAAGACGAACTCAAGTCACAATTTACTAATCTGTTTTCTTTGTGATTTCAAATATCGAAGACGAGATTTTTCTTAAGGAGGGTAGAATATGTAACAACCCAAAATTTGCACCAAATGGACCAAAGTCCTTCCCCTCCTCTTTCCCTCACTGCCAAGAAGCCACACACGTCAGTTTCTTCTTCTCCAACTGCAGCCCCTCTCTCTCTCTCTCTCTCTCTCTCTCTCTTCTCTCTCTTCTCTCTCTTTTCTATATCGCATGTGATCAAAATCCTTCGGCCACGAGCCAAAATTGGCTCCCCTTCTCCAATCGGCGCCCCCACAACTACCGCCACTTCCTACTCTATAAAACCCACCCAGTGCCGGCCGTTCTCCTCCACGAAACCGCACCAATTTCCCTCGGTGAGAACCGCCGCCCTAATCTTCAATTCTCCGAATTCAAGCACTGATCTTCCGTTCTAACCCTCTCTACATCATCCCAAGTCCAAAAGGACGGTTTCCCAACAAAATTCTCTGAAGAACCACGCTTGGAGATCACTCCCAACAAAGTTCACCGGAATCCACCGCTGTTCACCGTCGCCAACACTTTTCCGGTCACTTCGGGTCCAAAGGACCACTCTAAGTAAGTTCCCCATGGCCTCCTCTTCATTTTGGAGTAGAAAAACCTAGGAAAGGTGAAGAGAACGGAAAACCGAAGGTTTTCCGGTGAAGCACCGCCGCTCGCCGGAGAAAAACGCGGCCGGGCGCGGGGAAGAAGGGATAGGGCGACGTGGCTTAATCTGGAGCGTCTATTTTGCGCGAACCGCTAGGATTAGAAACCGCATACCGGTTCGGTTATTTTAAATCTGGGCCGTTGATCTCAGATCCAACGGCCCACATTTAAAATAGATCTAACCGTTGAGAATCTCAAAAAGTTCATTAGGATCTAAATTCATTTGTCATCAATCGTCCAAAACCCACAAGGGAATGACTAGATGCACTTTCAATCTCCCCCTTTTTGGTGATTAATGACAACTAATTGAGATTGCATAATTAATGATAAAATTTGATTTTCATAAAGTGTGCATATATGAGAATGACAAATGAGTAACAAGAACCTCTCACATATATGCAGTCTTTATGGTGGGATGCCTAAAAGTGTGTGAAACAGAATGTGACATGCCACAAGAAGATAAGATCATATCAAAAGTAAAGGTAGTCATCACATCGATATCGAATAGGCATCACACTTCCATGAAACCTCAAAATAAAAATCACATGAAGCTTAAAAATTCATGTCCATGTCCACCACACATCCTTAAGGTTTACAATAAGATAACTTAACATAAATCTCAATCTCCCCCCCCCCCCTTTGGCATCAAGGAACCAAAAAGGGAAAAATTGAGTGGAATCACTCATCGTCGCTCTCTCCCTCACTCTCGGTCCTATCTTCATCGTCATCTTCATCATCGTCTTCATGACCATGCTGAGGAGGAGGAGCGGAGACACCTGCAAGTCCAAAAGATCCAAATTCTTGTTCGGTGAGTGGAGTCATTTTAGTGAAGTCTTCTTCAGAGTCCTCAGAGATCTGTGGTGATCCAACCGGCTCAATCTCTAGCTTCTCACAAATGGCTTTGATGTTGGCCTTCATGTATCTTTGATGTCTTTTTCTCGCCAAACTCTACTTGTGTTTCCTAACTTCAATTTTGCGACAACAGCCAAAAATAGAAGATAGCATTTTGAGCATACCACTGGAGGACTCTCTAGAAGGTGGAGGGATAGGAGTAGGTGTTGGCTCCAACGCCCTTGAGCCTTCATGAGCAGAGGGCACAGTGTAGACTGTAGGCTTCTAGGGCTTGAGACCAGTGTGAGATACATCTTTGACAAACTCCAATCCTGTCACCTTCTCAATCATATACATGACATAAGGTGCATAGCCACAGGACCTGTTTGGAGTTATGGAGATATTCACAATGTCATTGTAGATGTACTTAAAGATATTGAAAGTCCTCTTCTTGCTTATCACTTTCATCAATGCCTCAGAGTCCCTTGGATTGTCCCTACATCACCATCCTTTGGAGCTATGGTCTTTCTCAAGATCCTATTAAGCATGGCAAAGAACGGCTTCAAGTACTTGGTAGTGGGGGTACATATGGCATTCTTGTATCATACAAGAATTCTAGCTCATTCTTTTCCAAGGGCTTCAGGTTGTGAATGACAAGCTCATTGTCCAGGGTGCGTTCAAGATGAAGGATTTTTCAAATTCCTCATAGGTGACACTGTATCTGGATACATGTGCCATCCAAATCTTCTCATCCCCATCATCACGTGCAAAGTAGAGAATAGAGTATAACTGGGTGATTACCTCATTGTTCCAGTCATATTGAAAAGAAAGGAGGTCCTTCAACTCATGCCTCTCTAATGCCTCTAGTACCTCATGATAGGCTTGACATTTCTTGGACTTCAAGTGGTCAATGTTGAGCCACTGACTCTCAACCATAGGATTCTTCATCTTCATGTAGACATGCTCATAGTAGTCGGCATGGAAGTTGCTCCAGAATCTAGGATCTGCACATTGCTTTGGCTGCCCATAGACTTGAACTTTCCTGAGGTTGTTCGCCAGTTCACTCCCCTTTCCAGCAAAGTCATCACTTGATGGCTGCCTATTGCGGTGGATGGGGGCTTTCTTCTTCAAGGGGCCAATAGGACCACTAGATAGTCCTTTGCCCTTCCCGACATTTCTTCTGGGGGTCACAGAGCTTCCTACAATGTCTTTGCTATGTGCCGTCTTACCAATCACTCTCCTCCTTTTAGGAAGAGAGTCGTTGGGAGAAGATGGTTGGGAAACGTTGTCATGTTTCTTCTTCATGGCCTCGGAGTGTGACGACATCGTGCCTGACAGGAAAAATCAAGGATTGATTGACACGATGTATTGTAGATTATGTGAAGATAAGAAATTAGATGTTCAACTTACAGGTGACCGGACTTGTTCGTTTTCAGAGTGCAGACTTCTCCGGAATATCGGACTTGTCCGCACTAGAGACCGGACTAGTTCGAACCTGTTGAAGAACCCTAACTTCGTATTTTCAATAGATCTACCACAAATTTGTGCAAAGTATGCAGGGTTATACTAGGAATTCATCTCGGAAGGTAGTATAAGCCCTAGGAATAAGGAAAATTGAACTAAAGTATTGAAAAGATGAGAACTTGAGTTGAGAGGAATTTTACCAA
Source organism: Neostapfia colusana (assembly GCA_030760725.1). Taxonomy (NCBI): domain Eukaryota; kingdom Viridiplantae; phylum Streptophyta; class Magnoliopsida; order Poales; family Poaceae; genus Neostapfia; species Neostapfia colusana. The sequence continues at coordinate 50,427,382 of JASWHV010000020.1, forward strand.
AAAGAATGAGGATTTGAGTTGAAGCGTGAGGTCTAATTCGGATTAGTCCGGAGGAGAGGAGACCACACGTCGAGGAGAAGCTTTCCCGTGGAGAAGACTTCGACTTTGTTGGCTAAAGTCAAAAATAACCTTTGGGGGCTAGGGTTTGAGGAGTGAGAGGCAAAGGAGTGTTTGTGAGGTGAAGAGGGCTGAGTTGGCGCGTCTATGGACTCTTAAACTCGGGCATATGGACTAGTCCTGTGGGAGAACTGGACTAGTCCAGTATGCCATATCTGTCCGGACTAGTCCGATGTTGACACCATACTAGTCCGGGTCAACTGGAAAGATTAGAGTAGAAATTAGGGAAATATTGCTAATTTGATCTAATAGTGATCTAAGGACATAATTTTCACAAACAATCTTTGATGAACATGCCCAGTAAGCAATCAACAATCAGACAATGGTCATAATTCATCAAGATTCATTAATTTAAATAGTTTTTAAAAGAAAATTGAGATAAGGAATAGTTTTTCGCAAAGTAAGTAAGAATTTGAGAATTCAAGCAGGTATGCAGTGTTTCAAGCCATATTTCTCGAGTCAAGTATATTTAGTTCATTCCTAAGCTCACAAAAGCGTTTTTCATCAAGTGGATTGGTGAAGATATCGGCTAGATGTTTCTCGGTTTTGACATGGGAAATGGCTATATCTCCTTTGATTGAGTGGTCTCTCAAAAAGTGATGTTGAATATCAATGTGTTTGGTCCTATAGTGCTAAATAGGGTTATGTGCAATCTTAATCGCACTCTCATTGTCATTAAGGAGCGGAATATGGTTCATATTGTAACCATAGTCCCTTAGAGTTTGTCGCATCCAAAGGAGTTGTGCACAACAACTTCCGGATGCAACATACTCAGCTTCGGCTGCGGACAAGGCAATGTAGTTTTGCTTTTTGGAGGACCAGGAAACTAGGGACCTGCCCAAGAATTGGCAAGTCCAGGAGGTACTTTTTCTATCTACTTTGCACCCTACATAATCTGCATTGGAGTATCCAATGAGATTGAACTTTGAACCTTTAGGGTACCAAAGGCCTAGGTTGGGTGTATGGACTAAATATCGCAAGATTCTCTTTACGGCTGTCAAATGACATTCCTTAGGATTGGCTTGAAATCTTGCACACATACAGACACTCAACATGATATCTGGCCTAGATGCACAAAGATAAAGTAGAGATCCAATCATAGAGCGGTATACCTTTTAATCCATGTTAGGTCCATCTTCGTTAAGGTGTAGATGTCCATTTGTTGCCATGGGAGTCTTTATGGTCTTCGCCTTGTCCATGCCAAATTTCTTGAGAATGTCTAGAGTGTACTTTGTTTGGCTTATGAACGTTCCTTCCTTTAGTTGTTTCACTTGGAATCCCAAAACGTATCTCAATTCTCCCACCATGGACATCTTGAATCTATCTGTCATGATTTTACTAAATTATTGACAGAAAGATTTATTAGTTGAACCAAATATGATATCATCAACATAGATTTGGTAAATAAACAGATCATCATTGAAGTGCTTGGTAAACAGCGTGTAATCAGCTTTATCAATTTTAAAGCCATTGTCAATTATAAAATCTCTAAGGCACTCATACCAAGCTCTAGGAGCTTGTTTGAGGCCATAGAGAACCTTACGCAGTTTGAACACATGGTCAAACTACTCTCGATCTTCAAAACCAGGGGTTGCTCCACGTATACCTCCTCCTTGAGAGGTCCATTGAGGAAGGCGCTTTTGACATCCGTTTGATATAGCTTGAAATCATGGTGAGTAGCATATGCAAGTAATATACAAATTGATTCAAGCCTAGCTACAGGAGCAAAAGTCTCATCGAAATCTAAACCTTTGACTTGTGAGTAACCTTTAGCCACAAGTCGTGCCTTGTTTCTTGTTACAACTCCGTGTTCATCTTGCTTGTTGCGGAAGACCCATTTAGTGCCCATGATATTGGACTTTGGTCTTTCAACAAGTTCCCATACTTCATTCCTCTTGAAGTTGTTCAATTCTTCTTGCATTGCCATCACCCAATCCAGATCTTTTAGCGCATCTTCGACCTTGTATGGTTCTAAAGAGGATGCAAAGGAATAGTATTCACAAAAATTAGCTATACGAGATCGGGTTGTCACTCCCTTTTGTATATCACCAATTATGTGTCGACGGGGTGATCTCTTTGTATGCTTTGGTGTACTCTTGGATGTGGCACTTGTGGTGTTGTGTTCTCATAATCATCATCTTCTTCCGCTCCCCCTGGATCATTGCCGTCATTAATGCTTTGATCATCTTGTTGTTCTTCGTGATCTTGATTTTGTGCATGGGCTCCCCCTTGATCATAGCTCTCCTATTGAGGTTCATCTTGAGCACCTGATTCTTGTGATTGTTCTTGAGGTTGAATATCACCAAGTGCCATTCTTCTCAATGCTTGACATGGGGCTTCTTCTTGATCTAGCACACACTAATCAACTTGCTCCATTTGGGAGCCGTTAGTTTCATTGAACACTACGTCTTGTGCTACTTCAACAAGTCCGGAGACCTTGTTGAAGACACGATAAGCGTAGGAGTTTGAATCATAGCTGAGCAAGAAACCCTCATCAGACTTCGAAGCAAACTTCGAGGTCCTAGGCTTCTTGTTTAGAATATAACATTTTGAACCAAAAACTCGAAAGTACGAAATATTTAGTTTGTTACCAGTGAGTAGTTCATATGACGTTTTCTTGAGTAGGTGATGAAGGTACAGTCGGTTTGCTGCATGACAAGCAATGTTGATAGCTTCAGCCCAAAAGCGGTCAAAGGTCTTTGTATTCGTCAAGCATTGTCCTTTCCATCTCAACGAGCGTCCGATTCTTCCTTTCAGCTACCCCGTCTTGTTGTGGGGAGTAGGGTGCTGAAAGTTCATGCTTTATTCCTTCTTCATATAGATACTCATCGACTTGTGTGTTCTTGAATTCTGTTCCATTGTCACTTTTTATGTTCTTGATTGTCAATGAGAATTCATTTTGATCTCGCCTGAGAAACTTCTTGAATGTTCCTTGAGTTTCTGACTTATCATGCAAAAACAAAACCCACGTGAAGCGTGAAAAATCATCAACAATACTTAAACCGTATTTATTACCACCGATGCTTATGTAAGTAATTGGACCGAAAAAGTCCATGTGGAGGAGCTCGAGTGGTCTTGTTGTAGTCATGACATTCTTCGCTAGATGGAGTGCTCCTACTTGTTTCCCGGCTTGACACGCACTACAAGGCCTATTTTTCTGAAAGATAACATTCTTCAAACCTCGGATGTGATCGCCTTTTAGAAGTTTTTGTAGATTCCTCATACCAACATGCGCTAGCCATCTATGCCACAGCCAACCCATGTTGGTCTTTGCAACCAAGCATGTGTCAAGTTCAGCTTTATATTTGTTGAAATCAACTAGATAAAGTTTTCCTTTTAACACACCCTTGAAAGCAATAGAGTCATCACTCCTTCTAGAGACGGTCACACCCTCATTAGTGAACAAGCAATTATAACCTTTGTCACAAAGTTGAGATATGGACAGGAGGTTATAATCTAAGGAATCAACATGTAAAACATGAGAAAGTGTGTGTTGTGGTGAAATGGCTATTTTACCTATACCTAGTACCTTTCCTTGACTATTGTCACCAAAACAAATGCCTTCGCTTGAGTCTTCATTTTGTTCGTACTCCACAAACATTTTTTTTCTCCGGTCATATGATTGGTACATCCACTATCTAGCACCCATTTCGCTCCATCGGATGCATATGCCTACAAGAAAGAAGCTATGCTTTGGCTTTAGGTACCCAATCTTGCTTGGGTCCTTTGAGGTTAGTGACAAGTGACTTGGGCACCCACACGTGAGACTTGGTGTTCTCATGGCGTGGCCCAACATATTTGGCATGAACTTTTCCAAGATTGTTTTTCATAAGCACATATGAAACATCAAAGGTTCTAAACAAGATTTGTTGTAAATATGAGTTTTCAATGTTAATTTTATCAACCTTGTTATGTTTTCCAACTTGGGAGGAATTTCCTTCTTCTTGTTATCCTTGTGGCTTCTAGCGTTTTGTCTTTCACCATAAGAATACCCAATGCCATGTTTGACATTAGGAGGTCTTGTGACCAAGTATGCAACTTGAACTTCTCCTTGTCAAACATGCCACTTTGAGAGGGATGCTTGTTTTTTGTCAAGTTTGACTTTTCTTTTATGTGGGTGTCTTTTTAGTACATGTACAGGTTACAAGAGTTGTGGATTCAACATGTTGAGAAGGTGAGCTGTAACAACCCAAAATTTGCACCAAATGGACCAAAGTCCTTCCCCTCCTCTTTCCCTCACTGCCAAGCAGCCCCACACATTAGTTTCTTCTTCTCCAATCGCAGCCCCTCCTCTCTCTCTCTCTCCCTCTTCTCTCTTTTCTATATCGCATGTGATCAAAATCCTTCGGCCACGAGCCAAAATTGGTGCCCCTTCTCTAACCGGCGCCCCCACAACCGCCGCCACTTCCTACTCTATAAAACCCACCCAGTGTCGGCCTTTTTCCTCCATGAAACCGCACCGATTTCCCTCGGTGAGAACAGCCGCCGTAATCTTCAATTCTCCGAAGCACTGATCTTTCGTTCTAACGCTCTCTACATCATCCCAAGGCCAAAAGGAAGGTTTCCCGACGAAATTCTCTAAAGAACCACGCTTGAGAGCACTCCCGACGAAGTTTGCCAGAATCCGCCGCTGTTCACCGTCGCCGACGCTTTTCCGGTCACTTCACGTCCAAAGGACCACTCTAAGTAAGTTCCCCATGGCCTCCTCTTCATTTTGGAGTAGAAAAATCTAGGAAAGGTGAAGAGAAACGGAAAACCGAAGGTTTTCCGGCGAAGCGCCGCCGCTCACTGGAGAAAAACGCGGTCGGGCGCAGGGAAGAAGGGTTAGGGGTGACGTGGCTCAATCTGGAGCGTCCATTTTGCGCGAACGGCTAGGATTAGAAACCACATACCGGTTCGGTTATTTAAATCCGGTCCGTTGATCTCGGATCCAACGGCCCACATTTAAAATAGATCTAATCATTGAGAATTTCACGGCTAGGCCCCTAGATATTTAAAATAATAGTAAATAGACCCTGCACTTTACAGAATCAGCCCTAGGCTCAATAGAAATTAGGAAAATCACTATAAAATATCCAATTAGCCCCTGTTTTCTCTGTAATTTAGAAAAATGACTAGAATTTCAATTTGAACCCTAGATAAAATATAAATGTTGCAATCTAGCCCAACATAGTTTATAACTTTATTTTTAATTCTGTAAGTAGCCAAATTAGAGTAAACAAATTCTGGAAAATTTAAAATGGCATGAAAATATTTTGTTTTTACTCTTTAAAACATATATATGTTCTGAAATTAAAAAGAATTATTTCCATAGGCTGAAAATATTTCCTATGTGATAAATTAATTCTGAAATTCAAATAAAAATCCTATATACTTCAGAAAAATTATAGAAATTCATTAAAATGCATAGATAAATTCTGAAAATGTAATAACAGCAATATATGTTTTGGAAATAATTACAGTAATACTTTTAAAGTAGTTTTTAGGTCTGAATTGATTATAAAATTAGTATATATGCATATATACACTCCAAAAATTATTAAAAATCACTACAAAATTAGAAAATGAGTGTTTTACCATAACAAAAATAATGTAAAAGATATATATGTCAAGTTGATACTTATTTTCACTCCAAAGCACATGAAATAATATGAATCCATAAGTATATGGGGAAAACAAAAAGAAAATAAGTAGTATATGTGTATAATTATATATATATGATTGAAATGTGTTGTTAAGTTTCTTATTGCATGTTTTGTATTGTTTTGTGTGCATATACATGGGTAAAACCACCACAAGAACTATTTCCTAATCTTCAAGAGCAATATTTTGAAGTGAACGAACGTCCATTCAAAGCCAAGTGTTCCTTGACCACTTTGTTCCTATTCTAGGATGATTAGTTAGGATGTTTGCATGATGTATTCAATATGAAACCCAGTTTAGAATGTTTCCCTAGTTTTATTCCTTTATCATTCCCTGCAAAACCATGGAGAGATTTAGTTAGAATTTGTTGGTTATCATTTTATGTGCTTAGCCATGCTTAGAACATAAAGAATGAATGAAACATTGTTGTTGCTAGTCTTGTGGAATTATATGAAAGCCACAAGAGTGTGTCATGGTGTTAGGAATCTAGACAGGCTGGTTGTTTTGGATGATGCTTCGTGCACGAGACTCGTGTTAGTGATAGTGCCTGTCTTAGATTCGAAGGACCGGTTCATGGAACAGTTAACCCAGGTTTACAGTGCCACCACGAGTGTTTGGATGGTGCGGGGAATGGGAGTCCATTTTTGACTACCCTATAAACTGCAAGGCTCAAGAGGGGGCTTCTGCAGGGGAGGGTTTACTCCTAGGAACTGCAATGGTGAAATCTCAGTGGGCTTGTACTTGCCGGTAATCCCTTTGTAAATGCCATGTAGTGATCTCCTGATCGCACACCAAAGGAAGTGTGTAATGTGGCTTGCAACCACGGATATCAGGGGGATTCTTAGTCCACCTGGCAACAGGGGATGAAATCACTACTTGTCGGTAAAGTGGTACAATCTCTGCAGAGAACCAAACTGTCATGACAGCCGTGCTCACGGTCAAGAGCGGCTTGGACTTGTCCATGATTAGAAGAACATGGATGTGAGTTTGAAAAGGTTGTTAGGTGGTGTAACCTAACTTTAATGACTTAATTATAAAGATGGTGGGATGAATCACTTAGTAATATAGGTTACTAATGAAAGCTAAGCACTAGGACTAATGCATAGTGCTTAACCATGTCAACCTTTCCTTTCTATTGACCATCATGTCATATTTTCCTACACTTGCTGAGTACCCAGTGGAACTCAAACTTGCTTTTGTTGTGTTTCATATGCTACTCAGGTGCAAATGAAGACATAGACTTCAATGAAGAAGACTTTGATCTCGATGAGTTGTTCTAGGCTGGCGAAACCCCCGAGCAACGCCTGTGAACTGGAGCACCACGCTATAGTCTTCCGCTGTTATGTTATTAGTGTATTAGTACTCTTATTTGGTATTTTATGTCTTATATTGTAATATTATGTTGTACGTTGAACTTGGCTTGTAATATAATGATATTTCACTTTTGTCGGCACATGTATGAGTCGATTGATCCTGGCATACATGTGAGAATAAGCTCGGGTGTTCCTTATGGAAAACTAGGTGTGACAAAGTGGTATCAGAGCCAGGTTGCCCGTAAGACGCAAGCCTAGTTAGAAATGGACGGGATGAGTATTAGTATTTTAGTAAAAACTATTTTACCAAAATTTTGGTAGAAAAAGGATTATTTAGATTATATATATTGTCTAACCTCATCTATACTCAAAAGTATATTATTATTTATTCTTCTAACTCATTTTAAATTTTTCATGAAACAGATGGCATGTACGCGTCTCACAGCCCGTAAGTCCACCGGAGGACGGGTTCCTCGACACCAGCTAGCTGCACGCACTCTTGAGGATGTGGACAACACCGCCACATACCAAACTCATTGAGAGTCCACAGAGGGCATGGTGGAGTGCCTTAGTCACCTCCTTCGCTGTGCTGGGTACACCAGCAAGCTAGTGGTGTACTACGACACTACCCGAGTTTCTCGCGTAGAACGCGAGGAATGGAGGTCATAGGCGAGGATCTACCATGAGAACAAGCTGCTCAAGATCCACAACTTACCAGCATGGAGATCCACCATGGCAGAAGTTGAGAAGGATGCTACTTGGGAGGCGATCACATGCCAGAGCTACATCAACCATGGACGACTTGAGGGGGCTCAGTACATGTATAGCGCACGACGACAAAGTGGAAGTGCAGAGTTCAACTATGAACCAATCAGAGAGGGTTGTAACATCGTAAAGATGGATGTGAGCCTCGAGGAAGGAGTTAGCCTCAGCACCAGGCTACAGAACTGCCAGCAGGAGCTTCAGGATGTACATGACCTCCTGAAGAAGACGGAGGCTATAATGCATGGGCTGATGAGGATGAGGGATGGAGAAGTGAGTGATCTCTATATTTCAGATTGAGATACTTGGTCTCCTGAATCTTCAGACCGTAGGGCAGCCAAACGCCCTCGTGCCTCACCACCACCTGAGGCCACCACAGCTGAGTCATAGCCTAGTTTTCCTGATGGCGATGAGGAGCATCCTCAGGAAAATGCACAAGACCCATAGGATAACTAGGATAGGTGTCCTTAGTTATGTAATACCTCGTGCAGTACGTATTTGTGTGGTTATTGTAATATTTAGTGTGTAATAGTTGTTTAGGTTGTTGTCTAGGTTTGATAAATGTAATGTGTTGTTTAGTGTGTAACGTGAGTTGTGAAAGTCATATGCTTATGTTCACAACCTCGTTAGTGTATGTACATAAATACTAATGAATATAAATGCTAAGTTGCTTCAAACATGATTGTCAAATAAATTAAGTAAAACTTCTATAACTATTTAGTGGAACTAATGAAGATATGCAAGTAGGAGAGTGTGTGTGTGTGTGTCTATATATATATATATATATATATATATATATATATATATATATAATCTAAACATAGTTTTCCACAATAGATGGCAGGTAGAAGAAGACGCAATGAAGGAAACAACAACAATGATGCTGTAAGGGTTCCTCTACCTGAATGGAAGCCAAGAGTTGCACGAACAGTTGATGGAGAAGTAATGCAACAAATGATGAATATGCAGAATTAACTCATACAGAACTTGACTCAAGTTGTAGCCAACATGCAGCAACCCCCCCCCCCCCCCACCAGTTCAAAATGCACCACGTCAACCAAGGTTGAGCGAATTTCTCAATACTCAGCCACCAAGGTTTGACAGTGCCATAGAGCCATTAGAAGCTGATGATTGGCTCAAGAATATTGAGAACAAGTTGCACATCATACAATGCCAAGGACGTGAGAGGGTACTCTTTGTCTCTCATCAATTATATGGATCTACAGCAGACTGGTGGACCGCCTACAAGGAAGCTCATCAAGACCCAAAGAATATATCATGGAATGAATTCAAGCTTGCCTTCCGCAATCACTATGTACTAGCAGGTGAAATAAAGAACAAGCAGAAGAAATTTCTTAGTTTGAAACAAGCGTGTCTGTGCGAGAATATCTCACTAAGTTTACCCAGTTGTCTCACTATGCTCTAGGATACATTGACAATGATGAAAAGAAGCAAGACTGCTCCATAGAAGGTTTGAACTCAGAGATACAGTATGCCATATTTTCCAGTGACTATAAAAGTTTTCAGAAGCTTATCAACAAAGATTTCATAGTTGAAAGAAAGAGACAAAAGTTAGTTGAAGATCGAAAGAGGAAGATGAATTGGCAAGGACAGTCTTCTAGCAGCAACAGTCGGCCTCGCTTCTTATCACCGCCAGCTGGAGCAATGAACCAACCAATAGTTCCTAATCAGTTATAGAGGAACTACAACCCTGCTGCTAGGAATCAAACTTTTCAACCCCAACAATAGCAGCAACAAGTGCAGCAACCACGTCCTGCTTTTCAACCTCGTCCTGCAGGATCAAATCCTCCAAATGCACAGCAAAACAATAAAGCACCGCTAAACAAGGTCACTAGGCAATGCTACAATTGTGGAGAACCTGGACACTATGCTAACAGGTGCCCAAGTAAGAAGCCACCACAACAACAGAATCTTGTACGCGGCAAGGTGAATCATGTGACCATGGAGGAAGCGTTAGATGCACCAGATGTGGTGATTGGTATGTTCTCCGCAAATACTTACCTGCTACTATTCTGTTTGATTTTGGTGCAACACACTCATTCATAGCCAAAGAGTTCATAACAAGGCACAAATTACCAACTGCATCTATGAATCGGGTGTTAGTAGTAAATTCTCCTGGAGGAGAAATAAAGACAAAATAAGTGTGTCCTAAAGTGAGCCTAGGAGTGAATGGAGTAGAATTCCTTGCAAATCTCATAGTGATAGAATCACAAGGAATAGATATCATCTTGGGAATGGATTGGTTGACAAAGTATAAAGGAGTTATACATTGTTCAAGGAGAACTATGGAGTTAACTCATACGGATGGAACAAAGATCGAATTTACATCCATTCAAGTACCATATGGGAATGTTCAACTCAACATGACAGAGGTAGTCATTGAAGACATAAAGGTTGTCAACGAATTTCCAGATGTGTTTCCCGAAAACTTACCAGCTATGCCACCGGATCGAGAAGTACAATTCATTATTGAATTAGTACCTGGTACTGCTCCAATATACAAAAGGCTATATAGAATGGATACCCAATAGTTAGCAGAACTCAAGGATCATATCCGAGAGTTATCGGAGAAAGGATATATCCATCCGAGTTCCTCACCATGGGGAGCTCCGGTCATATTTGTACCGAAGAAGGATGGGACTAAGAGGTTGTGTGTAGATTACCGTGCACTTAATGAAGTGACAATAAAAAACAAGTACCCTTTACCTCGTATTGAGGACTTGTTTGATCAATTGAGAGGTGCATGTGTATTATCCAAGATTGACCTCCGTTCAAGATATCATCAACTAAGGATAAGAGAGTCGGACATTCCAAAGACAGCATTTGTCTCTAGGTATGGACTGTATGAATATACAGTTATGCCTTTTGGATTGACAAATGCCCCAACATATTTCATGTATCTTATGAATAAGGTATTAATGAAATATTTGGACAAATTTGTGGTAGTATTCATTGATGATATCCTTATATACTCAAAGAATGAGGAAGAACATGAAGAACACTTGAGAATAGTGTTACAAAAGCTAAGAGAAAATCAACTTTATGCCAAATTCAGTAAATTTGAATTTTGGCTTAAGAAAGTTGCTTTTCTGGGACATTATCTCAGAAGGAGGAATATCTGTAGACCCAGAGAAGATAGATGGTGTTCAAAAGTGGAAGACACCAGAGAATGTCAGAGAAATCCAAAGTTTCTTAGGATTGGCTGGCTATTATCGAAGGTCCATTGAAGGATTTTCAAAGATTGATAAACCACTCACCAAAATATTAGAGAAAGGAGCTGCTTTTGTATGGACTCAAGAGTGTGAAACAAGCTTCCAAGAGTTAAAGAAGAAATTAACCATAGCCCCGGTCTTAGTTATGCCAGATATGGTAAAAGCATTTTCCGTTTATTGTGATGCTTCAGGGAAAGGATTAGGATGTGTTCTTATGCAAGAAGGACATGTTATTGCCTATGCTTCTCGACAACTTCCGAAACATGAGAAGAACTATCCTACCCATGATCTAGAGTTGGCAGCAATTTTACATGCATTGAAGTTGTGGAGACATTATCTAATGGGTAAGAGAATCGATATCTATACATACCATAAGAGTTTGAAGTATATCTTCACTCAACCAGATCTCAACCTCCGAGAACGAAGATGGTTGGAGTTTATCAACGATTTTGATGTGGGAATCAATTATCACCCTGAAAAAGCTATTTTGGTTGCAGATGGCTTGAGCAGAAAAACTCATGTTAACATGTGAACAATGAGAGATCTACAACCTCAACTCTGTGAAGAGTTCGCAAGACTCAACTTATGCCTCGTGAATCACACGGAGGCCATAGTAATGGAATTTGACTCAACTCTGAAACAAGATATTCATGGTCAAAAGAATGATGAAAAGATACAAGAAATAAAGAAATTAATCAGAGAAAACAAAGCTCCAGGATTTAGAGAAGATGAGTAAGGTATCGTGTGGCATGGCAAAAGAATATGTGTACCAGATATCAAGGAGATAAGAAAGTTAATTTTAAAAGAGGCTCATGATTCTGATTATTCTGTCCATCCTGTAAGTACAAAAATGTACCATGACCTTAAGACTAGGTATTGTTGGTACGGGATGAAAAGAGATGTTGCAGGGCATGTGGCATTGTGCGACACATGTCAGTTAGTGAAGGTAGAACATCAAAGGCATGTAGGATTATTACAACCACTAAAAATACCTGAATGGAAGTGGGAAGAAATTGGAATGAACTTCATAGTGGTTTTTCCCAGGACACAATCAGGTTATGATTCGATATGGGTGATAGTGGATAGATTGACTAAAGTTGCCCATTTCATACCAGTGAAAGAAAACTATAATGGATCGAAGCTAGCGGAGTTATATATGTCCAGAATTGTGTGTTTACATGGTGTGCCTAAGAAGATAGTGTCGGATAGAGGTACATAGTTTACTTCAAGATTCTGGCAGATATTACATGAGTCTATGGCAACTCGATTAAATTTTAGTTCCAAATATCATTCACAAACTAATGGGCAGACCGAAAGGACTAACCAAATTCTCAAAGATATGCTTAGAGCTTGTGCACTTAAAAATAGTAGGAGCTGGGATAAGAATTTGCCATATGCAGAATTTTTCTACAATAATAGTTACCAGACAAGTATGAAAATGTCTCCATTTGAGGCATTATATGGAAGAAAATGCAAAACTCCTTTGTTTTGGGATCAAATAGGTGAGAATAAAGTATTTGTGCCAGAAGTATTAAGAGATGCAGAAAAGAAAGTGAAAGAAGTCCGCAATAACTTAAAGATATCTCAAACAAGACAAAAGAGTTATGCAGATACAAGGCGAAGAGAATTAGTCTTCGAAGTGGGAGTCTATGTGTATCTCAAAGTGTCACCCATGCGAGGACTACGAAGATTTAAAGTAAGAGAAAGTTAGTACCTCCGTATATCAGACCGTTCAAAATACTAGAACACAAAGGAGAGGTAGCGTATCAATTAAAGTTACCTTCTCGATTATCGGATGTACATGATGTGTTCCATGTGTCACAACTTAAGAAATGTTTAAGGATTCCAGAGGAGCAACTACCAATGGAAGAGTTGGATGTACAAGAAGATCTTTCATATACCGAGTATCCAGTCAAAATTCTTGACACAATGGAAAAGATTACAAGAAACAAAAAGATTCGTATGTGTAAAGTTCAATGGAAACATCATTCGGAGGCGGAAGCTACATGGGAAAGAGAAGACGAACTCAAGTCACAGTTTCCTAATCTGTTTTCTTTGTGATTTCAAATCTTGAGGACGGGATTTTTCTTAAGGGGGTAGAATATGTAACAACCCAAAATTTGCACCAAATGGACCAAAGTCCTTCCCCTCCTCTTTCCCTCCTGCCAAGCAGCCCCACACATCAGTTTCTTCTTCTCCAACCGTAGCCCCTCCCCTCTCTCTCTTCTCTCTCTTTTCTATATCGCATGTGATCAAAATCCTTCGGCCATGAGCCAACATTGGCGCCCCTTCTCCAACCGGCGCCCCCACAACCGCCGTCGCTTACTACTCCATAAAACCCACCCAGTGCCGGTTTTTTCCTCCACAAAACCGCACCGATTTCCCTCGGTGAGAACCACCGCCCTAATCTTTAATTCTCCAAATTCAAGAACCGATCTTCCGTTCTAACCCTCTCTACATCATCCCAAGGCCAAAAGGAAGGTTTCCCGACGAAATTCTCTAAAGAATCACGCTTGGAGAGCTCCCCCGACAAAGTTCGCCGGAATCCGCCACTGTTTACCATCGCCGACACTTTTCCCGTCACTTTGGGTCCGAAGGACCACTCTAAGTAAGTTCCCCATGGCCTCCTCTTCATTTTGGAGTAGAAAAACCTAGGAAAGGTGAAGAGAAACGGAAAACCGAAGGTTTTCCGGCGAGCAGCTGCCGGAGAAAAACGCGGCCGGGCACGGGGAAGAAGGGTTAGGTGCAACGTGGCTCAATCTGGAGCGTCCATTTTGCGTGAACGGATAGAATTAGAAACCGCATACCGGTTCGATTATTTTAAATCCGGGCCATTGATCTCAGATCCAACGGCTCACATTTAAAATAGATCTAACCGTTGAGAATTTCACGGCTAGGCCCCTAGAGATTTAAAATAATAGTAAATAGACTTTGCACTTTACAGAATCAGCCCTAGGCTCTATAGAAATTAAGAAAATCACTGTAAAATAGCCAATTAGCCCCTGTTTTCTCTGTAATTTTGGAAAATGACTATAGAATTTCAATTCGAACCCTAGATAAATTAAAAATGTTGCAATCTAGCCCAGAATAGTTTATAACTTTATTTTCAATTTTGAAATTGGCCAAATTAGAGTAAAAAATTCTGGAAAATTTTAAAATGGCATGAAAATATTCTGTTTTCACTCTTTAAAACATATATATGTTCTGAAATTAAAAATAATTATTTCCATAAGCTGAAAATATTTTCTAGGTGATAAATTAATTCTGAAATCCAAATAAAAATCCTGTATACTTCAGAAAAATTATAGAAATTCATTAAAATGCATAGATAAATTCGGAAAATGTAATAACAGCAATATATGTTCTGGAAATAATTACAGTAATACTTTTAAAGTAGTTTTTAGGTCTGAATTGATTATAAAATTAGTATATATGCATATATACACACCAAAAGTTATTAAAAATCACTACAAAATTAGAAAATGAGTGTTTTACCATAACAAAAATAAAGTAAAAGATATATATGTCAAGTTGATACTTATTTTCACTCCAAAACACATGAAATAATATGAATCCATAGTATATGGAGAAAATAAATAGAAAATATGTAGTATATGTTTATACTATAATTAAGTATATATATGATTGAAATGTGTTGTTAAGTTTCTTATTGCATGTTTTGCATTGTTTTGTGTGCATATACTTGGGTAGAACCACCACAAGAACTATTTCCTAATCTTCAAGAGCAAGATTTTGAAGTGAAGGAGCATCTTCAAAGGCAAGTGTTCCTTGACCACTTTGTTCCTATTCTAGGATGATTAGTTAGGATGTTTGCATGATGTCTTCAATATGAAAGATGTTTCCCTAGTTTTATTCCTTTATCATTCCTTGCAAAACCATGGAGGGATTTAGTTAGGATTTGTTGGTTATCATTTTGTGTGCTTAGCTGTCACACCCGGTTTTTCCGAAGAACAACCAAGTGAATATCACATGTATGCCAGGATCATTTTCTCATACATGTGATGACAAATAGTGAAGCATCATTTATTACAAGCCAGGTGTCGAATATAAATAAGTCTTACATAGCAAATGTCTCGATGGACAATGATAAGTTCATCACAAGTAAATAAACTAGCAGCGGAATATTATTCTTGTGGGCTCCTTCACAGACGTTGCCCGGGGTCTCCATGAACCTAGAAACCTTCTTCGGGTCCAAAGTCTTGGTCATTATACACCACCTCATTATCTTGACCTGAGCAGCAATATAAACCAACAAATATGCAAGGTTGAGTACCAATGGTACTCAGCAAGTGTGGGAAAATTATATCATGCATGGCTAGAACAAGGAGAGGCTGAACTCATGGTTAAAGCACTACGCAATTAATACCTATCACCTTAGCTTATTAAGCACCTATATTACTACACAGGTGAAATGGTCCCAATCTCCCATCCCATCATCATAATCAAATAACCATAACATTATTTCCAATGTTAAGCTCCCCGCTTAACACTCACACCCTCCAAGGCCATCATACTCTAATCATGAATAAGTCCAAGCCGCTCTTGACCGTGAGCACGGCTATCATGACAGTTTTGACTCTGCAGAGTTTGTACCACTGTACCCACATGTAGTGATTTCATCCCTCGTTGCCGGGTGGACTAAAAGAACCTCCATTATGCCAGTGGCTACGAACCACATTCACACTTCCCAGGTGTGTATCCAGGAGATCACTACGAAGCCTTTACAAAGGGATTCCCGACGAGCGTGGGCCCACCGAGGTTTCACCCCTAACAGCATACAAGAGGCTCCAACCCCGCTGCAGTGGCCCCCTCTTGAGCCTTGCGGTTCATATGGTAGTCCAGCTGACACCTACTCCCCGCACCATCCAACACACCCATACTACGCCGGGGATACACATAATTAGTTGGCCAAGCTGCCCCATCTCAGCATGTGGTTGGCACGGTAAAGCTAGGTTACATGCTCCATGAACCGGTCCTTAGGATCCAGGCAAGTACTAAACACAAACCCGAGTCTCGTGCACCCAGCACACAACCAAAACATCCAACTTGCCTTGATCCCTACCTCTACATAACTCACAATATCTCATTCAAGAGTATGGTAAAATAAACTGATGATCTCATATCCCAAATATCCCATTCTAAGCATGGCTAAGCATATGCATAATAATAAATGACATGATAAAATGAATCCCAACCCAAGCTACAAGGAAACCAAGGTAATGCAACTCTAGGGAAACTTACTAGCATGGGTTTCATATTTCAATTGACAATGCAAATAATTCTATCTACACATCCTAGCATAGGATCAAAGTGGTCAAGGACACTTGCCTCCTTCCTGCTGCTCTTGAAATGGGTAGCCCTGATCTTGGAAAGGAATAACTTGCTCTTGAGCAGGTTCTACATCATACCATCACACATAGCAAAAGGAAAACAACAATCCATAAGACATAGTTCACACTTCCACTTCATACAAACCACACATTCATATTTATGAAAGTCATTCACCATTATATGTGTTGTGGTTACTCTATGTGTGTTGATTTGTGGCTTGCATGCACTTTTAATCATATGTATATGATTCCTACTTTTATGTTCACATTTATACTTACATACTATATATATGAGTTTCCAATTTAAATAAATTCCTTATATTCAATTACTACACCTTTTATCTACCAAGTATGCATGAAAGGTATTTTCCTTCTCCATATGTGTCTTCATAATTTCTACCAACACTAAACTGAATTCTTTGGATTTTAGAACTCCATTTATCATTTACTATTTGCTATATTTTCAGATTTATTTCCTATGCCTAAATGTGAACTTTATTATAAAAATAACAAGACACATCATCTAAACAGAATAGGTTCTGATCTAAAATATTTGCTAATATATTTTTGACCTTTTCCTCTGATGTAAACTATTTTACAATTATTTTACCTATTTTCCAGAACTATTCTTTACTTAAAAATGTGTCCCTAAATGTGAATAATAAATTAAACAGATTCACTTCAGCCCAAAATATATTTTTATCTCACTCCAAAGTTTTCTAAATACTGAGAAAGTTTTTAATTTAATTTTGACAATATGTTTGTCCCACTTTTTAAATTTTAAACACTAGCCACATATTCAATTTCCTAAATTAAATATTAAACAGGGCTAAAAAGGTAAACTCACCCTACTACAGGGTCTATAATATTATTTTAACAATTTTCAGGGGCCTAGCTATACATAACAGAGGAGTTTTTCCTAATTTTTATTAAGTCCAGGGGCTAAAACTGATTTTTAAATGAATTTACATGATTTTCTGAAGTTCCAGGGGCTAGATCAGAAGTTTCCAGGGCTAGCTCTTATTTCCCGAGAACCCCAGGGGGTAGCACGTAAGATTTCCAGTCTTTATAACGCGGGGCTGACGTGGACCGTACGATTTAAAACAGACGGCTGAGATTATAACGTCGAACCGGTACGCGGGGATTTAAAGTCTACCGTGCGATTTAAAATAGACGGCGCACAAGCGGCCACGTCGCTCTAACCGAGCGCGGGCGGCGCTGCCCGGCGGCGCACGGCGGCGGGAAGTGGCGGTCTCACCGGAGAGTTTCGGATCTTCGGGAATTCTTCCTAGAACTGTGATTTTATGGCATAGAACGGTGGAGGAGAGGTCAGGGATCTCACCTCGGGGGTTTTCTTGAGCTCGGAGGTCCTGGAAGGCGGTCGGCGACGAGGTCCGAATTGAAACCACGGCGAGGCTCGTCGGCGCTGTGTTTGAACCGCAGGTCACCGAGTTTTCTGCACCTGCAGGGTTCCCCGGAGGCGGTGGATCAAGACCAGCGAGTTAGATCGGAATTTCCGAGCTTAGATCGGCCAGAATTCGCCGGAGAAGGCTCGGTTTCTCACCGGAGTAAAATTGGCGGATCGCGTGGGAAAAACAGAACGAGGCCGGGGTTTTTATAGACAGGGAAGGGCGGCGGGGTGGTTTAGATCGAGTTTGCGTCACCCCCGATCGAAATTCGGCTGGGATTCGCAGAAACCCGGTTCGGTTTGGATTCGGGGTGAGAGAGTCCCAGCGCGGGCGCGAGGTAGAAGAAGGGCTGGCGGGCCCCGCCTGTCAGTGGGAAAGAGGGGGGGGCGCGGCTGCGGGCTGACGCGGGAATAAATGGGCCGGCTGGTGGGTTTTGGCCCACTGGCCGGTTTTTTTTTCTATTTTCCTTTTTCTTTTTCTATTTCTTTTCTGTTTTGAGTTTAAATTGAATTCCAGTTTGAATTTAAATTGTTGCAAAACATGCAACACGTCCAAAAAAATTTAAATTCCCCTCTTAACAGGATTTAGGGTCTAAACAAGATTTTTGGGGTGTTACAGCTCCACCCCCCTTAAAAGAAATCTCGTCCTCGAGATTGGTGGTTCTAGGAAAACAATTCCGGAAATTGTGCCTTGAGCTCATCTTCCCGCTCCCAGGTGGCTTCCTCTTCTGAGTGATGCTTCCACTGCACCTTGCACATCCGGATTCTTTTATTTCTGGTGAGGCGTTCCATTGTCTCCAAAATCTTGTATGGTTGCTCGGCATAAGACAAATCCTCAGCTACGTCCACTTCATTCATGGGTAACACCTCCTCAGGTGTCCTCAGGCATTTCTTGAGTTGTGACACATGGAATACATCGTGCACATCCGATAGACGAGCCGGTAATTCCAGTTGATACACCACTTCGCCTTTCCTCTCCAGAACTTGAAAGGGTCCGATGTATCGAGGTGACAACTTCCCTTTCACCTTGAACCGACGAAGTCCTCTGATAGGGGACACCTTGAGATAGACATAGTCTCCCACGTTGAAAACGAGCTCTCTTCTTCGTACATCGGCATAGCTCTTTTGGCGTGTCTGTGCTATCCTCAAGTTGTTGCGAATTTCCCTTACCTTCGCCTCGGCTTCTTGTAGTACTTCTGGACCAAACATTTACTTTCCCCCGTTTGTTCCAAAATAGGGGAGTTCTGCACTTCCTCCCGTACAAAGCTTCAAACGGCGACATCTTCATACTAGGTTGATAGCTGTTGTTATAGGAAAACTCCGCATACGGTAAGTTCTTGTCCCAACTCCTATTGTTTTTGAGTGCACACGCTCTCAGCATATCCTCAAGAATCTGATTGGTCCTTTCCGTCTGCCCGTCAGTTTGGGGATGATAGGCAGAGCTAAAATTCAGATGGGTTCCCATGGTTTCATGCAACTTCTGCCAGAACTTTGAGGTGAACTGTGTCCCTCGATCCGACACTATCTTCTTTGGCACTCCATGGTAACACACGATCCTTGACATGCATAACTCTGCCAATTTGGATCCGCTGTAGCTTTCTTTCACGGGGATGAAATGAGCTACCTTGGTTAGTCTGTCAATGACGACCCATATCGAATCATATCCTGATTGGGTCCTAGGCAGTCCTACTATGAAATCCATACCGATTTCTTCCCATTTCCATTCAGGCACTTTGAGTGGTTGCAATAATCCCGCGGGTCATTGATGTTCTGCTTTCACCAACTGGCATGTGTCACATAGGGCAACATGTTCCGCGACATCGCGCTTCATGCCATACCACCAATACCTACTCTTGAGGTCCTGGTACATCTTCGTACTCCCAGGATGAATGGAATAGTCAGAATCATGAGCCTCCTTCAAAATTAATTCACGGATCTCCTTTACTTCTGGCACACAGATTCTTTTCCCGTGCCACACCGTTCCTTGTTCATCCTCTCTAAAACCAGGAGCTTTATTTTTCTTGATGAGTTGTCTGATCTCTTGTATCTTCTCGTCATTCTTTTGACCCTCGCG
Organism: Neostapfia colusana; assembly: GCA_030760725.1. Taxonomy (NCBI): domain Eukaryota; kingdom Viridiplantae; phylum Streptophyta; class Magnoliopsida; order Poales; family Poaceae; genus Neostapfia; species Neostapfia colusana. The sequence goes on from JASWHV010000020.1 coordinate 50,447,283, forward strand.
GATGTCTCGCTCTGGTGTGGAGTCCACTTCCATGGCGATGGCTTCACCACTATTTACCAGACATAGATTGAGCCTTATAACCTCGTCTTTCAATTCTGCAGGCATGTCTTTCAGGCTCAACTTATTGACCTGCACTTTCCGACTTAAAGCATCGGCCATGACGTTTGCTTTCCCAGGATGATAGTTGATGCCCACATCAAAGTCATTGATTAGCTCTAACCATCTCCTCTGTCTAAGGTCGAGATCTGGCTGTGTGAAAATATAATTCAAACTCTTATGATCCGTATATATCTCTGTCCTCTTCCCCATCAAATAGTGTCGCCAAATTTTCAACGCGTGTACCACTGCGGCTAGTTCTAGGTCATGTGTAGGATAGTTTTTCTCGTGCTTCCGAAGCTGCCGGGATGCATATGCCACGACATGCCCTTCTTGCATGAGAACACATCCCAACCCGTTTCCAGAGGCATCGCAGTACACCGTGAAATTCCTCTGCATATCTGGCATAACCAGCACTAGGGCTGGTGTCAATCTTTTCTTTAACTCCTGAAAACTCGTCTCGCACTGCGGCGTCCATGTGAATGTGATTCCCTTCTCTAACAGTTTGGTGAGGGGTCTCGAGATCTTAGAGAATCCCTCAATAAACCGTCGATAGTATCCAGCCAATCCCAAGAAGCTTCGAACTTCCCCGACATTTTCACAGGTCTTCCACTTCTGTATATCCTCGATTTTGGCAGGATCCACGGAGATTCCTCCCTCCGAGATTATATGTCCTAAGAAGGGAACTCTCTTTAGCCAAAACTCACACTTGCTCAACTTGGCATATAGTTGGTGTTCTCTCAGCCTCTGCAACACCAACCTTAGATGTTTCTCATGTTCTTCTTCATCTTTGGAGAAAACGAGAATGTCATCTATGAAAACAACCACAAATTTGTCCAGATATTCCATGAATACCTTGTTCATGAGATACATTGAGGGGGCCCGACCCCGATCACAGGGCCGTGCCGCCTTGCCCGAGGAATCGCATTGGGTGGTGCCGTGTTATGCGGCACCCAACAGCACACACATAAGGAACACAGTATTACATAAATCAAAAGCGGAAGGTTACAATTATTCTTTGTAAATAATTTACACAAATTAGCTACAGCGGAAGTCTATAACCAGCTCACGTTGAATAACTATGAAGCACCGAGAAGAGGTCCAGCCCGCGGACTCCTCTCGCTAGCAACACGAAGACAAGGCAGCGGCTAGGTTCTCCAAGTGTGACATGACTTGGAAGTTTCCGAGTCTCACCAGACAACCTTCTTTATAGTGTTGATGTTTACCTGCAAAACCACTTATATAGCAAGAGTGAGCACAAAGGCTCAGCAAGACTTAACCGTCTCTCCTAAAGCATGAAACTCTACATGAACGTAACCTAAGACCTATCCTGTAATTTGCGAAAAGACTCGCCTACGAGTTCATCCTTAACTTTCAGATTTTAGCCATAATAGTAGTGACCTTGCGCCCAGCAACATTGGAACTCCACAATCAAACAAGAAACGCTTCATTCCAATGTTACTTGTCCCAAGGTGAAAAATAAATTTAGTTTGCTCTATCTCTACTTCAAACATGGTTTTCATGCAACTTAACATAATCATAACAGCAATTATACTTTTTGCAAACTGTTTCCACACAAGTTGATTACTACGTCACAACATGGGAGCAAGCGGTACTCAATAACCGCGAGGGACGGTGATTCGAATCAAACACTACCCGGATAACTCGACACATACGCCCGCCTCTGAAGACCCAACCCTGGCGTCCTTCATTACGTCGTATGTGGCAACCTTTCTCAGGACACTAGACTGTAGAACCGGTCGCGCCGTCTCGGGCTCATAGGTCTAACGAGACGATGTGGTATGCCTCTATAATCCAGTGAACCTGGTACATCGGTTTCCTGGTTCCCATATATCAGTAAGCATCCGGTACACAACTCAATACTTGTTCCTGGACGTGGCATACGCATCGGTCCTTAACCGACACAGGCAGAGCTACTCGACCAAGACCTCGTCTTGTCGCAGCCTAACCCCTCTACCCGGTCTCATCTTTAGAAATGTAAACTTTAGTTTGCTTCCTTCCCCAACCACACTTATGATATTCTAAACTATAGATCGCGAGTAGTTTCCAACTACTCGTCTTCTACCGGATGCCCTAGTCTATTTAGCATGGCCTTATTCTACATCGATGACACAATTCTACCCTCGACCTCAGGGTTCATTTTTGGTTATGCAAGTGGGGTATAAAACATCCTTGACCTAATGCACATACAAACTGAGACCCATAGTAGTGAACAAAGTAAAAACTTTAGAAATTAACTTAAGTGCAAACCGGGGCTTGCCTTGGTTTTGCAGGTGTCTAAAGTCAGATAAGATGAAGTTAGTTGCTGATGATGACTTGAAGCTGAATCACTGCCTTCTTGCTTCTTACTCCCAGCTCAACTCCTCCTTCTTCACTTTCCACGTCGAATCACTACACGTTATAAACACGCATATCTTTCATTGTAAAACTTTTTGCTAACAAATGCTGAAGACAAGTTTGAAACTGGGACTTTGTTTAAGAATTTAAAATGACACTGGGGTGGTGGTTTGGATGTGTGTTTGAGCACTATCATCAAGTGAGAAGTGGGGTTCATCACTTGGGTGGGGGATCAACTAATGGTTGAACAGAATACTAATGATCCAGGGCTCCAATGGAGCTGGGAATTTTCTTGGAAGTTCCTTGTCACAAGAAAGTCCTCTGGACCAAAATTCAGAACATTTCACTAAGTGGATCACCCAGAACAATTTCCTAAGCATTTAAGAAAAAGGAATTAATTCTGATTAAATTTGCACTTTCATGCAAATTCAAGTGCACTATAATTTTCCTAGTATTTGTAGAGCTAAGGAATGGCTAGAACTGAATTTCCAAGTTTTGGAAATTCTCTGAAAATGTTTCTGTATTTATTGGAATACAGAAACTTGAAGTTAGAATTACCCTAACTAAATCAACTCCAAATGAGCTGAAACTTTTACAGGGGTCTCATAAAATCCTAAAGAATATCCTGGCAAAATTTGGGGAATTTTGGATGAACCAAACTCCCTCTAAAATTCTTTTTCTGAAAAGTTTTAAGAATTTTCCAGAATTTGCTATGGGTTTTCATGCAAATTGGGTTGCATATTTGGATAGAGCATTTCATCCTGAATCCAACCCAATTTGAATTACTAAATTTGGAGCTTCCTAGCAAAAGTTATGCATTTTACAAGTTTGAACAACTCTCTATTTGATTTTAAACAGCACAGTCACACGTGGGGGCCCACGGGTCAGGTGCTTCTTCAACCTCCCGCCAGAGCCTGCGGGTGCCCACCAGCAGAAAACTTGGCATGGCTCGTTATCCCTCATTTCTCCACCAAATGAGCTCCGGTTTCGCCCTACATGCTTCTGGGAACGTGGCGCAGCTGCTGGGCAAGGTGTCCCCGCGTGAAAACGGCTGTAGGTGGGTCGGCACCGGCGGGGCGGCTCGGGAGCTCGACATGGACGCGTTCCCGCATGTCCAAGGCATCTCCCGGCGAGCTACGATGTCCTACAGCATCCCTATGGGTCTAGGAACATGGAACGGAGATCAAATCGTGCAGAACATGGCTGCAAACTAGTCGTCACCGTGGACCGTTGCAGTTTTGGCCGCCGGCGACGATTTCTCGTCGCCCAGGGTATAGGGTGGTCGGTTTGCTTCGTGCTTCGGCGTGGAGGGGCGCTAGGAACCCTAGTAGCTGTGGTCTGAATTGTAGAACAAACAATCAATCGATTGGAGCTAATTTCAGAAATTTGCTGAGGTCAGTCCTTCACGTGCGCCGGCGCCAAAAATGAAATTCCGGCTAGCCGGCGTCGGGGAAGAGCAGGGGATCGACAGGATGAGGATCAGTACCTCCTGGCGCACCTCTGTGGCCTCTTGAGCACGCCGGAGAGGCGCTGGGCTGGCCGAGAGACAGGGAGCAGTGGAGACGGCAGCCTCTGTCAAACTTTTGCACGAGGGGGGCAACAACAGAATTGGCCTCGGGGTTGTGGGCAACAGGACGCGACGGAGGTGATAAGAAGGGGGGGAAACAGCTCGCCAGCGCGAGGGGGACGAGCAGGAGGTGGAGCTTTGGGGCGTGGAGCAGCAGCTCGCTGTCGCTCAGGGGCAAGGCCTCGGTGGAGTGAGAACAGAGAGAAAGACTTAGGGATTAAGTCTGCTCATTCCTATGACATGTGGGGTCCACCCCTCTTCTTATCCCCTAAAACTCTCACAAATATCTCCAAATTTTGGCACATTGTAAACTTCAGCTCTGAGGAACTTAAATCCAAAAGTCATTTGGCAATTTGACCAGTTTTGCCTCAGTTTCAAATTTGAATTCAAATTTGGATGAAATTTACAAGTCCTCTTGATATTCATATCCAAGCACCTCCAAATTTCCTCCAAATTGGTCTCCCTCATAATTTGGATCTGAGGAATTCAAATATGTCCTCTGATCTTTGAGTTGGCTATTGCAAATACACTTTTTCAAACAACAGTTTGAATTTTCTCTTTTGAACATGCCCTCCTTCTTTTTGAAGTGCACCTCTTAATTCAAACTGAATTCAAAGTTTCATTGCACATGCCAACACTTTCATGAGGAACACAAAAGTTTTTGTAAGTCCCATTTCTTGTATTCAAACTCAACTTTATTCATAGCTCAAGTTTTCTATTTACATGTTTTGGGACTTTTACATTCCTCCCCCCTTAAAAAGAATCTCGTCCCGAGATTCATGATTAAGGACAATGTGGAGAGGACAGTTACTCAACATACGCCTCTAACAACTCCGAATGATTGCGTTGCAAATACTCCTCGCTTTCCCATGTAGCTTCGTCGATCGTGTGATTTTCCCATAGCACCTTGAAAAATCGCAGTGTCCGATTCCTGGTTTCGCGAGTCTCTTCATCAATTATCCAGGTTGGTCGCTCAACATATGTGAGGTCCAGCTTCAAATTTTCTATGTCTCCCATGAGAATCTCCGTTGGAACTTTTAAACACTTCCGCAACTGAGATATGTGGAAGACGTTATCAACTCCGGCTAAGGCTGCCGGTAGCTCCAAATGGTATGCCACGGGTCCACACCTTTCAATGATAATGAAGGGACCGATAAAACGTGGAGCTAATTTTCCTTTCACTCCAAATCGGTGAATGCCCTTCATCGGAGATACGCGGAGGTATACGTGGTCCCCAACATGGAAATCCAGAGGACGACGTCTCCTATCTGCATAGCTCTTTTGTCTGGACTGAGCGGCTTTCAGATTTGCTTGAATAAGCCTTACCCGCTCTTCTGCTTCATTTACGAGATCAATCCCGTAAGTTACCCTCTCGCCGGATTCACACCAGTTCAAGGGTGTGCGGCACTTCCGGCCGTAGAGAGCTTCATAAGGCGCCATTTTGATACTTGATTGATACCCATTGTTATATGAGAACTCCGCCAACGGTAAGTGATCATCCCAGCTCTTACCGTGGTGGATGACACATGCTCTCAGCATATCTTCAAGTATTTGATCACCCTCTCAGTTTGTCCATCGGTTTGAGGGTGATACGCGGAGCTTCGAATCAATTTAGTTCCCAAGGATGTGTGTAGCTGTTCCCAGAAACGGGATACGAACAGCGATCCTCTATCAGAGACAATGGTACGGGGAACTCCGTGCAGGCATAAGATTCGTGCTATGTATAACTCCGCATACTGCTTGGCGCTGTAGTTAGTATGCACCGGAATGAAACGTGCCGATTTGGTCAATCGATCAACGATTACCCAAATCGAGTCATGGTGGTGGGAGGTCATCGGCAACCCAACGATGAAATCCATACTCAAGTCTTCCCACTTCCATGCCGGTATTTGTAGCGGTTGCAGCAGGCCCGACTTCTTCACATGGTCGACCTTAACTCTTCGACACGTATCACATTCTGAAACGTATTTTGCAACTTCACGTTTCATACGTGTCCACCAAAACTTCTTCCGGAGGTCTTGGTACATTTTATTGCTGCCAAGATGAATAGAAAATTTGGATAAGTGAGCCTCATCCAAAATTTTCTTCCGCAGCCTCATATCACGGGGTACGACTATCCGGTCCTTGAACCACAAGGTATCTTCCTCATCTAACCGGAAACATTTCATCTCCCCGTTCTTTAACCTCCTTTTGATATGAGCCATGCCCTTGTCTCTCCTTTGAGCTTCCATCACCTCCTCTCTTATTGTGGGTATGAGAGCTAGATTATGCAAAGCTCCATATGGAACCAAGTAGAGACTTGGTTCTTCCTCTTCTATCGGCGTAATGGTTAGGTTATGAATATGAGACTTCCGGCTGAGTGCATCGGCAACCACATTTGCCTTGCCCGGATGATAATGAATTTCAATCTCATAGTCCTTGATCAGCTCCAACCATCGCCGTTGTCGCATTTTCAACTCTTTCTGAGTGAATATGTATTTCAAACTTTTGTGGTCGGTGTAGAGATGAACCAGATTTCCCAATAGGTAATGTCTCCACATCTTCAAAGCTAACACCACGGCAGCCAGTTCGAGATCATGAGTTGGATAATGTTGCTCATGATTCCGTAATTGCCGTGATCCATATGCGACCACACGTCCTCCTTGCATGAGTACACAACCAAGCCCGACGCCGGATGCATCACAATAAACATCAAAAGGCTTGGTTGTATCCGGTTGAGCTAGAACCGGGGCTGTTGTGAGGTGTTTCACCAACGCTTGAAAAGCTTCCTCACATGGCTTGCTCCAATCATACTTGATGCCTTTCTTCAGTAGCTCCGTCATAGGTTTGGAGATTTTTGAGAAGCTCGGGATGAACCTCCGATAATATCCCGCCAAACCCAAGAAGCTACGAACTTCATGGACTGATGTTGGAGACTTCCACTTCAGCACTTGTTCAATCTTGCTTGGATCAACAGCAATGCCTTCTGCTGAAATAATGTGCCCAAGAAATGGCACTTGGTTGATCCAGAATTCACATTTACTAAACTTTGCATAGAGCTTGTGATCTCGCAGTCGTTGGAGCACAATATGCAAATGTTTAGCGTGTTCCTCTTCAGATTTGGAATAGACCAAAATGTCGTCGATGAATACCACGACGAACTGATCTAGCTCCGGCATGAACACCGAGTTCATAAGGTACATAAAGTGAGCCGGAGCATTGGTCAACCCAAATGACATGACAAGATATTCATAGAGTCCATATCTTGTCGAGAATGCTGTTTTCGGGACATCTTCCGCTCGAATCTTGATTTGATGATATCCCGACCTTAAGTCCATCTTGGAGAAGACTTTAGCACCCACTAGTTGATCGAAGAGGATATCAATTCTTGGTAGTGGATACTTGTTCTTTATGGTCACAACATTTAAAGGACGATAGTCGACGCATAGCCTCAGCGTCTCATCCTTCTTCTTCACAAACAAAGCTGAGCAACCCCATGGTGACGAACTTGGACGAATAAACCCCTTGTCCATCAGATCCTTGAGTTGCTCCTTCAATTCTGCTAACTCACTCGGAGCCATTTTGTAGGGTCTCCGAGAGATCGGCGTGGTTCCCGGTATCAACTCTATTTTGAATTCCACCTCACGCTCAGGTGGTAAGCCTGGAAGATCTTCGGGAAACACGTCCAGATATTCACGGACCACTGGAATGTCTTCTAACTTGCACACCTCGGCATTGCATACTTCCGGGTCTTTGGAAACCGCTTCACCGAGATACAATGTTTGACGTCCGTGAAGTGGAGAGTCCAAGTGAACACTCCTGTTCTCGATGTCCAGAACAGCCTTATGGAAGGTCAACCATGATATTCCTAATATGGCATTGATTCCTTGGTCTTCGAGAATGATGAGGGTGGTAGGATAAATTTTTCCACCCAGGCAAAGTGGTGCTCGAGAGACGACTTCATTAGTTGAGATGTCTCCACCTGGCGAATGAATAAGGTAAGAACCTTTTGTGACAGTTGTGGAGATCTGATCCTGGATTACCGTTGCCCGGCTAATGAAGTTATGTGTTGCACCAGAGTCGAATAAAATGACAACTGGCTTGTCATTTAAGGTGAACCTGCCAGCCAGAACAGGTCCTCCCTTTGGCAGATCATCGACTGACACATAATTAACCGTCCCCACTTTTTCCATAGCTTTTCTTGGCTGTCCAAGATCACTTTTTGAAACTGGACCCGCAGACATAGCGTTGCTGCTTGGTTCAGTCGCTTCATTGACGTTGAGCTCATTGTCAATATAAAGTGGGACAGCACTTGGTTCAGCTGAGAAGTCACCTTGTTCATTTTCAGCCTCTTGAGGGTAATAATATTCTAGTGCACCTTGTGGATACTGAGGTGCATAAGAAATAAGTTGCTGCTGCGGTAGAGGTGAATAAGACCTCTGTGGAGAAGAGTCGTCACACTCCCAGAACGATTGCACCTCTTGTGGAATCTCTCGACCGGAAGGTGAACGGATTACCAACCGATACTTCTGAGGTAGACGATTGTCTTCATCTTGTGATGAGTCCCTCTCCCTCTTTTCTTTGAGGTAAAGGTTGGAATAATATTCTTGAGCAATAGCACAGCTCACGAACTCATCAAAATTCTCTTGGCTAACTTGAGCAAATTCACATCGCAGCCTAGCAGTCAGCCCTCGATAAAAATGATAACCCCTCATGGATGGTGATTTCATATAGTCAGGGACATATTGAGCTAAGCGATTGAATTCCTTCGCATACTCAATAACACTCATGTCCCCTTGCTTCAGACTCCATAACTCATCCAGACTGGTTTGCATTATGCCTGCAGGGATGAAAAGAGCACGAAATGCAGCCTGGAACTCCGCCCATGTGACACGATGTCCTGCTGGTTGAACAGCAAGGTACTCTGCCCACCATGCTCCAGCAAAGCCGTGAAGCTGTTGAGCGGCATATAGAGTCTTCGAGAATTCATCACACCGGATCAACCCAAGCTTGGACTCAATGACACGTAACCAGTGATTTGCTTCACAATGGTCAGACGCCTCGGAGAATACCGGCGGTTGTGTCGCCAAGAAATCCAGATACGTGCTCTGGGTTGGCATGTGATGTTGAGCTTCTCGATCTATGCCTTGCTTAACTAGAGTTTGGAGAGTTTCATTCATCTTCGCCATAATTTCAGCCAATCCGGTTGGCGATGGCTCTTGTGATGAAGCCGAGTCATTCCCACCTCGACTTGAACCTCCAAGCCCCATTTGAGAATGTGTACGTACCATACTGCACGAAACCAAAATTTTGAGTCTATCAAAATTCTATCTCAGTAGTAAGTAAAGATAAGTAAAACATGAACATGTCATGAACTTTATGAAAGCATAACCACATTCATGTTTAAACAAATCTTATGTACGCTAAGCTAATCAGCGGGACTACCCTGACCAGCTCACACAAACTCCAAATTTTACTCAAGTTATCAACAGATTTTTGACTTGAGTTCAACACCAAAGTTTTAGTAAACTTCAGTATCTTTCCAACGAGTACTTATAGGCTTCTTAAAGGTTTTTCTACAGGAAGTCATGGCTTAAAAACAGAAAGGTCCAGAGAGGTTTTTGCTACTGTCCTGGTTCTGAACAGTTTACCTTCAACTGGACTTTTCACCAACTTAAAGTGTGATTTTGCTCTGGAGGTCTACAAAGAAATTGTAGAGTACTTGAAAATATTTCCAGAACTGTATCATACACCTTAGTTGGTTAAAGCTACTCAGAGTTATGCTCCGTTAAAGCCCAGCAAGAATTCCTGCCAGAAACAGAGCACTCTGTTTTTGAAAACTTTGACACCTAGTTATACTCTCATTTGAATCTTAGCTCAAAATAAGAGTTCAGTAGCTACTACTTGTTTCAAACTTCCATTTTTAGTTGAAAGTTAGTTCATGAATCATTTCTTCATAGAGAAGAGGTTATTAAGTGTAGTACGGTGTCGATGCACCGTAAGAAACATGTCGGTACTACGTAGCCTCACCAAAAGAAAAATCCTAACCCGGATTATACCGGCATATCCGTTTTATCAGTGGCACTAAGACGGTCTCTCGCACACGTGTACTACACGGGATAAGTACGTGGTTAGTACCTGCAGAAGATCACTCAATAGTGGTGCACTCAAAGGTTATTTCATCTCAGGCAGTTCCATATTTGAAAGTAAATACAAACGCCCGTATCATTGTCATACGGCCGTCCTTGAGTTAAGCCACGTCTCAAGGCACGTGATCGTGTTTCAACACCACACGACGGGGAACCCGAGTATGTCATGAACGGGTCGTCACGGTTGGGAATGTTATCAAACCAACGGATACCACCTACTGCCCTGCAGGGCACGCCGATGGCAAGCGTTGCGTATGTCCTCCTGGGCTATTTCCAGACGAACACACTATCGCGTTACTGACCACACGATGGGGTCTCCACTTACTCGCCTAATGCACGCTAGGGATCAGCGTTTCATATGAACTCAGGAACATGAAGAGTCCAAGAGTTTCATATTAACATCTCACACCAAGCTGTGAGATCTAACCCTGAACCACTTTCCTCGTCAGGGGAGCTAACCGAAATTGAACCGCTTTCGGTAGCGTTCCTTACCATTCTTACCTAAACGTAGGTGCGTCGTTACATAATGAAAGTTCAGAATTAAAACACATATGTTAGTCTTGCCACTTTAAGTAACTATACTACTATAGTCCTTATGTGGGCCTAATACCGTTTCCTCACCGTATCCTAAGTTTTTTTTCCGTAATACCATCCTTATTCCGTGTGCTATTACCAATGCAGCTCTGATACCACGCTGAGGGGGCCCGACCCCGATCACAGGGCCGTGCCGCCTTGCCCGAGGAATTGCATTGGGTGGTGCCGTGTTATGCGGCACCCAACAGCACACACATAAGGAACACAGTATTACATAAATCAAAAGCGGAAGGTTACAATTATTCTTTGTAAATAATTTACACAAATTAGCTACAGCGGAAGTCTATAATCAGCTCACGTTGAATAACTATGAAGCACCGAGAAGAGGTCCAGCCCGCGGACTCCTCTCGCTAGCAACACGAAGACAAGGCAGCGGCTAGGTTCTCCAAGTGTGACATGACTTGGAAGTTTCCGAGTCTCACCGGACAACCTTCTTTATAGCGTTGATGTTTACCTGCAAAACCACTTATATAGCAAGAGTGAGCACAAAGGCTCAGCAAGACTTAACCGTCTCTCCTAAAGCATGAAACTCTACATGAACGTAACCTAAGACCTATCCTGTAATTTGCGAAAAGACTCGCCTACGAGTTCATCCTTAACTTTCAGATTTTAGCCATAATAGTAGTGACCTTGCGCCCAGCAACATTGGAACTCCACAATCAAACAAGAAACGCTTCATTCCAATGTTACTTGTCCCAAGGTGAAAAATAAATTTAGTTTGCTCTATCTCTACTTCAAACATGGTTTTCATGCAACTTAACATAATCATAACAGCAATTATACTTTTTGCAAACTGTTTCCACACAAGTTGATTACTACGTCACAACATGGGAGCAAGCGGTACTCAATAACCACGAGGGACGGTGATTCGAATCAAACACTATCCGGATAACTCGACACATACGCCCGCCTCTGAAGACCCAACTCTGGCGTCCTTCATTACGTCGTATGTGGCAACCTTTCTCAGGACACTAGACTGTAGAACCGGTCACGCCGTCTCGGGCTCATAGGTCTAACGAGACGATGTGGTATGCCTCTACAATCCAGTGAACCTGGTACATCGGTTTTCTGGTTCCCATATATCAGTAAGCATCCGGTACACAACTCAATACTTGCTCCTGGACGCGGCATACGCATCGGTCCTTAACCGACACAGGCAGAGCTACTCGACCAAGACCTCGTCTTGTCGCAGCCTAACCCCTCTGCCCGGTCTCATCTTTAGAAATGTAAACTTTAGTTTGCTTCCTTCCCCAACCACACTTATGATATTCTAAACTATAGCTCGTGAGTAGTTTCCAACTACTCGTCTTCTACCGGATGCCCTAGTCTATTTAGCATGGCCTTATTCTACATCGATGACACAATTCTACCCTCGACCTCAGGGTTCATTTTTGGTTATGCAAGTGGGGTATAAAACATCCTTGACCTAATGCACATACAAACTGAGACCATAGTAGTGAACAAAGTAAAAACTTTAGAAATTAACTTAAGTGCAAACCGGGGCTTGCCTTGGTTTTGCAGGTGTCTAAAGTCAGATAAGATGAAGTTAGTTGCTGATGATGACTTGAAGCTGAATCACTGCCTTCTTGCTTCTTACTCCCAGCTCAACTCCTCCTTCTTCACTTTCCACGTCGAATCACTACACGTTATAAACACGCATATCTTTCATTGTAAAACTTTTTGCTAACAAATGCTGAAGACAAGTTTGAAACTGGGACTTTGTTTAAGAATTTAAAATGACACTGGGGTGGTGGTTTGGATGTGTGTTTGAGCACTATCATCAAGTGAGAAGTGGGGTTCATCACTTGGGTGGGGGATCAACTAATGGTTGAACAGAATACTAATGATCCAGGGCTCCAATGGAGCTGGGAATTTTCTTGGAAGTTCCTTGTCACAAGAAAGTCCTCTGGACCAAAATTCAGAACATTTCACTAAGTGGATCACCCAGAACAATTTCCTAAGCATTTAAGAAAAAGGAATTAATTCTGATTAAATTTGCACTTTCATGCAAATTCAAGTGCACTAAAATTTTCCTAGTATTTGTGGAGCTAAGGAGTGGCTAGAACTGAATTTCCAAGTTTTGGAAATTCTCTGAAAATGTTTCTGTATTTATTGGAATACAGAAACTTGAAGTTAGAATTACCCTAACTAAATCAACTCCAAATGAGCTGAAACTTTTACAGGGGTCTCCTAAAATCCTAAAGAATATCCTGGCAAAATTTGGGGAATTTTGGATGAACCAAACTCCCTCTAAAATTCTTTTGCTGAAAAGTTTTAAGAATTTTCCAGAATTTTCTATGGGTTTTCATGCAAATTGGGTTGCATATTTGGATAGAGCATTTCATCCTGAATCCAACCCAATTTGAATTACTAAATTTGGAGCTTCCTAGCAAAAGTTATGCATTTTACAAGTTTGAACAACTCTCTGTTTGATTTTAAACAGCACAGTCACACGTGGGGCCCACGGGTCAGGTGCTTCTTCAACCTCCCGCCAGAGCCCGCGGGTGCACACCAGCAGAAAACTTGGCATGGCTCGTTCTCCCTCATTTCTCCACCAAATGAGCTCCGGTTTCGCCCTACATGCTTCTGGGACGTGGCGCAGCTGCTGGGCAAGGTTTCCCCGCGTGAAAACGGCTGTAGCTGGGTCGGCACCGGCGGGGCGGCTCGGGAGCTCGACATGGACGCGTTCCCGCGTGTCCAAGGCATCTCCCGGCGAGCTACGATGTCCTACAGCATCCCTATGGGTCTAGGAACATGGAACGAAGATCAAATCGTGCAGAACATGGCTGCAAACTAGTCGTCACCGTGGACCATGGCAGTTTTGGCCGCCGGCGACGATTTCTCGTTGCCCGGGGTATAGGGTGGTCGGTTTGCTTCGTGCTTCGGCGTGGAGGGGCGCTAGGAACCCTAGTATCTGTGGTCTGAATTGTAGAACGAACAATCAATCGATTGGAGCTAATTTCAGAAATTTGCTGAGGTCAGTCCTTCACGTGCGCCGGCGCCAAAAATGAAATTCCGGCTAGCCGGCGTCGGGGAAGAGCAGGGGATCGACAGGATGAGGATCAGTACCTCCTGGCGCACCTCTGTGGCCTCTTGAGCACACCGGAGAGGCGCTGGGCTGGCCGGGAGACAGGGAGCAGTGGAGACGGCAACCTCTGTCAAACTTTTGCACGAGGGGGGCAACAACAGAATTGGCCTCGGGGTTGTGGGCAACAGGACACGACGGAGGTGATAAGAAGGGGGGGAAACAGCTCGCCAGCGCGAGGGGGACGAGCAGGAGTTGGAGCTTTGGGGCGTGGAGCAGCAGCTCGCTGTCGCTCAGGGGCAAGGCCTCGGTGGAGTGAGAACAGAGAGAAAGACTTAGGGATTAAGTCTCCTCATTCCTATGACATATGGGGTCCACCCCTCTTCTTATCCCCTAAAACTCTCACAAATATCTCCAAATTTTGGCACATTGTAAAATTCAGCTCTGAGGAACTTAAATCCAAAAGTCATTTGGCAATTTGACCAGTTTTGCCTCAGTTTCAAATTTGAATTCAAATTTGGATGAAATTTACAAGTCCTCTTGATATTCATATCCAAGCACCTCCAAATTTCCTCCAAATTGGTCTCCCTCATAATTTGGATCTGAGGAATTCAAATATGTCCTCTGATCTTTGAGTTGGCTATTGCAAATACACTTTTTCAAACAACAGTATGAATTTTCTCTTTTGAACATGCCCTCCTTCTTTTTGAAGTGCACCTCTTAATTCAAACTGAATTCAAAGTTTTATTGCACATGCCAACACTTTCATGAGGAACACAAAAGTTTTTGTAAGTCCCATTTCTTGTATTCAAACTCAACTTTATTCATAGCTCAAGTTTTCTATTTACAAGTTTTGGGACTTTTACATACATGAAGTATGCCGGGGCATTAGTTAGCCCGAAAGGCATGACAGTGTATTCATACAGTCCGTACCGAGATACGAAAGCTGTCTTGGGAATATCAGATTGCCTTATCTTGAGTTGGTGGTATCCCGACCTGAGATCAATTTTCGAGAACACACAAGCTCCCCTCAACTGATCAAACAAGTCTTCAATGCGGGGTAATGGGTACTTGTTCTTGATGGTTACCTCATTCAAGGCACGGTAGTCTACGCATAACCTTTGCGTTCCGTCTTTCTTGGGCACAAATATCACTGGAGCTCCCCATGGTGAGGAACTAGAGCGAATATACCCCTTCTCCGACAATTCTCTCAAATGATCCTTGAGTTCTCCCAGCTGCTTGGAATTCATCCGATAGGGTCTCTTGTATATCGGAGCTGTCCCAAGCACTGTATGATCCTCATCTTGCTCTCAATGGTCTTAAGCCAATCATCTGCCTCCAGAGGTTCAGCAGCACTTACAAACTTTGGAGGTTGAGTTCCTAGAAACTCACTCAACCTTGGTTGGCGGGGTGCAGCTTGTGGAGGTGGAACTTGATGCAAGTTGGCCACCACTTGAGTCAAGTTTTGAATGAGCTGATTTTTATTCTCCAGCATTTGGTGGAGGGGATCAACTCCTTCACGGCGACCACCCCGGTCCTGGCCTCTAGAAAGATGAGGGTTGCATGCCTCATCGTTGTTGTTGGCAGGGTTGGCAGCACGTCCTTTTCCTCTTCCGGCCATCTCGCATGATCAACCAATGTTAATTTAAATCATTACGTATTATGTCACTACTTTCACTTGTTTGTACTTTGAAGTGTTGAGGCTTTGTTATACTTTTATGAGGGTTCATATCTCACACCAAATAAATGCACTATTATTTCATGTGGGTTCACGCACCAAAGCAAAACAATCTGAAGACGAGGCTGTGGACAATTGCTCATGGCTTCCACAACTCACGTCACACACCAAGCATTAACACACCATTATCTAATGTAACGACTCGACTATTTGACATCTTGCTAACTAAGGGAAAAACTCTACACTACTCGTATTACTGAGCTGGCTCCTCGGGATCTTCCTCATCATTGCGGCTGCCTTCTGACTCCGCTTTGGGTGGGGAGGCTGCTGGTGGGGATGTGCGACGACGCCTTATCGCCCGGCGATCTGGGGAGTCAGGAGTCCATGTATCATTCACGGTGACACACAGTTCGTTCCTATCTCCTCTTTCTCTCGCCCTCAAGCAGGCTCGCAGCAACTCCTCCGTTTCCTTCAGGGTGTCCCGAACATCTTGAAGTTCTTGCTGACACTCCTGCAGTCGAGTGCTGAGCATAGCAGCATCCTCCAAGCACAAGTCCATGTGCTCATGGGAAGTCCCTTGCTGCACTGGCGGGTACTTATACTCCGCGGTACCACTCTCACGCTGGAGGACATACATGTACTCCGTCCTGTCCAGGTGGCGACGATAGATTTGACTCTGGCAGGTGATTGCCTCCCAGGTGACATCCTTCTCCGCATCGACCTGTGTTGCTCGACAAGCTGTAGAGTGGTGGATCTTGAGCAGCTGGTTTTCATGGATAATCCTCATTTCTGAACTCCATTCTTCCCGCTTCTCCCGGATGGTCCTGGTAGAGCTATAGTGTATGATTAGCTTGCCCGTATTGCCGGCGGCTTCGAGCATACGTCGGAGACGGCTCAACAAGCCTCCTACTGCCAATCCGTAGGAAAGGTACATCACCGGACGGCTCTCCTCTCTTTCGGCAAGGGCAACTACGGGAACTCTCCCTCCTGTGGACTTGCGAGCGGTGCGAATCATGCGAACCATCTAAAACAGAAAACATTTAAACTTAGGTTAGATAAACTTTTAAACAAAAATTCTATTTTGAATGAAAGTTGGGGTAAGATGAAGAAAGTGACTCCATTAAATAACACTTTTCAACACACACCTTGTAAAATAGTTTTTAAGAAAATAGGGCCCTTAAATACGTCCATTTCTACCTAGGTCCACGTTCCTACGGGCAACCTTGGCTCTGATACCACTTCTGTCACACCCGGTTTTTTCGAAGAACAACCAAGTGAATATCACATGTATGCCAGGATCATTTTCTCATACATGTGATGACAAATAGTGAAGCATCATTTATTATAAGCCAGGTGTCGAATATAAATAAGTCTTACATAGCAAATGTCTCGATGGACAATGATAAGTTCATCACAAGTAAATAAACTAGCAGCGGAATATTATTCTTGTGGGCTCCTTCACAGGCGTTGCCCGGGGTCTCCATGAACCTAGAAACCTTCTTCGGGTCCAAAGTCTTGGTCATTATACACCACCTCATTATCTTGACCTGAGCAGCAATATAAACCAACAAATATGCAAGGTTGAGTACCAATGGTACTCAGCAAGTGTGGGAAAATTATATCATGCATGGCTAGAACAAGGAGAGGTTGAACTCCTGGTTAAAGCA
Organism: Neostapfia colusana; assembly: GCA_030760725.1. Classification (NCBI taxonomy): domain Eukaryota; kingdom Viridiplantae; phylum Streptophyta; class Magnoliopsida; order Poales; family Poaceae; genus Neostapfia; species Neostapfia colusana. The sequence goes on from JASWHV010000020.1 coordinate 50,464,396, forward strand.
CTACGCAATTAATACCTATCACCTTAGCTTATTAAGCACCTATATTACTACACAGGTGAAATGGTCCCAATCTCCCATCCCATCATCATAATCAAATAACCATAACATCATTTCCAATGTTAAGCTCCCCGCTTAACACTCACACCCTCCAAGGCCATCATACTCTAATCATGAATAAGTCCAAGCCGCTCTTGACCGTGAGCACGGCTGTCATGACAGTTTTGACTCTGCAGAGTTTGTACCACTGTACCCACATGTAGTGATTTCATCCCCCGTTGCCGGGTGGACTAAAAGAACCTCCATTATGCCAGTGGCTACTAACCACATTCACACTTCCCAGGTGTGTAGCCAGGAGATCACTACGAAGCCTTTACAAAGGGATTCCCGACGAGCGTGGGCCCACTGAGGTTTCACCCCTAACAGCATACAAGAGGCTCCAACCCCGCTGCAGTGGCCCCCTCTTGAGCCTTGCGGTTCATATGGTAGTCCAACTGACACCTACTCCCTGCACCATCCAACACACCCATACTACGTCGGGGATACACCTAATTAATTGGCCAAGCTGCCCCATCTCAGCATGTGGTTGGCACGGTAAAGCCAAGTTACATGCTCCATGAACCGGTCCTTAGGATCCAGGCAAGTACTAAACACAAACCCGAGTCTCGTGCACCCAGCACACAACCAAAACATCCAACTTGCCTTGATCCCTACCTCTACATAACTCACAATATCTCATTCAAGAGTATGGTAAAATAAACTGATGATCTCATATCCCAAATATCCCATTCTAAGCATGGCTAAGCATATGCATAATAATAAATGACATGATAAAATGAATCCCAACCCAAGCTACAAGGAAACCAAGGTAATGTAACTAGGGAAACTTCCTAGCATGAGTTTCATATTTCAATTGACAATGCAAATAATTCTATCTACACATCCTAGCATAGGATCAAAGTGGTCAAGGACACTTGCCTCCTTCCTGCTGCTCTTGAAATGGGTAGTCCTGATCTTGGAAACGAATAACTTGCTCTTGAGCAGGTTCTACATCATACCATCACACATAGCAAAAGAAAAACAACAATCCATAAGACATAGTTCACACTTCCACTTCATACAAACCACACATTCATATTTATGAAAGTCATTCACCATTATATGTGTTGTGGTTACTCTATGTGTGTTGATTTGTGGCTTGCATGCACTTTTAATCATATGTATATGATTCCTACTTTTGTGTTCACATTTATACTTACATACTATATATATGAGTTTCCAATTTAAATAAATTCCTTATATTCAATTACTACACCTTTTATCTACCAAGTATGCATGAAAGGTATTTTCCTTCTCCATATGTGTCTTCATAATTTCTACCAACCCTAAACTGAATTCTTTGGATTTTAGAACTCCATTTATCATTTACTATTTGCTATATTTTCAGATTTATTTCCTATGCCTAAATGTGAACTTTATTATAAAAATAACAAGACACATCATCTAAACAGAATAGGTTCTGATCTAAAATATTTGCTAATATATTTTTGACCTTTTTCTCTGATGTAAACTATTTTACAATTATTTTCCCTATTTTCCAGAACTATTCTTTACTTAAAAATATGTCCCTAAATGTGAATAATAAATTAAACAGATTCACTTCAGCCCAAAATATGTTTTTATCTCACTCCAAAGTTTTCTAAATACTGAGAAAGTTTTTAATTTAATTTTGACAATATGTTTGTCCCACTTTTTAAATTTTAAACACTAGCCACATATTCAATTTCCTAAGTTAAATATTAAACAGGGCTAAAAAGGTAAACTCACCCTACTACAGGGTCTATAATATTATTTTAACAATTTTCAGGGGCCTAGCTATACATAACAGAGGAGTTTTTCCTAATTTTTATTAAGTCCAGGGGCTAAAACTGATTTTTAAATGAATTTACATGATTTTATGAAGTTCCAGGGGCTAGATCAGAAGTTTCCGGGGCTAGCTCTTATTTCCCGAGAACCCCAGGGGGTAGGACGTAAGATTTCCAGTCTTTATAACGCGGGGCTGACGTGGACCGTCCGATTTAAAACAGACGGCTGAGATTATAACGTCGAACCGGTACGCGGGGATTTAAAGTCTACCGTGCGATTTAAAATAGATGGCGCACAAGCGGCCACGTCGCTCTAACCGAGCGCGGGCGGCGCTGCCCGGCGGCGCACGGCGGCGGGAAGCGGCGGTCTCGCCGGAGAGTTTCGGATCTTCGGGAATTCTTCCTAGAACTGTGATTTTATGGCATAGATCAGTGGAGGAGAGGTCGGGGATCTCACCTCGGGGGTTTTCTTGAGCTAGGAGGTCCTGGAAGGCGGTCAGCGACGAGGTCCGAATTGAAACCACGGCGAGGCTCGTCGGCGCTGTGTTTGAACCGCAGGTCACCGAGTTTTCTGCACCTGCAAGGTTCCCCGGAGGCGGTGGATCAAGACCAGCGAGTTAGATCAGAATTTCCGAGCTTAGATCGGCCAGAATTCGCCGGAGAAGGCTCGGTTTCTCACCGGAGTAAAATCGGCGGATCGCGTGGGAAAAACAGAACGAGGCCGGGGTTTTTATAGACGGGGAAGGGCGGCGGGGTGGTTTAGATCGAGTTTGCGTCACCCTCGATCGAAATTCGGCTGGGATTCGCAGAAATCCGGGTCGGTTTGGATTCGGGGTGAGAGAGTCCCGGCGCGGGCGCGAGGTAGAAGAAGGGCTAGCGGGCCCCGCTTGTCAGTGGGAAAGAGGGGGGGGGGGGCGCGGCTGCGGGCTGGCGCGGGAATAAATGGGCCGGCTGGTGGGTTTCAGCCCACTGGCCGGTTTTTTTCTATTTTCCTTTTTCTTTTTCTATTTCTTTTCTATTTTGAGTTTAAATTGAATTCCAGTTTGAATTTAAATTGTTGCAAAATATGCAACACGTCCAAAAAATTTTAAATTCCCCTCTTAACAGGATTTAGGGTCTCAACAAGATTTTTGGGGTGTTACATTAGCCATGCTTAGGAAGAGAATGAATGAAACATTTTTGTTGCTAGTCTTATGGAATTATATGAAAGACACAAGAGTGTGTCATGGTGTTAGGAATCTAGACAGGCTGGTTGTTTTGGATGATGCTTCGTGCACGAGACTCGGGTTAGTGATAGTGCCTGTCTTAGATTCTAGGGACCGGTTCATGGAACAGTTATCCTAGCATTATAGTGCCACCACAAGACTGAGATGGGGCAGCTTGGCCAATTAATTAGGAGTTTGCTGGTATAGTATGAGTGTTTGGATGGTGCGGGGAATGAGAGTCCATTTTTGACTACCCTGGGAACTGCAAGGCTCAAGAGGGGGCTTCTACAGGGGAAGGTTTACTCTCAGGAACTGCAGCGGTGAAATCTCAGTGGGCTTGTACTTGCTGGTAGACCCTTTGTAAAGGCCATGTAGTGATCTCCTGATCGCAAACCAAAGTAAGTGTGTAATGTGGCTTGCAACCACGGATATCAGAGAGGTTCTTAGTCCACCTGGCAATAGGGGATGAAATCACTACTTGTGGGTAAAGTGGTACAATCTCTACAGAGAACCAAAGTGTCATGACAGTCGTGCTCACGGTCAAGAGCGGCTTGGACTTGTCCATGATTAGAAGAACATGGATGTGAGTTTGAAAAGGTTGTTAGGTGGTGTAACCTAACTTTAATGACTTAATTATAAAGATGGTGGGATGAATCACTTAGTAATATAGGTTACTAATGAAAGCTAAGGACTAGGACTAATGCATAGTGCTTAACCATGTCAACCTTTCCTTTCTATTGGCCATCATGTCATCTTTTCCTACACATGCTGAGTACCGAGTGGTACTCGAACTTGCTTTTGTTGGGTTTCATATGCTGCTCAAGTGCAAATGAAGACATAGACTTCAATGAAGAAGACTTTGATCCCGATGATTGTTCTAGGTTGGCGAAACCCCCAGGCAACGCCTGTGAATTGGAGCACCACGCTATAGTCTTCCGGTGTCATGTTATTAGTGTATTAGTACTCTTATTTGGTATTTTATGTCTTACGTTGTAATATTATGTTGTACGTTGAACTTGGCTTGTAATATAATGATATTTCACTTTTCTCGGCACATGTAAGTGTCAATTGATCCTGGCATACATGTGAGAATATGCTCGGGTGTTCCTTATGGAAAACCGGGTGTGACATGAGCTTAAATAGGATGAAGAACCACTTTGCTTGAGTGACTCAGCTTGCGCCTCAAGAGTCTTGTTAACCTTGGTTAAGTTAGCAAGCTCATCCTTGAGTGTAGTGTTTGAGTCTCTTAGCTTTAAACACGTCTCCTTGCTTGAAGCTAACTCAAGCTCAAGTGATTTGCTTCGCTCCTTTTCAATCTCAAGAAGCCCTTCAATCTTAAGATATTTCTCCTTTTGAAGAATGATCATATCTTCTTCTCGATTGACTAGCTCCTCCTTATCAACTATCTCATCCATTAGAATTTTCATTTTAGCTATAGTGTTTTCATCTAAACCTCTAAGTATATCTTCATCATCACTAGAATTATCAGTATCACTAGTAAAAGAGGGGGATTTGGTTTTAACCTTTCTTTTTCCTTCCTTGGCCATTAGGCATGTGTGGTTGGTGTCCTTCCATGCTCCCATGGTTGGAAATAGGGTAGACTTCATGGTAGGCGATAGGCTTCTTGATAGCTATGGTGGCGATCTCTTCTTCTTCTTCTTCTTCTTCTTCTTCTTCTTCTTCTTCTTCTTCTTCTTCTTCTTCTTCTTCTTCTTCTTCTTCTTCTTCTTCTTCTTCTTATTCTTCTTCTTCTTCTTCAGATGAGGACTCATCATTGGTCCCATTCTTTCCCTAGATGAGCTTGCCCATATTGCTTCTTTTTCTTGAATATTTTCTTTTGTTGAGGCTTGTTGTCTTTACTCTTCCTCTTGTTGTCTTCATGTGGACAATCAACCATGAAATGATCATATTCTCCACAATTGTAGCATGCACACCTCATCTTGGATTTTTGTTTGTCCTTGTATCTTCTTTCATTTGAGTTACCATTCTTTTTTCTTCTCATCATTTTCTTGAAGTTTTTGATGAATAGGATCATGTCTTCTTCATCATTATCAGTGCTTTCATCATCACCATCATCGTCCTCAAGAGCTTCTGGAGATTCTTTTGATGTTGGCTTGCATGTTGCCTTTAGTGCAACTCCTCTCTTCTTTGCCGAGGTGAGGTCGACAAGTTCCTTGACATGCTTGCCTTCCTTCTCCATCATTTCAAAGTTGATGATCTTGCCAAAAATCTCGTCCGAGGTCATTTTCTGAAACACGGGACTTTCTCTGATCATGGAGCAGCGTATCAAATTCCGAGGCATGAATGCCCTAAGAATTAACTTGACCACCTCATGATCCGTCCACTTTCTGCTACCATAGGCTCGGACCTTATTGATGAGAGACTTCAGTCTGTTGTACATCTCTTGAGGTGATTCTCCTTCTTCGATGGCAAACCTTCCCAATTCACCTTCTATCATTTCAATCTTAGCTTGACGCACATGATGATCACCTTCATGTGCAGTTTTGAGAGTGTCCCATATTTCTTTAGCAATTTTGAGTCCATCCACATTGGTGAACTCGTCTCGGCTCAATGATGAGGTGATTACTGCTGCAGCTTGAGCGTTTCGATGAATAGCTTGTTCTTGATCCAGGGTTAGCTCTTCATCGTCATCAGGTATATCTAAACCTGTACACTCTATATGCTACAGACTATGGTTAAGAGATATAAGGTGCATTTTCATGTTTTGTTTCCACATTGTATAATCAGTTCCATCAAAGTGAGGTGGTTTGCCTAATGGAATTGACAAATAATGATTGTTTGAATTTAAACGCTCATAATTAAAAGGATATCAGGAGTAGTCTTTGTGACTACCCCTTTTTGCTTCTTGTCTTTGTTTTTCTTCCCGTTGTGGGAGAGTGCCTTCTTCCACATAAGCGCCTTTAGTTGGAGCATCTCCTCATCATCATCCTCGCAGTCCTGGATGGCATTGAGGAGCTTCTCCAACTTTTGGTTCCTTTCGTCACCACCATTTTCATAATGGAAGCCCTTGGATTCACCCTTGATTTTCGACATCGTCTCTTCGAGCGGTGATTCTCTTTTTTGGCTCTAATACCAATTGAATGTAGCCTAGAGGGGGGTAAATAGGCTCTTTGAATTTTTAGGCGGTTTCCTGAAACACTTAGCAGACGGATTAATTCCAGGTGGGCTGGACTAGTCTGGTATGATGCGGACTAGTCCGATATGATCGTAATTGACAGGTCAACGTGAGACTTATTCCTACTTTAGGTATTTGTGCAGCGGAAAATAAATGCTTATTTAAAGAGGATGAAGTAAGATACAATAACTCTCAATTTTAATACTAGGTGTGGATGTGAATCAAATGATGACTAACACCCTTAATTAGCAATTGAAGGACGATTAAGAAAACACAAGACACCGTTTTATCCCGAGGTTTGATTCCACCCAGGAATCTACGTCCCCGTTGAGGAGTCCACTAAGGACCGGGTCTTCACCAACTCTTCCCTCGTTGAATCGCCACAAAGGCCGATTCAATTCCACTATGCACAACAGGGGTAAACAATTGTACGTGGGGCATTCTCACAATCTGAGAGCTCCAACAAGATTACAGAAAGCAATTCTTCCTCCCAAACACACAAACAAAGAACAACGATCAGCTATTGTGTGAGAGAAGACAAACCAAGAGTACAATGTCGAGAAGAACGACTCTCTCCTTGATCCAATCTCTAATCCTCAAAGACTTAATCTTTCTCGGCTTAGAATGAGTGGAGAGAGGTAATTTTTATGCTCTTGGGGCGTGCGGTGGCACTAGGAATCGTGTTTTTATCATGTGTGGCTGTGCACCTCTATTTATATAAGGTTTCCAAAAATCCTGGCGGCCGGACTAATCCGCTCTGTTCACCGGACTAGTCAGGTGTGCCGTGTACAATTTTCATGTTGCATGTGACACAGTGGAAACCCTAATTTAATGTGTTTACAGAAAGTTGAACGGACTAGTCCCGTGTAAGGTGAATGCCGATTCCAGAGAGTTGAACGGACTAGTCCGATTTCTGAGCGGACTAGTCCGGTGCAAGGTGAATGCTGGTTCCAGAGAGTTGATCGGACTAGTCCGGTTTCTGAGCGGACTAGTCCGGTGCAAGGTGAATGCTGGTTCCAGAGAGTTGATCGGACTAGTCCGGTTTCTGAGCCGACTAGTCCGGTGCAAGTGTTGTGAGGCAACAGAAAGTTGAACGGACTAGTCCGGTTTCTGAGCGGACTAGTCCAGTAAACCGTGTTGTGAGTGATTGGGATATGTTTTAATCTCTTACCCCTACGCAACGATTTTGAGCTCTTGAGATGTGTCTCTCACACATTGGGATATGTTTTAATCTCTTACCCCTATGCAAGTATTTTGAGCTCTTGAGATGTCTCTCTCACACATCCTATACAAGTATGTCTAAATTGCTCTTGGCTCATGAATCTGTTCTTTTCTTTTGTTTTCTTGATCACTTGATTTTTCACCTTTTTGAGTGCATCACTTCTACCTTCCACGAGTTAATCTGCGTTCATCTCAACAAGTTCGTTAGGATCTCAATTCATTTGTCATCAATCGTCCAAAACCCACAAGGGAATGCCTAGATGTACTTTCACTATCCTCCGTCGGGGACTACGGCTGTGTGGGAGCCGTACACGCCGCAGTGAAGCTGCGTGTAGCTAGTGTGGCGGTGTGGGTTGTCCATAGGGCTTGACAACCAACTTTTGCTAGTAGGAGTAGGCGTGAATTGTATAAATAGTTTCCGCTGCAGTAAACTCTGAAGCAGATGTAAACTGAAGGTTTACTACTTTTGTACAAATTCAGTAAGTTTGAATGTAATACTATGTTTTCCTTATCGGGTGTACTGTCAAGTGTCGCATCATGCGGCACAACCCTGTGTGACTCTGGATTGTACAGATTTCGGTCCGTCACAGGCTGGCATCAGAGCTGCTTAGGGGATAGCACACTAAATAAGGACAGTATTACGGGAAAACTTAGGATGACGGTGAGGAATCGCTAGTATGCCCAAGTAATAACTATATTAGTATAGTTACTTAAAGTGACATGACTAACTTACTTGTTATAATTCTGAATTTTGAATTATGTAACGACGCACCTACGCTCAGGTAAGCGGTAAGGTACGCCACCGAAAGCGGTCAATTTCGGTTAGCCCCCTCATGAGAGGAACGTAGCATGAGATGTTCTGTTCGGCAATCGACGGAAAGTGAATATGTTTTCTAAGACTCTTCATGTCTTAGAGACATATGAACAGCACTAGCCTCCAGTGCTCGAATGTAGGGGCAAGAGGAGGAGATTTCATCGTGTGGTTTGTAACACGAAGTATGTGCTCTAAGACTTTTTATGTTCTATGGGGCATAAGAAAACGCTGGTCCATCGGTGTGCTTAACTGCGAAGATGTGGAGCCCTCTGTTAGGTGGTGAATAACCCGACCATGTACCTTGAGACATGGCTTCACTTAAGGATGGTCGTATAGCAATGATATGAGAGTATGTATTTAATTTCAAATATGAACCTGCCTGAAATGATAAACCATCTGAGTGAATCATTATTGAGTGTTCTTCTACAGGTGCTAACCACGTACGTATCTCGTGTAGAGCACGTTTGCGAGAGGTCGTTTTTAGTGCCACGATTGAGTCGTATATGCCGGTATAATCCGGTTTGGATTTTCCATTTTGTGAGGAATTTAGTACCGACATATAAGAATAATTATTGCATTAAAAAGCTTTGAAAAGTAACTAATATAATCAATTTTAGTTCTTAGGACTCCGGTTTTGAAGGAAAATTCAGAAATGGGAGTAGTTCATCCTAGGAACTTGAAAAACAGAGTGCTCTGTTTCTGGCAGGATCTTTGCTAGACTATGACAGAGCATAAGTCATAATTTAGTTAACCAATGGAGGTGTGAGATTTAGTTCTGGAAATCTGAGGAAGTGCTCTACGACTTGTTGTAGACTTCCAGAACAGAATCACGCATCAGATTGGTTGAAATTCCTGATGAGTGTAAACTGTCCAGAACCAGGACAGACTCAAAACTCTCTCTGGACTGTGCTGTTTTTCAATCATGAATGTCTGTAGAAAAAATCTAAAATAGTAATAGGATACATCTTTGGAAAGGTTAGGAGATGTGTTACATCTTTGGAATTCAAAGTTTGTACAGCTGCAATACAGAATCCAGTGGAATTTTGAGTTGAAAACAGCAACTTTTAGAGGAGGTGTTGTTAAAATTCTTCCAGGAATTCTGTCGACTTTGAATTATCATAACTTTTTACCCAGAGCTGATATGGGGGCAAATAAATACTGTTGGAAATACACTGAAGTTAAATTCAACTTTGGTATTCAACTTGAGTTATGAAAATGCCAAGTACCAGATCAAAATCTGGGATAAGCAGAAGCTGGTTATTCTGGCCAGAGGGATGAACAGTTGAACTCATGCGACGGAATTGTTGTACCTATTGGGGTTTTATTACACCCAATAGGGTAGGACATACTCATGAGTTGTGATCTTCAACTAGTGAAAGAATTGAGTATATTACCTACTCAAGTTATTTTTGCTAGATATCATGTTTGTGTCGTATTGGAGATAAAAGGGTAGTATTCGTGATGACAAAGCGATATTAACGTCTTGTAGTGACCAAATCTAGTTGAGATGAACTTTCAAAGATGAGGCCCGTCAATTTGGATTTCACTATTATGTATTTGGTCTGGTAATGGTGTAGCTTGTGCAAAGTTATTACATTATCCATATACGAGATGTATCGCCTTTTTACTGTCATTATGCTTTACTACTATTTTCTGGAATGCATGGAGTATGCTGTGTGTGATATCCTGACTCCCGGCTTAATAGGATTGATAGAGTACTCATACCACCAAGGTATACCTTCTTTTCCGGAAGCCCACCTGCAAAGGACTCCGGGGTTAAGCGTGCTTGGCCCGGAGGAATTTAGGGATGGGTGACCGACCGGGAAGTTTTCCCGGGTGCGCATGAGTGAGGACAAAGTGCGCAGAAAAGACGAGTGGTGGTATGTGTGGCCAGTCTATGATCCTAGAGAGCTGTTACAAATGGTATCAGAGCCAACCCTCGCAGTTTCACGGGTGCGTACGGGTCAGTGACAAGGATACGGTAGCGTACGGGTTAGGGACGCAGGTACGTAGGCATGACGTGTGGGTCCTCTGTGTGGGACACGGTATGGTACGTATGCTGCTAACTGGACGTACGGTATGCGTATGCCAGTACTAAATGTTCGGACGTGGCTAAGAGGGGACGTTCCTGTCTTGGTGTTGACCGACGAGGACGTCGGTCTTCTAAGGGGGGTGGATTGTGTGATATCCTGACTCCCGGCTTAATAGGATTGATAGAGTACTCATATCACCAAGGTATACCTTCTTTTCCGGAAGCCCACCTGCAAAGGACTCCGGGGTTAAGCGTGCTTGGCCCGGAGGAATTTGGGGATGGGTGACCGACCGAGAAGTTTTCCCGGGTGCGCATGAGTGAGGACAAAGTGCGCAGAAAAGACGAGTGGTGGTATGTGTGGCCAGTCTATGATCCTAGGGAGCTGTTACACTGTGAGGCTGATTTGATTGTCGCTATGATTGCAGATGGTTCATACCCGGGCCACGCACGAGGTCGGGGGCTCGAATCAACAAGGAGGTGATGACTCCCAGCCACCTGCCTACGACAACACCCCACAGCGGCAGCCACCGCCTCCGCTTACGCTAGCGGATGTGATCTCGGCGCTGGTTGGCTCCCGTGAGGAGCAGACCGACCTGCTCTGCACGATTTTCCAGAATATGTCCCAAGCGGGGACACGTCAAGAAAGGGGGCCTCGTGAGCCCCATGTCAATACGTACTCGAATTTCATGATTACGCATCCTTCGGTGTTTACCGAAGCAGCGGAACCACTGGAGGCCAACAACTGGCTGCGGACTATCGAGTCCAAGTTCGGGCTGCTCCAATGCACGGAGCGGCAGAAGACTCTCTTCGCGGTGAAACAGCTTCACGGTGCCGCCGGTGCGTGGTGGGAGAATTGTCTTGCCTCACTAGCTGTTGGCCATGCCGTGGAATCGCAAGAGTTCTGGGAGGCGTTCCGCGCCTATCACATACCTCCAGGTATGATGAAGAGAAAGTTCCAAGAATTCTTGGAGCTGAACTAAGGCGGGAGGAGTGCCCATGACTACTCCCATATCTTCAACCATCTGGCGCAGTATGCATCGGACTACATCTCCACCGAGGAGAGAAAGCGCGAGCAATTCTATCAGGGTCTAAATCCCGAGATGAAGACTCACCTTGCGCAATATTATCGCAGCACCTTCAACGACCTCGTCAATGCCGTGATTCTTCAAGAGGATGCTCAGCGAGAGTTCGCTGCTGAGCAGAGGAAACGCAGCACTCCTAGAGCAGTGGGGGTGGAGCACCCCAAAAATACTGAATGGTGTATCGGACACCATCCGGCCAACAGTGGCATCCACCGGCGCAACCACAACAGTTTGGTGGTCGTCCTTATTAACCATCCCCCTTTCGACCGCCGATGCCACCAACGTGACCGCAATAGAAGCAACAGAAGCAGATGGTACCCCGGGCGTTTCCACAGCAACAACGCGCCCCTGGATTCCGTCCACCGGTCTGTGGAGAACCGCCTCGCTACACATGCTTCACGTGTGGCCAGGCCGGCCAGTTCTCCAAGGACTTCCCACAGGGGCAGCAAAGCAGTGGGCAAGCCCAATATCAGGGCGGTGCTCGAGGGTGACCAACGGCTAAGAAGGGAGGTCAGCGACCCGGGGGCATTCGTTACCTCGACAATGAGGACGTTCCAGAAGGAGAGAATGTGCTGGCGGGTACGTTCACTCTCAACGATCGTTTAATCATCATTCTATTTGATTCTGGTGCAACCCACAACTTTATAAGTGCATCATATGTTGCTAAGCATCAACTACATGTCTTTCCAACTGAGTGCTCTCATATGATTTGCTCACCGGGAGGGACGATTTCAGCAAATGTGATGATTCCAAAAGCACCACTATGCTTGGGTGGGAGAATATATCCCACTACTATGATTATCCTTGAGGGACAAAAGATTTATGCAATCTTAAGAATGTCATGGCTAAGCTACCATGGCGCTGTCCTAGAAATTTTATCATGGACGGTTCACCTCAACTCTCCACTCTACCGTCCGCATTCACTCGTATTAGACAGCCCTGTCCCAGAAGTTTCAGCCGCCTATCATACTGAAGCTCCCCAAGTTGGAGGACATCCCCGTAGTCCGAGAACCCCAGATGTGTTCCCGGATGATCTTCCGGGCATGCCACCTGAATGGGATGTTGAGTTCAATATTGAACTTGCACCGGGACAACACCAATATCGGGGAGACTGTATAAGATAGACCTTCGCTCCGGGTATCATCAAATAAAAATCCGAGTGGAGGATATTCCGAAGACGGCATTCTTGACAAGATATGGACTATATGAATATCTCGTCACGTCTTTTGGTCTTACCAACGCCCCGACACATTTCATGTACCTAATGAGCTCAGTGTTAATGCCGGAGTTGGACAAGTTCGTGGTTGTGTTCATGGATGACATCTTAGTTTAATCCAAGTCGGAAGAAGAACACGCCAAGCACTTGCGTATAGTCCTTCAACGATTGCGGGACCATAAGCTTTATGCCAAGTTCAGCAAATGCAAGTTTTGGATCAGCTAAGTGCCATTTTTGGGACATATCATCTCAGTGGAAGGCATTGCAGTTGATCCAAGCAAGATTGAACAGGTGCTGAAATGGAAAGCTCCCACTTCTGTCCATGAAGTCAGAAGCTTCTTTGGTTTAGTGGGATATTACCGGAGGTTCATCCCGAGCTTCTCCAAGCTTGCTAAGCCGATGACTGAATTATTGAAGAAGGGGACAAAATATGTTTGGAACTCAGCATGTGAAGGAGCGTTCCAAGCATTGGTGAAGCATCTAACAACAACACCGGTCTTAGCTCAACCAGATACGACCAAGCCTTTCGACGTATATTGTGATGCGTCTGGTATCAGGCTTGGCTGCGTGTTGATGAAAGAGGGATGGGTGGTCGCGTATGGATCACGCCAACTTCGAAACCACGAGAAGCACTATCCGACATGATCTTGAGCTCTCTACTGTGGTATTGGCGCTGAAAATGTGGAGACACTATCTTCTGGGAAACTTGGTGCATCTCTACACTGACCACAAGAGCTTAAAATATATCTTCACCCAGAAGGAGCTGAATATGAGACAAAGGAGGTGGTTACAATTAATCAAAGACTATGAGATTGAGATTCATTACCACCCCGTCAAGGCAAATGTGGTTTCCGACGCGCTGAGTCGGAAATCACATATCCATAACCTCACTATTACATCGACGGAAGAGGAAGAACCAAGTTTGTACTTGGTTCCATATGAATCACTTTACAATCTTACTCTCATCCCTACCATTAGGGAGGATATTATTGCAGCTAGGAAAATTGATAAAGATATGGCACATCTCCGGAAATGAATAGACGGCGAGGATATCAAATGTTTCCGAAAGGATGATGAGGAGACGCTATGGTTCAACGACCGCATAGTCGTACCCCAAAATATGGAGCTGAGAAATAAGATCCTAGATGAAGTTCACTTGTCTAAGTTTTCCATTCATCCAGGTAGCAAAAAAATGTACCAAGATTTAAAGAGTAAATTTTGGTGGATATGGATGAAGCGGGAAATTGTAAAGTACGTATCTGAATGTGATACATGTGGGCGAGTGAAGGCGGATCACATGAAGAAATCAAGGCTGCTACAATCCCTAAAAATTCCAGCATGGAAATGGGATGATGTGAGCATGGATTTCATTGTGGGATTACCCATGACTTTTCACAAGCATGATTCCATTTGGGTAATTGTTGACCGGTTAACCAAGTCGGCTCATTTCATTCCCATGCATACAAATTACCATGCTAGCAAGTATGCGGAGTTGTACATTGCAAAAATCTTGTGCTTGCACGGCGTACCCAAGACAATAGTCTCAGATCGAGGTGCACTATTTTGTGGCTCGTTTCTGAGAGAAGTTGCACACTTCTTTGGGTACCAAACTGATTAGAAGCTCTGCATATCACCCTCTGACCGATGGACAAACTGAGAGGGTGAATCAAGTGTTAGAAGACATGCTGAGGGCGTGTGCCATCCACCAGGATAACAATTAGGATGATCATCTACCGTTGGCGGAATTCTCGTATAACAACGACTATCAAGCGAGTATCAAGATGGCACCCTATGAAGCTCTCTATGGTCGCGAATGCCGCACCCCATTGAATTGGTGCGAATCCGGTGAAAGGGTCATGTTCGGCATTGATCTAGTGAACAACGCCGAAGAGCGAGTTCGGGTGATTCAAGTGAACTTGAAAGCCGCTCAATCTCGACAGAAAAGTTATGCTGATAAGAGGCGTAGGCCGCAGCAATTCGATGTCGGAGAACACGTTTATATCCGTGTGTCTCCAATGAAGGGCGTGCACCGATTCAGCGTGAAGGGGAAACTCGCTCCCCGATTTATTGGGCCCTATGCTATCATCGAGAAATATGGGCCAGTGGCGTATAGACTGGAAGTACCGGCATCTCTCTCCGGTGTTCATGACATTTTCCACATCTCACAACTCTAAAAATGTCTGAAGTATACAACTGCTGTTCCCACTGAAGATATTGGCGAGTTGCAACCGAATTTAACCTACGCTGAATATCCAGTGAAAATTATCGATGAGAAAGCTACGACCACGCGTAACCGAACGCTGTGGTTCTACAAGATCTTGTGGAGCAACCACACCGCGGAGGAAGCGACGTGGGAGAGCGAATATTTCCTTCGCTCAAATTATCCGGATTTCTTAGCATCTCGTCGCGGGTAATTCCTCTTACATCTTCATATCTTCTTTTTGTAGTCTCAGGACGAGATTCTTTTAAGGGGGAGGGATGTAAAGGCCCAATATTTCACTTGCTAAAGTGTTCATCACATCATACACACCACAGCTCATTTTGTGGATATCTCATGAACATATGTGAAGAGCAAGTAACCACCATCAAGAGGATGATTAAGGGAAATCTTACAAATCCAAAAGTTGGATCTCCCACATGTAAACATGACAGGCTGAGCTCACAATTAAGTCCTAACCGTTCTCAGGAATGCTCATGCCAAGTTTCATGTAAATCCAAACCTTTTTGAGGCACTTTTGGATACACTTATAAAGAGGGCTAGTTTGAATGTAAATTAAAATTTAGCTAATTTCATCACTTGGATTCAAAAGGCGACTTCATATTCAAACTCAGTACATTTTTTGAGTTACTCCACCAATTTTCATCCCCATTGGAGTTGATCCTGTCGGGAGATATATTTGAATTAATTCATAACTGAATTTGAAATTCAAATTCAAGTGCGAATCAAATTTAGCTAAAACAGCTTAAAGTTGAGGAATTCAAATTCAGCTCATGACTTGGTGGTGAAGTTTACCATTTAATTTTGAGTATATGAGAAAATATCAATGAGCACAAATAAAAAGGAATTAGAGGGGGAGGGACCCATTTGACAGAGGCTGATTTTTACTGAACCGACTCGGTTCCTCGTGGTTGATCGAAGCAGCGCCGCGTGCAGCCAGCCGCCGAGGGAACAATCCACGTCACGGTGGAAACGTTGCTTCAAAAGTCCAGCACGACACACACTCATCCGTTTCCATCGTGCCCGAGCTGAACCTAGTCTTACGCACACCGCTCGTTGCTCCCGCAACCGAACTCTTCGCCGCCTCTGTCTCTCCACCGCCGATCGACCGATCCCGGCTGCTTCACGCACCGCCACCATAGAAGAAAAGGTGCGCCTAGTCATGCTGCAGCTGTAGGAGAAAACCGTTTGCCATGTCATGTGGTGTAGAGCGAGTATTTATCACTTCTTTCCATGGTGGGTATTAGGGTTAGCGATCGGTCGACGGCGAAATTCGTTGCACAGAGGCAACCGCCGCTC
This sequence comes from Neostapfia colusana, assembly GCA_030760725.1. Lineage (NCBI taxonomy): Eukaryota > Viridiplantae > Streptophyta > Magnoliopsida > Poales > Poaceae > Neostapfia > Neostapfia colusana. The sequence goes on from JASWHV010000020.1 coordinate 50,480,481, forward strand.
GAGCTGCACACCACACACGTTCTATAGGTCCTTGCGCTCCTCGATCAAAAACCAGCTAGAAAGACCCACCGAAACCATAGTTTCACCGAGGGGCAGTTCGGCGGAAGAGGGGGTCGCCGGTGAGGTCCGGTTTGCCGGCCTTTTGGGTCCAAACCGAGGTCATGCCGAGCTTCCTGAGGCTTCCCTGAACGTGGTGACGCGATTAGCGCACGAAGAGGGTGGCCAAAGCGACGGGAACAAGGTGCCGATGAGGTACAGTGGCATAGCGCTCGTCGCCGGCGAGCTACGGCGGTTATCCGTTGGCAGCGATGCATCCATCGTGTTCAGCGTTCGAAATTAGGTGCGGGCGGCGAGTTTCACCGTCGCCGGCGAGCTAGGTGGCCGGGAACGCCGACCTCGTCGGAGCTCCGGCGGCTCGGGGCCATGGCGTCGTGAGGTAGACGAAGACCCCCGGCCCCACGTGTCAGCGACCCGCAAAGCACGCGCGCGAGGTGGTTTCATTTAAACTAATCATGTGGGGCCCGCTGTCAGTGTCTGTTTAAGCGCGGGAAAAAAATTCTTTAGGAAAATGAATCTGGAATAAGCCCAAGCTTTAGAAATTCATAACTTTGTGTAGAATTGTCCAAATTTAGTGAACCAAATTTTGTTAGATTCAGCTCTTTAAGTACTTTCCAGCAAAACAGGTTTCATCCCTTCAAAGTCTTTAGTTTTCCAGAATTAATCCCCTAAAAATAAACTGTTGGGAATTTTTCCTGGAGATCCACTTTGTGGAAAATTCTTAAATTTGGACAGGATGTTCATTGTAATATCCTTGACTCGCATGCAAAATTTCAGATCCATCCGAATTCATTTAGTCCCCCTAATAGTGAGATTAAGTGAACTGTCCAGAGAAAATAGAAAAATATACAGAAACATTTTCAGAATTTTCTCAATCTTGATTAGCTCACAACTTATGCTAGGATTCTCTAAATTACATGAAACCAACTCCATTAGAACCCTATAAAACTCTAGTTTTCATAAAGTAATGGCTTCATCCATGAAAATCCCTAAAATCATTAGAAGCTCTAGTAATGACCATTTAGACATTTATTTGTGCAGGGCTCAAACGAGCTTTGTTTCAAATAAAATTTGGCCAAGTCTCTGGTTAGGTTCTCATCAAGCCATGGTAAAAATTTCAGACCAAAAGAGAGGTCTAGCTAGAGTTTGGGTCTTTATATTGTCAATTCAACATGTTTGCATTAAATTGACACATATCGTTAATTGAATACGTGTAGTCACTGAAAGCGAGGAAACCCCGGAGATCTTGGAATTCATACCTCCGGAGGAAACTCTAGCCACTGACCAGCAGCAACAAGGCAAGCCCTGATTCGCATTTAACAAATTTTATCAAGTTTTCCTTTATATTCAATTAGCTTCAGGTATGTATGTGCATTAAGTTTAGGATGAATAAAACTCTATTTGCATAACCAGATTATTCCAAAGAGAGTGAGGGTAATGTCTGAGTCCTCGAGTAGAACATGCTTTGCTTAATGTTTATAGACTTCGGTACAAGTTGAGTAGTTAGAATCTACTCGTGAGTATAGGATTCGCCACATACGGGATTGGTTCGAGATGTGAGATAACTCCAGTAAGTAAAATGAGACTAGGCAGGGGCGTAGGACGCAGCAAGAGGAAGTCTTGTGCGCGTGGCCCTGCCCGTGTCGATTGAGGACCGATCCGTGTGCAGCCACGCTGAACAAGTTTGAATGTACCGAAGGCATATCGGATATATGGGGTCCAATAAACTGATGTAACCTATACCTCCGGGCATCGAGGCATAACACACCGATTTATGGGTGTAGGTTGAGGGAAGAAAGGTGGAAATCCGCTAACAGGCATAGAGAGATGCTCCGTGTAGGGAACCTCCTGCTCGTTTCGGTGCGACCAGTTCGACGTTTGGGCTGTTTGGTGAAAGGTTGTCCTGTACGACACCGGTGGAGCGTGCCATGCAGCTCTGAGTATGGGCGTATGTGACGTGCTATTCGAGTATTGCTGCAGGTGTATATTGAATCGATTCACCGTCCCTCACGGTAATGAGTACCGCTTATTCACTGTATCGTAGCATAGTAAATATATGGGATGATTGTGAGGTATTACTGCTGTTATGAATAACTTGTATTGCTACATGTGTGCCACCAAATATTGCTCACTAAATTTCAGAATTGTGAACCGTTAACTCGTGGCCAAAATATGAAGTAAGGATGAACTTGTAGGCGTATCCCTTTGCTGCAAACTTCCATCCTAGTTCTGAGTATGACTTGCATGTAGCGTTTCCTGTGTAGGAGAGTCGGTTAAGACTTGCTGAGCCATCGTGCTCACGGTTACTGCTATGAGTGTTTGCGGGTGAGGAGTACCCCCCCGAACTTAGAGTACGAGTTCACCGGTGAGGGCTATCCTCCGTCGGGGGACTACGGCTGTGTGGGAGCCGTACACGCCGTAGTAAAGCTGGGTGTATGTAGTGTGGCGGTGTGGGTTGTCCATAGGGCTGGACAACCAACTTTTGCTAGTAGGAGTAGGCGTAAGTTGTATAAATAGTTTCCGCTGCAGTAAACTCTGTCAAGCAGATGTAAACTGAAGGTTTATACTAATTTTGTACAAATTCAGTAAGTTTGAATGTAATACTATGTTTTTTATTGGGTGTGCTGTCAGATATCGCATCGTGCGGCACCACCCTCTGTGATCCTAGATTGTACGGATTTTGGTCCGTCACAGCGACATGACCTAGTTGGCACGCGGAGCGGGGTCGTCGCCCGATCGGGATATTGTGAGGACGATGATGCTGAAGCTCTCCTGTGACCCCAAACTCTGACAAATCCATCTCCCCACCGGCTAGCTGCCAGCTCATCTACCTCAACCCGCAAGAGAGATCAAGGCTGCTGAGGGAGCTGCCGACACTGGGCGACATCGATGTTGCAGTGCGGAAGATTGGCAATCCCTCATGGGGCATAGAGATCCCTGAAGCGGGCAGCGCTTGTGTCCAGTCAAGGTCTGCACCGAACTCACTCCCAAACAGAGGGAAGGAGCCGGCTGGTAGATCCGTCCCTATGGAGCGCACTCGCTCACCGCCCAAGGATGCCCCAGAGTCAAGTAGGGCGCCGAAGAGGAAGCTGGTTCATCCTAACAGAAGCATCGTCTTGGGTCTCCAGGCAGGGGGTTCTCAGTCTTCCCGCGGTCCTGCACCGGGCTCGGCAACTGGCGCCGGTGGCAGCTCTAGAGTTGCTACTGCCGGAGCAGCCCCGGCAGCCACGGGAAGGGTGACTGGAGATACTGGAGCTTCAAGGAGGGCCCTCGACGCACCCACGATGCAGAGGCAGTCCTCGGGTGCATCCCCGGCTCGGAAACCGTCGGGGGCAGCCCCGGCACAAGGCGCATCTTCGGCGTCCAGGCCCTCAGCAGGGGGCCCCTACTATACCGTCTTCGGCGACAAAGATCCTTGAGGTTTCACCGGCTCCGAAGCCGGCGGAGGCTACCTCGACACTGGCGGGGTCGAGTGGCTTGAGCCCTTCGCATAAGAAGCTCTGCGCGGGGTGGATCTTCGCGAGCTCTAGGTATGGCTCAACCTTGTAGTACAGGCTGCGTACCGAGCCGCTGGATGGTGTAGTTGACACTTGTTGCTTCTTCTTGCAGTACTCCTCAACAGAGCACCCCTCCTCCTCCTCCTCCTCCTCCTCCTCCTCCTCCTCCTCCTCCTCCTCCTCCTCCTCCTCCTCCTCCTCCTCCTCCTCCTCCTCCTCCTCCTCCTCCTCCTCCGCAGCAGTCCGGGAGCCGGAGCTCCTTCTCTATCGAAGCTCTAACGCCGGCGGCAGTGTCTAAGCCTGTGCCTGGGGCGGCTCCGGATGTCGGCACCTGGGGCCCTGAGACCAGCTAACCGGCAGGCGCGTACGCCACTGTTAGCGGTGCGGCTGCTGCTGAGCAGGCTGCTAGCCCTCCTCTTCTCTCTTCGCAGGTTGCCATGGTGGCAACCCCACCGGAGGATGAAGAGCCGGAGGGTGTCGAGGCGATACCTTGCCTGGCAATGCCGAAGGCTGTCCCGATCCCTAGGGCCTTGAGAGTTGTCCGCTCTAGCCTGTACCAGATGCAGGACACGCTCGAGCAAAAGTGGGCCGAGCTGAGGTCTGAGTGGGAGCGCCCCCGAGACTGGGATGACCTGTGGAAGGCACGGGTCCAGTCTTCCAGGGTGAAAGATTGGGCTCGGGAGGAGCAGCTCGAGGCTCGGGAGGAGGTGCTGGAGGAGAAAGAGGCCGCCGTCGCCGGCTCCACAAGAATGCGGTGAGCCTCCTGGCTAAGGCCAATGACCTGCATGCCTCCGCCGATGCACGTCATGCAATCCTGACAGAGCTCCAGGAGACGCTCCTTCGTCGGGAGAAGGAGGCGGAGGCGAGGGAGCTCTCCGACTGTCTAGCTTCCCATCAAGAGGAGCAGGGACGCCTGAAGGAGCGACTTCGGGGCGTCCACGACCGGAAGCTCGTCGCTGCATCCAGGGAGTCTGACCTGGACGAGCGAACCGCTTGGCTGGCCACCTAGGAGCAGGAGCTGGTTGCTCTAGAGCAGGACCTGGTCACCGGGGAACAGAATCTGGCGAGGAGGAGTTCGGCGGGGGAGCTGGCTTCTTCCGCCAAGGTGGTCGAAGATCTCCGGGCTTCTCGTGCCGCTGAGGCAGAGAAGGTCTGGTACTTCCTCGGCCGCGCGGAGGCGTCTCCGGGACCCTTCGACTTTGGCCACTTGCGCCCCAGAGGGCCAGTCCAAGAGGTGAGCCAGGTGCTCCCTGCCCTGGACTCAGTCGAGGAGAAGCTCCTGGCGCTAGAGAACGTCATGGGGGAGCAGCTGGAGGCCGAAGGCAAGGCTCTGGCCCAGATGGTGGCAGTGCATGTGCTCACTTTCCTTTGGAGCTGCGACCCCAGCATCTCCATGGAACCTGTGGTGCAGGGCCACAACGCAGAGTTGTCGGGGGCAGCAAAGTCTTCCGTGGAGGAGGCCGCCCGACTTGTAGCTGCTATGTTCCAGCGCGGATAGCTCGTAGGTCTCCTGCTTGCCTTGTGTCCTCCTATGTATGCCGAAGCTCTTTTGTTGATGAAGACTTTTTGCTTCAAGTCTTATGTTGTCTTGAGTTGTCAATGTAGATTTCAGACCCTTGGCAGCGAAAGGTCCTAAATGACTTAGCCGACGTGGATAGCTCTTTGCCAATGTCCCGAGCTTGTTCCTCCTGGTCCTTAGCAGCGTAAGGACCCAGGGTGCTCCGGTAGCGTGGATACCACTCCTTCCGGGTCTTTGGCAGTGCAAGGACCCGAGGGAAGTTTGGCCCTTGTCTTCAACTTGTTGTAGCTGGTGCTCTGAGTCTTCTGCTCGCTGTTGCAGTGGTCCGACATCCTGCCCGCGTGGTTCACCGTGATTGCCCCCTGGTAGGTGTGGTCCTTGTGTTGGGGCGCACCTACCACTGGATGAGGTAGGACGTCAGCATCGGCCCCCCTGGGAAGTCCAAGATGCCAAGGACCTGTGCAGACCTGCAGACATGGCAGAAAGAGGGAGTAGTCGTGCTCTCTAGTCACTCTTCCTTGTTTGGTGGATTTACTGTGGCATACGGTCCTCACCTGAGCTACGGGGCTTGGGTAATTCGATGCGAGTCGTCCGAGCTATGGTTAAAGCCTTGCCCAGGGGTATGAGCTGTCCGGTTCCCCGGTACAGAGCTGTAGTGCTAGAGAGGCATAGCAGGCTACACACCCTGGACCTCCCGCTGGCGTAAGCCTTTTGGGGGAGGGGCCCATTCGGCGCCATAGGGCCTCCGAGCAATGAGACAACCTCAGGACCCTGGTACACCACAGGTACCTCAAGCAGACCCACCTGCAGAAGGATAGCACAGCTCTTGCTATGGTTGAACATAAGAAAAAGTGACTGGCCACATGGCCGGAGCAGTATGGAAAGAAAGCACAAAAAGAGTGGGGGCAATGTCCGGGGTCCGATTACTTTTCTTGTCCATAGGTGTGTTCTTTCTGGTCCCCAGGTACTCATTTGTAGCGCAGGGGAGGCAGTGCGGCAGGCTTAGGGTAGGGAACCAGGCTTAGCAGGCTGCGCGTCCTGGACCTCCTGCAGGCGTTAACCTTTTAGCCAGGAGACCTTCCAGTGCCACGAGACCTAGGACAAGTACGTAGGACAGGCTCCGAACATGCCATTTACAGTTGATATGCATGAGTAAACACAAACTGTTAAGAAGGTACGCAGGGTAGGATAAAATTTTCTTATTTGTGGCTTCCTTCGGGTGATAGGAGGAAACATGCCGTGCAAGAAGGCAGCGACCCATGCCGGATGACAAGAGTAGCAGGACCCTTCCGGAGCTTAGCTGTTCTAAGGGCTGTTACTAGACACTATGACACCTTTACAAAAAAAGGGAAAAAGAAAAAAATACCCTACCACCGCGCTAAGAATAGAACTTACAGAGGTGTTATATGTTTTGTGGATTGGGTAGAGGTACCCATCCTCCGTGGCTAGGTGGGTGCACCTAGGGCGGCATACTTGTGCTGCTCGGAAGGGACCCTCCCAGCTGGGGGAGGGTTTGTCACCCCTTCTCGAGAAAGTGTTAGCCGAGGCACCAGGTGGCCCTACCTTGGGCTGTCTACTCTGCGCGTACCGTTGCTGATATCGCCAGAGCGCTTAGCGGTGTAGCACATTTCGAGCAGCCTCTAGCCACGTTGCTGTGACGGACCAAAACCCGTACATCCAGGATCTCAGAGGGTGGTGCCGCTCGATGCGACACCCGATAACACACATCATAAGGAAATATGGTATTACATTGAAAACAACTGAATATGTACACAAAGTGGCACAAACCTTCAGTTTACAACTAATTACAGAGTTCTACAGTGGAAGATAATTTGTACAACTCACGTCCATCTAACTAGCAAAAGTCGGTTGCCGGCCCTACGGACAACCCACACTAGCTCCACTCATCAGCTCAGCGCGGCGTGTACGGCTCCCACTCAGCTGTGGTCCCCGACGGAGGGTAGCCCTCGCTGGTGGACTCGTACCCCGAGTCTGTGGGGTAGTCCTCACCTGTAAACACTCATAGCAGCAACCGTGAGCACGATGGCTCAGCAAGTCTTAACCGACTCCTTATACATCAAACTCTACAAGAAGGTCATAACCAATATAGGATGGTAAATTGCAGCAAAGAACACGCCTACAAGTTCATTCTTAGTTCATCTTTTAGCCACAAGTTAACAGTTCATGAATCTGAAATTTAGTAAGCAATATTTGGTGGCACACATGTAGCAATAAAACTTATTCATATCAGCAGTATTGAATCACAACATTTCATATATTAACCTACGTCACGACACAGTGAACAAGCGGTACTCATAACCGCGAGGGACGGCGAATTGACTCGATATACACCTGCAGGGATACCCGAATAGCACGTCACGTACGCCCACCCGTGGAGCTGCACAGCACGCTCACTCGATGTCGTACGGCAAAACCTTTCACCAAACAGCACAAACGTCAAACCGGTCGCACCCAAATGGACAGGAGGTTCCCTACACGGAGCATCCCTCTATGCTCGTTAGCGGATTTCCACCTTGCTGCCCTCAACCTACACCTATAAATCGGTGTGTTATGCCTCGACGCCCGGAGGTATAGGTTACATCAGTTTATCGCGGCCCATATATTCGATATGCCTTTGGTACATTCAAACTTGTTCAGCGGGGCCGCACAAGGATCGGTCATCAATCGACACGGATAGGGCTATGCACACAAGACTTCCTCTTGCTGTGTCCTAGCCCCTGTCTAGTCTCCATTAATTCTTTCTAAAATTTTTTCTCACAACTCGAACCAATCCCGTGTGTCCCGAATCTTATACTCGCGAGTAGATTCCAACTACTTGACTTGTACCGAAGTCTACACACATTAAGTAGAGCATAAACTACTCGAGGACATAGACACCACCCTCACTCTTGTTGGCATGATCTGGTTATGCATTTGGGGCTTCAACCATCCTACACCTAATGCACACATATACTTCACACTAAGTGTATATAAAGCAAAACTTTAAAAACTTGTTCAATGCAAACCGGGGCTTGCCTTGTTGCTGCTGGTCAGATGTTAGCGTCTTCTCCGGAAGTAGGAAGTCCAAAACTTCCGGGGTCTCTTCGCCTTCAGCGACTACACGTAAGCAATTTAATCGATATGTCAATTTAAATGCAATGTGTTAAATTTAGTATGTAAAGACCATAACTCTAGATAGACCCCCCCTTTGGCTCTGAAATTTCTATGGTGAATTGGGCCAAAGACTTGACCAAATTTCATTTGAACCCAAGCTCATTTGAGCTCTGCACAAATAAAAGTCTAAATGGTCATTACTAGAGCTTATATAGATTTCCAGGGGTTTTCATGGATCAAACCATTATTTATGTAAATTAGAGTTTTAGATGGTTCTAATGGAGTTGGTTTCATGTCATTTGAAGAATCCTAGAGAAAGTTATGCCCTAATCAAGATTTGAGAAAATCTGAAAAATGTTTCTGTACATTTTTCTATTTTCTCAGGGCAGTTCACTTAATTACACCATTAGGGGGACTAAATGTACTCGGATGGATATTAATTTTTTCCTGTGATTCCAGGATTTTCAAATGAACATTCTAGCCAAATGTCAGAATTTTCCATAAAAGAACTCTCCAGATAAAATTCCCAACAGTTTAAACTTAGGGAATTAATTCTGGAAAAGAAATAAGTTTCATGAGCTGAAACTTATTTTGATGGATATTACTCAAAGAGATGAATCCAACAAAATTTGGTTCACTAAATTTGGAGCTTCCTAGCAAAAGTTATAGGCATTTGAAGTTGAACTGAACTCTGAAATTGGTTGAAAAGTTTAAATTCTGACAGCTGGGTCCCGGGGTGACGTGGCGCCACCCGAGAGCCAGACACACGGGACCACACTTGATCCGGAGCCACAGACGATCCGACATGGTTTTATTAGAGACCGACACGTGGGGCTCGCGGGTCTTCGTCTTCCTCGCGTGCCCGGAACTCAACCAAACTCGCCGCCTCCACCTAAACTGCTCGGGGAACCCGTTGCTGACCTCGTCGCCGGCAGGCGATCACCGGAAATGGTCGTGCGATGGTGACAGCCAACGTGGCAAGTTCGACAAGGTCGGGATGGCGCTGTAGTGCCTCAAAACCTTATCTGCTGGCTCCTATAGCACCGCCATGACCTAAGGAGCAATGAACCAGACCCTGATCTTGCTAAAGGTAGCAGCAAATAGGACTTCACCGTGCGACCTAGGTCTAAATCCAATGAAGAACAAAAAACTCGACGAACTCAGTGGTTTCTCGACGGTTTCCCACGGTTCTTGATCCTATGGATTCGCACAAGCGTTTTTGGATGGTTGTCTAAGTTGAGAGAGGTTTGCTTGACCGGTTAGCACAAATTTTTGATTTAGATGGCCGTGGTCTATATCACATGCTATCGGCAAGAACTGAAATTCTGGCGAGCACACTCTGTGGCATGCGGCCGGGGTTGAGGGAAAGGAAGTGTACTTCTAGGCGAACCTTTTGGCGTGCTAAACTCCGAAGAAGAAGGACGCTCATGGCTGGGCGACGAGATTTTTTAGCAGCAGCGACGCACGGCGTCGACGAAGCAATTCGAGCTCGCTACCCCATTCTAGGGCAGCTACCTCCGATTTATCGCTTCGGGGATATCAAGGGACAGTGGGCGCAGCCTCTGAGCATCTCGGTCTATCGTGAAAACCACCGGAGTTGGTGATCGCCAAGGGAGGTAGAGGTGCGGCGGTGCGGCTGGGTTTTCTATCGAGCGGTCGAAACAGAGCATGGGGTTCGTGGTTGTGCAGCACTGGAGTGCCTTCGTGAGCAAGGAGGTGCCGAAGCTGGTCGCCAGCACGACGGTAAACTGAGGAGGTGGCGATCGTGCTGTCTCGGTGGCGCCCGCTGCAGAGCCCCGAAGAACAGAGCGCGCGCGCAGCGTTGCTTCACTCAGTGGTTTGACTGACACGTGGGTCCACTTCTCCCCTCTAATTTTTCCCCTCTCTGCTGCAAATATCTCAACTATTCACAATTGAATGGGAGACTTTGCCACACAGTCATGGAATGAATTTGAATTCTGCAAATTGAAGTTGATTTGGCTAAATTTGCTTCACATTTGAATTTGGAATTCAAACTCATTTTTGAATTAATGCAAATTTAGCTCCTGACAAGATGAATTCCAATGGGGATGAAAATTGGTGGACTAACTCAGAAAAATGTGCTGAATTTGAATATGAAATCAACTTTTGAATCCAAGTGATGAAAATGGCTGAAATTTGAGTTTGAATTCAAATAGCCCTTTTTACAAATGGTTCCAAAAGTGCCTCAAAATGATTTGGATTTGCATGAAAGTTGGCATGAGCACTCCAAAGAAGATTTAGGGTCTAAGGGTGAACTCAGCCTCTCATGTTTATGACACGACCCCACGGTCTTGTCGAGCCAGGATCACGCTGAGGTGTGCTGCGTTGCACAGCACCAGATAACACACATCAAAGGTACAAAGCGGAAGCAAAGTTTTATTACATAAAAAGGTTTATGAATATTTGTACAACAAAATATGTTCAGTCTACACTCACTGGCGTAGACTACGCATCGAGTTCACGTTCATCCCGTGAACGCGTCCCCGCTAGCACGCACACACAATAACACGATGGCGTGCACGACTCCCACTCGACGGGGTTCCCCTCCTAGGGTTCCGTCTCCTCCTCGGGAGTCCCTTCCTCATAGAACCCTGCAAAAGCTTCAAACACAAGCAGTGAGCACGAAGGCTCAGCAAGACTGACCCGTCTCTCCTAAACATGAAACTTCTACATGAGGGACGGCGATTATAATCGATTTACACCTGCAGGGTTACCCGAACAACCCGTCACGTACGCTCGTACTCGATGTTGCCTACAGCAACCATCACGGATGTCGTATGCAACCACCTTTCACCCGTTAGCCAAATATTGAACCGGTCCCATTGTCCCGAGCAAGAGGTCTCTGCACGCGCATCTCAGTGCCGCCAGCCGATTTACACCTCAAGCTCTCAACCTACCCTCAGAACGACGGGCGATGCCTAATACCCAGCTACCCGAGTTACATCAGTTTCCCGGTTCCCATATAGCCGGTAGGTCTTCGGTACTGTTCTAGCTTGTTCAACAGGCCCGCACACGGCTCGGTCCTCAATCGACACAAGCGGAGCTATAATACCCAGGCCCCAAAGTCCTGCTGCCCTTACTCTCCGCTCGGTCTCATTTTCTTTTCATGTATTTCATGTGCTATCTCTACCCGAGTCGAGTGTCTCTAGCCTATCCACGCGAGTAGTTCCAACTACTCGACTTGTACCGAATCCTACACTATCTTTGCATTGCAGTAGCTAACGGTGTTTTTAATCCTAACCCCAACCCATGGTTTTCTTGGCTATGCATTTGGGTTTCAATCAAGACTCTAATGCAAGAAGTAATTGTACTCAAGTTCTCAAAACAATAAAAATTTGTAAAAAGGTTAATGCAAACCGGAGCTTGCCTTGCTGCTATTGGTCGTAGGCTAGCTGCTCTTCCGGAGTAACGATGTCTAAGACTTCGGGTTCCTCCTCAACCTTAGCGACTACATATGAGAAATATAAATATGTGTCAATTTATATGCATCTCAATTGAATTTAAACTTGTGAACATTATAAGTCTCACTAGACAGACTCAATGACTCTGAAATTTTTACTGTGGTTTGGATACAACCTAAACAGAGACTTGGTCAAGTTTTAGTTGCAGAAAAGCTCATTTGAGCTCTCCACAATTAATCATGTACTTGACCTCAATTGGAGTTCTTAAGGTGTTCTAGTAACTTTCATGGAGCAAGCTATGACTTTATGAAAACTAGATTTTCATAGAGTTCTAATGGAGTTAGGTTCACTTAATTTGAAGGTTCCTAGCTATAGATATGAGCTAAACAATTTCAGAGAAATTCTGAAAATGTTTTTGAACATTTTCTATTTTCTCTGGAACAGTTTGATTAATCACACCATTAGGTGGATCAAATTAGCTCGAATGGATCTGAAATATTTATGATAGTTATGGGATATTTTGGTGAAGAACCCAGCAAAATTTCAGTATTTTCCTCCAAAGGATTCTCCAGTTAAAATTCTAAACAGTTTAAATTTGAAGAATTAATTCTGGAGAAATAAGGATTTTCATGAAGCGAAATTTGATTTTCTGGAAAGTACTCAGAGAGATGAATCCAACAAAATTTTGTTCACTCGATTTGGAGTTATCTAGCCAAAGTTATGAGGATTTGAAGTTTGAATGAAATCTGAAAATCGGGAAAAGTTTAAATCTGCCAGTGGGTCCACGGGGACACGTGTTGGGCGCTGGAGCGATGGCACACCGGGGTCCACAGAATTTTGCGCGCCAGCACACCGGATCCGAGCCGCAGACTGATCCCAGATTTAAAATCCGAGCCGCTGACACGTGGGCCACCCGGCTTCTTCTACCTCCCGATGCCCCCTCGCGCATGCGCCGCCTCCCTCGCCGGAGCAGAACCGCAGCTCGCTGGATTGCCGCTGCTGGCCACCACACGGTTTGAAACTCGCCACCAGGGGGTTATCAACGTCGAGGAACACATCTGTGGGGTTAGTTCGAGCTGACGGCGACCGGAAATACCCCGGCGACGTGCGGCGGCCTCGGTTGAGGTTCGGCGCCGTCGGCCGTGGGTTCTAACCCGCCAGGACCTCGAACAAACGGCTCTACAGCATCAGTACACCTCTAGGAAGCTCGGCATGGTGATGGAAAGGCTTGGGGAGGGTCCCAAAGTGGGTCTCACCGTGTGCCCGAAGCTGCCCGCAGGATCCGCCGTTGGCAAGCTTTAAAACACGCCGGGTACAGGGGTTCTCAAGCTAAAAGTTGCAAAGGCAACTTGTGCGCCATCAAGTATAGTCTGTGTAGGAACGGATTGAAACTCTCTAACACTTCCTAGAGCATGAATTTAACAGAACCGCACCCGAAGATCGGTCTGTACCGAGAAAGAGGAAAACTGGAAATTCATCGCCGGCGATCAAGTCCTCGGGCTGTGGCTCGGGGGTGAGCATCGCCGGCCCCCAACGCGTCCAGGGACGCCTTAGCTCGGGTGCAACAACCTCCCGGTTGGGCTGTCCACGGGAGCCCGAAGTGCGGCGGATTTAGGTCACTGAACGGAACTCTCGGTATAGTCGAGATCATCCGAGTTAAGCCGATTTCCAGCAACGGGGAAGGAGAAGGGAAGTCCCTAGTACCTTGTCGTAGCTTTGGAGGGAGTGGGGAGGCTGTGATCGTGGCTCTCCGATCAGTTCCGAGCATCGGAGGACAGAGCATCAGCTCGGTGTTCTTGCGAGGGGGGAACGGGTGAGGGAACCTCGGCAGAGGCGAGGAGCGCCTTAAGAAGGGCTCATCACCGACCTGGCTCGCGCGTGGGCGAGCAGCTGGTGGCGCGGCGGCCCCCCTCGGTGGCGCCCTCTGCTGAAGCCCGAAGACCCGAGTGGGGAAGTTTCAGTCGGTTGAATCTCTTCAGTGGCTGACATGTGGGTCCCAATTCCCTTTTAACCTCTGAACTTAACTCCCTCTTACTGTTGTGAACAGTAATCCCCACAATGCCCATGGTGATTTGAATTATCTACCCCTGAGCCATTTGAATTGGTTAGAATTCAAATTGGGTTTTGTTTGACTAAATTTCAGCACATATTCAGTTTGAAATTCAAATAAAGTTTGAATTTGCTAAACTTAGCTCATGTCAAGATCAACTCCAAATGGAGTGAAAATTGGTGTGTGAGCTCACAAAAATGTGCTGAGAGATAATATGCTTCCCATTTTTGAATTCATGGGATGAAAACAGTTTGAATTTGAGTTCAAACCACCCTCTTTCTAACTATACCCAAAAGGACTTCAAAAAGGTTTTGAATTTGGGTGAAACTTTGCATGGACATTCCTAGTAAGGTGTAGGAGTTTTCCAAATGTCCAGCCCCTATATGATGTATGTGGGAAATGCCACTTTTGCATTTTGTGAGTTTATTCTCTAATGAGCATGTTGATGGTGGTTACTTGCTCTTCAAATGTGTTCATCAACTTTCTTCAAATGAGGTGTGTGTGTGTGGTGATGAACACTTTGAATATGTGTCAAAAACTGAGGCCTTTACATTCCTCCCCCCTTAAAAGAATCTCGTCCCGAGATTATAAGGTGAAAATGAGAGAGAGGACGGTGGAAAATTACCGTATATGCGACGTGAAAAAGTCGGGGTAATTAGCGCGAAGAAATCCTTTGCTCTCCCATGTCACTTCGTCCATGGAGTGATTACTCCACATAACTTTTTAGAACCACAACGTATGGTTGCGTGTGGTTCGGGCCTTTTCATCAATAACCTGAACCGGTCCCTCCCGATACGTGAGATCCGGTTGCAGTTCTTCAATATCCTCTAGCTGAACGGTAGTTGATAGCTTAAGACACTTCCTAAGCTGGGAAATATGAAAGACGTCGTGCACACTGGAAAGTGCTTCTGGTAATTTCAGCAGGTATGCTACTGATCCACATCTTTCTACAATCTGAAATGGACCGATGAATCAGGGTGCCAACTTTCCTCTCACCCCGAACCTGTTCACGCCCTTCATTGGAGACACACGTAGGTATACGTGATCCTCAACTTCAAACTGTAATGGGCGTCTTCTTCGATCCGCATACTGTTTCAGCCGGGATTGGGCGGCTTTTAGGTTCGCTTGAATCAGCCGAACCTTTTTCTCCGCGTTGTTGACAAGGTCAATCCCGAAGGTGACCCTTTCGCCAGACTCACACCAATTCAGTGGTGTGTGGCATTTTCTCCCGTATAGCGCCTCGTAAGGCGCCATCTTGATGCTGGCTTGGTACCCATTGTTGTACAAGAACTCGGCTAACGGCAAGTGATCATCCTAATTCTTGCCGTGGTTGATAGCACAAGCTCGTAGCATATCATCTAGAATCTGATTTACTCGCTTGGTTTGCCCATCCATCTGCGGGTGGTACGCTGAACTACAGATCAGCTTCGTCCCCAACGCAGCGTGTGCTGCGCCCAGAAACGGGACACAAATAAAGTGCCCCGATCCGATATGATGGTACGGGGTACGCCGTACAAGCATAGGATCCGTGAGATGTATAGTTCAGCATACTTCTTAGCGTTGTAGTGGGTGTTGACCAGGATGAAATGGGCGACTTTGGTGAATCGGTCGACGATCACCCACACAGAATCATGTTTCTGAAAGGTGGTGGGTAAACCGACGATGAAGTCCATGCTCACATTCTCCCATTTCCAGACAGGAACGCCCAGTGGTTGTAGCAGTCCCGGTTTCCGCATATGATCTGCCTTCACCCTTCGACATGTATCACACTCGGACACGTACTTTGCAATCTCCCGCTTCATCCGTGTTCACCAAAACTTGCTTCTGAGTTCTTGATACATTTTGTTGCTGCCGGGGTGAATAGAAAACTTTGACAAGTGAGCCTCATTAAAGATTTTCTTCCGTAATTCCGGGTTACGGGATACGGCGATCCGGTCCTTGAACCATAGGACGCCGTCTCCGTCTTTCCGGAAACATTTCAGCTCCCCACTGTCTATACGTCTCCGCAAATGCGACATGCCCTTGTCATGTTTCTGAGCAGCCGCTATCTCTTCACGGATGGTGGGGATTAAAGCTAAGTTGTAGAGAGCTCCATGTGGAATCACATGCAGTGGTGGTTCGCTCTCTTCCAACGGTGTGATGGTCAGATTGTTGACGTGTGACTTCCAACTCAGCGCATCTGCCACTACATTTGCCTTGCCGGGGTGACAATGGATCTCTATTTTGTATTCCTTTATCAATTCTAACCATCTTCACTGCCTCATGTTCAGCTCCTTCTAAGTGAATATGTACTTGAGGCTTTTGTGGTCGGTATATAAATGTACGAGGTTACCGAGTAGGTAGTGTCTCCACATTTTAAGTGCAAGTACCACGGCAGCAAGCTCCAAGTCGTGAGTTGGATAATTTTGCTCATGGTTTCTAAGCTGCCGTGACCCATACGCGACCACTCTTCGGTCTTGCATCAGCACGCATCCGAGCCCAATGCCGGATGCATCGTAGTACACATCGAACGGTTTTGTTGTGTCTGGCTGTGCCAAAATCGGTGCTGATATTAGGTGCTTGACTAAAGCCTTGAATGCTGCTTCACATGCTGGACTCCGAACATATTTGGTAGCCTTCTTTAGCAGTTCTGTCATAGGCTTGGCAATCTTCGAGAAGTTCGGAATGAACCTCCGATAATATCCCGCGAGTCAGAGGAAACTCCGTACCTCGTGAACAGTTCTCGGGGTCTTCCAATTCAGCACTTGTGTGATCTTGCTCGAGTCTACAGAGATACCCTCCACTGATATGATATGCCCGAGAAAAGGCACTTGCGATATCCAGAATTCGCATTTGCTGAATTTCGCGTATAGCTTGTGATCTCGCAGTCGTTGCAAGACTATACGCAGATGCTTCTTATGATCTTCCTCCGACTTGGAATATACCAGTATGTCGTCGATGAAGACCACGACAAACTTGTCCAGCTCCAGCATGAATACCGAGTTTATTAAATACATAAAGTGAGCTGGAGCATTGGTGAGGCCGAAGGACATGACCAGGTACTCATAAAGTCCGTACCTCGTCGAGAAAGCCGTCTTCGGAATGTCCTCAGCCCGGATTTTAATCTAGTGGTATCCGGATCTTAAATCCATCTTGGAGAAGATCTTTGCTTCGACCAACAGATCAGACAACATGTCGATCCATGGCAACGGATACTTGTTCTTGACGGTTACAGCGTTTAGTGGACGATAGTCCACGCAAAGCCGCAACATCTCATCCTTCTTCTTCACAAATAATGCCGAACAGCCCCATGGCGAGGAGCTCGGCCTAATAAAACCCTTCTCCAGTAGGTCCGTTAGCTGGGTCTTTAATTCAGCCAACTCCTGGGGCGCCATCTTGTACGGCCTTCGGGATATTGGCATGGTTCCCGGTGCAAGTTCAATATTGAACTCCACCTCTCTATCGGGCGGCATCCCCGGTAAATGATCCGGGAACACGTCAGGGAACTCTTGGACCACTGGAATATCTTCCAATCTGATGGTTGTGGACTGATAGACACTTGGAAGTTTTATTTCTGGACTGTTTAGAAATAAGGAGTGTGATCCGTGCACTTCTGAGTTCAAGTGCACGATTCGAAGGACGGTGTCTAAAACAGCGCCGTGGCGGGTTAACCACGACATCCCTAGGATGACATCGACCTTCTGTCCCTCTAAGATTATGAGAGATGTAGGGTACACTCTACCCGCTAAACATAATGGTGCTTTGGAAACCATTACGCTTGCTGAAATCATTAGAAGCTCTAGTAATGACCATTTAGACATTTATTTGTGCAGGGCTCAAACGAGCTTTGTTTCAAATAAAATTTGGCCAAGTCTCTGGTTAGGTTCTCACCAAGCCATGGTAAAAATTTCAGACCAAAAGAGAGGTCTAGCTAGAGCTAGGGTCTTTATACTGTCAATTCAACATATTTGCATTAAATTGACACATATCGTTAATTGAATACGTGTAGTCACTGAAAGCGAGGAAACCCCGGAGATCTTGGACTTCATACCTCCGGAGGAAACTTTAGCCACTGACCAGCAGCAACAAGGCAAGTCCTGGTTTGCATTTAATAAATTTTATCAAGTTTTTCTTTATATTCAATTAGCTTCAGGTATGTATGTGCATTAAGTTTAGGATGAATGAAACTCTATTTGCATAACCAGATTATTCCAAAGAGAGTGAGGGTAATGTCTAAGTCCTCGAGTAGAACATGCTTTGCTTAATGTTTATAGACTTTGGTACAAGTCGAGTAGTTAGAATCTACTCGTGAGTATAGGATTCGCCACATACGGGATTGGTTCGAGATGTGAGATAACTCCAGTAAGTAAAATGAGACTAGGCAGGGGCGTAGGACGCAGCAAGAGGAAGTCTTGTGCGCGTGGCCCTCCCCGTGTCGATTGAGGACCGATCCTTGTGCAGCCATGCTGAACAAGTTTGAATGTACCGAAGGCATATCGGATATATGGGGTCCGATAAACTGATGTAACCTATACCTCCGGGCGTCGAGGCATAACGCACCGATTTATGGGTGTAGGTTGAGGGAAGAAAGGTGGAAATCCGCTAACGGGCATAGAGAGATGCTCCGTGTAGGGAACCTCCTGCTCGTTTCGGTGCGACCAGTTCGACGTTTGGGATGTTTGGTGAAAGGTTGTCCTGTACGACATCGGTGGAGCGTACCATGCAGCTCTGAGTATGGGCGTATGTGACGTGCTATTCGAGTATTGCTGCAGGTGTATATTGAATCGATTCACCGTCCCTCGTGGTAATGAGTACCGCTTATTCACTGTATCGTAGCATAGTAAATATATGGGATGATTGTGAGGTATTACTGCTGTTATGAATAACTTGTATTGCTACATGTGTGCCACCAAATATTGCTCACTAAATTTCAGAATTGTGAACCGTTAACTCGTGGCCAAAATATGAACTAAGGATGAACTTGTAGGCGTATCCCTTTGCTGCAAACTTCCATCCTAGTTTTGAGTATGACTTGCATGTAGCGTTTCCTGTGTAGGAGAGTCGGTTAAGACTTGCTGAGCCATCGTGCTCACGGTTGCTGCTATGAGTGTTTGCGGGTGAGGAGTACCCCCACGAACTCAGAGTACGAGTTCACCGGTGAGGGCTATCCTCCGTCGGAGACTACGGCTGTGTGGGAGCCGTACACGCCGTAGTAAAGCTGGGTGTATCTAGTGTGGCGGTGTGGGTTGTCCATAGGGCTGGACAACCAACTTTTGCTAGTAGGAGTAGGCGTAAGTTGTATAAATAGTTTCCGCTGCAGTAAACTCTGTCAAGCAGATGTAAACTGAAGGTTTATACTACTTTTGTACAAATTCAGTAAGTTTGAATGCAATACTATGTTTTTTATTGGGTGTGCTGTCAGGTGTCGCATCGTGCGGCACCACCCTCTGTGATCCTAGATTGTACGGATTTTGGTCCGTCACAGCGACATGACCTAGTTGGCACGTGGAGCGGGATCGTCGCCGGATCGGGATATTGTGAGGACGATGATGCTGAAGCTCTCCTGCAACCCAAACTCCGACGAATCCATCTCCCCACCGGCTAGCTGCCAGCTCGTCTACCTCAACCCGCAAGAGAGATCAAGGCTTCTGAGGGAGCTGCCGACACTGGGCGACATCGTTGTTGCAGTGCAGAAGATTGGCAATCCCTCATGGGGCATAGAGATCCCTGAAGCGGGCAGCGCTTGTGTCCAGTCAAGGTCTGCACCAAACTCACTCCCAAACAGAGGGAAGGAGCCAGCTGGTAGAACCGTCCCTTTGGAGCGCCCTCGCTCACCGCCCAAGGATGCCCCAGAGTCAAGTAGGGCGCCGAAGAGGAAGCTGGTTCATCCTAACGGAAGCATCGTCTCGGGTCTCCAGGCAGGGGGTTCCCAGTCTTCCCGCGGTCCTGCACCGGGCTCGGCAACTGGCGCCGGTGGCAGCTCTAGATTTGCTACTGCCGGAGCAGCCTCGGCAGCCACGGGAAGGGTGACAGGAGATACTGGAGCTTCAAGGAGGGCCCTCGACGCACCCACGATGCAGAGGCAGTCCTCGGGTGCATCCCCGGCTCGGAAGCCGTCGGGGGCATCCCCGGCACAGGGCGCATCTTCGGCGTCGAGGCCCTCAACAGGGGCCCCTACTATACCGTCTTCGGCGACAAAGATCCTTGAGGTTTCACCGGCTCCGAAGCCGGCGGAGGCTAGCTCGACACTGGCGGGGTCGAGTGGCTTGAGCCCTTCGTGTAAGAAGCTCTGCGCGGGGTGGTGCTTCGCGAGCTCTAGGTATGGCTCAACCTTGTAGTACAGGCTGTGTACCGAGCCACTGGATGGTGTAGTTGTCACTTGTTGCTTCTTCTTGCAGTACTCCTCAACAGAGCACCTCTCCTCCTCCTCCTCCGCAGCAGTCCGGGAGCCGGAGCTCCTTCTCTATCAAAGCTCTAACACCGGCGGCAGTGTCTAAGCCTGCGCCTGGGGCGGCTCCGGATGTCGGCACCTGGGGCCCTGAGACCAGCCAACCAGCAGGCGCGTACACCACTGTTAGCGGTGCGGCTGCTGCTGAGTGTGCTGCTAGCCCTCCTCTTCTCTCTTCGCAGGTTGCCATGGTGGCAACCCCACCGGAGGATGAAGAGCCGGAGGGTGTCGAGGCGATACCTTGCCTGGCAATGCCGAAGGCTGTCCCGATCCCCAGGGCCTTGAGAGGTGTCCGCTCTAGCCTGTACCAGATGCAGGACACGCTCGAGCAAAAGTGAGCCGAGCTGAGGTCTGAGCGGGAGCGCCCCCGAGACTGGGATGACCTGTGGAAGGCACGGGTCCAGTCTGCCAGGGTGAAAGATTGGGCTCGGGAGGCCGAAGGCAAGGCTCTGGCCCAGATGGTGGCAGTGCATGTGCTCACTTTTCTTTGGAGCTGCAACCCCAGCATCTCCATGGAACCTGTGGTGCAGGGCCACAACGCAGAGTTGTCGGGGGCAGCGAAGTCTTCCATGGAGGAGGCCGCCCGACTTGTAGCTGCTATGTTCCAGCGCGGATAGCTCCTAGGTCTCCTGCTTGCATTTTGTCCTCCTATGTATGCCGAAGCTCTGTTGTTGATGAAGACTTTTTGCTTCAAGTCTTATGTTGTCTTGAGTTGTCGATGTAGATTTCAGACCCTTGGCAGCGAAAGGTCCGAAATGACTTAGCCGACGTGGATAGCTCTTTGCCAATGTCCCGAGCTTGTTCCTCCTGGTCCTTAGCAGCGTAAGGACCCAGGGTTCTCCGGTAGCGTGGATACCACTCCTTCCGGGTCTTTGGCAGTGCAAGGACCCGAGGGAAGTTTGGTCCTTGTCTTCAACTTGTTGTAGCTGGTGCTCTGAGTCTTCTGCTCGCTGTTGCAGTGGTCCGACATCCTGCCCGCATAGTTCACCGCGATTGCCCCCTGGTAGGTGTGGTCCTTGTGTTGGGGCGCACCTACCACTGGATGAGGTAGGACGTCAACATCGGCCCCCCTGGGAAGTCCAAGATGCCAAGGACCTGTGCAAACCTGCAGACATGGCAGAAAGAGGGAGTAGTCGTGCTCTCTAGTCACTCTTCCTTGTTTGGTGGATTTACTGTGGCATACGGTCCTCACCTGAGCTACGTGGCTTGGGTAATTTGATGCGAGTCGTCCGAGCTATGGTTAAAGCATTGCCCAGGGGTATGAGCTTTCTGGTTCCCCGGTACAGAGCTGTAGTGCTAGGTAGGCATAGCAGGCTACACACCCTGGACCTCCCGCTGGCGTAAGCCTTTCGGGGGAGGGGCCCATTCGGCGCTATAGGGCCTCCGAGCAATGAGACAACCTAAGGACCCTGGTATGCCACAGGTACCTCAAGCAGACCCACCTGCAGAAGGATAGCACAGCTCTTGCTATGGTTGAACATAAGAAAAAGTGACTGGCCACATGGCCGGAGCAGTATGGAAAGAAAGCACAAAAAGAGTGGGGGCAATGTCCGGGGTCCAGTTACTTTTCTTGTCCATAGGTTCTTTCTGGTCCCCAGGTACTCGTTTGTAGCGCAGGGGAGGCAGTGCGGCAGGCTTAGGGTAGGGAACCAGGCTTAGCAGGCTGCGCGTCCTGGACCTCCTGCAGGCGTTAACCTTTTAGCGAGGAGACCTTCCAGTGCCACGAGACCTAGGACAAGTACGTAGGACAGGCTCCGGACATGCCATTTACAGTTGATATGCATGAGTAAACACAAACTGTTAAGAAGGTACGCAGGGTAGGATAAAATTTTCTTATTTGTGGCTTCCTTCGGGTGATAGGAGGAAACAGGCCGTGCAAGAAGGCAGCGACCCACGCCGGATGACAAGAGTAGCAGGACCCTTCCGGAGCTTAGCTGTTCTAAGGGCTGTTACTAGACACTATGACACCTTTACAAAGAAAGGGAAAAAGAAAAAATACCCTACCACCGCGCTAAGAATAGAACTTACAGAGGTGTTGTATGTTTTGTGGATTGGGTAGAGGTACCCATCCTCCGTGGCTAGGTGGGCGCACCTAGGGTGGCATACTTGTGCTGCTCGGAAGGGACCCTCCCAGCTGGGGGAGGGTTTGTCACCCCTTCTCGAGAAAGTGTTAGCCGAGGCACCAGGTGGCCCTACCTTGGGCTGTCTACTCTGCGCATATTGTTGCTGATATCGCCAGAGCGCTTAGCGGTGTAGCGCATTTCGAGCAGCCTCTAGCCACGTTGCTGTGACGGACCAAAACCCGTACATCCAGGATCTCAGAGGGTGGTGCCGCTCGATGCGACACCCGATAACACACATCATAAGGAAACATGGTATTACATTGAAAACAACTGAATATGTACACAAAGTGGCACAAACCTTCAGTTTACAACTAATTACAGAGTTCTACAGCGGAAGATAATTTGTACAACTCACGTCCATCTAACTAGCAAAAGTCGGTTGCCGGCCCTACGGATAACCCACACTAGCTCCACTCATCAGCTCAGTGCGGCGTGTACGGCTCCCACTCAGCTGTGGTCCCCGACGGAGGGTAGCCCTCGCTGGTGGACTCGTACCCCGAGTCTGTGGGGTAGTCCTCACCTGCAAACACTCATAGCAGCAACCGTGAGCACGATGGCTCAGCAAGTCTTACCCGACTCCTTATACATGAAACTCTACAAGCAGGTCATAACTAATATAGGGTGGTAAATTGTAGCAAAGGACACGCCTACAAGTTCATTCTTAGTTCATCTTTTAGCCACAAGTTAACAGTTCATGAATCTAAAATTTAGTAAGCAATATTTGGTGGCACACATGTAGCAATACAACTTATTCATATCAGCAGTATTGAATCACAACATTTCATATATTAACCTACGTCACGACACAGTGAACAAGCGGTACTCATAACCGCGAGGGACGGAGAATTGACTCGATATACACCTGCAGGGATACCCGAATAGCACGTCACGTACGCCCACCCGTGGAGCTGCACAGTGCGCTCACTCGATGTCGTACGGGACAACCTTTAACCAAACAGCCCAAACATCGAACCGGTTGCACCCAAATGGACAGGAGGTTCCCTACACGGAGCATCCCTCTATGCTCGTTAGCGGATTTCCACCTTGCTGCCCTCAACCTACACCTATAAATCGGTGCGTTATGCCTCGATGTCCGGAGTTATAGGTTACATCAGTTTATCGGGGCCCATATATTCGTTATGCCTTCGGTACATTCAAACTTGTTCAGCGGGGCCGCACAAGGATCGGTCATCAATCGACACGGATAGGGCTATGCACACAAGACTTCCTCTTGCTGTGTCCTAGCCCCTGTCTAGTCTCCATTTATTCTTTCTAAAAATTTTCTCACAACTCGAACCAATCCCGTGTGTCCTGAATCTTATACTCGCGAGTAGATTCCAACTACTTGACTTGTACCGAAGTCTAGACACATTAAGAAGAGCATAAACTACTCGAGGACATAGACACCACCCTCACTCTTGTTGGCATGATCTGGTTATGCATTTGGGGTTTCAACCATCCTACACCTAATGCACACATATACTTCACACTAAGTGTATATAAAGCAAAACTTAAAAACTTGTTCAATGCAAACCGGGGCTTGCCTTGTTGCTGCTGGTCAGATGCTAGCGTCTCCTCCGGAAGTAGGAAGTCCAAAACTTCCGGGGTCTCTTCGCCTTAAGCGACTACACGTAAGCAATTTAATCGATATGTCAATTTAAATGCAATGTGTTAAATTTAGTATGTAAAGACCATAACTCTAGATAGACCCCCCCCTTTGGCTCTGAAATTTCTATGGTGAATTGGGCCAAAGACTTGACCAAATTTCATTTGAACCCAAGCTCATTTGAGCTCTGCACAAATAAAAGTCTAAATGGTCATTACTAGAGCTTATATAGATTTCCAGGGGTTTTCATGGATCAAACCATTATTTTCTGTAAATTAGAGTTTTAGATGGTTCTAATGGAGTTGGTTTCATATCATTTGAAGAATCCTAGAGAAAGTTATGCCCTAATCAAGATTTGAGAAAATCTGAAAAATGTTTCTGTACATTTTTCTATTTTCTCAGGGCAGTTCACTTAATTACACCATTAGGGGGACTAAATGTACTCGGATGGATATTAATTTTTTCCTGTGATTCCAGGATTTTCAAATGAACATTCTAGCCAAATGCCAGAATTTTCCATAAAAGAACTCTCCAGATAAAATTCCCAACAGTTTAAATTTAGGGAATTAATTCTGGAAAAGAAATAAGAATTAATGAGATGAAACTTATTTTGCTGGATATTACTCAAAGAGCTGAATCCAACAAAATTTGGTTCACTAAATTTGGAGCTTCCTAGCAAAAGTTATAGGCATTTGAAGTTGAACTGAACTCTGAAATTGGTTGAAAAGTTTAAATTCTGACAGCTGGGTCCCGGGGTGACGTGGTGCCACCCGAGAGCCGGACACACGGGGCCACAGGGATTTCTCACGTAGCAACACTTGATCCGGAGCCACAGACGATCTGACGCGGTTTTATTAGAGACCGACACGTGGGGCTCTCGGGTCTTCGTCTTCCTCGCGTGCCTGGAACTCAACCAAACTCGCCGCCTCCACCTAAAACTGCTCGGGGAACCTGTTGCTGACCTCGTCGCCGGCCGGCGATCACCGGAAATGGTCGTGCGATGGTGACAGTCAACGTGGCAAGTTCGACAAGGTCGGGATGGCGCTGTAGTACCTCAAAACCTCATCTGCTGGCTCCTATAGCACCGCCATGACCTAAGGAGCAATGAACCAGACCCTGATCTTGCTAAAGGTGGCAGCAAATAGGACTTCACCGTGCGACCTAGGTCTAAATCCGATGAAGAACAAATAACTCGACGAACTCAGTGGTTTCTCGACGGTTTCCCGCGGTTCTTGATCCTATGGATTCGCACAGGCGTTTTTGGATGGTTGTCTAAGTTGAGAGAGGTTTGCTTGACCCGTTAGCTGTAAAAGCCCAAAAAACGTGAATGCCAAGAGACGGATGTTTGAGCATCATTGTGTTTTGGGTTCATGGAAAATGGGACTTACAAAAACTTTCTTACACAGGATGGTATACGTGGGGTTTAACAACACGGGTTCAAGCATTAATTTGGATGTGTTGGACCAAGGTGGAGTTAAACTCATGTGTGATCATACATGTGTATGGGGAAGAATTAAAAGCAGCTCTTTAGACTCAAGTGCTCACCTAAAAGTGCCGCCAAATTCTTGAACACACATGGGACCTCCCACATTTGAAGGTGAGAAGAGTTAGGGTGGCGACTTTCTGTTTTGAGAAGGAGCTAGAGAGGAGTTAATTCTGATCATGTTTGGATTCATGTTAAATTCAAACATGTTAAGGCAAAGGAATGACTTGAGTTTGTGTCACATGAAATGATGAACACAAACATGGACATGTGGGGAAAGCTAACATTTTCTTTAGCTTGTCCCGAAACATGTTGACCCAGGGAGAGAATTTCACTCCTAAAAGATCTAACTCATGTGTACATCCTCTATGAGTAGAGGGAAGGGAAATTTAAACCCAAATTGGAATCTTGGCAAAGAATTCATGTCTAGATTGGCCAAGGGCCCATATGTGAGGTGACCATTGCATTTCTCAGGTATTAAAGAGCTTAAGTTCCAAATTTGGAGAAATTTTGAGCTCATATACCAATTGTTCAAGCATTATTTGAGATCAAATTCAAATTTGAATTTGGAAACTGAACCAAATGTGCTCAATTTTGAAATCTGAGTTCAAATTCAAACTCCTCACATCATATTCGGCCTACCCTCCAAATTTAGTCAAATTTGGATCACAGTTATGTGGGAA
Source organism: Neostapfia colusana (assembly GCA_030760725.1). Taxonomy (NCBI): domain Eukaryota; kingdom Viridiplantae; phylum Streptophyta; class Magnoliopsida; order Poales; family Poaceae; genus Neostapfia; species Neostapfia colusana. The sequence goes on from JASWHV010000020.1 coordinate 50,506,462, forward strand.
TCTCAAAGTGCAGTGGAGAAATATCAAATGAGGGGGGTGGCCCACCTGGCAGCGAGCGAAGGAGACTTGCCCCCGAAGTTTTCACGCGCGGATCAGACGCGAACCCCGTGCAACCGAGAGCGCGCCACCGAGGAGGGTGTGCCGCCACCTCCCAGGTGCTTGAGCAGCGCTGGAGAGCAGCTCGTGGGCTGCTTTAGCGCGGCGTGATCCATTTCCCCGGTGACCGAGCTCCCGGTCGCCGCTTAACCCTCACGCGCGAACGAAACAGAGCCGCCGCTCAAAACCGCCTCGGCCGGTCGATCGGAAAACCGCCAGACTCGCGCCACCGGTCCTCCCAAGCTGAGAAACGGCACCAGGGGACATTCCTCTACCTGCTGGGCACAAGCCCGAGAAATTTCCCGCTGCCCTGACCAAAAATGACGTCGGCCTGCGGCGACCCGAGGACAAACCATGATCGGTCTCCCGTTGAGAGCTCCACAGAGAGCTTCTCGTGCCCGAGCAAGAACACTTTCGGATGCGCTGGTCCTTGGTGATGCTCACCTCCAAAGCACAGGCCATGACATGGACGACAGAGCACGAATTCGAGAAAAGATCTCCGGCGTCCATAAACCGACCTTCCGGTAATGAACTCTCAAATTTGATCTCAATATTCACTCTTAGTTCCCCAGATCTTGCACAAAGGGCTGAAACTAGTCGGCGAACAATTGTTCTTCACAACCCTAGCTTAGAAACGCATGTAGACCGCCTAATTTCCGAGTTTTCCGAGCTCAAACCTAGAAGGCGTCTCGGGTACACGGTGAAGAACCATTTGCCGCTGTTGCCGAGCAAATCCAAGGCTATGCCGAGCTTCCCTAGCATCCAAGGATGATGTAGAGCCAATTCCTCGCAAGTTTGGCGGGCTAGGATCACCTGTCGACGGCGCCGGACTTCTCCCGAGATGGCCGCACGTCGTCGGCACATTTCCGGTGATTTAGCACCCACGCCAACCCCGCCAACGTACTCCCCGATCCTGAGAACCCCCGGGCGGCGTGTCTCCGGCCGGCAGATGGCCGGAAACACCGGCCCGGTGAGCTCCGGCGAAGGCCCGGCGTCGGGACAGCGCGGGAGCGGGAAAGTGACCCGAGGAAGAAGATGACCCGATGGGCCCCACGTGTCAGCGACCGAACTTTTAAAAACAGATCGGCTGTGGCTCTGTGATCCCGTGTGGCTGCGCGCCGAAATGGTGTAGCCCGGTGTGGCTGGAATCTCACTGGCTGCAATTTAAAACGTGGGCCCAAGTCCTTTCCCAATAGCAAAACAATTCCAGTTTCAGCTCCAACTTTGAAAATTCATAACTTTGTGTAGGAAACTCCAAATTAGGTGATTCAAATTGGGTTGGATTCCTTTTGCAAATTTATATCCAAATATGAACCCCAATTTGTATGAAATTCAATATTAAATTCTGGATAATTCTTTTAAGTTTTTCTGTAAAAGAATTATTGAGAGAGTTTGGTTTATCCAAAAATCCTCAATTTTCGCCAGAATATTCTTTAGGATATTATTGGACTTTCAGCAAAGTTTCATATCAATTGAAGATGATTTGTGTAGGAATTTCCAGAGTACAATCTGCTGTACTCAAAATTATCCAGAAACTTTTCCAGAAAATGGTTTTCCTTTGTAAAAATCAGTTCTGGGAAATCCTTAGTTCCAAAAATCATAGGAAAAGTCAGAAATGCTCTATGAGCCATACTTGAAATGGTAGATCACCTTATTGGGCATGAAAATGCACCTTACTTCAGAATTAAATCCTTGTAGCATAATTGCTTATAGAATTATTCTGGAGGAACTACACAATGAAAAGTCCTTAATTTTGGTCCAGAACACTTTCAGGTGACCAGGAACTCACCTGTAAAGTTTCAGCTCAAATTGAACTTTAGATTCACCTGTTCTTGTTCTCCATGCTTATGTATATGAGCAACACATAGAGAATTATAGTGGGAATTATGGAAGACAATTTCCACTCACATTAGCTGCAATTTGGCAAGCTAAGTCTCTGTGTAATGTATGACTTCAGATAAGAATTGCGAAGTCATTGGAGATCAGGACCTTTAGTTCCTTTCAACCCATTTCAACTCATGTCACATGTCCATTAGGAACCATAAAACATGTTAATGGAGATTCTTATGGACATGTGGTTCTTCCTCTAATTCCTCTGCACCACAGGGACAAAAACTTCATTCTTAGTACTCCCACACAGTTCCCTGTTATTAACAAGTTGAGTCTTTACCTCTTGAAATTGCATTATAAGAACATATGCATATACATATCAATAGGACTTACGACGGAGGCAACCAATGGAGGAGTTCGACGGAGTGATTCCATTGAAGTGGACCAGTTGATCAAGCCTCAAGGGAGACAAGATTCTAACTGAATTATATACTATTAGACCCTGCAAAGCAGGCAAGCCCCAGTTTGCATTTAACTACCACTAAGTTTTTACTTTGTATACAATACGTCGGTTAGGATGAATTGTGCATTAAGTCTAGATGTTTGATACTACTCTCGCATGACCAGAAAACCTATGGAGTAATTGAGTAGGCGTCCTTCCACCGTGTAGAATATGCCATGCTTAAGTTGGACTCGGTAGAAGTCGAGTGGCTGGACGCTACTCGCGAGTATTGAAAATTGGGAGCATAGGGGATTGGTTCAAATGGTTGTTAGAAAGTTGAAATGAGACCGGGCAGGGTGTAGGGGCAACAGGACATGGAGGACTGGGTGCTTAGACCTGTCTATGTCGGTTGAGGACCGATCCGTGTGCGTCCCACGCTGATCAAGTTTGAACGTACCAAAGGCATATCGGATATATGGGACCCGATAAACCGATGTAGCCTAAACCTCTAGGCGTCAAGGCATAACGCACCGATTTATAGGTGTAGGCTGAGTGCAGCAAGGTGGAAATCTGCCAACGGGCATAGAGAGATGCTCCGTGTGGAGAACCTCCTGCTCGTTTCGGTGCGACCGGTTCGACGTTTGGGCTGTTGGGTGAAAGGTTGTCCCGTACGACATCGAGTGAGCGTGCTGCGCAGCTCCACGGATGGGCGTACGTGACATGCTCTTTGGGTTTCCCTGCAGGTGTATATCGAGTCGATTCGCCGTCCCTCACGGTGAAGAGTACCACTTGGTCACTGAGTCGTGACGTAGAGGTAACTTGCACTGAGATAAGGAATAATCACCATTGATTTGAAGTTCATACTAGTAATATAATGTTATGTTTTGTGAATAGGTTAGTGCAAATTCGATTCCTTTCCACCATGAGCAAGTTACATCGGGAGGAAGCGTTTCTTGTCTGATTGTGGACTCCCGATGTGAGGTGCCCACGGTTATACTTAATTTGCTGCTAATAACATTTGGAAGTAAGGACCCATTTTTAGGCGAGTTCATATGCAATGTACTATCCTATGTTAGGTTTTTACCATCATGTAGAGTTTCATGCTTAGGGCCGACGGTTAAGTCTTGCTGAGCGTTATGCTCACGGATACTATACAAGTTATTTTGCAGGTAATAACACTATGCTACTGAGTACAGTTGTCCGATGAGACTCGGAACTGTCCGAGTGGTAAACTCATGGAAACCCTTGCCGCTGCTGTTGTCATCGTGATGCTAGTGAGGAGGGTCCGTGGGCTGGATGTCTTCTCTGTTGCTTAGCACAGATATGAGACGTGAGTTGTGTTAGTTTTCCGCTGTAGAGTATTTTTGAGAAATATTTGTAAAACTTACACTTTGTAAGCTTCCGCTTGTTTTATGTAATATGATGCTTTGTTATGTGTGCTGTTGGGTGCCGCATCGCACGGCACCACCCAATGCGATTCCCGGGCGAGGTGCCCCGTCCCTTTGCGTGATCGGGACTGGGGAACCTCACAGCGTGGTATCAGAGCCGCATTGGTAATAGCGCACAGAATAAGGATCATATTACGACAAAAACTTAGGATACGGTGAGATAACGGTACTTAGCCCACATAAGGACTGCTATTAGCATATTATGAAGGTGGCAAGCTAACCTATTTGTTATGTCGGAAAATCGTGCATCTCGAGACGTCTATGTCTTGGGGGGTGCACGTATGCGCTGTCCACCAGTGCGCACAAGCTAAAGGGTGGAGCCCCACGGGTGGCAGGTAACCCGACCCGCTTTAGTATCCTCTACGACTCTTCATGTCGTTTGGGGGTATTCAAGCAACGCTTTTCCCTAGCGTGCTTTGGGCAAGTATGGGAGACCCCGTCACATGGTCAGTAACGTGAACACGTAGCTCAAGGCGTGCTTGTCTTGAGAACACCTGTGCGAGTGATGACGGACGGGTGTACCAACTGTATGGATACCGGGTTCGGTGTGCAGCCGAACCTGATGATTGAGTGTGTTTTATGTAGGTACTAACCACGAAAACCTTAGTACGTGTAGAACACGTTTGCGAGTGACCGTTTTAAGTGCCACCTAAGGATACGTATATGCCGGTGTAATCCGGTTAGGTTTTTCTTTGGTGAGGCAACGTAGTACCGTCATATGTCTTGCGGTGCATCGACACCGTACTACATTGGATAGTTTCTTTCCTATGAAGGAATCATTCATGATTAACTTTAAAACTAAAAATGGATGGTTAAAAGCACATATTAGTTACTGAGCTCTTCGTTTGGACTAAGTTTCAAAGAAGAGGCTTGTTAGGTTTCCATTGCTTTCAAAAACAGAGTGCCCTGTTCTGGCAGAAATGTTGCTGGAACTTGACAGGGCATAACTCGGAGGGGCTTGACTCAATGAAGGTGTTTGATACATTTCTGGAAGGATTTTCAAGTGCTCTACAATTTCTTTGTAGACCTCCAGAGCAAAATCACACTTTAAATTGATGAAAAGTCCAGTTGAAGGCAAACTGTTCAAAACCAGGACAGTAGCAAAAACCTCTCTGGACCTTTCTGTTTTTAAGCAATAACTTCCTGTAGAAAAATCCTTAAGGAGCTTATGATACATTGTTGGAAATGTTATGAAATGAGCGAACATTGTTGTAGTTCAAAGTTTGTTCAGATTTTTATTGTATTTGCATATACAACTGTGATAGAAATAGCCGCATACAAAGGAGATGCTGGCAAATTTTTATCCAGGAATTCTGTCAAACTTTGAGCAATCATAACCTTTGATCCAGAAACGATCTTGAGGCATAGAAGTACTCATTGGAAAGGTACTGAAGTTAACTTTAACTTTGGTATTCAACTTGAGTTATGAAAATGCGATTAAACGGATCAAAATCTGGGTTAGAACAGACAGGTCTGTTCTGCACAGCAAAGAAGGTTAGTTCGACCGACCACACGGAAGTGACTAAACCCGAGGGTATCCCGGTGGTATGTGAATGCCGATGTGTTTCCGGGCAGATTCCCGAACAGGACGACAAGTCCAAGATTGAACTGGCGTCAGAAACAACACCAATTTCACAGAAGCCGTATATGATGGCACCTGACGAACTGGCGAAATAGAAGGAGCAACTAAGGGAATTCGTGAGCAATGGTTTTATCTGACCAATCTCATCACCTTAGGATTGCTCTGTGCTGTTCGTTAAGCAGAACGATGAGACACTAAAATAGCCGGTCCCAAGCCCGGGTAAAGGAGGAGGGGGTTGTGATAGGCTTGGCGAGCCAACAACTACACTTAGCCATTCTCATGGAAATGAAACCCAATAGAAATTCGTTGGGGGCGTAACCCTCTTAGCGACGCGCCATATCGGAACCCGGGTATGGTGTTAAGTGGGCAAGGGCCGGGTCGCCACCGCCTTAGTGGCGCGCCATATCGGAACCCGTATATGGTGTTAAATGAGCAAGTGCCGGACCGCCATCACCTTAGTGGCGCGCTACATCATCGCCCGGATGTAGTGATAAGTGAGCAAGGGTCTTTGCATCTTACTTGGCGGGTGCAAAGCGTAAGGAAGCTAGCCAAGGAACATAGATTTCGGGTGGGTAGTTGGAATGTAGGATCCTTGACGGGGAAGCTACGTGAGTTAGTAGATGTTGCCATTAGGAGACGAGTAAATATCCTTTGTGTACAAGAGACTAGATGGGCGGGTCAAAAGGCGAGAGAAGTCGAGAATACCGGTTTCAAGCTTTGGTATTCTGGTTCGGCTGGGACTAGGAATGGCGTAGGTGTTCTAATAGATAAGAGTCTTAAGGATGGAGTAGTGGATGTTCGAAGACGAGGGGATAGGATCATCTTAATCAAGATAGTAATTGGGGACATTGTCTTGAACGTCATTAGTGCTTATGCCCCACAAGTTGGGCTCAACATGAGTGCTAAGAGGCAATTTTGGGAGGACTTGGAGGATATGGTTAGTAGTGTACCGATAACCGAGAAACTCCTCATAGGGGGAGATCTCAATGGTCATGTGGGTGCAACTAACCTAGGATTTGATGGAGTACATGGAGGTTTTGGATGCGGCGATAGAAATCAAGAGGGTAAGGACATCCTAGACTTTGCCATAGCCTATGATCTGTTGATAGCTAACACCCTCTTTAGGAAGAGGCAATCTCACCTAGTGACCTTTAGTAGTGCCCAACACTCTAGCCAGATTGACTTTGTCCTCACTAGGAGAAAGGATAGACGGGAGTGTCTAGATTGTAAGGTGATCCCGGGGGAGTGTGTTTTGACACAACATAAGCTTGTGGTAGCTGACTTTCGCTTCCATACATGTTCTTTGCGGGACAAAGGTGTCAAAATCACAAGAACAAAGTGGTGGAAGTTGAAGGGAGAATCACAAGTATCCTTTAAAAATAGGGTGATCACAGAAGGACCCTGGGCAGAAAATGGAGATGCAGATAGTATGTGGATGAAGATGACAACTTGCATTAGGAAGGTAGCTAGTGAGGTGTTCGGTGTGACAAAGGGAAAGAAACTTGTAGATAAAGACACTTGGTGGTGGAATGAGGATGTACAAAAGGCCATTAAGGAGAAGAAGGAGTGTTACAAGAGTTGGCATAATGATAGAAGCGCAAGCAACATGCTTAAGTACAAAGAGGCTAAGAAGAATGCAAGGCGGGTTGTGAGTAAGGCAAGAGGACAGGCCTATGATAAGTTATATGAGAGACTAGGGACAAAAGAAGGTGAAAAGGACATATACAAGGTAGAAAAAATCCGCGAGAGAAAGATGAGGGATCTCAATCAAGTTAAATGCATCAAAGATGAGACTGACCGCATTCTAGTGAAGGATGAAGAGATTAAGAATAGATGGCGTGATTACTTTAATGGGCTATTCAATGATGGGAATGGGAGCACTATGGTTGATTTGGATGACTCCTTTGATGACTCCAACAGGCGTTTTGTGCGAAGGATACAAGAGTTTGAGGTTAAGGAGGCCTTAAAAAGGATGAAAGGAGGAAAGGACCTCGGCCTGACGATGTCCCTATTGAGGTGTGGAGATGTCTTGGGGACGTCGCAATAGTATGGCTCACAAAGCTATTCAACCACATTTTTCGGTCAAACAAGATGCCTGAAGAATGGAGGAAAAGTATATTAGTACCTATCTTCAAAAATAAAGGAGATATTCAAAGTTGTACTAATTATCGAGGTATTAAGCTTATGAGTCATACTATGAAGCTTTGGGAGAGAGTGATTGAACACCGCCTGAGGAAAGTGATCAATGTCACTAAAAACCAGTTTGGTTTTATGCCTGGGAGGTCTACAATGGAGGCGATTTTCTTGCTTCGTCAGCTTATGGAGAGATATAGGGAGCAGAAGAAGGACTTTCATATGGTGTTCATCGACTTGGAGAAGGCGTATGACAAGATACCAAGGTCAGTCATGTGGTGGGCACTAGAGAAATATAAAGTGCCAACAAAGTACATTACCCTTATCAAGGATATGTACAATAATGTTAGGACAAGTGCGCGCGTAAGTGATAGTGAGACTGATGCATTCCTATCACGGTAGGACTACATCAAGGATCAGCTTTGAGCCCATACATCTTTTCCTTGGTGATGGATGAGGTGTCGAAGGATATACAAGGGGATATCCCTTGGTGCATGCTCTTTGCTGATGATGTAGTGCTGGTAGATGAAACTAGAGATGGTGTTGATAAGAAATTAGAGTTATGGAGACAAACCTTAGAGTCCAAGGGGTTTAGAATTAGTAGGACCAAAACCGAGTATATGAGGTGTGACTTTAGTGGTGTTGGTAGTGAAGAGGGAAATGTTAGTCTACAAGGACAAATAGTACCTAGAAGGGACTCTTTCCGATACTTAGGATCAATGTTACAAAGCAATGGCGATATTGATGAGGATGTTTGCCACATGATCAAGGTAGGGTGGATGAAATGGCGACAAGCCTCTAGAATCCTATGTGATAGGAAAGTCTCACAAAAGCTAAAAGGGAAGTTCTATAGGACGGTGATCAGACCCGCGATGCTCTATGGGGCGGAATGTTGGCCAACTAAACGACAACATGTCCGACAAATGAGTGTCGCAGAGATGCGCATGCTACGGTGGATGTGCGGGCACACGAGAAGAGACCGAATAAGGAACGAGGTGATTCGTGATAAGGTAGGGGTGGCGCCGATTGAAGAGAAGTTAGTCCAACATCGACTTAGGTGGTTTGGACATATCCAACGGAGACCTCCAGAAGCACCGGTTAACAGTGGGATTTTAAGAGGTAGAGAAAATATTAGGAGGGGTAGAGGACGACCAAGGTTGACCTGGGAGGAGGCGGTAAAACGAGATTTGAGAGATTGGAATGTATCCAGAGACTTAGCTCATGATAGGACCGCATGGAAAGTAGCAATTCATGTGCCAGAATCGTAGTCTTGTTTTTTTTCTTTTTCCTTTTTCTTTTCTCTTTTCTTTTTCTTTTTTCTTATTTCTTTTCTCTTTTTCCTTTTTCTTTTTTTCCTTTTTTTCCTTTTTCTCTTTTTTCCTTTTTCCTTGTTCTTATATCTCTTCCTCTCTTTTACTTCATTGATATTGGGTTTCATGTCTAGCCGACCCCAACAGGCTTGGGATAAAGGCTTGGTTGTTGTTGTTGTTGTATCGTTCACTCAATGTCGTCACCATAAAGGACTGTTGTGGCGGACCGGAATCCGCTCATCCAGGATCGCAGAGGGTGGTGCCGCGCGATGCGACACCCGACAGCACACGTCATAAGAACACATTATATTACATGAGAAAAACAAACTGAATGTACAAAGTAGTACACTTCTCGGTTACAAACTAGGGTCTTTATTACACAGCGGAAATTTCTTTTATACAACTCACGCCCGCCTAGCTAGCAAAAGTGGTTGCCCAGTCCTAGGGCAACCCACACTAGCTGCACTCCTCAGCTCAGCGCGGCGTGTACGGCTCCCACTCAACCGTGGTCCCCGACGGAGGGTAACCCTCGCCGGTGGACTCGTACTCCGAGTCCGTGGGTGGCTCTTCACCTGAAAAACACTTAAGAAGCAGCCGTGAGCACAAAGGCTCAGCAAGGCTTAACCGACTTACCTAAGCATGAAACTCTACATGAGGTGTACCATGACATAGGATAGCAATGTTGCAGCAAATGGACACGCCTACAAGTTCATCCTTAGTTCATCTTTTAGCAACAAGTTAACGGTTCATAAAGCTAAAATTTAGTGAGCAATATTTGGTGGCACACATGTAGCAATACAATTATAACATAACAGCAATATTGAATCATCACATTTCATTCATTAATCTACGTTACGAGCAGTGAACAAGCGGTACTCGTCACCGCGAGGGACGGCGAATCGACTCGATATACACCTGCAGGGAAACCCAAAGAGCATGTCACGTACGCCCATCCGTGGAGCTGCACAGCACGCTCACTCGATGTCGTACGGGACAACCTTTCACCCAACAGCCCAAACATCGAACCGGTCGCACCGAAATGAGCAGGAGGTTCCCCACACGGAGCATCTCTCTATGCCCGTTGGCAGATTTCCACCTTGCTGCCCTCAGCCTACACCTATAAATCGGTGCGTTATGCCTCGACGCCCAGAGGTTTAGGCTACATCAGTTTATCGGGGCCCATATATCCGATATGCCTTCGGTACGTTCAATACTTGTTCAGCAGGGCCGCACACGGATCGGTCCTCAATCGACACGGGCAGGGCTGCGCACACAAGACTTCTTCTTGCTGCGCCCTAGCCCCTGCCTAGTCTCATTTTCATTACTAAAGTGATCTCGCGTCACTCAACCGAACCCGTGTGTCCCAAAGCCTATCTCGCGAGTAGATTCCAACTACTCGACTTGTACCGAAGTCCTATGAATCATTAAGCGTAGCCTGTCTACTCGAGGTCTTAGACACTACCCTCACTCTTAGGGACAAATTCGGGTTATGCAAGTGGGGTTCCATCCATCCTATACCTAATGCACAATCATACTTCATATCACACATGTAAACAAAGTAAAACTTATAAAGAGGTTAATGCAAACCGGGGCTTGCCTTGTTGCTGCTGGTCAGGGGTTAAGTCTTCGTCCGGAAGAAGGAAGTCCAGCACTTCCGGAGTCTTTTCTTCAGTGACTACACGTTTAATACAATACTACATGTAAATTTAAATGCAATGTGTAAACTTGAATACTTATTTGCTAATAACTCTAGTTAGCCCTCCCCTTTGGTTCTGAAATTTTTATGGTGGATTGGTAGGGTCCTAACCAGAGTTGTGACCAAGTTTTATTTGAAACAAAGTTCATCTGAACCTTGTACAAATAAAATCCCATTTGGTCAATATTTGAGCCTCTGAATAATTCCAGGGGTTTTTATGGCTCCAACCATTACTTTCTGGAAACTAGAATTTAGGACGGTTCTAATGGAGTTGGTTTCATGTCATTTGAAGAATTCTACAGAAAGTTATGTCCTAATTAAGATTGGAGAAAATCTGAAAAATGTTTCTGTACATCTTTCTATTTTCTCTGGGCAGTTCTCTTAATCACCCGTTTAGGGTAACTAAATGAACTTGGATGAGTCTGAAAATTTTAATGGTATTCAGGGATTTTCCAATGAACCTTTCAGCCAAATTTCAGAATTTTTCATAAAGTAGTTCTCCAGATAAAATTCCCAACAATTTAAACTTTAGGGATTTAATTCTGGAAAACTATTCACTTTCATGAGCTGAATTTGGTATTGCTGAAAATTTCTCAGATAGCTGAATCCAACAAAATTTGGTTCACCCGATTTGGACCTTTCTAGCCAAAGTTATGAGGATTTGAAGTTTGGAAGAATTCTGAAAATCGGGGGAAAAGTTTAAACTCTCGGGGCCCGCGGGGACACGTGTCGAGCGCGGAGGTGTCCGGCACACCGGGGATACCACACGTGTCGAGCACGGAGGTGTCCGGCACACCGGAGCTCACAGGGTATTTGCGCGCCAGCACAGCCGATCCCTGGCCACACCCGATCCCGATTTAAATTCTTCAGCCGCTGACACGTGGGCCAGCCGGCTTCGTCTTCCTCCCGCCGTTCTCTCGCGCCCACGCCGCCGACCTCGCCGGAGCAGACTCGGGGCTCGCCGGCTGGCCGCTGCCGGACCTCCCACGGTCTGAAACTCGCCGCCAGGGGGTTGTCGACGTCGAGGAACACGTCGGGGGTGACAGGTCGGGCTGGGGGTGACCGGAAGTAGCTCGGCGACGTGCCGCGGCCTCGGTTGAGGTTCGACACCGTCGACCGTGGTTTCTAAACCCGCCAACACCTCGAACAAATGGCCCTACAGCATCAGTGTACCTCTAGGAAGCTCGACAAGGTGTCAAAAGGGTTCAGGGATGGCGACAAGTCGGTCGGCACCGTGTGACCGATCGTGCCCGCCATGAGCGCCCTCGATCGAGCTCGAAATTCGTCACTCCTAGACAGTTTCACGCTACGGATGCAGAAAAGAACTTGATCGCCGGCTAGTCCAGCGTCTATGTGCAAGATTTGATGACCTCCGAAAGATCATAGAGCGAGAATTTAAAGAAACCGTACCGGAAGCTCGGTTTACGGTCGCCGGAGCAAAAACTGGAAATTCTCTGCGAATTCTTCACGGTTGGCTTCCAAACTTGGAGGAGAGCAGCACGGTGGTCGCGCGCTCCTGTTGCCTCTCTCGCTGGACCGTGAAAACGCATGTGGAACGCTGCCCACGGACGCCTGACTCTCGGCTGAGGCTAGGTCGCCGCGGTGGCGATCGTCTTTGGGCAAAGGAGGTCGGAGCTCGAGGTTTCTGGCGTTGGAGAGGTGGAGTGCGAGCTCAGGTGGCTGTCTAGCAGCTCAGGGACGAAGGAGGAGATGGTTTTGCTGGTTTTCTCGATTGAGCAGAGAGCTGCGGCGATAAACAATGCCGCTGCTCGGGTTTGCCCGCGAGAAGATAAAGCCGGCCGACTCCTGCTCAGCTGAGGCGGTGCCGGTCACGTGGGGGCGCGAGCCAGCCGCCCTGGGCGCCAACGCGCGGAGAGTGAAGCAGCTGGTGGCGCCGGTAGCTGCTCGGTGGCACAGCCGGCAGCTGCTCGGCGGACTTTCCCACCGAGATTCTGACTTTGGGTGCACGTTTCTCCTTCTTCCCTCTATGACATGTGGGTCCCACCCGGGGTTTTAACCTCTGAAATTTACTCCTAATCACTGTTGTAAACAGTGAGCCCCGTAATACCCCTGGTGATTCACATTATTCACCCCTGAGCCATTTGAATTGAATAGAATTCAAATTGGGTTCGGTTTGAGTGAATTTCAGCACAAGTTCAGTTTTGAATTCAAATAAAGTTTGAATTCGTCCCACTTAGCTCATGTCAAGATCAACTCCAAATGGAGTGAAAATTGGTGTGTGAGCTCACAAAAATGTGCTGAATAAGAATATGCCTCCCACTTTTAAATTCATGGGACAAAAACAGTTTGAATTTGAATGTGGTTTCAAACTGCCCTCTTTCTATCTATACCCAAAATGACCTCAAAAAGGTTTTGAATTTGGGTGAAACTTGGCATGGACATCCTTAGCAATGTGTAGGAGTTTTCATAAGTCCAGCCCACCTATATCACATGTGGGAAATACCACTTTTGCAATATGTGAGTTTGTTCTCTAATGAGCATGTTGATGGTGGTTACATGCTCTTCATTTGTATTCATCATCTTTCCTCAAATGAGGTGTGTGGTGTGGTGATGAACACTTCAAATGTGTGCCAAAACTGAGGCCCTTACATTCCTCCCCCCTTAAAAGAATCTCGTCCCGAGATTACAAAAGAAGAGATAGCGATGTAGTAGGGACTTACCCGTGTTGAGAAGCCATGAACTCCGGGTAATTTGAGCGAAGGAATTCCTCGCTCTCCCACGTCGCTTCTTCCACGGTATGGTTACTCCAGAGGATCTTGTAGAACCACAACGTTCTGCTACGCGTGGTTCGGGCTTTCTCATCAAGGATTTCCACCGGATACTCATCATATGTTAAATCCGGTTTCAGCTCGCCGATGTCTTCGGTAGGAACAGCAGCTGTATGCTTCAAACATTTTCGCAGTTGCGACACATGGAAAACATCATGGACACCAGCAAGGGATGCCGGTAGCTCCAATCGATACGCTGCTGGTCCACACTTCTCGGTGATAGCGTAGGGTCCAATAAAACGGGGAGCGAGCTTCCCCTTCACACCGAACCGGTGCACGCCCTTCATCGGAGACACGCGGAGGTACACGTGTTCCCCAACGTCAAAGTGCAACGGCCTACGCCTCTTATCAGCGTAGCTCTTCTGCCGGGATTGAGCGGCCTTCAAATTGGCTTGAATTGTCCGAACGCGCTCTTCGGCGTCGTTCACCACATCCACCCCGAATGTGACCCTTTCACCGGACTCGCACCAATTTAATGGGGTGCGGCATTTATGACCGTAGAGAGCTTCGTAGGGTGTCATCTTGATACTCGCCTGATAACCATTGTTGTACGAGAATTCCGCCAATGGTAGGTGATCATCCCAGTTCCTACCATGGTGGATGGCACAAGCTCTCAACATGTCTTCTAATACTTGGTTCACCCTCTCTGTTTGCCCATCTGTCTGAGGGTGATAAGCGGAGCTCCTGATCAACTTAGTACCCAATGCAGCGTGCAGCTGCTTCCAAAAGCGAGATACAAATAATGCACCCCGATCTGAGACGATGGTCTTGGGTACCCCGTATAGGCATAGAATCTTTGCTATGTATAGCTCCGCATATTTGCCGGCATTGTAACGTGTATTCACCGGGATGAAGTGAGCCGTCTTGGTTAGCCGATCAACGATTACCCATATGGAATCATGCTTGTTGGATGTTAGGGGTAATCCCACAATGAAATCCATGCTCACATCTTCCCATTTCCATGCCGGGATCTTCAGGGGTTGCAGCAGCCCTGATTTCTTCATGTGATCAGCTTTCACTCGTCGGCACGTATCGCACTCGGATACGTACTTAGCTACCTCCCGCTTCATCTGTGTCCACCAAAATTTCTTTTTCAAATCTTGGTACATTTTGTTGCTGCCCGGATGAATGGAGTACTTGGACAAGTGAGCTTCATCGAGGATCTTCTTTCTCAACTCCATATCCCGGGGTACGACTATGCGGTCATTGAACCACAGCGTCCCCTCATCATCCTTCCGGAAACATTTGATTTCCCCGTTGTCCATCCGTCTCCGGAGATGTGCCATGCCTTTATCCGTCTTCTGAGCTGCAATGATGTCCTCCCTAATGGTAGGGATGAGGGCAAGGTTGTACAGCGATCCATAAGGAACCAAGTATAAACTTGGCTCTTCCTCCTCCACCGGTGTAATGGTGAGGTGATGGACATGTGATTTCCGACTTAGCGCGTCGGCAACCACATTCGCCTTGCCAGGGTGGTAATGGATCTCAATCTCATAATCTTTGATCAGCTCTAACCACCTCCTTTGCCTCATATTCAGCTCCTTCTGGGTGAAAATGTATTTCAAGCTCTTGTGGTCAGTGTAGAGATGCACCAAATTCCCCAGGAGATAGTGCCTCCACATTTTCAGCGCCAAAACCACTGCAGCAAGCTCAAGGTCATGAGTGGGATAATGATGCTCATGGTTCCGAAGTTGGCGTGAGCCATAAGCGACCACACGTCCTTCCTGCATCAACACGCAGCCAAGCCCAATACCGGACGCGTCACAATACACGTCGAAGGGCTTTGTTGTATCCGGCTGAGCTAAGACCGGGGCTGTGGTGAGATGCTTCACCAATGTTTGGAATGCTCCTTCACACGCCGTGTTCCAAACATATTTCGTCCCTTTCTTCAGCAACTCTGTCATCGGCTTAGCGAGCTTGGAGAAGCTTGGAATGAATCTCCTATAGCATCCCGCTAACCCGAGGAAGCTTCTGACTTCATGAACTGAAGTGGGAGCTTTCCATTTCAGTACTTGCTCTATTTTGCTTGGGTCAACCGCAATGCCTTCTGCTGAGATGATATGTCCCAAGAACGGCACTTGGCTGATCCAAAACTCGCATTTACTGAACTTGGCGTAGAGCTTGTGGTCTCGCAATCGTTGAAGAACGATCCGCAAGTGTTCGGCATGTTCGGCTTCTGTCTTGGAGTAAACCAAGATATCATTGATGAACACTACCATGAACTTGTCCAGCTCCGGCATGAACACCGAGTTCATGAGATACATGAAACGGGCTGGAGCGTTTGTGAGACCAAAGGACATGACGAGATATTCATATAAGCCGTATCTCGTTGAGAACGCCGTCTTCGGGATATCCTCCGCCCGGATCTTGATCTGGTGATATCCAGAGCGAAGGTCCATCTTTGAGAACACACTTGCACCCACAAGTTGATCAAACAAAATGTCAATACGGGGCAGTGGGTACTTATTCTTGATGGTGACGGCATTGAGGGGCCGGTAATCCACACACAGCCTCAGGGTTTCATCCTTCTTCTTTACAAACAGCGCCGAGCATCCCCAAGGCGAGGAACTCGGCCTAATGAAACCCTTGCTCAACAGATCATTGAGTTGTTCTTTCAGTTCCGCCAGCTCATTTGGAGCCATCTTGTATGGTCTCCGTGATATGGGCGTAGTCCCGGGTGCAAGTTCGATCTTGAACTCGACATCCCGCTCAGGTGGTATGCCCGGAAGATCATCCGGGAACACGTCGGGATACTCCCGGACTACGGGGATGTCTTCTAACTTGAAAGCCTCAGCACTATTGATCGCTGAAACCTCTCTGACTGGATTATCTAATAGGAGGGACTGAGGACGGTGTAATGGGGAGTTGAGGTGGACCGTCCGTGATAGGATTTCCAGGACAGCACCATGGTAACTTAGCCATGACATTCCCAAGATTGCATCAATCTTCTGTCCCCCTAGGATAATCATAGTGGTGGGATATATCTCCCCACCTAAGCACAGTGGTGCTTTCGGAACCATCATCGTTGCTGAAATCTTTCCTCCCGGTGAGCAGATCATATACGAAAACTCGGTTGGAAAGGTTTCCAGCTGATGCTTAACCACATATGATGCGCTTATAAAGTTGTGGGTTGCACCAGAATCAAAAAGTATGATGATGGCTTGATTGTTGAGAGTGAACGTACCCGCCAGCACGTTGTCTCCCTCTGGGGCGTCCTCATTGTCGAGGTTGCGGACGCCCCCAGTCTGCTGACCAACCTTCTTCACCGGAGGTCGGCCTCGAGCACCGCCCTGGAACTGGGCTTGCCCGCTGCTCTGCTGCCCCTGGGGACAGTCCTTCGCGAAGTGGCCCGCCTGGCCACACGTGAAGCAGGTGAAACGGGGCGGTCCCCCGCTGATCGGTGGACGGAATCCCGAGGCGCGTTGTGGCGGTGGAAACGCCCGGGGTACCGTCTGCTGCTGCTGTTGCTGTCTTGGTGGTGGCATCGGCGGACGGAACGAGGGTGACTGGAAAGGACGTCCCCCGAACCGTTGAGGTCGCGCCGGTGGATGCCACTGCTGCCCGGATGGTGTCCTATACACCATACGGTACTTCTGGGGAGCGCCACTCCCACCGCTGCTAGGTGGAGCGCTGCGCTTCCTCTGCTCAGCTGCCAACTCCCGCTGAGCATCCTCTTGCATGATCGCGGCATTGACTAAGTCATTGAATGTGCCGCAATTCCACTGAACGAGATGCGTCTTCATTTCGGGGTGTAACCCCCGATAGAAGTGCTCTCGCTTCTTCTCCTCAGTGGAGATATAGTCTGACGCGTACTGCGCCAGATGGTTGAAGGCACGGGAGTAGTCGTGGGCACTGCTCCCACCCTGCTTCAACTCCAAGAATTCCTGGAACTTCCTCTTCATGATCCCGGGAGGAATTTGATAGGCGCGGAATGCCTCCCGGAACTCTTGCCATTCCACGGCATGGCCAGCCAGACGTGAGGCGACATAATTCGCCCACCATGCACCAGCGGCACCGTGGAGCTGCTGTGCTGCGAACAGGGTCTTCTGCCGCTCCGTACATTGTAGCAGCCCAAGCTTGGACACGATGGTCCGCAGCCAGTTGTCAGCCTCCAGTGGTTCTTCAGCTTCGGTGAACACTGGAGGGTGCGTACTCATGAAATCCGAGTACGACACTTCACGGGGCTCACGAGGCCCTCGCTCTTGACGTCCCCCCGCCTGAGACGTATTCAGCACGATCGTGCGGAGCAGGTCGGTCTGCTCCTCACGACCTCCCACCAATGCCGCTATCACATCCGCTAGAGTAAGCGGAGGCGGCGGTGGTGGCTGCTGCTGCAGGGTGCTGTCGTAGGCCGGTGGCTGGGAGTCGTCACCTCCCTGTTGGCTAGAGCCACCAACCTCGTGCGTGGTCCTAGTACGAACCATCTCCAACCACACGACAATAATCATCAGTCCCGCAACATTTTGCATGCAGTCCAAAGAAAATAGGCGTAAAACATAATGACAATAATTCATGTGATACATCTCGTATGTAGATAATGTAATAACTTTGCACAAGCTACACCATTACCAGACCAAACACAAGCTAGTTCAATCCAACTTGATGAACCTCCACTTTGGAAGCTCACCATAACTAGGTTTGGTCACTACGAGATATTACTATCGCTTTGTCATCACGTATACCACCCTTAGGGTACCACACCCTCTCCAATGAGTTCAACTGTCATTCTTCTGTCAGAATGACCAGTTTCTACCTATTCCAAGTTTTGATCTGGTTCTGGGCATTTTCATGACTCAAGCTGAACACCAAAGTTAAAGTTAACTTCAGTATCTTTCCAATGGGTATTCATTTGCCCCCATATCAGCTTTGGTTAAAAAGTTATGCTAATTCAAAGTCAGCAAAATTTCTGGAAGAATTTTAACAGCACCTCCCTTGGAAAGTTGCTGTTTTCAATTCGAGTTTCCACTGAACTCTGTGCTGAAACTTCAGAAACTTTGAATTGCAAAGATGTCACACATATCCCGATCTAGTGCCATCGTTCTTCAAGGTGCTGGAGGGTTTGAAGCATACCTACTACCCCTCCCCTGAGCTTAGTTCAGAGTTGCCTCAGCGCGCTCGAATAATAACTGGGACCTCTTGTTCCTCAATCTTCGGAGAATGCGGCGTTGGATTAGAGAAAGTTCTCTGTTCCGAACATTTCCTGGAAGTAGACGACACGTTTTAAATCTTAATGCAGGCATGGCATATTTCGTTGAATCAGTCTTTTTCGCAACATACTTGCGTCAATAGTGTGCTTGCCGAAAAGCTAGCCTAGCTATGAACTCCGGTTCCTCATAATCAGAATCTCGTACGTGGGTCTCCTCAGAAACAGTAAGCTCAAAGTCTGTCTATCGTTAGTAAACAGTAAGCTAGCGGGTTTTATGATTAAAGGAGAGCAGTGTTCCGTAATTGTCTTCCCTAGAGTCCATTTAAGGGTTCAAGGAGCTGGTATCCATGTCGGTGCAATTTTTTAGTTTCCTTTTCTCGTCTCGTAGATAGCAGTACTAGAGGCTGTTCGGTACTCCCTACTCTAATATTCTAGAATGGGTTGTTCGAGCTTATCATCTTCGTTAAATAGTGAATTGATGAGGTTACAAAGTGAAGTTAAAAGAATAAAGGAAAGAAGGTGATACCTAGTAAAGTCATGCAATATCAAGGAATGCATGGAGTGCAAATAGTGCGTTCGTGATCATCTTAGGCGAAAGGATAGGTATAAATTTTTTTCCCCTTTCTAAGGATGTATCATATGAAAATTTTTAAATTTTTCTACTGGGATCTATGTTTGAAAAACAGAACAGTCCAGAGAATGTTTTACTCTGTCCTGGTTCTGGACAGTTTACATTCCTCTGGGATTTAAGCCATCTTAAGATGTGTTTCAGCTCTGGAAGTCTACAACAAAATTGTAGACTACTTAAATACCTTTCCAGAACTATATAGCACACCTCCCTGGGCTAAAAGACCTGTGAGTTATGCCCTGTTGAAGATCAGCAAACTTGCTGCCCAAAACAGAGCACTCTATTTTTCAGTCTTTTTGGAACTACACTCATCACTATCTCATTCTTATACCCAACCAGGGTCCTAAATGTTGAACCTATAGATTTTAATTCCTTGTTATCATTATTTTCATGCATATGCCTACAGTATCTTGGTACTACGTTCCTCACAAAAGAAAATCCTAACCGGATCATACCGGCATATACGTCTCAAGTGTGGCACTAAACGGTCTCTCGCACACGTTTGCTACACGGATACATACGTGGTTAGTACCTGCAGAAGACCACACAATAATGGTGCACTCAAAGGTTGTTCATTGCAGGCAGTTCCATATACAAAAGTAAATACAAACGCCCGTATCATTTCCATACGGCCGTCCTTGAGCTAAGTCACGTCTCAAGGCACGTGATCGTGTTTCAACACCACACGACGGGGAACCCGAGTAGGTCATGAACGGGTCGTCACGGTTGGGAATGTTATCAACCCAACAGATACCACCTACTGCCCTGCAGGGCACGCCGATGGCAAGCGCTACGTATGTCCTCCTGGGCTACTTCCAGACAAACACACTCTCGCGTTACTGACCACGCGATGGGGTCTCCACTTACTTGCCTAATGCACGCTAGGGATCAATGTTTCATATGAACTCAGGGACATGAAGAGTCCAAGAGGTTCATATTGACGTCTCACACCAAGCTGTGAGATCAATCCCTGAACCACGTTCCTCGTCAGGGGAGCTAACCGAAATTGAACCGCTTTCGGTGGCGTTCCTTACCATTCTTACCAGAGCGTAGGTGCGTCGTTACATAATTGAAATTCAGAATTATAACACATAAGTTAGTCTTTGCCACTTTAAGTAACTATGCTAATATAGTCCTTACTTGGGCCACTACCGAATCCTCACCGTATACCTAAGTTTTTCCCATGCAGTCCTTAAGTACTGGGCTATCCCCACTGTAGCTCTGATACCAGGCTGTGGCGGACCGGAATCCGCTCATCCAGGATCGCAGAGGGTGGTGCCGCGCGATGCGACACCCGACAGCACACGTAATAAGAACACATTATATTACATGGGAAAAACAAACTGAATGTACAAAGTAGTACACTTCTCGGTTACAAACTAGGGTCTTTATTACACAGCGGAAATTTCTTTTATACAACTCACGCCCGCCTATCTAGCAAAAGTGGTTGCCCAGCCCTAGGGCAACCTACACTAGCTGCACTCCTCAGCTCAGCGCGGCGTGTACGGCTCCCACTCAGCCGTGGTCCCCGACGGAGGGTAACCCTCGCCGGTGGACTCGTACTCCGAGTCCGTGGGTGGCTCTTCACCTGAAAAACACTTAAGCAGCAACCGTGAGCACAAAGGCTCAGCAAGGCTTAACCGACTTATCTAAGCATGAAACTCTACATGAGGTGTACCATGACATAGGATAGCAATGTTGCAGCAAATGGACACGCCTACAAGTTCATCCTTAGTTCATCTTTTAGCAACAAGTTAATGGTTCATAAAGCTGAAATTTAGTGAGCAATATTTGGTGGCACACATGTAGCAATACAATTATAACATAACAGCAATATTGAATCATCACATTTCATTCATTAATCTACGTCACGACGCAGTGAACAAGCGGTACTCGTCACCGTGAGGGACGGCGAATCGACTCGATATACACCTGCAGGGAAACCCAAAGAGCACGTCACGTACGCCCATCCGTGGAGCTGCACAGCACGCTCACTCGATGTCGTACGGGACAACCTTTCACCCAACAGCCCAAACATCGAACCGGTCGCACCGAAACGAGCAGGAGGTTCCCCACACGGAGCATCTCTCTATGCCCGTTGGCGGATTTCCACCTTGCTGCCCTCAGCCTACACCTATAAATCGGTGCGTTATGCCTCGACGCCCGGAGGTTTAGGCTACATCGGTTTATCGGGGCCCATATATCCGATATGCCTTTGGTACGTTCAATACTTGTTCAGCAGGGCCGCACACGGATCGGTCCTCAATCGACACGGGCAGGGCTGCGCACACAAGACTTCTTCTTGCTGCGCCCTAGCCCCTGCCTAGTCTCATTTTCATTACTAAAGTGATCTCGCGTCACTCAACCGAACCCGTGTGTCCCAAAGCCTATCTCGCGAGTAGATTCCAACTACTCGACTTGTGCCGAAGTCCTATGAATCATTAAGCGTAGCCTATCTACTCGAGATCTTAGACACTACCCTCACTCTTAGGGACAAATTCGGGTCATGCAAGTGGGGTTCCATCCATCCTATACCTAATGCACAATCATACTTCATATGACACATGTAAACAAAGTAAAACTTATAAAGAGGTTAATGCAAACCGGGGCTTGCCTTGTTGCTGCTGGTCAGGGGTTAAGTCTTCGTCCGGAAGAAGGAAGTCCAGCACTTCCGGAGTCTTTTCTTCAGTGACTACACGTTTAATACAATACTACATGTAAATTTAAATGCAATGTGTAAACTTGAATACTTATTTGCTAATAACTCTAGTTAGCCCTCCCCTTTGGTTCTGAAATTTTTATGGTGGATTGGTAAGGTCCTAACCAGAGTTGTGACCAAGTTTTATTTGAAACAAAGTTCATCTGAACCTTGTACAAATAAAAGCCCATTTGGTCAATATTTGAGCCTCTGAATAATTCCAGGGGTTTTCATGGCTCCAACCATTACTTTATGGAAACTAGAATTTAGGACGGTTCTAATGGAGTTGGTTTCATGTCATTTGAAGAATTCTACAGAAAGTTATGTCCTAATTAAGATTGGAGAAAATCTGAAAAATGTTTCTGTACATCTTTCTATTTTCTCTGGGCAGTTCTCTTAATCACCCGTTTAGGGTAACTAAATGAACTTGGATGAGTCTGAAAATTTTACTGGTATTCAGGGATTTTCCATTGAACATTTCAGCCAAATTTCAGAATTTTTCATAAAGTAGTTCTCCAGATAAAATTCCCAACAGTTTAAACTTTAGGGATTTAATTCTGGAAAACTATTCACTTTCATGAGCTGAATTTGGTATTGCTGGAAAGTGCTCATAGAGCTGAATCCAACAAAATTTGGTTCACCCGATTTGGAGCTTTCTAGCCAAAGTTATGAGGATTTGAAGTTTGGAAGAATTCTGAAAATCGGGGGAAAAGTTTAAACTCTCGGGGCCCGCGGGGACACGTGTCGAGCGCGTAGGTGTCCGGCACACCGGGGATATCACACGTGTCGAGCGCAGAGGTGTCCGGCACACCGGAGCTCACAGGGTATTTGCGCGCCAGCACAGCCGATCCCTGGCCACACCCGATCCCGATTAAAATTCTTCAGCCGCTGACACGTGGGCCAGCCGGCTTCGTCTTCCTCCTGCCGTTCTCTCGCGCCCGCGCCGCCGACCTCGCCGGAGCAGACTCGGGGCTCGCCGGCTGGCCGCTGCCGGACCTCCCACGGTCTGAAACTCGCCGCCAGGGGGTTGTCGACGTCGAGGAACACGTCGGGGGTGACAGGTCGGGCTGGGGGTGACCGGAAGTAGCTCGGCGACGTGCCGCGGCCTCGGTTGAGGTTCGACACCGTCGACCGTGGTTTCTAAACCCGCCAACACCTCGAACAAACGGCCCTACAGCATCAGTGTACCTCTAGGAAGCTCGACAAGGTGTCAAAAGGGTTCAGGGATGGCGACAAGTCGGTCGGCACCGTGTGACCGATCGTGCCCGCCATGACCGCCCTCGATCGAGCTCGAAATTCGTCACTCCTAGACAGTTTCACGCTATGGATGCAGAAAAGAACTTGATCGCCGGCTAGTCCAGCGTCTATGTGCAAGATTTGATGACCTCCGAAAGATCATAGAGCGAGAATTTAAAGAAACCGTACCGGAAGCTCGGTTTACGGTCGCCGGAGCAAAAACTGGAAATTCTCTGCGAATTCTTCACGGTTGGATTCCAAACTTGGAGGAGAGCAGCACGGTGGTCGCGCGCTCCTGTTGCCTCTCTCGCTGGACCGTGAAAACGCATGTGGAACGCTGCCCACGGGCGCCTGACTCTCGGCTGAGGCTAGGTCGCCGCGGTGGCGATCGTCTTTGGGCAAAGGAGGTCGGAGCTCGAGGTTTCTGGCGTTGGAGAGGTGGAGTGCGAGCTCAGGTGGCTGTCTAGCAGCTCAGGGACGAAGGAGGAGATGGTTTTGCTGGTTTTCCCGATTGAGCAGAGAGCTGCGGCGATAAACAATGCCGCTGCTCGGGTTTGCCCGCGAGAAGATAAAGCCGGCCGACTCCTGCTCAGCTGAGGCGGTGCCGGTCACGTGGGGGCGTGAGCCAGCCGCCCTGGGCGCCAACGCGCGGAGAGGGAAGCAGCTGGTGGCGCCGGTAGCTGCTCGGTGGCACAGCCGGCAGCTGCTCGGCGGACTTTCCCACCGAGATTCTGACTTTGGGTGCACGTTTCTCCTTCTTCCCTCTATGACATGTGGGTCCCACCCGGGGTTTTAACCTCTGAAATTTACTCCTAATCACTGTTGTAAACAGTGAGCCCCGTAATACCCCTGGTGATTCACATTATTCACCCCTGAGCCATTTGAATTGAATAGAATTCAAATTGGGTTCGGTTTGAGTGAATTTCAGCACAAGTTCAGTTTTGAATTCAAATAAAGTTTGAATTCGTCCCACTTAGCTCATGTCAAGATCAACTCCAAATGGAGTGAAAATTGGTGTGTGAGCTCACAAAAATGTGCTGAATAAGAATATGCCTCCCACTTTTAAATTCATGGGACAAAAACAGTTTGAATTTGAATGTGGTTTCAAACTGCTCTCTTTCTATCTATACCCAAAATGACCTCAAAAAGGTTTTGAATTTGGGTGAAACTTGGCATGGACATCCTTAGCAATGTGTAGGAGTTTTCATAAGTCCAGCCCACCTATATCACATGTGGGAAATACCACTTTTGCAATATGTGAGTTTGTTCTCTAATGAGCATGTTGATGGTGGTTACATGCTCTTCGTTTGTGTTCATCATCTTTCCTCAAATGAGGTGTATGGTGTGGTGATGAACAATTCAAATGTGTGCCAAAACTGAGGCCCTTACAACAGTGAGGGTACTCTATAGTTTAAAGACTGTATAGTTATACGATTCCCGGGCGAGGTGCCCCGTCCCCATGCGTGATCGGGACTGGGGAACCTCACATTAGCACAAATTTTTGATTTAGATGGCCGTGGTCTATATCACATGCTATCGGCAAGAACTGAAATTCCGGCGAGCACACTCTGTGGCATGCGGCCGGGGTTGCGGGAAAGGAAGTGTACTCCTAGGCGAACCTTTTGGCGTGCTAATACCCGAAGAAGAAGGACGCTCATGGCCGGGCGACGAGATTTTTTAGCAGCGGCGACGCACGGTGTCGACGAAGCAATTCGAGCTCGCTACCCCGTTCTAGGGCAGCTACCTCCGATTTATCACTTTGGGGATGTCAAGGGACAGTGGGCGCAGCCTCTGAGCTTCTCGGTCTATCGTGAAAACCACCGGAGTTGGTGATCGCCAAGGGAGGTAGAGGTGCGGCGGTGCGGCTGGGTTTTCTGTCGAGCGGTCGAAACAGAGCATGGGGTTCGTGGTTGTGCAGCACTGGAGTGCCTTCGTGAGCAAGGAGGCGCCGAAGCTGGTCGCCAGCATGACGGTAAACCGAGGAGGTGGCGATCGTGCTGTCTCGGTGGCGCCCGCTGCAGAGCCCCGAAGAACAGAGCGCGCGCGTGTGCGTTGCTTCACTCAGTGGTTTGACTGACACGTGGGTCCACTTCTCCCCTCTAATTTCCCCCTCTCTGCTGCAAATATCTCAACTATTCACAATTGAATGGGAGACTTTGCCACACAGTCATGGAATGAATTTGAATTCTGCAAATTGAAGTTGATTTGGCTAAATTTGCTTCACATTTGAATTTGGAATTCAAACTCATTTTTGAATTAATGCAAATTTAGCTCCTGACAAGATGAATTCCAATGGGGATGAAAATCGGTGGACTAACTCAGAAAAATGTGCTGAATTTGAATATGAAATCAACTTTTGAATCCAAGTGATGAAAATGGCTGAAATTTGAGTTTGCATTCAAATAGCCCTTTTTACAAATGGTTCCAAAAGTGCCTCAAAATGATTTGGATTTGCATGAAAGTTGGCCTGAGCACTCCAAAGAAGATTTAGGGTCTAAGGGTGAACTCAGCCTCTCATGTTTATGACATGACCCCACGGTCTTGTCGAGCCAGGATCACGCTGAGGGGTGCTGCGTTGCACAGCACCGGATAACACACATCAAAGGTACAAAGCGGAAGCAAAGTTTTATTACATAAAAAGGTTTATGAATATTTGTACAACAAAATATGTTCAGTCTACACTCACGGGCGTAGACTACGCATCGAGTTCACGTTTAGCCCGTGAACGCGTCCCCGCTAGCACGCACACACACTAACACGGCGGCGTGCACGACTCCCACTCGATGGGGTTCCCCTCCTAGGGTTCCGTCTCCTCCTCGGGAGTCCCTTCCTCATAGAACCCTGCAAAAGCTTCAAACACAAGCAGTGAGCACGAAGGCTCAGCAAGACTGACCCGTCTCTCCTAAACATGAAACTTCTACATGAAGGGTGATAGGTACATGAGGTAAAATAAGTTGCAAAGGACTCGACTAATTAGTAGAACCCTACTTTCAAGTTTTAGAAGCAGGTTGTAGAGAACCTTACGCTAAGGCACATGAGAGAGCCGCAATCAAACAAGAAACGCATTTCTCTCATGTACTTTGCCCAAAGTTGAAATGAACATTAGTTAGCTCTAAACTATGGCAAAACATTAACAATCAAGTCCATCTTTCAATCAGCAACATTTTAACATGTAACTAGCCTGTTCTTTCTACGTCATGGTACAGTGAACAAGTGGTACTCACTGACCGCGAGGGACGGTAATTATAATCGATTTACACCTGCAGGGTTACCCAAACAACCCGTCACATACGCCCGTACTCGATGTTGCCCACAGCAACCTTCACGGACGTCGTATGCAACCACCTTTCACCCGTCAGCCAAATATTGAACCGGTCCCATCGTCCCGAGCAAGAGGTCTCTGCACGCGCATCTCAGTGCCGCCAGCCCATTTACACCTCAAGCTCGCAACCTACCCTCTGAACGATGGGCAATGCCTCAATACCCAGCTACCCGAGTTACATCAGTTTCCCGGTTCCCATATATCAGGTAGGTCTTCGGTACTGTTCTAGCTTGTTCAACAGGCCCGCACACGGCTCGGTCCTCAATCGACACAAGCGGAGATATAGCACCCAGTCCCCAAAGTCCTGCTGCCCTTACTCTCCGCTCGGTCTCATTTTCTTTTCATGTATTTCATGTGCTATCTCACCCGAGTCGAGTGCCTCTAGCCTATCCTCGCGAGTAGTTCCAACTACTCGACTTGTACCGAATCCTACACTATCTTAGCATTGCAGTAGCTAACGGTGTTTTCAATTCTAACCCCAACCCATGGTTTTCTTGGCTATGCATTTGGGTCTCAATCAAGACTCTAATGCAAGAAGTAATTGTACTCAAGTTCCCAAAACAATAAAAATTTGTAAAAAGATTAATGCAAACCGGACCTTGCCTTGCTGCTCTTGGTTGTAGGCTAGCTGCTCTTCCGGAGTAACGAAGTCTAAGACTTCGGGTTCCTCCTCAACCTTAGCGACTACATATGAGAAATATAAATATGTGTCAATTTATGTGCATCTCAATTGAATTTAAACTTGTGAACATTATAAGTCTCACTAGACAGACTCAATGACTCTGAAATTTCTACTGTGGTTTGGATACAACCTAAACAGAGACTTGGTCAAGTTTTAGTTGCAGAAAAGCTCATTTGAGCTCTCCACAATTAATCATGTACTTGACCTCAATTGGAGTTCTTAAGGTGTTCTAGGAACTTTCATGGAGCAAGCCATGACTTTATGAAAAGTAGATTTTCATAGAGTTCTAATAGAGTTAGTTTCACTTAATTTGAAGGTTCCTATCTAGAGTTAGTTTCACTTAATTTTCTATTTTCTCTAGAACAGTTTGATTAATCACACCATTAGGTGGATCAAATTAGCTCGAATGGATCTGAAATTTTTATGGTAGTTCTGGGATATTTTGGTGAACAACTCAGCAAAATTTCAGAATTTTCCTCCAAAGGATTCTCCAGTTAAAATTCTAAACAATTTAATTTTTGAAGAATTAATTCTGGAGAAATAAGGATTTTAATGAAGCGAAATTTGATTTGCTGGAAAGTAATCAGAGATCTGAATCCAACGAAATTTGGTTCGCTCGATTTGGAGTTATCTAGCCAAAGTTATGAGGATTTGAAGTTTGAATGAAATCTGAAAATCGGGAAAAGTTTAAATCTGCCGGTGGGTCCACGGGGACCCGTGTTGGGCGCTGGAGCGATGGCACACCAGGGTCCACGGAATTTTGCGCGCCAGCACACCGGATCCGAGCTGCAGACTGATCCCAGATTTAAAATCCGAGCCGCTGACACGTGGGCCACCCGGCTTCTTCTACCTCCCGATGCCCCCTCGCGCGTGCGCCGCCTCCCCTCGCCGGAGCAGAACCGCAGCTCGCTGGATTGCCGCTGCCGGCCACCACACGGTCTGAAACTCGCCACCAGGAGGTTATCAACGTCGAGGAACACATCGGTGGGGTTAGTTCGAGCTGACGGCGACCGGAAATACCCCGACGACGTGCGGCGGCCTCGGTTGAGGTTCGGCGCCGTCGGCCATGGGTTCTAACCCGCCAAGACCTCGAACAAACGGCTCTACAGCATCAGTACACCTCTAGGAAGCTCGGCATGGTGATGGAAAGGCTTGGGGAGGGTCCCAAAGTGGGTCTCACCGTGTGCCCGAAGCTGCCCGCAGGATCCGCCGTTGGCAAGCTTCGAAACACGCCGGGTACAGGGGTTCTCAAGCTAAAAGTTACGAAGGCAACTTGTGCGCCATCAAGTCTAGTCTGTGTAGGAACGGATTGAAACTCTCTAACACTTCCTAGAGCATGAATTTAACAGAACCGCACCCGAAGGTCAGTCTGTACCGAGAAAGAGGAAAACTGGAAATTCATCACCGGCGATCAAGCCCTCAGGCTGTGGCTCGGGGGTGAGCTTCACCGGCCCCCAACGCGTACAGGGACGCCTTAGCTCGGGCGCAACAACCTCCCGGTTGGGCTGTCCACGGGGGCCCGAAGTGCGGCGGATTTAGGTCACTGAACGGAACTCTCGGTATAGTCGAGATCATCTGAGTTAAGCCGATTTCCAGCAACGGGGAAGGAGAAGGGAAGTCCCTAGTACCTTGCCGTAGCTTTGGAGAGAGTGGGGAGGCTGTGATCGTGGCTCTCCGATCAGTTCCGAGCAGCGGAGGACAGAGCATCGGCTCGGTGTTCTTGCGAGGGGGGAAACGGGTGAGGGAACCTCGGCAGAGGCGAGGAGCCCCTTAAGAAGGGATCAGCACCGACCTGGCTCGCGCGTGGGCGAGCAGCTGGTGGCGCGGCGCCCCCCCCCCCCCCCCCCCCCCCCCCGTGGCGCCCTCTGCTGAAGCCCGAAGACCCAAGTGAGGAAGTTTCAGTCGGTTGAATCTCTTCAGTGGCTGACATGTGGGTCCCAATTCCCTTTTAACCTCTGAATTTAACTCCCTCTTACTGTTGTAAACAGTAATCCCCACAATGCCCATGGTGATTTGAATTATCTACCCCTGAGCCATTTGAATTGGTTAGAATTCAAATTGGGTTTTGTTTGACTAAATTTCAGCACATATTCAGTTTGAAATTCAAATAAAGTTTGAATTTGCTAAACTTAGCTCATGTCAAGATCAACTCCAAATGGAGTGAAAATTGGTGTGTGAGCTCACAAAAATGTGCTGAGAGAGAATATGCTTCCCATTTTTGAATTCATGGGATGAAAACAGTTTGAATTTGAATTTGAGTTCAAACCACCCTCTTTCTAACTATACCCAAAAGGACTTCAAAAAGGTTTTGAATTTGGGTGAAACTTGGCATGGACATTCCTAGCAAGGTGTAGGAGTTTTCCAAATGTCCAGCCCCTATATGATGTATGTGGGAAATGCCACTTTTGCATTTTGTGAGTTTATTCTCTAATGAGCATGTTGATGGTGGTTACTTGCTCTTCAAATGTGTTCATCAACTTTCTTCAAATGAGGTGTGTGTGTGTGGTGATGAACACTTTGAATATGTGTCAAAAACTGAGGCCTTTACATTCCTCCCCCCTTAAAAGAATCTCGTCCCGAGATTATAAGGTGAAAATGAGAGAGAGGACGGTGGAAAATTACCGGATATGCGACATGAAAAAGTCGGGGTAATTAGCGCGAACAAATCCTTTGCTCTCCCATGTTGCTTCGTCCATGGAGTGATTACTCCACAGAACTTTTTAGAACCATAACGTACGGTTGCGTGTGGTTCGGGCCTTTTCATCAATAATCTGAACCGGTCCCTCCCGATACATGAGATCCGGTTGCAGTTCTTCAATATCCTCTAGCTGAACGGTAGTTGATAGCTTAAGACACTTCCTCAGCTGGGAAATATGAAAGACGTCGTGCACACCGAAAAGTGCTTCTGGTAATTTCAGCCGGTATGCTACTGATCCACATCTTTCTACAATCTGAAATGGACCGATGAATCGGGGTGCCAACTTTCCTCTCACCCCGAACCTGTTCACGCCCTTCATTGGAGACACACGTAGGTATACGTGATCCCCAACTTCAAACTGTAATGGGCGTATTCTCCGATCCGCATACTGTTTCTGCCGGGATTGGGCGGCTTTTAGGTTCGCTTGAATCAGTCGAACCTTTTTCTCCGCGTTGTTGACAAGGTCAATCCCGAAGGTGACCCTTTCGCCAGACTCACACCAATTCAGTGGTGTGTGGCATTTTCTCCCGTATAGCGCCTCGTAAGGCGCCATCTTGATGCTGGCTTGGTACCCATTGTTGTACAAGAACTCGGCTAACGGCAAGTGATCATCCCAATTCTTACCGTGGTTGATAGCGCAAGCTCGTAGCATATCTTCTAGAATCTGATTTACCCGCTCGGTTTGCCCATCCGTCTGCAGGTGGTACGCTGAACTACAGATCAGCTTCGTTCCCAACGCAGCGTGTAGCTGCGCCCAAAAACGGGACACAAATAAAGTGCCCCAATCCGATATGATGGTACGGGGTACGTCGTACAAGCATAGGATCCGTGAGATGTATAGTTCAGCATACTTCTTGGCGTTGTAGTTGGTGTTGACCAGGATGAAATGGGCGACTTTGGTGAATCGGTCGACGATCACCCACACAGAATTATGTTTCTGAAAGGTGGTGGGTAAACCGACGATGAAGTCCATGCTCACATCCTCCCATTTCCAGGCAGGAACGCCTAGTGGTTGTAGCAGTCCCGGTTTTCTCATATGATCTGCCTTCACCCTTCAACATGTATCACACTCGGACACGTACTTTGCGATCTCCCGCTTCATCCGTGTCCACCAAAACTTGCTTCTGAGTTCTTGATACATTTTGTTGCTGCCGGGATGAATAGAAAACTTTGACAAGTGAGCCTCATTAAATATTTTCTTCCGTAATTCCGGGTTACGGGGTACGACGATCCGGTCCTTGAACCATAGGACGCCGTCTCCGTCTTTCTGAAAACATTTCAGCTCCCCACTGTCTATACGTCTCCGCAAATGCGACATGCCCTTGTCATGTTTCTGAGCAGCCGCTATCTCTTCACGGATGGTGGGGATTAAAGCTAAGCTGTAGAGAGCTCCATGTGGAATCACATGCAGTGGTGGTTCGCTCTCTTCCAATGGTGTGATGGTCAGATTGTTGATGTGTGACTTGCGGCTCAGCGCATCTGCCACTATGTTTGCCTTACCGGGGTGATAATGGATCTCTATTTCGTAATCCTTTATGAATTATAACCATCTTCGCTGCCTCATGTTCAGCTCCTTCTAAGTGAATATGTACTTGAGGCTTTTGTGGTCGGTATATAAATGTACGAGGTTACCGAGTAGGTAGTGTCTCCATATTTTAAGTGCAAGTACCACCGCAACAAGCTCCAAGTCGTGAGTTGGATAATTTTGCTCATTGTTTCTAAGCTTCCGTGACCCATACGCGACCACTCTTCGGTCTTGCATCAGCACATATCCGAGCCCAGTGCCGGATGCATCGCAGTACACATCGAACGGTTTTCTTGTGTCTGGCTGCGCCAAAATCGGTGCTGATATTAGGTGCTTGACTAAAGCCTTGAATGCTGCTTCACATGCTGGACTCCGAACATATTTGGTAGCCTTCTCTAGCAGTTCTGTCATAGGCTTGACAATCTTCGAGAAGTTCGGAATGAACCTCCGATAATATCCCGCGAGTCCGAGGAAACTCCGTACCTCGTGAACAGTTCTCGGGGACTTCCAATTCAGCACTTGTGTGATCTTGCTCGGGTCTACAGCGATACCCTCCACTGAGATGATATGCCCGAGAAAAGGCACTTGCGATATCCAGAATTCACATTTGCTGAATTTCGCGTATAGCTTGTGATCTCGCAGCCGTTGCAAGACTATACGCAGATGCTTCTTGTGATCTTCCTCCGACTTGGAATATACTAGTATGTCATCGATGAGACCACGACAAACTTGTCCAGCTCCAGCACGAATACCGAGTTCATTAAATACATAAAGTGAGTTGGAGCATTGGTGAGGCCGAAGGACATGACCAGGTACTCATAAAGTCTGTACCTCGTCGAGAAAGCCGTCTTCGGAATGTCCTCAGCCCGGATTTTAATCTGGTGGTACCCGGATCTTAAATCCATCTTGGAGAAGATCTTTGCTTCGACCAACTGATCAAACAACATGTCGATCCGTGGTAACGGATACTTGTTCTTGATGGTTACAGCATTTAGTGGACGATAGTCCACGCAAAGCCGTAATGTCTCATCCTTCTTCTTCACAAATAATGCCGAACAGCCCCATGGCGAGGAGCTCGGCCTAATAAAACCCTTCTCCAGCAGGTCCGTTAGCTGGGTATTTAATTCAGCCAACTCCTTGGGCGCCATCTTGTACGGCCTTCGGGATATTGGCATGGTTCCCGGTGCAAGTTCAGTCTTGAACTCCACCTCTCTATCGGGCGGCATCCCTGGTAAATCATCCGGGAACACGTCAGGGAACTCTCGGACCACTGGAATATCTTCCAATCTGTTTGTTGTGGACTGATAGACACTTGGAAGTTTTATTTTGGACTGTCTAGAAATAAGGAGTGAGATCCGTGCACTTCTGAGTTCAAGTGCACGATTCAATGGACGGTGTCTAAAACAGTGCTGTGGCGGGTTAACCACGACATCCCTAGGGTGACATCGACCTTCTGTCCCTCTAGGATTATGAGAGATGTAGGGTACACTCTACCCGCTAAGCATAATGGTGCTTTGGAAACCATTACGCTTGCTGAAATCCCCCCCCCCCGGTGAACAAATCAAATATGGACTATCGGTGGGTAGTATTTGCAAGCTGTGTTTAGCAATGAAAGCTTGGCTAATAAAATTGTGTGTGGCGCCTGAATCAAATAATACTCTGGCGGGATGCTGGTGGAGTTGGAACATACCCGCAAGGATTAGCGCACCCTCCGGCACGTCCTCTATGGAAAGCTGGTGGACGGTGCCGGGCCTAGGGTTTGCCCGCCGCGCATTAGTAGAGTTCCGGGGCTGATTTCTCCCCGGAAGTTGAGGTGCAACTCCGCCGCCTTGTCTTACCAGGCAACTGCTGGCGAAGTGTCCTGGACGACCACATTTGTAGCATGTGGCCGCTGCTTGTCCGGTGCTCGGGGGACAAAAGCCCGGCATG
This sequence comes from Neostapfia colusana, assembly GCA_030760725.1. Lineage (NCBI taxonomy): Eukaryota > Viridiplantae > Streptophyta > Magnoliopsida > Poales > Poaceae > Neostapfia > Neostapfia colusana. Next base: position 50,539,652 of record JASWHV010000020.1, read on the forward strand.
TGCTGCTGAGGTGCATACGCACGCGGCATCGCCCGCTGCTGCTGTTGTTGTTGCGGAGGTGGTGCTGGCAGCGCCGGCCTGAATGCCGGTGAAGAATACGGCCGACTGCGGAATGGCATCGGCCTTGGTGGTGGCTGCCAGCGTGGACCCGATGGTGGGCGATTCACCATCCTAAATTTCTGAGAAGGACCGCCTCCTTCTCCGCTGCTTTGCGGCGCGCTTCGCTTTCTTTCCGCTGCCGCTAACTCCTTGCCGGAGTCCTCCTGAACAATCACAGCATCGATGATATCGTTGAGGCTGCCGCGGTTGAACATCGCCAGCTTGTCTTTCAGGAGCGGGTTAAGCCCCTGGTAGAAGTGATCCCGCCGCTTCTCATCAGTGTCGGTGTGATACGACACGTAGAGCGCAAGATCATTGAACGCCCAGGAGTATTCCAGCGCGTTCCAGCTCCCTTGTTGCAGGTGTAAGAACTCCTGCGTCTTCCTCTTCATAAGACCCGGCGGTATGTGATAGGCCCTGAAGGCCGTCCGGAACTCCGCCCAGGTCATAACTCGGTCGGTGGGCTGTGAAGCACAGTAGTTCACCCACCACGCGCTTGCAGATCCCTGGAGCTGCTGGACCGCGAACTGAGTCTTGCGCTGCTCACTCACTTGGAGCAGCCCGAACTTCATCTCCATCATGCGGAGCCAGTTGTCCGCGCCGAGGGGTTCATACGCCCTTGAGAATACCGGGGGATGAGTCGCTAGAAAGTCGGAATAGGATCTCTGTTGACACTCCTCACGATCATGATGCCTCTCTGGTCGACACGTATTTGTAATAAGGGTTTGCAGCAACTCCGTGTGCTGCTGATGAGAACCCGCCATTGCCGCAACGATGTCAGCCAATGTAACCGTTGGCGGTGGCGGTGTTTGCTGGTGCTGTTGCTGCTGCTGTCCCGAGGAGTCCTCGGGAGGCTGTTGGGAGGTTTCTCCCCCTTGACTAGAACCCCCAACGTCCGGGTTGGCACGAGTACGAGTCATTCTGAAATTCAAAACAGCAGCGATCAGCACATGTCATACTTAAAAATTCCATACGAAACAGTAGGTATTGAAGTGATGCATGAATAATTTGCACAACATTCACATATATTGATAAAGTACAAACTTTATACAAGATACATTATTCTCGGGTCTCCGAGAAGTCGTGCTCATGTCGCCACTACCTATACATACGCTACTGCCTACACGACATGTCACTGGTTACAAAAGTTTGGGTTACACCACTCTGGTTGCCCTACTTGGCAATGGTGACCCCCTACTCGGAGTAGAACTCGACCTCCTGTGGGTCGTCCTCCTCCGGTACCTCTGCTGGTGGCTCTGGGTCTACAACCTCCTCTCCCATCTCGGGTTCTCCCATTATCGGAAGACCCAAGACCACCGGTATGCCCAATACCGGAGGTACGAGGTCCTGCAACGTGTGCACCTCGTCCATGGCCTGGTTGTAGTCTTCTTCCCAGCCTTGCCCCTCCTCAATACCGTTGTCCCGCTCTTGAGTAAGGACCTCATTCTGCTGGGTCAAAGCCTGCACCTGTTCTTGCAACGCCGCGATGTCAACATGGCTTTTCTTCCTTGCCTTCTTCAGACGATGCAACTGATTATGTTGTTCGTTCAGTCGCTTAATTGTCGGAAGGAGTACATTGCGGAGTGCGCTGTGAGCACTCTCGAAATGGTCTCCACGGCTTGTGCTCTCTTTGAGCTTTGCGGTGAGATGCTCCGTATGAACAACTTGGCTGTCCATCACGGCGTTTCCCGTCCTCATCTGGAGGCTAAGGTTTGCCTCCGCGGGGTTGTACCTTGGGCAACCCGGATCGGTTGCCTCCTCGTACCTCTCTTCCCAAACATGATTAGCCCATCCCTCCACCGGAACGAGCGCGTATGGAGTGCCCTCCATATCTCTCACGTGTAGTCGGCAGAAACGCGACATGGTGTCGCGGGCTGCCACTTGCCACATCCCCTCCGGTTGTCTACCTCTCACCGTAACGGTGAACGGCGCCCAACCGTGTGGCGTAGGCCCTGCAGGAACTTCTACATGGGTCATCCATGTCTTGTTCCCCTCCTCGCCTTCTTCCTTGGTGAGGTACTGCGGCTTCTCACTATACCCGAAGTATTGAAGCATTTGCCTCAACGTTTCCTGATAGCCGCTGTGGTGAGAACAGTGGGACACCACCCACCCGTTCTCCAACTGTCTATCCACTGTCATCTGTAAAAACATATTTGAGAAATGTCAAATATTTATTTGAACAGTAAACCATTGAGTTATAACATAAGACATGTCATTGAACTCATAAAACTTGGAAACCTAGTTCAAAATTAAACAAATTCGACTGCTGATCTGCTGTCCAACATGACAGCCCTGACCAGTTTCCATTTCAACCTGATTTTGGCCATGCTAAAGGCAAAACCAATTCTGGAGCTCAACATCAAAGTTAAAGCTAACTTCAATAGCTTTCCAGAAAGTATTTTCTTGGCCTAAGATCAATCCTGGATCAAAAGTTGTGAGATTTTCAATGTTGGCAGAATTTCTAGAGAAAATTGGACAGCACCTCCCTGCTTTAGGTACTGATTTGATCCAAGAATTCCAGTTCATTCTACTCCCAATCTGACAAAACTTTCTGTTACAAAGTTGTAACCCATCTCATGATATTTCCAGAACTACCTCATTTTCTATTTTTGGATTTTTATGCAGGAAGTTATGCTTAATTTACAGATAGTTACAGAGAGTGTTTGCTCTGCCTTGTTTTCTGGACAGTTTCAACTCTACTGCATTTTTCGATTGGTTAGGGGATAAAACATCTCTGGACATCAACAGAAAAGTTGTAAGGCTTTTCCAAATATTTCCAGAAATGTATCATATGACCTCAACCTCTAACCCCTGATTAATTTCAGCCTTAATTCAGCTGAAACAGAGGACTCTGTCCTTAGCATCCTATAAGTCGAAAGCTTGTTAACTTTGAATATTCTGATTAAGGGAAAGAGTTTCATCAAGTTTTAGTGCTCTGGATTAAAACTTTCAAATTTTACAATGAAGTTGTTCATTTAGTGGGGGTGTGACGTCAATGCGTCACCAAATCATGTCGGTGCTACGTCCTCACAAAGAAAAACCTATACCGGATTTAGCCGGCTTCGTTAACTCAGTGGCACTAAGCGTCTCTCGCACACGGATGCTACACGTCTACCGTTTCGTGGTTAGACTACCTGCAGATAATTCAAACAATCGTCAGACTCGGCTGCACACCGAGCCCGGTATCCATACAGCTCGTACACCCGGCCGTCATCACTCGCCCGGATGTTCTCAAGCCAAACACGCCTTGAGCTACGTGTTCACGTTACTGACCACGTGACGGGGTCTCCCAAATTGCCCGAAGCACGCCAGGGACAGACGTTGCTCGAATACCCCAAACGACATGAAGAATCGTAGAGGATATTAAAGAGGTTCGGGTTACCTGCCACCCATGGGGCTCCACCCTTCAGCTTGTGCGCACTGGTGGGCAGCGCTTACGTGCACCCCACAAGACATAAAGCGTCCCGAGATGCACGATTTTCCGACATAAACAAATAGGTTAATCTGCCACTTTATATACACTAATAACATCCTTATATGGGCTACTAACTCGTTCCTCACCGAATTTTTGAAAAAGATGACCTTCTCCATACGTTAAATCTCAAGAGAGCTCTGATACCACGCCGGCACGATCCCACGGTCTTGTCTAGCCAGGATCACGCTGAGGGGTGCTGCGTTGCACAGCACCGGATAACACGCATCAAAGGTACAAAGCGGAAGCAAAGTTTTATTACATAAAAAGGTTTATGAACATTTGTACAACAAAATATGTTCAGTATACACTCACGGGCGTAGACTACGCATCGAGTTCACGTTCAGCCCGTGAACGTGTCCCCGCTAGCACGCACACACACTAACACGACGGCGTGCACGACTCCCACTCGACGGAGTTACCCTCCTGTTGTTCCGTCTCCTCCTCGGGAGTCCCTTCCTCATAGAACCCTGCAAAAGCTTCAAACAGAAGCAGTGAGCATGAAGGCTCAGCAAGACTGACCCGTCTCTCCTAAACATGAAACTTCTACATGAGGGGTGATAGGTACATGAGGTAAAATAAGTTGCAAAGGACTCGCCTAATTAGTAGAACCTTACTTTCAAGTTTTAGCAGCAGGTTGTAGAGAACCTTACGCTAAGGCACATGAGAGAGCCGCAATCAAACAAGAAACGCATTTCTCTCATGTACTTTGCCCAAAGTTGAAAGGAATTTTAATTAGCTCTAAACTATGGCAAAACATTAACAATCAAGTCCATCTTTCAATCAGCAACATTTTAACATGTAACTAGCCTGTTCTTTCTACGTCACGGTACAGTGAACAAGTGGTACTCACTGACCGCGAGGGACGGCGATTATAATCGATTTACACCTGCAGGGTTACCCGAACAACCCGTCACGTATGCTCGTACTCGATGTTGCCTACAACAACCATGACGGACGTCGTACGCAACCACCTTTCACCCGTCAGCCAAATATTGAACCGGTCCCATCGTACCGAGCAAGAGGTCTCTGCACGCGCATCTCAGCGCCGCCAGCCGATTTACACCTCAAGCTTTCAACCTACCCTCTGAACGACGGGCAATGCCTCAATACCCAGCTACCCGAGTTACATCAGTTTCCCGGTTCCCATATAGCCGGTAGGTCTTCGGTACTGTTCTAGCTTGTTCAACAGGCCCACACACGGCTCGGTCCTCAATCGACACAAGCGGAGATATAGCACCCAGTCCCCAAAGTCCTGCTGCCCTTACTCTCCGCTCGGTCTCATTTTCTTTTCATGTATTTCATGTGCTATCTCACCCGAGTCGAGTGCCTCTAGCCTATCCTCGCGAGTAGTTCCAACTACTCGACTTGTACCGAATCCTACACTATCTTAGCATTGCAGTAGCTAACAGGGTTTTCAATCCTAACCCCAACCCATGGTTTTCTTGGCTATGCATTTGGGTTTCAATCAAGACTCTAATTCAAGAAGTAATTGTACTCAAAGTAAGTTCTCAAAACAATAAAAAATTGTAAAAAGGTTAATGCACACAGGAGCTTGCCTTGCTGCTCTTGGTCGTAGGCTAGCTGCTCTTCCGAAGTAACGAAGTCTAAGACTTCGGGTTCCTCCTCAACCTTAGCGACTACATATGAGAAATATAAATATGTGTCAATTTATATGCATCTCAATTGAATTTAAACTTGTGAACATTATAAGTCTCACTAGACAGACTCAATGACTCTGAAATTTCTACTGTGGTTTAGATACAACCTAAACAGAGACTTGGTCAAGTTTTAGTTGCAGAAAAGCTCATTTGAGCTCTCTACAATTAATCATGTACTTGACCTCAATTGAAGTTCTTAAGGTGTTCTAAGAACTTTCATGGAGCAAGCTATGACTTTCTGAAAACTAGATTTTCATAGAGTTCTAATGGAGTTGGTTTTGCTTAATTTGAAGGTTCCTATCTAAAGATATGAGCTAAACAATTTCAGAGAAATTCTGAAAATGTTTTTGAACATTTTCTATTTTCTCTGGAACAGTTTGATCAATCACACCATTAGGTGGATCAAATTAGCTCGAATGGATCTGAAATTTTTATGGTAGTTCAGGGATATTTTGGTGAACATCCCAGCAAAAGTTCAAAATTTTCCTCCAAAGGATTCTCCAGTTAAAATTCTAAACATTTTAAATTTTGAAGAATTAATTCTGGAGAAATAAGGATTTTCATGAAGTGAAATTTGATTTTCTGGAAATTACTCAGAGAGCTGAATCCAACAAAATTTGGTTCACTTGATTTGGAGTCTCCTAGCCAAAGTTATGAGGATTTGAAATTTGAATGAAATCAGAAAATCGGGAAAAGTTTAAATCTGCCGGTGGGTCCACGGGGACACGTGTTGGGCGCTGGAGCGATGGCACACCGGGGTCCACGGAATTTTGCGCGCTAGCACACCGGATCCGAGCCGCAGATTGATCCCAGATTTAAAATCCGAGCCGCTGACACGTGGGCCACCTGGCTTCTTCTACCTCCCGATGCCCCCTCGCGCGTGCGCCGCCTCCCCTCGCCGGAGCAGAACCGCAGCTTGCCGGATTGCCACTGCCGGACACCACACGGTCTGAAACTCACCGCCAGGGGGTTATCGACGTCGAGGAACACATCTGTGGGGTTAGTTCGAGATGACGGCAACCGGAAATACCCCGGCGACGTGCGGCGGCCTCGGTTGAGGTTCTGCACCATCGCCCGTGGGTTCTAACCCACCAAGACCTCGAACAAACGGCTCTACAGCATCAGTACACCTCTAGGAAGCTTGGCATGGTGATGGAAAGGCTTGGGGAGGGTCCCAAAGTGGGTCTCACCATGTGCCCGAAGCTGCCCGTAGGATCCACCGTTGGCAAGCTTCGAAACACGCCGGGTACAGGGGTTCTCAAGCTAAAAGTTGCGAAGGCAACTTGTGCACCATCAAGTCTAGTCTGTGTAGGAACAGATTGAGACTCTCTAACCCTTCCTAGAGCGTGAATTTAACAGAACCGCACCCGAAGGTCGGTCTGTACCAAGAAAGAGGAAAACTGGAAATTCATCGCCGGCGATCAAGCCTCGGGCTGTGGCTCGGGGGTGAGCATCGCCGGCCCCCAACGCGTCCAGGGAGCCTTAGATCGGGCGCAACAACCTCCCGGTTGGGCTGTCCGTGGGAGCCCGAAGTGCGGCGGATTTAGGTCACTGAACGGAACTCTCGGTATAGTCGAGATCATCCGAGTTAAACCGATCTCCAGCAACGGGGAAGGAGAAGGGAAGTTACTAGTACCTTGTCGTAGCTTTGGAGGGAGTGGGGAGGCTGT